>OX467087.1:24552285-25836788 GCA_950106755.1 Climacium dendroides | reverse complement strand
TTTTTAATGCGTCCTCTATCTAGGAGTGAGTGGCATGCTCCTTGAAATATCTACTACTGTCATTGATGAGGTAGGTAGGGCTTCAATGAGCGATTTATGAACCTCCCCTACCTTATTGTAATAAGATGGATGCGAAATGTTGTCCTTGTAAGAGGTTTGTTGTGTCCCGGTGAGTTTTTTTTTCTTCACCCCATCGGTCAAGCAAAGAGCTTGGGTGTTTTTCAACGTGGGGCATTAACAAAATTTCGTTGCCACACTTTCAAGTTGCAGGGACTTGCGCGTTTGACTTGGTTGCACCGCATTTAAGGTGCATCTTCGGTTGCATATGAGGAAGAGCATTGTTTCGGATGGCAAAGTTCATCAAAGACTAGGAAAAGAGCTCCTAGTTTGGTTTGGAAACTCGAGTAGAGATAGGCTAGGATATAATCCACATCATGAAGGGGGGGGAGGTAACCCAACTTGCCCCACATAGTAAAAATGATGAGCTTGGCTAAGCTCCTTTGGGATGCCAATTTGGTTGTGTAATAGTGGAGAAGTTGTAAGAGCATCCCCACCATAGGGTGGTGAAATCCCTATGGGAAAGTGACGATACCGAGCTCTATTAGTGGAGAGTGTCTGGTGAATAGGGCCCCTATGTGGACCGTGACCTCAACTGATTTCAATGTGATTTCAGAAAGCATGTGATTTAAGGTGTAGTTATCTTATAGGGAGCGTGAGTGGGGATGCTTAAAGACCGCAAGCAGGAAGGCCACTGGAGCAGCACACAGTGCATGAATAGATGGTTGCCAGCAGGATGAAAGAAAGGAGTCAGAAACCCAGCCCTGCCCAGCAGCCCGTCCAGTACAACAACATGGTCGCACCTCTCGCACCTGCCCCGTGCCCACCATGGCCATGGAGGGAGAGAGAGCACAACACACCCAAGCAATAACAGAATGGAGGCTTTAAAACCAGCCCTTGACTCGCAGACAATCAATCATTAATGGCATTGGCAAGCCCAGAAAAAAGGTCATAAAACCCTCCCAAAGTCAGTCTTGTCCGCCTTCCATGCAGCTGGGTACCTTATAGCAAGTGATTATTACAGCCAGCTAAGTTAGCGAGGAGGGTCTTCCCATAACTCCCTATCCCCTTTCGCGACCTCGCTCTCCGTGTGCCCACTCCAACCATAGCAATGCAAAGCCTCTCCTAAGTCCTAACCAAAGTTATTCCAAAGTCAGTCAAAATTTCCCAAGTAGTGAGTGTGTTGGATCACAAGCAATCAATGCTATGGTAAGTTATGTCATATCTGCCGATTCTTTTCTTTTTCTTTATTTCTTTCGATTTTTCCCCATCCAGGTGGTGTAGTTCCCAAAACTCTCCTACAAAATCTTTCATTAAAGATGGACCAGAGTTACTTACTGGCAGACTTTTCCAGTCATAGTCCTGGTCTTAGGGTCAAAACTCTGCTTCTTCCTCCTTTCCTTTCTCTTTTTCCAATTCCGTTCTATTACGATATGATCATTTCAATCTACCTGAACTTCATTGATTGGGGTGGCACACTCCCCCAAAGACTCCAGTTTGAGCTTCACTCCCAGCTGGGTTGAGCTTTGTTTCCCCTTTTTTTTCCTTTCCTTTTTGTTCTTTTTTGGTTTTGATGTTGCCGTTCCTGGTGTTGCTGCTGCAGCAGCTTCTTCTTCCAGTGTACATTTGAAGGTACCGTCTTCATCATCTCTCCCTTCTACTGAAGGAGCTGGAGCTCGAATCAACGCTTCTCTTGCTGGTGGTGATGATTCGCTCCTTGCTTGTTTTTGCTCTTGCTTGCTATTTTTTTTTTCTTTTGTGTGTGTGCGTGTCTGTGTGGGGGTGTGGGGGTGTGGGTGAATCTTCATTGAGCCCCGAGATGATGACGACGAAAGTAGTGTGAGTTTGTGTGTGTGTTTTGAGAATGTGGTTTGGGGTTGGTGTTCGCGTTGGGTTCCCCAGAGTGGACATGGGATCCATGTGTGCCCGATGGCCAGCTGCACGGTTTTCGAGGCGACAAAAGAATCCCTTGCAACGACAAGAGGAACAAGAGCAACAACAGCAGCAATACCAAGCCGGGAACAACAAGCGCGACAACAAGGACTTTCAAGCGCGGTTCCCTGCGCTTCTTCTGTTGCTTCAATCCTGGGTGGTATTGTGAGCGATGGATTAGCAACCGTCTTTGCGTCGTAATTCAGGCGCATCATGTTGGTGGTGGTCGCGGGCGCCCCAGCCGACGCCGCAGTCGCGACGACGCTCGCATCTTTCGATTTAGTTTGGAATTGGACCGCGGAGGGCTTCGACTGAGGGCTGCGGGTTTGCTCTCGTTGTGATTTGGGAATCAGTCTTGGGGATGGGCAAGAGCGCGCGAGGAAATGAGTAACTGCAGTGTTAGGTCGTGGGCGTCGCGACGCAGGGGAGGGGAGCTGTTCTTGGTGTTGCAGTTGTTGGGGTTTTGCCGTTTCTTGGGGGAGTTCGCGCCCCAATGAATGCGGAGGGCGAGACTCGAATGGCGGGCTTCGGGATGCGATAGGAGGCAGACTGGGGGCGGGGAGATGTGAGCCGATGTGACCAGATTGATTAGCAGTGGTGAGCCAGCCGCGAGGGCGTGGTTTTTTAGTGTGTATGTATGTATGTATGTAACTGATGGCCAGTCACGAGGAGAGCGATTTGTCGGCCAAGGCGCTGGTGAAGCGCTACGAGGGGTTGGCGACGGTGCGCAGCAAGGCGATCAAGGGCAAAGGCGCGTGGTACTGGAGCCACCTGCTTCCCCTTCTCGTCCAACACCCAGACTCGGGATTACCCAAAGCCGTCAAGCTGCGATGCTCGCTCTGCAATGCCATGTTCTCCGCGTCCAATCCGTCGCGCACGGCGTCAGAGCATCTCAAGCGCGGCACTTGCCCCAATTTCAATGGCGTGGTGCCCAAACCGCAGCAGTCGCAGCAGGGACAACCCAAGCCGCTGCAGTCGCAACAGCCGCAACAGTCGCAACAGTCGCAGCAGAACGCTAACCCCGCGTCGCCCACTCTCACGCCGCGCAAACGCGGCCAACCCCACGACGGCGTCCCCTCGGGCACCCCGCCGTTGCTGCTCTCCGGGGGCAAGGAGGATTTGGGCGCGCTGGCATTGCTGGAGGACAGCGTGAAGAAGCTGAAGACGCCGGGCTCGCGCTGGTGCGACAGCAAAGCACAAGCGGACGCCGCGCTCAATCTCTTAGCGGAATGGCTGTACGAGTCGTGCGGGACGGTGTCATTCTCTTGTGTTGAGCATCCCAAGTTCAAGGAGTTTCTCACGCAACTGGGTCTGCCCCCCGTGAGCCGGCGCTACCTCGCGGGCGCGAAGCTGGACGCGAAGTACGCGCAGGTGCAGCACGAATCGGAGCTGAAACTGCGGGAGGCTTTGTTCTTCCAGCTCGCATCTGACGGGTGGAAGAAGAAAGCTTCTGGCATGGGGGAGACGCTCATCAACATTACGCTCAATTTGCCAAATGGAAACGCGCTCTTCCGTAGTGTTGTGAATGTCAACACGGGCGCGGTCTCGGTGAAGCTCGTGGAGGAGACGCTGGCTGAGGCGCTGGCGGCCATTTGCGGACCATCTCCTGAGAGGTGCGTGGGGATCGTCGCGGACTCAGATCGGTACAGCTTGAGCGCGCTGGAGGAATTGGAGTATCGATTCCCACGCATGGTGAACTTGTGTTGCCAGGCGCAGGGATTCAGTAATTTGTTGAAGGACTTCAACAAGCACCTCCTGTTGTTTAGATCCGTCAGCACGGAATGTGCCAAGATCTCGGCGTTCTTCAACAACCAGTCCCAAGCACGGACATTCTTGCACAAGTACCAGCGCGAGGTACACGCAAAACCTCTTCAGTAATCTCTTCTCTCCAAAATGGCATTCGTTAACATCCAGCACACTTGCCACACTGTCATTCCCCGTAGCACGCTTGTCACACATTCAAACTATGTCATTGTGAAATAGTCGGGATCCCAGGTGGGAGTACAAAAAGAGGTTTGAGTATATCCCCAATTTCCTACTTCAATGACACTTAAACCTCATTATTGTGATCCTTGGGAAGCGATTCTCCAATTCTGTTGCATATTAGAATATCCTTGCCACAGTAGCATTGACTGTAGTGCACAATCAAACCGAGTTGGGATCTCAGGTGGGACGACGAAGAGGTGTGGATGTATCCCTCATTCTGACATGGCATTGTATCCCCAGGAGTACCAAAGCGTGAAACTCCTTCGAACGCCCCCGGATCCCCAGTTTGCCGAGCCTCATTACTCCTACGTGCTCGTGATGCTGGACGACATCACCGCCTCGGCTCGTGCCTTGCAAAACACAGTGTTGGACTCCTCCTTCACTCCTCAATTTTGCGAGGATCAGTTGGGTCGCGAAGTCGCCGACTTGGTAGGCAGCGTGCGCTTTTGGTCGGATTTGGAAGCCGTGCAAGACTTGGTGAAGATCGTGAAGGGGATGGTGAACGACATCGAAGTGGACCGTCCTCTTGTGAGTCAGTGTTTGCCATTGTGGGAGGAGCTTCGATCCAAGGTGAAGGAATGGTGTGCCCGCCATGACAAAAGCGAAGCCACGGTATACGAGCTCATCGAGACTCGGTTTGGGAAGAATTACCATCCCGCATGGGCTGCAGCCCTAATTCTGGACCCTCTCTACCTTCTGCGAGACTCCAGTGGCAAGTACTTGCCTCCCTTTCGGTGCCTGACTTCGGAACAAGAGAAGGATGTGGATCGGTTGATCACGCGTCTTGTTGCACGGGAAGAAGCGCACATTGCCTTGATGGAGTTGATGAAATGGCGTTCCGAAGGGTTGGATCCGTTGTATGCGCAGGCTGTGCAGGTGAAGGAGCCTGACCCTGTCACTGGTCGTATGAAGGCCGTGAATCCCCAATCCCGGCGTCTGGTGTGGGAGACTTGCCTTAGTGAGTACAAGTCCTTAGGCAAAGTGGCGGTGCGGCTGCTGTTTTTGCATGCTACCAGCTGTGGACTTAAGTGCAATTGGTCGATGTGGCGGTGGGCTTATCGAAATGGAAACTCTCGGCTGGCGATTGAGAAAGCGGAGAAGATGATTTTCATTGCGTCGCACGCCAAGTTGGAGCGCAGGGACTTCACCAATGAAGAGGAGAAAGACGCCGAGCTTTTTATGAATGGGAATGAGGAGGAGATTCCTGACGAGGTTTTAGGGTTTAGTACATCATCGTTGTAACCCTTCGCCTCCCGTTTTCCTTGCACGTAGACACAGTAGGCTCTGAGCCAATTTTTCGTGTTCCTGTGCTCATGTGTACATTTTGAGGGGGATTTCCTTTTTTTTTGATTTGGGAGGGCAAGGTTACTTGTAGCAAGAGCGGAAGGATGCTTGAATGACCCCTTGGTAGTGGGTCGCAACGACGGTTGATGGTGATCATACTGGGAGTGGTTCATGGAGTGTTTTGGTTCTTTTTTCTTTTTTTTTTCTCTCTTTTTTTACGCGGTGTAGGAGGCAGTGCAGGAAGATCGATTGCCCATGGTAGGCCACCCAGTAAGTAACAGATTGGTAATTTTGGTTCCATGTAACGGCCAATTTAGGTACAGTAAACATTCCCGCCTGTGCGTGGGGGGTTGCAAGCCATCAGGTACTTGCTGTGCATTAACTTATACAAACAATTCATCAATCATAGACACATTCTTGTGACATTCCCTCATGGTGTGTATTGTCCACTACCTTACTAGCCTCATGTTATTTAATTCCTTCCCACCGACTCAGGTTGATAAACATGTCCGGATCCCTTCTCCGTTTCACCACTTCCATGCAGAGCTTTAGTAAGTGTAATGTTTGTATCTGAACTCCAACCACTAATGACGTACTCCGAAGAAATTGGGGATTGCCACAAACTCCTCCTCACTCTGAAATTTACATAATCTGTTTGTTGTTCACTTGTGTCATAAAAGAAGTTCAGCAAAGAATGTATCTGTAGCGGTGATCTTTGCCCCTATGCCGCTGGGTCCAAAAAACAGCAGTCATCCGTCCCAACACTAAGAGTTGCTACAGTTACTGCTGCGAATGCGCTGAACCCATTTCTCATACCGCAGCATCAACTGTGGCCCTATTTAGCAAAGCTACAGGAATTGCAGAAACCAGAGCCCATTCTAGCCCCTTGATCTATTAATGAAACCCCCCAAAGAGTGGGATTGCACATTTACTTCAGTTGACTCAGCAGAAATGGTCGGCTTGGAGCCCCAGCAGAGACCAAACATTCACTAAGCGACTTCTTGAATGCGCTTGTCTGCTGCTGTTCTGCAATGATGGAGGGATTTCTTGGCGTTCCTGCTTGGAACTAGACTCCGCCTGCGTGCCTGCAAGTCTTGATCAACATGATCGCCATGTCAGAGCATTCCTGATTGATACGCAACGGCAGCGGCAGAAGCAGAAGCAGAAGCAGCTGTAGCTGCCATGACCCATGGGGCTCTCCAGTGGACATTGTTGCAACGAGAAATTAAATCAGATTAGGGTCAGCGGCTCCATCCAGGCAAGCATGGCAGTGCAGCAGCACCAGCACCAGCACCAGGAGCTTCAGTTGCAGACCAGCACAGGCACACCACGGACATAAATGACCAAATAGACTGGGGCCTGCCATACTCACCTTTTGCTGCATTGGATTCCCTCGAAATGGCTGCCCCCTTGGGATGGACATGAGAAAGGGAGAGAGGACAGTCAACACTCCAATTGCTGGGAACGGGATCCCTTCTTCTTCTCCTCTTCAATGGGGACGTCGGGATAAGGTGGGTGCCCCCCAAACCACCACTTTTTACTACTGTGCCTACTTCCTATTACTATTCTGATCAAATTTTCATTGGTTTTCTTGTTGGCAAGTCAAAGGAGGTTCCAATGCACCAAAGAATATGACATTTGGATGTTGTATGCAAAAGTTATGAAGGAACAAAGTTTGGTTCTAAAACAGTTTCTTCCAAATGTATAGGTACATATTTGATTTCAGAGATGTATACAAAGTGAACATAGCGGTTTATTTTTTATTTTTTTATTTGACACACATGAAACGGAATTTCATTGCAAAAGGAAACAGTACAAAGTTCATCATTGTGGCTGGCACAACAAATCTAGACCCACCCTACAAATACACCCCCCAACACAAGAGAAGATGGCATTTTAGGGAGAGTAGTGCATTTGAGGGTACCCACCTTGGAACGAACTTGGTTTTTAAGGATGGGAGGAAAAACATTTGGTGTTTTCAATGTTTGGAGAGGTAGGCATGGAGTTTGGGTGTCACTACTAATACTTTTTATTTTATTAATTTAATATTACTTTCAAAATAAAGTTATTTTGAATTAAGATAAACCTATGACCAACTTTTAAGATGGTAATGACATAGTGAAGGGACAACTCCAAAAAACACCCCCCAATGCAATAAGTATTAGTCTCTCTTTATTAATTGTCATACCTTTTCCTTCCCCAAACCAACAAGCTAGCTTTGCATTGGGGCAATTTTTTTTTAAACCACTAGAACGGAACGAAGTCGACGGCCTTCTACTTAAATCATTCCTATTTCCAATCATGTAGTGTGGATGCTTTAAGATAATTCAAATAATAACCATGTAAAACTATTATAAATTAAAAAATTGTATCAATATTGAACATTTGAATAAGGTAAGCATAGATTTATATCAATACCAACTTTAAATATTTACAACCATTTCAAAGTGACTCAAAATTGTTTAGAATTTATGAAATTAAAGAGGGTGAGGTACAAATTATTTTGTGTCTTTCCAAATGATACAAAACTGGTTAGAAGTCCTTTTCCTTTGTTAAAAAAAAATCTTAATTTTAATTTTAATTTTAAAAAAATTAAAAATTAAAAATTAAAATAGTTTAGAATGTATGAAATTTAATCTCAAAGGACCAAATGGTATTTTTTGGCAACATAGCCATTTTGGGCAGCTCACTAGAAATGGAATTTTCATTTTTTTTCATTGAAATTTTCACACAACATGTGTCCAAGGAGTAGTTTTAAGGCCCAACAATTTTCATAACTTTTGACTACATGGTTAAAAAGTTATTGTATGATATGTAGTTTTCTTTGTTCTATGGGTAGTCCAGGCAGAAAAGAAACTTCTTTAAAAATCACTTTTTAAAAAAAAAAATTGAAATTGATTTTCTAGATTTATTTATACATGGATATCTTTGAAACATTCCATTTTGATTAATGAGATGAAAGTTATGAGGAGTTTTAGTTGTGGGTAGTTTGAAGGTAGTTATGAAATCTATACTCTAAAATAAACTTCAAAGTCCTTTATTTAACTCAATTTTTAATATTTTTGGAAAAAAATAAAATAATTGGATGTAGATTATTTGTTAAAACATTAAAATCATTGGCATTTTTCAATTTCATAAATAAATTGTTAATATTTTGTATTTTGAATCATTTCCTACTTCTTTCTACTTTCTATTTTTTTCCTATATGTTGTACGATTCCAAATGATTTGAAATTTTTCAAGCATGTAGCCAACTTGACTTGAAGAATGACCTTAAGAAGTGCAACTACCTGGGTTTTTGCAGGGACAAAAAAGGACTTTTGTTATTTCATACGCTAATATCTTGCAATCTACACGGTGAAAATTTCTGAAAATTTTTCTACATCTTCTCAAACCAAATTAATACAAGATCCTACGGTTAGATGTATCAAAAATGATTTAAAAAAAAAATTGGTTTGTTTTGGTCTAGATGGCAATTTTGGAGCATTTTTGTTGAACACATAGTCAAAATCCTTTAGGGGTTAAGAGGGTTAGTTGCAAATTATTTTGTGTCTTTCCTAGTGGCTCAAAACTACTCAGAATTTATGAAATTAAAGAGGCTCAGGTGCAAATTACTCTGTGTCTTTCCCAAGTGACTCAAAACTGTTTTGCGTGTGCAGCTCCTCTGAAAATTCGAATCAGTGTTTAGGACACTTTACGAACACACACATTATGTTACAGGCCAGTGTTTATGAACGAGGACTAATTTCGTGAAAAATTTCCAAAATTTCATAGTAGCTACAATAACTGCAAATACCTCAACGTGGAATTGTGTTACTTTTTCTTTTTCCACATTTGGCAGTGTTATTGGCAACTTCAATTACTTGTGAATTTACATTTGGAATCACTGATACCTAAGGTTAGACCCGCTTGATCGCAACTGCAACTCGGTCCAAGTTATTCACAAGTCACACTTGCCCTGATTAGTGATCATGTGGTGATCCACGACACGGCAAAATTCATACGGCCACTGATTTTTTAATGAAGCAGGCGGGTTCACTCCCACTTTTTCTCCCTTTGAAATTGCATAAGAAATCATCTTACTTACATAGTGATACCAATTTGATCTCCACAGATTTGACTCTTGTACCCAAAGATCTCTCTCCACCTCAGTAGATCTCCCCCCCCAAATCTCACTCTTACATGTGTTAAAAATGCTGTCAAAGTGACGCCAAGGGAATCCTCTCCCTCTCGCCTTCAGCTGACAAAGTCCACACACAACTCATGAATTAATATAATCATTATTAGTCTTATTGTTATTATTATTCCACTTGAGAATTGGAAGCGTGACTGCACACTTGAAGAACTGAAGCCAGGAAGAGATTCCCATCTGCACAGACCGACGACTGGGGTTCCGTGACGGAAGCGGAAGGACGGACGAGCTGGCTGGCTGGCGCGGCTGGCTGGCTGGCTGGGGAAGTGGGAAAACTCAGCCACTCCGATCCAACAGTTGGATCTCGAGTTTGTGTCAGGTCGTGCAGCAATGAAAATCCTTTCTCCCCGCCTTTGCTTACCTTAACTTGCTAGCTTTCCCAAACCAAAGAAAATTTTCTCTCTCTTGTAAAAACAGGAAAAGAAAAAGAAAAAGAAACAGGACCAGCCAGCTAGCCAGCAATTGGATCAGGTGAAGCTGGTGAACCCGCCAGTCCGGTCCAGTCAAGTCAAAGGTTTCCTAGAGTGTCGATGTTGCAGAGGCTTTTAAGCTTAATAAGTGAAGTGTGCAGAGGAGTCAGGACTACGGAGGATCACAGGGTGATTCATTTCCCTCCCTCTCTCTCTCTCTCTCTTTCTCTCTTTCTTTTCTTTTGTACTTGGCTTCGATCTTCACCCAACTCTGCTGAGTCTGCTCTGCTCGATCTGGCCTAGTGAGTGAGTGAGTAGCTAGCTAGCTAGGAGGGGATCGATCAGGCAGTGTTAGGAGTCGTCCATCGTCGTCCTTGCGCTTTAGATTCCGATCCGCTAGCTCAGTCTAGCTTCTTGTGAAGATTTCCCTTTCCTCTTTCTTCAGGCCAGGGACCCCGCCATGCCAGCTTCCAGAAAAAAAAAACATCTCGGGACTCCGTCGTCATCAGAGAGTGGGAGACTCTTGCAGAGTCAGACAAATAATGGTGAGGCGGAGTTATCATGAACGCACTCTCTCACACAGCATCTGTGTGGCTGGCAGGCAGGGAGAGGGAGGGAGGAGGGAGGGAGGCAGGCAAGGCAGGACGGGTCGTGGTGGGAGCATGTTCAAAGGGCTTTGAAGCATGATCAGGATTTAGGGAGTACTCATCATTGGACTTTCCAAAGTCGGGGTGATTCCGGCTCTTTTAAGGAGGTGTGGGTACACCCCGGTTTTAGAAAGAAAAAAAATTTATCTCATTTATTGTAGGCAGTGCAGAAAGCGATGATAATCACTTGCAAGATGAAGCTATTTACATGCATGGAAGTGGACGAAGCTTGCAATTTTTGGATGAAATTTTGTTTATTCATCCAAAATAATGTACATTCATCCAAGATAGCGCAATATTGTCCCATATTTGGGAGCAAATTGGCAATTTCATCCACTTATTAGCAAGAATGTTTTGTCCAAGATTCCATACTAAAATTGTGGTCTTTGGGACAAGGGAGGATTGATCCCCTTAGTGCCCTAGCCAAGGGTAAATGCAAAAAGTGCCCCGTATTTTGTGCTGCATAAATTTTGTATTTCATTCTTCGCCTCAGCTAGTTAATTTGGGGCATGCGATTGCCAATGTGAATTCAGAATTTGCAAATTTTATCATAGGTTGCAAATAAAAAACTTCAGTATTTTTTCCATGGACAAAAACAAGGGACATTAAGGGAGTCAATCTTCCTTGCTTTGTGTTTCGATGTGGTGGAACATCCTTTCACTTGTTCAATGAGAAAATCAATAGAAGTTTGACCAACCTAATAGTAGTAATTAGGCATAGCAACGAAAAGTGGTAGTTTTGAGGGGGGCCCTACCTTATTGGAAGTCATGGAGTTGGGCGTGAATAAACCAATATAAGATGGGAATACATTTGGAGCAAAAATTGGTAGAAACTATCATTTTCAAGACAATGAAAATTAAAATTATTGGAAAAAAAGTGTTTTTTTGAATTCAACCATACAAATTTGTAGTAGATTACAATAGTAATGTGTGGAAAAAAATTGAGAAACTTTAAACATATAGAATGAAAGATTTCAACTTTTGAAGTTTGAAGGAAAAAAGGTTTTGTCGTCCTTGTTTGACAAGATCAACGAACTTTAATCCCTAAAGCACTAAACTACATTTTGGGGGAACATTGTGATTTTGGGCAATTTACTACAAATGTTTTTTTTATTCTACCCACTGAGCAATGAAAATGACATATTGCGCAATAACTTTTTACCATGTAGTCAAAAGTTATGAAAATTGTTAGGCCTTGAAGCTACTCCTCATGGAAATGTTGTGTAAAAATTTCAACAAAAAGGAACAAAAATTCCATTTGTAGTAAGTTGCCCAAAATCACAATGTTGCCAAAAAATGTAATTTAGTGTTTTAGGGATTAACAACTCTAGGAAGGAGAGAGATTTTGAATTAGAGATAAGTTTTGGGGAGAATGGTAGCATATTTTGATATAAACTTTTTAAATTTCAAAAATAGAGGAGGAGTTTTGCACATATTGCCTAACTTGGCCAAAATACACATAGCAACATGTTGTCATTGAAGTTTAGAATACAACAACGCTAGCATGTGAGCCTAGAAATATGAGCCTACAAGCCTTGAGCCTAGGTGTTAGTAGGTACTCTACAACTATCAAAGGTGCCTATAACATACACACCTGTAGCATCCATGGATATAAGCATGATTGAGGTACCTCAGTCAAGAATCAAGGAATAAGAATGAAATAATTTTCAATTAGCCTATTTTACAAACAAAAATGAGATTAATTCTTTTTAAAACATTAGTTATTGTTACAACTCATATAGACAAATCATTTTCATAAATCAAAATTTATTAAATCTTCAATTTTTTATTTTCATATTTATTAGGATTTAGCAATTGATATCATGTCAATAGAAAATACACACACACACACACAAATATATATACAAGATTTTTACCATGATGTTTTTTGCTCATTTACTACTTTACAACTCACTTTTCATGTTTCAAATATGAAATCTTAAAAAATCTTCAATTTTGAATTCCTTTTAGATGTAGCCTCCCTTATGATATTTAAGATGATTTGGAAAATAATAAAAAATAGTTAAATATCCCATATCAAGTTATCAAATTACTAAAGTTGGTTACTAAAACATCATAAATCAACAAAGCAATTCAAAAATAATTTCTAATAAATATTTATATTCTTTTTAGATTCCTGAATGAAAAATTGACATTGTGACCGAGTACTGAATGGGGCTACAAGAATCAAATTAATAACTTTAATCAATCAATGACAATTTTTTTGAATGATTTCTTATTTTATTCTACTTGAAGCAAATAAATTTGAATTAAATTAAAAAATTTGCAACAAGATTTGTAACTTAATCTATATTAAAGAAATGAATTTAAGTGAGTTTTATAATGTGATGACGTTTATGGGGTACCCCAATCATGCTTATACCCCCATACCTTAAATTTAGTTGTTTGTTTTGTTTTGTTTGTTTATGTTGAGATCTCCTAGATCGTGTGTCCCTTGGTTGCATGTTGGATACCATCAAAAAGCCCTCGGCAAGGAAGGATGCACCAGCTTGGTTTCGTGGCGTTTGGACATACAATGTGAAAGTTATTGAATTTTGAAGTATTTTTTGGATCTAAAAATTAAAAAATTAAAAAAAATGTAAATTTTTTTTGTGTTCATGGTATGATTGGAAAGCCCTTGAAGAAGAGGGGAACATGGGTTAGGTTTGGTGGTGTTTGGACCTACCATTTAAAAGTTACTGAATTTTGAAGTATTTTTTGGATCTAAAAATTAGAAAATTAGAAAATTAAAAAAAGTTTGCGTTCTTAGTAATGTCAAAAATCCCTCGGGGAGGAGGGGAGGGGTTCACATACTTTGTTTTGTGGTGTTTGGACCTACCGTGTGAAAGTTATGGATTTATGATTTATTTTTGTATTTTAGATTTTATAATATTATTTTGCACAAAAAGACAAAATAAATGATGTAATACCTGTGGATTGCATTGTTTGTGCACCTTTAATTGAATTTTATATATATATATATATATATATATATATATATATATATATATATATTTAAATTCTACTTTACATGCTATTTCTTGCACATTTATCCATGAAATATTTGCTAGTTTGGATTTAGTAAAATGAGTTTATTTCCTAGTCATCATAACCTATAAGATGTCAAATGCATTAATATAAAAATGGCTGCAAAAAATAGCCAAAATAACAAGAAATAATGACATAAACATGATGTGAATAAATATATAAATGTGGTCAAGGTAATAATAAAATGGAATTAAGAAAAAATAAAACATTGATGAAAGCGATTAATGATTAGTCACACCAATAAATAAAATAATTATTTATATTATGATAGTTTCATCTTAACCTTTGAAGGACCAAGTGCCCTTTCAATGTATGCAATAAATCTTGGATAGCTTTCTACAAAATCATTTTTGTTCATTAGATGTTCATGAAATTTGGACACAATGTGTGAACACGTACCACCTTGGTGAACAATTAATTTTTTTTCTGATTGGGTATCTACATCAAAAATTATGGTACCTTGAACTTTTAGGAAAACTTGGGCAATTTGAAAATCTTTTGGAAATCTTTTGTAAAAAAGCTCATCAACTTTTGAAATTTGGCATGTATGTAACTAATCAAAGAAGGCATATAATCATAAAAAAAAATTGTCTTGAAATCTCAATCTAGAGGAGTCAAATTTTGTTAGTTATATTGGGGTGGTTTCAAGAAAAAACATTTTCTTCTAACTTCAAATCCTATTATCTTGCAATCTATGAAGTCAAATTTCTTAAAAAAAAATTCACATATTCCAAATGTTTGTCTCTAACTTATCACTATTTATTTCAAATAAAAAATTCCCTCATTGAACAAAAAATCATCAAAAAAATGAATCACGTATTGCCAATTCACTTAACCTCTTTGCATTGTAGAATGATTTAGTGTAAGCTAAACATCTCAATTGCTTCTAAAATTTTTCAAAAGAGAACCTATCATCATATACTTATAAATTCTCAAAATCCTCATTTTTGTGTAGAGTAAAAATTGTATTCTAAGAGGGCCTAAAGTTTGCTGACCATGTTTTGCAAGAATGAAAAATTAAAATGTTTTTTCCTCACCTCAAATGTTATAATCTTTCAATCTTCAAAGTCAAATGGATTGAAATTTTTTGTACACTTTGATCAAACACTTAAACTTCAATTTTGTACAATCAAAGTTTCAAAAAAATGTTTCAATTTTTGTTTTTGAATAATATACCAAAAAAATGTAGTTTTGGATATCTTCCTAAAAAAATTCGGTCTTTAAGAGATTAAACCCAAATAATAATAACCTTTGAAAGGTTCTTGGGTCCCTTTATATGACTTGTATATAGCCTTATAACTCTTCAATTGTGGTTTAATATACAAATTGTTATACATTATTATTTGCATATTAGAATGATCATTAATTTACTTTTTATACTAAAAAGTGTTTGGACCAATCAATGTTTTTTTTATCAAATACCACTGAATTCATAATATACTATAGGGCCACAAAGGGCTTTTAGAGCCTTCAAGGGTTAAATTTCTATAGAACTTTCCAAATCCTCTTGCAAAATCCTCAGATGGACTTTCTTACTATACAAGGTTAGAGAGATTTTACTTTTTTCACCCAAGATATTCCTCTTAAAAGAGAAAACATTTTTTATGGTCACCAATTGTACGCAAATAGAAAACATGCTTCAAGTTTTGTATGCAAATTGTGCTAGTGTATTGTTGTTATCAGGAACATAAAAATCTTTAGAATATTTTTGATGCATGCTCTATTCTACAATCTTTTTGTTTTATGGAGCACAAGTACCTAATATTATGCACTTTCCAATTTTATGAATTTCCAATATAATCTTGTAGTGAAAGAATTTTAATGTAAGAGTTGTTGAAGATAGCTATGCTTCTAAGCAAGGTCAAAAAACAAAATAGCAAAAGACTTCAAATATTTTAATCTTCCAAATTTGTGTAGTGAATATTGTCAAGATTTTCTTAAAACATACCTAGAATAGTTTATTGTTAGATTGTATGTTGAGTATGAAAATGTCAACTTCATTTTTCAATTTAGGTTTATAGACCTTGAAATGGATGTTTCTAGTAGTCAAAACTTTTACTGATTAAATGATTAAAATTTTTAAAAATAAAAAATAGATAATAAATTTAATTGATAAATTAATAAATTAGAGAATCTCAACATTCAAAATTGAATAATTTTAAATTTTTAAATTTATATTTTATAATTTTGTGAATTTATAAATATATAAACTTATGGATTTTAATTTCTAAAGTTTAGAATTAGAAAATGAAAATTAGAAAATTTGAAAAATATGAAATTTTGAAATGTAAGGATTTCAAATTTCAAAATTTCCAAAATTTTCATATTGTAAATTTATCATAATTCTTAGATTTAAAATTTTTTAATTAGCCTTAGATAGATGAAGCCTATCAAGAGCAAAAAATGATCAAATTCAAAGAATGAATAAATGCATTCTTTATTTCTTTTATAATAATCTTGAAGTCATTTAATAAATACTTTTGGTCCACCTTTAAATTTCAAGGTTATCAAATTAAAAGTTTAGATATCAATAAATTTATAGATTTCAAGATTTTACATATCAAATTATGCAAATTTTAATCAGGCATCATTGATAGTAGTATAAATAAGATTAAAACCTTGTGGCCTCATAGGATTGAAATGAACTTTCATGCCTTTTGCAAAATTGTATTTAGCTAGGACGATAAAGAATTTAATAAAAGATAAATATTAAATAAAATAAATCAATTATACTACTAAAATCATAACTCCCTCTGTAATATCACAAATGCTACCATTAATACTAGGGGCTCATGCTTGCTATGCTACGCATTCATTGTATCACATATTAATAAAATTTTGATATATTTGAATAGAATGCATGATAATGATTTCAATAAGTCTTTAAAATAATTATTTTAAATATTTCATAAAAATATTTTCAATCATGCATATATAGAAATCATATTTTCACACAATGTGATATTACTGAAATAGAGTAGCAAATATTACTGAAATAGAGTAGCAGTTTGCAATCACTTCTATAATATCACTTTTTACATAGGATGATATTATAGAAATAATATAGATGTTGCAATTAAGGTGATATTAAAGAGAATCCATAGGATGATATTATAGAGGTAGCAAATCCATTGCTTCTCTTGACTCTATACTTCTTTACACTTCTATGATTTTGTGCTTTTGTGAGCTTTGAGCTTTCACGATTTCAATTTTCTATTGCTACTACCAAATGATTTTGAAAAATTTATTCAATTGAAATGATTTTGGATTCCACAACAATTAAGTTGTTCACAAAGTTTTTGAGATTCATAAGTTTTTCTTTTCAATTCTTCAATTTGAGTTTCCATTTTTTGTAACAATGGAGTTAAATTATTAATGCATTCTAATGTATGTGTATCTTTAATAATATTTACCATTGCATATGTTTCATTCATCATTCAATAAATTTCTATTGTACATTTCAATATATGCTTACTTATAAAAGAATTATACAAAGATTTTAGTCATTTTTATTTGAAGATTTATTGAAATTTTTGTTTTGCATTCTATCTAATACATAAAAATTCTTATAAAATTGTAATGATAAATGCGTAGCATAGCAAGCACTAACCACTAGTAATCAATAAAATAGGAATAATGATAAAAGTCATAACTAAATATTATAAATTAAAAATAGAAATAATGTCCCAAAAATGATAAAAATGATAATAAAAATTAGACATTAATATAAAATTATAAAGATAATAAATATAAATATAAATAATATATTCATATTAAAAATAAAATAAAATAATTAAATAAAATTAAAAATAAAAATATAAGGTAATAATTTTTTTTTTAAAGTTATATGTATAGCTTCAACAATACATTCAATTATTGAAAAAGGTAAAAAAAAAAGATTTAAAAAGACATAAATGAGAACATCAAGAATTTTAAAATTAATTTAGAGATTAATTTATATTGAAATTATTAAAAAAAACTTTGATAACAGTCTTAAGAACTTAAAAGAGAACTTTAATAAGAAATTTTACCCTTAAACTTCATATAAGGGAACTAGGATTTCAAGGAATCTTGATGATAGCATCTCCAATATTCAACTACAATCTATTTTTTGACATTATTCTCTTGTCTTTAACAAATAAACCTATCAAACTAAGTTTTATAGTTATGATTACAATTTGAACATATGTTTTTTGCAGTAGAAAGTTTGTTAGAATTATTATACAATAGCTTTGAGGTTGCTTTAATGAAGATAGAAACTCATCATTGAGTGGTCATTTGCACAACTTTGCACATGATGTCTATATAAGAAAGATTCCCAAATTCAAGTTTTAATAAATCCAACCACAAATTTCAAATTTTTTAATTAAGTTGTTTAAGCATATCCTTCTAATATTTTAGATTGAAACTATCTCCTCCAATTGCAAGGTTGATGTGTAACTTTCGAAAACCGAAATTTAATGACCCATTCTTAAGGCAAGTTATTTCTTTCAAAACTTTTAGGAAATAATTATGTATGCCTAGTAATTTGTATGTTCAAATAAAACATTGAAAAATGGATTGTGAATGTTAGGAAAAAATTTAATATAATAAACTTTGCATTCAGCTTTAAAAATTTATAAAATAGAAGAGGTTAATGATGAAAGAAAAACTAAATTGCTAATAACTTTGTCAACAAATTGAGAATTGTCAATCCCAATGGTGCAAATGTTCTAATAAATAATTATATATAAATTTGATGCTTTGTTTATAATTTGAAAGTTAAAAAAAAAACTTTACATATTTATTTTTCTTTCATTGCTTGCAAAATATAACTCCTCATAAACCTTCATCTTATTAATCAAAATATAATGGCTCAAAATTTTTGTGTATTTATTAATCTATGGAATCAAATTACCTAGTTTTTCCAAAGGGTGTATTTTTAACTTTCAACTTTGACATCAAATTTTTAAAAAACTTACAACTTTTGAAATATTTACTAGAACAACAAGAAATAAAGCTTTACATGTAAAATATAGTAATTAGGAACTACCTTAAAAATTCCATACCCCAATTTTTAAATTATCTAGAGTGGTCTCTTTAGTCCTTTAGGAGTTAAGAGAAAAAAAGAACATTAAAAAAAACATTCTAGATCCATGGTCATAGGATGTGAATTTAGTGGTTAGATTGTAGACATATGGTTGTAATTCCTATATTAGTAATCCCCCCCAAATTGAATGTGTTCTACAAACATGTAGACCTATAACTTCATCCTCAATTAGGTTCCCATTTTATAAGTTCTTCTATTTCAAATTGCTTTGATTATTTCTCCATTGGTTTTGTTTTCTTATTTTTGTTTATTTTCGCATCGCTAATGCTATTGTGTCTCCTAGCTCTTGACATTTGGATCATAGAAGGTGCAAATAACTAGACCTTTAAGTAAAAAAATGAGTTTTTTTAAGGGATAAGGTTCATATATTGTCCCAAAATAGGAAAATTAAGAAACATGTTGGTATCATTCTATTCCTTGACTATGCTTCAAAAGAAGTCTAAAAATCATATTAATGTTGAAAGTTAAGACTCCTATAAAACTATCTACAAATCAAAATTCGTCATCCACCTCATGACAAGGAGCAAGGCACCAATATTAGGAATTTAACATGGAAAGATTAGGGTCAGACTCTATAAAAGTCACTTCAACAATCATTAGAAGAAATTTAGAACATGTGCATGACCATTTGACTACATGAAAATGTGCAACTACATAAAATAAAAAATTCAAAAATCCAAATTTAAATTTTTTAAAAATTTAACAAAATAAAAAATAATAATTTTTGGCCCATGGAATCATCTAGTGTGCCAGGTATAACTGGAGACTAAGAATTTTTTTATTTTTAAAACTCCCCTCCCTAAGATTTGCACATCTGCCAAAAGTCAAACAACCCTCTATAAGGGCTAGATTTTCTCTAATGAATGTTTAGAAGTGCTAACAAAATTAGGTTGGAACATCTTGGATTAACTAGCTATAGTTAATTGGTTATAGGCAAGTTTTAAATTGTATAATTATATTATTATAAGACTCTATTATGTATATAGAATGTGTCCACTCATGTAGTTGAGTTGAAAATATGGCCTATTTGGGCATATGTATGTGTTGAAAATTCGCAACTTACCAAGCCTTGCACAAGCAATGAAGTTCATATCCTAAGTCCACTTTGGCCTAATTTGGTTGAGACAGTTGAGATCTAACTAGTCTAACTAGGTTCTATACATTAGTTAAAAATCCTACCTCTAGTTGAATTTGAATGACACTTTTGAAATTATATATAATTAATAAATTAATCCTTGAAGTGGTATGGTGACTCAAAGCCATTTCGGGCTCATTTCCTAATCCAATTAAGTTTTTAAATCTCAACCATGATTTGTAGAAAATTCAACCCACTTGTGCCTATATACACATAAGATGAGTTTTTAGACACCATCAATGAATTTGAAGTTTTCTATGTAGAGAGGATCATATTCTTTGAGCCTAAGGCGTTTCTAATTGACTTTGTAAATAAATCATTTCAAACCTCTATGTACAATGATGTGACTAACTCCATTTTGCTTTGCCTTGCATTTTCATTACAAACAAGTCTACCCCATAAAGACAATTTAATTGAAAATTATAGTTATATTGAAAAAATTCACCTTATAAATAAATGAACACACATGAGTTGAGTTTTCTACAAACCATGGTTGAATTTCAAATCTCAACTACATAAGAAAATGAGCCTTAAAACCCTCAAGGTTAGTTTATTGTATGCATATGGTCTCAAAAAAGTCATTCAAACTGAAATTGTAGTAGAATCTTTAAAATCTTTAATGTATGAGATTTACATAAAATTCAACTATCCAACTAGACTACAATTGAGTTTGGATTCAAATTCCATTACCTATGTGAAGCTTGATTACAAATTGAAAAAAAGCATGACTCAAAGTAGGCTTTCTTTCTAGCTTAATCCCTATTTAAAGTTCTTTAGAGTCTCATAGGGCTTTTGAAAACCTTGGATAGTGTGTTTTGAAGTGGATTTCCGTTGTTAAAAATTCTTTTTTCTAAGTTGTAGGTTGCTATTACCTACATAAAAAACAAAAATAGAATTAAGATTGTTGCCCAGTTGTTGAAGTTATGCTATATGAAAAGTTGGGGCAACCAAAATAGAATAAGCTCAATTTGATGACTTTGGAAGTCCTCAAATACAAGTTTTGTGTTTTTTTCAAAATAAAATGTTTTGCTTAGAGAGAGTACATATGTCTACATGTTCACCATTGAGATTGTGAATTGGTTGGATTTTGACTCTACAAATATACAATAAAAAATGAATAGTGTCATAAACATGATAATATTGCCAAAATGAAGGGGTATGCTTCACTCGTTTAATTCCTCTCAAATTTTGCATACAACTACCTAAAAATATGAAGAACACCACTAGCAAGAAAATGTCGTACAATTCTCAATCAAAGTTAGCTAATTCTAATGGGAAAATTTTAAATAAAAAACATTCATCAAGATTGTATGGTTGAATTTGCATGAATTTTTTTTTCAAATTTAGGTCTACAAAATTAGAAATGGTAGTTTGGAAGTGCTTTTGCCTTTTGCCAAATTATAGTCAAAGAATTTTGAACATTAGTTATTTAATCCACATCTTGGTGCAAGTGCTTATGAGTGGAGGGGTAAAAGTCACATATTCAAATTGTAACAAGAGATCAAATTGCAAAAGAACCCCTATTTTGCAAGCACCTGCACCAAGATGTGGATCAAATTACTTGGAGAATTGTTGACACCTACACCCTAGTTATACCATTCTACTTTGGAATCATCCATAGGATTTAAAATAAACAACTATACTACAAGAGGATTTGTCTTCATAGATGTGGCTCATTTTTCAATTAAAACAATTACTCAAGCTTCCTTATAGAAATTTTTGGTCTAGAGCCAATAAATGCTTGAAGGTTGATGAATTTTAGGATTTGAGAATTTATAGACCATCAAACCCTAAGCCTATTCTCCCCATTTCATTGTTTCATTGTGAGGGGAGTGCCATGAGTTGGTTCCAAAAGCTATGATCATTCATAGAGAGATTATTCTTGTTTCATTTATGGAATATCAAAAGTTTTTCAGGTGATTTTGTACTAGGAGTGGCACAAATTTTCTTGTTTTGCTATTTTGAACCAGGAATGGAAAACTAAAGTTCATTTTTTTGCATATTTCAAAATCCTCAAATCCCAAAAATGTTGATTATAAAAGACTTAAAAAGTACCAATTTGAAACTATTGGTATACATATCATTAGAAAAATTTAGGGCCTCTACAAGGTTGTTTGACTCTGGATCAACAATCAAATGTTGCTAAATACACACACATATATAAATATACACATACATACACATACACATACATACACACATATATATTTTGAAATTTTTAAAAATTAAAATTTGATGTAATACATGAGGTCCATAGTCGAACGATTTTGTAGAGGCCTCAAATTTTCTTTAGTGCTTAAACTAAGTTGAATTTGAGTGGTATTTAAGAATAAATTGTTTAATTAATCAACCTTTCACTATTTTTAATGATTCATGCACTCCAAGTGATTCACAATCAATTGAAAAATTAATTACATACAAACATTTGATTCTTCTTTGAGCCACAATATTCATTTATGAATAGTTATCTAATTGCAAACACAACAATTCAACTTTATAACATTTACTACAATTAAAGGAATTCACAACTCGCAAGTACAAATTACCAATGACTCATGTTTAAAAAAGAATTGTCATTTAGACTTTTAGTCCAAAATGAAATGAAACTTTTCATCTTGATAGATCATTACTTAGTCTACTTGACACTTTTCCTATCTTACATGAATAGAGTTCAAATCTAATTGTGTGTCCATTAGACTTATAGTGTAACTATTGGGCACTTGATAACAATAATTAACTTGCCTAATTGACCCTATTCACACAAGAATTGCTAATTAATAGACATTAGACTTGAAAATTTTGTATTACACAATCCAAGGATTAAAATTTTCCCTATGACAACATTCTTTAGCAATTGTGAGAACTACACCAGAAACTATTTTTAATATCATTGACACCAACTGTCAAGTATTGTAAATGTCAACATTTTTTTTGTCAAGTATTGTATCCCTCTGTCTCAAAATGATTGTTCACTTTGAATGTCATATTTTTTTAGGGTTGTTTTGAGTAAGTTATATAGAGACTTCTTTGTGGCTAATTTTATTTACATAACAAATGAATGTGATATTAAATTTGAAACCTTTCTTAATAATGTTTTTCACAATATGACCGATGAAATTGGTATAAGAAAATCTCAAAAAAAATTGTGGACAATCATTTTGGGACAAAGGGAAAAATTAGTTTGGGTGGATATTTTTTTACCACTACTGCAAATACTATCAAATAGTTCAATACCACAAAAAAGTAGACTTGAATGAATGACATTATTTGTAAACTGAAAACACCTCGAAATCATGCTACCGAGCATGCCACTCACAACGTGAATATCACATGGCACTAAATACACTTACTGGACAGTGTTGTTTTTCTTCACAATTTGTCACACCCATTGCATGACCGTCTCCTTGTACTGAGCTTTTGGGACCTCCCAAGCTTTGCATACACTACTACAGAAAGCAGTGATTGCAAGACCGTTGCAACACATTAGCAATGGTTCTGCAATGGATTGATGTAACGGAACTTAGTTTGCAATGCTTGTTGTGTAGAAACTGTTGCAAACTGTACATTCTGTAGTGGTGGTATATGGAGGCGGCAAGTCCTCAGGAATTCTATGATCCGCAGCGATATTAAAGTACTGTCAATTGTCTAAAAGAAATCAAGCAATCTTCCGATAAGTAACTCGCAGAAACTAATGACTGTCTAGCTGCGACACTATTCAGATACACAGAATGAGAGATCGAGGCGTCCAAATTATTACGGCAGAAAGGTATGAATTGATGATACTGCGTATCGAAGTGCCAAAGGATCGGATGGAGCATGCTACTTCCACAGGAAACTCATATTCAGTTCCCGGTGTTAAAATTCCCGGTGAGTCCCACTTTTCCCTATGTGTCGTACACTGGGAACGCCGGGAAAACACCGGGGAAAGTGGGACTCACCGGGAATTCTAACACCGGGAACTGAATATGAGACCCCTGTGTTCAATTTGATCTGATCAATGCAGTGCTAGTACTGCGTATCGAAGTGCCGAAGGATTGAGCAAGCTGCTTCAATTCGAGCTCGATCAATGCAGTGCGAGTAGGTAAGAAATTCTTGGACTCTGCAACTCGATCGATCTGTGCATCTTGAATTGAAGTCGATCTAGTCCCAAGATGGTATTATTATTTGTATATTCGAATTTTATGGGTTTGAATTGCTTTGGAATTGATCGATGTGCATGGGTCTATGTAACAAAGTTGGTGCAATCCTGGGCGCTAAAATGTCGACAGTTCGTGTACAGCATCCGGCAGCTAAGATATAGACAGACAGTTTTCGAGCTCCAACCTTGTAAAGACTGTGAAATTCGAATTGTTGTGAAATATTCAAAATTTCATGAAATTGAGAACAGTAAAGTGCAATCGAAAGTTTAGAGAGGCTATTTTCATGTTACATAATATTTTGAGATAGAGAAGTATAAAATGTACATCAATTTGGATTATTTTGGCATGATGTCTACCTTCTAGTACTACCACCTCAAGTGTCAATAACCACCTTCATTCTATGAGGCATTGTGGAAATGAGAACATCAAGCACATCTTTGAAGACTCCTTCCCATTTGCATTGATTTAGAGCCGCCATAATTTGTCCCATGTTCCATGTTTGATACTTGTTCTAAATATGGTTTTTCACAATTTATTATAAATTTTCTAGAGGTTTCAAATCTAAGGAGTTAGGTAGCCAATTTGATTTTGTCATGCCATGAGCTTCTTTCCACCTATTAGGTAGACAATTGGGATGTACTAGAGCACCATCTTCCATGATAATCATATCTTTTGGATGATCATAGAGGAAATAAAAGCCAAATAATGCTCTCTTGTATACAATGTTGACAAAATCAACAATTGTTCTCCTAGCTATATGCATGATGACTATGACAGATTTATAGTTATAGACACTAAAAGTGCCCCATATGTATTATGACAAAAATACAACTACACAAAATAGTGAAATTAGGTTGCCCCACACTAATTTCTCGACATTCTACACTATATAAATATTTACAATTATTATAGAAGGATGCAGTAATGTAAGAACCATGTGTGTTGTATGGGTTGGTGCACTGGTTCATGGCTCAGGTTTAGAGAATTGCCTGTGCCTCATCTAGACAAGTGGTGAGTCATGAGGTAACTTTCCTTAGTAGGGCAATCTAATTTCACTATTTTGTGTAGGTAAAAGGTTGGACATAAGTGATCCCATGAATACCTTTCTTAAACTCAACGTCAAATATGTAGCAATTATAAATGTTTGCCAACCTTGAAGGATGATATCATGATATATGCATCCATGGATTGTTGCAAGAAACATTTGCCATTTTTACCTTTCAAAATAGCCTATTTCAATGGATATTGTGACTTTTGTAATAAATTGTAATTGCTTGCCAACCTTAAAGGATGATTTGTACATCCATGGGTCATAATTGCAAGAAACACTTGTTTATGGCTCTAAACAACCTATTTCAATGTCCATTGTGACTTTGGGAATAGTTTTTTTGAAATGAAAAAAATATGAATAATTTATAAAGCATTACAAATAAAATGTCTCCAAAACTTTAGACCTAGAGAAATTTATCCCTCAAAGTTATGCACAAAAAAACACAATAAAAAATACCAAGAAAATGGACATTTAATGTTTTATTTTAAAAGAATTCAAAAAAATAAAAATAAAAAATGAAATTTTCCTTACCTAAAAGATTCTTCTTCTCAACCATTTTCATCTTTGGAAAAAAATTGTGTTATTTGTACTTTGAGCACATGTGAAAGATGGACAACTTACTATTTTCTTAAAATCTCTTTAAAGGCTTGTGTAACTTTAATAGAAGTCCTTGTATTCTAATTTTGAGCTTCAATTCTTTATTTTTAGGTCAAAATAGTACTACCCCCCCCCAAATGGCTAAGATAGACATCCAATTGCAGGCTATTTAAAATTAATAAAATATTTTTTAAAATACAAAAAATATTCAATGTTTGAAACTAGTACATGTACCAATATTTTTAATTTCATGTAAAATTGACATATGATGCAAAAGTTATGAGCAAAAAGCCATTTGTCCAAGTTCAAGGGGACAAAAAATAGGACAAGTATTTTTTGCATTCACTCCCATATAGCATTCTTCCAATTGTCTACTTTAATATGCATGATCTTGAGCAAATGCAAGTCTTTATGCCTTATGTGCATCCTTGAGAAAAGATTTTTTGATTGCAATATGATTGTTGAAGCCAAGAGCCTAAATATATTTTTTCAATGTACGCATGCTAACTTTTGTCATCATTTGGGCTTGAATTACAACAAAAGGTGCATACTAATTAGCAACTATAAGTCATGACAATTATTTCTTGTCACAAAAATTGAGCTTATATTGTTTATTAAAAGGCTTTTGGGAGATGACAATCCCTCGAAGTTGACACTGCTTCATACTAATATAAATCGTTTGGTGTGCTATGCCCAATTCACATCCAATTTGAACGCTAGTTCCTACACATCAACTATGTGGATCTTCTTTTTTATTGTGAAAGATTGCAACTTCATTGTGGACACAAGATACTTAAATTGGCTAGAAGATACTCTTGAATGAATTGTCACAAGTCTTCCTTGATAATGACCCTTTGAAAGGCAAGCCTTTTGTAGTATTTTTATTTTTTTATTTTTCTGTTAATTTGATTTTGAAGTGAAAATAGTATTGTCAATTTGTTCCATTTCCACTAGCAAGTCAATTAGAATTGTAAATCTTCAATTAAAATAAAAAAATGGATTTACTTAGATTTGGAAAGGGGCAAATTAACAAGATTTTGCGAAGTCAAACTGAGTAGGTGTAGCTCTTGTGAAGAGTTGTCTTCACACATTTTTGGGACTATATGTCCAAAGGTCGATTTGTACTTTCTTCAGTTCATACCAAAGTTGTATGACTCACAGTGTACTTGTACTCATTTTTGTGAATAGAATCTTCAGTTTTCAAATTGCAAATTGTCTAATTGCTTTTGTATATGAGTGTTGTTGTCTAATTGGCTGGAGATCGACTTGTCGGTTGAGCAACGGAGGCTGGAAGATAAGTGGTCCATTTGACTCATGAGAATATCATGATTAATTGATTATGTTGAATTTCTTTAGTGCATGAGTGCTCATGGCTTAGCATATATGGAATTGAATCTTGTTATGATTCCATTTGTGCCTTTAATTCGGTGTTGAAGGTATGCATAATGCTGTTAGCTAATTGTCAAACCAAGTCTAATTGATGGTAATGTTGTTTGTTAAATGGGGCTGAGTTAATTGCAATATAATTGATGAATTAAGTCATTGAATTGTGAGACTAGATATGGTATGATTTGAGTCCAATTGACGGTGTTTTGGTAAATTCTTGATCTAGATGTTTTTACTGCAAGTTGTCTAGTGTCTGATTCTTGAAGATGTGTAAATGTTGGATTGTGCTGGACTATTTGTTTGTGTTAGAATGCATGTGTGTATGAATGCTCCAATGTGGCAATTGATAAAATTAACCATAGTCTAATTGTTATGCATTGTTGATTGCGGTAACTAGTTCATTTGATGTTTCAATTATTCATTCAAATTATGAGAGCCTTCATAATCCAAATTCAAATAAGTTTAATTGATAAAGAATTGACTAAATCTTGCTTACCATTCACAAATTGACATGGTCCAGTTACAATAGAGGTAGTTTAGAAAGATAATTGACATATTCAAACCATAAATTAAATTAAGTTCATTAGATTTACGTTGGAAATTTCACCTTTAGAGTTTGTAAGTAGTACCAAATCTCTCATGCAAAATCTATAGTAGTTGAAATTTGCCATTGTTATTACAAACCAAGTCCAATTGCCAAGTTGATACTACTAGTCAAATCGACAGTACAATCAGTGGTTGGTGGCAAGCCGACTGAGTTGTTGTAAGTAGACAGTAGGATTGCCATAGGGTCCATATCTAGCCTATGTGGTTTTGGGTGCCTTATGTGTGAAATTGACCTTGTTGCTTGCAATGGTAATTAAATCAAATTGACCTTGAGAAAGATGGAGTGTATTGGTTGACATGAAGATTAATCAAGCATCAAGAAAGTATAACCTCCTTTGTGATTTTATATGGTAGAGAGAGAGAGCTAGAAATACAGAAATCTTTATACAAATAAAATTGCCAAAAAGCAAACAAAGGCAATACGGCTTAGACAAGAGTGAAAGAAAAATAAAAATTGGTTAATAAACTATGAATTTAGAAGTTTATAGTATCATATAAAAATAAATAAAAATAAAAA
Organism: Climacium dendroides; assembly: GCA_950106755.1. Lineage (NCBI taxonomy): Eukaryota > Viridiplantae > Streptophyta > Bryopsida > Hypnales > Climaciaceae > Climacium > Climacium dendroides. Next base: position 25,808,714 of record OX467087.1, on the reverse strand, counting down.
TATATTAAGTGACTAGAGCATACATCAAGACAAATTGACAAATTCTTAACAAATTGACTTGAGATTTGACATAAGCCACACATTAGACAAGACTGGGATGCTATACATCATATCTATAATATAGCATTAGTACTTGGATTGTGAAAATTAACCTTAGAGAGTATATCCTTGGGTTTCTTTCTCTAAAAACCAATCACCAAAATACACAAATAAGTATCCAAATTACAAATCAAGTGACGTTAGTCACATAAACGTTAGACTTATTGACCTTTCCTTAGGATTTACCCCGTTATATTAGTAGTCCCTAGATTTTGGTAAGTAGACAAAATTTACAGTACACCTTTTTTTTCAATTTGAATTCTTTTCTTCTTCAATTTGCCTTGAAGAAATGTCATAGTGCATAAGCATAACTCTATTGTAATGATTGTATTTATACAAGTTGGAATACACACATCTCCATCAGCATCTATATCTAAGATGAGATAACTGAAACAACACATATACTACCTTCACCAACTAAATGTGATTTTTTTCACCTAAATATTGATTTGTATTAGTATAATGTAACCTTTGGTACTTGGCAACAATTGCAAAATATAAATTCTCTTGAAGCCATGTACAATTTTTGTATGATTTGGCCAATTGAAGGTAGCTCTAGTCATTAGCGTTGATTGAAGGGTCTTGTCCATTCTTTGCCTAGGATTGAATAGATTGTATATATAGCTCATATCATTCAACACATTTTGAAAATTTTAGAAATGGACAAAATTTAGAACTCCTTTTAGAACTTGTCGCTAAAGAAGAGGGTGATGTCACGAATATAGTTTAGAACCTTCTCTCAAAAGTTAAAGCTAAAAGTAAGCTTGTTGAAAAGTTTCTCAAACTTGAAAAGATTCTATAAGTTTTAAAAGGACATCTAAGTAGAATAGAAGCTTCTTAAGAAACTTCCTAGATAAGAAAAGCTCCTAAAAGCTTCTTGAAGAAGGTTCAAACTAGAGGAAGCTTTGAAAAATACGTTACGTCCACCAAATTCTATACTTCAATATTGTAGCTAAATCACCAAAGCTTGAGCATCATCTTAAAGATTTTCATGTCAAAGTTGATTCAAGCAAGGTTTTTTTGCTACTTAAAAGGTCATGCATCTTCTTGTCAATGTTCTTGTGGTGGTAGAGGATTGGATGGTTGACATAGTTGTTCTAGTAATTGAGATAGTGAAAGCATAGACTCTTTTGGGGGTTTGGGAACTAAAAACTCTCTATAAATCCTCTAATTAGACATATTGGAGATTTTGCAATAGCTAACTAAAGACTATTGAATTTTTTTTGGAAATTAGAATGAATTTTTTTTTCTTATCAACTCTCTCTTCTTTATATTAGACTCCAAATGAGAAAGCTTCCATAAAAATCTATTGTTCAAGTGGAACATTAGTAGGATATAGTTGGTGAAACTCATGTACCTTTTGTGACTTATTGTCCAAGTTTGCTGATGATTTCCATAGAGATGATTTACTTGAGAAACTCTACTTATAGATGATAGTTGCTCCAGGCCATGCAATCCTAGTCCAAAGAATGAAGAGCACAGGGTGTATCTACTCTTTTTTTTTGCTTTTCTGTGTTACTATCAATGTGTTACTATCAAATAGAACCGAACGACAGAAACTAGATAGATGTTTCTTTTTTGGAATCTTTTTTTTCTCTCTTTTGTAAAAAAAAGGAGTCAATCCAGCCACAGGTTCCCCTACAGCTACCTTGTTACGACAAATCAGCACCTTACAATGTGTATAACCAATTGATTTTCGATGTACATTTCTCCAATTTGGCATATAATTTAGCATCTCGTAGCTTTTGTAGTACAAACTTCACATGTTTCTCGTATTCTTCAATATTTTTGAAATAGATCAAAATGTTGTCAAAATAACATATGACAAATTGATTCAAGAATTCGTAAAAAATATTTTATTCATTAAATGTTAAAAGATAGTGCCTTTGTAAGACCAAATGGCATAACATTGTACTCAAAATGTTTGTATCTTGTTCGGAATCTCGTCTTCCATTAATATCCAGCTTTAATACTCATCAAGTTATACACCCCCACAAAGATCAATCTTAGTATAGATTTTGGTCCTTCTAAGTTGATCAAGAAGCCTAGATATCAATGGCAATGAATACCAATTTTTCATTGTTATTTTATTCAAGTCACGATAGTTCATGTACATTCATAAAGAGCCATCTTTCTTCTTCATAAAAATATTGGCGCTCCAATCAAAAATTTAGAATGCCAAATGAAATTCTTTGCAAGATTTTCATCAATGTACTTCTTCAATGCTGAAAGTTTGTTTTGCAATAGATTGTAAATTGGACCAAATGGTGGTTGGGCTCTATCTTCAAGATCGATGGTGCAATCATATGATTGGTATTTTGGTAAGATGTCAATAGTATTTTTTTCAAATACATTGTCAAATTTTTTGTATTGAATTGGAATACTTAACAAAGTGCTACTTTTTTTGCACATCAGAGTTGTACAGATAATGTACCAATTGCCTTTCTTTACAACCTTTATAAAAGCTTGTGTAAAAGCTCTAACTCCAACAAATACAAACTTGATGACATTTTCACATTGCATGCTAGTTTGGGCAATCTTAGTTGACAATGAGCACATTCGCACGTTGCGTGGGGAGAAATGACAATTGTCTTCAAATAAGAGTACTGAGGGGGGCAAAATACACAAGTCATTCTTCATTGCAATTACTAGCTCTAGTGCCTTCTGCACTTCAACAACGTGCTTGTCCTGCAAGAACTCATATTTTGACTTCGGGTGTGGCGGGGAGTCCATCAACGATATCGGTTGGAATCACGCTTCGTCTCTGATACCAACTCTTCGGTTGCCTTTCAATTTTAGGTAATTCTCTTTTACCAATAATGTGCTTGCAATTGCACAAGTTTGGAAGTAGAAAGGCTACTTACTCGCTTCAGGTGCCAAAATACAGGGTTGCAACTCCTCTACAAAGTTCCCCACCAAATGAAGAGGTGCCGCCCTGGTCGATTGAATTAACGTATTGCGCCTCCATAAAGGAAGTTTCAGAATGGAGGTATTGGAAATGATTACGCAAGTAGGATTTGGCGACTTACAATTAATTTGTAGATCATGCAATTATTGAGGGGTTCTTTCCGACTTAACCAATTGAAATGGGTCGATCTTCTTCTGATTTTGTTTGGAAAGCCCTATTACTGAAAGAACCTCTAATCATGGTGCCTAAACAATAACAATAGAGACTGCAAGGTGACTGTAAGTATTGTCAATGACGTGAATTACTGGTTGTTGCCATAGCCCTCTGCGACCACGTCCGCTATCTCCCCTGTGACTTACAGATGACTACTGGAAGTCATGTTATAGTAGGTAGTTGCGTGTTGTGATTGCAATGCGACTTGTCTAAGTCTCGATGAAGTTGTGATGTGTAAAAAAGGACTTTGTCATGTGTGCACGCACATGCCCCTTCCTCTCTAAAATTAGGCTTTGCTTAGATAGGATCATAGCTTCTTTGTTGGCCACAAATAAATTTTCTCATTGTCTAAATTGCAACCACCATCTTAATGTTCATATACTTTCTGTATATGTTTCTATGAACCCTCCTTAGTCGTTGACCCCTAAACCTGCAAATAATATTTTCTTGATTGTAGTGGCCTTCCTCTATGTATTTTTGAAGGTCACAGTAGAAGAAAAACATGTCTGCTGCAATCGACTGCTATGCAACTATGTGTCCTATACAACTATCTTGCAATTGTAATCCTCTATATTTGCACCAAATTTGACCTCTATATTGTTGTAGTTGCAAATGAGTCGTAGAATGAAGCCTAGGGTTACTAAAGTGCAACCAAAAAACAATGTGAAATATTCTACATTCAGTATTCATCATAGACCTTGACGTGGACAACTTTTTACTTTGTAGAGTCTAGTGTGTCAAATAGAAATCGCATTAATGTAAATTTGATTACAATTCAATTAAAAAACAACTACAATTAAACTAAGACACGATTGGAATGCAACTACAAAGCGACTAAAGAACTTACTAGTGCAACTAGAAAACTACTCAAATGCAATTAAAGAGTGAATGGATTGCAACTATAGAACGACTAGAATGCAACTAGAAAACCACTCAAATGCAATTAGAGAGCAACTGGAATGCAACTACAGAGCAACTGAAATGCAACTATAGAGCAACTAGAATGCAACTATAGAGCAACTAGAATGCAACTAGAAAACCACTCAAATGTAACTAGAGAGCAATTGGAATGCAACTATAGAGCGACTAGAATACAACTAGAAAACTACTCAAATGCAACTACAAAAAGATTAGAATTTGAATAGAAAATAGGGGTTTGAATACAAGACATTTAGAATAAAACCATAGAACAAATACAATTAGAGTTCTTTATCGGAATGCTATGGATTTCAGTTACAACCTCACTTTACTAAACAATTGTAACTTTAAGTTATTCACTATGAGTTTACTATAGGATGTAATCAAAGGTTCGATACTAGTCAAGATACACACTTCAAAAGATGAAATAAGGCCTTATTCGTTAAATTGAGACAATTAGGAGTCTCATTTTAAATCCAATCTATAATTAGACTAAAATAATTGTTCATTTCTCATGTCAAATTATATTTTATATAATTTGTGGTGAATCTTGTGAACATAAATATGTTGATTGAATGAGACAAGGCACTATAAAATGAAATTTTTTTTGGGTTTAGGGTTTAGGGGTATTAGAAAACTGATTTTCAAACTTGAATTACAAAAAATTCACAAGAATTGCTTCTACATCTCAAATATTTGAAAAGCATTGCAAATGCGCGCATTGAAGGTTCAAATCACATCTATAAGAAACATAACAATTTCATACTATTAATAGAAATTGATATTGGCATATAACCACAATATCATATTCAAAACAACACAATTGATACTTGCAAATATCTAAAATGAAAAAGTACATTCAGCTTCTATCCTTCTAATAATAAAATACTAATATATAGACAATAAAATCAAAGTAACTATTTTTCTTAAACCGCCAAGGATGATCCGTTGCTAGAATTAGACACAAAGGCTTCTACGGATGATTTAATGATGTTGATTTGTGGATTAGGGATAGTAACTTTGTAAGAACTTGAGGTACATCAATAGCCCCCTTCTTTCCGCGTGGCTTCCAAGCTGTCATAATATAGTCAGTATTTGACCAACTTGGAGGGATACCTCGATTTTCACACCACACATTTCCTGCCTTTGTGTCCCATCCAATGTATGTGTCCATGTTAATGTGACGACTTGAAACAGGCGTCTAATATTGAATTTGGATCAAGTGAACATGCCCTAGATCTGGATTTGGATTTGTAATCGCCCTAGCTAGCCAAAATGGCTTCGGGTCACCATCAGCGGGACGCACAACAACAAAATAACCTACGTATACATCACGACCAACACGGAACGATGGACGTGGACGATCACATCTACGTCCAACAAAAGGCGCATCTTCTGCATCTTCTTCACGTAGTGTGCCATTGTCTTCCATTCAGTCTTCCACTTTGTTGTTGATTCTAGAAGCTGGCCAAAATCCATACTGCAATGTATTACACATCAAAAGGGGTGCATCTAGAGCGGCTCTCACACCTTTCCAATAATTTCTTATCGGATCATTCTTCCTCCGAAACTCTCTAGAATGGTCTTCATTAGCCATTTCTGTCCAATATGAAATAAAACCATCCAAACCCTTTTTGATCTCCTCTGACGCTTTCATTTCCTCCAAAGCCAAAGGCGGTGGACTACCATTTGGCACTTTTGGACGCCCATCTTCAGTCTCAAACCACAAATGAATCCCTCGACCATGCTCTAGCAACCAATTTGGATCCGTACACAAATATTTGTACTCCATCAGGGGCCAACTATTGGAATCCATAAAGAACTTGAATTGTTGGCAAGCCGAATGACCTTCTAAGAAGTCTCTAGCTGTGCCTAAGTACCCATCGACAAACCTCTTGAAATCAGGAACTTCCTCTATTAAATGGGGAATCACTGGATACTTCTCACAATCCATAAAGGATTTCATCAACCTCGGAATAGTCGAGTAGCTATTTGTCTTCAACGTTGTACTCCATCTCCCAAAAAGAGCATCAATGTCTTCATGAGTATGCCCAACAATGAGGAAGTTGATGTAAATTTCTCGAAAAATGCCTTTAAAAACAAGAAGAGAGCAAAAGGCAAACACCCATCTGTTTTTATTGTCCCCTGATGCATTGTCCAACTGCAAAGTAAGTATTGGTGGCAAAGGTTTAGGTGGAATAGGCTCTTGTGGAGGAGGTAAGAGGGAATCAAGGCAAATGTTTGATCCTTCTAGTACTACCTTTGTCAAGGCAATAGTTGGCCCCTGATGGAGTACAAATATACTCCTCTATAGAAAATAGTTGGCGCAATGAATTTGTAGGCGGTCCTTTCAAGTCACGCAACAATTTTGCAATGGAGCCAATGGTATGATTTGAATCCGTTAGAAAAATATCCAGCCCATAGTGCGCATACTGGAAGTCACCATGACCATGAGCAATCATTCTTGTAACAACAAAGGACATCTTCATGAAAGAGTTCGTCACTTTGGTTTTATGAGAGTAGTGTGGAGAAGCTGTCTTTGAGTGATCCATTTTGTCATGAATAACGCACAACATCTTCTCGGGATATGTCTCTGACATATGTCGATTCTCATAATAAAGTAGTCTATGTGCTTGTTGTCCCGATCGATGAGTACCCAAAAGGTACGCCCACTTGTTTGCTGAAGTAGAAAGCGGAGTGCAAGCACTCCTCAATTACTTGTACCTATTGCAGAGGCCACACCTTGAAAAATTATCTCCACGGGCTTTCGTTGCGAACTCTGGGAAAGAAGCACGTCGGATATTGCTCAAGCTACTAGAAGAAATCAGTGGCAAATTAAATGCCGCATTTGCTTCATTCATTGCTGGTAATTGGTCACTCCAACGAAAAGATGATGGCAACACCATTGCCGACACTTTCTCCCCAGTTTCCAATGTCCTTGTTTTGTGTAGCATTTTGTCAACATCATTCTCCATCAACATGCGAAGTGTGGTAGTAGCTTGTAAAGTTTGCGCGCGCGGTTTTTTAGTCCCCAAGTTCCCGTGCCCCTCAGCCTCTTGCCCATTCTTAGCCATTTGTTTGTACCTATAGAATGTAGCTTTTGAAATACCATGAATTGTCCACCAAGCCATAGGACACACTTCCCGACCTCTCAAGGTTATCCACTCTTTCCCAGCAGAATCTTTGTGGATTTGCCTGTGCACCTCAATGAGACACCGTTTGCGAACATACACCCCACCATGTACATGAAGTCCAAATCGTAGGACTTGAATATCTCCACAAGGAAACGGTTGCAGGCAATTGCTTGGGCAACATGTCTTCGTAGACACTTCTGTAATTGCTTCTATAGTAAGAAGGGAGTCCTTCTTGGATGGAAGGTCTGCTTCTCTTCTCTCCCGGCAGCTTTCATAGGAACAAACACCAATACGAACACGACGACTAATGGCATTCATTGCTGCCTTGTATATGTGTGTCTGGTCATGGTCATATAAATTCACGCCATTCAAAAACACGAGTTTTATGTGCCAAGAACGCATAGACCACATCCAAACAGACGGCACTTCCTCTTCGCATAAGGACTTTGCAATTTGAACGGTCACCCAATCATCACCAAGAGGTTTACTATCCGCATCGATGACGTCATCCGCATCTACGCTATGACAAACTCCTCTTGCAACATCATCTCCTGCGCCGTTCCTCAAAGTGACACCCTTTGTGATCCAAGAAGCCCGTGGGATCCCATCACACACTACAACACCAACGGGTAAAGTGGGGACCGGATTGACGAAATCATCAGGCCCATGAATATCCATACTACAAAACAGTAGTCCACGGTTAGAAAAATAAGGTGTTCAATGACTTAGTAAAAATACAAGTTCACACATCAAGACTATAGAATCAAATGACAAAAAACTATTATCCACAATTATCCTCAACTTGAGGATAATTGAACATATATCAAACCATCAAACAAAAGCAATTGATATCAGATACAAACTAAACTAAACGCTATCCATATGTACGAAGAATTCAAAGCCACCATGACAGAAAACTATTATCCACAATTATCCTCAACTTGAGGATAATTGAACATATATCAAACCATCAAACAAAAGCAATTGATATCAGATACAAACTAAACTAAACGCTATCCATATGTACAAAGAATTCAAAAGCCACCGCTAATAAAAACAAATCCTACGTGGATGAAATGACACAACTATTTCTGATTCAAACAAGAATTTACATTAATAATCTTCAAATCGATAATAAAAAATCAAAACAATTTTAATCCAACCACAAACAGCGAAGAATAGCTTCAAAATAAGATTTACTTTGTACGCCACTTATAAGTTTCTCAAATTACTGAGGTTCATGTAGTAACCCCAAATGACACCTACAGGTGTATCAGAAAATCAGAATTATCCACCGGAGGTTCACTTCAAGCATTTTACTTAAATTATCCTCGACTCAAAGATAAATCAATACACCGAACTCTCTGATTGCTAAAGAAATCTAAAGACTTCAGGTCCTTTTAACTTGTAAAGACCCATCCATCTAAAGATCAATCTAGAAGAAATTTTCAATACAAAATGAATATAAGCTATAGTGATCTATCAATTTTATCTTGGACTTAGAGATAATTCATTCAAAGTAAATTTATATTATATACACAATATTCCTTTCAACCAGTAATCAATGATCGTCGACTCGAAGATAAGTGTACCCGACATTGACATAAATGCAACAATCAATTAATCACTATAAGAAAACTGCGTTTGCTTGGACATCCAGCCAAAAACGACGTATGTCCGCGAAAACACGATACGTCACAGAAGACGTTGGGGTGTCAGGCCGAAAAAGTGAAGATTTTGCTCTGATGTCTTTGATAGCATTGCTAGATTTCAGTCACAGCATACTGATGCTACGAAAAACAATGATGCAATGTAAGACATCAAAGTGGACACCAGATGTTTCCAAGGATGTCCACAATAACATGTTTAGCCACGTCACAATTTTTGGTCAAATTTAGCTCAGAAGTTGATTTAGAATTTTGTTGCGATCAGAGGTAAAGTGACTGCCCAAGGTTAAAAAGAGGACAACGGGCAGGTGGTGACTCCTAAAAGCTTATGTGGCACTTGATGTGGCGTGACGAGGTGGAAATTGTGTGACGTGGCATGATAACGTGGAAATTGTATGACGTGGACATGGGTGATGATGTGGCATGCCACGTCAGCATATTTGGCTTGTCCATGTTCCGATATTGGATGTCGTCGTGGACGTCACAAGTGACGTACTGACGTCCACATTGATGTCACTTCTGGCGTCAACATTTCGTACTTACTGCGAATGTAACTTCAAACCACATGCTATCCACTGTGCATTTCATTACGTCTGACTAGACGTATGGGTGTTGTTGATGCAATTGTAGGCGTCTTCTTTGATGTCAAAATGACTATAGATGCATGACATGACTTTATGCCCAAGGTTGAATTTGCACATGATGCATGTCCTTCCTATGTAGTTAAAATGACTTATGTGTTTACTTGGTTTAGGTTCATTTTTGGGCTATTGAAGTCGTACATTTTGCGCACGTTCAACAAACTTCATTACGATAAAATTCCACCCTATTCATATAATGTCACTTGCAGCACCAAGCAAGACAGACTCTGCCACAAAATGCACGTTCAAGATACAACGGGTCTACTTAGAAGACATGAACATGCTGATGGCTTTGTATTTCTCAGACGTCCTATGTGACGTCAAAATGCTGGCACAGCAAACACATGTCAGTGATGTGAACATCCTATGTTTCCTCCTCAAATGCAATGTCATCGCTAACTACGGCAACATACTCTCCACCATTGTCTGTTGGTTGGCGCACCAGATCCATGACTTGTTGTAGTGGTTGTAGGCCATCGAAGTCCCTATCATTCATCAACTGCACCATATAAGAAAACTGTGTTTTTTCTGATGTCAGGCCAAAAACGTTGTACGTCCAGGTCTCCAGGATAACATCATACATCTGAGAAAACATTGGGATGTCACGTCGACGGACGATGGAAAAACAGAGATTTTGGTTTGATGTTGTAGAAAGCATTTCTAAATTTCAGTCACAGCATATTGGTGCTATGAAAAACAATGATGCAATCTAAGACATTGTTGTGGACATCAGATGTTTTCAAAAATGTCCAGAAAATTTTTCAAAATGTTATAAGCTATATAGATTTAATTAATATTATATTATATAAAAATATTTATTTTTAACTTAAGATTTAAATTCTAAATTTTATTAGTTTAAAATCATAAATTTTGCATCAAATTTTAATAATTTTTATTGCTATTTCACCTTCTTAACTTATTATTTTCAAATCATTCATATCTAATGTGGGGTGATTTTCTAGTGTTCTTGGACTTTGAGATATTTGACATCTTAACCCTTAAAGGACCAAGGCCTTTTTTTGCCAAAAAACATTGAAAATTGCCATTTCTATAGCAAAGAGTAAAAGAAATTTTAACTTTTTCCGCATCTAACTATAGGATCTTACACCTAACAAGTAGAAAAAATTATAGAAAAAATTTCAGAATTTTTGACCGCATAGATTTAAAGTGGAAAAACAAGTTTTTTAGCGCATTGAGGGACTAGATTTTTTGACTTTGTAAAATTTTTGCACTACAGAGTTTTGAGATTTAAATATTTATAGTAGAGAATTGAGTTGAGAGTTCAGGAAAATAAATAAAAAATAAAAAAACTTAAATTTCACTCTTAAAAAAATTGTTAAGTAGAAGTAGGTATGAGATAGAAGGAAAATCTAAAATATTAATAAATTTTAGATGGAATTAAAATGCACTAATCCCAATGGTGAGATTGTTCTAGCAAGTAAACTAAACCACGTGAAATTTTTATTTTGAAAAAATTGTAAAAATTGCATTCAGAAATGCATCCAACAAGTTATTTTTTTCAAGAAGATGCTCAAAATGCCTAAAAAACAAAAATGTCCATAACTTTCTCATAACAAATCCAAATGAAATGAATCAGAGCTTTCCAGATAGACAAAAATATAATCTACAATTGGAATTCCATGTTGGATGTATTGTTGTGTCATACTATATTGAAGTTGATGTTGTAAACAACCTAGATTTAATAAATGTGACTTTATCAATTAAATGTTCAAGAAGACATCCCCATATATGTTGGAAATGACATGCAAATGCTCATCATGACATCATAAACAACAATAAGATTTGTAGAAAATTTAGAAATTGTTGAAGCAAATGTTTAAAACAACATTGATGTGAATGTCTAATTTCATACTACAGATGTTCTTTTGAATGTTTACAATGACGTCAAAAAAAACATAACTAAGACATGTAAATGTTTTTTGAAACATCATTTCAGACATCATTGTATTTATGTTGCTGCTCATATTTTAGTTTTGTATATCCCATGTTGTTTGTCATGCCTCCTACACCCCACTAGTATAAAAGGCTTGTCTTTTCATCAATTAATGAGTAGATTTTTGAGCCATTCAATATACTTGATAAATATAGTATATGGCATATTGTATGGTATATTTTGTATGGCATGTTGTATATATATATATTGTATTTTGTATGGTGTATTTTGTATGACATGTTGTATATATTTTGTATGGTATATTTTGTATGACATATTATATATATTATATTTTGTATGTCATATTTTATATGTTGTATTGCATATGATATATCATTTATTGCATATTTTATATTGTGTACAACATATTACTACATTGACAACATTAGAACGTCCAATACAATGCATACATGCGTTTTAGGAGATGTCCCAAAAAATAAGTGTATTCATAAATGCATCTCCTTCTATGAAGATCAAACAAGTAGACGTCGCCACTGACATCCTACAATGCAAGAAGCCATCTACTACCCCAGCATGTACTTATGCTGGCTTGTGCAAGCAGACATCTCCTATGACATGATATGCTTTAAGAAGCATGCATGTGCAAACTCCACACGCTCGGATGGACATTTCAATCAGCATACAATTGTTTCACCTGACGTCATTTAAGACACCTGGACGTCTACAGCGATGTCTTAGAAGACATCCTAAAATGCTAAGCAGACCAAGCAAGTGACCCCAAAAAACGCCACGTTAGCATCTGCGGATGCTACATCAGCCAATTCCGTCAGCACTGACGTGACATGCCACGTCAGCCAATTCCGTGAGCACCGACGTGATATGCCACGTCAATTACACGTCAGATGCCACATTATAGACGGGCAATGGATGAAAAAAACGACACTCTAGCTTTCCCGTGCCTAGGTGGCAACCACATGTCAACTCCTGAAGTTACCCGTTGACCAATGTTTTTTTGGACATCACGATGTTGGGCCTGCAAATCTGATGCAATATACTATGTTTTTGGCATGTCCATAGCAGCACGAAGTGATTGGACATCAGTCTAGACATAGAACACGTCACGCGCGATGTCCGGGTGTCCAAATTGCGATGTCGCGGTAGACATAGTTTTCTTATAGTGAATTATCGTCAAGTTGAAGTAGGTGTACCCAGAATTGGCCTAAAGTTATTATCAGTTATCGTCAACTCTAAGAAAAGTGTACCCATAATTAGCATAAAGGTATGAATCAGTTAACGTTCAATCAAAGATATGTGTATCCAGAATATCCACAAAGGTGACTATCACTTATCATTGACTCGAAGATAACTATACCCAGAAATGTCACAAATGAAAATATCACTTAGCGTCGACTTGAAGATAATCATACACACAAATGCCTTCAAGATATGAATCATCGTCGACTCGAAGATAAGCATACCCAGCAACAGATAAACAAATGCATTATCATCGACTCGAGGATAAATTCATTCCGGGGTTTAAGTAATTTCTACATTTGCGCTGCAATTTCCGGACTCCAAGCATACTACAACATTACAAAGACTCAATTGAACAGCAATGCACAAAACCACTTGCAACCAATTGAATTATATCCAATTTACAAAATGATTCATAACACACAGAATATTGTGTACAAATATGCCTTACATCTCAATCACAAAGCACATCGTCATCAACAACAACAACGACATACAAGACGATGATAGTAGAAAATACTTAAAAATTGAGAGAACTTGAAGAGACCTCACTTGACTAAAAAGCTCCTGATTTCAAATCCATTCACGCTCAAAACAATAGAACAACACACACGTAAGCAGCAATGTGCAATTAGAAAAACGGACGGCGACGGAAGAACAACAGCGCAAAAGAAACTCTTGCATGCATGAAAACTGTGCAGCAAGGCCAAAACAAAATACAATAAGGTTCATGGGAGAGAAGGTTGAACAGTTCTGCAAGGATAGCGGTGCGGGAATGATAGTAGCGCGGCAAGGATAGCGGCGCAGTGCCAACAACTTCCAATTTAAAAAACCCGACTTTAAGGATTGGGGCATGGATTTGCGGCTTTCTTTTCCTGACAACTCTATCAGAAGGTGATATTTTAAGAGGAATCCTTAATTAACATTTGGTTCACAAATTAATGGTGCCGCTCATGAATTTTCAGTAGTAAACTTGCTCCAAGTTTAGATCATTGCAGTGAGTGGGTCATTGCATGTAGTTGACTTTTATAAATGTTGCTTGGTATGAAATGCAAAAGTGGAATTTAAGTCGCTTCTCAAGGAGTTTCCGAGCAGCATTTACGGCCAGGGGATTTATCACTTTCACCTTCACTTCCAGGATTGGACGATCGATTCAAGATTAGGGTTTAGGATTTAGGATTTAGGGTTTAGCGATGGATCTACTCATGCACAAGGTAAGTTATCTATCCATGCAAGTGGGATGTTCTTATTAAATAGTATAGCCATGGGTAGATGAAGTATATTTAACTCTATTTCTTAATTGTTTTAGATTTTTAATTACTCTATTTCTTAATTTTTGTAGATTTTGATTGAGCCCATTTCAAATTTATATGGAAATTTAAGCAAATTCTAGTGACATCAAATTACTTGAAGTGATTGCATGAAATTTTAAAAGTAGCTTCTAATCAATATCTTCCACAATCATGTATAGCTTTGTCTGACGTCATTTAGTAAGTACAACAATAGGCCTTTTTAGTTTAATGCTATAAGTCTCAAAATAGAGTGCTATATTAGTTTAATGCTATAAGTTTCAAAATAGAGTACTATATTAGTTTAATGCTATAAATCTCAAAATAGAGTGCTATATTAGTTTAATGCTGTAAATTTCAAAATAGGATGGGGTGCAAAATTTTCTTAAAATATTGAAGATGATCTTAAGGGGAGTCTCCAACATTAATTTAATAAATTAGGTGCATTAAAACATAGTGAAATTTTGTTTGACAACAAAACTATAAAAACTTTAATACTAAGTTGTAGGGACTTTAAAAATTCACATGCAATAATATTTTTTAAACATTTCATTTATATTTTGAAAAAGTTTATTTCAAGTATTTTACTTATACTCCCTCACCAAAATACAATGGGTTGAGAGCCCTTTGGAAGAATTTCATTTTTCAAAATTTTTGAAATGGAAAAAAACAAAATATGTTTAAAGAAAAAAAAGTGTTAGAAAATTAGAGCTATTCATTCATCTTCATTATTATTTTTAATTAGATAATGGAACCAATTTGTTAAGAGCTTAGAATGTCTACTAATATCATTTCAATGTATGGAACATACTACAAATTAATTTGAACATACAATCCTTCAATTGAAGCTTGTGCATTTATAAAAATTTAGATAGTAATTACAACATTTGTATTAAAAATTTCTAGACGACTTACTAGAACAATTTCACAATTGACAAGGTCTCCCAACTTGGAAACAAGGCCTCCAAAGCTTCAATCTTGTATCACTAGTATCATGGAGAGCAATAAAACCTTCTTCTACAAATAATGTAGGAATTTCAAATTAAGAGAATTCAAGGTTCATTAAGCTAGTATGATAACGGAAGGTGCCTAGAAAATATTTATTACTACACTGAACGTCAATTATATCTTGCAATCTATGTAGTCAAAATTTGTATAATAAAATTCATTACAAATTTATATTTATACAAGATCATATGTTTGGATAGAAATAATTTTTATTGTAATGAAAAAATTTGAATTTAATTTGGATATGAATAATTTTAGAGTAATCTTTGATCTTGTATAATTATAAAACCTCTTTTGCTAAATCACTCACAATTATTGCTTGTGGCCTATAATAATAATATACAAAGCATATATAGTAGATAGTGACATTATAATTTTTTTTTTAAATTCGCATATTTTGAGGAAATATTTTGAATTCTAGCAAAATAAATTTACCATGACATTTTTTCTACAAAAATCTTCTTATTCATAGGTATTGCATTTATTTAGGTCCAAAAAAATCGTAAGAACTTCATCTATTTTCAATGTAAAAGATTTTTTTCCTATTAATCTTGTTGAGTGTAGGGTTGTTTTCAAACTCCTCGACAAGACCCTATAAGACTCAAATGAGTGTAATAGACCTACTTACAAATTATTTATAGACTTCATAAAAATTTATAGACTCCCATGAAATGAATAGCAAAAGAATTTGAATTGAATAAATTAAAAATTTTCTACAAAAGTTAACCCTAAATTCAAAAAATCCCTTATGATTGCGTGAACCTTACACAATACTTTGATTTCAACTTGTTTAAGATGTTAGGAAACTCTTAGACATGAATATTAAATCATTCAAGGGACTTATTATCCTCGACTCGAGGATAAAAAGGACCACAGGTCCACTAAATTATCCTCGCCTCGAGGATAAATATCCTCGAAGTAAGAATAAATTCGGGACCCTTGGAACTTATTATCGTCGAGTCAAGAATAATTATCCTCGCATGAATATCTAGACCCTAATAATCAAGTTGTGCTGGACTGTTGGTAATCACAATTATCTTCAGGTCGAAGATAACTATAGCATGTTAGTTCGAGGACTGGACGTGTATGCATAAACCCTAAAACTGAACATTGAACAAGGAATTGTATTACTAAACCCTAAAGCATTTTGTATAGGCACACAAAGAGGAACTACTTACTAACCAAGCCTGAAACCTTCCAAGCCTGCCCCTCATTTCTACCGAGCCTGCTAACCAATCCTGCCGCCACCGAGCCTACCCTGCCGAGCCTACCCCGCGTGGCCTAGCGCCGCCAAACTATTTTGCCGAGTTTGCCGCTGTTTAGGTTCGGCGCTGCCTTGGAAGGTCATCTCCCTCCCGCCAACTGTAGCGTTCATTTTGTAAACACGCATTTTTTGAGTGAGTTTAGTTGTGTGCACATTTAGTTGTTTGCAAGTTGAGTTGTTTGCGGCAGTTTCTGTGTGTAGTTTAGTGAGTTGTTTGTTGTGAGTGCGTGTAGTTTTGTTTCTCTCTCAAGCTTTATGTAAAGACTTTGTGAGTTGTTGAGTTCTGTGTGCGTGATCTTTGTGTGAGAGTTATCTGCGCAAGTTTTTTTTGTGTGTGTTTGTGAATGCTAGTTGTGTGTGCGCACACCTTCATTTGCATTTCCAAATCGTTTAGAACTCGTTGTTTCTCACGGTGCACGTAGTGGAGTTGGAGCGGAGCGTGGACGATTTTTTTTTGTTTTAGCGCTTCATTGGAATTGTCTACTGCTATTCTTGTCAGGTATGTAATCAGTTCTTATGCTTGAATTTCAACCTCTACCTTCTTGCATTGCACTTGGAATTTGCTTTGTTGCTTTTCCTTTTGATTAGTTCATAGTTCCCTGTATCAAGTTTCGAGTTCATTAGTTTTCAGTTGTTAGGTTCATAGTGCCTATACAAAATGTTTTAGGGTTTAGTAATATGATTTCTTGGATTCAAAGAATTCCATTTGAATATATTCGAACAATAGAGAACTGAAACCAAGTGTTCAATGTTAAGTTTTAGGGTTTACGTATACACGTCCATTCCTCGAACGAACATGTTGTAGTTATCTTCGATCCGAAGATAATTGTGTTTTCCAATAGTCCAACACGATTTAATTTTTAGGGTCTAGTCATTCAAGAGAGGATAATTATTCTCGACTCGACGATAACAAGTTCGAGGGGTCCCAAATCTATTCTCGCTTCAAGGATAATTATCCTCGGGGCGAGGATAACTTCGTGGACCCGTGGTGCTTATTATCCTCGAGTCGAGGATAAATCGCGCACAACCAAAGGATTACAAATCCGATGTCCCTGCAGAAACGATAGCTGAAGCGTTGGAAAACCAAATCAATTATTGTAAAACCAACATTGTACATTCCATCACATGAGTTTCAATTCACAATAAATTTGAGTGTTTTGATGTAAACGCGCAGTTCTAGAACTTCCGTGCTACTATTATTTTCGACGCGAAGATAATTGTGTTCACCAATACAAATAGAAAATGCTAAGATAAGAAAAATTAAAGCCTGCCAGAGGCTTATTCATGCATGTCAGAGACACGAGAGACCCACATAATTACATTGAGGATGATGGAATCCCATAATCAATGAAACAAATATAATTCTATTGCATCAAAAGACTAAAGTAAACGAACTATTTTTCCGTCTAGGTTCACAATGACGACACTGATTTATCTTCGATTCGAAGATACATTGCTTCTTCTTGTATGAGAGGAGAAACCATATTCACGACCGCCATCGTATCTACCTATCTACATTGAGCTCACGCCATGACTAGAAGTTATAGCATCTCAGGAGTCAAACCTAGAAATAATGGAAACACATCCTCGACTCAAAGATATCCTCTGTGGAAGTCATTACCTGATCAATACGTGGATAAGTGTAGATATGGAGGCGGAAGGTAGCTACGACTACTTGACTATACCGCTACTAATGGAGCCATTCAAGAACCCGTTTGTGAACGAGCCGTTTGTAGTTGAATTGCTAGAGACTTACGGGAAGCTCTAGCAATTCAAAGACAACATTGTCGCGTGGTCATTTGGCATGAATAAGTACAAGGACTACGTCTACCTTCTCTACCGCGCCAAAGATCACATGAACTTTTTACCACTGAAGCAAAATGAAAAAGTTTCAGTAATTGAAGAGCATCACCAAAACTATGTCATCATTGTGCTTCGGGATGTTGGGGAAGATGGTCGTGCTGGTGATCACTACCACTCTCTTGTGCTAGACATAAGAAGTGATCACGCACGGTTCGACATGGCGTATCTCGTCAGTACTTTGGAGGAGTCTCAGATTACGGAGTTGGTGAGGACGTTTAAGGCATTGAAATATTTGCCCTGGATTGATGGTACAGTGTCCGTCATTTGTAGAAAGCTCAATAATATCTGGGGAGCGTTAGATCGATATGCAATCAGGCATGTGCAGCAAGTCCCTCCAATTGGTGCGCCTCCGAATCGAAAGAGAAGGAAATCGACTGACCTAGGCCAGACAACGACTGCTTTGAGTAGCGTTGCAACAGGTCAAGGACGATTGCGTTTAGAGCCACGAAAGCATACGGAGACTCAATCCGAAGGTCCATCCAGTTCAAAGCCAAAGCGACCGCGGGGAGCCACTGCATCCAAATCAGCAGTGGCTGGCAGTTTTGGGTCAGCCCTTGCGACTGTGGAAACAGTCGACAAGGAAAAAAAGGATTTCGAGAAGTTTGCTGAAATTCAGAAAAACTTCTGGAATACTCACACTGCTTGCTTTGTGTTGGGCCAAGACCCTGTCGAAGTGTCGATCAAACAATGTTTTCTTGCGAAAGACGAGTATATTATTCGGAAGCTCGAGAGAGGCATTGTTGAGGACATGAAGAAGGAGCTCATCCAATTGGGCGACATCAAGCAAAGGCAACGTATTTGCGTCACTCCCGTAGACGCAAAGAAACGACTTCTGAAGTCTCCTCTCCTGAAATGGGATGACATTAAGAACGACGGATTTATGATAATCAATGGCCAGCATAGTGTCACCGCCTCTCAGGAGTTGCAGGTTGAGGACTGTGGTGAAACGTGAAGGTGAGAACTTCAAACGTGGGAAGCTTACATTGTATGGACCTTAGATCTAGAGATGTTAACGAACATCTTCGCCTTCTACAACTCCACCAACCACCTCGATCACGTGCAGCCAACCTGGGGGAACTAGATTGTTAGTTGTCGAAACATCTGGATTCAGTCTCCGCCCAACAAATGATCCAGGGGAGGCAAATTTCAGAAGAAATGGAGCTGTCTTAAGTAATTCCCAGTACTTGGTAAGTCTTCAATGTACCTCATTATCTTCGAGTCGAGGATAGATTTCCAATAGTAGACATTGTTTGCAATACATCTTAGTAGTAATTAATTATCATCGATTCGAAGATAAGTGCAAAATATGTAGCTGTGTATTGACCCAACCTACTCCTGTCTTATAGAAATTTTGCACGTTTATGGTCAGTCGCTTCAAAAATATCAATCCAAAAAAAGACAAAGCGACTATCAAGACAGCAGCTGATTTGAAGTGCGAGATGAAGATTATCACGCTTCACAACAGTCTTTTCAAGTACTGGAATGAATTTTTGACGATGCATTCGGAGGATGAGTTAGTCGAGCCAATCACTGGACTGAAGTTTAAAGAGCTCAAGGGCTTCAATCGAAAAGCTTTCTCCTTGAAAAGAGAGTTTTTCAAGCACCTCGACCACTTCACAGACAAGGACTTGGCTGCATATGCGTTGCATTTGTTGAACAAGACACCTTGTCGGAATGGGTCATACCCGAAAGTGTTCGTGCAGAGGACGAAGATTTTGGTGCCCGACAACTATGCTGGCGCAGATTGGGTTGTGCTTTCTTTAGTTGTATGAAGCTAATTTACACTTATTCCTATTAGAAGCAGTGTACGAGCTTCCCCACCACATTCCAAATCAATTCTTAAGGTAAGAAAAAACTATATGATGATAAGACTGAAGCAAATAATTGAAAAATAAAATTGATTAATAACAAGAAAGGACTTCAAAAGAAAGCAAAAAAAGTCACCTGCATGACAGTAAACCGTCGTTTCATGACTGCCTTCAACAGGAGAGCAATTACTAAAACCTGGTGACACCTGGTGACACCGAAGACATTTTCAGATGAGCGCGGACATATCAATATTTTCCTGACATACGTATTGCATAAGAGTCCCAGTCATCTGCAATTGACAAAATCAGGAACACAATCCAGTTTGAAATACAGCTGACTTGATGCAGATGGAGGTGCCACTATCGTTAAACCACTGACATATAGATGGGACTGACATCATAGTGCGTCATAAGAAATTGACATCTTATTTTTGATATTAAAATTGAATATGAATTTCAGCTAAGTGAAGATTTACCTTGTATAAGCAATACAGCATAGTGGTGATATTTGTCAAAGCAATACACCTTATAATCTAAGGTATATGAAGTGTATAGAGATATATAATGTAGACGTCATTAAAAGAAACACAAGTGCAGCACTCCAAGATGATCTAAGAGACACACAAACACTACTCACCTTTAAATTACTTGACATCTTCATGGTTGCAGGATTAAAGTATAACTGCAAAACACCCGGATGAATTTCAACTTCAGCTTCTTGAAACTCTCAACACAAAATCCTCATACACCTTGCTACATGTATCAAAAGATTTCAATGGCTACACTTTGTAAAAAACATGCAGACAGCTTCTGGAAAGTTCAAAATAATTGATACTTGACATAACATGTACCTGCATGATAAATTTCAAATAATTGTTGATGGCGTACAAACACACAGGAACAGCTAGCAGATAATTTTTTCTTGCAGCCTGCATTCAAAGACATGTTTATTGCACAACTCAGAAAACATTTTGATACAGTATAACAGCTGATTGAAATTAACATGACAGGAGTTGCTCTCATGACACAGGAATGTTACGAAAACTTTCAAAAGAAGTTATGGGAAAACAGATAGAAGCTCCTTAGCCCGTTGTCTGTTTCTGCAGGTTGAGGATGGTTCGCATGCTCCTTACCTCAGATTAATGGTTCTTATCTCTGTGATTTTCTTGTTGATTTTGTGAACAAGAATGCAGTTTGAGTTGCAAGGGGGAAATTTTCTGCTTTTGAAATTGATCGGTAGGATGTGCTATGGATTGACTGAGCAGCTGTTGCTTATTGAGCAGGTACCAAAATTTTTGGATGCCTTTGGTAGCAGACTCTCTGAAGTTCGATGCGTTGCTGAATGTGGATTCGATGGGGAAAAGTTTCTTACCTCCATTGGATGTGCTGTGGATATGGCACTGCCATTGATTGAATCTGGTTAGTGTTATCATTCAGACTTTATACCTAAATGTGGGTTAGGATCGAAACTGGGGAACCGATATTAACAAGCGGTTAATGCATTGAAATGTATAATTTCGTGTTTTTCCTTTTCATATGTCCCGAGTACAACCCTCAATGTAATTAATATAGTCCTCACTGATTGAAAATTCAAACATCGTCTGTGAATATCAGTAGTCCGATAACTGCATCTCACATGTCCACTAAACATTAAAAATTCATTCATTATGTCCCAATTTGCTACTATAGCTTTTTACATATGTCTCATTTTCAGTGTGTTCTTTCTACATTTCAAACCTTTGTTTAATCTCTCCCCTCGGGATAGTGATAGCAAAATCAGTGTCTGCAAGGGGTGGTGGGGTTTCCTCCGAATAACTTTTCTGGATTCTGTAGGTCGCGTACCGGCGATATTGCATGTCGAAATTTGGCAGGATCATCGACTGCCCTCTGTTTCCGGACGCCGCAAGCGAGAGCTTGGCACAAGAAAGGTGCAAGAGGTTATGGTCCATCGTGTATCACAAGGAGCCTTACGACATGCTATCAACGTTCTATAAATTTAATGGGAGTGCTAGTGGCTCCGATCAAGTATGCCCGAAAGATGACATTGATGGCTTGGAGGAGCTCATAGCTGCCGTTACCAAGCAAACCAAATTCTAATACTATGTACGTCTTCACTGTTCCTTCTTTCGGTTGCTCTTCGTGGAAGTCTCGTTCTCTTGTGAATGAAACTAATATCAATCCAGTGAACCTTACGAATTATGTTCCACTGGAAAGCATCACAATCGACTTCTCTATTATATTCATACATATTAAGGTTATAGACAGTCATAATGTTAGTGTAATGCAGATGATGTTAATTTAATGTTTTTTTGATTTACGAGTCGTTGGCATTAACTTGATATTGCATTGACATCTACTAAATTAACATTAATTTGACATTAATTTAGCATTATCTTAATATCAATCCAATGTCCTACAATACTAACTTTAACTTTCAATAATACGTTTGTGAAGCTAATTGGGGATCTTTTGCGATGTGGTCCCTGTCATCTCATCCAGGTATCAATTCAGTGTGCTAATTTGCGTCTCAATTTTCTCAGGTTCCACATCCATACATGTGGGAAGACAGCTTCTTACAAACTGCAACAGAGAGATACAAGTGCTTCTTGCATTTATTATACAAGTCGAAGGGAAAAATCTGCTCCTTTCCGACTTTTGATATTGATCTGATTTGGCACGTGCATCAGGTTTCTCCACACATACCAAGCCTTGTGACAAGTTTGAAATGTGGTGTTATTATGTTCGGCAGTTTTTCGCATTAACTGGGGTTTGGAATGAAAACATGTTTCAAAGCTTACACCGCATTAGATCATCACTACCACCATGTCTCAAGCACTAGTAGAGAAGACACCGGTACTTCCGTGTGCCAGATCACAATTCCACCAAGTATCCAGTTCTCACTTCCAGGCACGTCTTGCAGGTAATAATATTCATCACATCCCCATCTCAAATGGTCAAAAATGGCCGGTTCCATATCTGTAGGAGTTGAATTATATCATTTAAGAAGCATCAAAGTAAAGTTACTACATTTACCAATGGGACGAAGAAATCATGTCCTCCATTTTGAACCAATATAGATGATGCTTTGGTAGTTACTGTATCAACTATTGGAGTTTTTAATTTTAGATTAGGCCCGTTGTGGTGAACCCCTAAGTGCCCAAGCTAAAAATGTAAAGTCCATTTTGGAAGTGAATAACCAATTATAGTCACTTTCACAATGTATTTCTATTGTTCAAGTGTGTAGTATATGATTTCTTCTTCCCATCGGTACGCTTGTCCTATCTGTACACTTTGTTGAGACTTCCGGAATGACTTGTTTCAATATCTTTAGACCTTCTCGCCTGCTGAGCACTTAGGGGTTAATTACTCCTTTCCCAGTTTGACACAAGTTTGCTATTGATACCAGCTGACATTGACTAATGGTTCTGGCAGTGATCAGGTTTGCGTGTATATTAAGTGTGTCACGAACATGGCGCCCATCGGAAGAGAGAACGCGAACCTGTTCGTGTGGCTCAAAACATTACTTAGAAGCGTACACAACTTTGAAGCTAGAAACTCCAGTAGTTCCCATTTTCACACAAGATGCTCCAATGCGAAACCAAGACCAAAGGCATTCTGCTGGAGCTTCGGTACCACGTCGACGGCTGTCTGACGACGTCCCAGAAAACGAAGCGAATCGGCGGCACTAAACTCACATGGCAGGAGCTTCAGAAGGCGCCCATGCTCTCACATGAGATTGTACTCCCGCTGCGAGTTAAGCGGGGGAACTCGGTGGAACGCCAACAACCTCACCAGCTTCGGCTCCACATTTCCATTACCCCTCCTGTCCAGGTATAACGAACGTGCCATTCATTGATTGCACACCTCAAATTTTAAATGGTGTAGCAAATTTTAAAATTTCTACTTAATGATGTGAAATAACTATTGAAAACTAACTCTTAAAATCTTCCATAAGAATTATAATTCAAGAATCTTGTATGACTGGTGATTTATGATGCATTTAGTGATTAACCTCCAAGTTTTCAATCAAAACAAATGCTTCTCGTTCTTCACACATCCATTACACATACTCCCTCCGTCCCGAAATGACTGTCCATTTTGAATGTTATGTTTTTTAAGGTTGTTTTGAGTAGGCCCAAAAAATATTTCTTTGTGGCTAATTTTATTTAGGTTGCAATGAACACATAAAATGTTCTTCATTGATTCTAGTGATATAAAATTTGGAATCTTTATTAATTATGTTTTTCACAGTATGGTCAATGAAATTGGCTAAAAAAAATATCACCAAAATTGTGGGTAATCATTTCGGGACGGAGGGAGTAGTTGTTTTCACTGGTTGGACATATAATAGATTTCCTGCAATTCTACAATCGATGACTCTGGATAAAGTGCACAAGTGGGGAACCAACTGTCTTACAATATGAGTTAGAATTTTTCGCAGCCAACTTGTGGGTTTAGTGTGTAGTTTCTGTGTGACGGAGCAGTGTGTGGTCAGTGGCATGGCGACCATACCATGACACAGCCCCGTTGATAGTTGATAATGGACCTATTAGTGTAGGACCTTCACCCAATATTGACCTTTAAACCCTGAATCCTAAGCTCAGATGTGGCAAAATTTTACACCACTAGAATCAGAGAAGAAGATTGGATATATTGTTCAATAAATAGAGCTGGGCAAACTCGTCCTCATGTGACCTACTCAAAACTGCTAAGAAAACATGAGGCCCAATTTGGGGTGCTTGTTACTTTGGAGGTTAAGCCCTTGTTGCATACTGAGGTTGTGTTCTTGTTGTGTTTTCAGGTTGCGTACCTATTGAAATCTGTTCCCGACCGAGTGACAGACGATCTGGGGGCTATGCTGTCCAGCACCATTTTGCGGAGGCGACGAAGTCGAGAACCGCAGAGTGGGCGATGGATCTCACGGACTGTGCTCAGCCATGCCGGCAAGGAAATTTTTGTCATCCGCATTCGGTATGCGTGACATTCTTTGTCTCGAGTGTGATAACCCCTACAGGACCAAGGATTCATGGTTTTGATTGATGATATTGTGAATATATATCTATAGTGTGTAGTTCAGATGCGGCCAAATTCTATCTCACCAGAATCAGTGAAGAACATTTCATTTGTTTCGACAAAAAGTGATAAAAATTGAACCAAAGTCCGCATGTGACCTACTCAAAATTCCTAAAATCACATGAGGCTCAATTCGCCCCTCTGAGAATAATTTGAGAGGCGAGACGGTGCAATAGAAGGGTTAGACGTTATATTATTCTGAATGTGAAACCAATTGGGATGAAATATTGAGATGTCCCATGACAGGGCCGCCAAGGGGTCATGGAGGAAGAGCGGGGACCGACCAGTGGGCGTGGACTGGAATGAGCGGGTCATCAACATTCATCAAGGAGGCTGGAATTATGTTGCTAACAGCGTTGGCATTGCCCCAGGTACTGTAATTTCTCCCAACCCTGACGGGCCAATTGACCTAAATTGGACCTCATGCTGTTTTCTAGCAGTTTTGCGTTTGTCATATGGAGACAATTTTGTTTTGTATTGACGGACACATGCTGTGCTCTTCACTGATTCTGGTGACATAAAATTACACTCCTTGAACTATTGATACTTCACAAGATGATCAATCAACTTGGTCATTTTAAAACCCTGAATTCTTGGTCCTTTAGGGGTTAAACTTCGTCACGTTTGTTGATTGTTAATTTGCCAATTTCTGAGTGGTTGTTGGGCGATGTATTTTCTCTAGAAAAATTGTAGGGAGTGCAACACCCTTGGCGCATGAGCTGGAGGAATACAAGCTGAGCTGGGCGCTCTCCACGGGCGACACACTCATCATTTCGAGGGATTGTAAGGATCTCAATTGGGAGCGACATCTTGAGTTCACCCTCAAAACCTTCGGTCGAGGAGCTGGTTTGGTGAGTTTCCAAACCTCGCACCTCCTCTCAAGTCTAACATGCACGAATCTCTCTTTTACTTCGACATATAAGATATGGAATCCATTCCTACTGTATTGAGTGGTTTCTCTCGTTCGAATGGAGTTTTTTGATATTGTTCGTGTTTGAAAAGATTCAACACACTAAAATGGGTATTATTTGGACATTACATGTTTAAGTAATGAGTATCTACTCATAGGGCGAGTAAAACTGTGGATGAACTTTTACTCTTCAGCTGTTGTACTTTGTCACAGTTCGTAAGCTCTAAATCTGTATTTTTCAGTATCATGCACTCCACTTATGACCTATTCATGGCCTACCCACAGTAATACATGTTTCAGTATTCACTATCTTAGACCATGTTTGTCATAGTTGGAACTACTCACCTTTCTTCATTGTAGACTCAAATTAAATAAATAACTCAATCACTTAAGGGAACTGTCACATGGAGCTAGGGAAACTGAAATGAATCGAGAGCATGGCTTTGCAAGCATTATCATGATTTCAAATTGTGTCCAAAAAGAATCCAGATTGTTGAGCCAGCTCCTCCAGCATGTTATGGACCTTCCTGTTTGCCAGAGTGAATTCTTTCTTTGCTAACGTCCATTATGGATGCAGGCAAGGCTAGTCAACGGTCGCAAGCTGCAGTTCGAAGTGCCGGGAGGCAGTGCGCAGGGGGACGAAGGCTTCGTGACCCTCATCCGGTATGATCCGCAGACACCACAAGGCCAAGCCACGGCTCTCTTCAACTTCAAAGTCTCGGCCATGGAGGTGGTCCCGGAGGAAGACGTGGTGCTGGTGCTGCTCCTGTGCACGGCCACCATGCGCTCCATCGCGGATTTCGGAGGCTTGTCCGCCAGCAACGAATACACCCGGCAACGGAGCAAAGAGCACCACCCCGGGTGCAAAGACTGGGGCTCTGTCGTCTTAGAGAACACGACGCCTCGTCACGCCCATCTCGCCCATTGGCACTGGAATGATGGCCACACTGCGGGTGATGATGAAGAAGGCGATGGCGAGACCCATCCTGGTACGTCCTACTCCACTCCTTCACTTTAAATTAAAGTAGAGGATGTTGTTTAAGCTTTCTAACATCTGTAGGAGTGACTTTTAGGATATCAGTATAAGAAAACCGCACTCGATTGCGACCTTTTAAAAGCACGGAGCACAGTTGCTAGTATTAGAATGGCCCTTTTTTATAATTAATAATCTTGTTAGAAAATCTAAGAGGATTTCAACGCTATCAAGAATGCATTATTTAGATATCGTATGCAGAAGTTATAAGGGTTCAAAAGTTATTGGTTGATGGTGTAACCAACTAAAGTTTTGACGGTGAGGTGATGTATGTTCTCAATAGCAATATGTACTCACTGTGCAAGATTTTGATTTTGAAGTGCCATACGTAGTTCGGTGTCGCAATTGGGTGTGGTGACCTTGTTTACGAGTGTGCATTCATTGGGAGCTCACTTTCACTCTGGAACTCTTCTGAGGGATCACTTTCGGCACAAGAGTCAAACTCTCTTGATGTTCAACTGTGTTTCCTCTGTTTATGATGATACCTTCTGCAATTATTCAAAGAAGGAGGGTGAACTAGAATACTATTGAAGGCACTGTTGATAACCCTGATTGTCAGTCAAGGATAGACCCTGTCATGCTTACACCTGTCTTGCTAATTGAAGGCCAATCAAGTGTATTGGAAAGATACGAGTGGCTTTGGGGAGTCGATAGGAGATGGGATCAGATCCCTAACGGTTTCATTATCATCAGTTCTGTCACTCAATTTGATACAAGGATGAATGATTTCTTGGCTGCCCAAATCCTGACATGCGATTCCTGTGCGCATCATGATTTCAGGACGAGTGGGCGCAAGTGAGTCTGACACACAAGCGGTGGATTGGAGCGACGGTGAGTACTCAGTGATGGGACCTTCCACTCCACCACGAGAAGTAGCCGCTCTTGAGTGCTACGCTCCAACAAGAGCAGCGTCGAAACACAGAGCTGGAGGTAGCTTGCAAATTTTTAGTCATGTTGACCAAGGAAGAAGGCCGATATCTATAATACAAACCTTTTGTGGTTTCCAATATGAATAGGTAGTGAAGGTACATATGAAAGTCGCCGTATGTACTGTACAGTACATTGATCGAGTCCTTTCCATTTATTAGGTCTACCAGTATTCGGTTCAGTTTGATCTGTTGTACCCTGGATTTTGAGTTGCGTGTAATTTAAATTTGTTACGAATTGATGGTTGATGGCAGAAGGAAAAGTCCACCACTGAACCGAAAATTATTGGAAGTCGTTTGGTTGCTAGTAGAATGTGCTCGAGTGATTTGCCGTGGTTGGCAAGATTTTGTGTGCATGAAGAAACAATTTGGAATGTTTCTATTATTGCTTCTGTATTTTTCCTTAGATGGAGTGCGTGTGCATTTAATCTGCTGCTAATGCTGGATTTGCCGTACGGTAGGATCACTCAAAACGGAAAAGCGTGCCCTATGTAGAAGCTTGTTTCTCAAAATTCATCTTAAGCACATTTTTGAAAGTGTATCAATTCAATTTTGCCCACATATAACTTTTGTTTATTGTGTTTGAATGTTGTTCTTGGACTAGATCCAAATCTCCTTACAATTTATGGTAGAATCACCTATTCTCTACCAAGAATCCATATCCAACCTATAAGATGCATCTACTTCCAACCAAGGTTGAAACAAATTTCCAACTAAAGTTTGGAATGTGTTTCTTATCCTTCTCAAGGTTGGAACTAATAAGATGATGACACATATTCTAAAGTACTGAGTAGCAAGTAGTTCTTGAATGATCGGAATTGAAAGACTGTGGACATTGGCTACTAGACAAGTGCACTTTTGGGAACAAAATTCTGAAAATTTTGCTATCCCCATATTTCCAATCTTCCTACATATATACTTTTGAAACCACATACAATGAATTAGTCCTTGGAGTGAATCATATTTCCTTATCTTCCTACATACATACTTTTGAGACCACATAGTACAATTAATTAGTCCTTGAGTGAAATGGTGACTCACGCTCTATTACGACTATTTCTCTTATTCAGATGAGTTTAAAAACTCAATCACAGCTTGTAGAAAGCCTATACACACAAGATGAGTTTCTGAAATCAACCAAAATTTCCAATTGGCTATACCATGGTTCCACATTTTGGCAACATCAATAAGGATCTTCACAATTGCAGGTCCTTGAAACACTCGTGAATACTTCAAACTTGGTAACTTCTAATTGCACAATGTCTACCAATATAAATGCATACCTTCAATTGCTTCATCCCGTCCACGTATGTTGAAATGCTTAATTTGACAGGAAATGAGTATTACCGCTCATTTCATCACTCAGTAACACCAACAGGACAACCTCACACGAACGTGATAACATCCAGAATTCCACGGTGCAACAACTGCTCATGTCCTGATTTAGAGAATATATGAATGAATGAAAAAAATGAAGTGCCAATGTTTGAGCATAACATTTTTAAGGGGCTATCTCCATGCCCTTGGGAAAGAAACACTGATTCTTTTTGTTCGCCCTCTTGAGCTCTTTTCAAGAGGGGGCGGGATCAAAAGATACAGAAAGACAACACTAGTTATTCACTGAGTGCCATGCATGCTCTCTACCGAGAAGGGTGAGTTCTCACAACAGCCACGAATGTTACGGAATCGATACTTCTGCTTCTATCTACTTTTTACAAAAGCATGAGTTTTAGATGAGTGGAATATACACTGCTTATTCACAATTCGTCTAAAGCTTTTGTCCAACTGAAGAGCCTCAGATCCGCTGGAAGCAATCCCCCTCCGTTGGCCGTTGTAATTCTGGTCACTTATGCAAGAGAACAACCTGTTACATCACGCCACTTGAGGTAGAGCAAGCCACCATGGTAATGAGTATACGCCCCCGCCACAACCAGAACATGAAACAACTGGTGGCTGTTTCCTATGATGTCGAAAGTTCCAGGATTCCACCGTTCTGGGATACGAGTAGCATAGATCAGGGCACCTACACCGTACATAATGCCCATTGCGATTTCCATTTTCAGGGTTTGGTAAGCTACAGGCTCATCTTGGTATAAAAAAATCTTGTGCACACATGGGATAATACCTGACACTCCCATAGTGAAAAACAATATCGCACGAAATGGGCGGTACTCTGCACTCTGAAACACAGGTAACAAAGATGCACCTATCGTGCCAATCCCCATCGTTGTGATGATAGCCAGGTACATCTTGCACAGGGAAGGGTTGCACATAAAGCTGTAATATACCTGCACAATTTGACAACCGCAGGTAATGTTACCCGTTCAAATGACTTCTCAATACAATGAGATAGGTCAAATCCAGCAACCTCACCCAAGCTGAGTATTCCAGCAATGGCACACAAAGCTATTAATTGAGTACATTGGCGATGAATTTGAATAAATTTATTTCTTGTGTCTAAATGTTGGTCAGTGCAATGTACACTCGTGACGACAATGGGACTCGCAGAGCATAGGACAGATTCATGCAAAATAAGGCCACTAAAGATAAGGCAGGTTGAAGCAACAAGTTTGAAATAACAGGCTGAAAATTTGAAGTAATGTCATGTGCAACTAGGGATGAGATAACAAGCTTAAACTAATCCGTTCAATTTATGACATCTTACGACACATTAGAGGTAACAAGTAGCCAATCCATCTCAATGTGGTGGCGCAAAACCTTGTTCATGCAGGAACCATGTTAACACCACCTTTTCATGCTCATTCTTGTTACTTAAACCAGTGTAAAGTCAACGTTGAACAGAATGTGACAAAATGAAAAAGAAAAAATGGATATTGCACCAACCAAGGTGTAGGATTTCTTGTTTTCTCAAATGTGTTGCTTCGACCTATGCAATATAAAGTGACCCTTAAAAGGCTCTAGTTCAGTGAAGCAGGAAACGTACAGGTGGGTAAAATGAGGCTGCAATAAGTGTCGAAATCCCCGCGTAATCCATCCGCATCAATCCGTAGAAATATGATTTTGAAAGGCAGCCGAATAAGTGACATGTTGCGCTTGCCAACAAGCAGAACATTGCACCTCCTAAGAACACGAAGAAAGGCCAACGTGTGATTGGTCTCTGCATCATCCACAACACCAGGACTCAATATACTCAACAAACCCCTCTTCCTTTCAAGCCATATTCCCACTGTGGTATGATAATTCACCAAATTTTATATTACATACCAACTTGATCACACGCTGCAATTTCTCTTTTAGTATTAAAGCCTAAAGGACCAAGAAGTCCAAATTGGGCATCTTCTTCTTAAGGTAATATGGGGACTCTCTTTTGTCCAATTGTATTTGTTTTCAACCAATGCATACAGTGTGCTTCACTTATTCAGGTGATAATAAATTTGGCCCCATCTGAATGACAGATTATTCACAATATGATCAATCAAGTTGGTCATTTAAAACCATGAATTCCGCTTAAGAACCTGTGTCAACACGTCTGGTTTCAACCTGTTCTTTATTCCTGTAGGCTCCACACCACCAACAGATTCCAGCAGAGAATCAGACTTGGCAGGAACCTATTGAAGTGGACAAGTAAAATCATTGATCTTATATTGATCTTATATTGATCTTATATTGATTCGAAGTGAGATGAATCAAAATTCTTGAAACGATACCAAGACCTTGTACAGAGTGGCTTAGAAAGAGCCCTACCTGAATGCATTGCGTGCCGTCGTAAGTGCCAGGAACGCAACTGGAAAGAGCTTCCGGCAGCTGCAAATACGAGGGCCATGAGTCCATAATTCCAGATTGCCATCTCTGAAAAGTACTTGGCTCCACAATGGTTGGCAAATGCGTAGCCGTGTAGATAGTGAGCCCCAGAAAGAGAAGAAATCCAACCAAGTGTCTGTCACAACCCGTCCCAACAGAATCTCTCATCAGTATCACACTCATATCCACCTGTGGTCAAGTCCCCATTCATTGTTTTTGGTAATTTTAAAACAATAAATATTTCAAAATTCAATATCTTCCACTCGGTAGGTCCAAATCATGTAAAACGCATCAGTGTAAACATCCCCTGATTCCCCTCCCACAGTCCAAGGCTTTCCAACTATACCACAGCCTCCTTCGTTGACTCCACGATCACATAGATGCATGACTTGATTACAAAACAAAACATAAATAAAGAACTCTGCAAATTCAAGCTTGAGCTTCATTGATTAAATTCCATCCCTTCCGAGAGCAGTGAACTCGTGAAACAACGAATTATGCTTCAAGAAACCCTCGGAATTCTTTCTACAAATTTCTCAAAGTTCATCACACAGGGCAAGAAACTACGGCACGCAACCAGGGCATGGTGCATCCCGAAGTACCTAGCCCTAGTTCCTTCCTCTCCACAGAACAATAAATACAACAACACAAATACCAGACTCAATATCTACAATCCCATTCACAAGGGCTTCCTTCCGAGAGGGAACGCACATGCTCATAGACACACAAGCGACCAATTCAGAATCAATTCCGCAGTGCAATTCAACCCGAAAAGGAAACCGTTGGTTCCCAACCACTTACGTCCAGATGTTGAACGTTTCGTTGTGCATGTGAAAGACGGAGAGCAGGGCTTTTTTGAACGGGTAATCCACCCGGTAGTAGCGCAGAATGTAATTGTTGTCCCGCAGGTAATCAGGGAGCGCCTTGAATTCCACCAGCTGGTCGCGGACATTGCTCCACAACTCCATCGCCCTTTCTCTCGGACTACTCGACCTCTCCAGCAACCCCCCCATCCCTTCGATCTCGACCACCCCCTTGCTCCTCCCCCTCCTCATCATGGCGCAGCCCCAACCCGACGAACTTCGTCTCCTCCGCCTCCCAAACCTCAGAAACGCCGACAATTCAACCTCAAGGCGCCTCCTAAATGCACACGCACACAGTCCTGGTCTGGAATTACGGATTCGGAAGGGAGGAGCATCATCGCGGGGTGTTCAGAAGCGCCATCTTGGGACGCAACTTAACATGATTCGGGGGCACACGCAATTGCACCGCTTGGACAAAGAACTGAAGCTTTGGCTGTCGACGGCCGTGGATGTTGTGGTCCCCAGATCTCACGTTCCGGCCATTGACGATCGGGAACTGAGAGGGACGGGGACCGCCACGGCACAAGAATTCTGCGGCGACGATGCGCCGGCGCGTCGGCCGTGGTCGTGGCCGTGAATTCCCAACGCGAGCGTGCTTGGGGGCGGCTGATCAAAGCTGGGAATACAACAATGGCGACGCAGGGCATGGCAAGGACGAAAGCAAAGCTGCAACCCCGAACTCGGGCCACGCCCTGCTGATCAGAAAGCCCCGGCCGTACAATCAACCTCTTTACTATCGCCCGCGATAAAGGTATCACATGCTCGGGGGTCTCCCCTAGCCCTAATGGCACATGGCTAGCCCTAATATCACGTAGTCTACTGGACTAGTGTCACAGATCACCGACCTTTAATATCACATCCTTTGTACCCCTATTATCACATTTGCAAGCCTTTTGGCAAGCACTGCTTCTCTCCTACTACAAATTTTGCTGGACTCCTCTCTGTTGTGGTGGGAGTCTTTTTATCGTGTGAGGGTTTCTTGATTTGTGGTTTGTTTGTTTTTTTTGGGTGAAGGATTTGGGGTTGCAGCAGGTTTTAACGATCATTTTGGCGATGGCGATGTAGGTCATTACACAATGTATGGTGGGTGCCATGCTCAACCTCTAGAGCATTGGTGATAGACCACCAAGTACTTCCGTTTTTGTCGATGAATATGACTATTCTTTCCCGCGCTCGGACGATTCTTTCCTTGTGCGGGACAAAGACTTATAGGATTTGTGGTGCGGTGGTGCAAACAAAGGCGTTTGCAGTAGAGTTTGGTGCTTCCTCATCTCGGCCGAGTCCACCGAAGAAAAATGTACGTCATTTCACATCTTGTTGTGAGTATGAAGGTCACGATGACCGACTACTATACGATTGTTGAGTTTTCAATGCTGCTTTTGTTGTAGATCAAAGATGATTTTCTTGAAAGCGCTTGGAGTCGTGGCGAGAGGGGGTTTGAGACAGATAGGGGGAGATTGGCATGCTAGTTGGATGTGGTTTGCTTATCCCGGTTTTTGTTAAATCAACCCCGTTTCTATTTTACCATCAATTTCACCAGCGCTAGGGATGCGTGCCTTTTTTGTAAATCTCAAGGAGAAGATGAGGATGTTTGAGGCAGCCATGAAGCATCAGGAGGGCACCTTAGAAGCAGCCTTGGAGGTAGGGATGATTCAACTGAAGGCGTCCATGATGGACAAAAGGCAGCGATGAAGATCAAGGCTACTTCTATGAAGACCATGATTGAGGGGTTGCATGCACAAATGAAGACATAGACTTCTTTCCATATGGAATGGTGCCAGAGAGACCTCAACATAATTGCTCTGTAGTTGTTGCAGAGGTGTTGAAGTAGTTTGTTGGAACAAAGAGCGCATTGGATGGTGATGGCCATCAGTTGTACTATCTGGAAGTTTAAATTTTTTGAAAATCCTAACTTGTACTTGTTCATAGACTTTAGTTTTGTGACTTTTGAATTCTATTAAAAAAAATTTTACTATAAATGTGTTTTGTAGATTGGAGCACGGCTTTTCAACAAAAGTGTTGAAGATTTCAAAGACTTCAGCCACATGGTGATCATGGAGTGTAATCACCAGGTGCATTTTGCCAATTTAAAGTCATTAGATGCACAAGTGTAGAATACCTTGAACACTACAAGAAAAGCAGTCCGAAATGACAAAAACTCGTCTGAAATGACAAAAATCAGCTAGTCCTAATCTACAGAAAATTGACAGTTTTTTTGTCAATTTAGGCAATTTTCTGTAGATTCGGACAGTTTTTATCATTTCGGACTGAAATTCGTCAAATTTCTGTAGATTAGGACTACCTGATTTCTGTCATTTCGGACGTGTTTCTCTTGTAGTGGAAGTATATCAAGATGTATGATGTCTATCTTCAATTGACAAAACTGAAGGAAGTGGAAGTGGTGGAGAATTATCCAACTTTGAAGAAGGTTCTCCCGATCCAGTTTTAGTGAGAGGTATGTCTTCTCTCTTTTCTTTACTATCTCTCTTCTTTTAGTTTTTCCATAATTTTGATTTACTCCAAAAACTAACTATTTGTTTGCTTTGGCAGGTTTTGTTGGTGGAAATATTCAAGACTCCACCAATGTCTTTTTGTGGATTTGCAAATTTTGTTAGTGACTGAGAACTCTAGTGGGATATTTTTTCACAGGATTGCTATCATTTACATGTAGTGCTAACTAATCTTCCATAGGTCGCCTAATTAATGATTTCGCGAAGAACAAGCCTAAGTATCTAAACTACAGGTGTTCTTACTTATACGAGTTTTAAATAGTGAAGTTTAGCAAAGTGGTTCAATATGAATTTTGGCATAAAATCTTATATTTCACCAGAGAAATTTATGAGTATGTCTGTGTTTTGTGTAGAGAAAACAACAAGTTTAACTATGGCTATTCTAGCTTACGTGGAAAGAGGGCCTCTATGGAGGATTTCCATGACACCCAAATCTCAAAGGTTGGGTCTCAACTGGTTGGGTTAGTTTCTCTTACCCGTGAACTAGCGAGACTATGCTCTGACTTCAGTCCTTGTTTGACGGTAATAAGCAGGGTTGTCTTTGTCGTTTCAGGTATGATCTCTTTTGCGTTCATTTCAAAAGGTCATTAAATCAAACGTTGATATTGTTAGTCCGATGTATGATGTGAGCAGGTTGTGACGTGAAAACAATCTAATTATGGTGATTATGCAGGACATGGTGGCTCCCAAGCAGTTGATTATGTCAAGCAGCAACTTTTCAAGAATTTGCTAAAGCATCCTCAATTTCTTATTGATACTGAGCTCGCAATTGGTATGGATTGTTCGGCACCTTGAGCACCACTCCTGGCATACAAATGTGTAAAATGAAGTTGTATTGACTTCGTCAGCAGCTGTATGATGTATCAGTAAACATGGACATCCATTTATGATTTGCATTTCACATTGAAAAGATGATTAGTTAATGATTTTGCTACTATTTAGAATTGACTTGACAGCTGAGACGTACAAGCAGACAGACCTGGAGTATCTAAAGGCTGAGAACAACCAGCACAGGGGTGCAGGTTCAACTGCTTCTATAGCTGTTCTGGTGGGAAATCAATTACTTGTTGCCAATGTTGGCGATTCAAGGGTTGTAATTTGTATTGACAGAAAAGGTGAATTATGCGAACTTTACGTAACTTGAGCTGTTCTTCAAGCACTACCGCATTCACGAATTCTAGAGCATTTTTTCTCCTTCCTTTGTGGGTGGAGCCGTGGAGGGTCCGCATTTTGAGGTCAATCATGTTTACACTTACAGATAATGTTTGTTGGTGGCAGTTGCATAGTTCGTCAATATTAAAAACCAAGAATGTGGAATTCTACTGATTCGCCTTAACGACGTTGACGTTTTCTATTTAAAACTAATTAACTCACAGCCCTGATTGCCTGTTTTACTCTTTTCATTGTTTTCAGCGATTGCTTTGTCCGATGACCACAAGCTAAACCAAACTGATGAATGCCAACGTATTGAGGATGCTGGCGGAGTCGTCATGTGGTCAGGTGGGTTCAATAGTCATGCAAACATTCTCATAGATATCATTCTATTTTCTTACATTTCGTTTTGGAACATGGAATCCCTTTTTCTTGGTATCTATTGCGCGCAACTCAGTGTTGTGCTTAGTTCTATGGAAGGCGTAGTCACTCAGTGTGCTTTAATATTTCTGTATGAGATTTATTAGCTCAGAGAATGGTCCGTTATTTATTTGCAGGCACTTGGCGTGTAGGCGGTATTCTTGCTGTCTCTCGAGCTTTTGGTGACCGGCTTCTGAAAAAATATGTTGTTGCTAAACCCGAAATTCAGGTGAGGTACATCATGTTTTACTCTCCCTTCCCATTCCAGCAGTGAACTTTCTTCACTTTCAGAAATGGATATTGGGAATACACCTAAATCTGGTGCTTGTTCCATGCAGGAAAAGTTGATCACCAGTGAGGTGGAATTCTTATTGCTCGCCAGTGATGGTCTATGGGATGTTGTTTCCAGTCAGGTTTGATTCGTTATTCTTTCACTCGATTGTAGATGGAACTTAGTTACATTGGAAGGTTTGTTGTTTTCGTAGGCTAGAGTACTCTTTTTTCTCTGATTGATATACAAGGAAAATGATATGGAGGAGAATTAAGGAAGGGTTTCAAAGTAGGTGCATGACATCTGGCATACTTCTCACCCAGACCCTTTTTCGAAGCATATAGGCGGCAAATTGCGCACGTCACATTCAAATGTCGAGGGAATACTGTGTTTCAGTAGTCGTTTACAAGGGTCCTTCATACCATCCGTAAAGATGTGACGCAAATTCTTAGTTTTTGGAAGCTGACACTCGAGTGTTCCGTAGTTCGCACTACTTAAACCTTGCAAGAACAAGAGCATTCAGCGAAATGAAAATACTTTTTGGAGTTTTAATCCTTGAGAACTGGTCTTGCACCGAAGGATACCGTTTTCTTCGCACACTCGTGCACTTCTTTCTGTGCGGTGTTTATATAGGATACTGTGACAATGGTACAGAATATCCCGGACAGTGAACGGGGAGTTTACGGGGGGGACTCAGCTTTTTGCCGTTCATTTCACCGACGCATGTTCCCGTTTATGAAGCTTCATAAATACGGTTCCCGTTCATTCCACCGACGCATGTTCCCGT
Source organism: Climacium dendroides (assembly GCA_950106755.1). Taxonomy (NCBI): domain Eukaryota; kingdom Viridiplantae; phylum Streptophyta; class Bryopsida; order Hypnales; family Climaciaceae; genus Climacium; species Climacium dendroides. Next base: position 25,771,026 of record OX467087.1, on the reverse strand, counting down.
TTATGAAGCTTAATAAGGCAAACACCCGTCAAAATAAGCTTCATAAACGGGAACGCATGTTAATGTGAGTTTCTGGTCTGAACCCACGTTCTTAGGCTGAATGGCGATATATATATTCTGTCATTATAACTTCCCTTGAATACTTTATCGAGCTTGTCCATCCAAGTTCCATCCAGTTTCTGCGTTTTAGCAGTAGTGCCAATTTGGGGCACCATGAAATTACAAATGAAACTACACTCAACCTCGTTGACATCTCGGTATAATTCCATAAGCATTTAAAAATTACAGCCATAGTTCCCAGAAAATCCTAACGCATTTCATTGGCATTTCAAGAGAAAGAAACAAGTGCTACATCAGCTGGATCAAAGACACCTCAGCCACGAACCTGGGATGAGATACACAAGCATCCCATTTCAGGGGTTGGGCCATGGCGCTTCTCATACTGCAAAAATAATATGCCAAACTTTTTACACAAATTACGCACAAACATGGACTCGTGTCATGTCATAATCACTCCGGTCACAAGACTACATATTTGGCACGATTTCACGACGGCAGAGGAGCAAGAGTAAAAGCTACTGTATCGACTTCTTGACCATTTTTCACGAAAGGAAACATACCATGACACACATGTGCAAGAACCAGCTGTGCCAACGCGGTTACGATTACCAAGGCACAAGTGACAACAAACCGGAAGAAGTACTTGAACCTTAAACCTTCTATCACCCATCTCAACTCAGCCCACCGCAACGAAGGTGGCCACACTCAACCCGTCGTCATCGGCTTCCACCACCCTAAACCCTAAACCAGAAGAGACGGAGACCTAGGGCCTAGGGGTCAAAGACTGCGGCTCAACGGAGTGCGCGCGGGAAACATACCTGTAGACACTGGAGCCTCACCAGTGACTAGAACAGGATCTTCTTCCGTTCCGACAGGTTTTCTCTTCAGTTTGAAGTGCGCCTCGATCGTCTCCCACTTCAGTTCTCACTTCAGTCCGTCTTTAGGAAATGCAGTCCAGACGTTGGATCGAACCCAAACCCTCGACCAAGTCACAGTCTCAGTCTCAGTCTCTTCGAGGGTCGAGAGTTTGGGTTCGTTCCAAAGTTTGGTTGAAACAAATCGATCCTTCCATCAGCGGGACAGAATAACTCAACAGGATCTTCTTCCGTTCCGACAGGTTCTCTTCAGTTTGAGGTGCGCCTCGATCGTCTCCCACTTCAGTTCTCACTTCAGTCCGTCTTTAGGAAATACAGTCCAGACGTTGGATCGAACCCAAACCCTCGACCAAGTCTGAGTCTCAGTCTCAGACTCAGTCTCAGTCTCTTCGAGGGTCGAGAGTTTGGGTTCGATCCAAAGTTTGGCTGAAAAAAATCGATCCTTCCATCAGCGGGACAGAATAACTCAACAGGTCCAGATGTATCCGTCTTGAAGTAACACTCGTCATTGTGATAACCTGCATCCACGTCGAAGTCAGAGCCCAATCAAAGACACGACCGCAAGCTTAATCCAAACCCTACACAACCACCGAAACCAAATCATTCTCCTCCACACACAGAAGCTCGGCGCCACTGATGCACAGCACCCGCACACACACTTGAAGTGACACATAACCAGCTCTAACGGCACTTATTAGGAACTTTGTTAGAGCATCTAGGGTTTTTTGTCTTGTTGCAGGCCCGGTTCAGACCGGGACGTCCACAGAAACCCGGTCTCCACCATTTCGTCTGCCACTTGATGGAGGGAAATGGCCACACCATCAATCATCTTGTCTGGTTGGTGTACGTTTTCACACTTAGGCCCAGACGTCCGGTCACATTATATTTTACAATGCTTCATGTGGAATTTTAAACCTTCTAGTGAAAATGGAATTGCAACAACAAACTACTGTCTTTCATGAAAAATATTTATTATTTTAAATGACATTAATTTTATTTTAACCTCATTCTTTGGCCTTGATTTACAAAATCATTCTAAATCTTTTTTTTAAATCATTGAAAAATAAATGTAAAAAATCTAGAATACAATTCAAAAATATTGAATATATACTCCGAAAAATTCTAAAACTTATCTAAAACTTTTTTTTAAATGCACTAAAAAAATGGGAAGATTGATATTGACGTTCAATACCAAAATTCTTCATCATGAAGTAATTTACATTTAAACTTTTCATATCTTTAATTTTGGATTTTGTCATTGTTAAAAAACTAAAACTTCTATACTTCTCTCATATATGATATGTACTAGTGGTACTTTTTGTCTTTAAAATTCTAAAAAAATCAAGAAGTTCATGTTAAAAAGATGGAGTGCATATCGTTTTTGTTAGACTCCATGGAGTCAAGATTGCACGATTGCGCTTTTGGTGATGCAAAAATGTGCGTAATCAGATCTCATTTGACTTGAGAGGCACATGTTTTTTCTATGGTGACCTAATTCACAGCCATGGAGCACCACGGTGCTGTGGTCATTGTGTTGCTGCAATGGTGGATAGATAATGTTATTAAGCGAGACTATGTAATTTCTTAGTTCTTGGATTTTTCTATTTGAAGATTCCCAACGGAATTGAGTTTTTAGAGGAAGTTGGAATGATTCATGGAGCTCCGGGTGCAAAATTATCCTGGGCGGGAGAGCCTTGGTAGAGCTAAAGGCTGTGTGACTAGAAAACAAAATATTCTCTTGCTCACGGTTTCTCAATCACATTTTGGATTGCCTTACACTAAGGTTTTTTCATGTAACGGTTTCTCAATCGCATTTTGGATTGCCTTACTTTTGCGAAGCTAAACAGACGCAAAGCTTGAAGGCGCGATGCGGTAATTGAAGAGAAACAAAACTTGAAGCCACGCAGGTAACTTGAAGCTGCGCAGGTGAAAGAGAGAGTTTCGTCCTGTGGACAAGTTTGGGGTCACGTCCCAACGTGATCTCAAACTTGTCCACTACAAGTACAAGTCCATCTTAAGTTTTGGCAGTGACATGGACTTCTAGTGAAGTGGACATCCACCGGGTGTAAAAGCCCTAGTGGACAAAACCCTATCTTGAACCAATGAAATTGCTTGATCTTTTGTCCACTGCTTGTGGACATCCCGATCTGAACCGGGCCTAACCATACAAGTTTTTCATTTGAAGTGGTCACATTTTATTCTGAATTCTTACTAGGTTGGTTGGCTTATCTCGTGTACTTCACACGGGATTCGATTTTGGAATGTGCATCATGATTCAACACCTTGCTATTATCTCTTCATTATCTTTTTGTGGGAAGACTACCGTGTATATTGTATATAATTCCCGTTGATATGCTTTTAGTACGACTTCATTAAATTAATCATGTGTCTAAATATATCAAGGTGTTGGTATTAGATGGTTGTTAAAAGAAGTTCGGACTTGGAGATGCGTTTAGTTGAGCTTCTATTTGCAACGAATCGGACATTTACAGATGCAAGTACAGATGATGACTGGAGAACAAAATATACTCGGCTTGCTTATTATGAAAGAATAGTGTGGCGAACTTGTGATTAGCATGTTCTAGTGTTTTGTAGTCTCTTGTTTTGTACTGACCGACTTATGTCTAGTTATCTCACAGGCTTCAATGGATGTCCTGCACTCCATAGTCCGGGGTGAAAATTTAACTCAACCGGCTAAGATCCTACATTTTCTTGTCTCACTGGAGTATACTCTCATCTAGGCCTGAAGAAAATAAAAAATATTCTCTTATTTTCCTCTAAAATGATTGGGTTTTTTGACTATTCTGTGATTGAAGACTTTCGGTGACGTTAAGGTAGGTACACCCAAAACCACTACTTTTTGCTACTAAACCTATTTTCTATTGTTATCTTAATCAAATTTTCATATGTTCTTGTTGGCAAATGAAAGGAGCTTCCAATGCATCAGAGAACTTGGCATTTGGATACTGTATGCAAAAGTTATTAAAGAACAAAGTTTGGTTCTGAAAGTGCTTCTTCCACATAGGTACAAAATTGATTTTGGAGATGTACATATGGTATAGATGGCAGTTTAAGGTCAATGGCATGTTTGGATGTCCCTACCTTAGTTGATTGTAAGATAAACTTGTGATCTTGTACAGTATAGTACAGTTTGTTTGTTTTTGAATAGTAGAGGCTTGCATGCCCTCACACTAGTGGTGCATTTATAGAGGGATTAGTTCAAATAGGCTAAAATCATATGACAGTAGCAAGAAATCGCCAGAAAAAAACAACCCTGGTATAGTACAATGGTGGTCAGAGAAATTGACAAAATCTTGATTTCTTCCATGTGCATCTCTGGCTAGGTGGTAAGGTGGCTTTGTGCTAAAACATGCCATGTTGTAAATAAACAAACAACTGCTTAACCTCTAAATGCCCAAGGCCATTTTTGAACTTGTTTGAACTTGCTCTGAATTGAAAAAAAAAAAAAAATTAGAAAATTTGATCATAAGGGTGTTACCACCATAAAAATTCAAATTAGACATTTTAAAAGATCACATAGGAAAAGAAACCACAACAATGTCACCTATGCATTGAAAGATTATAATGTTTGATCATGAGGGTGTTAAAACTATGAGAGTGATTTGAAGTCTTTCAATCCCCTTTTCCCATGTCAAAACTAAAAAAATTGGCCACCAAACAAAATGAGGTTAAAGGGCATAACATGCATAACCCCAATTCATTTACAACTTACAAAGTCTATTCTACAAACTTTTAAAAATGAATTTCTAGTATGTTTTTTTCTCTAAATTCAAGTGTATTTGAGACTTGTTTCCAAAAGCCCTCAATATTGAGAATTAAGATTTGCAATGGACATCCTTGCACAAAATCTTGAATAGAAAAATCATAACCATTTACTTTCAAAATTAGATTTTTGATGCTAAAACTAGACTTCAAAAAGAATTTGTAAAATATATATAATAAAAATAATAACTTGGTAAGGTTTGATTTACCTTCAAAGTTTTCTTGACACCAAAATTTGGACATTTAGGGACTAACCCTAGGACGGAATGGTCAATGTGGAAATCATCTTTTGTAGTACCATGTGAATTATTTACTTGAAAAACACCAAGAGTAGTCATTGGAGGTCAAACTATTGTGGAAGACCTTTTATTTTTAGACAAAATTCCAAAGATTAACATTTGCACTTTTGTCTTATATTATATAGAAGGATTCTTTTGTCATCCATTGGACACTTAGTATCTACAATGTCCTTCTGGGGTTAACTTTGAAAAAATTCACCCCCTTGCATCAAAGGATCACCAAAATATTCCAACTATTAGACAAGTAGGTGCACTCTTTAACAATGAAGTCATCCATTCGACCTTTTAAGTCTACATTGTCCTTGATGAAGTTAACCCCTAAATGCCCAAAGCACTATATTTTGGTGTTGACTAAATTTTGAAGTTTTATAAAAAAAATTCTAAGTAATATTTTTTGTAGTTTGATTTTCAATTCAATATCCTTTAAATTCTATTTTAAGTATAAAAATTTGATTTTAGAGAAAAAAATTCATTAATTTTCTATTGAAATTTTTGTGAAAGGTGTCCATTGCAAATCTTGATATTTTAGTGTTTGAGACTCATGGAAATGAGCCTCAAATGTATTGGATCTTGAGAGAGAAAAATCAAATTGAAAACTCATTTAAAAAATTATAGAATAGATTTAGATAAATCAATTATGGTGTGTATGTTATATCTTTTAGCCTCATTTTTTTATGATGTCAATTTTAGATTTGAAATATAAAAAGTGGATTAAAAGACTTCAAATCACTTTCACACTACAAGAAAATGGGTGTAAATGTGACCAGGGAAGAATGACTGCCTGTCCGGATTGACTAAGAAATGACTACTGCTCTGTAATTGCACCATCGGCAGAGGGTCTCAGCTGTCCTAGTCAAGTTCCAGTCACGTTCATGACTAGGGGATGACGGCAACTCGGCATGGATGCTTCATCCGTCATTTTTCATCTGAAATAGTAGCAAGTTCCTGACGTGGACCTTGTTTATGCTTTGGTGGACTGCGAAGTCATTTTCAAGTAAATATAAAAACTGGATTGTAACTGAGTTTGACTGAGACACGACTTATAAATGACTATGATCTGAAGCACATGTCGAGGTGGAGAAGGGGTTCTTTCCAGACAGATAAAGATAAAGAAAGCGGTTTACATTGTCTCGGGCCGGTTTTGGGACTTTCCAATTGACTTCTCTATGACTGTTGGATCAGTCTGGAATGACTTACTTGTGACTGCACTGCCATTTTTTAGCTACAATGGCACTGGATCATTTGGAAAGTGGTCTCAATCAACACCTAGTCTATGTACATCATTTCTTTCACAAGGTGGTGTCATCTTAAAACTTTGTCAATGAAGCTATGTAGCGCTTATAGGATGATCTGTATGACAGAAGCCCATTGGAAAAAGACCAATTCAGCATGCCTTGCCTCAATCGCGTGCGCCACAAGCATTTGAAGAATTGGCTAAAACATTGAATTGGAAAACTGGGTTTAGGGTAGTTCATGATTAAGGGGTTAATCACATTGCAATTTGCGCCCACCACTAGTAGAAAACAGGGTCAAATGTAACCAATCAAAAAATGACTGGTCACTAAAAGGCTACTGAAAAATGACTGACAGTCATGGAAATGGTGCCAAAGCTGACCTGTCACAATCAGCAGTCATTTAGAAGTGATTTCCAGAGCAGTGGATGGCGACCAAATGAAACAAACGACCAGAACTAGTGTCATCCACAGTTTAGTCTGTATTCTGTGGCCTTATTGCTGATGCAATTTTCATTGAGTCATATTTGAGTTGTGCTGTCATAAAATGAGCACAATATATGACTACAGTAAAACTGAAAAATGACTGACAATAGGACACCATGGAAATTAAACTTATTAAATTTATTATTTGCTTCTCTATTAAATGCTAATTGCATTGTAGTCATTTTTAAGTCACAAACTACTTTTCAAATGGACAGCTTAGATGAATGGATCAGATGAACGGCTTAGATGGAATGATGGATGGATCAAATGGATGGCTTAGATGGAATAATGGATGGATCAAATGGACGGTTGAAATGGTGGAATCAGATGGGCAATTTGAAAATGAATAGTTTAGACTTTAAATGGATGGATAAGATTGTATCTTGATAGAAAATGGAGGGCTTAGATTTTAGGTCAGCCGCCACATTTTAGGTCATCCGCCTTTCTATTTCTATGTAGGTTGACATGTGGCATATTGTAATTGCAGCTGTCAAACACACATTGCAGCTGCTGCTGCCTTCTTCTTCAAGATTCATCTCTTCTTATATTTTCCTCCTATTTTTGCCTTCTTCTTCAAGCTTCATCTTCTTTCATGTTTTCTTCTTGCTTTTGCCTCCTCTTTGCTTCTTTCTTTTTCTTGTTTTTGTTTCCTTCTTGCTTCTTGTTCATCAACTTCCTCTCATTTATTCCTCTTGCTTGTAAATGAAGGTTCAGGTCTACCTTCAACCTTATCTCTTGAATGTAGCAATTTACTTTTTCTTTAGTACTTTCTACTGTTTACTTCTTGTTTGTTGTTATTTGTTGTTGTTCAATTCATGCAGTTCAGGCAATTCAGGCAGTTCAGGCAATTCAGATAGTTCAGGTAATTTAGGTAGTTCAGGTAATTCAGGTAGTTGAGGCAATTCTGATAGTTCAAGTAATGCAGGTGGTTTAGAAAATTTAAGCAATTTCAGCAACTCAAACAATTCCTGATTTCTAGCAACTTAGGCGATTCAAGGAGTTTAGATAGTTCATGCAATTTAAGTAACTTCAGCAATTCAGATTTTGACATAGTGCAATTATAGTATAGTCATAGTGTAGTCATAGTGCAAACATAGTGCAGTAATAGTATAAATATAGTCATTTATGCTTACAATATTGTGACCGAACTAATCATTTTTTGGAATGAATATCACTTGAAAATGACTACCATAGCTTACATAGTAACTACAAAATGATTCCAACAGCCTATATAATGACTTCAGCAGCCAGAAAAATGACTACAACAGCCTACTAAATGACTGCAACAGCCTACGAAGTGACTACAATAGCCTGCGAAATGACTCCAGTAGCTTACAAAATGACTGTAGCAACTTGCAAACTAATTGCAGTAACCTGCGAAATGACTCCAGCAGCTTGCAAACTAATTGCAACAACCTGCGAAATGACTCTAGCAGCCTATAATATGACTCCAACAACCTATTTGACATCAAATAGAATCACTCCAATACCAACAAATAAAAAACTGCCAACTGAACATATTAGATCTGTAGCCATGTGGCAAACTGCCATTGGAGGTGCTCCATATAATCACACCCTAATGAAGTTCCACATCAGCATAGGATGAAAAAGAATGCTCTTGTCCCAAATGACTGCCTTGTCCGTAATGACTTGTCCTAAATGACTCTGAGCCCAAAATCCAGTTTTAGTCATTCTATTGACATTAGTGTCCTAAATGACTAGTTACGCAGTTATAAACAACAGTCATTGATAGCCTGTTTTCTACTAGTGCACTTCGTCTATTGAAAAGAAGACAGATGACAAGGAAAACATTGTGCTTTTGGAATATGAAATAGTGTCCTACATTGCGGACTGAATTTATGATTTTCGACCTATACTTATAATCACGTTTGTGGATGCTAATAATAAATTCATCGTTGTTCTAAGACACATAGCAGAAAAAAATGTGGCTTCTAAGCTTCCAATCACTTGGGCTACACAAGAGCTCACACAATCCAATAATGCAATAAGGCTTTGCTTCAACTTCCCAATGCAATTAAATGAGTTTCACTTGGCTGACACGATTAATACTAGACTTTTACAGTTCAAAACGTGAAACCTCCACATTGGACTCATCAAAGGCCGAAAATGGACTACAATGATTATGTTGCCTCCAAAATACTACTATAGAATGACTAACATGCAATGCAAAAGGTCATGAAGAAGTCATTTCCTAGTGCCGGCAATGGGGACCAAGTCTAAAAGCCTAAACAGATTAGAAGAGGCTTATACCCTAGTAAGGGAGTGACCACGACAAGTTCTCGAGCGGATCAGGCGTACTGTTCTTTTGCCAGCAAATTCTTGGTTTCTGACAACTCAATCGTTCCAACTAGATTAGCTGCGCCAGTTGGATTTGGCCACCTTTGAGGAGCAATGAGCCCTGCACTCTCCATTGTGGTGGAATGAAAGCATTTGTGTTCTCCACAACTTCGCGCGTGGCTCTAGCTTTTTTGCGTAATATAACTTTCCATCCTGGTCTGTTGACAATATCAAAGAAAAAAACTTGTGTTGCTTGACTTGGAAATATGAATGGCTTTGCTACGCGAGGCATTCTATGGCAGAAATTTGCCGTCAGAAACCTAGCTTCATCCTTCACATAGGTAGAGTTACCACGATTGTCTTGGGCCTTCACCCAATCACAATGCATGAGAATGATCTGCGTATAGAGAGCTCCATAATCCAATTGCAAGACGTCCTTCAATATGCCGACATAGTTCATTGACAAATCATTAGCAATTCCACCGGGCATTTCAAACGTGGAAGCTATACATTACAAGAGAAACGCGTCCTAATTGACAAAAATCAGCCCCTCCTAATCTACAGAAAATTGACAGGTTTTTGTCAATTAGGACAAAAAACTGTCCGAATTGACAGAAAATTGTCCAAATTGACAAAAATCAGTCAATTTTCTGTAGATTAGGAGGGGCTGATTTTTGTCAATTAGGACGCGTTTCTGTCATTTTGGATAGGTTTTCTTGTAGTATATACCACTACTGTAGCTTACCATCTAGTCAGTGGTGTCATCTTCCACACGAAAATGGTTACCAAATAAGGTCACCTGTGCATACCGAGTTGCTTTCTGGGATGGCTTCCTACTTAGCATCAGACAGTCCATGTCCTTTGACTTGCTCAAATCCAAATCTGATTCACAAACTTTTGTTTGAATCCATTCAACGAGTGCATCCACAGCCGGATTTGTGAATTGTTCTTGCCTCCAATGCCTACAAGTAGGCAACCACAATTTTCAGCATGTGGATTGCACATAGGGGCAGCAAGGCAATTGGTGCCTGAACCTTATTTTTGGGCTCATGGAAAAGAAATTCATTTGGGACGCCTATGTGACTTAAGAATGATTGAAGGAAGTAATACAAAAGTTGTGTTTTAGTAAGGCATCGCCAATGACTTCCGCGTAATCTTCTCAAAGCGACAGGAGTATTAGACTACCAGCAAGCACCGGCAAGCCAAATACGATCAAATCATGCACTTACAGTAAAGGCACAAGAACACATACAACATGACTATCAAGAAGGATAGGGTTTAAGGACCGCTTACTTATACAAATCTTGCATGACAACTGCATTTGTCAATACATACTGGTGGGCTACATCGTGGAGCTCGATGCTCATCACATAGGTCCTGTCGGCGCCCTGTAGTACCTCCTCAGTGGGGTCTTTTCCGATGCTCCCCAAAAGTTCTACTCCCACTCCTTGTCAGATGAGTCGCGTGGCCCCGGTCCTCTCCAAATCCTACACGTAGGGTGTCGACCATTGTCAATTAGGTGTTGACGAACATTCCTGAGTAATAATCGCTTGCGACCTTGACATTTAGTGCATGGACAAAATATTCTGCTCACGTTGTATTGTCTTGCCCTTTCCAACTCACGAATCCAAAGACGGTCATTACGAAGTCTTTGTCTGCGATCGTCGGACAAAGGTAGTCGGGCAGGAATCATTGACGTGTAGATTATGAAGTATGTAGGTGCCTAGAACGACACAATGCACATAAAATGGTCTATGAGAAATACATGGTGACACTTGAAGTTGTGGTTTGCTACAACCTTAAAAAGTAACTTCTCTGCGTATGCATGTTCTTGAAGTAGTCCCAAAGCAATGACTACGGTGAGACTAAGTCACTAGAAAATGACTTGTACAAGACCAAATTCCCTACTAAATGACTTTCGAGAAACCGAATTGGGAGCGAAGTCACTGAAAAATGACTTCCATGAGACCGGCGTCACTAGAAAATGACTTGAACATGGCTTCTACCAATTGAAGACCAACAAAACATGGCTAAGCACTTACAACATCTTGACAACAAACCAAGAACTACATATGCATGCATATATAGTAAATTCATTATTTGTCTCATATCATTCACGCATTACTTCATGAGCTCCAAGTTGCCATGACAAGTACTATGTGCACAACAAAGGATTCATAAAGGATGTCACGGCCATTTCACTGGCAAGGATGCATTTCATTAAAATTGTCGTCACAGTAGAGGTCATTAAGGCAGGATTGGGGTGATGGAAAGCGCCATTACTGTCCATGACGTATCATCCAAGAGGGCAATTTCCAACCCTTCTAGGATCAATGTCCACTGTAGAAACTACCCCCTCTATAGTAGCCGCCAAATAACACTGACCCCACAATTGTCCACCACCCTTCCATACTGCCTGCAATCATGAAATGAATTTTCAGCTTCACCTGACTTAAGTAAGTCCTTGCGTTGGCGCAGACACAACCTCGCCGTTACGCGCCAATCTTTGCGGCACGGAAGTTGAGGCACTTCAGCTCCGCTGCATACTACGCAGAGCCAATCGAACAGTTCACTACCTGAGCACAATTGGAGAGAGTGCAAATGGATTCACAGCCCGAAAGTCCGCCACATCCGAAGACCAAGTACGAGCTCTTCTGTGACAAGAGGAAGGCGGAGATGCAAAAAGCGTTGGAGCCTGTCCTGCGTGCAAGACGAGAGTTGTGAGTATCCTTCTTGAATGCAATTGCTATACAGTAGAAGTCTTTTCATGCAGGGAGGAACGCATACTCAATCAAAGAATTAAGCGTCGCACGAAATAGGCTTGTACAGGTAGTTGGCGACGCGTCCTCCTATATGGGTGCTTGGATTCATGCTGGAGGCTACTTTGTGTTGTTCTCAACGTGTCTTCCAAATTTTGGGGTAGCATCCATTTGCACAATTGTCACAAAGATCGAATTCGGCGGCGCTCTAGGGTTCAGGGGCGGGAAGCAATTAATTTAGGCGGCTAATCCTTCTTGGGCCTCGTGCAGTGGCATTCTGGTTGTCTAGGAGTCATAGTTCAGACAGCTAAAGGTGCTTGGAGCGTACTAAAGTCATTTTTTAGTTGCGTACCTGTCACGCTTATTGTTCTGAGGGCAATTTTATAGTCGTGGCCATGTGTACCGTTGACGGGGTCTTTTCCGATGCCTACTCCCGCAATGGAAGCGTGAACCCTAAGTGTAGTCGGACCCTGCTTCAGAGAGAACTAATTCATGTGATTTTGGTGGGAGAGCCCATTTGTTGTATTGCTTTCCTTTCTGATTTCTTCTTCGCCATACTCCGAGGCCTTCGTCGTTGTGCTCACTAGGCATGGTGCCAAACGTGTAGGGACAAGGAGCGTCGTGGAGAGAAAGATACGGTTGCTCCAATTGCACAGCACAAGAGAGTGACTTACAAAGAATCCGCACGTGAAGACCTTCGAGAAGGAGTTCGGAGGAATAGCAGTAGAGTGGGTGGCAGGTGCCTTCGCCCATTGAGCGTAATGACAAGTGCAAGGGGGTTCCTCCTCCAAGGCCATGAAGTCAAATGACAAGGATATCACAACAGGTATGATAAAACTAGTAATTGCTTGTGACCATGCTCAGCAACAATCCACCAAGGACGTAGATGGCGCAGGTACAAAGTTTTCACGCTCCTTGTCTCGTAGCTTCGAATTCAGTGGTGCTGCTTCTCTCTTGCAGTGCGTCTTGGAAGTGCTAGGGTAGCAAAGATGCGTCCAAATTGAAATAACCACTAGTTAGATTCACTGTTAGGATTAATGGTGTTAGAGATATGTTCAAATTCAAATACCTAGTGGCTACCTTAAGTGTTAGGGTTTAGAGGTAGTGCGCACTCTCCGAAGTAGTGATCGTCTTCCTCGTACCATGGAGAATTGCTAATCGTCAATTCTCTTCTAATATGTGTAGATTCAAAGGAAAAATGTGTAGATTCTAGTGACTCGGACGCATCATCGCATGAGTGTCTTGTTGACCGTAGGAAGAAGCGCCGGAAAGAGAAGCAATTGCCGGTCTCTCCAGTGGCGGCATCGCGCACGCAACAAACTGCGCCACCTCCATCCCTAGCCCCCGCGGCACCATTGCAAGTGATGGCACCAACTGCGCCTGCTGCAGCACCTAGAGGAGGAGGTTGGTCGTGGTTTCCGGGTTAGTGGTTGCAAGCGCAACCTTCCCAACCACCGGCGCCATGGTCAGCACCTCCGCCAGCAAATTATCCCGGTCCGTGGATCGAGGTTCCTCCTGCAGTTCCTCCAAGGACTGAGGACAGGTTGTCTCGTCGTAAGAAGCGCGTTGCATATGATATGGGAAGCAAAGACAAGGCGGGAGCAGGAAGAAAGCCCAACCGCGTGGCTGTGAACAACATTGGCGAAGTGAGTGCTGCATGCAAGGGCAAAAATGCTTGGGATCGCTATATCCGAGATCTTGTCCCGAAGATTTTGGACATGAGCGTGGTGGAGTGGTCACAGTAGAGTCCACAAGCTCTGAAGAAATTGAAAGAGGCTTTAGACAGTGAGTTCGAATACTTGGGCCAACCTTTGAGCATGGAGGGTTTTCACGTTGCAATTACCAGGTACATGAAATCTAAGCGCTTTTGATTGAAGTCGAAGTGGCTGAAAAATCCCGAAGAAAAATGCCCCTTACATGTGGACGATGATCAGTGGGACTGGCTCATAGAATATTGGCAGATGCCTGCCCAACAGAACAAGTCACAGAAGATGCAAGAAGCGCGACAGAATGTAACTAACTATGCCCTAGTAGGTCGGAAAGGGAAAGTAGGAAAAGACCTGACAATTGTGACCCACTTCTTCTCTTTTCTTGTTCAAGATGCTCTTACAAAAAGTAGGAATGTTTAGGTTCTGGTCAGTACCTTCTTTTCTATTATTGGTAGTCTGGCTAGGCTGCAATACATGCTTTTTGATTGTATTCTTTGAAGGCTTTCATATAAGTCATTATTTGTTTTGCACTTTTGTAGAGGGAAGGGGGACCAAGTAGTCCGGGCATCACAGACATTGATGAGGGTGTGCGTCATGCTCCCATGGAAATAGATGGTGATTCAGTAAGATGGTTTCTCATCATGCAATTCTGTCCATTTGGCCAATGCATTTTTGCCATTTTCCTTGTACCATTTGGTCAGTTTTTTAGTAATTCTGGAGAACATCTTTGATGTTGCATTCCTTTGTAGGCTTTGCTGGAAATTCTGTGCCCATGGGATTAGCAAAGATCTGTGACATACTTATCGTTGTTGGAACCTTACCTAGTATAGTGTCTTAGCAGTGACAAATGCATCTTTCTTGTTCCATAGGAGTCATTTATTGGTGACAAACATCACTTGAATGTTATTAGAATGTGACTTCACAATGACTGAAGTAACTGTGAACCTTTGTTATTATTTTGCAGGTGGATCGCGCAGGTAAGTTGTCGCTGAGGTCAACTGTGGAGTCCTTGGCAAAAGATGTGGACATCAAGTTCAACCAAGTAATGGCCACTACATCCGCTCAGACTGAAGCGATTGAAAATTTGCGATCCATGTTCCAAAGTTTCATAGGAAGGTCCAAGGATGGTAATGAAGGCAGCCCCTCCATCACTCATTCAGCATTGGATATGCAAGAGTCAGGTGGCTTCAAGCACGTGGACGCTGCGGGTGTATTTCCTTGGTCACGGATGAAGACGAAGTCTGTGGCTAAAGTCGGTGACAGACGCCATCAAGGCCGCAAAGTGAAAGCTGCAGCCGGACCTGAAGATGGCAATAGGCGACCCAATTGTGAGCTTGCTAGGAAGGAGGAGGTCACCCTGTCTTTTGATTTAGACCTCCCAAACATTGAACAAAGAATTCAGTAGTCACGAAAGTGTGAGGTTGCGGAGCGTGAATTCAGCCCAACACAGAAAGAGGCGGCCCCCAACGAAGTTGCGAACCTATATTCTATTACAATGAGCTCAAAAGATACTGGCACTAGTAGAAAACACAGGAATTTCAACAGAATTCTGTTGTTTTGATCGCGTTGTTTTGGTCACTGAACAACAAATTTCTGTTGAAATTAACAGATTTCTGTTAATTTCAACAGAAATTTGTTGTTCAGTGACCAAAACAACGCGATCAAAACAACAGAATTCTGTTGAAAGTCCTGCATTTTCTACTAGTGTGGAATGGCAGTCATTGAGGAGGCTTCTTCAGAAGGGTGCGGTGGCAGAAGAAAGGGCGGTATTGGGTGAAGAAGTTGTGGCCTCGGAACAGGGAAAATGTGCAGATGTTGTCTCACAGGACACTTCAGAAGGAGTCTGCGATTTGGAGCAGTCTATGGCACCTGTTGAGGAGAAGGGCCTTGACACCAACGTCTACACATGTGAAGCACCTACTCCTCTTGAAGTGGCTAACGCATCGGCAATGGGAGTTCAAGTAAAAGACCCTGAAGAACGTACTCCGACGGAAGGGTTGCCATCATCAACCTACGGAGTTCAAGTACAAGATTCTATAGAAGGTGGAGAGATGCTTGAAATGGAAGGAGCCCTCAGTGCAGAAGGCGAGGTGTTGTGCTTAGATGACGACGAGGGAGGTGACAGAGATGCTCGCAGTAGTGAGCGAGAACGTTCAACACTAGTAGACGTTCCATCTGGACCTTCAAAGAAGGCAAAGAAATCCCTAAAGTCTCCCTTGAAGGTAACACATCACGCAATTTCTATTCCCTCCAAGTCCACTGACGTCTTGTTGGGGAAGTCTTTGCACGATTTTGTAGTGGACAAGAAAGGCGGGAATAGTTTGGACGTCCCAAAATTAGTCATTTTCAATGTCCATGGAACCTTGTTGGATTGTAGCTTACTAGATGTCCCGAATCCAAATACTAGAATCCGTTCAAATACAAAAACCAACCTCAGGAGACTTGTTTTCCGGCCTTGGTTGAAATCTTTATTGGGACGATGTTTTGAGCACTTTAAAGTTGCATTCTGGGGAAACAACAGTGCTCTGTACATGCAAGACGTCCTTCTGAGCATGCTTGCGAATTTGAGGGTTGGCCCTGATCCGATTCCCCTTTTTTCTTGGTCTAGTCAGCCTTCAGCGGAGCTTGACCCCAAATTGGTCAGCCCTAAGACACGGGAGAAGAACTTGTGCGCAATGTATGCGCAATTCCCTACCTTTAGTGCAGAAAACACGCTTATAATAGATAGCAAAAGCTGTAGAGTAGCCTGCAATCCACATTTGAACGTCCTAATCACTACTTCGTTCTATGTGAAGTGGCTCCGGACATTGTTCGACGACAAGGAGTACCTCAAATGTTACCTATGGCCGGTGCTTGAGGCCTTCTGGAAATGTCTAGACGTCAGTACCTTTTGAAATCAGTATCCGCAAGTTGTCAACGATACCATGGGTCAAATGTTACAAAATCGGAGAAGTGGACGACCATATGGGTTTCTGGACATTGTAGAAGGTGAGGGGACTTGCAGACCACGTGGTTGCACATAGAAGGTGTCCCCTCACCTTCCCTGGAATATAATCATTCTAACTATTGACTCACCTTCGTTCAGGGCAAACCGGAGTAGCGGGAAACAAGGAGTAAGACAATACCAGTGCTTGAGAAGAAGAAGAACAAAGCATCTAAAAAGGTGCGATGTTGATGACCAGGGTCGACTCTCATTTGGATCGGCCCCACGCTGATTCTAGGTCATTGGTCACTTTCTAGTCACAAACAAGTGATGTTTTAGTGGTGCCGCATTGCATACAAGTCATTTTCGAGTCATCTATCCCTTGCTATAAACTTAGCGTGTCCAAGTTGTCTTTGATTGAGCTCATGGGCATCCTTAGCTGTCGTTAAATGTCATAGCAGTATTGAAGTGCAGAAATCCTTCTTCAGGAAATGTTAGATTGAATTGGGGGGCTTCCATGAAGTACAGTGTGCAGGATTTTCTAGTTAGATGGTATTCAATGAGTAGCTTGACCCCTGTCGTTCTTTGCGGGGCACTCCCGAACTTTGTACTTTCTCCACCTGTAGGATGTAAGACAATTTCAGTTCCCATGGGATGACACTCCCATGCATATTCAGCCACACAGGAGTTACATGGTATAGTAACTCCAGGGACGTTTTCATCATTCATTGTTAGTCATGTTTATGTTATTTCGATGTTGTAAGTGAAGCCTAAGACCAATAGCACTATCTGTATGCGATTATTTTCAAGTTTGATCCTTTGAGCTCAGTGAAACATCTGTTATAACCTGTAGTGGACAGTCGGCACTCCAGTGTTCCTCATGAACCCACGAGCAGTGCGGTAGAAAGTGGCAAAGGCGACCATAAGCGGAGTTTCAAGTCAGCACAAGTTCCACTTTAAGGAAATACCGGAGTCCTGGTGCAGGGTGGATGTTACTGAGGTTCTCCAAGGAGTTTCCCTCATATATTCCAATGAAGAGTAGACCAAACGTTAATTGAACATGTTCAAGGGACTGCTGCTTTGTGGAAGATCACGTATATGAAAGTAGTCACCTGATTTGTAATGTGGCTTCTTGCTTTTAATTGTGGAGGGGTCCATAGTTCAAGTGTGACTGAACCTTCCAGCCTTTTAGACATTTCTGTTGTAAATGATACGAACACACTGAAACCATTTTCCCTTTGAAAATGCAGAAATGTCTCTATAATGTTTTCTATGTAAGCTTCATGGACCGCATGTGCAGGAAGATGTGGATGCTACCCACATGTCAGTCCCTATAGGCGCTTTTGCAAGAGTCCTTGTGCTGATTTGTCTCACACTGTACATGTGCAATTATCTCCGAGTTAGGATGCATTGTGCTCATTGTACTTTGTTGCTCTCCCGCTTTGAAGTCATAGGATGTAGTGTAGAGGAGTCACTGTGAACTTGAATATCACTCGTATGCAACTGCTATATGACTTCTATGACTACAGCCCACGGGTATGGCTATCTTGTGATTGAAAAATCGCTTGACTGCCACTGCCATGCGTGGGTATAATGCCACCTACACCCTATGCAGTCGTGACTGTACAATGAGTGAAAAATGACTGGCCACGTGTCCACCTTGCTCCAATTGCAAAATATCTTTCGTACTAAAAAATGACTTGAAAATGACTTTGACCATGGTCGTCCACGTCACATTTGGCATAGGTCGGTCATGACTCCATTATCACTAGAATGTGACTGGCGATCGACATGTCCACCTCATATTTATAACAAGTCTCCCATTACTATAGAATGACTAGTAAATGACTATCTGCATCCGGATCCACGTCGGATTTTTCAGGGGTCACTACTTACTCAAAAATGACTGCTGAATGACTGATGACGTAGAAGTCCATGTCAGATTTCGAATGGGTCAGTCCTTCCTTAGAAATGACTGAAGAATGACTGACGACGACCGACGTGGTCGTCCACGTCAGCCTAAACCAAATCAATCACTTGCCACATGGCATCTGAGTCCATATTTTCTTTAAGTCTTTATCTTTCTAGCCTCATGCATTACAAGTTTCATCCAAAATCCCATCCAAGTTCACAATGGATGGTGATAATACATGGGCAGTCATTTATGAATATGACTTGTCCACTATGACTCCGGGGTCCAAAGTCTCCCTGCAGTCATTTTTGTCCACTATGACTCCTAGGCAGTCATTCTTCGCAGTCATTTATACATTGTTTTTTTTTGTAGAGTCATAGTTTTGACACCATCTTCATTAAATATTATAATCTTTCAATCCATAAATGATCTTTAATTGTATTTTCTTTTTCTTTGTATTCCATAACATGTCTAGTTTAACTTTATGTAGTTACATTTTTAATTAAATTAGTACAACTAATCAAAATAGAAGGGGCTTGTTTAGTTTTGAGGAAATACTAAGAAGCTCAGAAAAGGCCTTGGGCATTTAGAGGTTAAACATGAGCTATCTAAAAACATCCCTGTAAATAGGTGTAAACAATCAAAATCATAGCCAAATGCCATAGATGTAAATAATAAAAACCAAAATTAATCTCTAAAATTCTACAGTGATTTGAGGACCAATATAGCTTCAAAATATTCATACCCAAAGGCTATGACATTCATCTTTATTTAATTCTCTAAAAAGAAAACCCATACAATATTTTAGTTAACTTATTCAAATACATTCTCCCAAAAAATTTAGAGTGCAACCCCCACTATTTGTAAGATTAATGTGCTTAGACTTCAAAAAGTAGGATTCTAAAGCTTTTTTTAATGGTGAAGTTTTATTTTTCAACATTTTTAGGAAATAAAAAGTAATATAGATAAAAATAGAATCTAAGAAGAACAAAAATTTTAATTTTTAATTTATTATTTGGATTCCAACAATTTGTACGTAAGAAGGCATAACTTTTGTTTTTGGAAATCCTTGCTCTTGAAATATAAATTATATTTTTAGAAAGCTAATTTATTTTCCTATCTTTACATGAAACTTTTAAAAATTGCACCAAAAATTGAGATCATAATAATGTACCCAAATTTGCAAGTGGCCTCTTGTCAATACCAATTATTATTTTTATTTGTCAATTTGGTTGTAGAAGTGTAAATAGGGATGGCAATTTGCCATGTTTCCATTAATAGGCTTAAAAGAAATGTAGATACACTTCCAAAATTGAATCGGTGAAATTTCTGAGATATGGAAGAGGCAAATTAACAAGATATAAAAAGAGTCAAATTAACTAGATGCAACTTTTAAGTGAAGAGTTATCTTCACGGTTTTGGGACTATAAGTTCAAAGTTCTATTTTTATTTTCTTCAGTTCATATTAGTTGTATAACTCACATTGTACTTGGCACTCACTTGTACATATAATTTCCAGCTTACAAAATTGTCTAATTGCTTCTGCTCCTTGCGTTGGAAGTGTTGATTGGTTTAGTTGACTGCATTATTCAACCTGTACACTATGAGAGTGTCGGTCTAGTTACTGTGAGATTCAGCTTGGAATACTAAGCAAAGTTGTTGGCTAATTGCTTGTATAAATTGTGATCTGTGATTGAGTGTAAGAATTATTGTCTAATTGATTGAGAAAGTTGTGTGAGATAACTGTGAACTAAAGTCTGTATCAATTAGACAATGAAAGAATTAACTGAACTTGTCTAATTATGTGAAGAATTGTTGTAGTCAATTTACAGAGGTTAAGTTGTAGATTGCATACCATCTAGACTGGAGAATTATGGTGGAGTCTAATTGACTATTTATTGTAATTGAACATTGAAATATTGTCCAATTGATTGAGTATACAAGTTTGAGTTATAGCTTGTGTATTAAGATTTGTCAGATATTATGTGTGTAATCCGGTCTATTTTATGGAGGAAGTTGTTAAGCCCTTAATGGTGATGTAAGTTGATGGGTGAGTTAATAAATTGTAAGCTAAGTCTATTTACTTAATTGGAGAATCCTGGTACGCATAAAATTCTCAATATCTACTTGATTGTGATTGGAATGCTGAGAACTTGTTAGTAGTTGACTTGATATGACTTAGCAGATAAATGATTTGTTAGACTCAGGTGAGATTCTAATTCCGATTGTTGTTTGCTTTTGAGAATACAAGTGTAAGTGTTGTTATCTAATTGATAGGCCAAGTCTAATTGGTACTCATGTTGTATGCTAACTGGACTTGGTAAGTTAAAATATAGTTGTCAAATTAAATTACCAAATTGTGAATCAATTATGGTACAAATTGAGTCCAATTGACAATGTTAATGTACATTCTTGGGTTGGTTATGTCGATTTGATAATGTATAAATGTCCATTTGTTTGCATAAGTTTGCACAAATCCTGTAATTGGATGTTGAATTAAGAAGGCTAATTGGGATTAGTAGATCCATAGAGAGAATCTAAGTTACTATGTGAAGTTGTTACGTTCCACTTGTGTGTGTAAAGTTTTGTATTAAGTTTATTGAAACATGTATTAAGGTTATTAATTAGCAAGGTGTACAATTGTGACAAAGTTATCGATAAATTTTTATGGCTTGCAATATGTGAGTGTCAAATTGTGGTGGATCATTTGTTTGTGTTAGGATGGATTAAGTCCAATTGGAGGCATTTCTGTAAGTCCATGAGTTGGTTGTTTCAACCGCAAGTTGACTAAGTGTCTGATTCTTGAAGTGATGTGCAAATTGACTTGAGTATGGATGTTCAATTGTTAAACCGTGTTGATTTGCATATTGTAAATTATGTATGATGCTGGATTAATGTCTTGTGTGTACAATTGGTGTAAAGCGACAACTTGATAAATTAACCAAGTCTAATTGATGGACAAAATTAGAATTTTGCTCATATTTAAATTGCAAAATTTAATCCCAATTATTTGTAAAGCCTCAAAAGTTACAAGCAAATGATAATCTTTTATCTGCAATTTTGAACAACCTTAAATTGAATTAAATTCAAGTCATTTGTCAAATTGATTTACGACTCCAAGTTGCCTGGCATAATCAATTGAGATTATTAGTTAATTGCAAGCTCAATCCATTCATCTAAAACTGGACATGAGAGAATGCATTGATCAAATTATTCATGGCTAGATGATAGAAAACTAATTTGTTGGTCATAAGATATTGAGGTCCAATTACTGTGAAGATAGCTAGTAGGACAAATTGACCAATATTATCTATGAATTAAAATGTCAATTGGATTTACAATAGAATTTTACAATTGGAATTTTATCAGTAGCATCCAAATTCCTCATGCCAAATCTATAGTAGTTGAAATTTGGCATTGTCATTACAAACCAAGTCCAATTGCCCAGCCAATAATACTAATCAAGTTGACAGTGTAGTTGAAGGTTGGTGGCAAGGCGACTAGATCATTGTGACTAGACCATGGCACGGTCTAGGTCCATTAATCTATGTCCTTGAGTAGTGTTGATTAGAGTGCCTATTTGACCAAACAAGCAAATCAAAGTAAAGATAAAATTGCCCATTGGAAAATCTAAAGCTAAAGGGAAGAGCGTGAAGACAAAATTCCAAATTGACTAGGAAAGTTCACAATTCTTCCATGCTTATATACGATAAAAATTGAAAGAAAACATGGATTTGAATTGAGCAGAATAAATTGGCAATTAGGCTAGTAAATACAATAGGGCTTAAACATGAGAAAACAAAAAATATATTAAATTAAGAGAATCGAAAAAGAGATTCCTTGAATATAATAAAACTTGTGTATATATATATATGTAGATATATATGTTAAGTGGCTAAAGCATACATCAAAAGAAACTGACAAAATTGACTTGAGATTTGATATGAGCCACACATTAGACAAGACTAGGATGCCATACATTGTGTCTATAATATAGCATTGGTATTTGAACTGTGAAAATTGACCTTAGAGAGTGTTTCCTTGGGTTTCTTTCTTTAAAACTAATCACCAAAATACACAAATAAGTATCCAAATTACAAATCAAGTGACCTTAGTCACACAAACGTTAGACTTATTGACCTTTCTTTAAGATTTACCCCCTTATACTAGTAGTCTTTGGATTTTGGCAAGTAGACCAAATCTACATTACACCTCTAGACTGAGGACACTTGGCATTTTAGGTTGGGATTAAGTTCATAACCCCTAAGTGCACACCCCTCAACATCCATCCTCTAGAAGATGAGTGATGAACAAAGTACTTTGGAGATGATGTTTTCTCAAAACTCTAAATTGCTTATCAAGTTTGAAATTTATAATTGTCCTAGACTTTAGAGCTAAAAGAAAGAAAACACTAAAAAAATGGCATATGGAATACCACCATAATAACAAAATTTCCCTTGGCATGTAGATGGTTTTCCCTTGTATGTCTATTTGTTAAGGGGTTGAAAGAAGCAGTTGAATCCATTGTAGATACATGTATTGTACTATGTGCTTGAATTGTATTGAGAAATTAAAAGTAGCACAAGCTAGTTCATGAAGTCCATGATAAATCTTTTGGTTGAAATCTAACATTACATGCATTTTATTTTATTTTAAATAGTACTCATTCAACACCTTTATATATTACATTTTGACCAAAAACTCAAGAAAAAATTAGCACACTAAATAATATATTTCTTAAATACTAAAATATCAATATTTGATTTATTGATTGTATAAACATCAAATATAATTAATATATAATATTTGATCAGAGCATAAGAAATATAATATTTGATTCAAACAAATTGAGTACAAAAGACAAAACTTGCATTAATAGAACTTGTCATCACTAAATTGAGCTCAATAATGATGTTTGAATGTATAGCCATGGAGTTGATTGTTCATAATTTATAAGCATCATAAGGCCTATGCATTTCCAATAATTGAATTAAAAAAACATGGCTAGTATTATCATTTTGAGTGATACATTTAACTACATTGAAAATATTCTAAGGATTCCCATGTCCATATGTTATTCCTATAACAATATATCGTAAATCCTAACAATTGTACCAAACAAACTTTAAAACAATCTCTACCTTTTGCACAGTAATAAGGATAATTTCTAGTAATTAAATAATTAATACTTTTAAGACACAATAACTTTCTTTTTTTTGCAAATTCTTTAAATTGGAAGTTCCAAAAGCTTTGGGTGATTTTAAACTAGCTAAAAAAACATTCACCAAACAACAAAGCTAGCCATAGGTCATAAAATGCAACCCTTCATTTAGATTCCTTTTTCATAGAAAATGCTTGCAAAATAGAGAATGCCAGCAAAATCAAAATACTGCCATAAAATAAAGACCAATTTCAAAAATGGTACAAGATGTAGCTTCACATATCACAAAAACAAATAACAAATTGCTGAATCTTAGACATTATCACCTTGGATAAGCATACATCCAAGAGTATAAATGTTGGCATTACAATGTTGCCCATCAAGCAAGTTCAAATACTGAACTAGGGTTTATTCGTTTACTGCAATACATACCTGGCACATGAGACAAGGCCCATCATGTCTAGTAGCACTTTTGCTTATGCAAATGTAAGGTTTGAAAATTGTTATAAAATCAAATAGTAATGTCATCTAAGTCTAAACTACATTATATTTGTTATGAGTCTATTACAAATACTATGAGTATTTCAAAGATTTATAGAGTTTGTCTTGAACTAAATGCTTTACAGAATGACATGCAAAAAATACATAAAATTGCACGACCTACTACAATCAGAGTTATTTCACTACTACCTAGTTCTTCAACAACCCATAGATGGTTGGCAATTGTCCTCAAAACTAAGCGGCTTGTAAGTATCTGCAACCAACTCCCCATAACATACATCTTCATTAGCCCCCCATTCCCTTGTTCTTGGCAGATTATTTAAGGCTCACATGTAGACGTTATAGTGTTGAAAAAGAAGTCTATTTTTAAGTCACTCTCCAAGCAACAAGGTGAAGACATAAATCTGCACCATTTCATGGCCACTCAATGATTTGACTATTTATATAACTATGCAAGAACGTGTGATGATGAACCAGACAGTGGAAAAAGTCAAACCTTTTACAAAGAAGTCTTGTTAATAAGTCAACAAGCCCAGACTCAAGGTAACCAGGAATATGAAGGGAATCGTTCACGATCTACACCAAACAAAGCATCAACATCTTGGATGAGGTCGAGGTGGAATACAACTATTTAAAAATAAACAAAAATATACAATATTCTGTAAAATTCTACATTGTTGGGTATCCCTTGGTTCTCTCAAAAAGACAATTTCCTAGAAAGGATTGAACAACTATCCTAGAGTGAAAAGCTGAAGCTTAATGTTCAAATAGACAGTAAGGTAGTATACCTTATCGTATGTGGATTGTGGATTGTAGATTGTCTCCCTCAAAGAGATAAGTCTTCAACACCAAACATAAAGAGTACACACATATCACACCCCAAAGCCCACACATCTGTTGCCTTCCCGTGGTACGTCAACCCTAATAACCACCAGAAAGTACTCATATCAGATGGGAGCATATACAAGCAATTAGGCATCCACATCTAACTTCATGTGTTCGTATAACTGTTAGCTTATTTACAATAGTGAATACATATGATGAATGCATAAACGTCCTCACCTAGTAAGCAATACTTTGGAGCTGTGAAAAGAGGGTTTCTAGGGGACCTCCAAAGCTCATTGTTTCCATCCTATAAAACATATGGTTTGCTTACATGCAAAACCAACCAAAAACAATTATAAAACAAAAATCATATAAAACAACCTCTTCAAATTATGAAGCAGATCATAGTGTAATTTAAATAGAACATGAAAGCTCTCTAAAGGGAACCCAAACATACCTCAAACTTGCGGTCAATTCCAAATCCACAAATCTTCAATGACAAGTCCATCAAAACTAACAAAAGATTTTTGCGTTTGATATCACTGTGGATGATATTCTGCACCCATCACATGGGGAATGTACCTTTTAGTATTAGGCCAATTGACGTTTAAGAATGGTAAGAAGGCAAAAATTGAGGTGTCTAGAACGAATTGAAAGTAAATATCACTCAATTGAGCATTGTGAAATCCTACATTTGTATGGAAGTACATATGACTAGCTACAACATCGTACAAGTATACACATGTGTTAGCTTCTCCTATTCCCCTTGTTGGACCGCAACCATCAACAATCCACCCACTAGGCTTCAGTTGGACTTTGAGTAGAATCTAATTTCACTTATTTTCTTTTCACTTATTTTCTCATACTTAGCGGGCGACTTGGTTAGTTTGCAATTTGGTTGTTTTTGCATCATCATGTCGTTACCAAGTATTTACGAAGTTGACATTCCAACTCTTCAGAAATTTTGTGATAATTTTTAAAATCCCGGATGAATCTCTATTGCAACATCTATATCAATTTTTTGGACTTTTGAAAAAATCATTACATGGAGAAATAGTTTGCTGAACATTTGATCACAATCCTTTATACTCACTACTAGAAAATTTTGTTTTTCTGTTGTTTTGGTTGCGTTGATTCGGTCAAAATCTGACAGAAACCTGTTGATTTCCGATTTAAATCTGTCAGGTTTCTGTCAGATTTTGACCTGTTTTTGACAGAAACTTGTTGATTTCCGGTAAAATCTGACAGGTTGACCGGAAATCAACAAGTTTCTATCTGATTTTGACCGGATCAATGTAACCAAAACAACAGAAAAACGAAATTTTCTAGTAGTGTGTACTCGCAGGTTATGATCATGAAGCAGTTTGACCATCCCAATATTGTGAAGTTGATAGAAGTCATTGATGCTCCACAAAGTGATAAGTAATACATGAATGTTTTATCAATATTTTGAAGCTCAATGACCTTTTATAATCCTCTACTTTCACATGGGAACTTGATCAATGACCTTTTTTGAGATTTTTAGTAGAAATATATAGGTTTTTAGTAAAATTATACTAAAAATCTCTTAAAAGGTCAACACTTATAAAACTATACTACTAGGATTATACTTAAAACACTCTCTTGTAGTGAATTGATTTAGGGTGGCATTTAAAGATTAAGAGAATAATAATGGATTGACTCAATTTTATGTAGGTGGACTATATCTCCCAATACTTCATACAATTTTTACATTTGTAATACCATTCATTCTTGACATTTAAAAGTCTACTTTGAATTTTGAACCTATAGGCAATATAAGTCAATTGTAATAATCTTTATTTTATTTGCTACATTCATTCAAGAGCCTTTAACTCCTAAGCACTCCAACGTCCAATTTTTAAACAACAAATTCAAATTCTTATTACATTTTTAATTATTGCTTAGATTCATCTTAATTTTTGAAGATACTATATTAAATTATTGTCCTACCTAATGGTTGGATTTGGTGTTACTAGAATTCATTTATATTTTTCTAAAATTACAAATTTGGAAGTATGTCAAGTGGTTGACCAAGCCAAAATTGCATTGACTCTATTAGTTCAAAAGTAGATTTGCAAAAATGTCATCATCGATCAAAGAACACAAAAATTTCAGAAAATCACCATGTCAAGAGAACCTAAGTCCAATTCCATACCAACAATTTTACTCAAAAAATGATAATATTTTGCCTGAAATAAAAAAAATAGAAGGAATTTTGAAGTTTTCCTTAGTTTCAAAATTTATCAAATTTCTTTTTGATAGCATTGGTGAATCTAGCCTTCGAGATGGAATTAGAAACTCAAAATCTACAACTTTTATTTGTATATCAATTTCAACATATTCTTCCATATAGTCCATTATGATGGTTTTTCTCAAATCTTCAATTCTGGAGAACACTCTGCACGCTTAAAGGGTTAATTAATAGAGCTTCAGTAAATTCAGCTTTCCATTCTGATATTTCCCAATTGCACCTGCGAATCTGCAAAATGATATTGCATTAGAGCACACCCTGAACTTGGTATTTCATGATATCTCCTGATGCAACATGAAAATATTAGGTTAAAAAGGTAGAGCGTACAACCTCCACACTTGTTCTTTCCATATTGTTGCTTTAAAAATAATAATGAGTCCAATATTTCATTACCTGTCGCCAAGCATGACCATAAGAACATATAGTACAGTACAATAGAATATCGCACATTGCAAAGACCTCGACAGACTTGATAGAGGAAAATAGTTTACGCTTTGTTCAAGGGAATCAGAAAGCACTAGCGGCACTTTGTACAATGCGGATACTTCACGGTACTGATTCCTGCAATTGTTGCAAACATTCTTGCAATCGACCTTCCTGTAATCAATTTACATCTAGCTACTTCAGTTTTAAATGAATAACAGTAATGGCAAGTTTTTTTTGCTGCCATATCATGTGCTGGTGATTAAAATTCCCACCATTTCCTTCTCTCATATTTCTTGGCGAGTTGCTCAGCTATTGATGCGAAGTTTTCTGCTCCGGCTTGCATTTCCTCTGTCTTGTCATTTAGGGACTGCATTCCAACAGTATGGTGCATGAGAAATTGGCAATTAATCTAAATTCGTGACAAAGAAATAAACCGTTACAACGCAAGTACATCAGGTTTCAGTCAAAAGGGTGCCTTCGATCAGAACAATTAGACTGTTTCAAGAACTTTTGGACATGACGTTACAATATTCATGACTGGCTGATTGTACTGGAAACCTTGTTTTAAAAAGAACAGGCTAAAAAGAATGTGGGCAGAGATATAACTGGAAGCATAAGCACAAAACTGTCATGGAGAATGTCAATCACTGCCTAACACGGTTCAACAAAAAACAGAATGCAACAGGCTTATGCAATAGGCTTGCTTGGAAGTTGGGAAGGTGTTACCTGAAGCTTTTCGCCTCGTTCCATAAGTTTATCCCTAGCCATTGCAGCAGCACTTGCAGCATCCTGCACCAAGCAGTGAACTCATCCTTGAGTAATAACTTTGGTAAGGTAACAGACAGATGAGCAAATACTATTACACCCATTAAGGAAACTCCCTCCAAAGGTATTATAGAAAACTTAGTTGCATTGAACCCGCCAATTGCAACGGCAATTGAGGCAGTTTCTAATGCAAACATTGCCAATAGTAACGTGGATAAATTTTCTAAAATACCTCTTCGGGGTGGGTTTTCTACTCATGATATGGGTATTGGAAAAGTCAGGAACGAAATAAAGCTTACCACAGCCTTGGGGGCATGACCATAGGCAGCTTTGATTTCATCTGCTGTGCGCTGTCTTGGTTTGCCATCATCTCCGAATAGTTGTGCTCTGGTGGTTTCTTCGTTGATCACTTCTTTTCCTGGTTTACAAAGCACACGGTCAAAACAGACACAATCGGTCCTCTTTCTCCGGTTCCTGTTAAATGGACAGTAACATCAAAATATCGAGTACAGGTTCAACTTGATCACTCGAAGGATGTTGCCAGGACGCTGAAAGCAAAAAGCAAAAATTTAGGAAAACCAAGTCCAGCAGAAATCTAGTAAGTCGAGGTTCACAGGGGTTTAAATGTTTTCGTAGGATTAACGATGACTGCTAAATTAAATTACTTCAAACCAATCGCGCGAGGCACAAACTGGCAAACTACAAAGCCTTTCACGCAGGGTGACTGATGCATACCCTTTGGGCTGTTCGTAACTCTATGAAGAACAATCTTACGGCTACTGGGCTCTCCAGAAGCCGTCGGTGAAGAATTTACATCCGTGTCATCAAGATCGATTAGAATATCATCTGCGTTCAGCACAGGAAGACAATAGCATACACAGAATCAAAACATTAAACTTATGAAACCTCACCTACAATCAACACAAAGATGGATACCCAAATGTCCTAACCTAGGATCAACTCAAAACTGATTACTTCAAAAGAGTAAGCAAAAATAATTTGCATCAGGAAAGGCCTACCAATCTCTAGATCGATGTCTAGGCCCAAAGAGTCTGTTTTGGACAGATCAGAGGGCTGTATTTCAGGAACCGTAAAAGGTTGAGTTGAGAAAAGTTTGGGTAGCTCCGACGCAGGATGAACAGCAGATTCTTGTTCGAGTGCGCTCTTAATAACCCCCAACAATCCTTGTTTTGACCCTGACTGCAATATCAGGGATAACAAAGTTGTTATTGTTAGACACAAAACTGGAGCCAAGTAACTCAATTTCCAAAAAATTGACCTAGACTAGTCCTAAAAGGAATACAGTCAAACTTTACTGAAAACTCTGTTCACCCTAGCTGATCAAATTTATCCGCGAAGATCTATCATCACACCAAAGAAAAAGATGCTTCCAGGCTTGTAACTACACAACAGATGGTCACTCTTACTCATTCTCTTATGCACAGGATGCACGATAGAAACAAACGCAAGGACGTCAGCATGCACTCGTACCTTCTTTCGAGGCAAAGAGGTAGCGTATTTCATAGCAGCCTCAGCTGCAGCTCCCAGGTCCTTGTCATAAAGTCGCGGTGAAGATTCCGGTGCACTAAGAGGGGAACATTGAAGGGTCAACGGTATGACGAGGTCAATTATTAGCAATAAATTTCCTGGCAAGTGAAAAGTGTACAGCAAAGTAGCGAATGGTAAACGACATTCTTGCGTCTGACTTTCTAGCTAACTCCAGAAAGTATTATCTACTAAGCATAGTTATACATTCTCAAATCAGTAAGATTTAAGTGCCAAGTGTCAAGGGACTTAAAATTAAGTAACTCGTTAGTACCTCAAGTCATTATCTTCTGCAAGCACCGACAGATGAATGAGCTCTTTCTCTTCACTTATCTGCAGCCATAACATTACAAATCGATGAGAACTTATACTCAGTATCTGAGAGGCTAATCAAGTATACAACAATGCCTCTGGTTCCAAATCTCAAATCAAAAGGAGGTCACGCAGAAAGAGCGAACATAGTGTACCATAGTTATACGTCCATAGGAAGCAGAACTAAGTGTCGTCAAGAAACTGGAACTAAGCTCAAGCTGCCAATGTAAGCACTGGGTCAATGTGGTTTCCATCACGACTCGTAGATCAGGAAGCGACCTGCACAGAAAAAAGCATCGACGCATGAGCAGGTTGATTTTGACAACAGAATTACCTTCAATACCTATAGGTAGGAAAAATTTAATACCATGCACTTTCTGAAATTTGTCATAATTACAAGCTGTTCAAAAATTTATGATAACATCCTATTACAAATTTATTAAAGAAGTATCATTAAACAAGTTTTACCGTATTTCGAGGTGACCGGACTGGTACAGCAGAATCGCGCCAAAAGCGTGCGTAGAAGGGTCTTCAAATGTGGAGGCCCAACAACAAGAGTGCTCCAATTTTGCTTCTAGCAAGGTATCTCCAATACTCTGTTCACCATGAGCATAACCATTGAATCCTTGTGAAGATAAATATCTTCAATATCCACAGCATGCCAACAAGTTGAAATAAAGGATGGGCAAAGAAATATTTACTTGCACCCATAAAATCACAAAATTCTCGCGCAAGGAGCTCAAAAAATTGAAGAAAAAGAATGAGCCGAAAAGAATTGCTCGCCTGAAAGGGTGTGGAGACAAGTTGAATCCAATCTTGTGTGCACAAAAATAGACAGGATCTTGCTTGCGGTGCTTCTGATGACTCTGCACTTGGATCTGGCCCTGCACCTCCATCGACAGATGATCTCGTAGAAACGTCTGAAACAGTCAATTATAAATTATACTCAGAGAATTGCAGGGAACAGTCCCATCATTTTGGGTAAAGATAATAAACACCATCAACACACACCAAGATCTAAATATTGTACAAGTCATGGAAACTTTCAGTTTCAGATGACAATAAATCAGTACCAAAACATCACCATCACTAAACCCTAACTCCTAAATGGCCAAAAATGACTGCTTCCATAATCTGAAGGAGTTGAAATCAATCATTTTGGAAGCGTCAAGAGAAGTAACGAAATGCACTTATAGAATGAAGAATACATGTCCTATACTTTGACCGATAGAAAGACGTTTTGGAAGTTACTATGATCGACAAGTAGCTTCCACAAGTGAAATTTCTATTTCTAGCTTGAGCACTTGGGTCAAGAACTTCGAGACATTAGTTTCATACAATAGTAATGCAAAGGTAAGTAAGGCCCAACCCTTCATAAACTGGAAAAGCGGAGAGCAACATGAAGGGGTGCTGTGAACGAAGTTCTGCCAAAAAATTGCTCACCTAGAACATCAATGCATAGCGTTTGTGAAGGTACTTTAGGCTGCCTCGGCCCTGGACCAAAACACTCGCCAGTAGCCCCGTCAAGGACAGCGACAATAGCTTCGTCATTCACTGCGTATAGCACCGTGATAGGTCTCGCAGTAGGCTTCGGTAGTTCTGAATTTGGATCATCCGCTTCAGAGGACCCAACAGCAGCAGCATCCTCTTTGATCGGTTGAGTAACCGCAAATTTCAGGCCAGCGATGCCTGACGAGTTGCCAGGCCAGCAGCCAGAGAATAAAAGCAAGAGATTTTCTGGATCCAAAATCGATATCTACAGACATCACCAGACAAAACAATTCATCAGGATAAGCAAGTAACTAAACTCCTTTTATGAATTGCACTGACGACCTTCTGAATAACATGACAAGGTTTTCAGCAAACCTATAGTTCAAGAAGTTTAGACAGCATCAAAAAGAGAACCTTCCCCATGATACGCAGTACATAGATAGATAGGCCTCTCCAAGATACATTGGGAAGCCTCCATGAAACCAAGGAGAGACCTCCTCATCAATGATAGATAGGATTCTCTGATGATGTCCAAAAGAACCAGAAAGAGTCAAACTCTAATGAAAACCCTGATACATGCTACACTAACCTACTAGAGCTCCATGATCAAAACACAATTACAAATTGAATAAAAAGAAGTGATTATCATTTGAAATAAAGAGTGAGTTAGAACATTTATATAC
The DNA here is from genome assembly GCA_950106755.1 of Climacium dendroides. Taxonomy (NCBI): domain Eukaryota; kingdom Viridiplantae; phylum Streptophyta; class Bryopsida; order Hypnales; family Climaciaceae; genus Climacium; species Climacium dendroides. Next base: position 25,738,709 of record OX467087.1, on the reverse strand, counting down.
CTTCCCACTTTTATCGCCAACTGCAAGGCGATTTGAATCGCTGGAAATAGCAATACTGGTGATAGCAGCTTTATGCAGACTTAGTTCAAGAATGCACTGGTAGCCAGCTGGCATGTTCACAGCCTCTCCTACAACAACGAGATGACGAAGAATAAGAGCATGTACAACTATGTTACGAAATGCAAGATCCAAATAACAGCAAACCAAACCTACAGGCATATGAAAGCAAATCTTCACTTAACACTCAAAACCTCAAATGATCGTAAACAGAGAAGAGATCACGGACCAGAGCAAGCAGAAGAGTCATTTATGATCTTGCACGACACCTCTTGCGCTTCAGAACTGACTTTAAATACGTACACCTGTGAAAATGCCAAATTATCTAAGGTTTACATTAAATTACCGTAAAATAGAAACATTGCTGCTCTCAGGGGGCTTCAGGGAACTCTCAAGTATGCTTAGAAGATGGTACCTTTCCCTCTTGGTCACCATAAGCCAAGAGACCAGATTGTTCATTCAAGAGCACAGCCGAGACAGGGGCTACACCCCCATTCGTCTGCAAGAACGCAATTCTCAGTCAGCACTCTGTAAGGTGAGTAACATCAAATACGTTTGACAAGGAGAAGTAGGATAGGCTCTAGAAATTGACTGAATTTATTAACCCCTAAAGAACCACAATCGTCAATAGTAATTCCAATATAGGTTTATGGAACATTCACCGGAGCATTCACAGTGCACAACAAGTGAAGCGAAGGAGCAGAAGCATCCCAAACTTGAACGCCACCACGCTTGAGCCCTGTTACAAGGAAATGTTTCTGCTTCATGCTGTCATTGGAAGGAGACCCTGTACTAATCTGAGTTCCTCCAGAAATAGGCCATTTCGTTCCACAAGCTAGCGTAGGTAAGGGATCCTTCGTCCCTGGGCTTAACTGTCAGTCATAAATGCCGTGTTAGAAGAGGTCTCGTGCAAGTGACGCATTGGCATCAAGTCTGACAAGAGTGGTAGAAGCCGACTAATTTTAATAAAGACTATGTAAATTCAATCAACAACTGAAATATATGACCAGATACCAGAATTGAGCAGATCTTTGAAATGCATCAGTAAAGATACATAATTCACCATCTCGATTGCACACAGAAAGCAATAAACCATAAACATATAGTGGATTCCATCATCACCTGATGTAGTACTCTGGCTGAAAATGAGTTTGGTGACACCATGAATACGTTGGAAAAGACGACATACTTCAGGGGTGATTGCCAAAGAAGTGGCTGCACGTAGGCTTGATTCACAGAATCTTCAGCTGAAGGAGTAAAGAAGTGAGCGACAATGCCGGCACCATCATACATGTGAAGCAATCCAGGTGACGACAGCACCAAGATTGCAGCCACTGGCGTACCCAGGGTGCCACCTGGTCTCGAAAGTGTGACTGCATCTGCAAACGGCCCGTGCAGTGGTAGCTCAAGCTGCTGCAAATTCTCACTTCCTTCTCCATCTAACGACACAACCTAAAAGAAGAAACTTATTGCACAGATTAGTAGACCATACATAGTATTGCAATAAATATCTCATTACTTGTTTCTTAACCCTAAGTGCCCAAATTAAAAATAGAAAGTTCACTTCGGAGCTAATTGCAAATATTACTAGTAAAACCTACTTTTATGAATCAGAATCGTAAGAAATGATTCCCTCTCTCCCTAGAAGATTCCTAAATGATCTCTTTTAACTCCAGCACGGAAGCGACCACTTTGGGCCACTTGGGCACATAGAGTTAAACGTTCTAACGGGACAATAATCTTTAGCCCGTATAAATATTAAGCAAGAAAATTTATTTACCCAAAACTGTTCGCAATTCAAACTGTAGCAGAATTAACTCATTCACTTCCGTAGCCCAAAGACTAAGTGACACTTTGCAATGGAAAACGAGATAGGTGGAGCCTGAACCCACCGTCAAAGCCTGAGTCGCATTCAGATCAGAACCCCCATAGACGAAGAGCTGGCCACTGGCGGCCTTGGCGTCCTTACCTCCTTTGCCGCTTGCGCACCACTTCAATAAGATCACTGGCATTTTCATGGACTTGCCTGGTGCCAAGTCTATTTTCCGCAAAGGTGCCCCCGAAATGAACGGCAAATCGGCATCCGACTGGTCGCCTGAGCCTCCCTCTTTAGCGGGCGAAGGGACATTCCACAACCAAATATCCCCATCCACATACCCAGCGGCTACAATACTTCCATCCTGACATGCCCAGCACACGGTGCAAATTTCTTTCTCCTCTTCCTCTTCATCCTCAATGTCAGCTTTTGAGGAGAATTTTGATCCAAACTGCTCTCCTAAGCTGGCTGCACGATCAGCCACTTTCTCTGTGAAAGTGCGTGAGTTTTGCGCATGCTCGGTCAGTCGCTTCCGTTGTGATTCTGTGCCACCCCGAATGGCAAGAACTTTGGTCTCGTGAAGACCCCATGACACCAACACGCCATTCCCGTATGCAATGACCAGCCTGTGCGAGACATGCAAGCGCACGCATTGAGTGCGGATTATAAACGTTTACTACCAAATCTGACACCCTAGATCTGCAGAACTTACAAAAATGTTTCACTCGAAATAATACAGCTTGAAGAACTCTTAGACAACATCATTAAGAGACTGTTCTTCATGATTATGGCGAGGTCTCCATATGTTTAGAGTGACCACGCAAGTCTTCCAAATGGTACATAGGGTAACCTCCGTACGATCATTGTCACCATATGGGGTCCTACCTATGAATCATGGAGAAGATTCTTTACGATGTTGTCTAACAGTTCCTGAACCAGTCGAATTTCACCAAAAAAACGTTTTAAAACACGTTGAAGAAATTCAGGCTAACACTGCATAGAGGTGAACAACCATGACAGTCATACCTGCTGAAGTCAGCATTCACTTGCGGAAGAATACCAACGACTGACGGTGCAGTGCTACTTCCAGGCCTTACTACCCCACCTGAAAATGCATAGAAAGCACAATTTGTTACAGACTAGGGTTCCAGTACATCGTCATGGTTCATCGCTTGCAAGTACATTACAACATAACGACCACAACATTTAGCAAACTACAAATGAATCGAAAATGTACCTAGAGTAATATATGCAGGGATGCAGTAAGGCAACTTCGTTATTTCATTCGAGCTTTCCACATATTGTAGGACGGAAACAGTTCCACCTTCATCTCCAAGATACCTGCACATGTTCAAAACCTCATATTATGAACCACTGAAGATATTTGATAAAAAAATACACGTAACTAACCCTACCCTGGTAACAACAAAGTACAACTTATAGGAAATGAATGAAACAAGCATGCATAGTTGGCTCCGTTGGTAAAGTACATCACTCATCTGATCATCAATCCCCCAAGTTCCTAAACTTAAAATACCAAGTCCACTTCAAAAATAACAGCCAATTTTAGCAACCTTGGAAACATATTTCTGTTGTAGAACATGGTCTCTCCTTTCTATGGAACATTTTGTTGCTTCCCTTGAGGATTCCTGTATGATATGGACTATATCATATGGAAGGAGACACTTTTGGTCATTTGGTCACCTCCGGGTTAACAATTGAAAGCCAAATAATTGGCCAACTCTAAACCAACAATTCAAATTTGATGAATCTTTAAATACCGAGAGATCACCAGGAATAAAAAGAGACGCTTACATGTAAGTTGTTCCTTGCAAGACAGCGATGGCAGTAATATCGTGTTCCCACTTTATTGAACACGCTAACTCTAGCTTTCCCAGATTCCATACCTAGAACAAATTGCAGTATTAGGTCTAATAACATCTGAAAAACCATTCCAACATCTATGCCATGGGTAGAATCAGATGAGATTTCTCAAGAGGTTTCTTAAGCAACGAAAAGATTGTCACAACAACATCTGACTCGGCTCCAAAAAACAGCCGAATCAATAGACCAAACAGTTCTTACCTCAATATCATTTTGCGTGGTGACATTTATTAATTGTCCTCCATGATTCAAAAACTGCAGCAACAGCAAAATCAGAGATCCGATCAGACCTTGATGAGTTTGATCTTCATAAGAACTACGCAGGGTGTTCATATTCAAAACGCGATCGCACCTCAAGATACTTGCACGGTGCTCGAAGTGGAGACTGTAGTAGCGCTTCAATGCCAGGTGCACCAAAGAGCTTAATCCGTCCATCCCTATTTTCCAACATCCGCACAAAAAAGGCCAACATCAGCAACCTCAAACCTCACAATGCCGAACGCGATACAACATACATGAACAACAATTGAACTCTTCGTCAAAAGCTTGCAGATAGACAATCAAACTCCCCAAAGTCGAATCTGAATTGAAAAAGTCTTCATCCGAACAACAAAACATGTCAAAAAAGTGACCCAGGTCGTCAGAAAATTATGCACATTGTGAACTTGAATGCACCGCAATGCCCGCCGGCAATGCAAAACTTCCACGGAGTAATTATTTGCACAGAACAGTAATCGCGAACATTTTTCTTATCTCGCCACCTAACTCAAGAAAGTCAGGCTTCATTTTACGAAAATTCAGACCTGGTAAAGTAGGAATTTGTCAAAAGTCCCAGAACTTTCAGACATGATCGAGAAGATTGACGTACAAGGAAGCCACCGCGAGCACACGTTGCGTAGATTCAAAAGCAAGAATTGAGGCAGATGCCGGAATTCCTTGATGTCCCACGACCCGCGGGTGTAGCTGCTCGGATGTTAATCCTCCCGCCACAATCGGAACCTGGTTACTCTGCTCCGAGAGCAAAAATAAATAAAAATGAGAAAACCTCAAAAACCCTAACCCATGAATCAACTGAAAATGACCAATCACACTCAACAACCAGACGCATTCTCTCATCCTCCACTCCTCAAAACCCTAAACCATGAATCGACTTCAAAATTACCAATATTACTTCGAATTTCATCATCCCAATCTCCTCACACGCAAATTCCAAAATCCAGCAAAATGACCACAAGCCTTCCAACGAAAATTCACCATCGACAAGGGAGCTCCAAATCTACCAGAAATTTGAACCCGCGACATCCGCATTTCTAGCAATCCAAACATCGGGAGCTCAAACATGCGAACAAAGCTTCCAAATCGCACATCCAAGCGTCCAGAAATTCAACGACCTACCTCCCGATCGTTGACATTGGCGGTAGCTCCTTCTTCCTGAGCTCCCGCCGGCACTAAATCGGCGCCCAGGTCCAGGCCCGGATCGTCTGGGATTGTCCGGGGACTGGGCTCGGGTGTGGGTGTGGATGCATTGCGGTGGCCTTTGCCCTTGCTGCCCTCGGATGTGGACCCCCTGGAGAAGATCCTGTTGAACATGGCGAGGCTCGATCGGCCTCAAAGGAAGCCAGCGCTTTGACGAATCGAAGGTGAAATTCTACGCGGAATAGGAGAGCGAGGATTCGGAGAAGAAGTCGGTGAACATCGTCCTGGAGAATCGAGGAAACAAGGGCTACTGTTGTGATGATATTGCAATGGAGCCGGCGATGGGGATGGGGATGGCGATGGCGATGGAAAGCAGACAGAGGGAGGTTGTGGTTGATTTCTTCTTCCTCGCAGACTGAGCAACGCCCGTGACAAAGAGTAACGGAGGAGCTGCTGCCGGATTACGGTAAGTTCAGGTAGAAACACCTAAAACTGCAACACTTTTACTGGTCCCACTAAAAGTAAATTATCCCATTGTTCATTGTGGGCAAAATTATATTAACGGTGTACATTTTAAAACTTGAATGTATAAGGTAAACTAGCTCATGACAGGCCATGTTTTTAATGCAGTCACCTAGAAAATCCCCCCATGAGACTCTTACATCCACCTATGGCAATTTTTTTTCTTAAAATGGGATTTAATTGCATTAGGGTGATTTGTTGCTATATAAATGTTTTGGGAAATGGTCATGGATTTATTAATAACTGTCATAGGATATTTACACCTTTCCAATGTAAACTTGTCATAAAAGTTATTATTTTATTTCTTCTCTTACAAGTCCAGATTGAGTCCATTATGGATTGTCATAGGCATGCTCATGCTGATTATAGGCACATGACTACCTTGAATTAGTACTATTTCCGGTGGTTATCACCTAGTCTATGGCTTGTCATGGAACTTTGCTTTATTAATTGAAATGAAATTGATGTAGTCATCAAAAAAATTGGACCAACTTTTAGCGCTTCTTAAGTCTTCTACAATAGTGAAAATTGATCCCTATGTCACTAACTTTTTGCTTCATACCACATCAGGCAGTCTGCCTATCATAGGTTGATTTACCTTATAGCAAAGAAGATAGTGTGCTCTGAAGCTGCCACTTTTTGCTATTGAGCCTATTTATTATTATTAGATTGGTTAAATTTTCATATGCTCTTATTGGCAAGTGAAAGGAGATTCCAATGCATCAAAAAATATAGCATTTGGATACTATATGCAAAAGTTTGGTTCTGAAATGGTTTCTTTTAAAGAGGTACAAAATTTATTTTCAAAATGTACATAGAGTATAGATGGCACTTTTGGGTTAGTGGCACATTTGAGTGTACCTACCTTATAATTTTGCCCACAATGGGATAGTTGTTCCTATTTCATCTAAAATGGGATAGTTAAAATATCTCAATGTTTCCACTATCTCAAAGGTCAAATGATAAAAAAAAATTTGATGAGACTAAGGTGAAAACACCCATAATTGCTAAAATGAACAATTCAATATACTTAGAGGCATCTTTTTCTAGAAAAAACAAAAAATAGTTGAGTAGTATTAGCAGTTGAAAATTATGAATTTAAAAGAAAAAAAATTAGAATTTTTGGATAAGATATGTAATTACTATGAATTTTCAAAGGGAAACTCTTACATTAAGCTTGAGAAACCATCATGTCACTTGGTTCTAATACTGATATCTACCAAATTAACAATTCACCAATTGCATTTTAAATGTAGAAATGCTTTGATGGCACTTTTAATTTGGAGACACTTTCAATAAAAGTCTACTTGTTAGGAATGAGTACAGGGATGGTTTTAAGTGTTTTCACCTTATTAGTAAACTCAATAAAAAAGCAACTTAAGGGATTTTGTAATTGTTCAACATTTTAGTAATACTTTACAAATTTTAAAACTTAAGAACATAGGATAGCCTTGTACATGACGATACTCACCTTGAACTTTTTATTACATATGGCTTAGGCGGATATTATGGGCCCTTTGACATCTACTTTAGTTAATTAGGTGGAATACCGGCTTAAAGCACAAAATGTCTTAACTTTCATTGGTTGCTTCAAATAACTCCTCACTTCTCATTGGTTGTTTAAAAAAAAATTGTAGTGGTTTTGAGTCTTTGAAGTGTTCATTCTAGTTCATTTTTTTGATGTTAGAGAAAACAAAGTGTTACTCGGAGGAGTTTTTACTTTAATTTGCTTGTCTTGCTTGATCCATCTATTCTTCATCTTTACTTGTTTTGTTATAAGCAAGTACAATTAACATGTAAAATTCTTTTTGCCATTTGGACTTGGCAAAATACAAAAAACGGTCACTTTTGTGTCAAAACTTTTTAAATAAATAAAAAATAAACTATGGAAATTGTATCCGAAAGATCTTAATCTCAACTTCATGTAGAACATAAACTAAAAATTAAAACTTAAACTCTTTACCTAATGTAAGTAATAGAGGAACTACTACTAGATAAAATAACTTGCCGGCCTTTTTTGCTCCATCTATTCTTCTTGTCTTTGTTGTTTTATTATTGGAATTTTTAGAGAGGGATTTTCTTCAATAGTTATACAATTTTTTAATGAAATCTTAGATTTAAATTATCCAACTCTTAGTGGATGAAAAAGCTTAATTTTCTACAAATTCTTCAAGTCATATTGCTCTTGGGGATGAATGTACACACTTTTGGATGAACAAATTATGCATTTTCATTCACATTTTGTGTATTCTTTTACTTTCATTACTTCATTACTCTAGTAAAAATTGTTTTGTATACAACTTAAATTTTTTTATAAAATACTAGCAGTTGGCGCTTGCTATGCTACACATTCATCATTAGAATTTTATAAAAAAATTTATGTATTAGATAGAATGCAGAACAAATTTTTTAATAAATCTTCAAATAAAAATGACTAAAATTTTTGTTTAATTTTTTTAATAAGTAAGCATATATTAAAATGTACAATAGAAATTTATTGAATGATGAATGAAATACACGCAATGATAAATACTAAAAAAGATACACATGCATTAGAATGCATTAAAAATTTTGACTCCATTGTTACAAAAAATGGCAACCCGAATTGAAGAATTGAAAAGAAAAACTTATAAATCTCAAAAACTTTGTAAACAACTTAATTGTTGTGGAATCCAAAATCACTTTAATTGAATAAATTTCTCAAAATCATTTGGTAGTAGCAATAGAAAATTGAAATCATGAAAGCTCAAAGCTCACAAAAGCACAAAATCATAGAAGTGCAAAGAAGCAATGGATTTGCTACCTCTATAATATCACCCTATGGATCCTCTTTAATATCACCTCAATTGCAACAACTATATTATTTCTATAATATCACCCTTTGTAAGAAGTGATATTATAGAAGTGATTGCAAACTGCTACTCTATTTTTGTAATATCATATTGTATGAAAATACAATTTCTATGTATGCATGATTGAAAATGTTTTTACAAAATATTTAAAATAATTATTTTAAAGACTTATTGAAATCATTATCATATATTCTATTCAACTATATCAAAATTTTACTAATATATGATACAATGAATGCGTAGCATAGCAAGCACGAACTCCTAGTATTAATAGTAGCATTTGTGATATTACAGAGGGACTTATGATTTTAGTAGTATGATTAGATTTGGAGGAGGAAGGTTAATACACCCAATTGTGTCAACATAAGCAATTGAGCATTGTTTATATTATCAAATTATCTTTTTTATTGTTGAATCTCATTGGAATAAAAAATATATATTCTAATTTTTTTAATGTATTTTTAAGACATTGTAATAATTATAGGTCATTCAATTTTATTCAAGTAGTTCACCCCACATTTATTAGTAACACTACCTCACACCAATTTAGAAATTTTGTGAATTTGTGAGGCATAGTAATATAGAAGTTCACAACATTTAAGATTTAACCAATATGATGTGGTTTACACTATGATCAAACTATCTCAAACTTGCCTTCCAACTTTCATTCAAATTTCAATTACATTCATCCAACTTTCATCTTCTTTCATCTACATTGATTCAATTTTCATCAACATTCATTTAAATGTTTATTTTGATCACACAGTGATTGACGTGGTTACAAGAAAGACTTAATTATGTTCTTTTCTATCACACCTTAAATGCTAAAGTGAATTTCAAGAATAACTTTGAGCATAATGATTCAATATAGTTGAATTTCATGGTGAAGGTGGGCATAACCGTTTTTAGCTAATTCCATCTAATTTTTTTAATTTTGGAAATAATTATTTTGAAAAATATGTTCTTTGAACTAGATATTATAACTAGGTCACTTACTTATGATCAATTTTATTTCCAATTTTTTTTTGTCCATCTACAAGGAATTTCAAATAAACTCAATACTTTTCATATACAATAATCAATGAGAGCACCTCAATTATTAATCCTTATAGGACCTTTTGAGCCTATTGGTCATTTTTGCATTGGAACAATGAAAATTGTAGATGCAATAGTATTGATGGTTCCTTGATTGGGTAGACTTGTTGTATTTGTACTTGCACAAGGATCCCATATGCTTGCATTGGTACACTTTAAATTTCTTGATTAGCACAAGGGAAATTGTTTGATTGAGAGGTCGGATTATGTAAAGTCAGGAAACACTGGCCATACTAAAGAAGTAGCAACAAACACTACAAGAGCAAAAGCTCTCCAAAGCTGAATAGTTGCACTTTCATTCTAAGATTCTTTATCATCCATTGAATATTCATGTGAATGTTAAAATGTGCCATTGACCCGAAGCACCATCTTCATTGTGTACATCTCCAAAATCAATTATGTACATGATGTGGAAGAAATGTTTTTAAAACCAAACTTTATTCCTTCATAACTTTTGCATACAACATCCAAATGTCGCATTCTTTGGTGTGTTGGAACCTCCTTGCACTAGCCAATAAGAAAAGTATAAAAATTTGAACAGACTAATTAGGCACAGTGGCAATAAGTGGCAGTTTTGGGGTATAGGAGTACTTTCACCATGAAAAAGCCGCTTCACTATTTCACATAGCCAGGTTTCTCTGCCTGTTATCTAAGCTTAGTCCATAATGAAGCTCCTGATTTGCAAAATTTCTAGTCAGATGCAAGATCATATCGCAATGCCATCCACATTCCATGACCAAGTTCCATTTGCTCTCAAGTGGGTCTATCACTTGAGACTTTTTCAAGGGACTGATGACAATGACAATGAAAGTGTAGCAGACAAATGGGCTTGTCATAGCAAAAGCATGGCTTCATAATGATGATTCTGTGCTACCAGAGGTGCAGAATGACAACTGGAATACTTCAAACTCAGCTAGCTAGATTGGACTAGATTGAAAGGTAAGGGCCACTTTAGATTGCAGAAGCAAGAAGCAAGCACAAAATTGGAACCAATATTGTGTGTAACTAGGGTAAGGTAACACCATAAAAAAATTCATTTCACTAATGACATCTTACAACTCATCTTGCTGTAAAAAGTGTTCAACCGCTCTCAGAAGAGAAGCAACACCTCTTCATAGTCATTCTAGTGGAAGTAGTGAAAGGCAAAACATTGGACAAAACGAGGCAAAGAAAATAGAGAATGATTATTTGCACAAATCAAGGCGTACGATTTCATATCATCTCAACCTTTAAAGTGGTCCTAAGACAGACAGAAACTAAAGTTTCATATTGGTATAAGAAATGATGTAAAGCAGAATGCTGGGTAATCTGCTTGGAACACATAAAAAAAAGGCAGTTTTAAAAGTCTTGGTAACACCGCTCGCAGAGTGCGAATGGACCTCCGGAGTTTCTGTCCAACAATCCGACTGTTACTCTTACCCATAAAGATTGGAACTCTTGCAATAATTGAGCTGACTGAATAGAGGTTCAGATTTTTTAATTATTAGGCCACATAATTCAATGAGATTGAAAAACCAAGGAGTTCCATGGGAAATGTTCTCTCAAATCAACCCTATCTCGTTTCAGTTAAAGTCGTTATGTGCAAAAAGTTCAAAACACTACAGTAATGTCGCACGGTCAAGAGGACAAGAATATTAGGCATCACTACCAGAAAAAGAGATAAAAAGAGGGACCGAGGGAAAGTTAAGAAGCTCACAATAATTATGATTTTCTGAACTTCCCCTTGATCCTTCCTTGATCCCTCGTCACCTCTTTCTGCTAGTGGATACGTTACAAAGGCCTAAGCCTAAGAACTAAGGTGAATAAGGTAAATCTATAACAAAAATCTGAGAAAGAGGCAAAAACTCATTAGCCATCCGCCGTCCATGTGAAGGCTAGCAGCCCAATTCCAAGTGTAATGAATAATATAAAGCCTCCAGAAATCGTGTTCGACCAGTGTGATTCGTTTTGTTCTTTACCGGTTTTGTTGAAGTTGCTCAACATCGCTCTGATCTTCTCTAGATCCCCTTCTTTTGCGGCCTTGCGAATATCATCCTCCATTGCGGCTAAATGCTTGATTCTGAGCTCTTTGTGTCGATCCCTAGTGGACCAAATCCATCTTGTTGTGCGCCACACCAAAACGCCCACATATATTCCTGTGACCACGTCCACACTGTAATGGTGTCGTTCACGGATCTCTCGTTGTCCGGTGTGAGCAACTACGACCCAAATCAAAATTGAAGTCCAGCCAGGATAGGCTTCCTGCACAACGGGCAAAAGGAGTCGCATTCGGTTCAACAAATTATTCACTAACGTACGTAGAGGTGTTTGCGTCACTTAAAAGCATTCTAACCAATGTGTAGGAGTGTGATTTCATTGAGAGATCACCATAGAGCCGCGGAGAGATGAGTTTGGTTACAAGAGGCAAACTTCCTTGAGATCATTATTTTATAGCTATGCAAGAATTTCTCATGCGATTTCAAAGTGGAAAATTAGAGACCACTGTCAGTGACAGTAGACAATCCTGTTTTCATATAAAGAGCAGTGATTTTAGACATGTAATCAAGTCATGCATACACCACTTGCTAATTGACGGCCAACCAAAGGCATGAATGTATAAGTTGCTGTGGGTAACAGGGATTGGTATAGAAGACGGGATCAAGTCCCTGCTGCGGGGGTGAAAGATAAGGATGGAAAATCATACCTGCCAAGCCATAGCAGTCAAAACTGCTACGTAAATGTGGCCACTGAAAACAAGGTCATTGCACCCACCGCCGGCACGTTTCAAGGTGTTGAACCAACTTTCTTGTACTTGTCCAGTTTGAGCCGGGTCCATGGGTCTCAGTATGTTCACCAAGAATTGCATCAAACCCCAGTTGGGTACATACTCGTCTGGATAGTTCCCAGTAGGGGCTGCAATAGAAGATTTAAAAAGTTTTCGTCAAGAAAACATGCGAAAACTTCAAAGAATTCAACTCTGGGAAAAGGCAAACAATGAAATCACAAAAGTGCCTCCCCACTAATTATCAATTTTTTCAATTGGTTGAAGGGTTAGTACTGAAATAGCATTGTTTTACACTCATATCAATATTTTATAAAATCTTTTTAGGTCAGATTGATACTGATTCAATTGGTTGAAGAGTTTCTATTAAAATCAATGGAGAGGAACTTTTTGTGATGAACGATTAATGAATCGTCTAGCATCACACACAAGACACACAGAAAAGAGTTCGAAGGTACTTAGGACTAACCAAATGCCTCGTCCTGATCGATGACTTGTCTTACCATGTTAGGATCCCTGGCATACGGTATGTAATACTTTTGAGCCCACGGATGTGGATGATTAACTGTCTTGAATCGTGCATGAGCACACCAAGGTCTTGTTGAGGGTAAGATTGTGGCAGTGAATGTCAAAACTCGGATGAGTCTTCCAACACCCATCGTAAACATGTACCGCGCGCCCAACCCCATACCTAGGCAATGATTTCTTTTTCAATTTTCCAACAAGATAGCAATCAGCATCAATCTTCAGTACAGTGATGAAACATGCAGAATATGGAAGCAAGACTAATTATTCATCCAAAAATTTAGTATGCTTATTCAAAAAGTTGTAATAATAACTCGGGCTAGATTCTTGTGTTGTTTCTTTTTGAAATCCAAACTTTCCCATATTGCAAATCACACTCCATCCCAAGAAAAACCTAAAAATAATAGCATGTACCTGGAGCTTTCACGCAACCATACAACACCGAGAAGGCCAAGAGAAGAAAGAGCATCAAGTAGTGATGAAGTCCAATTATAGGTGCTCGTAGGAATGCTACAATTGAGTCTGGAAGCTTCTCGTTTGAAAACAGGGTCAGCCATTGTCCAGAGTCCGGCAGTGGCGCAGTGCTCCTGATGACCCGGATAAGTCTCTCTTAAGAGATGGCCTTTCACATTTCTCAAAATTTGGCGAAAAAGATGGATAATAAACGTGCTCGAAACCACCTCTACTTCTTGAAACTAAAGAAGGAAATAGTCTCCGAATTTGCATACATTTCATTGTTTTCGATGACTCTCCCAACATCGTAAGCTGTCACCAAACTAGGTAACGGTTTTCAACGTTTATTACTCATCTCCATGCTATGTGGTTAAAGACGCGTCTTTTTCTAATTAGAAAATAAAGAGAAGGACTTTGACGAGGTCTCCAACTTTGGACCCTCCTATAGATCCCCATTCCGACATTAGAATCACCAAAAGTTGAACATTATTTGCCTCCTCAAATACTCTACAATCCACTTATGTTATTATATGACTCTTCGCCAACCTTGCACTCTCGTAAAGGTCGAAGCACTCAGAATTGAGAGCCAGGAGAACTTACCAGTGCCAATCAAGGCCCAACGCTGTGGTGACATATTGTACCGCCATAGCCTCAACGCAGAGAGAAGCAAGCATAAACACCAGAGAGGCCAAGAAGATCCGGATCGACCGCACTTCCTCAATCCAGTAATCATAATGTGGGGCACGCACAGCAGCTGCTGCAGCAAAAAATCCCCACAACAAAGGCTGCAGAACCTCGTGAAGACCCAGGGCAAGTTCTCTCAAATAATCCACACCCACGTATGCCATTGCCGCCACACCCAATGCGTTGGGATAAGATGCCATCTTCATGTCTTATCATCTCTCTCCCTCCAGCGACGGAAGCCCTAGCCACACAACAGTTCAAATTGGACTGGCAGCCCAGGTCCAGTAAAGTTGAGTAAATACATATGAGACGTTTAGGTTGAACCTCGAAATTCTCTCAGCGATTCTTCAAATTGACAGTCAATTTCATAATCTGGCAAGTTTACTTGAGCTCTACCAACGTCAGTAAAGCAACATTTTCCAAGTGGAGAATTGAAGCAAAAACGAAATAAGAACTTGCAAATAGCGTTGCTGTCTCCCCCGTCTACAAAAGTACATGTTACTTCTTCATGACTGCTAAACCGGCTCACTTGGTTGCGTGACGCTGGCAGGACGGAGGGAGAGACTTTCTGAGGAGCATGATTTTGACCCCAAGCTTAGGGTAACGCGTCCCAGATCGCGCTATGACAAAACCATGGATATGGATCCACGGGTACGAGATCCCAAATGCTTTCGTCGCACAATTCTCCCATTGTTGATGTCCCTCGCATGAGAGACTCTGCAGGATGCAGTCATTTCACAGGGAAAACCTGATGATAATGAATTCTTAGAAAATCACCGCTACACATCAACAATTATCACAGCAACTACACACAATCACACATGCTAAGAAACTATCGTCTAGGAACCAGAAATTCTAGATCATTTTTTCATTTCATTATGCAAGAAATTATTAGTGAGATTGCAATGCTTAAAAATTCCCAGACAATTAGACCACTATTGAAGACAGATTGGACATATTCCAGAGCAAAATGTGTCACTCTTCGACGCAGATGTAGAATCCTCATCCAGCACAGACAATGCAGTTTCGTGCACAACACCGGGAAAAAAAATCTTGCACATCAATCCATCAAATTAAATAAGCTCCAACGCAAATGTTGAAAAAACACTCCAACTTTAAATTGAAAAAAATTCAGAAGAGATATCAAACAAACAAATCAGATTCTATATCACGTATAGCAAATTCAAATGCGACGAAACATTGAACAGAAAGCGAATCCATTTATTTCGAATACAGTACTCCTGCTCCGAAACGAGACGAAAACACACGAACCATAATTCCAAAGAATTCAAACAGTCATAAACTGCAAAAGGTGTCAATGGATAGTACAGAGGTTCGAATTGCACCTGAAAACACACGATGGAAAGCCCGAAGTGTGGCGAATCAAGCGATCATTGCGTCCATAGAATTCGAAATGGATCGAAGATGATCGAATGCGGGGTGGCAGAAATTTCGAAATCTGTGGCAGAGGCGAA
The DNA here is from genome assembly GCA_950106755.1 of Climacium dendroides. Classification (NCBI taxonomy): domain Eukaryota; kingdom Viridiplantae; phylum Streptophyta; class Bryopsida; order Hypnales; family Climaciaceae; genus Climacium; species Climacium dendroides. Next base: position 25,723,169 of record OX467087.1, on the reverse strand, counting down.
AATGGCCGGTGTTTCTTCGGGTGGGCTCGGAGGCGAAGGTATTGCTGGATCACCCCGTGGAATGGTGGGTGGGACGGGACGTCACCCCGCGCGCAAGTCTGTCGTCGACGAGAACTGAAGACAGTTTATGCAACAGAATGGATGATTTTCATCCATGAGAGCTGTGCGCTATCGTCCCTTTCTTAATATCACATCCTTCGTCCTCCTACTGTCCCTTACAATTCCAAGTGCAGCCCACCACTGCCGTGCCATGAGCAAAGCATCAAAGCGATTGCTTGGCCTGCAATCGCATTGCAACTCGCGGTGACCCCGCGCTTGCGAACTCCATGAACGTTCAGTCAATTCGAGTTCAAGCTTTCTCAATCTCCTCGACAAAAGCAACTGCGAGAATCGGAGAACACATAAGAAAAAGAGAAACGCTGGAGTAGCTGTCAATTTCGTAAGGGTTATTGGATTGCAAAAGCTCATGCACTTCGTTGTGCAAGCTCAAGCTTAAGTGCTTGGTTGTTAACTCCGTTGCGGTTTAATTTGCTCCAATGGCGGATCAAATGGCAGAATCGGAAGCAGTGATCGCCGAGCTGGAGATGGGTGTAAGCTCAGGGTCGACACGATCCGTGCGGGCCACAGTGGTGCAAGCTTCCTCGATTTTCTACGACACGCCAGCCACGCTAGGTATGCAGGAAATTTCGCATTTCCACAATTGATCATTATTCCACAATTTGATGGTTGTTCCACAATTGGTTGATTGTTCTACCATTCTTTTTCGGTTTTTTGAGTTCCTTTGGTTGAGGATGCAAAGCCTGGTTTGGTGGTAGACAAGGCGGAGAGGCTCATTGCGGAAGCAGCTGCGCAAGGGTCGCAGTTGGTGGTGTTTCCCGAAGCTTTCATTGGTGGGTATCCGAGAGGGAACGGATTTGGAGCTGTCATTGGCAGCCGGTCTCTCAAGGGGAAAGAAGATTTTCGAAAGTACCATGCTTCGGCTATTGATGTCCCAGGTCTGTTGCTGCGTACCGCCACCTGATGTTCTAAACTATTTTCATTTGATTTCTTCTCATCGTTTGTGCATAACGTTAAAGGGTCTCAGACTTTGGTGAACGGGATATAAGTTACTGTATGATGAATGCTTTCATCAGTGTTTACAAGCAAATTGTCCAAGTGGCAATTTGGGAGTGAACACGAAAGTTTTTTAGGTCAGGATTGATCAAATTTCAGCTCTAATTTCAGTTCCACTCCTTTTCTGCTGCAACGTTGCCCTTTCCAGTTGCTCAATCCGTGCACCAATGGCAGGCAATGCCGGTTCTCAAATTCCTTTTGCAACATGCTGCTTTGATTCTGTTCTGTTTTGGGGAGAAGAAGAAGTGGCGGTCGATGTTAATGCGGTGAATCAAAGTGTATTCGAGTTTTGTGAGAGAAAAAGGCACACATTGTGTTTGTTTTTGAATTTTTTTTCGATTTTAGGGTTTTACAGGGTTGCTGAACGGGTTGCTTGTTTTGTCATTTGATGTCTGGCTTGCTTTTTTCATTTGAAGTGTCGATCTTTGTAATTAAGGTGGAAATCTCTGCAAGCCGTGTTACTGTTTTGCAATGGTGATGCATTTTACCGAATTTTTAGGATTTGTGTTACGTGTGTTATCTGAGGAGAAGATCTAATGTCAATTTCCATTGCGAAATCAGTCCGCGAAGGAGAAGCGGTGATTAATCATAATTCTTTGAATTCAAGTGACGCCGGGGTATTGAAGAAAAGGCCACGACTTGCTATTGGCAATGTGCTGAATTGAACGTCAAATTGCATATGCATCATCCCTTAGGTGGTTCTCGTAACGAGTTCTCTTGTTAGTAATGTTCAACATGATAAAGTAGTTCTTTGGGCCCCTCAAAGTTTCTATGTTGAAGTTTGCGATTGGTCAACCACATTGTCTTTCTTCACCCAGTTCTCAAGGTTTTAGAAGCTCTTTATACCTATTATTGAAGCTGCTTGTAACAGCTCAAAGAAGAATCAGCAGTATCTGAGATGCCCAGATCTTTGGCCATCTTCTTTCTTGCACATGTATTCTCTTAGATTTTGAGTTCAAAATGTCAAGAATTTTGACAAGAATTTTGGAGAGGAAAGCCCTTGCCATTGATTGCTTCAATAGCTCCATTCTCAGAGGATGAATATTGATATTGATTGAATCCAAATCATACCATTTTTATATATTGTCAGCTGAACAATAAGATGGAACACCCGAAGGAGAATTTTAGAGCGTCATGCTTGCAAGAACATGATGATTTTCGGCCTGTGCAGGTCCAGAAGTGTCTCGGCTGGCGGTGTTAGCAGGCCAATACAAAGTGTATTTGGTGATGGGAGCAATTGAACGAGCCAGGGGAACGCTCTATTGCGCAGTTCTCTTCTTTGATTCCACGGGCAAGTACCTTGGCAAGCACCGCAAGCTGATGCCCACGGCGTCGGAGCGGCTCATCTGGGGCTTTGGTGATGGATCCACGCTCCCCGTGTTCGACACTTCGGTGGGCAAGCTGGGCGCTGTCATTTGTTGGGAGAATCGCATGCCCCTTTTGCGCACTGCCATGTACGCCAAGGGTACGTTTATATTCTCTCTGAAAAAGGCTTCATAGTTGGGCATGTGCATGTCTGTCTGTACCTTCATTCGACTGTAGCTTTTCTCTCGTACAAAGTGGAGCTCTTTAACTTCAAAACACAAAAACAACTCCACAGCACAATACAGAAGTGCTTGAAGCAAAAGAGCTCTACTTTTCTCTTGATAGGATTCTTTGGTTCTACGTACACCGAACGGGGAGGCCTTGCTTCGACAGATGCTACATCTACCGGGAATGTGAGGAAGTTAAGTAGGGCCTTACTGAAGAAGTGCTACAGTTCCAGAGTCATCTGGTCGTGTAGCTAGTTGTTCTACAATCCCCTCAAATCCTTCTTCTTTTGGTTTGTTGTCTTGACCACCATACCAGCATAGTTTATGAATATTTATGACTGTAGGAGTGAATTTTCAAGTGAGTGGAAGGTAGACGATTCAAATTGCAGCACTTAAAAAAAGTATTTTGACGTATGTTGGAGTGTGATTTTGGAGAGATGTACAGAGTTGAGGAGCGACTGTGGGCAGGAGAGTCATATGAGTTAAATCAAACTTTAATCATTGTCTATGGCTTCCTTACGCAATTTCAAAGTGGGAGGTTGTGTGTGACGGCACTCAACACCCTTTTTTCCTTTCAAAGAATAGATGTCATTGACGTTTAGACTTGTTATGTTGAAACCACTTGTCAGTTACTCCACTCGAATGTATGAATAAAGAGATGATTTGTTGGTAGTAGAAATCAGTGTTGGAAACGGGGTGAGGTTTTTAAACTGTCTACCCTTTTGTTTGAAGGCTTGGTTGTGAATGCTTCAAGATATCACACATCTATTGTTGCATGAAAGACGCAAAGAATTTTGAAGTTGTTTGTGTATTTGGTGTGGGCAGGTGTAGAGCTTTATTGTGCACCAACAGCTGATGCTCGAGACACATGGCAAGCCTCCATGCTCCATATCGCATTAGAAGGAGGCTGTTTTGTGTTGTCAGCCAACCAATTTTGCAGGAGACACGATTACCCTCCTTCTCCGGATTATGTGTTTGGTGGTTTTGGAGAAGTGGAGCCAAGTCCAAGAGAAGTTGTCTGTGCCGGGGGGAGTGTGATCATATCTCCCAGTGGAACCATTCTTGCTGGCCCAAACTTCGATGGGGAAGCTCTACTCACAGCAGACCTCGGTGAGCCATCTCTTACAAGCATTGTTTGAGTTCCTTAAAACAAACCAAAGCCCTAAACACACAAGCATCTTATGATTGGTGATTTTAAATGAAAAATCATCATTGAAGTAATGTTGTAGACGTATATTCTCAACAATTTTTCCAATATTTAGGAGTGTGGTTCGGGTGCAAGAGTTTAGATTGTAGAGTTGTAATTTTGATGTAATTATTTAAGAAAAATGGGAGTTTGTGGATCACTATCAAAGGTACAATAGACAATTCCATTTTCATTCAAAGATCAAAGGGCATAGATGTTTAGCCAAGTCATGCTTACACCCAACTTGCTAATAGAATGCCGACAAGTGTATTGGAAGAGAGGCATTGTTGTTGGTAACAGGGTTCAGACTTGTTTTGGCTCTCTTCTACCTTCATCTCACTGATCTTTTTTGTTTTTCATTACAGATATGTCAGAGATTGTGAGAGCCAAGTTCGACTTTGATGTTGTTGGGCACTACTCACGTCCTGATGTATTGAGCTTAACAGTGCGAGACCAAGCTACTCCACCCGTCACCTTCACTTCTGAGTTGCTATCACCTTTTTGAAGGAAATCATGATAGAATTGTAAGAAATGAAATTAATCTCTCTTTATGTGCTTTGACATTGGACTACATTATCACGTACACTACATCTTGGGCAATGAAAGATGATTCAAAACAAAGACATACTGACAATTGCAACCTAACATCTCTCAAGTGATGTTGTCAAGCTGCGATGTAAATATATGTTGATTCAAGAAAGCACGTTCACACTGGAGTTTCTTGCTTACCTACAAGATGGAGGGATGACAGCGATGAAGCGTCGGAGTGGGAGGCTGAGTTCGTGGATTGGCAAGGGAACTCCCGACTGGGTGCTATGGCAGTGATCCGGAAATTGTAGAGGATAGTCTTTTGGATGCCCCTGATGTTGATTTTCAATCACTTGATATTGATGACCGATATGCGGCTCAGCATTGGGAGGAGCTTAGTACATCGCTGTTTCCAGACCGCTTTCTATTCAGAGGCCCTAGTCCGGGGCCTATCCGTCGTAGTAGTCGCCGTCCAGAAGCCTTGTGGTCGTTTTTTGAACCTTATTGGCCTGTGGATTTGTGATGAAACAAACCGTTATGCTAGATAGTCGAGGTATAGGAATCCGGGCAAAACGAATGGTGGTTTAGGCTAGGTTGATGTTCACCCAAAGAGCTCTGTTGTTGGCTTGGTATATGCGTTTATATGGGACTAAAAAAAAAGCTCTCCAATTTCCGCCTGTCACTATATAAGAAAATTGTGTTTTTTCTTATGTCAGGCCAAAAATGTTGTACGTTCAGGATAACACCATACGTCTCAAAAAACATTGGGATGAAGAAAATTGTGATTTTTCTTATGTTAGGCCAAAAACTGTACGTTCTGGATGACACCATACGTCTCAAAAAACATTGGGATGTCACGTCAACGGATGTTGGAAAAGTGGAGATTTTGGTTTGATGTTGTAGAAAGCATTGCTAAATTTCAATCACAACATATTGGTGCTATGAAAAGTAATGATACAATCTAAGACATTGTTGTGAACATCAAATGTTTTCAAAAATGTTCAAAAAAATATGTGTAGTTATATCAACATTTTTGGTCAAACTTAGCTTAGAAGTTGAGATAGAAATTTTTTCCGGTCAGTGATAAAATGACTGCCCGAGGTGAAAAAGAGGATAATGTGTAGGTGGTGAGGCCAAAAAGTTGACCTAGCATGATGATGTGGAAATTATGTGATGTGGACATGGAATGCTGACGTGGTATGCCACGTCATCATATCCGGTCAATCCATGTTCCAACCTTGGATATTTTTGTGGATGTCATACAAGACATCTTGACGTTTCTAGGAACATCACTTCTAGCATTAACATTTTTTACTTCCTACAAATGTAACTTCAAAACACATGCTATCCACTGTGCTTTTCATGACGTTTGACTGAACGTGCAGACGTTGCAAAAGCAATTGAAGCATCTTCTTTGATGTCTTCTTTATAAATCAATTTTATGAAAATTTATTTTCAAAATGTTATAAGTTATATAGATTTAATTTATATAAAAAATTAATATAAATTAGATGAATGGATTTATTATGAAAAAGGTTTACAAAATCGTATCAATATTATATTATATGAAAATATTTATTTTTAATTTAAGATTTATATTCTAAATTTTACTAGTTTAAAATCATAAATTTTACATCAAATTTTAATCATTTTTATTGCTATTTCACCTTCTTAGCTTATTATTTTCAAATCATTCATATCTAATGTGAGGTGATTTTCTAGTGTTCTTGGACTTTGAGATATTTGACATCTTAACCCTTAAAGGACCAAGGCCTTTTTTTTACTAGAAAACATTGAAAATTGCCATTTCTGTAGCAAAGAATAAAAGAAGTTTTAATTTTTTTTCATATCTAACCATAGGATCTTACACCTAATAAGTAGAAAAAATTGTAGAAAAAATTTCAGAATTTTTGACCACATAGATTTAAAGTGGAAAAAACAAGTTTTTTAGCACATTAAGGGACTAGATTTTTTGACTTTGAACATTTTTAACTTAAAATTTTTGCACTATAGAGTTTTGAGATTTAAATATTTATAGTAGAGAATTGAGTTGAGAGTTTAGGAAAAAAAATAAAACATAAAAAAAACTTAAATTTCATTTTTAAGAAAATTGTTAAGTAGAAGTAGGTATGAGATAGAAGGAAAATCTAAAATATTAATATATTTTGGATGCAATTAAAATGCACTAATTCTAATGGTGAGATTGTTCTAGCAAGTAAACTAAACCATGTGGAATTTTTATTTTGAAAAAATTGTAAAAATTGCATTCAGAAATGCATCCAACAAGTTATTTTTTTCAAGAAGATGCTCTAATTGCCCCAAAACAAAAATGTCCATAACTTTCTCATAACAAATCCAAATGAAATAAATCAGAGCTTTCTAGATAGACAAAAATATAATCTACAATTGGAATTCCATGTTGGATGTATTGTTGTGTCATACTATATTGAAGTTGATGTTGCAAACAACCTTGATTTAATAAATGTGACTTTATCAATTAAATGTTCAAGGAGACATCCCCATATATGTTGGAAATGACATGCAAATGTTCATCATGACATCATAGACAACAAATAAGATTTGTAAAATTTAGAAATTGTTGAAGCAAATGTTTAAAACATCATTGATGTGAATGTCTAACTTCATACTACAGATGTTTTTTTGAATGTTTACAATGACGTCGAAAAAAATATAACTAAGACATATAGATGTTTTTTAAAACATCATTTCAGACATCATTGTATTTATGTTGCTGCTCATATTTTAATTTTGTATATCCCATATTGTTTGTCATGCCTCCTATACCCCACTAGTATAAAAAGCTCGTCTTTTCATCAATTAATAAGTAAATTTTTGAACCATTCAATATACTTGATAAATACAATGTATTGTGTATAAGTGTATGGCATGTTGTATATATATATTGTATGATGTATTTTGTATGGCATATTTTATATGTTGTATTGCATATGATATACCATATATTGCATATTTTATATTGTGTACAACATATTGCTACATTGACAACATGTCTTTTACAACATACCACATGATATAAAAAAACATAACTCATGTCATTATTGATGTTAAAAAAAACATGTGAGCGTCACATATGTTTTAAAAAGCACACATGTGCAAATGTCACACATCCAAATGGGACATGATGAGAAACATACAATTGTTTCACCTAATGTTAATCAAGACACTCAGACATCCACATTGATGTCTCAAAAAACATCATTAAATTCTAGAAAAACTGTTCATGTAGCTCAAAAAAATGCCACGTCAGCGTATGTAGATGCCATGTCATCCAATTTCGTCATCACTGACGTGGCATGCCACGTTAGTGATACGTCAGATGTCACATCATAGACGGGCAATGGATGAAAAAAATGATACTCTAGCTTTCTTGCGCTTAGGTGGTAGCCATATGTCAACTTTTAAGAACCCTGTTGACCGATGTTTTTTGTGACGTTCAACGTTGAACGTGCGACGTCACACATAATGTACCATGTTTTTGGCATGTCTGCCGCAACGCGAATTTTTGGATGTCTAGCCAGACGTGACAAGACATCACATGCAACGTTCGGATGCAAAAATTGTGTGTCCAGAAAAACACAGTTTTCTTATAGTGTGTATTGAAGCCGTAGAAAGTTCTTCGGATGTCCTTTAGTAAAGTCGGCCATGCGTAGAGTTCGATTTGAGTCTATATGTCATAATATACATTTGGTGGACAACGAAACCTTAGTCGCAAACAAATCAGATGTCAGATACGACAAACTTGGAAAGGTTAGGTGGTTAGTTGAGTCTTTCGTTCACACTTGCAAATCGTTGTACAACTGTGAGCGAAATGTTTGTATAGACGAGATTATGATTCCGCATAGGGGCAGAAGGTGCGAGATAAAGCAATACATGTCAGCCAAACTAGTCAAATATGACATCAAGGTATGGTGTTGTATAAATAGTAAGTCCAGGTATGTCTATGATCTTCAAATATATACTGGGCGAAAGGGTAAGAAAGTAGAAAAGGACTTGGGATTGAAAGTAGTGACGTCTTTGGTTGCGGATTTGAAAGGGCTCGGTAACGTTGTTGTAACCGACCATTTTTTCACTTTCCCTCGCCTTTTTGATGAGCTATTGAAGCTCGGATTCCTCGCTATAGGAATAGTTCTCCCAAAGAGAGTTGGGATGCCCCCAAGCTTGGCACCATATGTTCGTGTAGCTGGAGAACGTGGTGGTGTCATTGTTCAAATGCATCGCTCGCTGCGCATGTCCACAATTGTATGGTTCGATTGCATACCAGTTTTTCTTTTGAACACATCTGTAGATCCGATAACCAAAGGAACAATGTGCTTCCGTTGGACTCAAGACTAGGAACGAAAGGCTTACCACACCTCTACTATCCTGCTTGAATACCAAGAGATGATGCGAGGAGTGGATGTGGTCGATCAATGTCGAATGGAATACACCACACAACTTCAATCTCACAAATGGTGTCTTCGTTTGCTATTGTTTATCTTGGATACCTCTCTTGGTAATGCCTATGTGTTATACAAGGCTCATATGGTTGCAACCTAACAAAAACGAGTTTTGTCTTGGGGTAGAGTTTCATTATGCCCTTGCCGGTTGGTTGTGCAACCCAAAAGTGCATCCTGAATACATTTGTGCCTCTTTCAACAGAACAGACCATGGCCTTCATTACCCAACAAAACATAAAAGACTCTGAGCCAAGTGTATCGTGTGTAGTCGTAAACAAATACAGTACTGCCTAGGTTGCGCTGGAGTGTACATGTGCGAGGGAGCGTGCTACGTAAAGGTGCACACAATTCCGAAGTTTGCAGCGAAGGTACTGAAATGAGTTTGTTTGGTAGGTGTGCATGTGGAGCTAGGTGGATGCGGGGAGGGTGTAGCGATGCTTGAGGGTCCTGTTGAAGACCGAGCAAACTACCTAGAGGGTCATTTTACCGCAGAGACTATAGGGTTTCTAGCTTAGCTCGCAAGAGAAGAATAGCTGAAGGAATGTACATAGCAGGCTTGTCTAGTTTGAGTTTTTGATTCGGCAAATTTTTGTAGTGTTTCATATAGGATTTGAAATAGCGAGAGAGGATTTGAACTATGATTTTTCCTTTTCCTTGCAGAAGCTTGCCCAGACTTTTAGTTTGTGGACTTCCAAAATTTACACCCAATTTTGTGAAATTGATTTTGTGGGTACTTTGAATGTGGTTTATAGATTGCTCTCGCAGCTACTTCTATTTTGTAAAATTTGCGCAGATAAGCGTGTTCTCGTCATGCACATTGCGTGCTGAAGAAGGTATGCTGCGATCATTTGCAGCAATGAGTAGGGAAATGGTTAGTGCTTGGGCCTAGCTAGACTCTACTTCCCTCCAAATTCCTTCCATCGTACGTGCCAAGTAACTTTCCCCGTGTGTATCTTTCCCTGCCACGCTTTCTTCCCGCGTATGTCACCCTAAATCTCCGAGTTGATTGCTAAGAGGTTGGACAAATGACTCATTGGACAAATGCACCGTCTCATTCTCTTGGAAATTGGTAAACTTGGTGCTCAACTCTACCCAATTCCGCCCACCGTTCAGATCTTTTGTCTTGTAGTTGCATTTTTTCCTAGAATTTATTGATGCTCAGGTTACCCATAAATGTCCGAAATACACCCTTCGCTTTTGCATCACCCCATGCAAATTGGGTGATGCTTTTGTGAAATTTTTTGGAGGCCATCTATTGTAGCACTCATAAGTTCACCACCCCAAAAAATAAGGCGTCAATTGACCTTATATTCACCCTTTAGCAAGTATCGAAGTAAATGGTACATCTCGGAGACTGTACTTTTGCACCTAAACCCCGCATTCTCCATCTGAATTTGCCGTCACATGGCTAACCAATTACTGATTCCAAAAATTCCTTTGTCATGCTTATTAATCTAACTTGCAATTGATACGGTTACAATTTCTCATGTTGTCCTTTGTAAATATTGGAAATCCTAAATCTACCAGCCTGTCTGACTTTGGGTGCAGGCTCAAGAAATCACAGTGTCGTTCTGGGGTTAAACTATGGAATACAAGAAACAACAGTCCAACGAGGCCTGCAACATTCTAAAGGGGTTAAACAGTTCCTGAAATACTAGAAATCAGTCAGTGTAATTCTGAGTGTGGGTTGTGAAAGTCAAATGACTGGCTCCTGGATTGCATAAATTGTACAATTGTAAGTTATCTCTTCTTTTACTGGATTTGAATATTTGTAGGCGGGAGTTTTTCAATTACATAGTACAACAGGATTGACCAAGTCATAGCAAGCTGGGCTGCCACTCTACGAATATCAGCTAAGCAAGCATTTTGAAATCAGTTGATGTAAGGTAGAAGTACCTATTTCAGGTAACTTAAGCATTTCAGTGTGTATTATTTGGGAAAGTCATGGAGTGTATTATTTCAGGGTGTGCAAAAATAAGGTTGCTGAAGAATGCCAGAAAAAACAAACAAAATTCTTCTAGAATGAATATTTTATTGAATATAAAAATGGATTTTCCATCCGGACCCATTCTAGTTTCATAAACACACCTATTATAGTTACCTTTGGCACTTTTTCCTAAGCCAAGAAAGAAGAGAGATGATTGGGCAAGAAGGTACCAATAGAGAATCTTTCTCAATAACCAGTGCATTCAATTGTTGTCCAAAATAGGTGAGTCTACAAAATCAGAATGGGGGGCCTGTCCGAAATAGGTTCCTCTACCTTAAGGTAGAAGGCTTGAGAACAGCTCGGGCATTTAGAACCACCCATCCCATAAATGTACACAAATCGTACATATTGTTTTTTCATAGCTTGTATTGATGTACCAACAATTTACATTTTAGGGGTGGACGGTTTTGAAGCCCTTTGTCAATTCAACTTCAAAATTTCATAACTAATTCAAGAATGATCCAAAAAATATGAAACAACTTGGATTAAATGCCAACTCCTTTTGTCTTTGAAGGAAAATTTACTAAAAAAATATTTTGAGAAGTTTCACCTGCCTAAAATTTAGTTCCAATGCTTAAATAGTCAGTTTATGGACCTACTACCTTAAGGTAACTGCACCTAAAATTGCACAAAGAAGCAATTCAATATGGTTTCCATTATTATACTAATTTTTTTTTTGTAGGGTCTTCTTGGTAGTCAAAAGAAGATTTTAGATTTTCTAAGAATACATTTTTTGAGCATTGTATGAAAAAACTACAAATTTTCAAAGTGCTGAAAATAGGTCTTTCTATAATAAACTATAGACTTTCATGAATAGTGGGAGTACATTTTAGGCAAGACTTTAGAGTGCGCAATTTTAGAAAGTGGTTGAAATTAGGTGCATGCATTGTAGAATAAATTGATCACACTCCATGATATTCTCCTGAAAATAAATTTGGTTTTGAAATTGACTACCTAAATTTAACCCTAGAAGGATATCGTGGACATTAAATGTCCAATGGATGACACAAAATCTTTCTATATAGGAAAAAAGACAATGTAGATGTTAATCCTTATAATTTTGTGTGGAAAGGAACATTCTTAGAGTAATAGTTGACCTCCAGTGAGTGCTCTTGGAATTTTCTTAATCCCTTGAAGACCAAGGGTGTTTGACATAGCTGTTGTTTTGTTGACTAGCTCTTGTAACAAGCACAATTCCTCATTTGTGTGGAATAATTTTGATGATGGCTATTGTATGAAAGAGCACTCATGTAGCTTTTGTTTGAAGAAAAGATTGATAAAATTGCAAAGCTAATAAGATTGGAAGATGTTCAACTAGGCACATTGTACCTAGTACATTGTACATATTGGATGGCATTTGAATGCTCAAAAGTGATCCAAAAACTATAAATATATTTCCATAAGTATATACCTTCATAATTTTGATGTGTAATTTTTTCCAAGTTACATTGAAGTATGGAAATAAGATATGAAGATGAGATGTGGTAGCCTAGTAAGAGTAACTTTCTATTTTCAAAAAATTCACCAAAAATTGCACAATTAATCATTTTTTGATTGGATTGCATTGACGGATTCAACAAAAAAATCATTTAGAGTCTATTTGTTGTTTATGAATTGTTATTGAAATTTGCATTTCAAAATTTCTACATATGCAATAGCCTTATGTAGAAATTTGTTTGATCCAATTTGTTTGTTGTTGTTTGTTGCATTGTTTGTTGCTCCACTAGAGTTTCATGGCATTTGGATTTAAGGTTCAAAGGATATTGAATTTCAAAGTTTTTAAGAATTAAAAAATTACTTTTATTTTGGCTTGGCAACAGCACAAGGCACACTTGTACTCATGAAAACATCATTCAAAGCTAATAGAAGTGGTATGCTTGAGTTACAAAATTTCATTACTTACATGTTAAAAAACTCTTTCACTATATCAATGACAAAAATAGATGAATTTATTATGTGAAGAATCTCAAAGATATACATTTCAACATTCAAGAGCTCATGTAATACACAACCCCAAGAGTTCAGTAACTCTAATCCCATTCCAAGTCTCTCTAATATCGTCTCATCACAAACATATCACCCTATATTTCCAAGTAAAGAATATATGCTAGTCTACCAATAAGCTAATTTGATAGAACTTGAAAGGAATATAGTAACTGAGGAGTCAGTACTACTGAGAACGCAAAAACAATATCCTCTCAAATACAAACATAATATGTAGGGATTAAGAGTGCACCCATAACCCACATCTATTCAATAACAAATTTTCAACCTCGCGTCAGCTTAGTACATCCAACCCAAAAGGGTTTCACAAAGGCATGTTCCGTAGGCTCTTTGCACAAAAGCAGGAGAAAAAAGAAATTAAGCTTGACACCGATAGTTGAAAGATCTCAGTGGCCAATACTACCCTCCAAGTAATACTCCCTCACTGAAGCAAGTGGGCCTTCACTAACATCTCGGAAGTAGGTGTATATGTGGGCCACTGTCGAACACAGATTCTAAAACTCTGGTCTCTATTCATAGTGTCCCCGCTTTTTCACCTATGAACTGCCTCGCAATCCAAAGTCCTCCAAGCTAACGATATCAATTACATGGAAAAGGCTAACAAATTGCAAACAGAAAAAGGACAAAGTAACTATGTTTTCACTAATCACTCGCAACAAATAAACCTTCCAAAACATAATACTACAAGCCTACTGGTACGTCCTCCACTGAGGTGAGACAATTGGAGTGAAGTCAGAGGTGTTACTAGGTTGAGTAACAACTGAACCTGCTGGCCGGGGAAAGAGGCCAGGAGGGCGGTACAATCCAGGTGGACGATATGGAGCAGGACGGCGTATTGGCGCCGGTGCATTCACCGATGGTCCCGGAAAGTTAAGAGCAGATCCATTCAAGTTAGTTCCTGCACTGTTGGCAGAACTCGGAACCATCAGGGATGAGGAGCTGGATCCAGAAAAAAGATTACCACTCATAGCAGACGGAAAGAAATTAGAAGGAAGGAAAAGGGGTCTGCCACCACCGGATGTGACGGAAGGGTTAGAGGTCACACTGGTTGGGGCAATCGTTTGAGGACTAGTGCTGCGGAGGATGGATGCGACTGGCTGCTTAGGAACTGGAATTCCAGGTGGAGGCTGATCTGATGGTAAATGTCGAAAAGGATATTGTTGGTTTGCTGGCTTGACAGAGCTGCTCTCAAATGCTGCTGCTGCTGCTCCTGGTTCACTGCCTTGGTACTGAGAATTAGCAGATGAAGGTCGTGAAGGGACTTCACGAAATGGATTCACCCCATTGCTCGCGTCAAGCATGGAAGTTGTAATCGATGAAGCGGAACTGACCATTGCGGTCATGTCCCAAGCATTCGATCTACCATTTTGTGGCGGCAAAGAAGGTGACGGACTGGGTGGCATTCCCACTGGTCGTATGTCTATAACACTGGACACCTTGTTATTGCAGATTGGACATAATTTCACGGCCCGAGAGCACAGAGTGCAGCAGCACATGTGTGAGCAGCTTAAGAGAACCTGCATCCCAAGATCAGATAAGAAAATGGTCGATGAGTTATTCGGATATATCAGCAGAAATGCATTCAGCTCATTACAAGCTCAGCTTCAGGGAACACATATCACTCATGCACAGGGCAAGTAACTAACAACAACTCAGGCATGTTTAATCCGCTTAATCAATTGGATGGAACCACTTTCCAAGCAGGTACAAACAGAAAATGTCATACCACAATTTATTAACATTACAGGAGATAAAACGAGGATAAACATGCAGAAATCACATACCGTATTTGCAGCATCTCGATTGCAGACAGCGCAAATCCCAGGCTGTCGGTGAGTACCTAACGGCTTGACTGCTTCAGTCTGCCCACCCTGGTCGCTAACTTTCTTTGGACTGGAAAATGTCGGAGAATTCTCGGGCTCTGGATTAAAGTCAAGAAAATCCGAACTTCCGTACGGGAGTAAGCTGTGTCCGTTAGTAAAATCACGAGGGGAGCTTCCAGAAAGACTTTCATTCCCAAAGTCTCCACTGGTAGGGGACTCTATCTCGTGCCTCAAGTCTGATAAACCAGTCGGCGAAGTAGTAGAATTGAACGAGTTAGAGAGGCGCAAATGGGGAGGGGCATATGAACCGGACCTTCCTTCCAAGGATGGAAGCTGACCAAGAGAGTTGGTTGAGGCACTCTGCCCAGAGACCAAGGGAACGTTATTAACCCTTAAATAGGGAGGTGTGTAAGTGGAACCACCAGGATTTGCTCGTCCACCTAGCGGACCGGCGCTGGCCGATGCCACTGTGTTGCTGCTACTGTTTTCTATAACCCTAGAGG
Organism: Climacium dendroides; assembly: GCA_950106755.1. Taxonomy (NCBI): domain Eukaryota; kingdom Viridiplantae; phylum Streptophyta; class Bryopsida; order Hypnales; family Climaciaceae; genus Climacium; species Climacium dendroides. The sequence goes on along the minus strand of OX467087.1, from coordinate 25,708,015 downwards.
ATTCTCCTGAAGCATTGTATTCTGCAGACGCTACACGAGAACTAGGAGTTGATGGTCGAGAATGAGGCATCGAAACTACTCTGGTTAAAGGCTTTTCAATGTGGTCCAATGGGAAGACACCACCCGACGGAGCTTCCTCAGACCATGGATCAGATATCAGCTGTCCGTGTGAAGAACGAGGATATCCAGATACGGAATTCGAAGCTAGGTCATTTCTGGAATTGCTTGAACTAAGATCAAGTGAACGAGCTCTCGCAACTGTGGGGACTGAGGGAGCGGAAGGAGCTACAGGATGAAGATTGGCTTGCGAGGCTTCATTAAAGAAGTGCTTTCGCATATTCTCTACACGCTCACGAAATAAGAGAAATTTATCTCGTTCCAGAAACATAACCAATTTGTCCAACCGTTCATCCAAAACCCTGCAATCAGCGAGTAGAGTCGAAAGATATTGAATCATATCAGTTTCATAAATATAAACAAAAGAACGAACAACGAAATTTACAACTTCCAGAAAACACACGAAATTTGGGGCAGAGGCTAACCTGCGCGTGAGAAGGCAAAGCCCAAAAGCGAGTGTGTCACAACCCGCTGTATTATCAATCAAAGAATAATGTCCAGGTGGATGAATAACTCCATTCAGAAGTTCGTCAACAACAATGAGTCGCATGTCTTCTCCAACTGAAAAAAAACAGCAGGCCCACCCCATAACCACAAGATGTGACATATATATGAAACGTTATGGAGCCAATGTATAAAAAAAAATAATTATTGACTCCAAAAGACAGGTAAGCAGAAGAACAAAACAAAAATAAAAACACAATGTACACGACACAAAGGCTCCTACCACAAGGAGTTGCAAGGCATGCTCGCACTAGCTTAAATCCAAACCCAGTTGTATCAGACGCTAGTTCTACATAATGCCCTTGAAGGCCTAGAATAACATGCTCAGCCACCTCCTTCACTTCCAGACTGTCACAGGCAAATAGGAGAAGTGAGATGCATGATATTTCAGTAATTACAGATATTTGGTTGTATTCAACCTTGCTTGAAATGGAAACACGGATTTAAGTAATGCGTTTGGGGGAACAACTTGAACCCATTATTATGTAGAACTCAGGGCTTGTAATAATTTTCAAATTGGAAATAGCTGAAAAAACAAAATTATAAATGAAGATCTACCACGGTTCTCAATTTGAAAGTAAATACTCTGGTAAGACCACGCAATAAATCTTAACGTGACACATAATCAATCAATAGAAGCACATACAACATGATCTAACAAAATTCGGGTTGGAACCATTTGACATCGCCTAAGTAAAAAAGGCACTGACGAGAAAAAGAGTACCTGAATGAGAGAAAAGACGAACAAGAAAAGTTAAAAGAAGCAACTAACCTAAGAACACCTTGAAGTGTTCGATGAGATAGTTTGGATCCAACAAGATCACCAGACAAATTTGCTAGGGCAAGGGCTGCTGCCATAGCCTCAGATTGTGGTAATGCCCATCGAATACACTCAACAAGCATAATTCCACTCACCTGTAAAAAGCAACCACATCTTGATTAAGCAAGCACGACCAAATCCTTTCAATAATTTCCACAGAATTGCTCCATACACATAACACATAGAATCACCAACCATTAGCAGAACTCCTCTGAATTATAGTAACTTCCAACTTCATCTTAGAACATTACTGTCCAGAAAACGTAGTCTGCTCTACCCGAAATACCTACTTTGAAATGATTGAAACTAATTCAAAGAATGGAGAGAGAATCATAGAAGTCACGCTGCTTAACTGCACAGACAGAAACAGTACTGTCGATGATGACTTGGTGCTTAGCAATGCTGGCTAAAGACTTTGAATCAGTCTGCATTTCTTCGCAAATTTGCCCCAATATTTTGATTGCAAGCTTTGGTGGAACTCGAGGCTTCTTGCCCGGAGCAGGGTTTAAGGATGTTATCATTGCCTCTACCTATCACAAACCAAACAAACACAGCATGTATATTTTAATTGATTCAGTTTTGTGTAAGCAGCACGTTACAGTACGTAGATGAAATGTGACGCACAAGAAGTTAAGAACCTTTTGAGGGGAGCTGGTATCTCGCTTCTATTACTCAACAAAGGCACTCCTAGTGAAAAACGGAAGATCACTAGATGTTAAGCTTTCCTATATATTCCACAGTGAATAACATAGAAAGGTGAAGTGAGGTAGAAAAATCACCAATCGCTCCAAAACATAAACTCCATATTGATCTAGAGCAAGTTGTACCTGCACACAACATTGAAATTAGGAATCATCAAGGAAGTTATCCCCACATTATCAAGTGAGATTAACATTTTAAAGACACACCTCGAAAAACTGTAGTAGGCTGGCTAGAGGATTATACGACTAGCAAGAGTGTACGATGCCTGAGTAGCGACGCATTCCAGAACAGAGCCTGATAGTAGCTCATAAAAGAGAGTACACTGGCAATGGCTCGACTAAGTCACTGTTGCAAGCATGACCGAAGAATAACTTGCACATTAGATGGCATAATTGCAGACACTTACCACCGAACCCCGAATACATGTGGCGACTAGATTTGCTTCTTCCCAACCTTTAACCGATACCAGCTGCATAAATTGGCAGGTCGTTATGATTAGGAGCCCATGACCATCAGGACTTGTTTGCATGATACATATCAATATTAGAAGGCTCAATTAGATAAGGACCGACTACACAGTACTAACAACGAAGTGAAATACTATGTGAACCAAGACACAATAACATCAACCAGTCCAGTTCCTCCAATCCTATTCGATCCAGTCCAAAATGTAAGACCACGATATTATATGGGAGGCCATATGAATGCGGACCATTTTTTGAACAGAAAAAGTGCCACGATGATCTTGGGCGGCCATGACCAATCCCCTGTCCTGACAGAATGAACGGACAATGGCAGTGAAGAAGCTCTCAGCATTACCACCTTCTCCCCTATGCGTAGAAGCATATTCCAACATTCGTTGCAACACATAATTTCCAGAAGCTGCAAAGACAATGAATCAACCCCCCCCCCCCCCAAAATGGCTTGTGATACACAATAGAGGAGAGCAGTTCCAGTCCCTCTCATCAAGCCCAGCGAAACAATTTGTATGCGTAGCTTACACAAACATCCTACAAAGTCCTAGAGATTCCGTACATAGTTTAGGGACTATCTAATCCAGAAACATCGACAGCATGCACCATTAAATTCAGCATACCATGAACGGCTAATTTGGCAGCAAAAGGGGTAAGCATTTCTCGACAAAGTTTAGCCACTTTGTGACGCTTGGAATAAGAATCTCGTAACATGAAATCTAAATGCCTAGCACCCTGCACAAAAGAAAATAATCCTCCGTTACAAGCAATTCATCTGAATACAGCACTTTGCACAGCTTCGAGATAATCGCATGTCTGCAAATCCCTTCAGCTAAATAGACAAAAACAAAGACACTCTGAGATTGAAAATTCACCGTTCGATCCATGGCCATGCTGACTATATCGTCTGTATCTTTTAAGGGAGGTACTACGTAACCAGGTAAAAGATCATCCATTCGTGTATTCGAGCGAAAACCTCCCCCATCACTTCCTGTAACACCTTTAGGAGGTATGTAGTCATTTCCTCCTCCAATAGATACTATCCCCCCTCGACCATAAGGTTTCTTGATTTCAGCTACTGGCTTAGGAGGTTGTTCCGCATTTCCCCCAATAACGAGTGTGAATGATGCTGATTCGGGAGGAAAAGGAAAATTAGGTGAACGACGTGCTGGAGGAGAATCTAGATAAGATTCTATTACTTGGCGACAAAATGGACATCTGACACCCTTATCAGCCTGTAAATACAACCGCCACATAATAAACGAATGTGAGTAATTATGCAACCATCGACATCCGCATCAGCAGTGGAATGCTATTCAAAAGAGTTTTAGACCTTGACAACTGATCTAAGCAGCAAATACCCTTTACCAAGCTGACAATTTATGTATCCAGCTACCGAAACAAGAATGTTCAGAAGTTCCCCTAAAATTGAAGACAAATTGACGATCTGCTATGCTCGACAACATAACAGGAAACAAGCTAAATCTTACACTTGACTACCGCAACAATTATACGATAACGTAAAGGAGAAGCGCATAAGAACAAGAAACATCCGAACAAATAACTCATGCGCAACTGTCAAAAAACTAGCGATACACAAATGCATACAAACTCACTAAATATTCTCTCAGTTTAACATCTGCCTTCAATCAGCGTTAGCCATTACCTTATAAACATTCGCAATACGCATTTTCTGAACGCAGGAGGCACAAGCTTTGTGCCCACACGGGCTGAACCAAATATCACATGCTCCATCTTCGCCCATACATATATCACACGAGTCATCATCAGGAATTATATCTGCTTGAGCTGACCTACCACCCGGCAATTCAAGAGTTCCGGGAGTTCCTGCGTTTCTCCAAACAGTAGCCATCGCGAAGACCTTCCTCTGATGCTAGCTTTCCACTAACAATCTGCTCAGTATCAATCCTCTATTTGTATCGCTACAAGAGTCTGGTTTTCAGATAAATTGTGACTAATTCCACCGGGACAACCAGTAGAGCTCCAGTCGCAAATATGCAAAATACCAATGCAAAAGTACCGAAACTTGCACCGTTTCAAAAAAGCAATCCAAGTGAGGAACTAAAAAATCTCACACGGAATCAGTAAGATGAGAGAATTAAAAAGTAACACTAATGCCTAGTTCCAAACTGCGTCCATGGTATCAATTCGAACAAGCCTTTTCCAATTCCGCTGGTCCACCGGTTCCTCACATCCAATACATCTGGTACGAATTTCCAAGACTTTCACTGTACCAAACTTTAACCCTAATCATCCACGAAAGCGCCAAGTCGCTGCAATCAAGATCCGCCGCACATGCCAACAGCAATTCGGAAACTATCCTGGAGAAACGAACGAACCAAAAAGAAATTAGGCCTCGGTGAATTCTTCCCTAGCGAAAATGGATTTCAACACACAGACCATGCCAACCTTCAATTCCACCAAATTTCACCGCCACTAACACCTAAATCCTCAAACAAACCTCGTCGAAACTAAACAATGAAACACAGCAACTCACAAACAAACCTCAAACAGCCTAAGATCAAACAACGGTTACCATCCCAATCCACAACCTGCAACTCTGAACGGGAATAAAACTTTAAAAACATCATAAACCACCACGTTCTAGGAAACGAAACCAGTAACAACTAATCCTGCCCCATTTCCTTCACAAAACTCACCACCTCACACTAATTTATCCACTCGCACCATCAAATCCATCCTCAGTCCAAAATCCGCCAGTCAAATCAGAATTATTCAAAAAGCAGCGATCAAATCACCATTCACCAAGAATAGCAGCGATAGAGAAAACGAAACTAAGTACCCCTGCGATTCACCTTCTTCAACACCAACACGAGCCGTTATCTTTCGCTCTTTCAAAACCTCCGAAGCCGAATGCTTCCGGGAGCCTTTTTTTCTTCCAACCAACGCACGCTTAGACAACCTAGGATCAGAGAACGAAACCTTGCGCTACGCCAGCGTCGTCAATAGGGCTATCTCCATGAAGCTACTAGCGCCTTCGATGTTGCTAACCCTCGTGATAGCAGGCACGCAGCACCACCACCACCACCAGGCAGGCAGGCAGGCCCATTTGCCAAACGCCCAATGCTTGGTCTGCTTCTCCGAACAACAGGCCGGGTTTGGGAACAGAACGGGTGACCCGGACGTTGGTTCGGTTCCGGAACGGGCCACCTGACCAAACTCCGGTGGCCCGTTCTGCGGAAGGGTCACGCTCTTACTGGCCATTTCCAGTTGCGACTAATGGGCTTGCGGATGACCGGACGGACCGGTGCTCATCGTTGCCCTTATGGAAAAGCTGTTTCTGGGAACGTCAGGGGGACGGGAAGGGGAACGTGTGTCGTGACGTGATGGACCGGGAAGGATTTGACCTTCGGTTGATTCCAGTTCCACTGGTTGGTTGTTTACGGGTCGCCACTGACTAGTTCAAAGTTCTGCAATTGTCTTTCTTTTTATTTATTGACGAGTGAAAGTCTATGGGGGTAGTGCTATAACAACAATAAAAAATTTAAAAAATTGTCCATGCATGACCCAAAACTCCATACTATACTATACGCTGCACACAAACTCAATGACAAATTTCAAAATTTTCATCTTTTTATTCAATTTAAACCAAAGAATGCGAAGTCTCCAGAAGAATGGTTTTTATTTTCTATTCTATTTCAAAAAAAAATTACATTTCAAAATTTCATGATTTATTGCAATTACAAACTCTTTGTACTAAAATCCAAATTTTATAATATACTACATTTTCTTTCAGTTTGATAAGAGATTCTATAATTTTTAAAACTAAATCAAATTTTTTTCATTTCATTTTGATAAAAATACTCAAATTATTCTACTACGTATTATAAATAATTTTAAAAAATACATTTAAATTATAAAAAAACATCATTTTGATAAATATTTGGAAAAAATAGCTATTGGAAAATTAAATAATTTGATATTAAAAATAGAGAAATAAATTAATCAATTATATAAATGCTAATTATATTTTAATAGCAATAAATTAAACTAAAAAAAATGTTAAAGAATGTATGAGGTTTAAAAATATTAATTAATTACTAGTGAAGTTTTCACTATGTTTTCTATTGCTATTTGTAACTTGAGAAAAATCAAATTCAAAGCAATTGGATTATTTGTAAATTTTTGCAACAAAATTAAAACAACTACAATTTTTCATGAAACCAAGTATAATAGACACAAGAGAAACAAGACAAAATAAATCTTTGAGAACAATATTGCTATTAGAATCAAGAGAAGTACAAGGTTAGAGCTTGAATTAAGAAACTAACACTAAAAAGATGCCTTGTCGAGACTAAGGACTTCCTCGACTTGACTTTTATATATACTATCAAGCCTTTTATATATACTATCAACTAGGAAGTTTTTCTATAAGCTTATAGGCAAATGATGAACAAGACCCTTCAACCAACACTAATGATTAGGACTACCTTCAATTGGATGAACCATACAAAAATACTACTCTGTGTTGGATCTTTCAAAGCATCTTTCAAAAAATATGTCAGATCCATCAAGTTCTACACTTCTCTGTTGTAGCAAAATCACTAAGGCTTAAGCATCGTCTTAAAGATTTCCATGCCAGAATTAGTCCAAGCAAGATTTTTTCCACTACTCAAAAGGTCATGCGTCTCCTTGTCAACGTTCTTGTGGTAGTAGGGGATTGAATGATTGACGCAATTGTTCTAGTAATTGAATTTATGAAAGTTTAGGCTCCTCTTGAGGTTTAGGATCTAAGGATTCTTTAAAAAACTTCCAATTAAACATATTCAAGACTTTACAATAAATAACTAAAGACTATTAAAAAATTTTAAAAACTAAAATGAATGTTCTTTCCATATCGACTCTCCTTTCTTTATATCAGATTTTAGATGAAAAAATTTGTTTAAGAAGTTACTATTTAAGTAGGCCATGGTTTAGTAGGATATACTTGGTGAAACTCATGTACCTTTTGCAACACATTGACCAAGTTTGTTGATGACTCTCATGTTTATTTGTTGATATGATATCCATGCCAATATACAAGATACTCCAACTTACTGCATTTATGTCATGAATTAAGCATTATGGCAGTAGTTGACTTCAACCAAAAAAATTTCACTCTTCATGTGGCTCAAGAAGAGAAATGTGAAAGATTGGATGTACTTTTATAGTTGTTGGAAGTTCTAAATGATAAACAATAGGATTGACTTGCTTTGAAATAGGAAATGATTCTAGTTGGTAATAGTCCAATTTGTCTCATGGTCAGATAATTTTGATGCATTGAAAGAGCCAAACCTTGTCACCAATTTGAAATGACAGTAGTTTCTTGCGCAATGTGTCTACCAATGTGTTTACCAATGTGAACCGATTAACAAAAATCACGCATTTTTTCCATGCAAGAAAACAATTACCAATGAAGAAATGGCAAGGCTCTTTTTTAATAATATCTACCAATATCATGGTCTAGTTGACAATATCATATCTAATCGAAGACTGCAATTTGCCTTCAAATTTTGAAAGTCTTTCTTTGAAACCTTGAAGGTAAACATTAAGTTTTCTTCTACCTTTCACCCTTAGATTGATGGACAAACAAGATGGGTGAATCAAGTATTGGAACAGTACTTACATTACACCATTAAATATGAACGAAATGATTGAACTTCACACATGACTTTAGTGGAATTTGCTTACAATAAGACCATTCATACTTCCATTGGTTAGACGCCATTCTATGTGAACTATGGATATAGTGATGGAGATAAATTTGTAATAAAATTCATGTAAATTGAAGACCATGGTGGCTTTGTAATAGAAAATGCTAGAGAAATCTATACGGTCAATATCGTGGATTTTAAAATCTCGAATATGTATTATATAAAAGTACAAAGTCCTTAACTGCCTTCCACATTTTGGGCCACTAAAAATTTCAAGACACAAGTTCCAACGTTTTATTGAATTTAAAGTGTACAGCAGTAGAAAAATCGTGTTGAGTTTGAAGATGTACAAGGCCTTCTGAAAATATATAAGTGTTCTTTAAAATACAAGAGGTTATCCGAAAACTTGAAGTTGTTGCCATTACAAAGAGATCAATGTTTGATATTAAGAATTAGAGGATCTATTTTCAATATTGTACGAACTTGATCGAGAAATGAAGAATTAATTAGCAATGTCATAGTTGTTGCACAAATTGAAATTGTTTAAACTTCAAAAGAATTATTTGTTGTAAGTCATGTGTTGCTTCTCTTTCTTTTAGTACCAGATATAATTTGCAAGACAAAGCATCTGACAAACCTTGTTGCTTTCTAGGATAATATGTGATGATGAAGTTGAAATGAAATAACGACATATTTCAACATGCTTGACGTCGATTTAAAACACATGCAGATATAAAGTACTTGAGATTTTTGTGATTTGTATATACAGTCATCCAATGTGATGTTTTTTCAAGCAAATAGCATTATTCTTAAAATGAATTCACAATAGCAAAAAGCTCCTTGTCATGAATCTCGTAATTGATCTCAACAGTTGAATTTTTTCCAAACACAATGCAATTAGATAAAGTCTCCCTTCTTTTCCTATTTGTAAGAGTATTACTTCCAATGCAAAATTTGATACATTTATTTTCATGTAGAATAATTTAACAAAATCCAAATGAATCATAATTAGGATTATTGTAAAAACTAATTTCAATTGTTGAAAAGCCTTCTCTACCCCATGTCTCCAATCGAACTTGTCTTTATATATTAACCAAATTAATGGAGCTCCTATTTGTTAATAGTTCTTAATGAAGATTTGATCAAAGTTACTAAATTCAAAGAAACATTGTACATTGTGTATTGTTCAAAAAGTTTCTTAGTTTGTAATAGCTTGCATCTTCTTTTGATTCATTAATAACCCTTTGTTGAAGATGATATACCCCAAAAACTTTACTTATGGTTGATAAAATACACATTTTTCTAATTTGGCATATAATTTAGCACCTTGTAGGTTTTTGTAGTACAAGATTCATGTGTTTCTTGTATTTTTCAACATTTTTGGAATAAATCAAGATGCTGTCAAGATAACATATGATAAATTGAATAAAAAAATTTACAATAAACATCATTCATTAAATGTTGAAAAGATAGCTGATGCATTTATAAGATCAAATGTCATAACATTGTACTTGAAATGTTTGTATTTTGTTCGGAATGTTGTCTTCCATTCATCTCTAACTTTAATACACACCAAATTATACACCCTACAAAGATCAATCTTAGTATACATTTTGACCTGTCCAAGTTGATTAAAAAGCCCACATATCAACAACAATAGATATCAATTTTTCATTATTATTTTGTTCAAACCACAATAATTCACATACAATCGTAAAGAGCCATCTTTCTTCACAAAGAATATTGGCATTCCAACTGGGGATTCGAAATGCCAAATGAAATTTTTTATAAGATTTTTATCGATGTACTCTCTCAATAGTAAAAGTTTGTTTTGCAATAGATTATAGATCAAGCCAAATGGTGGTTGAGCTCCTCCTTCAAGATCGATGGTATAATCATATAGTCGGTATTCTAGTAAGCATATTCTATAAGAGCAATTAAAATGATGTAGACAATAGTGAAAAAGGCTAATAATTCAAATGGCTCACAAATAATGAAGAAAGACTTATATGAAACAAAAAAAAAATCCTTATGCACATAATGGGATATCTTTACAAGTAGTAAAGATTCCTCTAAGAGATGAACATGATAGAATGCTTTGTTGTGCCCAATACTAGAACAGGCAACCCATTTCCAACCACCCCCTATTTCCACAATATTGGCCGCTATATTTCCAAGCATATTGCACATGTGTAAAAGCACAATATAGACTGGACAAAGAAAGTGCAGATGGGTGCCACGTTCATCACTTTTAGGAATCCTATATGGTCAATTATTTGACTACCCTATGGTTGAAAATGCAATACCTTATATGACAAGAATAGGTTTTACAAAATCTTCATGAAAAAATTCAAGATAATTCCATTGTTGACCAAAAAAATGTTGAAAATTTTCAAAGTCCTCCTAAATTCAATTTCACTTCATGGAAAAAATATTTTCCTCAACACACACCACTGGGAGATAGGCTCAATTCCTTACGGGGTTGGAAATGGGTTGCCATCTCATAATCAATAAGATCTTGGATGACCCCTAAGCAGATTCTTCATCTACCACTTACTCTAGAATTCTACACTTGCCATCATTCTTATTCATTAAATTTTCTTTATCACACTATACACTCAATTTCACTTTCACTTGCCCACGATCACTCAATCCACGCATCAATCGGTTCACCTTGACAGAGAGCCGAGGCACGCGTTCAAAAGTAGTGGACGATAAGCACAATACCAGTCCAGTCAATGCCGGTCGTCTCACATCCGTTTCACGTTCGTTTCACGTTCGTTTCATGTTGACGGCATGTTAAAAAATAATGGGCAAAAGACACTACGATACCAGTCAAGTCAGTGACGTTCGTTTCACGTTGACGGAGATTGCCATGCACCAGTTCAAAAAAATGATGTTTGCGGATGATACCAACCAGCACAAGGTGATCAATGAAAACAGATCAGATGTGGCGATGGCGATGCCCAATGGCGATGGCACTGTGACTTTCGACGGCTACGCTTCGTGGAGTCGTGATTTTTTTCCGCGGGGATGTGCACATTGTTCCAAGCCTTAGATGCAATGCGAAGCGAGCAGTGCGAGGGCTTTCTGTGCGAGGACGCGCGTGTTCGGCCCTCCGTAACGAACCGCTTCCGCCAGTCCTTTGCGTAACCCCTGATCAGCTGCAAACCGTTCCGCACACTCCTCGACTCGCAGAATGCGCTCAATCACCCACACCGCTTTCTCCTGCAGCTGCCCTTTCCGAATGCTATACAACAGCTCGAACATCGGGTGCACTCCCTCTGCCCTCACGATCTCCTCCACGCCTCGCTTCCCATCCACATGGTCCACCAGAAGCGTAGACAGCGCCCCCACCGCCGCTTCCCGAACTCCGTCATCGTCTTCCTTCTTCACCAGCCTGATCAAGGGCGCCACAGCACCTGCAGCCACCAAGCAGAACGTCCCATTCGGGCTACAGCTCCCCCCGTGCACGGCGCACTCCGTCGTGCCTTTGGAGGATTTGGGCGATGGGAACACGCACAGGCCGCCGAAGAACGTCCTCTGAGGGAGGTGGGGGGAGTGGAAGAGCTGGGAACGTTGGGAGAGGTGCTGCAGGCCAAGGGCGGAGCGCTCCTTGGTGAGGGGGGTCCAGTCTGCGGTAAGAGTCTCCTGGAAGATGGTGAAGACGTGAGACACCCGGAGAGTGTTGAGGATGGTGAGGTTGGAGTTGCGGGCGAAGTGGAGGAGGATGCCGAGGAGGGCTTCCTGGATTGATACGAATTCGGTGCGACCGGAGAGATGACCTCGTTGTTGTCCTGTTTTGTGGTCTTGGAGGGTGGTAACGGTCCAATGCAGCATCTCAACTTCAAGCACTCGGATGACCTGCAGGCATGGGTGCAAGGGAAGGTCTGGTCACTGGCATGTTCATCAATATTCAAAGCATCGATCAGCAAAGGCTGCTTCGAAGTTCAGATGCCTTTAAGGTTCGACAAAATCTACAAATTGAGGTTATGTCAGATGTCAGGAGAGTATAAAGAATGATCATGATCCTTTCATTGAGGTTATGCTAAAGGACAAGATCATGAGATATGACAATGTCCAATTCATAGGGGCCATCACTACAACATGGACTCCAGTGAGATTAGATAACATGAAATAGAACCTCGTTATGAGAAATAACATGCCGAGCAAGTAAGTGAGGACAAGGGATGTTATTTCCATAATGCAGTTTCACTTTCAAGTTACCTAACCTCAATGATTGGATCAAGGCTCTACGAAGAACACTATAACACTTAATAAGGCCATGATTCTGGGGACAACGACGCTCCCCATATCCAACGCATGGTTGTAACCTTCACAGAAATGGGCACCATTGAGGTTACGAGATCGATCAGCACAAGCGTACCTCAAATTCGGTGAGTGGAGTATTAGCGAGAATAGTGGCAGCCGCAATGTGCTCTTCCAACATGGCCTTCCTATGCAGTTGAAGCATGTCCTTGAGGTATTTCAAGTGGAGTGCAGAGCGGATGGCGGCAGCAATGTCATCTCCAATATAAACACTGAGCAAGCTGAGCAATCGCATGGCAGTCAGTCGAGTGTTGGTGTCGGCATGCGTGACGAACGTCATGAGTGTGTTGGAGCCACCGCAGCTGCTTATATTGGCTGCGACAATCCCTGGAACACCACCGAAAATGCCAGCAAACATTAAATTCACTGAACTCCGTCAAGTAACTCTTAAAGGTATGTGCACTACAAGTACTCCACATCCTCTTCAATGCAGAAATTTCGATCTTAAGATACTTAAGAGTTATCTCCAAAGACGCCATTCATACTCAAGTTTGAGCCCTTGAATCTACAAGTATGAATGCGCCGCATGTGCAGATGTTTCGGTTCTAAACACAGAGTAATCTCCAACGACGGCGTCATACCAAATTACAAAATCATGAAACTTGATTCCTGGATATCCAAAAGTATAAATAAGTGCACTCACAAACATTCACACAACACGTTTGGTTCTCTTTTAAGTACTCATCACAAATGACATTTGAGTAGGAAGGTGATTCTCAGTGTTGCAAACCTGCCACTTGGTTCGAGCACGCCATGCTGTACAAAACCTGCAGAATCTTCTCCTTCCCGAGCGCACTCCCACTCTGTAGAATCCCAAAGAACTTGTGCAGCACTTTCTCCGAATGCAAGAAGTGTCCATCTTTGTCCACGACGAAGTCTTCCCAGCTCCCTGGCACCAAGACCAGATTCGCCAGCGTACAAATCGCAATCTCCTTCAACTCGATCGGTGCAGGTAGTGAGAATATCGTAAACACAATTTGCGCAATAGCACCAGCTTTCACAAGCGCATCAGCAGTGCCATCCAATGTCGACAGGTTGAAAAGTGCACCCAACGCCGCTTCTCTTGCATTCGGACTGGTCGACAGCATCCGCACCAGCGTTTTGCCCCCCGTTTCCGCCACCACTTCTTTGCTCGTGTTTGTGAGGATCATTTCGGCCAAGTGCTGCGCCAGCTCCACTTGCGTCGCCTCAGGACCTTGGCATAATCGCGTGAGCACGGGTTGCATGCGCCCTGCCTTCGCCATATGCAAAGCGTTCGCGTCCACTCGTTCCAGGTTACCGAGGGTTTGCTCCGCGAGCTTACAGACCTCGGGATTCGGAGTTGACGTCGCCGATACGAGCGCAAAGATGGTGTCCGAGCCGATGCTGGTGCAGAAAGCGGGGCTTAAGGAAAACTCGTGAAGGAGAGCGACTGCGCGCTCCTGTTCTTTCTCCACGTTGCTGCCGAGGCTTTGCACAGCAAGCTTTACAGCTCCCATCTCCACCATCACATGCTGAAACCAAGAATGGTGTGAATCCGGAGGGTGTGGAATAAGGTAATTGAAACATGAATTGTGAAGGGCTTTTGATCAAGGAATAAGGAAAAGATTTTAACCTTGTTCTCTTGAGAGCCGATGGCCATGCTGCGGAGAGCGGCAATGCTTGCAGTTCGCAGGTAATGGGCTCGTGACCTTCCATTCCGCTGCCATACTGCCAGCACGAGGGGAATGAATCCTGCTTCCAAGAGCTTACGACGGTTTTCAGCGCTGTCGTCCGCCATGAAAACTATGTCCTCCAGTGCATGTTCGGTCTCTCTAAACTGTTGAAAATGATGTTCCACATCAGAATCTCCAATTGACTGACCCCTGTTACAAACAACAACTCATCTCTTCCAACCAGCACTAGGTTGACCTTCAAGTAGCAATCTTTGATGCTAAATCGGTCAATGACCACTGATCTTCGAGTGGAAATCACGGGTTGTCTACAATCTACTCAATAGTGATCTACACGATCTCCCAGTGTTTTAACAATTGCATAAGAAATCATCCACTAGATTGAAAAAAAGAACAATCTGATCTCAAGAGAGCTTGGGCTCTAGTTGTACACAAAGTGATCTCTCTAGTGACCTCTATTAAGTGATGTCCCAATGAAAGCATACTCTGACATTGACTGGTTAAACGTTTAATCTGGATGATTATAAAGTATTCTACTCGAGGAATCATTCACCTGAGAGTGATCATCTAGTGAGAAGAGTCCAGAAATTAAACTTACCGATGCGTTTGAGCCCAAGCGAGTGGAGGCCAGACGGATTCGGATCCCAACGTTGCGCTGCTTCCATTCCTGAATGGTTTGACGAAGCACCAGGCTCGGTTGCAACTCTGTGGACGTCAATATCTGCTCAGAGACGGGGCAGGTGGCTTGCCGTCCTTTTTCTTGACAAGACCTAAGCCAGTTCTCAATAGCACTGCGCTCGTATGTTCGCCCAGATTGCAGGAACACCGGATCCTTCATCATCTACACAACCATATGTATATTAAGTCTTTTGAGCCATCACTTTACAATTATCCCAACTCTTCCGTTTGATATATAAGTAATTTTACAAGAAATAATTTCCAGTAACCATAATCTGAGATTCTGTCCTATGATATGAGGTGGAGGGTGACTAAATGTCTATGGCCACCCATCCTCGAGTAAAAATGAGGGTTGGCAACTGTCCCTTCAACAGTGATCCAAAACTCCAGAGTTCGTAGGATTGCATCCAAAATCATTCAGTAAACTGAGCGAGAAAACAATTAGATCTCTCAAGACCGTCTGGCTCCTGACGTACCAAAGTGCTCCCTCCAGTGAGCTTTATTGACTTATCTTCCAACGAAAGCACACTCCTACATATTGTTTAAAATGCTTAAATTGAAGCAAAATCCATCCTCTACCTTGTGTGATACATCAAGCTTTTTGATTCATTCCTTTACATTCATCTCAGATCTTACGGTAACCCTAATCAAAGACTGCGTATTGGTTGAAATGCTTAAATTGATGAAAAAAGCATCCTCTACACTTACATTACGTGATATCAAACCTCTCGAGTCATTACTTCACATTCATCTCGGTCGTTTTGAAGCATACTGTTACGGTAGCCCTAATCATAGCCTTCGCACTATGCAAAACCCGAGCCCTGAAATTCAAACACTCACTTGTTTCGTCAAGGGACACAGGAACGTGTCGAACGGCGTAAGCGGGTCATCGTCCGCCGACTCCGCAGCGATGGTGTGCCAGTGCGGGACGCCAGCAGGCTCCTGAGTCCACGACTGGAACATGCCTTCAATGGTTTCCAGCAACTGAATTTGAGCGTGGTCCCGGCAATCAACCAGCTCTCTTCGGAACAACCGCAGCTGCTCGAACAGCGCCCCTCGGTTTCGGTCTAGATCAAGCCCCAATTCACGACCAATGTCGACCAGGATTGCTGCACTTTCGGAGTCGGATGTCGACTTGGACTGCGCTTCGCGCGAGAGAGCCAGGCGAATGCGCTCCTCGTTTGATGAAACCTGATTGAGAGCAGGCCACAATTTGCTTATGAAAACCAAGACAAACACGTGATTCTTCCTCTTTGGGGGAAGCATATACGAGCTTTTGGATTCAGGCTCAGGAACTGAATGTACATTTGCAGTTGCAAAGTTGTGCTGTAATCAAGTTACTGGAATCAATTTCATAATATCGATGGATTTCATTTTCGTGGAGGTATTAACCACGAATTAGAATTAGAGCATTGGTTGCACCTCATGATCTTGTTGCTTTTTAGCTTATACAGTGCCCTTCTTTTGAGACCCTTGACTAAGATTCAACTATTGAGGTATATTCGATATCATGAAAGTACAATCATCTTATAGAAATAACGTTCCTCCTCCTCTCTGATTTGGTGCATCATTTTTTTCATTTCTCATAATGAGACTCTGTTTGAAAGTTCCCCTAATTTTCTAGACAACTTTGAAAGTTGGATGAACTCATATCAACTTCCGACTGTCGTAACTCCTACTACACACCTTCACTATTTGAATCCATTAGAGATTCGAGTTTGAAGGGATTCATTTAGTTGAAAGGGTAGGGTGAGCTCCACTGGATTAGCAACACACTTATGAAAAGTGACAGCACAACATGAAATGTATGAAAAGTACGACAAGCATGAAACCTAGAGATTTCTGAAAGACCTAGATTTCAACCTAGATTCTGGCAATGAAGGGAGGAGAGTACGCGGCGACTACCGTGAATTGGGCTTGTTGCATTTCCCGGGCGAGGTCTTCCACCTTCTTACCGACATTCACCAACTGCGCCTCCCGCATTTGCAAAGCATTTTTCGACACCGAGAAGCGCACCAGGCAATTCCCGATCCCATGACTGGAGTTCTGGATTTCGTTCACGACTTCCTGGCAGTGCGTGAGCAAGTACAACCCACTCTTGCTCTTGCACGTCTGGAGAGGGCCTTGGAACTTGAGCAACTCGATTTTGATGCCACTCAGCGCCGTTTGCACGCGGAGCGGCAACTGGAGCACCTTGCCGCAGTTCAATTGGTCCAGAATGGGACGAAGCTGCTCCAGGTAGGAACTGAAACGGAGGAAGCTTTCTTTCGCAACGGGCGCCTTTCGTGACTCTAGGACCACCTTGTTGAGCTCGCAGATCACCTCGGTCACGATATTCTGGTTGGCGTCGGACGCCATTGCTTACTACTACCATGCCATGGAAGCAATAATTTAGCTTCATGAGAACATTCTCATTCAACCGGTACTAGAGGGACCCTTCAATTCATAGATCTTTCAAAAACAGGATCACTAGAATAGATCACTATAGGTCCACAAATTCAATTTAGGTTGGCGTCTGACGCCATTGCTTACTACTGCCATACGAAGGAAGCAATAGTTTAGCTTCATGAGAAGATTAGTATTCAACCGGTAGAGGGATCCTTCAATACATAGAGCTTTCAAAAACCAGGGTTACAAGAGAAGATCACAATAGGCCCACAGATTCAATTCAGGTCAACAATTTTAGATTGGCCATTAATTAATTTCTTGACTGACACATGATCGGCACAAACTATTTGAATCGTACCACCGGGAGTCGCAATCCTTCCACTATGACATAGTTTGAATTTGCGGCAAGTGAGCTAAGATATTTTAGAATGCCATTTTAAACAAGGTCGTAGTGAAGAGGTTTGCGATTTGAGTGTACCTCTATTGAATCAACGCGTGCAGGACAATGTTTGGGACGCATATCAAAATCTGCGAGACTGGGTGCCCGCTTGCAATTCCTGGCGAGTCCATGGTGCTCGTAATCGACCCAATTTCTATGTTGTCTTCAGTATCAGCCTTAGAATTTCACCCTCGCTTCCATCTGTGAGGCACCGTGTGAATACTGCTTGTAGAAAAGCCCGCAAGTACACGATTCTTGTGATGAACTCTAAGTCTTGCTGCACAAGGAAGGACACAAGCAGATCTTAACATTCCTCTCCACAGAAGAACTGAAAGAAATGTGAAGGCAGTATTGATTTTGAAGAGATTCAACACAGCCAAGAAACTCGCTCTACCCTCAAAATTTAAGCAGGAATAAACACTCTTGCTGCGACTAAACCTCAACAAAGATTCTTTTTACAAGCAGTTGAGACAGTATGATAGCTAAGGCGACACTGGCATTCACTTCTCACAGCTCAAGCCTTTAGAACTCAGGATCCCCGCTAAATCGATCTTCATTGCAGCGTCAGAGCTGATTACGATCTTCACGCCTAAATTTAATGGCATGGCATTCAAGGACCAAAAACCGACTTCAAGAGGTTGCGGGATAAAATGTAGTCACCGAAATTAGACTTACTCAAATTCTACCTCACCTATCGGGAAGCGCCGAGACCCAAACGTATATTAAGCACATTCTCAGAACCAATCTAAGTCCGGTAAGTTACAACAAGATTCAAGCCTTTCTCAGATGATCAAACCCAGAGTTCCGTCTTCTTCTTCTTCCTCTGCGCAGGCTATCCTTCAGACGTGATTTCAGACGTGGTAGGGTGTCCCTAGGGCTAAAGTTAGACTATTGATAAAAGAGGAAAACGGTGCTGACTTGTTCAGGGCTTGCAGTCACAGATATGGGGCTAGCTTTCTGGCGCGAGCGGCGAGATAGACAGAGCGCCGACACTGGTCATCCGCCCCATAGCATTAAATTTGGGGATCCAGCAATCCAGGTAATTTGATGACTGCGCTCCGAGTTTAGAATAGAAAATTCGGCCTCGTGGGCTGTAGTATCCTGGATTCCTGGTACTCTGGTTCTATGGATACCCTTGCGACATGACCAGTCTTTTTTGCCACCGTATGCTCTGATTCCTCGATGCCCCAACATGCCCAGATTGTTGCACATGAGTTTAGTGAGATGATGTGCGTCTGTAGCTCCGGTTGATGCTTTGTGTTCATTACAGTTCTTTTCTAGCCCTGATCGGTGGTTGGGACGGCACCAGGAAGGTGAACTTGGTGAGCTTGAATTTACCAAACAGTCAAGAGATTTGTTCAAAAATCTCTATTTCGAGAATGGATTCTTCATGTGCTGAGGTCCAGGGAAGTTGTGCTGCCAATGCTCTGTCTATGGCAAGTAGGCTCTGTCTATGGCATGTCTAATTTCGTTGAAATCAGGGCGTGTTTTTTAGAGTTAAAATTGTGTAATTCGAATGTACGGAGCTTCGGAAATTAGGGTATGTGTAGATCTATGCCTGGTCCTGGATGGGTGTCTAGAAAAGTGCCGGCCAGTTTCATGAGTTTTTGTCGTTTTAGTGAATATGATTGTCAACTGGTTGCCATACACTGACTAAACGTTATGTCGCCTTCAAAAGAATTTTTATCACTGTTTGCATGGACAGCTTGTTGTGGAGAGAGGGGGTCAATTGTTCCACGCTTTCGATGCTCTTGCTTTGCTTTTAATCATGTTCATGTGCATTCCAATGTGCATGGAAATTAATTTGAGGAACAAACCATTGAATGTTGGGGTAAAAAGAAATGAGTTGAAGTTTTGCTTCCTTTAGGTGATTTGATTGTTTAACACATTTTTCATATTTCTCTATATATTTAGTATCTTAGAATGGATAATTCGTCTTCTCAAGGTTAATTTTGTACAAATTGAACTAAATTACAAGCACTATTTTGGCCTTTTGTTGTATGAGTTGTTTTATGCCTTTCTCCTTGAGTGATCTATTTCTATAGTGTCAATGTGCATGTTTTAATAAACTTTTGTAGCAAAGGAGAGAGTATAGATGAAAATTTGAATGTTTTCAAAAATGTAAAACTAATATAATTTGGAATGTAGGCACTTCAAGAGATTTTCTCATCATCTGCTAACTATTACGTAGCAAGTGTGACAACCAATTTTGAAAGACTTTGCACCCAGTCTCAACTTGTAATTTCTTCAAATTGAAGGGGTCTTATGTATACTATATTTTAAGTTGACTATAGGAATTGTCATGCTCTCAAGTGAAGTTCACAACTGAAAGAGTTTATAATATTTCATATGAGTTTCGACTACGGTACCTAATTATTTATGCTAGTCTTGGAAATTACTTCTATGCAGTCACTTGCTTAGAAACTACTCAAAACTGGTCTCTTGCTATTTTCAAGTCTGTTGATGCTTGATGAGCTTGAGTCCCTGCTATGAGGTCCACTTGAAAACTTCATTCAGTACTGAGCCGGAGAGCAAGGAAGCTCTTACTACCTTCACATCACATGAACCACTTCTGTATGAGTGAAACAATTGAATATATATTATGTATAATTATCGAATAATTCTAAACCAAAACCAAAACAAGTGCTATAGATCACATTCTTGTTACACTGTTACTCATAGTGCATTTATTTTCTTCAAAGCTTTAGAAATTGTACCTCAATCAAAGCAATATATCACTTGACTTGCATGATGTAGCTCGTCTTCTCCACCTGGAAGTTCTGCAGCATAAGCATAGTCTGGGTTGCAGAAGAAGGTTGCACTTCCAAGTTGTCTGTAATTACATAATGTACAGTACAAGGCAAGCCCCTACGCATATTCATTTCTACAGAATGAACGTCGAGTACCTTCGAAAGTCGGACAACGAGTGTTGTCAGCTATGTATACATGACACTTAATCATTATGTAAGTTATTATAACCAGTATGTACAATTTGAATGAGGTTTTTGAGCAATGCAGACCATGTGTTGCCATCTGTTAATGGATACAAGAACGCATTTCTGAAATCCTGTCGCATGGCCATATGCCCATATCTGGAATATTCTCCATCAAGCTCTGGTGGATGTTGGATACAACACCAATCTGTGGCACCTTATAGTCAGCAGTGAGCTTGACAATGACACCAACTGGAAGAATTAGGAAGTTGAGCACAACGGAAACAAATCTTTTGTCTGCCTCCACGTACAAAATGCGCTTGGTGACATTGGGAAAGAAAAGCATGACAGGAAAGGATCCTCGGCAGCTCTCGCACGAGCTTCGCTAGGCCCGCACACATGCCCTGTGAGGATCTATGTGCAAAAAATGATAATCAATGGAAGGATAAAGCACATGTATGGAAGTGGATGAAACTTGCAATCTATGGAAGAAATTTCATTTATTCATATAGAACAATGTACATTCATCCTAAATAGAGTGATGTTACCCCAGATTTGGTAGCAAATTGACAATTTCATCCACTAAAAAGCAAGAATATTTCACGCAAGTTCCCTATTCAAAAAATCATTGATTTTCAACAAAAAAAATGCTCAAATAAAAAAACCCTAGTGAGGGCTATGTACGCCTTTCAATGGCTTGAGGCAGGCTACACCTTCAAAGCACCAACTCAACCCCAACATGGGCTTTGTAATAGACGTAAGAGATGCAAAACAAGGCAAGAAGAGTTTTAGATAACAAGAGTTGATATTGAAGTTCAAGAATATAATATTGGAGCTTGAACTATAAGCTAAGATTTAAGAGTTGTATTCAAGAGAACAAGAGTACAAAGAACAAGGCCTTTGATTTAGAACTAAGATTGAGAGCTATGAACTAAATATGAGAGTGGGTTTGTTTAGACTAAGGAACCTCTCAATTTCAACTGCATTTTGCAAAATCATAGGAAAGAAAATGATATGCGAGGTATTCCATCCTATATAAACAATTGCTATAAAAGTTCCTACTTAGGGATGGGATTCCCATAAGCAGGTCAAGTCAAGTTGACAGGGTGGTCAAGATTTAAGGGTCATGGAATAATATGATCCATGGGATCATCAATCTTGGGTGGGACTAGATCCTTATTTTAGTTCACAAAACACTAGTCATCATCCAAGTTACTTCCACAACACTCATTTTGATGTAGCCTACAAGGTTCATAATAATGAATTCAAGCCAAAACATGAAAAAAAAACTCTACATGAATCATACTAGTTAGAAGGCTAAGATTTGAATGTCTAGTCACTAAAAAAAAAACGTGTTTGACACAACCAACTACTATGCAATTAGTGTCCTATACAACTATCCTACGACTATAAGACCTCTCTATTAGCACCAAATCTAAAGTAATTGTTTAATGTCGTTTTATTCCATTGATACATTATTTTAGTTGCAAAGTTGTCATAATACATAAAAATCATAAAAACATAAAAAGAGAATGAACATTCTCCTACAACTATTGTTAATGTTGAGATTGAACCCAAAGTAGGCCATTCAATAGGTTTGGGAGTGCCTAAGATCTATCATGTAGAACTTCAAGTCATTGCGCATAATCTATATTTAAGAGAAGTTGCCCGCAATTGGAAATGGAATTTGTATGTGTATAGTGGATTAGTTTTATTTATTTTTGAAATATTATTGGTCTTGTGTTATTGTCAAAAAATATTTCCACAAAAAGTTGCTAGTAAGAAAAAAAATGAAGATTTTGTATCCAAAAATAAGAAAATGATTTTTGAACAAGGACTAAAATTTGTACAAGCACCTAAAAGGTTGCATAGGGGGCATATTTTTTATTCAAAAAACTTTCCTTTGGCTTTACTAATGATATCCAATGTACAGGATTGTAGAAATACTATTAGTTGTAGTAAAGCCTCTCTTTAAGAGCTTAAAGTGATAAGTTTGACCAAAAATTTTGTATCAAAATCAAGTTGTGAGATATTCATATCAAATACATCATAAACAATAAAAACAAAAATTGTATCATCTTATATCAAAAACATGATATGAACCTTTATCTTCAAACTACAAAGAATACTTATTTTTTAAGGATTGAAGTTTTCAAGTGGAATAGAAACTATACTTCATTTTATTACATTTGTGCAAGAGAAAAAAAAAGATATTATTAATATCAAAATAAGATATATGAACAAATAATCAAAACCATTACAAAGGAACATCTCTTAAATAGTAGCCTTGGAACCAAGCTCAAGTCTCCACGTTTAAGAATTTTAACCTTGGAAGGTCGAGGGGTCTTTATGGAATTCATCTTTTCTAAAACCATGGGAATCATTGGTAATAAAATATTCAAAAAACTCATTTGAAGTCAAAGAACTATAGAAGATCTCCACTTTCCACTCCTAAAAACGAGGATGAATGATTGCATTTCTGTCCTATATGGGAGAATCCCTTGTCATCCATCAGACCATTTTGATCCGCGGTGTCTTTACAAGGTTAAAGAACTTCTTTGATGTGTATATTTGGGATTGGGCCTAGTGCAAGACCAAACAATCAATACTCCATCACTTTAAAGGTCATTACCTTGTAGAAGTTCACCTTAAAGAAATTCAAGTGAACAATACACTACATGTAAATCCCATTTTAAACAATATCCCATATAAAAGTAGAAAAAATAGGACTTGAAACAAACCAATATGACTTGAACTTAACTTAATTCACGTAGACACACAATTGACAAAGGTGTCAAGACTGTATGACCAAGAACTTCTAGCTACATTTTGCTTTTGAACCTTTGTCAGGTAAACATTAAAATCTTGCAGTCACAATCTCCATGTTGACTACACTAAATAGTGAAATTAGGTTGCCTGAACAATTAGGTTGCCTTACTCAGGAAAGTTACCTCATGACTCACCACTCGTCCAGATGGAGGCACAAGCAATTCTCTAAACCAGAGTCATAAACCAGTGCACCAATCCATGCAACACACATGGTTCCTACATTACTGCATCCATCTATACTAATTGTACATATTTATATAGTGTGGAATATCGAGAATTTAGTGTGGGGCAACCTAATTTCACTATTTAGTGTAGGTCTAGGAGCTATCACTTTGCCACCCAGATATTTAGAGTTAATCTCTCACATGGACAGATAACTATTTTCTGGTCTATGGTATTCTTGATTTTGAGAGAATTGACTATTTCAAATGCCAATATAAGCAAAGGAGTCTAAGACATCATATGTCTTTCAATCTACAACCGCCCAGATGCATAGAGTTGAGGCAAAATAGCCATGACTAGTTGGAATGAGCTATAAAGTGAAACAATTGAAACTACTCGCAAGTACTAGCCATAGCCGCCCTTTGGAGGTCGCAATACTGGTGACAGCATCTCACCTTCTAGCACCTTATTTGCCATCTCTACTGCGTCAAAAATATAAATATAGTTACTTCATAATCACGTACATATGCAAACAACAAGGGAGAATTGCAAACCACTCAGCTTCACAAGATTCAGCACCTCAAATACTTAAGCTTGCCTACTATTCTAATCTCATAACCTTCAAATTCTCCACGTAGCCTCTACAATAGATGCCAACAATCAAATGAAAAAATATACACCAACCCAATCACAACAACAATTAATGTCAGTTTCTGAATGCATTCTCGCTAACCTGTGGAGACATTCTGTGAGAGAAACCAAAGAAAATCATCAACATGATAGCCAAATAGAATCCTAGCTGCTCGCTCAAAAACCACCACCATGATGGTGCATTGGTCTGTTGCAAGAGAAAACATGTGCATTACTTCGAAGAAAACTTCCCGAACTAGTTCTTGTAGGGCAAGGAAGATTGAACTAAATCCTTGTTTGGCTAGTAGACTACAAATGGTTTAGTACACGTTGACGGATTCAATTTACTAACAATTTGTACAAGTGCTTGGTTACTGGTGAAGCTGGATTTCGTAGCCTTTGCCTACATCTTGCACAAGGGCAAATCTTTTGGTCATGACTACTGATTTGTGCTGGTAATACTTGTTCGCAAGACCCACATACTCTGTAACTGCCGAGGAAAATTTGTGGTCAATTTTCCTATGTAGCAAACTTGCATTGGCATCACTAGCATAGTTGCAAAGGTAATCAAACGGCACACTATGAGGTCTTCAAGAACTTAGAAGGTCTACAACTTTGTTTATTAGACAACTGCATGGAGGGCTATAATTAAAAAAATTTAGCATCCATGCCAATATGAGGGTAAGGTAGAGGTATCTAATTGTGACACGTCCCTAAATGCAATACCCTAAAAATTTTGCATGAAGAGTGCATATTGATTTCGAGAATGTAGACCACCTCAACATCAGAACTTGTGTCGGTGTTAGGTCAAGTACCGTTACAATTTTGAGAAAAATATTTGAATTAGCATATGGTAACACATTCTTTGGCATTAGAATCCTCTTTCATTTGCTTGCAATAACAATACCAAAATTTCATTGTTCTTATAATAGTGAACTTGCCCTCAATGCTTCTCTTAGGTGGTGACCCAGTGATACCAAATCTAAAATTGAAGGATCCAGATTGATTCTAAAAGTCAAGAAAATGAGCTTTATCAAATAAAATAAAGGAGAGATTGTAAACAAAGGACACAATCAACACACTTCAAGACCTAAGGTGAAATGCCTAAACATGAGAATTGCACACTTCAAAGACTGTTTACCTCGACGGATGCACTTAATTCTACTACAACAAATCACGTGTGAACAAGTGGTTTCTAATAAATTATAATTTTGACTTCAACTTTTGAGCATTGTTTACTAATGATTATAGGATTCTACTCTCAAAATTTCAAACTCAAATAAAATATGAAATGATTTCTAGAAGAGGTTAAAAATGCACTAAAATGACATGTTTTTTTAACTCAAATATTTTTAGAGAACACATTTAGATGACCATTGCATCAATATTCAACTCAAAATGAGCTTTCAATAGAGAGTTATTTTTAGGAATTTTTGGTTAATTTTTTCGACAATTTTTTCTCATATAATATAGGGATGTAAAAGTTATTTTTCAGTGCTACAGTGTATCTTTTTGCTTCAAAAATTTGCAACTAATTATTATTAAAAAATAAAATATCAATAATTCAAAACATAAACTTTCAAAGTAGGAAAATCTATTCATATTTTTTTCATTTAGTTTTATTTAAAATTCAAAAAGTATATAGGGGTCCAAAGTTTTGTTTGTACGCTAACATAAAAAAAGGGGGAGTGCACCCCCCAAGCCGTTTACTACACAAAAAATCCAAGAACTGCATGAAGTAGAAGGTGTTCATACCAAATCAATAAAGGATCAAATGCAATAATGGAGTAGAGATGTACAGTTAGGTCCAGCTCAATTACGAATTCTGGACCTCAACAATCTCGTTTAGTTTTATAGTGTCTCTAGTTCACGACGTCACCCACATCACGGTTGAAGGTTTCCGTGGCCCTACTCCTGCGGTCTTATGCACCTCATAGTCTTCTTCCTATTCCAATTAAACGCGCCGGAATCATGGGCCCATGCACAATTTTTCATAGCTCCCCCCATTACTGCTCCAAAACTTGTCTGCGCCGCCATTGACTTCACCACCCACTCACTCCTCCATGGCTTCCTTTCCGGTGCTCCCACTTGCACTCGTTGATTGCCCATCTCTCCAGCTCCAGCTTTACACCGCCTTTCCATTTTTTGCCATTTACAATTCCTCACATTCTCGCTTGCTTTCACTTGCACCTTCCGGTGCTCCTCTTCCCGTTTTTGGGCTGATTTTTTTTTGCGGGGGTGGGGGTGGGGGGATATATACTCAGCCCATTGGGCTTGGCTCCTTTTGCATGACCAATGCATATGGTTTATTAGCCCTACCTTTGCTAACCCGCCGCATTTGCTCTTGCTTTGGTGCGATTCTAGCTTCTCTTCCGCATCCGTTTCTACTGCTTTCAACGACACTTTCCCAATTGGGTTTTCTCTCGCTTCTAGCACTCTATATTTTGGGGGTTGCACACTCTTTTCAAGGCTGATCTGTTGCCCAAGCTCGCACATTCAAATTCCCTGATGTTGACTGGTGAGTCTCCCAATTTCTAGATGAGACTACATACACATTTTTTTATTTGAATTTCCATTATGTCGTGTCATAATCCATCAGTAATCCATCATTTGAACTTGCATTCTTTCAGATTGCCATGTGCATACAGACGCTAAGCGATCATGAGAGGGGTCTCATTGTGGGAATGCGGGAGGGTGGAGTGAAATCTAGTCGCATTGCCGGGTTGATGGGAATGCCGCGTTCTACCGTGTCCACCGTTTTGACGAAGTGGAAGAAATTTGGGTGCGTTACTACAGGTAAGTCGAATCCTCCGCCAACAAAACTCTTAGTTCGTTCACTTCGAGACCTAGGTAGAGAAATCCAACAAAATCGGCGTCTTTCTTTAGCGACACTTGCTCAAAAGTTCGGAGTTTGTCGAACCACCATCCGCAAGCATGTGTGTCTACTCGGATTCGGGAATCACATCACTCTAAGGAAACCTTTTCTTAGTGCAAAGCATAGAAATCAGAGATTGGCATTTGCTCGCAAGTATAAGCGTTGGACTGCAGAACAATGGAAGAATGTCATTTGGACAGATGAAGCTTCTTTCGAACTTGGCAAAGAGAGTCGGCGAATTCGAGTTTGGAGAAAGGTGCACGAGAACTATGACAACCAATGCTTGGCGCCCACTTTCAAATCAGGGAGAACGTCAGTTATGGTATGGGGTGCATTTAGTAGATTTGATATATGTCCACTCGTTTTTATGCCACAAGATGAGCGCACTGCTAATGACTTCGTTCAGAATGTATATGAAGGCACTCTCTCCGGGTTTTATTTCATGCATGATGCACCAGAACAACTCATTCTCATGGAAGACGGTGCTCCCGTACATCGTGGCAAAGTTTCAGAATTTTGGAGGAAAGCTCACGGGATAGCCAAATTGCAATGGCCTCCGAATTCACCCGACTTGAACTTATGGAAATCATGAAAGATTTGTTCCGCCACCACAAGAAGCCAAGCAACAAGCAAGAAATGATGGACACTATTAGAGCGGTTTGGGAAGAGGTTTCTCTTGAGCAACTACAAAATTTGATAGAAAGCATGCCCAATCGAATGAAAGCAGTCATTTCAGCAAGGGGTGGTAGCACTAGATGGTAGGGACTATGCACAACAAATCAAATATGATATATGCTTTTCCACTTCATATGTAAATATTTGTACAGATAATGAACTACTCTTTACTACGATTCCAACGCAACTTCTGCTTGAGGAATCCGTTCATTTTTAGCCCGGATATGGCTTCTTGAAGTTGCACCGATTTTCAATAACGATTGACTCAGGTCCAGAATTCGTAATTGAACTAGACCTGACTGTACATGAATGTTTGCCATAGCTGCTTTGCTTTCTCTGCTTCAATCCTTTAAAATGAAAGATAATCTCAAGCCCAGTAAAGCCTAAAAACCTCCATCGCTTATTCACGTATCTGAATTTTGAGGATACCTCTGAATAGCTGATGGCAAATAATCTTAAACATTGCAATCTTGCACAACAAAGAAATTTCATGTAAAAAAAGCTGCAAGCCTCAAGGCATAGCACCAATCGATTGAATTGTTCCTCACTCAATGTCAAATACTTTAAGTAAAGCACAATGCCCTCAACCCTTTGAAAAACAACGCCTCCCTTGAGTTTCAATTTCACCTTAAAAAACACACGACACACAAACCAAACATGACACAAAAGTTTCCCGTGGAGGGCGTCCGACGTCTTCCGCCAAAAGCTTATATGGATTAAAATACCAAACTCACTAACCTTAACAATGGATTGTTCCTTCTTCTCAGTTGCTCATCGTTGTATATGATCCTTACAGGTCTGTTGCTTCGCTTGTTGTCCTTTCTTCTCCATCTCTTTTCTTTCTTGCTTATCACATTGAGGAACAGATTCAACTAAGGACACAAAAATAGACATTACACTACAACAACAATGCAATTAAAACAATCAAAGCTTACCATTTCTTGCAATGTCGCCATCTCCAGCTTTTGGATCAGTTGTTACAACTTTGCTTTTCCGATTCCTCTTCAAAGAATCGTCCTTTAGGATTTGCCACTCTTTGGCAACTTTGGCAGTGCTGGCAACTTGATCAGGGTGTCACTTGGCCCGAAGTATTTCGATTCTCTTGTGCAACTTGTCATGCAACTCTTTGTATATTACTGCCATTGGCTTTTCCACTTCAACACTTGCCACAGTAAGTCACATTGCAAGCTTTGCCAAGGATCGATGCATAAGCAGTTTTCATTAAGCACACGGTAAAACTATAACTCCATCAGTGTATCCTACTACACTGCACATAAAAAACAATGTAGACTACTTTCAACGTTGATTACAAAACCTTCACTAGTCTTAAAAAGTCTCCCCGAAAACATTCAATTAACACAAAAGCCAACACTAGCAAGACATACAATATCTCATCGACATGATCAGAGAAAAATACACACTTATTCAAGCTCGTTTGGCTTTCTTTAAATTCAATTTTGTCTTTCTCTTGGATTCAGCCCGTGCTTTCTTGCTCAAGCCATGTACCCCCTTGTCAAACTTTACTTTTATTTTTTGGAACTATAAAGTTCAAGGTTCTAACAACAACCAATGAAAATCCGTTTCTATTAATAAAATTAACGAAGTTCCTTATCAGGGAAGCATAAACATCCACTAGTTGGGCCCATAAAAATGTCACTATTATGAAAATATGATTGATAATATGACTTAACATTCTCCAAATATGCTCTATGTAGTTCTTTGTGAAGTATTTTGGTGTTCCCAATAGGCATATAGTATACACCCATGAAATACAAGGCTTGAAAATGACTAGCAGTTATATTTGTAGTCATATTTCTCCTCAAGGTATTGGCCTTCACAAATATGACCGCTAGTCATTCCTAGTCATATTTTTGTAGCTATAAAATATTCATTTTCTTGTAGTGACTCACTCTCCCACTATTACTAATAGAAATAAAACTCCCTACCTTCCATACACTACAATCATCTTACAGCCCCTCTCTTTGCTATAAGTCTTTAGCTTAGACAATAAGATAGTCCTTCATGAGTCAAATGTACAATTTCTTTCTCACCTACAGTATAAAACAAACAAAGAACAATGCATAGCCTCCAAACATCACATCCCTCCTTGATGTTGCCATTGAAGCAGACTCGATCAACCAATGTACTCAACGTAGGTGCCTCAGGTATCCCTGAGTCCCTCAATACAATGCAAGAGTCTCATCACATGGATGTTGAGCCTTGTTTGACGTCCAATGTACCTAGGTAGCTTTGCCAACTCAATAGTTGTTGTGAGAACCATGTTGCGTCCGATATGCTAATTGACTCTCTATTTACACTTGCTTACTAGTTCCATGAACGTATTGTAGGATGTCCTTTACATTAAATATGTATTTCTTTTTTATATGCCCCATCTTATAAGGCTAGCCCATCCTTGTTTTGAGAAGCATAGCTAGTGCGTTATTGAACGCATGGATCTCAAATTGGGATTGTTTGGAGCATATGAAGATGCTTTAATTGTATTATTCTTTGTGTTTTTGGAAATGAGATGTAGTATAGGCAAAAAAAGACAAAGAATCCAAAAATTGACCAAAAATAGGGCAACCGATCACTAAAATGTTAACCCTTAAAGGACCAAGAGTCTCCTCTAGGGATTCTGAGGAATTCAAGCAAGTTCCTATGACCACAAGTTTTGGTGAAATTTTTTAGAATTGTTTTATAAGATAGACAAACTTATTAGCTTTGTAGGAATATAATTTTTATTTCAATCAATGTTTGGGAGCACAAGTTATGCCATCCTAAACATAATTTTTATTTCAATCAATGTTTGGGAGCACAAGTTATGCCATCCTAAACATAATTTTCATATTTTTGGTCAAAAAAAGAAATTTACAAAAACTTGAAATAATTTTTAAAAAAATTCTCTCTTAGATCCTATTTTTGTCTATATGTAAAGCTTTACTTCAATCCATTTGGATTAGTGATGTGAAAGTTAAAGACCATCTCATTTTTGGGGCAATCTAAGCATCTTCTTGAAAAAATAATAAATAAGACTCATTTTTTAATGCAATATTCACAATTTTTCAAAAAAAATTGTTTAACATGGTTAATTTTTCTTATTAGAACAAACTCACCATTGGGATTATTGTGTTTCAATCCCATCTTAAAGCTATTAACAATTTAGTTTTTCTTTCAATCTTGAACCTACTTCTACTTGACAATTTTTAAATAATGAAAATCAAGCATTTAAAAAATTTTAAAAGAAAATTCTTAGACTTTCAATTCAATTCTTCAACACAATTTTTTTTTAATTCACTAGAAGAAACCCGCGTTTAACTTGACGGATTTTTTTGCGCATCATGTTACAATTTCATGTTTTTATGTCAAAAATTACGTCCAATGTAACATCTTGATGTTAAACGCGGGTTTCTTTTAGTGATTCAAAGTCTGTAGTGCAAAAAATTTCCACAAATGGAGGTCAAAGTCATTTGATATTACAAGGTACTATTCCAAAAACCTTTATTTTCCAAATTTGAATGCTAATATTTTTCAATTTGTATAGTCAAACTTTATGAAATTTTTACCACATGATCTTAGACAAGTACAAGATTCTACGGTTAGATTCTAAATTTTATTTTGTTTTGTTTTCTTAAGTGAACGCAATAGAAATGGTAGTTTTGAGTGAATTTTGGCAAAAAAAGACCTTGGTTCTTTAGAGGTTAAAGGCAAGTCCGTCATTTTCAAGGTCATTTTCTATTGTGTAGAAATGGAGAACCAACTACAACCCGAAGTTCCTTTGCCGATCAAAAAGATAAATATGATTGAATCAATATGTCAATCTTGTTACAAATTCTTACTAATCTAAAGTATTGACGAAGCTTTGAAAAAAGGATCAATTACTACTGCAGCTTGTCGATTTGGTTCTACCACTCAAACAATTAACAATATCTAGGCAAGGGACTAAGCATCCATATCAAATGGCAATGACTTTGGAGACATTTCTTCTTGTATTAAAAGAAATTTAGGACAAAAGAGGAAAGAGATTGATGTAGTCAACATCATAGATATTCCATTGAAGCAACACAAAAACATTTGATTATTGGTGTTTGCTATGAATGTCTCCAAATTGACATTGCATCGATGCATAAAAGAAGGGAAGCTCTACCACCATTCGAATGTGCTAAAACCATTCCTCACTGATGCAAATAAGAAATCTTGGCTTGAATACACATTGTTCATGATTGAATCATCATATTTGAACACAAAGTTGCCAATATTCAAGGGTTCATTTGATTGTGTTCAAATTGATGAAAAATTATTTTATCTTACTAAGGAAAGCAACAACTTCTACTTGGTGCCCAATAAAAAAGAGCTACAATGTACTACTATATGTAAGCTCTTCATTCTCAAGGTGATGTTCCTTGCTATTGTTGCGTGCCCGGCTTCAATTACTTGAGAAATTCGTATTTCAATAGTAAGATTGGAATATACCCTTTTGTATTTCAATAATCAGTCAAACGATATGACAAAAACCATTTGGTCGGTATAATGGAGACAAAGTCAATTGCAACAATCACAAAGGAAATCACAAAATGAATTTTGATAGAGAAGGTGTTCCCAAACATTTAGACCATTAAAATAGCTTTTACATAGAATTGAAACAGCCTATTGCCACTAGTGACATTATTTTTGCAAGGAGTTAATCTCATGAATTTTTACAACTTCTTTTTTCAAAAAGATGCTTTGCTTACCTTAAAAAGAAAGATTGTTCACAAGTTGTTTTCCTTGCACATCATTGATTCAAATTGAATGAACCAAAGTTTCTCATATAGACAAAATTACAATCTATAAGACACAAGTTTAAAAAAACATATTTCAAGTTATTGTTGACTTTTTATTGCCCACTAAACAAAAATTATGACTTATTAAACCATAATTTTTTCTCCCTAGTAATCTACATGTGTTGAATGGCACCCTAGGCACCTTATAATATGTCCTTAGGATAGTGTACATTTATAGGAAGCCAACCTAATCTTGCTAATTTTGCTTTGCCCATAGGTAAGTTTGGCCACGAAGTTTGGAGCTAGGATCTATTGAAGTCTTTGTTCAATAGGATAATGTGAAACCACATCCAAGTTCAGATGATCCAATTATAATTGAAGAGGGTGAAAAGAATGGACTCAAGATTCATTTGGTGTGCCACCTACTAAACAACCCAAATACTAATGTCCTAGACTTTGGATTCTTTTGGTCCATTTAGTCACTGTAGCATCAAAAAAATGCCTAATATGATTGACAAGTTGGTCATTGCAATAATTGCCTCATTCAATGAGATGGAGAAGGAAAAATTGAATGATTTCTTCCTTTCTTTCCAAGGCAACCTCATCAACATCATGAAAGTTAACAAGGGCAACAACTACAAGCTCCCTCATGTCTTCTTTTTTATTTTGAACCTACTTCTATGTAACAAGTTTTGACCCCTAAAGTCCCATTTCTCTATTGAAGACAAAATTGATTTTGGTTAGGCTTGTTTAGTTTTGATTAGTACCACATGCAATTTTTCAAGAGCTTCGAGCACATATAATTTTTACGTGAAACAGATCTTTATTGCAAAAGTTATGTTGTTTTTTAGTGAAAATGGAGAGATAACTTGAGTAGGGTTTATTCCTTTGACTTTGCCTTGGGCCAAGTTTTAGGCCAACTACTCGACCAAGCTAGGGTAGTAGATTCAATTTCGGGCGCAAGGGTCAGAGCAATAAGGGTTGGCAAATGCTGAAGGGAGGTGGCAATTGAACAGAGCACAGAGGGTGGAGAACATGTGGAGAACAACAAAGAGGGCAAGAAGTAGTTGAAGAAGGTGGGGAGGGGTGGGAAGGAGGAGGGAGCAACAAAGAGGGTGAAGAGTGGAGCAAGTGAGGAGCAAGTAGGGAAGGCGGGGATCGTGGGGAACAATTGGGGAGGTAGAGAGCATGTGGGAGGTGGAGAGCATGTGGAAGCAATGGAGAACCCATTTTGCAAGAGTTGCCCTATGTCTTGGAGCTCACATTGAGCTACAAATTGACATAAAAATTAGAGATTTTTGAATTAAATTTATTTGGGGGGGGCTTGTTCATTATGATTACCTACTTCAATCTACCATTCAAATTATAAGGTTTTTGAACTATGTGGTGGGAAAATGTGTGCTAGAATTGGTCAAATGTTGAGACATAGTTGCATTGCAAGATTTTTTGAATATACTCCATGTCTTGAATTGACTTGAAAATTGGTGGACATGCCTTACATGATATTGATTGTGGAGAAAAATTAAATTTGAAGTTCATAGTGTAAAAATTGACTACAAGAGGCAGTAAAAGCCATCTGAAATTTTCAGATAAGGCCAAAAGAAAAAACTTATTACTTTAAATGCAACTATCTTTCAATCCATATGGTCAAATTTTACGAAAACTTTACCACATCATCTTCTATAAGTTTAGTACAAGATCCTATGGTTGCATTTTGAAAAAATTCATCATATACATTTTTTTTATGAATGGATTAGAAAAGGCAGTTTTCAATGTTTTTTGAGGCAGAAAATTCAAGAAAATGCCTTGGGACTTTAGGGGTTAAAGCGATTAAGAGTGAAAAATTGAGAACTTAAACATGGAGCAACCTTGGAAGTGTCCATCCGTTGATGAAAAACCTAAATCAAGTCACAATGAAAAGTGCCGATTCAACCCTCCTTTGAGTTATCTGAAGAACGTTTCGGGAATGAAAATACCTGATCCTACAAACAGACAACTTTACTTTGCCTGCAGGCAAGTGCATTCGAAGGTCACCTCAAACTAAGCTTACCTTATTATATGAAAGAATAACAGTGAGACATTGTTTCCACTGTCAAGGAACAAGTAGTCGCTTCCAGAAAGTAAACAAAATTTAAACAATGCTAATCCAATACTGTGGATGCTGTTTGCTTCACGTAACCACTGCTTCTGCTTTCAGCTCTTTCAATGTAAAGAAGGCTCTGTAAGGCATTCCGCTTACGTTCAATCTGCTAGGTGAAAACTTATCAAATAGCAATAAATAGGTTTAGGGTGTAAAGAATCAAAGAATTGTCAAATACATGAGCAAAATAATTTCCTACCACACGGGAGCTGATGTCCCAAAGAATTGCTACTTTAATTCCGATAGACGCTACGCAATCCTGCATTTCTTGTCCACAAGAATCTGCTGTGTAGGGTGCACAATTATATCACAGATCAATTTCACCTGCACAAAACAACGAGTACCATGGTTGGGTCACAACAGAACATCGTCTGACTAAGCTTTTTGTTGTCTCTACCTTCAAGGGAGACAGATTAAGCAGTGGAATGGGCTAAGCAATGGTTTGAGAATACAGAAAGTTTTTTTGCCCAATGAAAATGAGACGTGTTAAAAGGCAATAGTAGCATATGGTGTCCAATTCTCCAAACCATGACTTTCTTATGTCTAGTACAATTGTGACATTACTGAAATAGGGCATTCGAAGATTCTTGAATAAAGGATATTGAATTTTTCAATTAACGAGGATTTTACAGAGGACTAGACATATGAAAGTTAAACATTTCTATTTGGGGGTAGAGACACTTGTGATGAGACACTTGTTTCTTATAGAAGGAAAAAATAGAGACTGAAAAGCACGCAGAAAGAACTAGAAAGAGCTTGAACACAGGCAGAGCTTGTCACGGACCAGGAACTCCTGCAACAAAAGAGAATTTGCTTTGAGATTTTCCACCCAGGCATCGTAAAGAGACTGGAGCACGACATACCTTCAAGACGGACGACGTGACACCCAAGAAATGAACTCGAGCTCTGATGACGCCGACGACGGTGAACGGAATGGAATCCTTGGCGGAGTCCTTGAGCAAGCTGAGTCCCGTCCCTTGCATGACATCAATCTGGTTGGACACCAGCAGCACTGACATGGTGTGGTTGCTGCGCCCTGGTTGATTGATGGCCGGCACGGTCGAGTTCCCCACGAACATGTCCTTGTAGCTTACGTCCGCCTCCGTGGGGCTGTACGTGATTCGGAAGCGGTTAGGGTTTATGGCGGTGAGATTGGCTGTCATGTTCATCGACAGCAGCGCTTTCAGCACAATCCCCTCACGCTTGGGCGTCACCTGTGTCATCATGCACCCAATTTCAAGCTCTTTGAAAACATTTTTAGGAGTTCTGAAAAGGAACAAGAACAGGGTTACTGATCTTTCAAGGATGGTTTCTTTAAAAGATCTGAATATGCGAACCCATGCCACTGCCATTGGTAATTTACATTTGCAAACGTTTTTTGGAGGCAGTTTACTATGGATCTTGCGCTACGCATTCCGAGGACAAGCTACACAGTTACATTCAAATCTGTTTCTTATGACCTTCTTTTAAATTACATTCTAGAATATCTGCACATTTGCCACACAATCAATGCCTGAAGCACACATTCAGACTATGTCATAGCGAAGTTGGGGCACAGGTGGTCGGATTAAAGAGGTTTGAGTGTACAGCTACATTCGCAAAATGCAGTAGAATGCGCGCAATTATTGCTACCTTTCAGACATTGTATTTGTACATTACCTCGTAGACTACGTTCTGATTGAATCCGAATGACCTACCCGACGACATTTCAAGATTCAAACGTGCAGAAGTCCCCCCAAAACGCGACGCACATTACCTTGACAGAAGCAATGGTGATGTCGGTCATCTCGACCGAAGGGTATTTAGGTTTCGAGACGAGATACAGCGTGAGACCGAGGAAGAACAGCAGGAGGAGCGAAACGAAAACGACGACGATCGTCCAGCAGCAACATCGCTTCCACGACTTCTTTGTATTTGGAGGCTCGACGTTGAACTCCTCGTGGAAGGAGCCATGCCTGGATCGGCTGTAAGGAGCTTGCTCGCTGGCCTTGGTGAACTTCATCTGGAATACGCAACTAACCCTTCAACCGCTCCACTTTCATTTTGTCACTGCATGTCCTCAACGGTACAACTCCTACATTGATGATCATCCCGAGTGTCGGAAAACAAAACTGAAAGCAAATCTTCATATCAGGATCAATCGGTTTGTGTCATGGAGGTCTTTCCAGGGCTCAGCGTCACCAACTCACCACTGCTTGGAAAAGAAACTCGTGGAAGTCGAAGAAGAGATATTGCGAACAGTGGGTACCTGGATCTATTTTGGTAAAGTGCTTGTGTTTAACACTTTCATTATGAATGTCCGCCAAGTATGCCACAGAAATCTTCGGGATGGCTAAATGTGGCCATTGCTCGCCAGCAGTGTGCCTTGCTGATAGGCAAGGAATGGATTGCGCTCCTTCCACAAAAATTGCAAATTGTGTGCGCTTATGGATTCGCGAGTTCTTGCACGCATAAGTAACTTGGTCTGGTCGTTCACGGTTCACCATGCCCTTACCATTCAGTTTCGAGAATTTGCAACTGAAGTGAACAGTCCTGAAATAGTATGCTTTACACCTCGAATCATCCAATAAGCAACATGGCTCCTACTAAAAGTCTGAAATGCACTTACTCATCTCATCCAAGAATTTGATAGACTACCTATCATTGTCAAGTTGTAGGGAGTCAAAAGGAGATTCCAATTCTCGTCATGCTTTTTTTCTGAATTTTGTATGAATAAACTTTGGAGTTCTGAAAACAGGTCTACCCAAAATCGACCATAGGCTCTGGTAAATAGAGGCTATGTATTTCGGCAAGAATCAGTACGGGTAGGTATAGGAAGCCCAATGCTTCTCTGGGGTGTATCAAACTTCAATCTCCAGTCTCGCTCTGGATGACAAGCACATCATTGCGCAGAAGTGAACGGAAAGACCTTTCTGGCACGGTCGCTAACAAGAACCAGAACGCCTCTCTATTGAAGGAGTTACCTGTAATTCAACAGATTACAAAATGATGACATTGATTACTGTTGACGTTGGTTTCTGGAAGCAGGATAACGAGACATGGTGTCAAATACAGCGATTCATGAAAGGGAAATATAACTTCCATGAACAGAGTATCTTTCAAGAGGGAGAAAAAAAGATTGGAACTACTCTACAAAAGATATCGAGGATTGGTGTACATACAATGCTGCTCAACCAATCGATTCACTATCAAGCACGTTCACAGCTCATAAGACATTCTGTCCCCAAAATACAGAGCAGACGAGTTACACTGGTGGCTCAGCTAGCAGCGGTCACTAGGCTACCGAGACCCCAGATATCTATGTCTGCTGAGCTTGTGACGTAATTAAATGTCACATCTCTCAATGAAACCTAGGTGCAAAACTTGTGGTCTCTGATGAAACCAGAAGGACACACTACCTATTTGAAGTGAAAGTCTGTAAACCTATCCAGTGCACAGTTAAACCTGACATTCAGCGAATTGAGGCGCTCTCAAGAGAGATAAATCCTAAACCTTAATGTGGTAGTAATCAGCGTCAAAGAAGTGCACACGGACATATCCATCTTCACCGCCGCTTGAGAAACTGCATCCCACGGAGTGTCACCATATTAATAACGAACTAATATCCTCATGCTTCCAGATGACAGAGAAAACCTCTATTCAAGACGCCCAGAGGGCTCTAAAGAACCCCCACAGCCATCATTAGACGATAGTCGGCCAAATAATTTCTATTTTCTGAGATGGAACAGGCAAACTTGTACAACTATTAAACTACACAGAACATCTACTTGCATTCAATCTCTTTCTGACGCACAAGATACTGCATAAGATATGAGTGATTTTCACCTAGTTCTCAGTAAAAACAAAGTCTTACAGCATACCGCAGTACAAAAAAAACTCCAGCATTAAAAATATTAAAAAAAAAACTAGCCCATCGGACTTGAATGCATATCCAGTAAATCAACAAGCGCACCTTCTACCATCAGGATTGAAGGCAAGAGCATTAATAGGGCCGAAGTGACCCTTCACACCACCAATTTCGTCTTCAAAAATCTGCACACCACAGCATAAGCTGATGAACGTTGATTTCCTTCGCACTCTTGACAGTCAACTACTAAGCGCTTGCCAGATAGACATCCTCTGCGACTAAGCGTGGGTGTAAGAAGCATCAACATAGCACTACGCTGTTGACACGAATTTCCTTACATCACGCGAAGGCCAGGAGAAAGAAAACGGTTAGTATGGAGAAGGAAATAACATGACCGAGGAGAGGAATACGACATCTTAAGACAGATAGGAGACTGACCTTGTGGAAAAACTTAGCCTCAAACTTTCCAGCTCGACTGCTTGTCATCGTCACTTGTGACGCTTCTTGACCACCACCAATGACGACCTGTATCAAAGCCATAATAACCGATTGAGCATACTTGAAGTCCCTTGTTATTCGCTAGACTCCATCAATATGAACTTGTCCACCACTTTCAGGCAAGCAAAACGTTTTAGAATTCATCTTCCTTGGGAACGCCTAAACTCGACGAATGCAAGTAAATGTGGCTGTCTAGTGCGTAGAGAGTAGTCAGACCATACATGGTCAAGAAGAGGTGAAATTGCAGCTGCATTCACGGGTCGCTCTGTAGTATAGGTCTTCAGCACAGTCAAGGTTCGAATATCCCACAATTTTGACGACTTATCGTGAGAGCCAGTGATGAAATGTGAGCCATCTGCAGACTTAGCCATAGATGTAATCACTTTCGAGTGGCCCGTATCAGGGTCACTTTCCTTCAAGCACTCGCCCGTCTGCAAGCGAGGCAAGAAATAAATTACGTTGAAACAAAAGTGTAAAGAATTTGCAATAAAAGAAAGTGTTGAGGTCTCAATTTGCAAAATCTCAAGCGGCTGATAATATGCTTCCAGCACTAAAACCATTCAAGATCTAAATTAACTAATGCGGAGACCCAAAGATCCAAGAGTTGAGACAGACCTCGGCATCCCAAATGCGAATGGTAGCATCTTCTCCTGCACTGATGATGGTCTTGTTGAGTGGCCCCCAAATAACTCTGTTAATCCTTCCTTGCGGACCGGTGATAGTCAGAATATCCTCACTCGTTTCTGCGTTTTCATACTCCTCAGAAATCATAAATTGACGAATGCATCGGCTAATTGAAATAAAAATTTATCTTTAAAAAACTGAAAACCTCCACCAGCATCTCTACAGGTTAATGACGACAATAAGATTTTCAGAGTAGTCTCATCAGCAACATCCAATGAAACCCTTCATAGTGAGCTCAGGCCGGCGGTTTAGGGTAGTACTACCTCAAAAGCCTAACTGCAATCTCTAGTAATGCAGACACACATCGAGTGGAGGTAATTACACTTAGAAAACGTCTTCATACCTAAATCGAAATCGAAACCCTAAAAATGGCGTACTGATATAAGCATCACAATTTATTTTTCTGCGTGAAGTAAACAATTGACTACATTGCAAATACTCGGACTCTCGGAGTAGCGTTCTCCAAGTCGCGACTCGTGCTCGTACTTTTTGAATCATAAGAGATGGAGCAAGCACTTACGCAAGGACCGATCAGACTCAATCTGCTTGACATGAATAGCCGACTGCTGTTCCATAAAAGGATCAGTGGTGATCACGACCATCTTGTCTCCTTCTGAAAAGCTCACAGCTCTCGCGGGTGCATCAAAGTTGAAAGAATGCAGCTGAACACCCGTTTCGCAATCCCACAGCTTCACAGACTGGTCGGCTGAACTTGTCACCAACCGTGTCGAATCCCCTGAAAGAAAAACCCATTGCAAAACCGACTCAAAATTACTTTTTCCCCATGCGCCACCAACAACTAGGGTTTCACCAAATGCTCCAGAATTACCCTAAATGCTACCAAAGACTTACTGGAAACATCACAGCACCACACGGCTCCGTTGTGGCCGCGGTAAGTGCCCAAGCGCTCGCCATTACTCGCGTACCACACGGTGGGCGTGTGATCCTTGGCACAGGAGAAGAGCAAGTCGCCATCGCGGTTATACTTGAGAAAAGTGAGAGGCCGCTCGTGCCCCTTCAACAAAATCGGCCTCATCTTTCAACGTTTCCTTGGATGACGTCCTCTTCTTCCTTGCGAAAACAGAATTACGCCAAACGACAACGAAATTCGGTAGCCTCAAGCTCAGGGAGACGTCAAGCTCCGAAGATCGAAAGAGAAGGAGTTAGGGTTTCGTCGTTGGAGCTTATTCAGTATGTCTTTAGCCACGTTTGCCCTAAACATAACCCAAAGAGGAACGCCAGGGTACTGTATTGTATTAAGGTAAGAGAATATTGTGCCACGGTGTCTCAATAGAGTACGTTTCAAATTTTTAAATGTACTCTACTTAGGGTTGGGTTGGTTTACATTCGGGCCAAATCAAGGGCCAAAAACATTTCACTATACCCCACTTTGTTGATGTAAAATAGTAATGGAACTTTGCATGGTCTTAGTATAAATCCATGAGAGACCATAGTTAAGCCATATTTATTTATTACTAGATGTGAGATTGTTAATCACAATTAAATAGACAAAATTTATAGTTGTGAGGTTTTAATCCATTATAGTCTCCTAAAAATTCATTAAGCTTACTTCAAAGAAGTGGTTTAAAAAAAAGCTTTTAGAAACTAGCAAAATATTATCTATTTTGGTCATGAAGGATTCCAAGTAGATTTCTTATTCATTAAAAATAGCATGGGCCTTATCATACTACTAAAATCATAAGTCCCTCTGTAATATCACAAATGCTACCATTAATACTAGGGGCTTGTGCTTGCTATGCTACGCATTCATTGTGTCACATATTAGTGAAAATTTGATATATTTGAATAGAATGCATGATAATGATTTCAATAAGTTTTTAAAATAATTATTTTAAATATTTTATAAAAATATTTTCAATCATGCATACATAGAAGTTATATTTTCACACAATGTGATATTACAGAAATAGAGTAGCAATTCACAATCACTTCTGTAATATCACTTTTTACAAAGGGTGGTATTATAGAAATAATATAGTCGTTGCAATTGAGGTGATATTAAAGAAGATCAATATGGTGATATTATAGAGGTAGCAATTCCATTGCTTTTCTTGGCTTTATACTTCTTTTGCATTTCTATGATTTTGTGCTTTTGTGAGCTTTGAATTAAATTGTTCACGAAGCTTTTGAGATTTACAAGTTTTTCCTTTAAATTCTTCTATTTGGGTTGCCATTGTTTGTAACAATTGAGTTAAATTTCTAATGCATTCTAATGTATGTGTATCTTTTACCATATTCATCATTGCATGTATTACATTCATCATTCATTAAATTTCTATTGTTTATTTCAATATATGCTTATTTATTAATAAAATTATATGAACATTTTAGTAATTTTTATCTGAAGATTTATTGAAATTCTTGCTTTGCATTCTATCTAATACATAAAAGTTCTAATGAAATTCTAATGAAATTCTAATGAAATTCTAATAAAATTCTAATGAAATTCTAATGGTGAATGCGTAGCATAGCAAGCACCAACCGCTAGTTCAAAGTCTAAAATCCAACTTGGACCACACCTATCTCTTCATTAATCACTACTTTGATAATTCTAAAAGGCTTTTCGTCCGGCCTTGGTGTAAAACAACCCTAAATGAGCTTCACCACCTAGGCGCATCACAAAAAAAAATTTTAAATAGTCGTAGGCCTTGAAGCATTGGATAGAGCTTAAACCCCTATTGTCACTAGAAGAACCCCATGTGTTTTCTAACGTGACAATTTTGCATTTAGATGTTGTGTGTAATGTCTCCAAATGTCTATATTTGAATATTTGGTAGTCTAAAATTTTAAACATACAAAAAACATCAAAAATCTCACTAGACATCCCCAAAAACATGAGGCAATGGAGTACTAAAATTTTGCCATGTGGTTGCTATGTGAGCACCATGTAGGCGTAGGAAGGCACATAGGATTTTTTCCATCTAGTCCCACCCATAATATGACACTTAATATGACAACAAGAAAAGTAATGTAGCATCCAATCAAGATGACATGGCATGCCACATCTACATAGTTTTTTTATTGTTTGAGAATTTAATTACTATTTGAAAAGACGTTAAGTTAGACATCCAAATGTGTACTAAGACATCATTTCAAACATTTTTTGAGACATCAACTCAAACATCTAGACATTTTTTGAGATGTTTACATAGAAATTCAAACATTTTCTAAAAATTTTTGGAATATTAACTTCGACATCCAATCATTTTGTGACAAGTATATTACATGACTTTTGAAACCACTTATTGTACATAAAGTAGAAATGAGAAGACAAGTTATAGATACAAGTGTGGTGGTAGGAAGTAAGACAAACCATATAGGATATGTAAAATATTAGAATTGTGTTACAAGTGGAGATAGCATGTAAACATCCAACAAGATGTCTAGAGGATAGAGTGGATTGTCCCCATCTATATCTCCCCAAGGAATATCAATGCCTTCTAAACATTCATTGGGGGACAAAGGTAATGGTGCCCGATGTTGAAACTGATGTATGTTTGATTACTTTGATATCATAGTTGTGTTTAAGATTGCTCACATGAAACACATGCATGATTTTCTCAGTTACCTTAATCCCTCAAGGCCCAAGGCCTTTTGGGGTCTAAGAACATCATTGCTTTTGAAATGTTACAAGTCTAAATGTCACTAAAATATAGAGACCTCAACTGCATAATCTTGTAGTGTACATGTTGTAGATGTCATTGATCAAATTTGGAGTCATTTGGCTACATGGATTGCAAGATCATAATGTTTTAGTGTTGAAAAAGGATGCTAAAATTTTCCTTACAACACATTTGGAGGCGAAATTTGATTTCTAAACCTTCTCATATGAAAAAACTTTAAACTATAAAGTGCTTGAAAATTAGCATACAAATACATTGGTGAAAGAAAGTATCATTCAATCGACTCATTGTGTCTACGAAATGGCTTTAAATGTCAAGAAAAGTTGCAAAAAAATACATCCAAGGTTGAACCTCCTTCTCTTAAAATGCCTCTTAGTCACTCATAACTTCTTGAATTGATATGAAATTTTATCCACACTAACTAGACTAGTATACACAACTTTACCAAAAACAATTTTTGAAAACAGGCACTATATGAAGAAGAAATAAGCTGCCGAAGTTCACTATAATGAAAAAATATTAGGGTTTTGAACTTTGAATTGCTCTACAACATTCAAAACAAATTGGATTGATATGAAAATTTCACCACAATAACTAGATTTCAAGGAAAACATGATCCAACAAATTTTATTGAAAAAAAATATTGGATGAAGGAGATACAAGCCCCCAAAGTTGCAACCATCAAATGCAGTTTGGTGAACTCAAATTGAACCTGTGAACTTCAATTGGATTTCAAAAAATCAGTATAGCTTAGATTGATTTGAAAATTTTACTACACAAGATAGACTAATATGCACAACTTTTACAACAAGTTTTATTGAATTCAAACATTGGATGCAAAAGTTACAACACTTTGAATTGGACTCAAACTATGTGAGGCCACTTTTGGGCCCTTCAGGCATTGAGGGTTTAAACTTTGCCTTTTCCACAATGTTCTTATTAGTGCAAAGACAATTTATTGCATTGTTTCTCTCCAAATAATGCACTAATTACCTTGTTCAAACTTTCTGTCCCTTGTCATATTTATATGCTATTCTACATCCATGTTTTATTCACTAAAATCCACAATGAGATGTCGTTTGCTCATACTAAAAAAAGACAATAACAATGCCTATGTACATTTTTGGTATGCATTGCTATATATAATGTACACACAAGTTATAAGTTATGGATGTTCATGTTATATAGAGTATGACATCACTTCATATCATAGGTTGCTAGACATCTTGAAAAATGTTCTACAATGCTCACTAAACATCCTCCCTTCTATTCACATTCACTTAAAGATGAAGACAATCTTGCTCCTAGTAATGTCTTCCAAAACATCCCAAAGTACCTATTGATGTCTCTAAAAACATTGTAATGGCTTAATCTACGTCTCCTAAAATGTCACAATGTCTCAGTATACATCTCCCAATACATCTCACCATCTCTAAATGTCTGGATGTTAGGTTTAAAGGAACTACAATATTTCTT
The DNA here is from genome assembly GCA_950106755.1 of Climacium dendroides. Classification (NCBI taxonomy): domain Eukaryota; kingdom Viridiplantae; phylum Streptophyta; class Bryopsida; order Hypnales; family Climaciaceae; genus Climacium; species Climacium dendroides. Next base: position 25,663,085 of record OX467087.1, on the reverse strand, counting down.
ATAGAACAATGGCGGCGGTGTTGCAAATGTTGCAACAATTGAACTACTATTTTTTTATTAGTTACCAAGCATGGTTGTATCCAAAATGTAGATGACACATAGATTATGCGCCATTTTCGATAGAAAGTAAAAATAAAGAATTTTCATTTGTCTAATTTCTTTGGGATTTCAAAGTTTGGTTACAAGGATTAAGTTATAGTAGTGCTATAAGCCTTTAGAGGAAGTAGATTAGAATTATTTTTTTGCTTCTATGCTTGAATGAAGAGGAAAAAACTTGGCCCCTATTTCAAGCCTTTAATTTTGTATTTCATAACCTTTTTTTTCCTATAATCCAAAATCCCCCAAATATGAATTTTTAATCATTTTCAAATTTGATTATCTAGTGATAAATATAAAATTCTTGTATTATTCTCCAAGACTCCACAAGGCCACATGAGCTCTAGCCAAAGGGTTTCTTTATACAATTTTTTGCCACTTTTCTATAAAGAAAACACAAAGCCTATTTTTTGTAAAGAAGAATTAAGTTTTTTTCTTACAAAATTGCCACATTCCTAAAACACAACAACCTAATTCTACCTAGATATCACCTAGGTCTCATATAGATATCACCAAGTATCAGTAGAATATCATGTGAGTATTGAAGAAATAGCTTGTACCTTGAATTCTATTGGAAAATTGATTTTTGTTCTTCAATGCAAACTCTTACACTAACAAGATTACAATGGACACCCTTGCACAAAATCTTGATTTTTGAATAGAAAAATCATAGTCAATTATTTTCAAAATCGAATTTTTTATGCCAAAACTAAACTTCAAAAAGAATTTTTCAAAAATGTAAACTACTAACAATAGAAACTTGGTTAGGTTTCGCTTAACTTCAAAGTATTCTCGACACCAAAGTTTGGTGCCACGGCCATTTAGGGGATCATTTATTTGCAGTTGAGCTTCGATTGTTCCGTTGTTAGTTTGAAATTTAGTATTCTTCGTGTGAGCACAGATCGACAATTAGGTCCTTTGAGCTTCTCACGCAACCATGGCGAATGCCATTCCATTTTGTTTTTGAAATGAGTGTTCGAGACTGACTGGATTTGCAGAGCAACCTGAAGATCAATATCTAAGTTATGCCAGATCAATGGCGTAACCCAGTTTTAGGGTTTTCGGATTCTTGGTAAAGGCGTAGGGTTGAATTTTCTGTGGTTTAGGCTTGAATGGAGCTGGATTGGTACTCCAAGAAGCAGTTCACTTCCAATTCGGCAAGGAGAGTTGCGATATTGACTACCTTCATGGGACATGTAGGTCGAAGATTTGCTCTGTTCTTGCCTTGGTTGTAGGGATAGAAGAAACTTTGTCTCGCTGTTTACATCATTGAGCCCTTCAAGGGTTTACTGGTTTTGTGCGCAGGTAGGGTCAAGCATAATGCTGGTGAAACCGTTGTACAAAAGATTGTCAAGCTCCATCTCGTCGAAGTCGCTACCAGCATCTGGGAATTCGAAGAAGTGGGACGGCGACGACGATTTCCTTGATTTCCAGCCGAAGTGCATGTCGCTGGGAAGGTCGAGGAAATGGGTGTTCTCTCAATCCGATGAGAGAGCGCGAAGAAAACAGCGCAGTTGCTTTGCTTGCGTTCTTCACATTTGAGGTTTTCAGATCGTGAACAGTGAAGCTTACTTCCGATCTATACCTTTCTTTTCGTGATTTCTGTAAGTAGATTCTACGATTTTACAGATTCGTTTAGGTTTTTAGAATTTTAGTCCACATGCCTAACAGTGACCATGCCTGTGTCTAAGCAAGAGCATGCTATATGAATTGCATTCGTGTAGTCTGTTACAGAAATTTTCGGTAATTTGGACATTAGCATTGATGTGAATCCAGAGCGTATTTGAAGACATGTTTATCCATTGGGATTCAATTAATCCTGAACTGTTTGACGAAATGCTTCCGATCTGTCTTTCTTTGCTTTGTTTTTTTGTGTGTGTGTCCTTGTAATAGCCGGTGTGGATGAAACTCGCAAAATTTCAGAGTGATCTGCAGATCTTAAGCTGGGTTTTGAATGTATTCTGGCACCTTACGATGCATGCTTTGTGTGCCGGTATGTTGGAAATGGTTTGTGTGCTTCTTTAGAAATCAGTGCAATCGTCAATATGCTGATGCTAGATCGTTGCCATCAATGACACGCGAGCCATTTTTGCCGTGACTGGAACACCGAGTGGTGAAAATTACGGCTCCAATCCTGCTTTTTTGCTTCGGTGTTTTTGCAGGAACTCTTATTTCTTCCTGGTGCACAATCATGCTTTAACCCTGTACAGAAGTCCCATAGCTGTTTTGGTTAGAGCAAGAATATAGACAAAATCTTTAGTAGGTGTGGGATTATTGTGGATTGAGGAGTTAAAGTGAATAGTAACTGTACCAAATTGGAGAATGAATGATATACAATGGGTATGCAAAAAATAAGGACTGTTCATTGTTGATATTGTGAGAGTTTAGAGTTTTTTGACAATGTATACAATGTTCTTGACATTAATGTATGAAAAATGTGCAAATATGAACTTGCAATAGTAGCAACCTCATAAAAAGATTCACATCAAGGACCTTTGGATTTGGTGAACAATGCTTTCATGATTCATACAAAGCAACCCTACTTGAAATTGACACAAGTCAAGTTGTACTTCTTCCCTAATTGATCAACACATATGGGTAGTTGAAGCCAACATCTATAGCAGAAAATGGAAAAAAAGACTCTGAAAAAGCAAATTATTGACCATTATAATTATGCAAAAGTACTAAAAATATTACTATACACTATATCATTTGCCATATTTCTTTATAGCAATCTTCTTTCTAAGAAATGCCTATCCAATTTTGCCATTTTTGTATTCATTTTCCCCTCAAAACATTGCCAATGATGTTCAAGACACAAAAAGGATACATTCTTTGCAATTCTTTATGTATTTCCATGTACTATATGAAGATCAATAGACATACAATAGACATACATGTGTAGAAATTCACAAACTATTGTACAAGGCCTCCCCTTTTCATCCAAATTTCAAAAGATAAACATCTACACTTTTCTTGATGTCTTACATAACCAAGGATTCTTTGCTATTTATTGGACATTTAGTACTTGTAGCGATGTTATAGGATTAAAGGATTAATGGCAAATTTATGATGTACCAAAGTAGATGGTTCTTAGTAGAAAAAGGTTCCAACCTTGCAAAAGTCACCATTGCAACAATCTTCTTGTTTATCTAAGTTATTACTAAAAAATGAGATTGGTGAAAATTAAAATAAATAATATATTCATACATTCAATAATGTAATAAAAAATGAACAAAAAGTTAAAAAAATCAATCCTAAAATATGACTATGCATAGATTTGTTGTATTTGGAATTGAAATCTTTCTCCTTTTTTTTCATTTGTAACATATCCAAAGAGGTTTCAATTCAATGTGAGAAAAGAAATGGCATCAATGTCTAGGTGTCTAGTAATTTTATGTCATTGAAAAATTTAACTTAATATATTTGCTCCTCTTAAATCTTTTTGTAATTCTTTATTAATATTTTCTATGTTATTTTATTTTATTGCCTTTAAAACATCAAGTTGGTCATTATGAAAATCATCTTTTGGGATACCCATGTTTATAGATCACAGTTTGCATTATGATTTTAGTGTATGTCGTGCTAGTGAATAAAGTTACGCATGGGATAAATACACTACCATAATAGGTTGAAAATTTAGTTAGGGTTACCACTGTTAATATGTTGAGTATTGCAGTTATGGCAGTAATAGGGTTCGTAAATGGCTTGTGAACCGAAACCCTAATCCTTATATACCAATGTTGTCGGTAGGTCAGTTTTGGTAGAGTTGTTCGAGATAACTTTATTTTGGGCTTCATTTCCCATTCCGTCCCTTAGAGACTTTCATTGCTTGAATTGTCATTTCCTTGGAGAAATATTTGTAATGTGATTTTGATCTCCTTTCACTCATCGTGTCAGTTATGTGCAAATTATGGAGTCGAATGGAGGACGCAGTCCTGTAACTTTAGTCTTTTCCAGAGAGAGAAGTTAATCCGACTCTTTGATGGAACTGGTGACTGTACGTTAAGGGTTCTTGCATCAAAGCTCATAAGATAGTGGGAGTGACTCAAAAACTCCACACTGATTTCCGTTGAAGAGTGGTGAAGGAATTATTCGCCCGCTTGCTGTCATTGTGAAGTTCCCCTCAGCTCGTTTAATAGTGGGTATATGTTGATTCAACGGATTATGAACGTCCGCATCCAACTTGGGTTGGTGATCGCCATTGTTGTGTTGATATTGTTTCAAGAACCCCTCAAATTTGTTGAGTATGTACCAAAACTTACTCAATGGATTGGAAGTTACCAGCCCATAGGAATGGAGCGAGGCAGATCTGGAGAAGCAAGTGCGACATCCAAAGAGTATTTCCTCCAAAACAGAGTACGTTTGAATTTATTGATCGAACAGTGAATACTATCATGCAATTGTCTCACTGAATTAGAGTCAAATGGTGCAACGAACATAGACTGAAACAAAACTTAATGGCTTCAACGTGGAAAAGAAAACCTAATAAAAGTTGCTAATAAATCCAAGATCACTACAATAGAGGGAATCACTGTAGAACTCCTTGAGTTTCAGGGAAGTCGTTGAATTCTGAATTTAATCTTTCTTTTTTTGCTCTTCATTCCTGTTCTCTTTGGGGAAGAATTGAACGGAAGGTCAGGCGGCAAGCTCAAGTTCGTTCTCTACAAAACTGCATAATGCAACTTCTGATGAGCTTGATTTCATCAGCATAGCAAGTGGACGAGACTGCGTCCCCATTTCAATGAATTATATCTGTAGCAAACAGACTCCTCATTAGTGCTCAACTTTTTTACATAAAAGGTAGTTTGTTTGCCTCTGAGCATAACTAACCCTTCTGTTAGTGCATGGATTGCATTAGTAGTCTTGGAAACCAACAGAAGCTTTGATCAGGGGCACTTCATTGAAAACAACAGAAGCAGTTGAAAAGTTCAAATCTCATCTTTCCTGTTTCAGGTATCAAGTTCAAATCTCATTGGAAGACATGAAACTGAAATTGATAGATTCTTACACAGTCCTAATCTAAACTCCCTTCAAAATGTTAACAAATCATTTTGAACTCTTTAGTTGTTGATACTAACCGCCTTACTGCAATAACAACTTTCTACTGACTCATATAATTGGGGTATGCCAAACAGTGAATCTGGAACGTGGGCAGCATATCCACATCCCCAGCCCAACTTTTGCAAAGTGAACACCACTCCTCACATCTACTGCAACGACGCTAGCGTGATCATCCGATCCTTCGAGGGCTTCAACCTTGAGGTCGCAGAGCTTCAAGATGGCCGCTTCTCGGTGAGTGATGGAGCATGTACTTATGAAGCTAATCGCTTATACCATCACAAAACTTTCGAATTTCATTTTACGTAAAGACGAAAGTGCAACTTAGGTTTAATGTTGATCCAATCCGTAGCTGCTGGAGAGGATATTAAACTGATGACATCCTAATTTGGATTGGGACTTATTATGTGAATATTGGTACAGGATCAGAGGAAGCATATGAGTTGGCTGTGGCATACAAATGAATCTTGCCCGTTTGTGAATCTTGACCGAATGGACGCTTGCAGGCTGCTGGTTTCGAAAGGAAATATACTTATTTTAGGAGACTCCATCAGCTACCAGATATTCACGACCTTTCTTAACTTCTTGCGAATCGGTTACTCCCACCACGTTCATAGCGACCATGGGTTTGGGCAAGAAGAGATTTGTGGAGATGTTCCTACTGTCAGCAACCATCGTCGAAAGAAAACGGCAATAACGATTGGATGGGTGTGGAACCCTTTCCTTCAACTCAATGAAACAGTGCAGTACTTAGAGGAGTGGAATATCAACACACTGCTTTTCAACACAGGTGCCTAGCTAAGCAATCACTCCGTAGCTAATATCTGAACCACGTGAGGTAGAAAGGGTGTGGATAGAACTGGGGCTATTGGTAATACGCATTGATTTATTGAAATAGTAAATCACAAAACTTTGATGAATTATTGGAATATCTCAAGAATAAGTTTATATTGATTTTATGAGACCCTATTTATTTCTTAAGAAAATTATAATTATCACTTTGAATTCTTAGATGGGACCCTATCTTTCATCGTTGCTAGGGACATTAATATTTATGGAATAGCTCTCCGGACGCAGGTGCCAAATTTCGAGTGGATAATGTATATCAGCACTCCATCCAAGAATATGTCGATGTCTTGCAAGCTCGCTACCCTCACCTCCTCGTCATTTTCCGAAACACGCCCCCAGGTATTTAACTGAATTTTTATGCACTTATGCGTACATTCATATCGATAGTAGGACATGAAAATAACAAGATGAGGTAAAATTTCTGAAGCACCATTCATTCCATTGTTGCTTTCTATGCATGAATTGCATACTTGAACAAGAAGAATCAGTGTGAACGAAGAGCCTGGTGAGGATAGTTCTATTGTCTATAGAGCTATGTTATGGAGATGTACTTAGGTAGTGTGTGCGCACCATCCTTGACGCATATTGTTATTTGCAACTAATTTGTTGATGGACATGTACTAGGGCATACCAATTGCCAAGATTATCATGGACCCATTGCCTTGCCACAAGAGAAAGAGAGATTGATCTATCATTGGGGTGAATTTGCACGCCAAAATCAATTGGCGAGGGAAATCATCGAGAAAGCAAGGTACATCTACATGGATGTGGACACCATGTTAAGCTTGAGACCCGATGAGCACATGAAGCCTCCAAAAGACTGCTTACATTATGCAATTCCAGGACCTCTGGATGTTGTTTTCCACCTTTTCTATAATATACTTCTTTTGTTTCCATACAATCTTGCTTCTATCTGCTCATTATGTAAAGTAAACATGCTTATTACCAAGCAAATTTGGTATCTAGGTACCTTGGAGAAGCTATTTGTCAACTCACATATTTTTCAAAGATTGAGAAGTTTGAGAGAAGTCATTTGCAAGTAAAATCAAGACATTCCAACAAGAAATGAATTTTTTGTGATTTTTCAAAGTTTGTTGGGATGAAATTGGTAAAGTGTGGGTAGACCTATGCTAAACCTTATGTTGATGTGTTCCCTAATTTCATACATGTATGAGGGCAAAGCATGAAAAATGTTGTTGTGCATGCAAAGTAACCTACTATTGTTTTAGAGCAGATCAATAGTGAAGTGTTCCCTTGTTGCATCCCATCATTGGATGTCAACTTTGCCTAAATTCCCACAAACTTGTAATCCATTGGTTTCAACACTCATCATCCATTTTGCCTCAAATTTTCACTCTACTTATGCAATACTTGATTGATCATCAAATTTTCACTCTACTTATGCAATACTTGATTGATCATCAAATTTTCACTCTACTTATGCAATACTTGATTGATCATCAAATTTTCACTCTACTTATGCAATACTTGATTGATCATCCCAATTTCTTTGCTATCCAAATTCTCTATATTATCCTAGTTATGGTGAAATCCTAACCCTAATTCCACATTTGCTATGCAATGCTAAGGCTAGGGAGTGCCCCAATCCATGAAATTGTAAGATATTGGTTTGCACATAGATTTTGAAATACTAGAGATATCTTGTAATCTATGTCTAAGAGAAATTTGAAATTCAGAAGAGAGAAGCAAGAGCAACATGAAAGAAAGCTTCAGTGACCAAGTAATTTGTATTCAAAAATTGAAGTCTTAGATTTGTTGTTTCAATTTGCGGATTTGTATAGAGTGCATACTTGATGTTGCACACATCAAATTTTGAAGGTATTATTATGATGATGGAGGCGAGTACGAGCGGAAATGGTGAATAAGCAATAATACAACAAGGTTTCAAAGATGCTGCCAATTGCTTCAGCAAAGCACTCAAGATTTAGTAAAGTAATCTTCAAATATTTTTAGTTTCTTTTAGACTTAAGACTAACTATTGTTGTAGTTTGACACTTGATAGTGTATGCTTGTTAATTTTTTTCACAATTTGTTAGATTTGTGTTAATAAATTTTTTACACTTTTGGCTCTTATCTTAAAAGTTGCATAATAGTCCTTGGCATTAAAACTTTTTGCAAAGTGTGCATCAAAATATTTAGTAGTGAACACATTTAGAACTAAATGACTACAATTTGAACATAAATAAATGGTGGGATTAGTAAAAATTTGAGGCAATTAGGAGTTTTGTAATGTAATGTATAATTTAATGATTTCATTTTAGATACTTGGAGTTCTTGCTATCTAGTTAGATTTGAAAGTTTATCGTTGATATTTCTTCAATTTGGTGTTAATTTTGTAATTGAATTAGTGAATAATTGATTTAAATTATACAAGCTATAAAGAATTATTCATGGATTGTTAATTTGAAGTCAAGTGTATAAACTATTGTCTATATCAAGTCATGTTGTGATATCAGTATGTCCATCATACCCTAAACCTTCAACCCCAACATAGGTCAGAATAGAGTATTCATTGTCAAAGGAATAATTAATTACTATAATGGGCAATCTAAATGAAAACAATTGCAATATTGAAGGACATGATTCTTTAATTGACCAACTTGATAGTTAATAAGGACAAAGCATCTCAAAAAACTAACCATTTAGATGACATACATGAAAGACAAATCAAATAAACTTCATTAACACTTTATACTTCAAAATAAATCTTATATTAAAAATCAAAGATTGAAAAATTTTCAAACACCTATATCCAAGTACAATCTTGATGTGTCCAAATGCATTACAACTAATTTGTCATGACAAACCAACGCAAATAGCCCATGTCATAACATCAAAAAAAACCATGAGCATGTGAGTTGCTAATATGGCATTGAGATTTTCAATTAATCTTTTAGAAATTGTCTATTTGTTATAGGGTGTCTTTATTTATTCTATGTATCTAATTTTTCTTAATACTAAGTAGATTTAGAATACAAATTTTTGAGTTATTTGTTGAAACCCTAAATTTATTCAATGTATATGATAGTGTAGTACTTACAATGAATGTAATTGATAAGGATCCAAATGAATTGAATCCTTTAAAAAGAAAGAACTGTAGATTGGGTGGTCAGCTTGGCTACTAGAAAAATGGAGGATGTTGCTCATTTTTCCATTGTTGACGATAACACCAAAGTTTTTGTCTTTCTCAAATTTGTAGGAAGTTAAGTGACCTAGTTTTGGAACTAGGAATTGTATCATTGCAAAACCCTAAAATGAAATTGATTGGGCCTAGTGGAGAGTTGGATCCCATTCAAGGACAATTAGTACTAGCGAGGAGTAGTGACACCACTAAGTTCTTAGACACCAATGGAAGTTCTACTCCATGTCATCAAATGACATGCCCAGTGTCTTATAAGAGTTAAGTGATGAAAGTTAAATGTTGGAAACATAGAAGAATGGGGAACCCTATGACTAGAATTGGAACCTAACATTGTATATGCATGGCATGTGCAATTTTAGAAAATTGTGATCATTAGTGCCACTAGGAGTTGAATGCTATAGAAGCACTTTGGGTGAGCTTTAAGTGAGCAAATGCACACTATGCTGGACCAATATAGATTGCTATAGTCTTTATTGCAATGGATTTTTTTGAAAGTCTTATAATTTTTAAAATATACAAATTGTAAAATATCAAAAAGGAAACATATTAATGATGTATACTTAATGATCTATAAAATACAAAGAAATCTTTGTAAAATTATTTATACACTATATGTAAAGGACTTTGAAATGTATTCTTTATATATTGTTAAAATCCATAGCATTAAAGATAAAGACTCATTGAATTATTAGGAATTCAAATATTTTACAAAAAAATACTTATATTTAAATAGGTACATATGTGAGACTTTTTCACCGTAGTAAGAAAATTTCAAGAGTTGGGCCATTGGAGAATGTATGGAACATCTACCTAGTCTGCCTTCCAAGCAATGGACTCTTAAATGATTTTTTATAATTTTATAATTTAACAAGTGAAACAGGGGTAGCACTCATCCAAATGTATGCCTAAAATGTCCTAAATTACCCTAATACATGCTCTTAGAAATTAGGTTAATCTCCTAGGCCAAATTCCACCTAAAATTGTCAATTAGGACACCAAATAGGTCAAATTGGTGTCTTGAAATTTAATCCGAGCAAACCACAACCACCCAAAATCCCAACTCACTCCCTAAATTGACACTATACACCTCCCTAATTCTATAAATCCAATCCTTAATATATTCACACATTCCTTTTAGGCCAACTAATATTTTTCTTTCATTTCATCATTTACATCTCAACTCTAATTTTACTCTCAATTGGGTACCACTTCCGTGCTTGCCCTAAACCCCCCAAAAAATTCAACTCAAACTTCAAGTACTTTCTTTAGACACTCACATTCCACAAGAAAATTCCATGCATAAACATTGAACACTCATTCAAGATTTACAAGATAAAAGCATGTTGTAATTAGGATTCAGTTGGAACCACAAGAAAAAAAATTAAAATATCCAGAACAATTTGCTACCAAACGGGTAGCAGACATTGTCATACTAAATCTATTGCCCCGGCTTCTTCCTTGCTTCAAATTTGGCAAGACTTATCCCATTGGAAAGATAACTTTTCCATCCATTTTCTCCCAAAAATGCATGTCAATTTGCATTGCCAAACTCCTGCAATTGCTCATCAAAGTTGTTAGTCTTTCATGGCTGCTACAGCTGACCTCTTCACACTAAATCAAACGCCACATATTCGTCCTTTCTCCAAATTAGGCGAGCCATATTTTTTTACAAAATTAACTTCAAGATGCACCACCTGGTCAAAATTCAGCTCCATTTGATTCTATATGCTCCTTCAATCGCCTGTTGAAATTGGTAGTTCAATCTCACTCAGAATTTTCCCTCATTTTCAAGCACCTTTTTCATTTGACCTCAAAAGCCTCCATTTTCACCCATTTTTTTTCATAAAATGGTGAAACCTACTTGACAAATTATTCTATATGGTTTCCTTCCTTCATCTCCAACAATTCATGCTTAAAACACCCATAAATCTCAAAACATATATGCACTTAATATTGGAAGGAGGAAGAGAGACTCCCTAACTAGTGGTTGTAATTTAATCTGGAGTACTAACACTTCCATACTTATAAATTCGAGCAATTTGTTCATATTTTTTATTTTCTAAAAGGTGAACCAATATGGTGGTTTACAATATATATATATAATCAAACATTTTGATTTGAAATATATAGAATTGTGTCTCTAAATGTGTAGATATAGACTAACTTATGTATCATTATCTTATCAAAATAGTATTGTTTTTTGGAAGTACATTAAATATACTTAAAATCAAATTTATACAAATATATCTTATTAAATAATTTTAAATTCTTGAAACATCCAAGACACACTCCTTTTTAGACCACCTAGTTCCATGTCTTTTCCTCAAAACCAGGCCCAAAATGACTTATGATCTTTCTATTGAGATAACTTTTAGCTTTGGATTCTAAATTCAAAGTGTAAGACCATTTTTATGATCTACTCTTTCTATAGATTACCATGTACTATTCATTTTTTCAAATGCAACAAGTATTAAGGAAGTTGTGGCCCTCCAAAGATCCAAGTCCTTTGGGAGTGTAGTTCTCTGAGACTTTACCCCCTTTAGATGCCTATAACTTTCAACTCACAACTAATCTCCTTGTGAACATTATCATTTCAGAAATATCGGTTCATTAGTTTTTCAACAATATGTAGCATGACCTATTTGGCCTAAGTAATCATGTCAAAATTCCTACTCCCCACATCTCACACCTCTGGTTGTAATTAGGAAACTAGCAACTTGGAAGAGCCATAGCTTTTGGCTCCCAACTTAGATCCTTGCGTTCTTTGGCTCCATGGATTCACCTTCTCACTAGCTTTCTAAGAATGTGTGGCACATTATCAATTCATCTCTATCAAAGTTCTACAACACTCTCTTTGCTCAAGACTTTCAATTTCTCTTACCTTATCTCTTGCAAGGCTTGAGGAGTCACCCCCATGTCCCTCTTACTCACCAAAATGCCATGTACATTCTTTAAAGTAAAGATTGTCACACAAGCTCTAGAGGTGTTTGGATGCAAACTTAGCCCTTGCCAAAAATTTCAATGAATATGTGAAACTCGCAAAGATCGAGCCATGATCCATGTGTTGGATTTTGTCAAGGACAAATGCTACTTTTCATCTTTGTAATTCTAGAAAGATTAAGTTTGGAAGAAGCCAAATGCCAACTTAAAAGTAGTAGTGCATAGGAGGGCGCAACATGTGTACACGATCAAGAACATCCTATACCAAGAAGGTTATCAACAATAGTTTCACTCAATTGAGCAGTACCACTATAGTATTATATGATAGTAAGTCTTGAGTTCCTAGCTAGCCTTGAGAGGTGTGCTCCCCCTTTTTGGATGTTATGCGAATGAAACTTTGGACCCTATATATATTTTTTGAGTATTAAATAAAATTAAATGAAAAAATATAAATAGATTTTCCTACTTTGAAAGTTTATGTTTTGAATTATTGATATTTTTATTTGTTAATAATAATTAGTTACAAATTTTTGAAGTAAAAAGATACATTGTAGAATTGAAAAATAACTTTCACACCCCTATATTATACAAGAAAAAATTGTTTAAAAAATGAACAAAAATTCCTAAAAACAACTTTCTATTGAAAGCTCATTTTGAGTTGAATATTGATGCAATGGTCATTTAAATGTGTTCTCTAAAAACATTTGTAATGAGTTAAAAAACATGTCATTTTAGTGCATTTTTAACCTCTTTTAGAAATCATTCTATATTTTATTTGAGTTTGAAATTTTGGGAGTAGAATCCTATAGTCATTAGTAAACAATGCTCAAAATTTGAAGTTAAAATTATAGTTTATTAGAAACCACTTGTTCGCACGTGGTTTGTTGTAGTAGAACTAAGTGCACCCCCTAGGTAGCTAGCATTGTGTACAAGTAGTTTCTCTTAGTAATACACTAATCATCCTTGCACTATAAGAAACCAAAATTTATTGATGTCAAAAGGAACGGATTTTAGGTGATATTGAAAAAAACAAACCCATGTTTTTATGTCAACAATGATGTCCAATATAACATCAATGGACATCGTTGTTGACATAAAAACATGGATTTTTTTTTTATGTCACCTTTAATGTCACCTAAAATCCGTTCCTTTTGATGTCAATCCGTCACATAAAACAAGGTTTTCTTATAGTGTTGCATGGTAATTGAATAATTGTTGACTTGTATAGAATGTAGTTTGAAAAAGTGGCTTTTTGTTTCCATTATCCATGCACGCCTATGGAATTTACTTGGACAACATTTTTGTTCATTGAAGTTTTTTCTAGTTATGTTTGTGTGTAGAGTTTTTGGCATAGTAAATGATTGTTGTTTTACTATTTGGAACATTGTCATCTAGTTCAAAATCCAAGTTTGCTCTTCAAAAAAATTACTTGCAAAGTTCTAGTTTTGTACTACAAGCATTATTTGCTTTGTGTAGCAATTTGATGTTGCATTGCATATAGGAGAATAGTTGTTCTTTGAATTTTTTTGATGAGCATTGTGCTTCACTGAAACTATGTCTATGATAATATGTGTAGGATTTCATAGCTGAATAATAGATGCTTCATTGCTTTAGAGCACCATCATTCAATCTGAAGTCCATATATCCATTGCAAAATCTCAAATGCAATGAAGCCCAATTACACTTTCTTCTTCTTATTCTAGCTTTGTAACCACTTTGAAAAATATCACCATTGTTAATGTTACAACAAACTTTCAAAGTTGTTGCCTAATCTAATTTCCTACAATAATATATTAATACCACTTGTTGCTATGTAATTAGAAAAAGTAAGGCCACTAGGCTTCAAAATTGCACACACACTATAAGAAAACTGTGTCTGCCTGGACATTCAGCCAAAAATGACGTATGTCCGCGAAAACATGATACGTCGCAGAAGACGTTGGGGTGTCAGGCCGAAAAAGTGAAGATTTTGCTCTGATGTCTTCGATAGCATTGCTAGATTTCAGTCACAGCATACTGATGCTATGAAAAACAATGATGCAATGTAAGACATCCAGGTGGACACCAGATGTTTCCAAGGATGTCCACAATAACATGTTCAGCCACGTCACCATTTTTTATCAAATTTAGTTCAGAAGTTGATTTAGAATTTTGTTGCGGTCAGAGGTAAAGTGACTGCTCAAGGTTAAAAAGAGGACAACGGGCAGGTGGTGACTCCTAAAAGCTTAGGTGGCATCTGACATGGCATAATGAGGTGGAAATTGTGTGACGTGGCATGATGATGTGGAAATTGGGTGACATGGACATGGGTGATGACGTGGCAAGCCACGTCAGCATACTTGGCCTATTCATGTTCCGATCTTGGATGTCTCCGTGGATGTCACAAGTAACGTACTGACGTCTATATTAACGTCACTTCTGGCGTCAACATTTTATACTTACTATGAATGTAACTTCAAACCACATGCTATCCACTGTGTGTTTCATTACGTCTGACTGGACGTGTGGATGTTGCGAAAGCAATTGTAGGCGTCTTCTTTGATGTCAAAATGACTATAGATGCATGACATGATTTTATGCCCAAGGTTGAATTTGCACATGATGCACATCCTTCCTGTGTAGTACAAAATGACTTATGTGTTTACTTGGTTTAGGTTCATTTTTGGGCTATTGAAGTCGTACATTTTGCCCACGTTTAACAAACTTCATTACGATGAAATTCCACCCTATTCATATGATGTTACTTGCAGCACCAAGCAAGATAAACTCTGCTACAAAATACACGTTCAAGATGCAACGGGTTTACTTGGAAGACATGAACATGTTGATGGCTTGGTATTTCTCAAACGTCCTATGTGACGTCAAAATGCTAGGACAGCAAACACATGTTAGTGATGTGAACACCCTATGTTTCTTCCTTAGATGCAATGTCATCGCTAACTACGGCAACATACTCTCCACCATTGTCTGCTAGTTGGCGCACCGGGTCCACAACTTGTTGTAGTGGTTGTAGGCCATCGAAGTCCCTATCATTCACCAACTGTACCATATAAGAAAACTGTGTTTTTTCTGATGTTAGGCCAAAAATGTTGTACGTCCAAGATAACATTATACATCTGAGAAAACATTGGGATGTCACGTCGACAGACGCTAGAAAAGCAGAGATTTTGGTTTGATGTTGTAGAAAGCATTGCTAAATTTCAGTCACAGCATATTGGTGCTATGAAAAACAATGATGCAATCTAAGACATTGTTGTGAACATCAGATGTTTTCAAAAATGTCCAAAAAAATTTTCAAAATGTTATAAGCTATATAGGTTTAATTTATATAACAATTTTATATAAATTTAATGAATGGATTTGTTATGAAAAAAGGTTTACAAAATCATATCAATATTATATTATATAAAAATATTTATTTTTAACTTGAGATTTAAATTCTAAATTTTATTAGTTTAAAATCATAAATTTTGCATCAATATCTAATGTGGGGTGATTTTCTAGTGTTCTTGGACTTTGAGATATTTGACATCTTAACCCTTAAAGGACCAAGGCCTTTTTTTTGCCAAAAAACATTGAAAATTGCCATTTCTGTAGCAAAGAGTAAAAGAAATTTTAATTTTTTTCCACATCTAACTATAGGATCTTACACCTAACAAGTAGAAAAAATTGTAGAAAAAATTTCAGAATTTTTGACCGCATAGATTTAAAGTGGAAAAAACAAGCTTTTTAGCGCATTAAGGGACTAGATTTTTTTACTTTGTAAAATTTTTGCACTATAGAGTTTTGAGATTTAAATATTTATAGTAGAGAATTGAGTTGAGAGTTCAAGCAAATAAATAAAAAATAAAAAAACTTAAATTTCATTCTTAAGAAAATTGTTAAGTAGAAGTAGGTATGAGATAGAAGGAAAATCTAAATTATTAATAAATTTTAGATGGAATTAAAATGCACTAATCCCAATGGTGAGATTGTTCTAGCAGGTAAACTAAACCACGT
Organism: Climacium dendroides; assembly: GCA_950106755.1. NCBI lineage: Eukaryota > Viridiplantae > Streptophyta > Bryopsida > Hypnales > Climaciaceae > Climacium > Climacium dendroides. The sequence goes on along the minus strand of OX467087.1, from coordinate 25,646,977 downwards.
GAAATTTTTATTTTGAAAAAATTGTAAAAATTGCATTCAAAAATGCATCCAACAAGTTATTTTTTTCAAGAAGATGCTCTAATTGCCTAAAAAACAAAAATGTCTATAACTTTCTCATAACAAATCCAAATGAAATGAATAAGAGCTTTCTAGATAGACAAAAATATAATCTACAATTAAAATTCCATGTTGAATGTATTGTTGTGTCATACTATATTGAAGTTGATGTTGCAAACAACCTAGATTTAATAAATATGACTTTATCAATTAAATGTTCAAGGAGACATCCCCATATATGTTGGAAATGACATGCAAATGTTCATCATAACATCATAAACAACAAATAAGATTTGTAGAAAATTTAGAAATTGTTGAAGCAAATGTTTAAAACAACATTGATGTGAATGTCTAATTTCATACTACAGATGTTCTTTTGAATGTTTACAATGACGTCAAAAAAAACATAACTAAGACATGTAAATGTTTTTTAAAACATCATTTCAGACATCATTGTATTTATGTTGCTGCTCATATTTTAGTTTTGTATATCCCATATTGTTTGTCATGCCTCCTACACCCCATTAGTATAAAAGGCTTGTCTTTTCATCAATTAATAAGTAGATTTTTGAGCCATTCAATATACTTGATAAATATAGTGTATGACATTGTAAGGAGAACCTCTTGATTGTATATATTGGACATGAAGTGGTTTTTATTAGATTTGATGACAAGAAGATGACATATTGTATGGTGTATTTTGTATGGCATGTTGTATATATATTGTATGGTGTATTTTATATGCCATGTTGTATATATTTTGTATGGTGTATTTTGTATGGCATGTTGTATATATTTTGTATGGCATATTATATATATTATATTTTGTATGGCATATTTTATATGTTGTATTGCATATGATATACCATATATTGCTTATTTTATATTGTGTACAACATATTACTACATTGACAACATTAGAACGTCCAATACAATGCATACATGCGTTCCAAGAGATGTCCCAAAAAATAAGTGGACGTCGCCACTGACATTCTACAATACAAGAAGCCATCTGCTACCCCAGCATGTACTTGTGTTGGCTTGTGCAAACAGACATCTCTTATGATAGGGTATGCTTTGAGAAGCACGCATGTGCAAATTCCACACGCTCGGATGGACATTTCAATCAGCATACAACTGTTTCACCTGACGTCATTTAAGACACTTGGATGTCCACAATGATGTCTCAGAAGACATCCTAAAATGCTAGGCAGACCAAGCAAGTGGCCCCCAAAAATGCCATGTCAACATCCGTGGATGCCACGTTAGCCAATTCCGTCAGCACCGACGTGGCATGCCACGTCAGCCAATTCCATGAGCACCGATGTGGCATGCCACATCAATTACACGTCAGATGCCACATCATAGACAGGCAATGGATGAAAAAAATGACACTCTGGCTTTCCCGCGCCTAGGTGGCAGCCACATGTCAACTCCTGAAGTTACCCGTTTACCGATGTTTTTTTGGACATCACGATGCTGGGCCTGCAAATCTGATGCAACGTATCATGTTTTTGGCATGTCCATAGCAGCACGAAGTGATTGGACATCAGTTCAGACATAGAACGCGTCACGCGCGATGTCTGGGTGTTCAAATTGCGATGTCGCGGCAGATACAGTTTTCTTATAGTAACAATAAGGTATTCTCTTCCAAATGTCCCATTGATCTTAAACCGCCATCTTCACTTTATGTACATCTCCAAAATCAATCATGTACCTATTGTGTGGAAGAGACTATTTTAGAACAAAACTTTGTTCCTTCCTAACTTTTGCATATGATATCCACATATCACATTCTTTGGTGCATTGGAACATCCTTTCAAGTGCCAATCAATTGTGTACCTATATAAAAGTGATTGTTTTAGAACAAAACTTTCCATTGTAACTTTTGCATATGGTATCCAAATGTCACATTCTTTGGTGCATTGGAACCTCCTTTCAATTGACAACAACAATATATGAAAATTTGACCATTCTAATAATAGAAACTAGTCCCATAAACAAAAGGTGACCATTTGGGGGTACCCATATTAACCATCTTCAATTCCAGCCTTCCCAAAATTGAAGGGGCCTAAACACTTAGAACCTTCGGATCTTGAAAGAAAGGCCACAGACCTCGTTCCCACGTTCCCATCCTCTTGTCATGCCAACTTGAAATCTTTGAATTGCCTCTCAGCCTCTAAAGTAGGTACACCCCAAACCGCCACTTTTTGCTACTAAGCCTATTTTCTATTATTAGATTGGTCAAATTTTCATATGTTCTTGTTGGCAAGTGAAAGGAAGTTCCAACACACCAGAAAACATGGCATTTGGATGTTGTATGCAAAAGTTATTAAGGAACAAAGTTGGGTTCTGAAAGCGTTTCTTCCACATAGATACAGAACTGATTTTGGAGATATACATACAATGTAGATGGCGGTTTAAGGTCAGTGGCACATTTGGGTGTACCTACCATAAACTTATCTTCCTGCTTTTAAGTTCATGAAATGCATGCCGTGCCATTCAATGCTCACATCGCAGCAGCAGCCCACCCGCTCTCTTCTGCCGAGTTGATCCGAGATTTCCTACTCCTCTGCCAAGTTCCACCGTTGGATTGCCCTTTGGCTTGAATCTTCGGGTGCCTGCCTGCCTGCTCAACGGTCTGCCCCCGCCTGGCGGAGCCCTGGAAGGCGGCCTGCTGTTGCCTCCTTGCTCCATATTTCATTTGTTGAGGTTGGTGGTGCTCATTTATCATGATTCCAAGCTGTTTCGAAATCGGAAGTTAATAATACCTTACCTGTTCGTCATGCTGGGAGTAAGCTAGTTCACTGAAAATCTGCAACAACTTGAGTCAAGGATGCCGGCACAAGGCCGAAGGGAATGGAAAACGTGAATGAAACTGTGTTGCTTTTAAACGTTACCTGAGTGAGTGGTTCAGTCAGTTCCTAATGAGAGAGAGAGACGCAACAAAAATCCATCGACTGGACTACTTGTGAAAGGAAGTTCCTGAGTGACCTGCAATGCGGCATGGACGTACACTGGTTCAATGTCCGGCGGCTAGTTCAAAGTTAGCCGGTGGAATTGGGAAAAAACCCGGTTGCAATTCGGAAACATCAGCAAAAAATTGGTGCAAAAATCTGAAAATTTTCTATTTTGAATGAGAAATAGAGAAAATAATCAGACTTTGTACTTGAAAAACCTGTTCAATTTGAGAATTGAAGGCAAATAGCCGGTAAAAGTTAAAAAACTTCCCGAACACTGCACTAGTTATGTAGTAGTCTCATTCATACAAAACAGAAAGCTCAAAAAAGCAACCAACAGAAAAAAAAAAGAGGATTTGTAGGTTTGAAAATTAAGGTGGCCTACTTTCAAAGTGACCATTTTAAGAGTTGATTGCCTTTCGGGGGAAGCTAAACTCCCTAAATAATTTTCAGTTGATTTTTCAGAGGAGGAAAAATAGAATTTGCATCTAACCCAAGTCGTTTCATATTTTTTGAACCTTTGTGAAATTAGTTAAGAGTTTTTGCAGTTGAAATGCAAGAATCATTGAAAGCGATCACCTCCTGAAATGTAAATTGTTGGTACATTGAGGAAAGCAAAATGTACTGCTTTGTGTCATGATCGCTTTTAGAGCATAGGTGCTTTTAGAGCATACTACCTTACAAAGAAATTTGTCCCAAGCGGAAAGCAAAAAGGCTTTTGTTTCCCTATTAAACTAGATGATTGTACATAGGCTATGAATACCAATAGGAATTATATTATAGACCTTATGGCCCACCAATTCATAGCACAAACCATTTTTAGCTATCCCTTGGGATAAATGCTAGGGCTTTGTTTATTTGTTACTTCTCTTTGTCACCCAAAATGCCCTATGTGCCATACAAACAAACAAAACAAAACAAATATATATATATAATTTATCTTATGATAATTAAAGAAAGTCTAGTATGAGAAGTAGTCTTGCTTTGTAGAGGTGCACCTACAATTTGCAAGAATTGAGATTAACCCTGGGAATTGGCATACGTATACAATCAATGCATGGAGTAGTACATATACATGTTTTGTGCATTGACGCATAATGTCTTGTGTGAAAATTATTGGCAAGACATCAAATCTACAATTTACAAGGTTAGCTTTCTTTCTCTTTCCATTCACATATGAAGTAATTTAGAACCATGCAAAAAAACCTTGACTCATGAAGCGACCATGTTAGTCACATTGCAAAAGAATAAACAAATAATGCTTTTTCAACATTGTCAGATATAGCTCGCACAATAAGCTATTGAAAACTGTAACTTGTAAATTGTAGATTTGATGTCACAACTTGTTAATTCACATTTCACTCAATGAATGTTGTGTTTAGAAGTTAAAGTTATTGCCTCTTTTTGATATTGACCTCTATGAATTCTTGCCTATATTGTACAACACCTATTCATAGGAGTTTACTATTAAATTTGAGTACTAATTTTGACTTCAAACTTCGAAAATTTATAGTTCATTCAAATGGTGTCAAATATAAATTCTAATAGACTTTAAAATTTTATTTTAAATTACAATAGGATCCAATAAGAAATTTAATAATTTAATAATAGCCAAATCACGTTCTAATGCTTATTTGGAAAATCTTGGATTGTGTTACATTATTTTTGACCTTATTACTAAAACCATAACATTCATAATTTATTTTTTAAGATTCATATATTTTGGGTAGTGCAAATAATGATCTCATTAGAATGATGAAGCTACTTACATCCATGTTAATGGATGAAACATGGAAAATATAGACAAAGAGTCAAGGATTGCCCCAAAGGTATATGCATTTAACTCAAAATGAGTGATAACATCTCAAGATTTATTAACAATTTAGTATTTTTTACACATTGAGTAAACAAAAATATTTTACTAAATACAACTTCAAAGTACTTTGTATTACTTTTTAATGAAGTGTTGTTTCAAATGGAAACTCTAATTTAGATTCTTGCCTAAAATGTACAAATTCTAAACAAAAGAGCATAAAATTCAATTTTGAATTTGAATTTTTTATTATGTACATAATAAACACTTTGAAAATTAGTAGTTTATTCATTCTATGTCCAAAATCACATGCTAAACAAATATAAAATATTGTTTCAATTGCCAATAAGACGCAACAAAATTAACATATTTTCATAATGGAGTTTATACTGAAAATTAATGTTTATTTGGATGATATTATATGCAATCAACGAACCTGTCTTTGAATTAGATCACATCATTTTTAAAGTTCCCAAATTGTCTTGATGTTTCTACTGCATTTAGAAATTTTAAAAATTAACTCAAAGAAAGAAGGTGCATATGAACGTCAAGGTTACAAACAATTTTTAAGTAACTTGAATCTGAATTTTTTTGGTGAATGAAATTTTGACAAAACAAGCACATAGCATTTTGACCATAAAAACTACATAATTATAAGAGATAGTGAGTAAACAAAATTTAACATGGGTTGGACAATTATATGTAGTATGTAGTGGTGGCGAGGCAACAAATACCATTATAATTTGATTTAAATGTTGTCATAGGCATAGGCATAGGCAAGTGTAGAAAAAATAAATCCAAAAATAGATCTTGGAAGTTTTAGCATTTGTCAAATCTTGTTTTTGAAAAGAATAATTTTAAAGGGAAAAATGTGTTGACCCTAGTTGAAATGACGTCTTTATTTATTTAAAAAAATGTATTTAGTATTTATAATTGTTTGTATTAAGAGCTTGATATTTGAAACTTGGTGTTAGAAGCTTGGTATCGAACTTGTATTAATTGGCATGGTAGTAGGTGGTTGATAACTAGTTGGTTAGTAGTTGATACCATGGTTAATGGAATTAGGGTTAGGATTAAAGTTAGTTGGTAGCTAGCCGTCTTGGACTTTGGGTGGCTACATAAAGCATGGGTTGGTCCTTTGTCTTTCTCTCTTATTTTGATTTTTAAGAGGTGTGGGAGGCATTTAAAGTGCTAGTTGTGTACTTGTTGTGATCTTTTATTAAAAGGAACATTGATTTGAAGAGTTTTGTGTTGCATTTTGGATAAGTGTTGGATGAATACAAGCTTTTGAATATGAATTTTTGAATATTTGATCTATTATGATGACAAGTTTTGGATCTAGACCTATTATGGAGAGAAAGTTGTAAGGCTTTGAAATGGAGGTGTTTGAATTCAAAGGTAACCAAAGAGGGCGTTTTGAGGAGCTTCATTCTTATTAAGATCTTGTGCAATGGAAATGAAACTTTGAGGGTATTTTTTTCTTATTTTATCTTTTAGCTAACTGTATCAAAATTTTAACTTCAATGCACTTAGGTAATAAGAGTTATTATGCATCAAAATATAATTGGGTTGAAGAGGCAATGAAGGATTAGAAAATTAATAGTAAAAAAATGTCTACCAAAGTTGAACAATATGTTAGAATGCAATGAAATTTAATGAATGAATATTTGGATAGTTGATCTATATTGTGGCAAAGTTTCAAGTTGTTTAGAGTTACCTTTTCAAAAGTTATACTAAACTAAAGCTAGGTAGGGCAATTTGTAGGGTATAGTAAGAATTGTAGGATAGGGTTTTGAAAAAAGAGAAGTTTTAAGATAGGTTTATTATTATTTAGGGTGTTTGAGGGTATTAGAAACTAATTACAAAGCATTTTTATAGCAAAGTCTTTTGTTGTTATCTCAAGGGGTGATTACAACAAACCACGTACAAACAAGTGGTTTCTAATAAACTATAATTTTAACTTCAAATTTTGAGCATTGTTTACTAATGACTATAGGATTCTACTCCCAAAATTTCAAACTCAAATAAAATATGGAATGATTTCTGAAATAGGTTAAAAATGTACTAAAATGACATTTTTTTTGAACTCAAATATTTTTAGAGAACACATTTAGATGACCATTGCATAAATATTCAACTCAAAATGAACTTTCAATAGAAAGTTGTTTTTAAGAATTTTTTGTTCATTTTTTAGACAATTTTTTCTTATATAATATAGCAGTGTGAAAATTATTTTTCAGTTCTACAGTGTGTCTTTTATTTCAAAAATTTGAGACTAATAATTATTAATAAATAAAAATATCAATAATTCAAAACATAAACTTTCAAAGTAGAAAAATCTATTTATTTATTTTTTATTTAATTTTATTTAAAATTCAAAAAGTATACAGGGTCCAAAGTTTTATTTGCATGTGGTTTTTAATGGACACTCTAAGTGCTCTCCTCCTGAGGTTGTTATGGACCTCATAACAAATCTTTGTGACAGTGGGTAATTAAAAAACTCGGGGGGTACACTCTCCTTTCTTTTAATGTCATAATTTTGTTGAGAAAAGGAAACATCTTCTATAGTAGTTTGACTTCCAATGAGTACTTTTCCATTTTTTCAGCGATTGATTCCCACGGTTTTAGAAAATGATGAATTCTGCGGAGACTAGCCCGTCCTTACAGAGTTAAATTAATCCAAGGATTGGGATTGACTTAGTAGCTAGAGAAGTCACTTTTGTTCACCGCAAGGAGAGTTTTTTTTTTTTTTGAAGGATTTGAAAGCCCCCCTGCCTCATTCATAAATGCTACACAATGGGTTGGGTCGGCCCTTATCCGTTCCCCTGTTTATATACAGTATCCTGGCCCATCAATTGGATCCCAAATTGGTCCGCCAGAGAGAGCATATGAATTGAAAGTTTTGAATGTGTTTTTGTTTCTTCTGTCCGTCTGAGGAAGTCAACACGCCTCTTGGCAAGGCATCCCTGGGCGGGAACTACTACAGTATCGGTCGTAGCCAGGTGAGCTCTACAGTACAGTGGCCTGGAGCTTCGTCATGATTCCGCAGGGGCAAGTTGAGCGCCTCAAGAATATTGTTTTAGTGCACCGTTTCCATAAAAGCGGTGCAGGGCTTCCCCCAACTTTTACAGGTCTTTTCCATTTCCTACTTCTGCAGCTTGACTGAAACTGGAACCAAAGAAGCCAGGAGGGGCGGTTTTACTGTGCGGGTGCCTGTGTGCAGAGTACCGGTATAATTATAGTCTCTATGCTTTGAAGTTATGTACGTTTTGTCAATTTTTCATGTCAATTTTCATGGCCATGGCCAATCACAACTATTTGTAGATCCTAGTACACTTGTGGAAGATAATCCCGAATTGGCTTGATTTTCAGGGAGTCTCAAAGATAGCATTTTTGAAAACGTAAACTGCAAATACTTGGTTACAGTTCAACTTTCTTGATATCATTTTTGCCATTGACAAAGAAAAAAAATATCAAGAAAGTTGTGTATTTTGAATCACAATTTCAATGTGTGGTTTTTGTGATGGCTAAGTGTGTTAATTTCACAAGCTTCATAATGCCCATGCATGAAAGATTCCCAAATCCAAGTTTGGACTACCCTATGAGGACCTTAACATGTTTAACGAAATTGAGAACCAATGAAATCTTCAAAATGTGTACCCTCAAAACATAGATTTGATAGGGTGGATGATCTGAAAGTCATCCTTAAAAAAAGATGAATGATAATCGTGAGAAAACTCATGAAATTTGAACGATGCAAGTAGATGAAAATGTATTTCTAGAAGATGAAGGATTTTGTTGTCACTCACGAGAAGTTTAAAATTCTTAGAAAACTGGTGAATGATGAACTCTGATGCCTCCCCCAAAGATGGTATTCCAAGGTCCAACTGGTTCGAAAATGCTATAATGGAAATAAACTGTTTCCCCAAAAGACTGAAGTAGAAAGTGCATGACCATGATGAGTGCCAATGTAGTGTGAGGACGGAGCTGTAAAGAAAGTAAGGGACCAATAGGTGAGCAGAATGAGGGAGCAACAGGTAAGTTCATTAATGACTGTCCTCCGACCCTCCGTCCATCCATCTGTCTTCCCTGGGAATCCGACGAAAGGCGGGACTCCAATCACTACACGATGAGAATCTGGTAGTGGACTTCTAGATTGGGAGTACAGTACATAATAAGATTGCAGTCCCAGCGACCATGAAATCTGCGAGGCACCATCTTGTCTGCCCAGTGTCGGCTTCCAGGTTTCATGCTCACCTTCCTTCTCATTTTGAACACCTAGCAGCAGATTCCGTGTTTAGGACTAGAGTGCCAATGGCAGAGTGGGTGAGACGGGAACAGGCTCCAACGAACAACCATCGGTGCGTAACCACGCAACCAGGGGATGTGAAATTGAAGTGGGAAGCGTGAAGACTCTGAAAGTTGTTATATCTATTGTGGAATCAAGAGCAACTTCGCCGTCCAGCTTGAGAAGATTTAGGGATTCGAAGTAGCTGGAACGCAAAACAGAGAGCTGGTGAAGCAGTGTTCTGTACAGGAGATTTGGTGAGTCTAGAGTGATGGGAATGCAAAAAGCTGGGGTCTTACTTGGGGTGCATGTCGAGAATCTCACCGACAGCAGTGCGGACACCAGAGCTCGTGCCCGACGGATCATGACACCGCAACGCGAGTATCCAATCTTCACTCCCGTAAGCTCCTCTTTTTTACACTCTCTTTCAGTACTATTCCCTTTCACAAGTGAGGATTCAATAGAAACGAGAGAGGAGTTCGTAATAGCACTTACGCCAGGGCTTGGCCAATTCCAGGTTCGTAGCAGCGGAGTGCGTGCGTTTGAGGTCGAAGGGATTCCTCCAAACGAGATTGTTGACCTTCACAAGCTCAAATCCCTTCGGCTCCCGTTGCAGTGAGAGCATTGACCGGCTTAGACAGTGCCGCTCACTAATTCTCAAGGTACCTAGATAGTTTCTTAGTACTTGTCAAATGCTCCAGCGGCAGTCCAGGAATCTCAGAGTCAGCTGGAGATCTAACATATAAAGAAAGATGAGCAATCATTCTCCTTGCCAGTCTGAGTTGTGTCGCCGCCCACCTATTCGCCCAGCCCCTGCCTCATTAATCTCGGTTTGGCTCTTTCCAAATGTCGTGTTACGCGAGGATTCCTCTTTTTATGAATCCAGTCAGAGGTGCTACTTCGCTGTGACCCGTCTGACGATAACTAATTGAAGTAATCATGAGTCATTCCAGTTGACTGTAAGCCTTCAGAAGCGTGTGAGCTGCGTGTCATGTCGTTTCTTATGTCGAGTCTCGGCATTGTGACATATCGGTAGTGAAGAGGAGCGGCGTTCCAGAACGTTCTTACCTTCATCGATTTTAACGTGTATCCAATGTTCGCAGTTACATTCAAGAGGTTGTACGTGAAGAACACAGACTTTTGAATAGAACGCAAAACCAATTAGCGAAAACGCAGTTCAAAAACCTGGAATCTAGAATATTCGACCGGTCGTCGTAACAATGCAGAGTGATGGAATGTGTGCAGGGCATTCCAGAATCAGTCGTGCTTCCTGCAAGTACTTCAGACCCAAGTCGAGTGAGCTTCCAAGACTCAGACGGGCAAGGCATCTGGAAAGAGATTCACACGGACACACAGAGCACGCCGGGGCACAGCCGCATCCACTCGCTGTCGTTCGAGTCGGGCCACAATATTCTCACGCCCTCCGCAAGCGTCACTCCGGACCATTCCGGACCCTTTCCCAAACCCAGCAGCAGCAGTCCAGCTCGACCCGAGACGTACATGGAGCCTCCGGCCGTGGTGATGAGTCCCTGCTCCGAAGGCATTGGCGGCAGAATCGCGGGCAGCAATTACTTCATCGCAGTCCCCAGCACGCCCGGCCAACGCAACTACAACATCCCTGGACGACACGGCAGCCCCATGGCGCACTCTCCACAGAACGTCAACATTATGAGTCCTCAACTGCGACCATTGGAGAAGAGCCCCAAGCTCACCCAGCTCCACATTGCTAGCCCCAGGATTGCAGAGCGCGCTGTAGTGACCCTCAGCCCTGACCAGCAACAGACAAGACCTGCGTACGACCTGAACAATGTCCTGCCCCTTCCTCCCGCCTCCGTTGTGGGACCTGATCCTCGCCAGGTGCCCTTGAGCAGTCCCGTGCATGCGGGTACAACAGTACGGATGAAGAAGTTGATGAGATCTCGAGGGGCTGAAGAGTCTCCTCGGTCTTCTGTTTCGAAAGACAGGTCTCCTGGACTTAATTGGAAGAAATCGTTCCGCGCTGTGTCCCCCTTGGCCAGCATCAAGTCCACGGAAGCTAGGAATGCTGTGAGGGGGCTCACCATAGATGTCAACAACTCCTTCCAGGACAGCAAAGGCAGGGGCAATGCGGTTAATTCGTCGAATCTCCCCAGCTGGCGAGGTTGCGGTGATGGCGATCATGAGGTTGGTCCTGCTCTGGACAGAGACATGTCTCAAGGTTAGTCCCCTCCAGCCTCTCTTGACTCTTCGTTTTTTCTATCCTTAGCTACAGCATTCAAGAGGGCTTGAATAAAACTGTTTTCATATCAGAAAGGTCTCCCTCATTTTGCCATGGGTCCACTCAGACCTCTTCAATATGACTTTTCTCTAAAATTATTCTCTTTATGGACTATCCGCTACATTATCCTTAACTGTAGCAAGCTATTCACATGCAAAATATGTCATACTTAATTTTTTGGGAGCCCATGCAGATAGATTAAAAGTGGTAAGGGTGTGGTGCCTTGAGAGTGGCGTTGCTGCCGTACCGTGCTGAGTTTGACGGCGCATAGACTAAAGTTTATATAACCGTGTTGCAGATTATTCAGGCGATTTTGAACCACCAGATCCGCCGCAGAAAGTAGGAGGCAAGAAGGTGGCGTCAACTCAAAAGTCAGGGACCTACAACATATTCGGGTTCCTGAACTGGGGTAAGAAAAGAAACGGTTCGGGAGCAGCACTGAAATTGAATGAATCGTTCCAATCTGACTTGGGGACCGTGAAACCTGATACTGATTCAATCAAGGTGTTGGACTACACCATCAAAACCTTGCGATACAAGCTGGAGCAAGCAAACCAAAAGTGTGCGGCGGCAGTGGACGAGGTCCGGGCGTTGCAAGCAGCTGCGGAGGTTTCTAATGAGCAATGCCGAATGTTAACACAACGGTGTCAGGATCTGGAGCTTCGGTTAAGCGCCCGAAGGAGTGGCCTCCAGTGGGACTTGGAACACGAGGCTGACAATCCCACTTACATCGTAGGAAGACGAGAACCCGGACCGCCACATATCGCACGCCGATTCTCTCCACAGGTATTGACCCCCGAAATATTCTTGAAGGTGTTTGAAGACTCACAAGCTTATATTCGGAAGTTAGCGTCTGCCATATGCCACCATATTCGGGATTCAGGAGAGTCAGCCACGCAAGTGATCACCTCGCTTTTAGAGCAGCACAAGGTTGGACGATGGGTGAGTCGCATGCCGCGGAACGTGATCATTCTCTACTTCGAGTCTTTCCTCAACCAGGTCATGTTCGAAAGCTTCGAGAATGTGAGCTTCGAGCCCAATGGTGCCTCTTCTGTGTTTGACCCTGAAACGTTGAAGCAAACGTGCTATCAGTCATACCAGAATCTTAAGAATCAGGAGTGGGTCGCCATTGAGAAATCACTAGGCAAACCTGGTGCCTTGGTGGTGAACGCAAGCTTTCACCGGTTCTTCGTCGTGCGCATGGAGCTTATTTTGTCACAGCTGGGAAAACTGGCAGAGAGTGAGATCTCGTTAAGCCTTATGGCTTCCTTCTTCAACACCGTCAAATCTGTTTGGCTTGTACACCATCTCGCATTCGCATTCGACCAGCCTGTGTCAATATTTCGAGTTTCACCATCCACTGAATTCGACCCTAGATTTATGGAGCAGATCCCAGCTTTCGAGGAGGAGCCTGTTCGGTCCAAGATCAGCATCATGGTGAATCCCGGTTTCATAGTGAACCGACAAACCATCAAGTGCCAGGTGTATTGTAGTAGTACATATCAATAACAGATTCTTTTGGGGTCCTAAACCTCTGGACCGCACTTTACATGTAGAGAAAGAGTTTGTATTTTGTTTTGTATGAGCGCAAAACACCGCTCTCACTGTTTGCGATTCTAGTGTATCATAATTTCAACATTTGGCGCTCAGAAAACGAACATCAGTGTTTCTATTGAAATCTTATCAAGACACTCGAATTCGTTTAGGAATTTCTTCTGTAACTTGGTTTCATACGCCGTCTGCTGTCCGTCTTTATATCCCCTTTCACCGCCGTCTTAATTCGCGTACCTTGCCTCGTATTTCGTTTTTGAATCCATGATTATTGAAGACACTCAGATTATTTCGGAGAGCAACTGAGTAATCAGCTTCCTTGTCAATAAATCTCGAGAAACTTTCAAAATTCAGCCGTCGTCACATTCCTCTCCCAATTGTTGAAACATGCGTCCTGATGAAATTGAGAGTGAAGAGACCTGAAAGAGCACAAAGCGGCATCTGTGTTAGTGGTTACTTCACATGACATCCCAAAAAATACTCACCAATCACGTGACACAGGTAAGAGGTCCAACTTACCGCAATCCGCTTCATTCTTCCTGGAGTTAGGGCAGGTTCGCACTTGGGGTGGATTTTGGACTGCGCACCAAAGGAGTTTAAGCTCCTAATAGTCTCAATTGCTGGAGACAAATCAGTTTAAGTAAGGGTTTAGTATGATTCTATCCTTAGTCTGTTTCCTTACTATTATACCACGTGTAAATAATAATGCTATATCTGATTAAACTTCGAACATCGTATAAAACGTGAACATCCTTCACATTCAATGTTTACTTCTTTGGTAAAGTGGTAAAACTGACTCCCAGCTAAAAAACTGACATCTCTATTAGTTAACATTTTGGTAGACTCCCAACTGCTGTCTTTTAAAGAGGTTTGACTGCATTGGGATCTTGAAAGGGGGAGGGCAGCCGTTGAACCAACCGTCCAGCAGAAGTTACCCATGAAGTGGGGTTTCAAAGCTTAAGCGCTGCCCGCATGAAGGTGAGAAGCCAAGCGAGCATTCTGCAATGGAGAAGAAAGAATGGAAACAGCAGGAAAAGATCAATCTGGAGGAAGGTGACGACGGGAGTGATGACGATCGAATGGCACAAGAGTAGATGAAGAACGACTTGCGTGGCGGGGGTAAAAGAGGAGTAGATGCATCCATACCGCCGCTTAAGGATGGTGATGGCATCGGCGCCAGGCACTTCGGCGTGTGCAGCTTGCCGAGTGCTTCGCCGGAAGTGCACTGCTCAGTGCCTGTTCGCCCCGTACTTCCCCCCGGACCAACCTCAGAAATTCGCTCATGTTCACAAGGTGTGCTCCCTCATCCATCTGGTTCAAGCACTGTTGTAGCACATTTTACTCTCCACAGCCTTCACAACGTGCCCAATTCATGTCAGTTTCCTAGCGTTCCTCGATCTATTCATAAAAATTTCATCAGAAAACTTATCATGTCCTCTTAACATATTGCTGAGATCATCAGCCATGAGGGACGGCACGAGCTGCATCAGTAATCATGTGATCAATATTGTCATTGAACAGGTAGGTTGTAAAATAGATTTTTTGGTATCACTCAAAACGATACCAAAAAGGTTGTTTTTGCACAACTTGGATTGTCGGTGATCGAGACTGAGATTCACTCCGTCATCTAAACACAAGCCTAAACTCGTTCACAAAGCAAATTCTTAGTTAGCCAAGCAGTGTTTGTCTCATGACTGCATTGCATACAAAACGATGTATAGTCCTGGATTTCCTTAACATGCAGCAAAGTGGACAATACAAACAAGGAAACTGAATGCGTTACCAAGTCGATAGAAGTTACACATGCTTGAGTCTGATGTTAAAGAAAATGCTTTCAGTCTACCAAGGACAGCTAGAATCTGAATGCTTCCAAAAATCTTGCATCGGTCAGGAAACCTAGACGACAGAGAATCATGTAGGTTTACATCAGTAGGACATGTCCAAAGAGATGTTTAGGTAAACCACTTCAATAGTAAGCAGGCTTAAAGAGGGCTGAGTGAAAGGCTGGTAGGTGTTTGGCGTCGCGAATGTCACCAAGATGCTACATGAGTTGCCGCCTCCCCACCGTGAAGACTGTGTGAATTCCCTTGCGTACGAAGCAGACGCACGCGTTCAAGATCCTGTTTACGGCTGTGTGGGTGCCATCTCTGTTCTTCAGCAGCAGGTCTTTCCTCATCCCTATCCCACATGCTGTTTATCCTCTTCCTGCTATTTCCTTCCCACAAACAAGCAGAATCATGGTCATCAAAAAACTTAAAGATAGTGCATTGGTACAATCCTGAATAATCTTCTGTGTTCATCGACGAGTGGATTTAATTACTTAACCTCGCAAAGCCGAAATAAAGATACCTAATCCTGCAGTTCACACAGGAATCTCAATACCGTCTCTTCCCTTTGTTCAACTGCTGTGCCTCAAGAGTTCTTGGCCAGGACACACGTGATTTCTATAGAATTAGGTATGGAAAAGATAACCCACCAAAGAGCGCACGCCCAACAGCCTATTTTCTTGGCTAGAGATTCCAGTTCAGGTGGCCCGATAAGAAAAACCCTTGGAAGAGTTTTTCCTTAGTACTTTCATTCAGTGGAAGCAGCTGGCTGAAGGTGGCCATATTTCACTTCCTTCACGCAACTGCTTTCACATGCTTCAGCTGCAAGGTTGGTTAGAAAACCTGTAGCCCAAGCGTCCTTTGGACTCTAACGGTACCTACTTTTTAGCGACTTGACAGACAAATATTCAAGCTGAGTCTCTCCGTTTGTGAAGGATCAGAGTTAAAAAAGACTAAATGAAAGTAGAAACATACGCCTATAAAACGTCAAATACAGTCGTTTTAGCAATGTATTCCATGAAATGTAGCACTTCGCTAAAAATTACAGAAACATCTAACCACCAAACCTAAATATTTGCTGTCTCCCCTAACTCCCTCCAATTTCGTTCAAGGCGTACGAAAAGCGGAGCTGAAAAAAAACCAAATCCGCTTAGGAGTGAAAAGGTTCGGCTTGAGAGACTGCCGAGGAAACGAAAGTACACAAAAAAACACGTGAATGGGACTGATAAACTGAAAAATCAAACTTAAAAGAGTTTTACAAAAGGAAAGAATAAGACAATGTTGAACGCAGGAGGGTCCTGACTACAGGTGGCGCACCTGCAGACGCAATTGGCGCTAGCAACTTCCGAGATTGCAAGACTTCGTGAGACATTCACCATTGCTGCCGCAGCCTCTACCACGAACTCCAGCCCTCCTGCAAGCAACATTAATGCTCCTTCAAATGGCGGACCACCAGTCTTTCTGGCGTCTCTTCAGCCCCCTCGATCTCCTCCTCAAGCCCCCGACAACTCTCTACCGGCCGACCTTGATCATCCAGCTCCTCCTTCGACCGAACCACGACATCAAGAGTCACCGGAGCCAACACCCAAACAACCAGCCGCTGCATCATGTGAGATCTTAAGGCCTGCGTCTTCATAGCTCCAATTGCCTTAATTCCCCCCGTAACCGTCTGCTTGGAATAACAACATTCTTACCTTCTTGTGGCTTGTAGTGTAGCAAGTAGCCTTATAAGAAAACTGATTAATCTCATATATCTGGTTGAGGGACTCACACATAGCATTATCTGTTGAACACTTTGCGGTAATAACGTCGATTCCGGAATCTGAAGCTAATGCAACTAGACCAACAATAGAGTTAACTTTCATTTTCTCACAGCACTGCTGTACCTGACCGATCCAGTCCGTAATTTCCAAAAGTCTTCATGATATCTTGACTCCCCTGCGACTATGCAACTTCAAAACAAAAAAACGAGACGCATGTCATGCAACTAGAACCTAATGCCCAGCCATGACGGGTTATACAATTTTAAAATTGAGGAACTGACCCGTCTCCTTCTTCGGTATGGATATAAGACGGTTTTGACAAATCAGCACACTCACGACGAAAATATATACCCGTTAAACATGACTACATTGTGCCCTGTGACGACACGTACATAAAGGCATGCCCTGAAAAGCACATCCTCAGAAAGAGTGTAAAGACATCTTTCGATTTACCCCACACAAATACCGACAGTCTCCCGTGACAATCCATAGGCTCCAGTAGCGCTTCCCCTGGTTGGATATAGATGTGAAATTAACACCCAACGTTACAATATGACATGAAGCTGTGACACTCTAATCTCAAAATATTTACACTCAACAAGAGCAGAAAAAAGGTACAATCGGAATGGAGACACAATATGGGCATGATAAGTCCACTTCCAGAAGAGTTGAAATAGTCAAAGCACAAGAGAAAGAGAACTTCCTTTTTCGACAAAGGCAGTATCAATATCTGTCAATACCGGTACGCTTCCAAATTCATGTACATTGCTCGGGTCGAAAGCAGGGACAACAAGAGCGACATAGTATCTCTCCATGTAGGAGCCTTCACAAGAAATGATTATCCTACCTCCATTGGAAGCTTTACAAGATGATTTCCAATCAAATTGTCGAACTTGAAGGTGTTAAAGAACATCTAGTCTATCATGTAGAACCTAGAAACCATCTAAAACTCATCTTCCTCCTCCGCAATATGCTTTGCAAGTTCCTGCTCTTGCTGCTGACGCTCACGGTGCTTTTCAGCACTCTCCAGTTCCTTCTTTTGGCTTCTGGTGGAAAACGTAACGCTTTAACGGCTTCATTATGAGTATTCAGACAGAAAGCAATTCGAGAGTGGAACGCCTGTTGAGGTTCCTGCAAGCATGGAACAGACATCTTCAATTAGAGGTCCACAATAAAAAAAAATAAGTAAACAAATTAACAATTTAAAACTATGCATCAACAGTGGACAAATGGGTTCCTTCAAAATTCGTGCATCCCACAGAGCGGAACAGCTCCAAATCCCCAATGCGCACAGCCTATCATACATGACGGCCCAAAATTAGTGTGCCGGTCATGAAGTGCAAACATTCTATCATCGAGTCATGAAGATCAAGAAAAATGAATGATCTAGTAAATGTAGCTTACGTCAAAAGAAAACCATGGGTGGTCTACAAGTCAGCCCTCAACAAAAACATGTCACGTAATGGCTAAGTGAAATTGCAGACATTGCTCAGCTCGAAGTAGGGTCGGAGAGCCTTCCGTATCCCGGGTTGCATGAACGTTGTGCGTTCAGGGATCTCGCCCAAGAGAAGGCGTACAATAACTGCCCACTTTGTGCACTGAATCCTAAAACC
This sequence comes from Climacium dendroides, assembly GCA_950106755.1. Lineage (NCBI taxonomy): Eukaryota > Viridiplantae > Streptophyta > Bryopsida > Hypnales > Climaciaceae > Climacium > Climacium dendroides. The sequence continues at coordinate 25,628,849 of OX467087.1, read as the reverse complement.
TCTGGCGCTGGCAGGGGCCTTACGTGTTGCTTGCAGCAAGCAATCCTTGACATCAGTGTACTCTAATTGTATTGTTCGAATCTTTCCCAAATAGTAGAGGTACCGACAAAGCTGCACGATCAAAGCACACCATATAAGGAAACAGAATGACTGCACTGCAGAACAGGATCTCCGTCAAATGCGTCAGAAAACGCCCACCTACTGGTTTTGATTGAGAATCGGATCGTTGAGTTTTGGACCGAAGTTTCTCCGCATGATCGTAAAGGTTGTAGTGCAGATAATTACGTAGCAACAAATTCAGTAGTGTTTCCTGCTCCCAAAGGACAAGAAACGAAAACACCAGCAATCAATGGACCCACGGCAATACAGAATTTCAGAGCTCGGAGATCTAAGCTCTATATCTGCAGTAAATAAATCTGCTCTTACAAAAATAACATCTAAGAAAAAGAATACAAGTAAAATAATCTCCAGAAAAAACAGGTGAACCTACGAAGTAGACTGTTACCAAAAATATATAAAAGATATCATTCAAAAGTCCAAGGTTACATACTCAGACTTCTTCAACAACGTCTCTTTGATTTGTGAACAACATACCTGTCCAAGCTCATCATGTCGGAGTGTGGCAGTTTGATGCAAAGCAAGTAAAGTACTGTCAGGAAAAACCCGAGTCTCAAATTAGTTTAACAAAAATTCATATGGCACACTTACAACATTTGACAACAGCAGGTCCATCAATTGCTGGGAGAAAATTCTCACCCACGAATATCCGAAAGGGATTCTGTGAGCTCATGACTGTAGGAGTAGTAATAATAAACTCGGGCGGCTAGAACATCTAGAGTTCGACGATTTAGCTGCTGAAGTCTATCACAGACGCTGATGAGCAAGCCTTTGCCTGCAGTCAGCAAGGTAACACCCAGAAATCAATCCCCAACTATACGGTCGCCACACAACCTAGATGCTACTACGGTAATACGACGGCTACGCAAACTTTCAACACGGACTTCATTGCCCTAGACCATAGTTGCCATTGCCTATGCCACTATCGAGAATCAGAGGCTCTTGAGAGAAAGAGAATAACTGACAGTGAAGACAAGAGACCTTCCAGAATAAAGAATGTGCACCTCTTCCATCTGCTTTTGATCAATTAAGTAGATGGTAACCAATAAATAGCAAAATATTTCCACTTCTGGAAGCACTGATTGTTTCTGAGAAGCGTGAGATTGCCCGAGGGCTGGAGGAGTATCTACGTCCATGTCTTTTTCAGTCTTTTCAAACTGGACAACGACCGCATAGTCAGAATAGAGACACCTACCTTAATTGACATAATACGCAGAACTTCAACGGGATTTAAACAATGTCGTATTAACTCAATTGAGAAGAAACAAAGAAAATGTGAACGTGCATTATTCAGCTGAGCATTGCACTTGCATGTCTTCAGTTGTGAAAGGGACATAACAAGACTAAATCAGACAGACTAATTGATAAATTCATGATAAATTCAGCATGTTTAAGACCAAAGCTCAACACTACATCGAACGATTATCTAAATGCAGATGGTAATGGCAAATTGCAATGACACTGCGATTCCCACTCAAACAAGCATCATGCCAAGGTCTTCATTCCAAGATGGATTTGAACCTGAACCGAATGTCCGTAAATTACAGTCGACGAGGACCACCCTGGGTTAACCTAAATTTTATTAAACGATGTTAAGAATGCATACCGCAGAAGCGAACGGCAACAGACGAGCCCAGGCATCGGAACCAGCAGGAAGAGCATGCTTCAAAAACGCATTCAACCTCATTTCCTTGCCCGTCACTCCCTTTTCAATTGAAGTAATCACTCCTTTCAGCTCTGTAATTCCAAAACAACAGCGTGATACAAGCAGAATCATCCAACACCAAATCCTAACCATTGTCACCCTCTAAAACCCTAATCAAATGAAAAATGCCGCATCGTCAACACTCCAAGCACAGCTCTTCTCTTTTTCACCGCCTATATACATCAATTCGACTGAACATCGACCTCCTCAGTGGCACCGATCCGTATCAAAACATGCACTAATTGCACCCTTGCATCATAACCTGAATGCTGCACGAAGAATTCATAGCAGCCCGCATCACGGATCAATCATTTACAGAAATGTAGCAAAATGGTCGACTCTTCTTCGATGGGGAGGGCGATGACACGCACGAGACAGAGTGGACGGAGGCAGAGGGTCAGCAGGCTTCATCTCCACGTCCTGTCCCATTGTTGGAGGTGCTGCGGTCATGTTAAAACACTGCCAATGCTGCTTGTGCTGCTACTGCGACCGGATACGCAACAAAGCTCAAGCTGGAGCAGATCAAAACATGAAGACACTCATGTGATGTAGTACAACAACGTCGGAGAATCTTCCGTCACTTTCTGGTGTAGGCCTCAGTCTGGACTTTGGACCAGCATTTCATTTTTTTTCCCCTCCATTTTTAGTTTTTCACTGCGGTATGGCGACTCCAAAAATTTAGTTGGGTCTATCAATTCCTTCGAAATTTTTGCTAAACATTTTCTTACATAAGTAGCTACAGTAGGAAATCTGGAGATTTATAATAAATTTTCATCAAAATGGCTGTAACAATGGGCTAAATCATCACATGAAATTTGTAAATTTTCAACAAGCTTGTAGCTAGACCAAGATATCTGTAGAATCTAACGATATTTATCCCAAAAAAGAATGGTCACCAGGGGGAGGAAGCTGGCATTCATCAGTAGCTAAGGTAAAAAGACCCATTATGGACCAAAGTTCAATTTAGATCCCTAGTCTTGTACTTGATTTCGCTCTCTTGCATTCTAATGTAGTAGAAATGCACAAAGTTCACAATTGAGGTTCAAAGGGTTGGAATCAAGGCTTGAATTGGGTTGAAAAGTTACCATTTCATGAATTCAATAAGTATAACCACATGCAATAACCAAATGGTCTACAATGAGCTTCCTACCTTACATGTGAGGTAGTTTGAGTAGGATGTTACAGTTGAACCTCTACACTTGTTATCTTAATAAGAGTTAAAATTTCATATATTGTTATGTTACAAAACAAGACGTATCTATTATTATTTTTTTTAGTGTTACTATCAATGTGTTACTACTAAATAGAACCAAACAATCATGTTAGATCATAGAAACTATGAATAAAAACATGTACCATATTGACAAGAATTCTATGATTTATAGATTTATTGGAATTACCAACTTTAAGGAATTAGCTAAGATTTCCACTAGATATGAAATCACTTTATTTGATGCTCAATCTAATGGTATCTTTATTGAGATTCTATTATTGCCCTTTTAGATCTTCAAAGAAAAATGTTAAATGTTAAACATTACTAATTATTTAAAAAATCCTTTGTAAATATATCTTGTTATGTGTTAGAAACTTAGAATAGCCAAGGTTAATAAATTAATTATTGCTAAGATTAAATCAAAAAATTGATAAATTAAATACATATTAGTTGTTATATATTATAAGGGTACATCTATTAGAAATCCTCTACTCCCTACTTGTAACATACATAAAAGTTTGTTGTAATTGAAAATCAAGTTAGTGTTAAATTACAATAAAGAGAGAGCCTTTCGTAATGTAGTTGTTTGTTTCTAATTCCAAGATAAAGTAGGACTATGGCTAAGACTTGTACTAATGACCCACGAAGGGTATTTTTATGAATCCATATATATTGATTCCTTTTGAATTGATATAGACAAATATCCCTAGCACCTTATTTTGCAAAGTTGAATTCAATTTGAACAAATTGAGAGATTTTAGCCATAAGTCAATGGATGATTGTCTTGAAGAAGGCAATGTATAAAAAATCTTTAAAATTGCATGTCTTGAGTGCAAAGACAAGTGTAATTTTATTCAATGGTGTGCAAAAAATCAACCACTTAGAAAGATGAGTAATTCCAAAGTAGCCCTTAAAAATAATTCAAAGGATATTCTTAGCCAATATATTATAAATATCCAAACTATATGAAATATTCTTAGAATATTTGTATTACCTTTATACTTCCTCTCTAAATATCCTTTGAATGTACAAGGGTCAATTAATTCATAGTAACACCCTCCCATAAAGCCATTGTCTTCACATGTGAGTACTTTAGAGTTAAAATCTTTCCTAATTTACTACAATTTGGTATGAATTTTTCCCAAATAACCAAAAATGTTCTCAAAAGATGTCACACAAACCACTACTTCTAAAGGAGGCTACTATAAACAATACTCCTTTCATCCCAAAATAATCTTCATGTTGCACTTTGTGACGTTGCGAATTGGTCAAATTTGGTTTTTAATTGCTATTTGGGACTAACAAAACAACTCAAAGTAGTAGTTCCCATTTCATCCATGCAATCATCAATCAAAAGACAAATGAAATGACTAATGGGGTTAATCAACATTGTTCATTTTTATTTTGTGCATCTCTTTGAATATTGCCTCATTGAAGGGGATGAAACTCTGGTACTCATAGAGGTAGAACAAAGGACCACATGTGGTCTTGGGCATATATGGGGAATTTCATTAAAATGAAAATATTTTGCATGCCATTTATGTGAGTCAAGAGCACATACGACAGTGCTTCTCAGCATGTCAACCTCATAAATGTGCCAATTTTGTCCCTAACAAGTCCAAATTGCAATACAACTCCCATGTTTCTTCACCATGTACCATCTTTCTATGAATTTCTTCCATTTTGAAGTCCCCCTTTGTGCCATTTTTAAGGAATAATCGCCATATTAATGAAATTCTTCATATATATATATATATATATATTAATTGCCTATAAAATGGCAATCTCACACTCAACAATTATTTGACAAGTGGTGCTCCGTGAAAATGCCCCAAAAATCTACTTTTCAAGATTCCACAACTACACTTTGAAAACGGGTTTCAAAACTCATAATTTCCAGAATGCTAGGAGTGCACCACACTCTACTTATAGCGCAAAATTGGTTTTTAAAATGTTAATTTTAGCCTTAATCTAGAACAATTTGTTCAACACAAAGATCATTTGGAGGGAGGTAGTAGTTTACAATCCCATTTCCATTCCAAGGTCACTGTCCATAGACGGCATTTAGTAAGTCATGCTGACGGAGAGAACTAAGTATCTTCAGGTGCAATATATCAAATACTCCAGACCTTCGTAACATCCACAAATGCATAGTTAATTAGTTATCACTCCCAGTTGCTCAACCACAGTCAAGTTACTGCTCCATGGCCAACTATATTCATGCTGAATGTGTTCTACATGTCTGACTCTTGAGTAATTTGACCTTGGTGACTTCAATCTCTGCGTATAACCCACCGATCCATGGATTAATGTTTCTGAAGAACTTGAATTTCTTAAATGGACAGTATTCCACCCCTACTTTACCACTTTTTATGATCAGGACGCGCGGCCTGGAATGTAAACCTGTAACTAAGTATCCTAATTTTTTGTGTAGAATGATGCACGTGTCACAAATTATATTACCGTTTTTACGATGACGAAGGTGGATTGCCAACATCTTGCGGCCTTCTGTTATTAGCATGTTGAAGTCAAGTTTGTGAAACTAACCAACATACAAACTTCCTAGACAACTCAATGCCACGAGAATTTGAGTTAGTGGAAAATTTGTCCCTCCAACAATTTGGAATGACCACGGGTACGTTCTGGCCCCTCTGAAGTGTTTTCAGATCCACTCCGAAGCTTAATTCGCATACTACAGAGATCGGTTTAATCCTAGCTCAATGTCAGAAGGCAAATACCTGAAGTTTTTAGAACAATACTGAAGTACTGAAAAATTCTCTGCGACGTGACATGACAAGACTACTAAAAAAAACACGAGGAAAACATCGACTTACGAGATGAATCAATTGCCAGAATGATATGGATCATTGAACAAAGTACTAACCATGCAAAGCTAATGCCAGGTGAGATGATTGAAGGCGGACAAAATATAATTGCTCTCTTTCACCTCAGAACAGCCGATCGACCAGCATCTCTGCAATTCTTCAAGTTATTCCCACTCCGTCAAAATGTACGATTCAAAAAGTGACCGCACAGCTCACCAAAACCTTGTTAACCAGAAACATAGGTAACTCAGCAACGAGAAATTAAAAAAACTGGAGTTATACGTAAATAGTACTAGTGTTTGTTCCCACCGCTAACAAGGCTGAATAATTAGAGGTGATCGATGCTAATTTAACCAATAAATACATAACAACTATTAGATGGCTCAACGTATAAAATTCAATGTCAGCAAACAGGACACGCGCATGTCGCCTCAACTGCACAAGACTGTAAAGAAAGCCATAATAACCGTTAGTTTGATACTTTGGAAAGCGCTGCTATATCCAACATACATGCATGCTCTAAAGTTAGAATTCGAACCCGGAGCTGCTATATATACTGAAATGACCGATTCTGCGCATGTAATTCAACCAAGACGATAACCAGTCAGAATTTTAATTCAACCAAGGAAGATGACGAATTCTAGAAGCTGCGGGTGCTTAAAAACACCCTGAAAGTTGACCTCCGAACGTACTCCACCGCCAGGCAGGCAGGCTAGCAGAGAAATTAAAAGTCCTCTTCCATTTCTTTTCTGGTTAATTGTCAGTTGCAGACATCAGCCAGGCCCTGCAGAGGTGGTGCAAGGTCCCGCCACGATGGTTGTTGACGCATCCGTAGTCGAAAGCTTGATCTCTGCATTCCCGGTCACGGAGATCGCCTGCTCCGTCACCTCCTTGAAACTTTGTCCAATGGCTACACTGATGTGTCTAAGGCCAAGGTAGATTCCTGTCGCAATCATGGTCATCCCACCAAAAATCTCCCATTTCCCGATTGCCATCACACACAGCAAACGATCGAACGAGCACACAGGACGGAGTGAGTGACAGGAGCTAGAGCGGCAGCGAGAAAACGAATGAGCCGGCAGCGCAGAGTGAGAGTATGAAAAGGGAAGGGACAAATACGGGCGGGGGAAATGAGTACGACGTTATTATAGGCGCGGGCTAGCAAGCTCCCGAGCCCGCTTAAATATTTGAATCCTTTAACGCTCAAAGCCTCAAACCCTTTCTTGAAATTTTGCACATTTTTTTTGCTTACAATTTTTTGGACAATTGTATCTTTTTACCTCAATTTCATTAAATTAGTTGTGGAGGAAGGACTCCAATAAAGATTTGGAAGTATTATTTTGGATGAAAGAGAAATCATTTGGTCAAATCATTGTTTTAAAGTGCTTTATTCATCATTTAGAATAAGAACTTTGGAATATTTAGAAGTATGTATTGATGGAATTCATTTCACCAATAGAAATGAATTTCATTGTCATCACTAAAGATAAAGTTTAAACCAATAATGAACAAAAATAATCAAAAAATAGTAATGAACAAAAATTATTTTCTTAAGTTTTATCTTTCTATGAAAAACTAGTACTACTAGTGGGCTGGCTGGTAAAGGTCCAAAATCACAAAACTTGACTACATGAAGTAAGAAGAAAATGTTCGAGTACGAATTGCTAAATATTCTTTAAAATGAATGGAATGAAATGTAGGTGTGTATTTGTCTACTCTTCTTTATTAATCTCCAAATGCTCTTAAGTTAGGATATATTCCTTATTTGTACATAAACCACTTCATCTCAAAACTCTTGGACTAGAATAGATAGGGGACAATCATGAATCATTAAAGTGCATAATTACTCATGGGATGATTTGGGTTTTGGATTTGGTACCTACTATCACCACCATACATTGTATTATATTGATTTTTTAAAACTTTTATAAAAAAAATATTATTGATCCTATTCCAATTGAATTTACCTATATAGGCTAAAGTTAGCAATTTTAATACCACAAAACCATAAACTTTTAGATAATGTCTATACTCAAATCTATGGTGAAATCATTAGAGGATTTTTGGGGGGTCTAGAGGGTTGTTTCAAGCCCATACCCTTTGTTGTTCCTATTGAAGTTAAAGAATGACTCACTATTAGAATTTTTTTTAAATAAAATAAAATGAAATTCTTAAAATGAACAAAAAAGTTGACAAGTATTTTTTAATTTAAAAAAGTATTTTTATATGACATGGTAGTCTCTCAGCTATGTCATATTATTACTACAGCATAGTTCCCAAGTTTCCGGAAGTCCAGAAACTCACAACCTTCTACAAGCCCCAAATCTCCCCTAATGACTATTTTACTTTTGTCTATGGATATGTATGTTTATAGATACACCGTACACACAACTAAACATGAATTCATTGCAAGTAGATGATTATTTAGTGGTAGTTACTTATAATGAACTCATGTCTCCATTTAAACCTTAACCCATGATGTCTCAAGGGGGGACTTTCAAAATGGGACAAAATTGCCAAGAACTTTAGCAATTTGTTTGCTCATTTTTCTTAAGATCAAATAGAAGGGTCTTGTAGATCACATTGAAAACAAGCATCTCAAAAAAATTCAGATTATTTGGTTGTACAATTTTTATTGATATTTCAATTTGAAATTATATTTGTTTCAATGGAAAAACAAGGCAACACACTTTGAAGGAGCATATCTTAATAAAATTATTTTGAAATGATGACATTTTTGTGCTTAAAGGCCATATTCATTATATTGAGACTTTTTGCAATCTTATTATTATCTTCAACTCAAAGATAAACTACTATATCTCTTTATTAGTATTTTTTTATAAATAGATAACAACTTTTAGAATTTCATTTTAGAATCACTATTTAAGCATTATTTATTTTTTATTCCAATTATTATCTTTATAAATGAATTTATCTAATCATTTAGCATAATAATATCTAGCATTTTGTCTCAAAATCTATGAAAAGTTTCAATATAATGAATATGGCCTTACTTAGTGAAAGACGAGAGATTTAATTATGTTCATTTAAAATCTCATAGCATTTTGGTCATTTTGCAATTTTGGGTGGAGCTTGTAATGCATGGTGGTCACTAAAATGAGAGTAGTGTTTGTAAGAAAGCCCAAAATGGGCACACTTCAATTCTCCTCTCCTTGCACTCCTTAGATTTGCCCTTTTGAGGTGGTCAAGAATTGCATTGGTTGGTTGCTTTTTCAATCTATGTCCAAATTCCTCAATTAAAAAACATAAGTTGTGAATTACACTACATTAGCTTCAAAAAATTCTATAAGGTGAAATTTGATGAAACTATTACCGTTGGATTCATAATGCAGTATATTTTTAAAATGATTTTTATTTTTAAAATTCAAAATTTGAGAATGGGTAGCAACCAAAAAATGATCACTTAGGTCATTAAATTAAAGATCAAGCCTTGAAGCTTGAGAATGTTTTAGGTTAAAAGGCTTTTATAAGCACTATAATAGAATGAAAATTATTTAATTTTATTCTTTATAGATGAATTTATTTGAAAGGATTTGAAAATACCATGATATTTGAAAAAATATCAATTCAAATACAATCAATACCTTGAAAATGTAAATTTTTTGCCATACATAAGAATATGTTGTTGTAAAGTACATCACAATGAAAGCTAAGTTTCTATACCATTTTCTATTTAGAAAATAGAGAAAAATCTATAGCTATAGTAAATCATCCAAATTTAGGATTTTTTCAAAATTTTCACTTGGAAAAGACAATAGACTTGGTGAGCTTTAATTTAGCAATTTGGCTCAAATCCAAACTAAATCATTTGGGTGACTAGAATTATTATCATGAATATGTGACTAGAAGTTTTTAAATTACTCAACAAAGTTATTCACACCATGGGCATCTTTACTTTTAGTCAAATATAAGGCAGACCAACCCATTTCTATTCACCACCTAATTCCATCATCCTACTTATGGTCCCAATTTTGTTCAAAAAATCATCCAAATCCATTCATTTTCTAACAAAATCATTGCATCAATGCCAACATGGGGTATTGTATCAATTCTTTAATGGTAAACACCTAAGTACCATTCAATACATGGGAGGGCAATTATGAATTGTTTATAGTAAGATGTTCATGATTCCACTATGAATGATTTTGTAATTCAAGGCAAGCCACTTCAAAAATTCACAGAAATCACAATTTTAATAGGAAAATAATAATTCCACTTGGGTTTAATTCGTGAAACAAGCATGCACACCTCTTTGAAAAATATGTGCCCCTCTTTGAGTTGGCCCAAGATATTCAGATTGGTAATTTGCATGGTAGTAGGCTTGTCTACCTTGCAGCACATCCGTGATGCAGAACAAGAGAGACCAACAGAACCCTAAAAATTACATGAAAATCAATGATTTAACTCATCTAATAGTCGGCAACAGTATCCAGCAACAGTATCCAGCAAACAATTTTCTGCCTCTTTAATTTCGCTGTTCCAGAGTCAGAATATTTCACATAATCTCCTCCACTAGTTATGTAAGAAACATTTCACGTACACATGCATAATGCTTGAAAATTGAAGTAAATATTCAAGCAACATAACAGGGTTCGCTTGCATTCTTCCAAGGTTGTTCAATCATCCAAAGCTCACTGCAAGTGAAGCTCATAACGTCTAGAAACCCACCATAATCACCCTAAATAATCTCAAAGTATGCAATGCAATCAAGCAGGTCAGCCCGTCAGATTTCCATGCCAACTACAAACAGTGGTCAAATAAAAACAACTGCCCTCACAGTCAAAAAAATGTGACCAGTTACTAATCACCAGGTTACTCATTTGCTTTCTCAGCGATTTACATGATGAGTTTCGTGTCATTCTTGTTTCGTATCTGCTATCGAGAAAACCTCTGCGCATCATCCAAGCTTTAGTGAAATCGCGAAACCCTCTAAAAGTAGCGCCCAAGTGCATCCTCATCGAGAAGTCACCTAGAACTTACAAAACTATGACCTTAGAATCAAACAGGTGAACTTTCGCAAGTCAACTTCCCAACTTGCCAGTTCAGAACGGCTGATCAAAAACTGTGTCGAATCCAGACTGTAGTAGTTTCCACAAGTCCACTGGCATGTTCTGGTTTGTATCAGTTCCATATCTCACTATCTCGACAATGACTATTCTACAACAAAAATCCCTATATGCACAAAGAAAGACAAAGAAAACTGATACTGCCCAAAGACACTTTTCCTTGCTGAGGATTTGCTAAATCCAGAGGCCGAAGTCATTAAATCTATGAACAGTCACAATCATCTAGGATATTGGTCTCTATTTTGTTGAGAGAGCATCGAAACTAATTCTCCGTCAGTACTTGCTCCTTTGTCCACTAGAATCTGCAGCGGCGTTCTCCCAGTTTTGTCCGATACACTGGGACTTGATCCTCTGCATGTCAAATAGCTGTCAGTAAATAAAAAAGTAGCAATGACTGCAGCTGATGTTGGTCAAACATTCAAAAGTTTCTAACAATAAGACCTGATGCTTGTCACCACTCAAAATTGAATTCATATGGGAATGGATACAAATTCAAAAAATACCAAAAGCAAAACGTTGACCAGATACAGTTAGTGTTAAAACCATGGCAATTGGTAAAACACCGCTAAGTCTTGAATTGTAACGGAAATGAATAGGTCTCTCAAAGTCGAATTAATATTCCAAGATAAAAAGGATTGTTGGTTCCTTTTATGTAACGAATAAGCTAGATTACATAGAAAAGTTTACCTTGATAGAAGAAGCTTCGCACAAATGTTCTTCCCATGTAATACACAATGATGAAGAGAAGTTCGACCAAGACAGTCAGAAACATCAACTTGTGCACCATGTTGAAGCAGTAGCTCAACTAAACTCAGCTCCCCAATGCGACAGGCAACGTGCAATAAATTGCAACCCTGCAAATCATTGGTATCTGCAATGGAAGCCTCGCTAGAACATGGATCCTCAGCTGGTTCATGACCTCGCCATGAACTGGAAGCTGCTGAACGGGGTCGCGAAACATTCTGTCCCGAGGAAAGGAGTGGCCCACTCCAGTTGGTGCGACTGCTCTGAGAAACAGGGTTTTTCCGAGAAAGGGCACCCGCCAAACTTGCCAAAGGAGACCGAGATGGTGCATTAGCACTCATGGCTTGCTCAAAGGTTGTATTAACGTTGGCATCGGCAGTGATTAACAGCCGGAGGACAAGCTGCAGTTTGTTAGCGGAAACGGCATCCCATACTTGGCGTGCCACTGGAGGATTGCCCGATGTGACCTTCAACTTGCGTACAAATCTTTTCTCCACATACTGCGAGAGCGACCACAACATTAGTAGGAGATATATCAAACCTAGACACCTATTGATGTCGATGATCAAGCTCCACATGTTCTTACAGGATTTCTGAAATACATGGATCAAAGCATCAAGTATAAATCCAATATAACATCATTTGCGCAGTCCTCGTAAGGTTACTATGTACTTTTTAATAGGAAGCAGTCACTTGAACAATAACACGATTGACTGCGATCCCACTAAAGGGAAAAAAAAATTCACGCTTAGGGACGGCTGGGTGCGACAGATGAAGAAGAGAAAAGGACAGAAAGACGATAAACGTCAAATAAAAATCAGATTCATTCATCTTCATATCGTGCACATGACGTAAAATCCAAATTCGATGAAAGAACTTGAATGGAACACAACTGTTTATTGTGATCTGAGTAAAACAGATTCACCAAGCTGCTCCCTTGCAAATCAACGTACCTTCGCGTGTATGAATTTTTCCTTGATAACAATCGAGTCATTGGCTCTTGGTTTTATTCGTGCATCCCTGGTGGATCCATTTCTGTCCTCAATACCTCTGCTCAACATATTTACATCAAAAGTAAGCAAGCTTAAATCTCTTACACAAGCAGAAACGTAAATCAACAATATTAACTGACTCTTGAGAAAACATACATACTTTTCGCCTGGATACTCCGAGTCTTTCGAGTCTGAAGCCAAGAGTTCTTCCCAGATTGAGTTGGCAAATGTATTGCCAACAGATTGAAAGTATCCTATTACAGAAGGTTCCCACACTCGAACATCCAATGTCAACGATCGAACCTGCCAGTAGTAGAAGGGTTATTTAGGCCCCACAAGACCATAGAAATGCATCAATTAAAATAGAGCCGCACCAAGTACCTTCAACCATCAAAGTGAACTAGAAAAGAAAATTTTCCGCAAGAGCAGGAGAGTAGGTAAGTACAATTTTGCCTACAGAAAAACTCTGGCAATGTCATGAACCATCTCATCAAGAAATGAGATTAAAAAAAGAACACTAAAGAAATTATATGGCGACGCCAAAATACATACTAAGAACAGTTCTCCATCTACTCACCGAATTACAGCCTACTAGATCGAGGTTAGGAGATAAAATACCTTAGAAATTTGCACACTGAGATTTCTGTGCACTCCAGAGCACTCAATACAGAGCAGGATTCCTAAGTTCAAAGACGCCCAATCAGGGTCACTCGCACCACAATCAGCGCACACATTATTACCAGGTACTCTCTGCAATACATCCAGGGGTCTTTCCTGTTGTTCATAACTATGCTGAGATTTTGGGCCACGCCGAGGTATGTGGTCTCGGCCAGAGCCACTTGTATACGCTCTTGACGAAGCCGTGTCTTCGCTGCCATCATACTCTGATGATGCTGCACTCAATGAACTAGTTTCACTGCCTGTCCGTTGGTGGAGTCCCATCGGACTTCGATATGGCCGCTGGCACAGGAACAATGGATCAGGATATTTTAATAGGAACACTAAAAGAACCAACACAAATCTAGTCGATCTTCTCAAAAGCCTGGCCCCTCAGCAAACTGAAGACATTCATGTTGAAAATGATCACATTATCCAAAACTTTGAAAGCCGATCCATGCGCTTGGCTGAAATGCCTCCCATACCTGGTCTGATACTTGATTGTTTAAAAGAGAAGAAATCACCCCAGTGATCTTGTCCACCCAATCCATTCTATCGATCGCATTTTCTGCCTGAGTACAGGAATGCAGGACAACACCAGCATCAGTTATCCAGGATACTATTGAGCATAGAAAACGAATACGTTAAAAATGATACGCAGAGGGAAAAATATGAACCTGAAGAGTAAAAGTTTTTGATGGAGAAATGATACGAAAACAAAACCGAAGATCAGACTGTTCTGCGTCAATCTTTATTGTTGAAGTCAGAAGATTAACAGTATGGTGAGCTATCGTTTTGTCATCCTGTGAGTCCCAAATCATAGTGATACGTAAGTTCACAGTTGCTCATATTGTCAGGAACTTGGCAAAGAAGTCAAGCATGCAAAAGAGAATCACAGTTTGAGATTCCTAAAATAGGACTTCACTTACTCCGCACTTAATATTGCAGTCAGTTGTAACAAAAATCAACTTACTGTTGGTTTGCCCCACTGTTTTCGGTAATAATATAACCTTCCTCTACTATCCAGCACAAAGAACCTCCGCTTCCAATCACCTCGCAAGTTCGAAGATCGCTTCAAGATATAACCTTGCTTGATAGTTTGTATCTACAGATAAGAACACACAAGAGTTTCAGTGTGCTTCACGCTGTAATACGAGCAACTACTATGTAGAACTGCTTCGCTTAATTGACTACCTTTCCTCTTGGGGTGGACTGCATGACAGCCTCAATCATCTTGTGTGAACTGCGGCCAACAGCTTGGATTCCATCACCACCTGGAACGATGTCGGGACCACTGAATGAGCGCTGGTTATCCCTTTCCATTTGCCGCCGATATTCCTGCATACGGTCTGCCAATAATACCTGCTCGGAGTTGGCTCTTTCACGTGATTGTTGCGCATATGTTAGTACCTGGCCCATCACACCAAATAACAAACCAGATACAACTTGCAAATGTCAATTAGTTAACACAAAAACGAAAGCAATCTTGCTGGCAGAACGTGCTCACGAGGACTGAACGAAAATACAGCATGTCTTCTATATTTAAGCATTGAGCGACGAGTACGACACGCATAAAACAAGTCTAAAATGGCAGAGAGAAGATTTCCTTTACCTGGTGAATATACGGTTCCATCTGATGCAATAACTCGTAACCCTGTGTCAAGGACACAACATCCAATATGTCATAATCATCACTCAGCAAACAATCAGACTAAGTAAAGTGATCCCTAGAAAGAGAGTCTGCAACGAGCAGTCTAACACATCTGAGTGATGAAGACACAATCGGTACAATATCTACCTGCTTGAAGTAGCGGAGGTGAGCATCCATAGAGCCACTCACAGCTTCAAGAAACTCAAACTTTTTCTTTGCCTCGATGTTTGATAATGCCGTCATCTAAAATTATGAAAAGCGAAGGTTAGAAACCAGATCCTGGCACTCTAAACTACAGCAACAGAGGAGATGCCTAGATTAAGTACCGCGTGTACCAGGAAGCGCATGAGAACTACACATTGTGCTACAAAGTGAGAAACGGGTTCATGTTATTGAATAACCTCACTTCCAAAGTTGCGAGAAAATACCAGATTAAATCGAGTTTGCTCAAATTGCGACTTGGAATTTCGTAAATCCTGAGCATGCAGACACAGCACATAGAGACGAAAAAAATGAAATTAAGTTAAATCGTAGAAATCCGGAGGTGTACAGTTTCAAATGACATGTAATTCAGTTCAGTAATTGACAACTATTGAGACAGATTTAACTAAACAAATCAAAGGCCCAGAACTGCACTCAACAACTCATCCTCACAAATTTTAAAAACTAATCAAGAGAGCACTGACATACCTCCTCAAAATCTGCAACGACCTCTGGCTTTGCATCCTTCTTCAAGGACAGAAACTTTTCCCGCACCTGCTCAATAAAGGGGTACATGCAGGGACAAGAGGAGAATCGATTAATCAGCGGTGTTGACTTCTGCTGATCAAGCAGGTCACTGCAATTCGAAATACAATAAATTAAATACACTGAGTATGTTTCTTGAACAGGATTTCACACCATTCATTGAGGCACAAAAGGCTTTACACAATCGTACAACAGAAATGACACCCGACATGAGTAGGAACATGACGCAACCTGGTCATAATGTACACTAGCTTTATCAAAACGCTTTCTAAGTTCCTGCACATTCAATTATTCCAATCACACGTGAGATTCAATATGTCTGAGGTCAGAAACCGAAGTTTCATGCAGATAGGCTTTGAAATGATAGGAGCAGTACCTCTGGAAATAGAAAGAGTGATACCGAGAATTGGACAGTAAGAAGTTGATTGCGA
Organism: Climacium dendroides; assembly: GCA_950106755.1. Classification (NCBI taxonomy): domain Eukaryota; kingdom Viridiplantae; phylum Streptophyta; class Bryopsida; order Hypnales; family Climaciaceae; genus Climacium; species Climacium dendroides. Next base: position 25,612,680 of record OX467087.1, on the reverse strand, counting down.
ACCATAGAATGAATGTACAAACTCTACACTAAAGATTTTAAAAGCCCACCGTAACTACAGCACACAGAAGTCATTCTTGCAACTCTAGTATCCAAAATACAGGCAAATAGACAAGTAGTCCTTCATAGCTCCGTTCAAATTTGGCCCAACGGGAAATAAGCACACTTTGATGTATCAATTAAACAGGACCGTGATTACAGCTACAAAGAAGAAAACAGCCCCGTCTGAGTTTGAAGCTCCTCACCAACCTTAACATTCTGTCATCAACAAATGCAAAAATAAGTGAGTTGTTATAACTTCTCATCGATTTGCAACTAATCATAAAAGCTTCTAATACATGAAGATAAATATTAGCAAAATTAAGCATCAGCTTTCTGGAGTCAAGGAACGGACCTTGACGTCTTGAAGATCAATACTCACAAACTGCGTCAAACGATCATTCAGCATGTGCTCCACCTAAGAAAACCCAAGAAATTCTTACATTATGTATTATGGTACTAAATGTGACTCATAAGATTGATCAATTGGTAGGACAGAAACTCTCAAAGTGCACTGGAGCTTATTTAGAAGCACATGCACAGCACAAGATTCACTAGCAACAAAGCCATATGACCAAAAAAATTTCAAGAGAACCTTGAAAGTGAAGATTGCATTCTGAACGCATGACATTCAAGATCTAAATTTGAGAGACAATATGGCAAGTCTGGAGAACCTGTGAACGAAGGACCTCCTTGTAAGTCCCTATCTCTCTGAGGGCAATAGTGAATCTTGTCATCACAGGTCCTAAAATAATCCAGGACAAAAGATCACAGCAGTAAGCAGAGAGCGGGCAAGACGACAAATATAAACTTCAAATTTGCACAAAACGGACAACTAAGACAAAAATTTAATGTTGAAGAAAAATTAATTATACATTTGAGAAGAAAGTACGCAACCAACACAGATGAGCAGTGTATTCAACCCAAAAAGGTCTAAAAGGAAAAAATGATTACTGGAAAACAAAAACAACCCCCCCGTGATAATGACAATGAATGCAAAGCATGGCAGAAGAAAATCAATAACTCGTTCCTTATTTAAAGAATTATAGCAGGAGGCTAGTACAGAGAAGAACCTCCAACAGCCACACTAATGGGATCATCATGACCTCCTCCAAAGGTCTCCAGAGCATTTGCAAACGCAATATCACCATCGCTAGCTTCTCCCAATCCTTCCCTGTAGTTCCATAAAGCCATAAGAGGATTTCAAGATAGTGCCAAAACTGAATTGCCGGTATCCCACAACACCCAACATCAGGAAACCCAGAACTTACAGATAAGATGCCAAAATTAAGACGAAGACTAGTTGAGACTCAGGCACGAGAATTCTGAGCTAGTAGGGTCATGGTTAACAATCATACGTATACTTGCGACTCCCCTTGTAGAAACGTTGACACCGCTCCCTCAATGACTCTGCACTTTCCTCAAGAGCCTGAAGCTGTTGATCACAACGTTCAAATCAGCTCGACAAGATACATTCTACCAATGTCTGAAACACAAATACAGCTCCAAGAACCCATTAACTGGATCACAGACAGTATATCTGAGTAGCACTTACAAAATCAAAACAAACTATTAAGGAGCTTATTAATCCACAACTCTAATTGTAATACTACTAGATATGAAATCAAATCGATTTTTTCTTCAAGCTCAGAATGCAGAAAATGTCCCAATGAACTAAGAGGGCTTGCTCTGTATGTACCTGCTTCCTGAACATAGGCGAGTCGTCAAGCTTGGCGAACTGCATGGCTGCAGGATTGTCAAACACTTGCCAGGCTAGATTTGGCTCCACATAAATCTGTATTTATATCCTCCAGCGGATTATCAGAACAGAACTTTGAAAGTGCTCAATAAGGGAGAACCGTAAAGCCAACTTATGCCAAACTTTCTGACGCTCTCCTTTGCTCCGACTGGCGTGCACATGTTTTGAACTACAGATTTGTCGACAGAAGAGCGCGTAAGGAAGACATGATCCCAGAGTACCAAACTCGTGAACGCATTCTAAAGAATTTGCGTCGAAATTCGGGGGTGAATTACTATATAGAATTCCCAATCCTCAAACTCACCCTATTGGCCTCCTGTTACCTGCCCCAGCACAGAAGCATGTGAGATAGAGAAAGACCGGAATTACACAACACAAATTAGACCAGTCTATCCTGGAAAACAGGAAATACTTTTAACACTCTTTAAATTGCACCGACACAAGACTGACACAGGAGAGGTCCCGAGACGAAAGTTTTAAGCTTAATACAGAGTTTGTAGTCGACTACTACCAAAGCAGATAGACGTTATTATATTCAAGTTGGTCTGTGATGCCACTGCTGTGAAAGGCCCTTCAAGGGCATAATCCAACTTCATGGACGTTACAGGAGTCTCGTGCAAACAAAGTTCAATGAAGCAAAACCATACTACAAATAATCATCAAAACATGGACACCGAGCCATTGAACATAAAATAGAAGAAGCGGCGACCAATCTAATAGCAGATGTTGGCGACTTCAGATGTTACAACAGAGTTCAGCTACATTTTTTCTTTTGGAATTTGGAATGCACCATATAATTAGGGACTCAATTCTCTCCTATGTCCACGTCGGTGTTCCTAGAATAATCTTCGCAACCAGGTTACGTGGGGATCTTTGTGAGGATTTGGTTTTAGGGAGACTAAGCCATTCGGTGTCCTATGGAATTTTCCCTCTAACGATAAAGTACCAAAGCAAGCAGTATTTTAGATTGCTGGTTAATCTCTGTTGCAAGGTCTGACATGACTTCTAAAGGCAAAATCGTAATTTTTGCCGGAATTTATTTAGGTTATTACTCATTTAAACCTAAACATTAGAAGTATCACATTCTTCAGATTGGAGTCTTCGTCTGCTGAGAATTATACAACTCTTTACTAAGAGGTGCACAACCCCTGAGAAACATATGATTCTGGGTACTCGAGGTTTCTTATCCTCATAAAAATGCCAGCATGTTCCAAAACCAGAAAATGCTCGAGAAACCTAAAAATCCACTTGAATAAACATAAACCTTTCAGAAGCGAAAGGGAGCGTGAGCGACTCCAGAAACACAACAGAGGAGAACACGGCTGTTCTGTCACACAAAACACAGTAAGCGAATTCTAGATTGAAATACACGATCGTTTCAGAATTCTACAATCTACCTGTCTCCGAGAAAATTTTCAGAAAGGCTAAATCGAGATGGGAAAGATAACTATGAACGCCACGATTTATTCTAGCCAATCTAGAATGCACTCCTCCTCTCCCATTTCTGTATGCATATTTCAAGACACTACCATAAACTTTTCCAAAAAATTGCAAAATCAGATTGTGAATAGAATTCTAAGACGAACTAGCAAAAGACACTCTACATCTCAATACGCGATCGGTTCTGTGAAAGTTCCACTCCCTACTTGTCTCCGAAATTTCCAGAGGCTGCGTCGAGATGAGAAAAACAGACTAGAACCTCCACGTCTCATCCTGGCCAATATAAAATATGAACTCCTCCTCTCCCATTCTATCATGTCGGTATATAGATATTACCACAAAAATATCCCCCAAAGATGAGAAATCAGTTTGTAATTGTAATTTGAGACGGCCAAGCAGGAAAAAACTCTACACGAGAAAACAAAACCTTGAAAATCGTGCAGTAGGGATAGAAACCCTACGTGCATTGACGATCGAAGAATCAGAGACGAAAGACAAGAAAAATAAACAGAGGAGGAGGAAGAAGACGAAGCGCACGGTAGTTCCCTACTGAAGAGTTCACTACTATTGCACAACCTGGACGTGAAATCCTAACCTCATCAATCTCGAGCCAATACTAGGCGCGGCAGTTCCGTCCATGGCGAGCGGCATCAACAACGCTTGATCTCAAATACCGCCCCGATGAAAGCTGGCGTTGGCGCGCTCCTCCAGCTGCAAGAAATGAGCAGCGAAAACACAGCAAGCACCGGTGACAAGGATCCAAAAGCCTGCGATCGATATATCTCCCTGGCTATGGCGGCCCGCCGATCCACCGCGTCATTTCGAATGCAATTTTTCGCTCCAACTAAAAGTTCCCTCACGAGGAGATCAACATGCTTGACCGTGATCACGAGGAATGTTGGTCGCGTCTCTCATGCGCCGGCGCCGCATTACGCGATCTGTTGGGAGAGAATCTGAGTGTTCCGGAGAACCTCCAAAGAGCGGGGCATGTGGAACTCACGGCGCCCATTCTAAGCGGAAGCAAACCCCTAAACGAAGCTCCCAGCAGCATTATTAACTACAGGAGTCCCGGACGGGGCCTTGCTTGTCGCCGCCAGACTCTACATGAGGCCTAGATTTCAGGTGATTGGGGGTCCGGCAATGGAATGTTTGAGAGGATATGAAGGCTGGTTTTATTTAGGTGCAGGTGCCACAGTGCCATTTCGCACCATAGCGGGGCTTCTGCTTCTTAGACGGGAATAGAAACTGCATATATCGTTACAGTGTCTTTTCGTGAGTGTAGCATTGAGGATGCTCTTACTCCAAATATTTCGGCCAGGGGGATTGGACCCTTTCAATGCCCCGGTAAATGCACCCATACTCATCACTATAGGGATTTTGCAGCTGAGCACTTTAAGGCACAACAAATTTTTTCCCATGTCAAAAGATAGAAAATAGGGGGGTACAAATTCTTTTTGTAATTCCATTGCCAAAATCGAAATTTTTATGAATTTCACTACTATAAAATTTAGTTTTTCTGTTGTTTTGGTCGCGTTGATCCGGTCAAAATCTGACAGAAATTTGTTAAAATCAACAGATTTTTGTCAAATTTTGACCGGATCAACGTGACCAAAATAATTGAAAAGCTAAATTTTCTAGTAGTGTAATTTTCATAACATTGTTTATCAGCTAAGTTGTCTCTCCCTAGCTAGAAGTATAATTCTCCCCTGTATACTTGGAAGAAGGCTTTAGTTATAATCCTGAGTCACTAGTTGGCTAGCACGGAAACCAAGTCATTGTGTTGTCAATGCATTTTTTTGTCATTGGTTGTTACAAGTGTTTTCTTGCTAGGGGCTCTTGATTTGGGGGGAGCAGAAGGGAACACCCTGTTGAACGTTAATAATGTTATGTTTGGAAACCAAAAAGTGCTTGGAGTCCATAGCTTAGAGTCTTCTAATTCCAATAATTCAAGACCTATATTTCCCGCTCACTATTTTGAGACACATGTCATGATCTTATTAGTCCCAACCTTAAAAAAGAGATAAAAACACATTCCAAGCTTCAATTAGAAATCTGATCTAACCTTGGATGGAAACAATGTCCCCTATAGATTGGACATGGGTTGTGGTTGATTTGGAACATGTGTCATGATCTTATTAGTCCCAACCTTGAAAAAGAGATAAAAACACATTCCAAGCTTTAGTTGGAAATTTGATTTAGCCTTGGTTGGAAACAATGCCCCCTATAGGTTGGACATGGGTTGTGGTTGATAGTGGATACATTTAACTTAATTGTAAAAAAATGCCCCTTATTTTGTGCCATACTAATTTTGTATTTCATCACCTCTTCTACCTAAATGGGGTTCTTGTAATTGCAAAAATGAATTCAAATTTTTTCCCCTTATGATAAAACAAGATTACGATTTGCAATTGGAATATCAAAATTGAAAAATTTGAATTCATATTTGGATTCAAAAACATAGGTGCAAGAAAGAAGAAAAATACGAAATATAAACTTAAAACTAGATTACACCAAGCCAATAAATGGACCATAAGCACTCAAAGATAGCATCTTTCTTTTTAAATGTGACCATGTGAGGTAGGAGTTCAAGAAAAAATTGGTACTAACATGTTGCATGATCTTGATGTAAAACCCAAGAAAGATTATAGTTGGTGCCATATCTATTCATTCCATTTATGATATTTATATTAAAGAGGTTTAACTTGAATTGAACAATGGCAAAGGCAACAATAGGAAAAAAAATTTAAGCAAATAATTTTAAAAATGATATATTTTACCTGCAATGTAATCATTGATGGTTGTGTTGAACAATGCAAAGTCCTAGCTATTAAATTTGATGTTGTGAACTGCAAAGTCAATCAAATAGACAAACTCTATGATTACAAGAATTTTGGCCATCTTAGTTTCCTTGAATTTCAAGAGACCTATTTTAAACAAATGAACAAGAAAAATGGACCTTGAGAATAGCATAACATTATCTACTTCAACCGTATGAGATCCTAAGAGGATTTCTCATCTATGAAGAATGGTAGGAGCCTTGGCCAAAGTATAATCCTAACTTAAAACTACTATCTAATTCTTAACCAATTGTTACTTTGAAAATTCAAGGGGGCCCTTGGTGTGACCTTGGTATAAACTAATCAGTGACTTATAGGAAAGCTAAGAATTTCCTAAACATTGGTCCAAGAGCAAAACACTACAAAGGCTATAGTGATGGCAATTGTGAAAGTTGGGACAACAACAATACATTTTGACAAGAATTATAACTGTGAGTTTATATAGAAACTAGAAGTGAAGCAAAAGTATCATAAGCAATACAAAGAATGCTTGATGAGTTACATTTGAGGTTACATTTGTAGGCATTAGTTTCATAGTCAACATCTCAAAGTTCTGGCCCAATGAATTGTTAGCAATTACCATACAGTTTCTATTGTTTCATGGGTGCGTACGTTAATTTGTAAGCAATACAAAGAATGCTTGATGAGTTACATTTGAGGTTACATTTGTAGGCATTAGTTTCATAGTTAACATCTCAAAGTTTTGGCCCAATGAATTGTTAGTAATTACCATACAATTTCTATTGTTTCATGGGTGCATACGTTAATTTGTAAGTTATTGCATCGTTACAATGCACACAATTACTGCAAAGAAGTGGCACTATTTTTTCATTTGTATTAACTATGTGACCTCTATACGATAATCGAAGATGTGCTAATGACACAAATTATGCACAAAAAACTATTATCTTTGTCGTGTATTTTATCTACGTTGAAGTACACGAAAAATTCATGACAATAACATCATTGCTATTTGTACTGGAGTGACTCTTATTAAATGTTATCGCTGTTTGAAAAATATTGTCAATGTGTAATTGTTGATCACCTTTCTAATTAGCAATAATTTTTTTCTTAATTAGATTTATTTTATTTTATTTATTAATTAATATAATCTAATAAATTATAATTTACATCTGTATAATTGCACCAAATGTTGAACTAAATCCAAGACTAGGCCAACAAGAAACTTGATGATGTAGTGATAGAAATGTACAACTGCACCAAATGTTTGAATTAAATCCATGACCAAGTTGACAAGAAACTTGACAACATGATGATAAATTCACTCCAATGGCACTTGGTGAAATCAAAGAGTGGAGAGGTTCTTTTTATATTGAAATTCATTGTTTGTCATGACCACTCAAGCATATGGGATAACTTAAAGATGAGAGGCTTGGTTGACCACTCATTGTCAACTTGAAAACGCAGAAATTGTGTTAAAACCATAATTTCAGACCTCATTTAGGCATAGTAGAGTAACTTTTTTTGAAAAACTTTAAACTAAGAAAAGATGTTAAATTAATCCATGTTTCATCTCCAAAAATTCGTTTGACATTTTAAGTCTTCAATCAAAAGTTATGAACAAATTTCAGAGAAGCATTAGAAATTGTCAAAAAAAATTCCCTTCCAACGCCTCTCTGAAATTTGTCTATAACTTTTGATTAGAGACTTAAAATGTCAAACGGATTTTTGGAGATGAAGTATGGCTCAATTTCACAACTTTTCTTAGTTCAAAGTTTTTCAAGAAAAATCCTTCTACTATGCTTAAATGAGGTCTGAATTTTTACTTTGAATACAATTCCTGCTTTTCAATTGACTTAGTACTAAAATTGTAAAAGATAAAAAAATGCAATATTAGTGCAATAACTATGCATGGACCTGTTGTTGTGTGATTATTGCACTAACTTCATATGTCTTAAATAAGTACAAATGTTGCACAAAGTTAGTAGCCTATCACTAAACCACTGAAATCATGCATATTTTGTCAAGTATAGTTATCGTGCAACTTTAACACTTCAAACTCAAATATGAATGATATGCCTAAACTGCACTCTAATCATGAAAGGCAATTTCGTATTGTAACAATATTTCCAAATGAATGAATGTAACATGAAAACAATGCCCGACGATAATCGTATGATTACTATTGACAAATCGTGACAGGGGAACTTTGTGATGAATGTTTAGTTGTTATAGTGTTCCTACATATATGATTCTTTCATTTGTATGTTTTTTGCATTTTGTTCGTAGGCCTTAAATTTTAACATTTAGGAAGATTTAAGGTTTAATGTTTTCAACAACTACTATGGAGACCATGGGTGTTAGCATGTGAGCCTAGGATTTTAAACCCATACGCAAGCCCATGAACTTAGGAGCCTAGGTTCTTATATTATAGGTACATTCTATGGTTATAAGATATTTATATATTAGAAGTATATATGTTATAAGCACCTTCTATAGTTATAGGATATTGATATTATAAGTGCCTATATTATAGGTATCTATGTTATAAGCACCTTTTATGATTATAAAATATTTATAATACAAGTGGGCAATGGTACAATACAGGTTCCAAAAAGGATTGTCTCTCTAAAACATTGTCATTTTTTTATTCATTTAATGTGTACTAGAAACTACACATTTTTTATTTACATGAATATGATGACAAATTCATAAAAAAAATTAATATTCCATCCAAAATAATATTGAGCAAGAAAAATTGAACAATTTTGATATTCCTTTTTATTCACTACAAGAAATCTTGTATTTTATGACTGCAAAAATATAACTAAGGATGACTAGCGATTGCTTGTAGTCATATTTTGGAAGGTAAAAAAATATGACTGCAAATATAACTGTGAGTCATATTTTAGCCTTACACATCATGGCCGTATAGTATATGGCCATTGGGAACACCAAAATACTTCATAGAGAACGGTAGGAAACATATTTAGGGAACACCCAATCATATTTTTTAGTCATATTTTTTTTTAGTCATATTTTGCAATCACATCTCCATGATATTAAGATTTTTTTTAGGGCAGACCCAAAACAATTTGGGTAGGGAATATGTTTAGAAAGTACTTAGTCATATTTTTCCTTAGTCATATTTTATAGTTATATTTTTTGAAAGTCACTTTTTTGTGGTTGCTACAAATTTAAGGTTTTGAAACCCTAGCCGCCACAAAATACTAACCGCTACTAAATTAGGGTTTTGAAACCCTAGCCACCACTTTTTGTAGCCACTCCTCTTTTTGCCCCCTTTTTATTTATTCCTTCTTCTTTGTTTTTGTTTCTTCTTTGTTTTTGTTGCTTCTTAAGTTTTGTTTCTTGTTGCCTCTTAGGTTTTTCTTCTTCTTGCTTCTTCTTACTTCTTCTTACTTCTTAGGTTTTGCTTCTTCTTCCTACTTAGCTTTTGTTTCTTCTTGTTTCTTAAGTTTTGCTTCTTCTTGCCTTTTAACTTTTATTTCTTTTTTCTTCTTAAGTTTTGTTTCTTAGATTTTGCTTCTACATCCTTCTTAGATTTTGTTTTTTCTTCCTTCTTAGGTTTTGCTTTTTTTTACCTCCTAGTTATATTTTGCAGTCATAATGTCATTTAGGTTTTTCTTCTTTTTTGCTACTTTTTGCTTCTTAGTCTCTCTATCATCATTGTTATTTTTTTTGTTATTTATAATTTTTGAATATATAATGATTATAATTTTTTTATCTTAAACATGTCTATATATTTTGTAGTGCTTCAAATCTTTGAAGTTTAAATTATATTGTTCATTTATTGAAAATTAATCTTCTTGTTTATACATGTAGGCATTGGAGGTTGAAATGAAATTATTGAGGGCTACTTGCAATACAAAAGAGGGAACATCTTTACATTTTTGTTGAAATATAGGTTCTACAAGTATGTGAAAATATAAATATATACAGAGCCATTGTGATATGTTTTGTGTTAGTAACTAATAAATGTTATTGAAAAAAAATCACATTTTTTCTTGTATTTGACTTTCTAATCTGATCAATTTTTGTCCGTTTAAGAAATCATATGTATTCATTTTTAATTACATGGATTCTCTTACTTAACTATTAAATTATGTTGATGTATAACTATACATAGTCATTTTATAAATCATCAAAAAATTTGACTGAAAAAAATTATTATACACATCATTCAAAAATATGGCTGGGAAAAGTCATATTTCACGTTACTAAAAAATATGACTCACTATAGTCATATTCTTCATCAACCAAACATATGACTCATCGTAGTCATATTCCACGTCATTCAAAAATATGACTCACTATAGTTGCATTTTACATGAACAAAAAAGATGACTCACCGTAATCATATTTTGTATCATCAAAAAATATGACTTACCATAGTCATATTTCGTGTCATCAAAAAATACGATTCACTGCAGTTATATTCTACATCATTACAAAATATGACTCAGAAGAGTTATATTTTATGTCATTGCAAAATATGACTCACCACAGTCATATTCCATGTCATAAAAAATATGATTCCTTGCAGTCATATTCCATGTCATTACAAAATATGATTCATCGTAGTTATATTTCACATCACTGCAAAATATGATTCACTATAGTCATATTCCATGTCATCAAAAAATATGACTCACCATAGTCATATTCCACGTAGGATTTTTTTTTTGCCCGGGCAACTCAAGAAAAAATTAAGACTCCCCTATGATAGTCAAAGTATATGCCATGTTGGCATACTATGACTAAATATAGATATTTATACCTTTCAATCCATATAACTGTCAATATGACTGATGTTTGAAGCGACTGCTTTGAAACGACTAGAGTCACTCATATTCTGAATCATCTACAATGATTTCTGCGTGAATCTTATTTTTTGATTTTACGACTCATTGCAGTCATATTTTGCAGTTATAAAACACTACTTTTGTTGTAGTGATTTATAAAGAAATTGTTCATAAATATGATAATTAGCTAAGAGAATGTTTGAATCATATCCATGTTTAATTTTAATTCTTAATTTGATGTATTACTATATTTTCTTATTTATGAGAACTTTCAATAATCATGATTTTTTTACACAATTTGAAAGGACTATGATTTCATAACATCTTTTTGTTAAAACCATATGATAAGCTTGAATACAAACCTCATAAGGTGTATGCCTAGTTGTTTTAATAGAAAACCCTAAATACACAGTCCTTTCATTATTATAATACAATCAGGTGCTAAATATGTAGTAAATTAGGAGAAAATTCAATTGTTGAATTGGATATATATAACACATGATTGTACATAGTGTACCAACATGCCTTCTATAACACCACATAATTTTTAAATTTTTTCAATAGTGTTTTCATTTTTGGAAGGAAAATTTTCTAAAGTCACTATTAGAAAATTTAGTTTTTCTGTTGTTTTGGTTGCATTGATCTAGTCAAAATCTAACAGAAATCTGTTAAAATCAACAGATTTCTGTTAGATTTTGATTGAATCAACGTGACTAAAATAACAAAAAAACTAAATTTTATAGTAGTAAGTTTAGAGAGTCGGGGAAGTAATACCCATATCGTATCATTACTCAAGTGCCTATGTTATAGGTATCTATATTATAAGCACCTTCCATGGTTATAGGATACTTATGCTATAGGTACATATGTTATAAGGACTTTCAATAGTTGTGTAGTACCCACTTACACTTAGGCTTAAGGCTTGTAGGCTTACATTTCTAGGTTCAATATTAGAGTTGTTGTTGTAGAGACAAGGGTTTTATATTTGCACCTAAAGTTGTCTTTAGAATTCTTTTGTAAATTAAGGTTTTACAATTGAAACCTAAATTACTATACCTTTGCTTTTGTTTCTCATGATTCCATTTTTCTCTCAATCATTGTTCATAAATTGTATTGGTAACCGAATACAAAACCCTAACAAAATTTTGGATTTTCTTTCCTTTGTTACAATTAATGTATTGATCTCTAAGTGCAATCTTTTAACCATTAATATGGTGCTAGGACTATAAATTATAACCTTTGGGTTTATTGATGCAAAAGGATTGTTGATTTATTCACAGGGTTGAATGACTTGAATGATTGAAGTTTTAAAATTGTAGTAAGTCTTCTATTGGGACTCTAGATTAATACACATTTTGAGGCTTATAGGCAAGTGAAGCAATTCATATTCTTATGTAGAGGGTTGTTGAAGATTCCTCATCTACAAATAAGCATTCATGTAGGCAACCCCAACACTTAGTAAAGATAAGGTGAAGCAATGAATTGATTGAAAATTGAGGTTTGAGTATCCTACCAAGGTTGTTACAAAGGTGAGGATCATCCTATCTTGTATACAAATATTCGATTTATCATCTTCCTTACAATAACAAGGATGTTCTATTCATGATGGTTACAAAATTATAAAACTCTCAACTACTTCTATATCTTGACATTTTTGTAGTAATAGCCCTTAAGTTTTGTGTAAATTTGATATCAAATGACACCTATTGTAGCCCTATATATCCAATATGAAACAAATTTCTTTTTCAATATGAGTATTCTTGTACTTGATTTAGACTACTTGAAATTTCTCATTATAAATTGACCTTAATTAGCTAGGTTAGAAGTATGATATTTTGGTTTTATACATCCAATATTGTTGATCTTAGAATGTAGAACAAGAACTTTAAAATAATGTATTGCAATAAAAAACTTGAGGTAAAATGAGAAAATGCCTCCATTTCAAAGATGCCTTATTCAACAAAGCCAAATTTTGATGAAAATTTAAAACTACTATTATTTTTTGAAGTGTGATTTAAAAAAAATTCATATCAATTATAAAATTTACTAAATTTTTTAAATATTTTTACCAAAGGTGTAAAGTACAATGAAAAATTATATTATAGATAAAAAATAATTTATGTATCTAAATTTAGACATTTTTGCTATGCCGTGGTAGTACATGTTGAACTTGTAAATTCAATAAATTTAAACACTCAACGTTAAAAAATTCAAAGAGCAATAGAAATTAGACTTGGTAAGCTTCATTTTGTTAGTCAATCTCAAATGCAATAGAACTCATTTAATGGTTTGAATTTAATTTAAGTAAAAAAAATACAAAAAATACAAATAACACTACAACATGATGAACCATTTTTATTATTGATTTTGTACTTGTGATCCCATATAAAATCCAAAATAGCTTAAATGACCAAAATTTAGCTTGAAGAGGTGGCATGGCTAATGAAAAAAAATTCAAACAAAATTGAATGAAATTCATTATTCCATGTTCATCCAGCAAATTAATGTCTCAAAATCATCCAAATGGCATTTTTTTTATCTTACTAGCAACACCAAAAGTAAGAAAGTTTAGTCTTTTTCATCATTTTAGGCTTTGCATGTACAACATAGTTCATTACAACAATAATGTTTAACCCCATTATTGTAGTCCCTAACCTAGTTAAACATATTGTATAACATTATTACAAATCTTTATTATATTGTACAATACATTTTACTAGATTAAAATCTTTAATAGTGAGCTTTCTAGGTAACATAACATATATTTTTTCTGTAGCTCAATATTACAAGATATAGGCTAGTCTTGGTGCAAATGCATCACAAATATCAATATCTACTTTTGCACCATCAATAGCACCTTGAACTTTATATTCAATGATGGCATACACAAATGCCAATGGAATTGTAGATTTGAAGTATTTTCCTTTGTACATGTCCCTAAACTTTGTTGTGTTTCTCTTCAATTTCACTTGCAAGCCCGATCCAACATACCAATTGTAATAGCATCTACATATACACCTTCTTTAAGATGAATAGCTTCAATTTTATCCTTAGCCCCATTGATTATTCCTCTTTCAATATTAATATTGTCCATTACCATAATAAGAGCACCTATATTTGCCTTTTTCAATTGATTGAGTTTGGAATCATTAATCTAGTCACCTAATTCTTCAACATCAAATGCATTAGAGTCAACAGGAACTTCAAATACATCACTAGGATCAAATAGCTTGAAATTATGATATCATTATACTTATCAACATTTCTTCTATGCATATATAGAATTGTTATTTGATTATCAACGACTACTAGAATTCTATCCTCATCTATAACACAATACCTAAATAAAGGTCAATTTCTTCTTGGGTTGGTGTAGGTGATTTATCCTCACCCTAGGATAAAGTGTATACAATCGGATTTTAAAGTTTTTTTAGAGTTGAAATTCCTAGTGGGTGTCTAGCATGCCATCTAATTATGCCTTCTAAGCAATGGATAGTTATTGTTTCTTATTCTACTTTCAATTTTCCTAAGTACAACTTCAAAACAATTCAATTGCAAATTAGTAATAATGACTAGTTTAGCTAATGTGAGTCAAAAATAAAGCAAGTGAGATTCAATTTACAAAAGTTAAATATTCTAAATCTTAAGGTTTTTTTAAGCCTTTTCCAAAATGATAAACACTAGAAGAAATGTGCATTATTCTAACTAATGTTTTTTGTTAAATCTAACACAATTGTGTTGGAAAAAACGAAGATTTACAAAACTATGACTTAAAGTTGTGTTATTTCCAATATTGTTATGATGGATTTAATTAAAAAAACATCAGCTAGAATAATGTAGATTTCTTCTAGTGAAAGTTCACTTAATTTGAACAAGTTCCCTAAAAGTTATCCACAACTAAAGATTAGCCACTAAACTAAATTATTCTTTTAATATTCAATTCTAAATACAAACATGAACTTGTATTCATCGAAAAAAATCCACCTTTATAAACCTTCATGCATTGTTTTCAAACTTTGGAAATAAACTTTGGATTTTTGTGTGAGTTCTAAGTTCAATTCTACTTCTTAAATTTTGAGTTTGACTTGTTTTGGTCAATTGTTGTTAACTTTCATCTAATTTTGTCCTAATCTAAGTTATATTTTCAATCCTACACTATCTCATTTGTTATAAATATATTCCCTAAGTTTAAATTAGTTTTGGAAATCTTGAAATATTCTCTAAATGATTCTAAATCTAACTTGTTCCTTGACTACCTTCCAAAAGTTTCAATTTGAATCCCTTTAGAAATATTCACTACCACTTTGGACCATTGTTTCTACTTTCTATTTTTAGATTTAAATTATTTTTATCTCAACTTCATTCAAATTATTGTTTTGAACGATATAATGCTTATAATTTTTACCTTCCTAGTAAAAGTTATCCATAGATGGCGTTTGACCGCTAATTAGTGTCTCAAACTTCATTCACTAATTTCTTCTACCTTGACTTTTTAAATTTAATTTTAATTTTTTTAGTTGTAATTCTATGCTAGATACTAATATTCTTTTTTTAGATTTTTTGATGAATTTTCTAATTTTCATCTACTTCTAATACTATTTTTCATCTATTTTCTACATGTGATATCTTTTAGAATGCTATTGAAATTACCTAGTGGATTCTAAATTCTAAATTCTTTTTTCCTAAACTTCTAAATCTAAATTCTAATTTTTAAATCAAGATTTTTGCTTCTTATTTAATGTTTTTGCAAAGTAAAGCAATTGGGGAAAAAAAGATCAAAGACTCACTTTAAACTCTGATGATTCAATTGTTCTCTCTTCATAAATGATAATTGTGATCTCATTGTAAAGTTCGTTGATTTTCATCTTGTACTTCTTTGAATTCAAATTTGGTATGTTATAGGTTGTATAATTATTAAGAGAATTTAATTCCTTCTTCCTTTTTCTCTAATTTTTTTTTCTCCTTTTTTTCTTTCCAAAGTCCTATTTCTTTTGAAATATTTTTTGAAATGCAAATCCTATTAAATCTAATTTCTAAATGCTTGCTAATTTGTTTAAAAATCAAACAAACTTTGAAATTTAACTTCTTCTAATTATAACTAAATGCTAGGATCTATAAAAATCAACTATTTTTTTTTTTTCTCCTTGCTTCTAATCAAAGTCCTACCTTGATTAATAGAGTCAACTATCCCCTAATCATTGGTCCTCTTTCATTCTTGAGGTTCAACTTGAAAATGAGAGCATATAAGTATTAAGTTCCAAACTTCTAGTCTACTTTTTTTCTATATGTATTTGATTTGAGATCCACAAACTTCATAATGTATCACCATCATGCATTTGAAAACTAGTAAATATGTTTTATCCACATAGTATGTTGATTTGGAACCATTTAGCACATATTTGAAATCAATCAACATGTATTTGGAACCAGCTAATATGTTTGGCCACTTAGTATTTGATTTGGAACTATCTAATATGTTTTCAAAACCAACTAACATGTTTTTTGGAACTAGCCAATATGTTTGGAGCACCCAATCCACAATATGGAACCAATCAATATGTTTTTGGAACCAATAAGACACTTGAAGCCTTTCCAAAACAATTTTTAAACACTCTAGGACCTTCTAATCTTTTCTAAAGAAATTAAACATTCTAAGACCTCTTAGTCTTTCCCAAAGCAAATTAAAACACTCTAGGATCTCTTAGTCTTTTCCAAAAAGATGGTATGATGATATGCCACGTGAGACAAGCCGTTTAGAGACCCCCTTGGAGTGTCTAGCAACCTCTCAAAAAGACCCAACAACCTCCAAAGGCCCCTTCTCATAGCTCGTGGCTTTCATGGCAACAATGTCTGCTATTGCATCAAAAAAAGGCCAAGTTGGCATCTTTTGCTTACAACCTCCACACCTTCATGTAAACACCCATCAACTTTGTAGACATCTAGTCCTATAGGAGGTTTGCAAGTCATGGGCTATGGAGGCTCTTCATTTCAAAGCACTTGAAGGAGTCATTTGACATTGTCGTTTAATTGTTTCTGTACGACATTGTAAAGGATTTTGTAGTAGATGACAATGTTGGAGAAGAAGATGACATTAAGTTTGAGCATTGGCCCAATTTGCGAAATGTCGATTTCAGTAAAGCGAACGCATTTTCTGCTACCACTTGTCGCCTACTCAGCTTACGATTGAATAGTTGTTTCACCATTGGCATATCACAAGTTTGTTGGTGAGGAACCATCAACCACAGTAGAAGAGGGTACTCAACATTAGCTAGCAAATAGGGCGTGAATCCATCAAATGTTGTAGAGCCCTCCCACAGCTCATTCCGTTGTCCGCAATGGAAAAGAAAAGACCGTTAAAGCATTCTACTGTCATTTTGTAGATCCTAGCATGCCCACATACAAATTGAAGAACTTCTTTAAGCTATCAACTACGGCTTGGCAATTTATAGTGTAACCTCCAAATTTGAAATAATAGTAATCAATTGCTCCAACATGAGGTTTTTCAATAGCAAAGTAAGTTTTGTCTATAGCGCCTTCAACGCTAGACAAGCTGCATATATCATAGAAGCCTTCCGCTACTTTTTGCACGGCTTTACCAAAAGGCCATATGAATTCACCACACAAGCCAGTGTTGATGGCATGCACAACTTGTCTCAACATGATGGAAATAGCGCTTCTCCCGACTGCAAATAGCTCATTGCAGATTAGTAAACTAGCTCTATAACTAAGTTTAAACAATGTGTGCACAATCCAAACAGTAACAAGTACAACCATTCGATTTTTTGTATCTTTCTTCTTCACGATGGGGGATATCAATTGCGTTAGGGAGAACATAGAGCGCTTTGTCATCCAAAACATTTGTAGCCACCAAGAATTGTCGTATTCATCCAAAATGAAATGAAAATAACAAGTAGCCAAGATCTTCATCAAATGCACTCAAAGTGTCCAACAAGCTGAAGTGGTGCAACCCTATCCAATTCTTCTGGAGGCGACTCCTACAGTTGCACTAACTAATTGTCATTTGTGTACACTTTATATGCAGCGCTAATAGACATTGCCAACGACAAAACGCGATTGGTGTTGCGCAATATGAGTAGCAAAATGGATGCCATTGACAACACGTCCACAAGTTTGTTAGAGAGAGCCATGCTTAAATTGTTAATACCCCAATGATAACTAGGGTGCTCACGTAGTCGAAGGATTGCAAATGTGACAGACGCAACCTACATGTACTACCAGCACTCTTTAATGTGTAGACAAAGTGTATATTACATGAGGAATAACAAAAGTAGAAAATGAATGTCAAGTTGTGCTTTCTCTGTTGTCAACAATGCAAAGGTCGGAATGCAAGAGACTAAGAGATGTCACAACAACAACTGTGCAATATCTGGACTACAGAGGGACAAACAACTACAATGGTACATGGAATGTGTCTTCATCGCCATAGGCTAAACTACTCCATTTTCATGTCTATGACCCTCAAACGCAGCTTGTGCAGAATTAGATGTTGACAACAATGCAAACAAGTCTCTACCTATGCCATGGTTCACTTGTATGTGCACGACAGTGTCTACAGTTGGTGTTGCGGGCATTGCGTATTGGGCATTGGATGTGAAGAATGTTGTGGTTTACAGTTGTCAACACGCATCAACACTAGCTTTTCTACTACCTTGCGCTTCTGTCACTGTATCTCCCAGTGTTGCAATCCCTACTATATAAACCCTAGTAGTAACACTCACTACTTGCACTTCTAGCAATTTCTTCAACGATGCTCCTTGCAATGCGACACCTGCAACCACCTTCAACAACAAAGGAAAATGATAGAGATAAGCAATTGCTTACAACTTAAGCAAGTGTTGAAATCACTACATTCAATAGTCAATATTTCTTAAACAACTTGTAACATCTTTTGTGCAGTGCAATTGGCCCGTGCTTGTCCGTAGCTAGCAACACGTCCATCAAGCACTTAAAGCCACCTCATGTGAATAGCACGATAATATGTAACATGCGATGCTATCTCTTCTAACACTAACGTAGGTTGCCATCACAAACACGCTAAGTACTGCAACTATCAACACTACTAAACTACTCCGTTGGCCTAATACCACTACTTCCTATCATCAGATGCAAAAGACAACCAGTTATGTGGAGAAAATCCTAAAGTAGGATATATATGGTATGAGGTGGCAAATTATCTTATATTAGAATATATTACAAATTCAAGCAGGCTACAAATGAATGCTTGTAATAGGTGTTGTAGCAAAAAAGGACAAGAGAATGAGAATGCGTACATAGTACTACATAGTTCAAATACATGACATCTATCTTAAAATTGTACCCTTTAAAAGTTACTTTTGTTTTGGGACATATTACTATGTTTAGAAGAGAATAGATAGTTTTGTATCTAGAAAGATTAAAGACTATTTTTAGTTTGTTGAATAGTATCCATTGATAGATCAATGGATGAAATAGATTTTCGAAGATTTACTTGACTAATTGCAACTAATTATAGAAGCTAATAGCTAATAGTTTTCTATTAGTTATAGAAGAGTCAGAGTACTAAAGTAGTTATTGAACAATTATAGAACTACTATTAAATAGTCATAAATCAATTGTTGAATAGTCATGCATTGGTCATAAAGTAATAATAGAAGACATTACAATGTGAAAGTTGTTGGTTTCATTGACAATTATTAAAGATGGATAGTGAGGGTTTTCTTTGTCTTATTCAAAGTTAGGTTTTATGATAGCTAATACGTTGCAGGCTCTTTTTTCCATGTGTAGAACTTGGCATTCATGCTCCTTTTTGTTCCTATTCTCTCTCATTCTATTTTTTCAATTTATATTTACTTCAAGATCTCCAAGTTAAGGTTACCTCCAATTGCATCTTCACTACAGTTACCACATCTTACGATTGATTTTTTGCTTTTAACTCTTATTTTCTTCATAGCCTTTTCATTCTTTTTCTTTCCACATTGTAATTGCCATAGATATAGATGTATGTCAAATTTGCTATTGATTTCTACCATAAGACTATTTGCAACTTAAGTTAGGTGATTGTTGCAATGTTTCTAATGTATTTTTTTTTATATATTTTGTCACTAGGAAAATTTTCAATTTCCAACCGGTGTTCAAGTACTAGCTTTCTATAGGCAAAGTAAGGTTATGGTGCAAAAGAGCACAATTGCATTTACAATTTGAAGTTGTAGGATAGGAATTTAGATTTGCTCTGCCATACATCTTTCAAATAGACCTTTATTTCTAATTGGCATGTATTGATGCTAGTTTGTATTATTTTAGATAATTTCACTTGTCTAAACTATTTTCCTTTGTTTTTAGCATATTCTCCAGTCATGCTTGTACTCCAATTGCATTTCAACTTCATTTCCTATTTAGATGCAGCAGCAAAAGGTTGGCAATATATATGTCACCTAGTTTTCATAAACAATGAAGTTAGAATTGAAACAATTTTATTTGATTGCTGGATAGAACATCCAGTAATATACACTTACTTTCATTCTTGCATCAACCACTTATTTATGTATTTTATAGCACACAAATTGATAAAATGATTAGGAAATGAAATCTTTAGTTACCAAGTACTTCTAACGTAATTGCATCAATTATTGCTAAATGACTAGAACAAACAAGATTTAGTAACTAATAACATGAGAATGACTTCCAATAACCTTTCTATAACTTCAAAGCAAAGCAAGGCATTAAGCATTTTGGAAAAGAGCACAAAAATGACTAGTATTGTGGCAATACATATTTAAAAAAATAAAATAAAATAAAATAAAATCATTATGGAAAAATTTACTAGTCATCATGGAACAATAGAAAAAATCAAGAAAGTCATATACCAATCATTATGGAGTGATAGGAAAAAATTGCAAAGCCTTTGTAGATGCCACAATTGCATGGCAAGTGGGTTCTGCTAATGAGATCATGGAGTATAGGCCCCACCAACTTTCTAACTATATATACCTACTCAACAAATGAAGACAATTGATGGCCACATTAAAAATCACTGATGGCGCCAAAATTGACTACATAATTCAAATTAGCAAAATTTACCATGTCAATTGCCACCCTTACAAAAGCCCAAGATAAATTCCAAGTCAATGGAAGAGTGACCACACTAGCAAATTGGACACAATAATTGTTTTGACCTCTTTGACTTGTTCCATGTGACTAAATTTTTCTCAAATTATCACTAGTCATTTATGCCAAAAATGACTAAAAAACTACTCATAGATGAAGTGGCATTGATAACCAATTTTATATTAGTGATTGAAGACAAATGTATGTGTTATAAGTAGAGTTGTGAGACATAAAGACTATTGCATTATATATCATTGCATATTATAAATTAGAAACACATGATTGATTCTATTTATGTATGTGTATTTATATACACATATATAGTTCTATTCTTGTAATTATAAACATGTAAACCATCATATTTCCAAAATTATATGTTGAATTATAGAACAATTTTATCTTAATAAATGGACATTTAACACTATAAGAAACCAATGTTTTTCAATGTCTAATTAAATGGATTTTGTTGGATATCCAATGTAATGACCTATGTTTTTAAATCAACAATGACATTCAATGTAACATCTTTTTGTTGTATTGAATGTCATTATTGACATAGAAAACATAGGTTGTTACATTAGATATTCAACAAAATCCGTTTGCTTAAACATGGATTTCTTATAGTGTAAGCAAGAATTTTATCTCTTGGTAGTCAATTCATTATTCAAAGTACTTGCTTAAAGGATTAAATCATATACACATTCTATTTTGGACAAGGTTGCAAGTTATAATGAATAGTTTTAGCTATAGTAGAAGTACCTATTACCACCTTCTAACAACACCTTAACATATTGGAGAAGAAACCTACTATTACACACAATCTTCATGTATCAATAAATTTGAGTGGAGTCATTCGAAATTGAAATAATGTTTTTTTGACTAAACTTGTATTTATATGAATTTTTTAATCATTTAAAAAAAACTTTATATAAAGGCCATAAGCTCCCTAAAAAATTCCATAATTAAATTACTATTTGACTTATTGTTTGACCTATCACTAGAAATAAGTAACATTTAACCACCAAAAATATTTTCTAAACCATTTTCAATCTAGATACTTAATCCCACATTGTTGTGAAGTTTATTGCCTATCTAGAAAATCACAGGGCTCTTGATTGTGGTAAATATTTGTGAAAGGGAAAGAAACGCAAAAGATTAAAAAAACCTTAATCCAATATTTATTCAATCCACGGAGTCCAAAAGAACCTAGATCCCACAACAAATATGGAAACAATACTATTACTTTAGTAAATTCCCCTTATCCACAACTTGAAACCCTAGAAGTCAACTCTAGAAACTTGTAAAATACAATAGCACTTGAACCCCTCTTAAGTTTGCCTACAACACCCTTTCAAACTCCAAACTTTAACCCTCCTAAGATCACAAAAATTAAAAGCAATCCACAAGGCCACAACCATAGTTACTTCACTCAATAATTTGAAAAAAAAGCAATGATTCCAAATAAGTAATGATACATTAAATTGACCTCAGCTTCTTCTAGCTTAGATTAAAAGGCATTATTCAAACCAAGTTCATCCAAATCAAAAGAGAATCCCAAGTACTAAAAACAAAAATCCTCCAAAGATGAAAACTAAGCCTTTAACTATCTATGAAAGGCATTCTAAGGCTACCAACAATATGGGACAAATGCCCTATCAAAACCGCCTACTAACCCTACCAACCTTCAAACAATAAGCAACAAACAAATGCCCTATCAAATTGAGCCTTTGAACAATAAAGACAAATGTCTTATCATACCTAGCTTTCAACCAAGCCTAACTCAACCTTTTAGCTTGTACTACCAATCCTTCAGCTTGAAACCAACTTTAACGTAGGTAGAAGCCTAACTTTAACTAGTAGACGGCCCACATTATGACAACATGATAATGTGCAAATTATTACTACTAGAAAAAATGGTGTCCAAGTCAACAAAAAATTAATAATTTTTTTATTGATTGGGGTACTATATTGACCATTTTAACAATTTTTTATTGATTTGAACAAGTTAAAAAAATGGTCACTGAATTTTTGTTGATTCAAATAGTACAACGAACAAATCAACAAAAAAGTTAACACTCTTTTGTTAAGAAGATATGCCTCTCATACACTAATGATATAAGAGAGGTGACTTTGGTGACATGAGAGAGGAGAAGACAAGGTCTTTATACAAATGGGGTGGTAGAAGGTAGAATAAACCATATGGGATATGTGAATCATTCATAGTCTTAATTCACATATTCCATATGGTTTGTTCTACCTTCTACCACCTTATTTCTATAAAGAGATTGTCTTCTCTACTCTTCTATCACCAAAGTCACCTCTTTTCTATCACCAAAGTTTAAGTTTTAAGAAACTTGTCTCCTAAATTAATTGTAAGGTTTAACTTTATTCTAATAAAATTGTATAGTCTAATTTTTGGTCTTGTTTATGTGTCGTTTTTGGCCTACGTGGTAGTTTGTACTGAGTTGGTTCTTGACTTGCCATGTGGCAGCCATTCATTGAGTAAATTTTAAAATGATTTGATATTATTATTTTTCTGATTTGACCACCATAACAAAATGAACAACGCGACCACAGATATAAACGCCTTCAACACTTTTTTGTTAATTTTTCTACTAGTGTACTTAATAACTATAAAACAAGTCTACTACCATCTTATTAAGAGTTTGAAAGTGCCTTTAAAACCCCTAACTGCTCAACCATCCAATAGGAAGAAGGTTAATGTATTGAAAATTATACTTCATTCAATCACAATTCATTGAGGTAGGTTAAGCACTCAACGCCTATGACAAAAAATGTGTTCATTTTAAAATATTCAATTGCAAAGTTGGAGAAGTTGAAAAAAATTCATTATTGTTTTAACTAAGTTATTCAAAGTAAGATGTCTAAAGTCTCTATACTTGAAGTGTTTTTTAATTTTTTAATTTTCAAATGTTTAATCTTACAAAATTAAATAGAAAAATAAGTCTTATGCAAGGAAGTTGTAGACAAGATTTTTGAACTTGGATTTTCTGTGGCATATGTGGAATAGTTGAAAGAAGTGAATGTAGTTAAAAAAACTCTATTTTGATTGGATGAAGGAATGACTCAACATTATCTTCTTCAAAATGATGAAATTGATGCATTTAATATGAAAAATACAAAATACAAAGAATCATGTTGCTTGGATTTCAAAAAGAAATATTTTCAACTTTTTCCAAATAGCTAGGTTTCATCTTTCAAAATTTTTACACAAGAATGTATAGATCCTACAACTTCCTACTTTCTACAATATGTTGAAGAAATAAATTGGGATACATATAAAAAATTTCAACAAGAAATATTTCGTCTTCATACTTAAAAAATTATAAATAGAAAAAAAATAGAAAATAATTAAAAATATTAAAATTTTAAGAATTTTGTAATAGAATTGAAAAATTTCAATCCTAATGGTTGTAATGATTTAATAAAAAAAATTACATCTAGTGATTTTATTTTTCTTCAAAAATAAAGGACTTCGAAGTTTATTTTACAATAGAAATTATCCACAAACAAAACTCTTCATAATTTTCATCTTATCAATCAAAATAAAATGATTTAAAGCTGTTTACGTACATACAAATCTAAGAAATCAAGTTCAAATTTTGCTTTCTTAAAAAAATCATTTTTTTGAGCTGCCAAGGGAGTAATAGAAACTACATCTCATACAATAATTTTTGAACTATATAATCAAAAGTTACAAAATTGTTGCACCTTATAGATATTCCTCAACTACATATTTTATGAAAATTTCCAAGCAAAAAAATAAAAATTCCATTCTTAGTAAGTTGCCCCAAATTGCTATTTTTCCAAAGAATGTTGTTTGGTCCTTTAGGGGTTAAGAAATTGCTTATATGTTTGAATATTTTGTAGGGTTCAATTGGTTTAAAATTGGCTATTTTACATGTTCATATTTGAAGATATATGGCACTCTAAAAAAATCTTATTTTTAAATTTAAGATTAATGCATTTCTTCTAGATTCTAATCCAATTTTTCATTAATGAAAAAAATATTATTCATTTCTTCATAAATCTTCTTCTTAAAACAATATATGATTGGTTTTTTTGCTTCAAAGATACATGCTTGTGCAAAGTTGTTACAATCTACTAATCCAACCATCAATATTTTTGACAATTAATTTAAGGCATGCAGGACTAATCTTTACTTTCACATTGACATAATTTAAAAATTCAAGCAAGACTAATCTTTACTTTCATATTGTTTTAATTTTAAAAATTCAAGCACATCTATATACAAAAGAGAAAATCAAAGTGGATCCACTTGTTTAGAACAATCAATATTCTTCAAAAGTTGGTAGACCTAAAGGAATAATCCTTCAAAGCAAGTCCATTGCCAAAGGTCAAAACAATATTTTTGAACCCAATTTAGCCTCTCAAACTATATTTCTTTTTTCATCTTATATTTTTATTAAAAGAAGATAAATATTTTCTATAAATGTAAAAAACTTATATTTATTTCACAAAAAATAGCATTATCATAATTTTATAGCAAGAAGTAAAAAGACATTGGTAAACTCAACAAAATAATTTGAATATTTTTTACAAGATTCAATTTGCAATGTAGTTTAGAGTGAAATTCCTTAGAATCGATTATTTTTCTTTTACGTATAAATCACCATTGACACTGACCTTTACCCTTAAAGGTCCAAACACTCAAGCAAACACCATTTTTTTGACAATATAATGATTTTGGATTGCTGACTACAAATAAAAAATTTGTTTATTTTTCTTTGAAAATTTCATACAACATGCATCCAAGGAGTAGCTTTAAAATGCAACACTTTTCATAACTTTTGAATATATGGTTAAAAAGTTATTGCATGATATGCAATTTTCATTGCTTAGTGAATAGGCTGGGTAGTTCAAAAAAATTCTTAAAAAATCACTTTAAAAAAAATTAAACTCAAAATTGATTTTTTAGATTTATATACACATGTAAAATTTTGAATAATTTCATTTTGCTAAATGAAATGAAAATTAGGAGGAGTTTTGGTTTGTCGGTAGGTATGGCATCTAGAACAATGAAAACTACATATCATACAATAACTTTTTAACCATGTAGCCAAAAGTAATGAAAATTGTTGGTCCTTACAACTACTCTTTGGGCCCATGTTGTGTGAAATCTTCAAATAAAATAAATAAAATTTTTGTTTGTAATGAACTACCCAAAATTCATATGTTGCCAAAAAAGGTGTTTGGACCTTTAGGGATTAAATCAAATTACAACCAGGATGAGTTTACATTTAGAATTTATATGATTGAAGAATTTTTTTGAATAGATGCTTGAAATTATTTGACAGAAGGTGCATACACTAACCATTTTTATAAGGAGAAAAAAGATGCAATTAAATGTAGGGTTGAAAAGTTATATTGCCCAAAACAATTTGGGTACTTTAGTTAGTTAGGTCATCTTTTTCCAAAATCCTCATTTCTTTTTGAAATTTGACATTCAAGAGTGTAAATATTATGATATAGTATGGCAATTTTGAAAAAAAATTTAAAATACTTCTAACTTCAAATGCTATAATCTTGTAGCTTGTGTTGTCAAAGATTTATTTTATTTTTCTACATATTCTAAATATTTTGCTTTATATTTTTATTGTTTGAATTTCAAAAAAATAAATTCTTAAGTGCAAAAGAAATCATCAAAAAATGCTAATGTATTGCCAAATTTCTTTGACTTTTTTGTATTTTAAGTTGGTTTAGAGTAAGGTAGCCCCCTTATTTGTCTCTAAAATTTTGCATGAGTGCATCTAATTAGATATACTAATGGATGGTGTGAACTATTATTTTTTTGTTGAGAAAAACTTTCAATCCAAGAGGGCTTGAAATCTATTATTTGAAACTCATAAGGTTAGTTTTTTTTTAAAGTTTCAATTGTAATAATCTTATAATCCTTGTAGTCAAAATGGGCTAAATTTTTTTTACATATTGACATCATATTCCTCCTTGGTTGGAATTTTAAAAGTAATAATAATAATTCAATTTTGGTGAATGCACCTAAAATTGGCAATTTCTAACAATATCTTTTGAAAATCAACCACCATCTAATAGGGATTAAATCAAATATTAGTAATGCATATTTTGAAGTTACAATCAAATTTAACTGAGATGCGTCTAGTTTCAATTGGATTTAAAGACCTTTAGTTAGAGTCTAAATAAAAATCTTGTAAGATATCTACATCCAAAAATCAATATTACTCCAAATGCAACACCTCCATTTGAATGATAAAATGTTACAAAAATTGAGACATTATAATTGTATAAGATGTAGTCAATCAAAATAGAGTTTAACCTCTAGCATCCAAGGGAATATAGCTCATGAATCACTTGCCTTGGCCCTGTGGACTTTGACAAGGGAAGATGATATATTGCTTGTACATGACAACCTAGTGTTGGATTTTGGCTCACCTAGAAGCAATACTTTGAAAATTCATTAACTTATTCATATAGGGTTCAAATAATGCAAGTTTAAATTAGTTGGAATCCTCTTTCAACTCAAAAAAGTTTATAGAAAAATAGTTTATGCTTAATAATAATATCTACTTTTGTTTGAAATTAATGGCAATTTTAGGTGCACATAAGTTAACACACCAATCAACAATAGAGGTAATTATTTTGAAGGAGTTTCAGTTAATATTATTTATAATTCTTTTTAACCCCTAAAGGACCAAGGCCTTATTTTTGCCAAAAAAACACTCAAAACTACTATTTTTGTAGCAAAGAGTAAACAAATTATTTTTGTTATTATTAGAAAATTATTTTTTCTGCACATCCAATCATAGGATCTTATACCTTACTAGTATAAAAATGTGTGGAAAAAATTTCAGAAATTTTGACCACATAGATTAAAAGATATTTGCGTTTAAAGTGAAAAAAACAATTTTTTCAGCACTTTGTGGGACTAGATTATTTGACTTTGAACTTTTTTAACTTAAATTTTTTGCACTACAAAGTTTTGAGATTTAAATCCTTATTGTGTGAAATTGAGTTGAGAGTCTAGGAAAAAAATCCAAAAAAATCCTTAATTTTAATGTTTTAACAAATTGTTAAGTAGAAGTAGGTATGAGAAAGAAGGAAAATCTAAATTATTAATATCTTTAAGATGGAATTAAAATGCACTAATCCCAATGGTGAGATTGTTCTAGCAAGCAAACAAAATCATGTACAATTTTTTCTTCAAAAAATTGTAAAAATTGCATTCAGAAATGAATTCTATAAGTTATTTTTTGAGGAAGATGCTCTAACTGCCTGAAAAAACAAGATTGTTCATAACTTTCTCATAATAAGTCCAAATAGAATGAATAATTGTCACCCATTTCCAACAATCACCCTCATAGCTTCCATGTAGACAAAAATATAATCTACAATCACCTAATGATTCAAAAAAAAAACTCAAAATTTTGCAAATTTTTTTTGCTATCCGAACTGCCCTCCGTCCCCTATTTTGAGCTTATTTGGTCATAACTTTTGTTTCCGGGCACCAAATGTGAAAAAAGTTATATTCCCACAAAGCTCGTCAGTTTTCCTATCTTCAAAAAAAGTTTCAAAAAATCACGACAAAATTTCAGCCTGTAGGTACCTGCCCGAAATCCAATATGTCCCCCGAAGGGACAATGGTCCTTTAGAGGTTAAGCAATTTTACTATCTCTAGTTCAAGCACTAAGACTTTCTCACCCATTTCTTTTCTTTTTCTTTCAAATAAATGAAAACTGCATTTCATTGCAAGGAAATTGTCACCCATTTCCAACAATCACCTACAATCACCCTCATAGCTCATTCCCCCCTCTGACAAAAAAGCAAGGCAACAGCCCAGCATGAAGACGAGAGCACTCTTCGAGTGCGGAATTATGATTGAGAAGCAATTCAGTACTTCCACCTTAGGCTAGTGCAGGCACCCCGTGAATGAGCGTTGCGTCTCTCGGTCTCCACCAACACTGCGGCTCAGTACAAGTGTACCCACTTGTACAGTAGAGTACTGAGCAACCGACGTCCAGAAGCTGGGCTTCATCATACAGACAGGAAGTTCACTTGCATTGCCTGCAAATACATACGCTTTCAATGGAGATAACTTAGCAGTACATTACATTACAAAGAAACTCCGTTTCATTTGTTTCAAAAACAAAACAAAAGAGCGCATAACATTACAATGAACTGTATAACTTAAACATGCGAGGTACAAGTCCACACATCAAATCTCTGTGTTAGCACATAAGTTCTCATGAAGAGTCAATCGCGACTGAATCAAAATGGGAGCTGCAGAAGCGAGTCTCCTCCCTGCAATCGACCTGGGGTATTGATTGGAAGAGTCACTCGAGTAGGAGACGTTGCCTTCACTGGCATTCATTCAAAGCTCTCCACCATCTCCCCCTCTGACAATGATCTTCCTCATCAAGTGAGTGGCCCACACTATTTGGCAGGCAGGCAGACAGCTCCCAACTGGAAGAGATTGGTATAGTACCTTACACTGAAGTTATAAGTTTACTGACTGACGGACTTCCACTTGGGAGGTTAAACCTTGCGCATCTGAATGCCAGCCACAACTGGAGCTGCTAATTTCCATGTGTGCAGAGCGTCAATACTGACACCATGTGGCGTTAAGTGTACATGGTCAAAGGGCTCTTGAAAGAAGAAGGTGTGTCCAGGCAGAAGTTAAGGTAGGTCCAGCCAGCCAGGGCTGGTAACAGCCATTAACTGATATCGAAACACCCCATTTCCAACTTCAGAAATTAATACCTAATTCAAAGAGAATCCAAATTAAAAAGTATGAATCGAGGTGAGTTGAATGCGACTTTTACAAGGTCTTTCAAAAGAACTTGATTACTGCAAAATGCTTTGAGTTGAGCAACTTCTTTGAAAATTCGGCAGACTTGTTTCCCCTCACCCTATTGGGTACTGTATCAGGTCCCCTAAAGGTTTGAGAGTCCTATACGTTATAAGCTATATGTTTCAGATGAGCTGCTGATCAGTCTGTAAGACCGTGAACCAGAAGAACTCTTGCACCTTCTGTTGCAGGTCTTGTTGGAGACGGATTTAATGGCTTTATAACCAGGCTATGAATCATCCAAATCCTGGTAAACCTTTTTGTTCTTGTCCACTTCCATTTGTGTCTAAAGAAAATCTGGTAGCTTACGACGTGGGGCGTGTCAGAGTGTGTGAGTAGTATTTGGAGATCAAGTGTTCGGTTACAATATAGGTGTCATGATTGTACGAAGTTACCGTAGCTGTTTGTAGAGGATGGTGGCTAACAGGTTTAATTCATTTACTTTGCTTGCTCATTTCATTGCTGGCTTGGGCATATATGCAGCCAGGAGGCCAGGGAGCAAGAGGGAGTGATGGCAGGGGTGTGATGAGGGGAGACATGGCCAGAAAAGCTGCGGGTTGTGCATCAATCAGGGAATTCGTCGTTCTCTTCCATTGGGATGTTGCTTCTGCAGCAGCAAGACGCAGCACTTTGTGGCAGTAGTCATCCAGCAGACTGTTGAGTCGTAAGCTGCAGGGAGTAGAGTGCTGCAGTTGAGGCAGAGAGAAGACCTCCTTAGGGGCAGGTGACCTTTGTCGGTCTCTTTTGCTGGAAAGAAATGGTGGAGGAGCACACCGGGGTTCAAACGAAAGAAAAAGATAGAGTTTCAAGCTCTTCTTGGTAACTTTGAGAGCTTGCAAGGCGCCGTTGATGATCTTTGAGTGTGCAGGACGGAGCTGGAAACACGACATTCAACTAGCTGCTTCTGTTTCTTCGCCTTAGCTTCTGTGGTGATTTTCACCAGGGCTTAGTACCTCAGCGTTGTGGGTGGGCACGCCAGAGTGCTTTCTGAAATTATTTAGGTTCTTGCGCAGGATCGAGGACACCATAACTGCAAAGTTCGAAGTCTTAACTCCATGAATTTTTCATTGTTGATGCAAGACCAGTACATTACCGGTAATCATCCTTTTCTTTGGCAATAAGTGATCCAAGGGGAGCAATGTCAGAGTATCAGAAGCGGGCTAACTTTGTGTACTCCAGTGGACCACGCGCCGGCCCTTTCTCGAGATTGGAGAACGCCATGCCCAGGTTTTGAGTGTTGCTGGAGCGCCATCCAGGAACTCTCACCGAGTTAGAGTGGCGAGTTCAACGAATGTAGCTGATCGCTGTTACTGAGGCGTATAATCTCAGGGTGTACAAGCGATTTTTGGAAAGAGCTGGTTGGAGAAGAGTATGTGAGCAATCAATCGGTGAAGCTTATCAGTGATTCGCAACTGAATAGTATGAGTGCTTGAACTATTATAGAAAACCAGGGTTTGTGCGATTGATCGACCCCACTAACCTGGGCTAAATTTGCGTATCATAGCCATAACTGAGTTAGATGTCGTGAGCGACCACAGTTGTAGCTAGCCCTCGGGGGAAAGAAGACAGAGCGTTGTCTGCATCACAATGACAAGGATACCTTGTCCATGGGAGCTATGGCTTCGTGGTGTCCCAAGTCTTCTTCTCCTTATTCTGGCTCTGCTTGTTGCCAACGCGGCAGCGAGAGAGTTCCACCGACCCAGTTTTCTTTCAGATTCCATAACCCGCAATTCGCTTCAGCTGTTGAATGGGAAACAACAAGCTAAGCCGCTGGGCACCCGTCACTACGACATCAAACCCGTGGCTAGAACTTTCCCAACGTCGCGAGCAAATCAACCTGCTGGAGAGGGAGCGTTGCTGCGTGCAAACATTATGCACAGGTGACAACTATTCCAACTTTTTCTCTTTGAAATCTTTGATCCCTCTGTAATTTGGAGGATTTAATCCAACCTAATGCATAATATCGTGTAAGCAGTTGGAGTACTTGATGCAATGCAAAATATGAGCACCTTGCAAGTAGTGAACTGATGTATCATGGGGAGGTCTTCCCATGTGCTGTCTGCTCGCCATGATTAATCTCCCTATTCCGTTGTCTAAAAATTCTTGAATTTTTTTTGTTTTCCTGTAGAATTCGATTTCCAGGGCTCTCTCTCCAATTTGCTGATGATTTCTCCGTTTCACAGTCAAGTGCTTTCGACCTAAATTGCTTCTCGAGCTGAAACCCAAATTGAACGGAGTTTATTACCTCATATCATAGCAGGCTCCAGATGTGCCCATCAGAAGAAATTCCATAATATAGCCACTTGACCTAAATTTTCTGTATTCACAATTGCACAACCTCTAACTAGCAAATTTTGGTTGTACACGAGGGATGATGCATATGATAGAGAATTCCTTAACAAGTAACAGACTTTGGATCTTGATAAAATTTGACACATGGATGGGAGCTAAATGGAACGCAGGGACCCAAATCTGCAAAGTTTTCTTCTAACTGAGATCCACGTGAGACATGGATGATGCAGAAATTCCCCCTCGTCTCCGTTCCGATTGAGCAACAGGACTCGCCAGGAGAGGATGCAAGACACCATTCTCAGGGACACACTGCGAGTGGATTCCATCCAGGGCAGAATCAACCAGATGGTGAACGGAGTCTCAACAACGTTCAGCCATCAGACGAAGATCCCAGGATCGCAGGACTTTCAGGCGCCAGTGATTTCAGGCCTCAGTTTGGGGAGTGGAGAGTACTTCATCCGCGTCTCCGTGGGTACACCCCCCAAGAGCATGTACCTGGTGCTCGACACTGGAAGTGACATCTTGTGGCTGCAATGCTCTCCCTGCACCAATTGCTACCACCAAACTGATGCTGTCTTCGACCCATCCCGCTCCTCCACATACCATTCGCTTGACTGCAACAGCAAGCTTTGCCTCAACTTGGATGTCAGCGGATGCTCCGGAAACAAATGCCTGTACCAGGTTCCAATCACAACTCTGTACTTCCTCTAAAAAGTATGCTAGCTAGTTGTCTGGAAATCGATGAGAAAATGGTTTGCTATGTATCCAGTCAAGGAGATACCAATTCAAGAGTAGCAACTCCTGTGTCCATGCACGTAGTGCTCGTAGTAAAACTATTCCAACAGACTCTTCATTCTCGCTGGACTGTCCAGGGCTAAAGTTATAAAATCTTCTTGTTTTGGTGCCTGAATTGTGGTTTTTTCGCAGGTGGACTATGGCGACGGGTCATTCACCACGGGAGAATTCGCGACGGACGCTGTATCCCTAAACTCTTCATCAGGAGTGGGACAAGTTGTGTTGAGCAAGATTCCGCTGGGGTGCGGCCACGACAACGAAGGGTACTTCGTGGGAGCAGCCGGGCTTCTAGGATTGGGAAAAGGCCCACTGGCATTTCCCAACCACGTAGATCCACAGATGGGCGGCCGCTTCTCCTACTGCCTCACCGATCGCGAGACCGATTCATCAGAAGGATCCTCACTCATCTTCGGTGACGCTGCGGTGCCATCCTCCGGTGCCAGGTAAGTGGTATTCTTGATATGCTGCTTCAAATAAGGCAACTGACAACAGCCAAGCCTTCATCTTTTGATTTCCTAAATGTTTATAGCAATCTCGTATATGTGGTACGTTCGGCTCATTCTGAAAATTTTCGGTAGGAAATTCATGTCAATTCTTTTCATTGGCTAATTTCGCCTAAAAGCTCCTTGAATGAAATAAATGAAGGATAATCTCTTGCACGCACAACTAGAATTCATTCCCTACAGAAACGTTTATAGCAACGTTTGAACGATGCTGACAACACTAGAACGTGATTCCAAAGGTGACATTCAAATTTGCTACTAAAAGTTGTACAAAGTACACAACATTTTTGAACCCGTTTGCTGAGAAACGTTGCATAATTTCTGAATAATGTTCCGAAGTTTTCAATTTTGCTAAAGGAAGTCGATAGAGCATCTTCCAAACCCTTGCTAAGGCATGATCCAACCCCTTGCAAAAGCATTTTTCAAATTGTTGCATGTAGCTAAAAACGTTGCTAAAAAGGTTGTTAAACCCTCCAAATTCTAGTAGACATTTGGCTAAATCTCGTGCAAATTTGTTTCCATTTGCCAGGTTCACACCCCAAGCCTCGAACGCACGCGTGCCCACGTTCTACTACCTGAAGATGACGGGGCTCAGCGTGGGCGGGACTCAGGTCACCATTCCCACAAACGCATTCCAGCTGGACTCCCTCGGTAACGGTGGCGTGATCATCGACTCCGGGACGTCCGTGACGCGCCTCCAAAACGCTGCTTACGCCTCTCTCCGAGATGCTTTTCGTGCCGGCACCACGAACCTCATGCCCACGGCAGGATTCTCTCTCTTTGACACATGCTACGATTTGTCAGGCATGGCGTCGGTGGATGTGCCCACTGTCACGCTGCATTTCCAAGGCGGTGCTGATCTGCGACTGCCTGCGGCTAATTACCTCATCCCCGTGGACAACTCCAACACGTACTGCTTTGCTTTTGCTGGTACGAATGGTCCCTCCATCATTGGGAACATCCAACAACAGGGCTACCGTGTCATCTATGACAATGTCCACAATCAAATTGGCTTTGTTCCCAGCCAGTGCAACTAGCTAGTTTTTCAGTCTCTTGGGGTGGGTGGGGGTGGGGCTGGGGAGTGCTGTAATCCAGGGCAAACAGGAATGCAGAGCTGCTTGAATGCTCCATGTAGATTGAATTCACATTTAGTTAGTATAAAGGTGTATGATCTTGCAGAGACGTACAGTTTCATGCTTGGATCGATCTCTTTAATTTCTTGGTATGTTCATATCAGTTCAAAGTTTGTAAGTATGGTATATTCTTGATCAACTTACAGGGCTACTGAGTCATCTATGACCTTGTCCACAACCAAATTGACTTTAATTTGTTCCCAGTCAGTGCGACTAGAGAGTCCTTCAATTTCTTGGGGTTTAGGTGAGTGCTGTAATCCAGGGCAAACAGGAAAGCAGGACTGCTTGAATGCTCCATGTAGATGGAATTCACAATTATTAGAAAGAGTTGGATTTCTCAGAGACGTATAGTTTCATGCGTTGATCGATCGGATCTGTTGGTATGATAATAGCAGTTCAAAGTTTTCCTTCAGATCCATCTGACTGTAATGAAATTGCTACTAAGATAGTGGGCAACTATTTGATTACCTGGGAGAGTGCGACTGATGATCGGTGGGTGGGTGAGCTATGGTAGAACCACCCATTCCCAACCAGAGATCCATAACCAGCCTGTAGGGTGCATCTGTGGTGGGTACCCCAAAACTGCCACTAATTGCTACTGTGCCTAATTACAATTAATAGACTGTTCAAATTCTCATATCTTCTTGTTGGCAAGTGAAAGGAGGTTCCAATGTACCAAAGAACACGACAGTTGGATACTACCAGTGTATGCAAAAGTAATGAAGGAACAAAGTCTGGTTCTAAAAAACGATTCTTTTACATAGGTACATAATTGATTTTGGAGGCAATGTCGTAATGTTTTGCGAGTAGGTTCAAAATAACATGACCTTTGCTCTGAAAATGCTTTGTATAGAATCAATTTATACCCTTAAGTTCCTAAATAACCCTAAACCTTTTCCAAATCTCAATCTTATACTTTTCACTATAGCTCACCATAGCTACCATATCTAATAGATAGCGTCTTCAAATGTTTTGCAATTTTGTTACAAATTAGATCAACTTATCAACTCCTTACATACCAAATTTCACCCTAATCCAACATAGAGTTCAACTTTGGTGAACACTTTTCACTATTGACTTTCTTTTTTGTCCTTCCCGAGATACCCTAAACTAGCATAACTAACTTTGACCTAACATATCTTATGGATAGTCTTTTCAAATGTTTTGAAATTTTTGTACAAAGTAGATCAACTTAATGAATCTTCACATACCAAATTTTATTCTAATCCAAGATATTGTTCAACTTTGGTGAACATTTTTCCACTTTGACTTTGTTTAGTTGCGATTTCTATACCTAGTTGTATTTTTGTACATCGCTCATAAATTCCAAGTCTATAGAAGTCAAAATTTTGACACAAGAAAAAAGATGAGTAAAGAAAGGCACCCTCTAAGTTTCATAACCATTAAATAAAAATTCAATAAGATTTAAGTTCTTCTATGCACCTGCCTTGGTTGCTTTAGATTTCAAACACCTCCATTTTGTAGCCTCATATCTCTTTCTTCATAATAGATCTAAATCTCAAACTTGGTATTATAATAGATCAACCTCTCAAAAACTTAGATCCAAAAGCTTGCCTTGATTCAACACTTTATCAAAATACAATAGAAAATCCCTCACATGAATGCGTCCTTCAATATAAAATTCAACAACAAATACATAGTTTGCACCCCAAGTGCCTCCCACACTTTCCAACCTTTAAAAATAATAGAAAAAGATAAGGGACTAATCCTTGATTCAAGTAGCCACCACAACCCCTAAGGTGGCTAGCTGTAACCGTAGTATAAACTACTAATCAACCAGTTATCAACTAGCCATTGACAAGCTACTAGTACCAAGATCTTAATGCAAACAACTTTTAATACTAAACACCTACTTACTAACAAATTAGATGTCATTACAGCTAATGGACAACCTAGGCCACATTACAACAACGGTTTAGAATAAGTACTGCATTCAAGAGTACCCACCATATTTCCAACCAAAGCTTGAAATGTTTTTTTTTCTCCTTTTCAAGGTTGAGACTAAATAGATCATGACACAAGTCCCAAAGTAGTAAGCAAGAAAATTGAAAGTAGTGAGCGGGAAAATAGTTCTTGAATGATTGGAATTGGAAGGGTCTGTACATTGGGTATGGATCTAGACCAACTTTTGGCTTCCAAAACTCATAGTAATTCCAATTTAAGGCATAAAATTACCAAAAAAAAATTGCAATCCTCGTAATTTCTATCTTCCTATATTGTAGAAAAGTCATATTGCTTTCTACTACCCTAGAACATGCATAGAATTGCTTAGGTGTTAAGTGTGGGCGGTTCTATTGTAATAAAGTTCATAGAAAGAAAATTTAACCCTTAAACGTTGGATTGGTGACCGTGGAAATCAGTCTTTTTGGAACCGTATGACATCATCTAGATTGAAAAAAATAAAAATATCCATTGGAAGTCAAACTAATGTGGAAGATTTTTCCTTTCCACCTCTAATTCCGAGGATGAATAGTTTTAATTAACTCTTAAAGCCTTGACAGAGGCATGATTTGAGGCCATTTTTTAATTTTGGATTGGCCCCTACCGTTACAATATTTGTTGGATTCATGTAGTTTTTTTACCAAAGGTGCATTTCACTATTAGTGTAATGTCTAAAAAATTTTAGTTAAAAAGTTTTGCCTCAAAAGGGCATTTTTTTGGAATTAAGGTCTATTTTAGACAATTGGGATAGAAAGGTCTGATTGATTTGAATTTTTTGTATATACTCTCAACAAGCTTGTTAACACAACCTCAAAAGTTGAAAGGCATGAAAAGCATGATTCTAATTTTAGCATCTCCCATACATTTAAAATATATATATATATATTCTACTCATCTTAGAGTCTTTAACCACGCCCTTCACTTACAATACCTAATGCTTATTTTAGACTAAATCCAAAGGTCAAGAGGACAAAATTTTGAAGGTTTCTATTGGTTGAAATCAAGAAGTTATTAGAAAAATTGTTTTACATCATGAAATGAGAGGTCATAGGTCTCTAAGAAGGCTGAATTATTTGTGGCAACAAAAGTCTTTACATCTTGAGCCCCTAAAATCCACCTCAATGAGGTAGGTTTGATTGAAATTGTAGGGGTTCTAACTAAACAAAATTGGCAAAAAATACTATGTCCCAAAATCTAGATAAAAAAAAAGAGATGATGAAATTTGGCCTTAAGCCGCAAAATAAAATTGTTTACCTCCACCATCATTACCCAAATTTGGTAAAGAAAGATGAAGTGGCTATGAGTGATTCAAATGGCAACATTGAAGGTACATGTGATTTCATATGTCATGAGTCATATATAATTATTTCCTTAAAGAAATGCCGGGAAGCTCAATTGTAAAGGCAACATGGTGTTTTTACAATTGCTTGACAAAGAAAGTGCATGGTGAGTTGGATTCAATGACATAGGGTAATTTCAATTGGATCATTGTTGCACTTCCTATGACATGTCTCAAAAACTAAATACTAGTCATGAATCCATACTCAAATACAACACCATAAAATTTGAGTATAATAAGGTTTTGAAATGACATCCAAATGAAAAGTTAACTATCAATCTAGTGGTACACATTGTGCCATATTTTAATATATAATTCATATTCCAAGAGTCAAATATGAGATTATGTATACAATTATCCATTACTTTTCAATAGTTAAGCTACATTCCTAATAAATTATTGCCATGAAAATTGGTTAATTTTTATAATGTAATATTATAATATTTTTAGAAATATAACCTACCAAATCAATACAATAGTGATAAAGAACGATGAAATTAAAGAGACAAAGTGGAGTTTTTTTTTATCTAAAGTAAATGATTCTAATTCAAACTCCTTTCGAAGACTAAACCATACAAATTTCTTACCTCAAATGTATTCCTACTATTTACAAGAGTCCACGGTTGCTTTTTGAAACACCATTGTACAACATTTTGAGAATTCATAGTACATTTATTGTAGTTCTATAAAATTAGTGCATCAAGAAATCTAAAATTCACCTTTGTCTTCCAACAAGATCCAACCACAAATTATATAATTTGAGAATAGAAACAACGTTCATTTTCTTATTTAGATGATTTTTGGTTTCATTATTTTTAATATAGAGACTCTGTTAAGTTAGTTATGAGTGGCAATTTCCACTAGACTTAAGGTAAGACAGCCCATTGCAGTCAAATGACCCATTGTGGTTGCCTAAGAAATGACCCATTGTGGTTTTTTTTCAGGATGTGGGATGTGGGCAACAATGCATTTCTTACATGACAGCAATGGAGTGAATACTAACCTCATTAGGAACTTTTGAGTTTTCAGTGTCAAGTCCATTATAAAAATTGACTTTTTTGGCCTTCTGTAATAGAAAATATTTTGACTGCATTAGGCAATGAGATGAGCATTACAGATTCAGATTTTGTTGGTCTTAAGGTAGTCTACAGACTCTTTTGGGTTCAATGCTTCAGAAATTCCTAGCAAATTCATACTTTGTCAAAAAAAAATTAATTTCAATTGCACTTGCTGTTTTTCACACTTGTACTAATGTGGGAAAAAAATTGAAAAATTTCAGCAACAAGATGATGCCAAACTCCTCATTCTGACCACAATGGGCTGGTTTCCCTTATACTTTCTCAAGAATCCAAGTAAGCTTGAAGCAGTGCACAAGAAATAATGTCCTCATATTAAAGAAGACTAGAAACCACATCGTGCCTGCAAGTCCATGAATGAAAGAAGTCCGCAAATCGCAAGTCGCAAATCAGACCTTCACTATTTGCAAGCTTATAAATTGGAAGCTCATCCCCTGCTCAAATCAACACCCGTAAACCACGAACGACGATTGCACAAGACTACAGGAGCTGCCAAACTGCAAAAGAAATACCACACAGAAGATATGGCAAGCAACGACAACGTTCGACAATGCGCAATTGCAGTTGCACAATGCCCCTAAACTGCAATGCACAACTGAAGGAGAATTGAGAATCAGAAATTCAGAACTCAAAGCCTAAGACTTCAAAGATTAGAGCAAATTCGACAAGAAATCAAGAAACCAATAGCGCCGGCAATGTCATGTAGAAGTTTCGAATGTGATACTCAGAGCTCTTGCGGCCTCGTAGTTGTCACATACACCTGGAGTGCCAATCTGCGGCAGTGCAGCCACAAGCGTTGGATGCATTTTGTGATCGGCGGCCACAAAAAAGCCTAAAAAACGTTTAAAAACCAATACACCCACACTTGATTCAGCATTGGGTGAACTGCTGGCCTTGAAATTATGAATGCTTGTGTGGCTGTGTGACATAGCACTGATTCCCTTAAGGCTGTGACAGTGTAATAAATTAGGCACTTAGGCAGCGAGGTGAGCCAATCTTAATTTAATACCGATTTTTTTTGGATGTAACTATCCCCCCTCCAAATTTTCTTAAATAAGAAATTTTGGGGGTATAGTTACATACCCCCAAAAACACCCCCCAGTATCACCCTCCCTTGCTCCCAGTGTCGTTAATTTTCCTAACATACTCCAAGGGCAGACAACTAAAATGCTGAAGTTTAATTTTCCTACCTGGTCCATTTCCAAAAATCTACTTTTTTTTCATTCGGAACCTCATCCTAAACATTTCTATGTCATTTGGAAATCTTCAAATAATTTCAGCTAGGTCGTACCTAAATGCCAGTACTCCCGTACATTGGAAAAGAGGATCCCTAATCACAACAACAATTAATGACTGGAAGGAGTGGTTAATCAATCGTGAAGGTGATGTGTGATTAATTCCTGTTCTCAAGGAATTAACATTTCATAAAATGAATTGGCAACTATGGGCAATTTCGTTAAAATGGCGGTATTCCATGTGCCATTTTGACATGAGAACCGTTGAGGTGATTTTGCTTTGTCGGCAATTTCGTTAAAATGGCGGTATTCCATGTCCCATGTTGACATGAGCGACCATTAAGCTGCCTTTGTATTGTGCTATGTACTAGTCGTTGGGTGTAGCGCTAGTGACTGGCAAATGGGCCCCTTGCAT
The DNA here is from genome assembly GCA_950106755.1 of Climacium dendroides. Classification (NCBI taxonomy): domain Eukaryota; kingdom Viridiplantae; phylum Streptophyta; class Bryopsida; order Hypnales; family Climaciaceae; genus Climacium; species Climacium dendroides. Next base: position 25,572,105 of record OX467087.1, on the reverse strand, counting down.
ACGAGTGCAAATCCTTAGGATTTCTATACAGGATTTGTGCAAAAGACAATGACTATAGATGTTGTTAGTGAAAGTCTTGGTAGACTAATAGGTAGAACGTGGAAATCTTGTCATGGAGTTGTTGGTGCTTAACATGGGGGTCATTGCCCATTGAAGGGGGGGGGGGGGGGGAGGAATATTTGTGTTCATCATCATGATGGGCACAAGTTTGGGTACTTGTTTAGGTTTGCATCGTTCATGAGTGCGTGGTCAGTGAAGTTGGTATCTAAAATACATCTTGTTGGAATGGATGCAAAACAGAAGGGCAAAAACTTGTATTTCAGATTGAACAAAATGGAGGTTGCATACAAAGATCGAGGACCAGGCAACCTATGATGCCTACAGTCTATTCAAAATTGTACAATCTGTTGCAATGTCATCGGATGAGAAAAACTATCACTACTTGTTGCATAATATGTGAAGGTCCACCTTCTACAATATAAGGGGGCATCGCAAGCATGAAATATGACTGTTGGAATAGTTGTCTCCCAGGACTTCATATTCACCAACCTTGTTCTTCTTCAACAATTCGATGTAAATGATCCACTGCAAACTGCACTTGTTGACGAGGAGCAATGAAACTATTTCCATCGTTCTTCTTTGGTTTCCATGATGCCATGATACTATCTGTGGAAACATAGTCAGCTTTGTCGGCCGTTCGGTCAATCTTCCATCTAAAATTAGGCTTTGTGTCCCACCCCGTATACAACCGTTGCACATCTTTGGATGTTCCACATGGGGTGTACCATTGCACTAAGACTTCGCGAAAGTGAACGGCCGTGGGATCAAATTGTGGATTTTCTACTGCCCTTCCGAGCCATACGGGCTCAATCCAATCCAATCCTGGCCTCATAAAGAGGTAGAATCCCTCACGAACATCAGTGACTACATTGTATGCTGGTGGGGGCCTTCCCTCTAGAGTACCAATGTAAGGATCTTCGGCCTCCAACTCTTGACGTGTCCTTCCATCTTGCATGAAATCTGTCATAAGATCTCCGGGTTGTCGAGTTTGAGGCCAAAATCCTTGCTGCAATTCATTAGATTGGGGGGAGTCTTCTTCGCCTCCATCCAGCATGGCATTTCTCACGCGGGTCCAATACGTGACCAAGTTTGACATGTGGGTTTTGTACTCCACCGTCCCATCTTCTTCGGATATGTCTTTCCAATGTTGGATGTATCCATCAAGTCCACGCAAAATCTCAGCTTCGTTTGTCATCTTCTTGGGGGTCACGCGCGGTGGATCACCTTGAGGAAGTATAGGTCTATGGTCGACATCTTTCTTCCATAGCTTCAATCCCCCTTCAGGCAACCATGGAATGTCTGTGCACGCCAATTTGTATTGCATGATAGGCCATCCGTTGTCATCCATGAAGAATTTGTACTGTCTCCCATGAGAGTGGCCCACCAATTGTTTATTGTGCATCCCAATATAAGGTTTGACATAGGCCTTGAAGTTGGGCACTTCTTCAATTAGATGTGGAATGAACGGACCTTGTTCCATTTCCATGTAGGATTGCATCAATGATGGTAGGGTGGGATGGTCTTTCTTGCGGAGTTGCATGCTCCATCGCCCAAATGATGCATCCATGTCATCATGGGTGTGACCCACTATCATGAAGGATACCACCACTTCTTTCACAATGCGTCTTGCCACCAACAGGGACCAAAAACAGAAGACATACCTGTTTTTGTTTTCCCTCCAAGAGTTGTCCATCTGAATGTGTAGCACCGGTGGCAATGGTTGAGCCTCAATAGGTTGAGGAGGAACAACTCCCAAAGAATCAACACAGATCTCGCTACCTTGCAACAACGCTCGATATAGTTCCGTGCTTCCGGCTCCTTCGAACAACGTCCGTGAAGACATTGCGGGGGGCCCTTCTAAATCTCGTAACAATTTGGCGATGGATCCCACTGTAAAGTTGTTGTCGCTGGGAAACACGTCCAAATTGTAATGTGCATATTTTCCATCCCTGTGTCCATGTGCAAAAATCCCTAATACCTTCACGGGCAACTTCATGAACCCATCTAGGGCTTTTGTTTTCCTTGCCAATGCAGGACATGCTGTTTTTGAATGATCCATTTTGTCGTGCATGATAGATAAAAGTTGCATAGGCCGTAATTTGGACAACCATCTACTACGGTAGTAGGCATGTCGACAAGCTTCTTGTAGAAACAAGTGCTTCTCGAAGCGCTTTTGGATTCATTGATAGTCCTCCGATCCAGGAGCAAAAGAAGCTCGTAGTTGCTTTAGATTGTCACAAATGCTACATCTTGCGAAGGAATCTCCCCTTCCCTTCACGACGTACTCAGCAAAATATTTTGTTTGAATTTTACTAAAATATGATTGCGAGAGTGTTGACAGCCCAAGTTCTTCATTGGCCTACAAACAATAGAAACACGCGCACTCAGTCTGCGTATTAAACAAGCACTTCATTGGATGTTGGAGGACTCTATGAGCTATTGTGGTCGATGCGACAATTCGACCATGTCCTTTTCATATGAATGCCATAGGTGACATTGCGAGCCGTACCTTGTTCACGGTGGCTAGTAATTGCCTCCATTCGGTACCGGTCGGAAGAACTTTGAGGCAAACCTTTTCACTAGTGGGCAAGGTGCGAGACAAATGGGGCATGTGGTCGGCCATTGCCTCCAATAATGAGCGCAAAGTCTCGATGCCTTGAACAGTGGCAATCCTTGTCTTTTTTCGATTGGAGTTCCCGTGTGGAGCGCCTCTGACGCCAGCCTTGGCCTTGGCCCTGTATCTTTCGAATGTGCGGAGGGGGATGTTGTGAAGAATCCTCCAAGCACATGGACAGACGTCTATGCCTTCTAAGGTGACAACTTGCCTCCCCCTCGGAACCGCTTTGTGCATTGTCCTATGAACATCCAAATTTTTGCTAGATTTCACTTGAAATGTCTGTAGGTGCATTTTCGTGCAAAGCACACGGATGGTGGAAGGACGGAACTTACGAGTGCATTCATTATCGCAGCAGATTTGTGTGAAGACCTCTGCAATGGATTCATGTGATACCATCTTCGTCTTCTTATCTAGTAAAGCGACAGCTCGAGCTCTCCTATCATAACGATACCGTCGCACGCCCCCATTTTTTCTACTCCCTTCCATTTCTTTATCCAGAGCTTCTCGCTTGCGAGCGTGATCGTAAACACTGACGTACCCATTTTCGCCGTGGTGAAACACCTGCCACATAGGCCAGCGCAAGCACATGTCTCCGACGTTGGGGTCCCCGTTGTACACGTCCAAGACAACAATGCCAACATCATCCATCCCCAGCCTGCTCTGTCCATCAATGCAAGCGTTGGGATTGGCATTGATGATGATGACTTCCGCAAAGTCGGAGCCGTCCGCATGTATTGCGAGCAATGCCTTCTCAGACCATCCGTCTCGATCAATGCCCTCGCAATCTGGGATGGGACTATTGTCTACGTTTGCCTCGGCATATGCTTCCAAGTCCACGTCCTCTTCTTGACATTCTGCAAACCCTTGCACACCGAACGATGAAGAATTGACATGACATCAACGACAAAGGAACGCAATGTACACTAAGAAACGTAAAAACTGACGACAGTAGAAAGTTATATACAATACCTCATCACCATCAGAGTCGTCCGAAGAAAACATAGGAGACGTTAAAATCGTAAGTGTTTTCTAATGATAGAAAATAGCGGCCTTGTAGGAAGCATGAGAGTGACACTAGAAAGAATTGGTAGCATATATGTCCTCTTCGTTCAGCCCACAAGGGCTAACACGCCTGACAGCAGTAAAATAAAAAGTATTAGAAGAAATGACAGATAGGCGAGTGGCGAAAGCGGGGAATATGAGGACATCATTACATAATCAAATACAGTATGAAATAGTGTAGCATCTGTCTCGAATCCGCCCACTTGCTGTGAGGTTTGGTATAGAATGCAGTGAAGTCTGAAATTAACGGTTCCCATAGAACATCGACTATCGTGGACCCCATTCAGCAGTGCAATGCCACTATGTCCAAGAAAGACAATCAACCGCACATGAGTATGGACCGAACAGTCTAAGTCCGAGGAGACTGGAAGTCTACGCACAAATTCCCCCAAGGCTTGCTCACTGAGCCACTCTGAACTGCGTGGAAGAGTTACACCTCTCACAGATATTGTTCCATACCCAATATAGAGGAAGCGCGCCAAAGGATAGACAACACAATGTAAAGAATCACAAAGAAGAACTCGTTCCTAAAATGAATGCTGAACAGTCCAGAGTCTCCAAGAAAGAGCTCCACCGAATAACAGTTTAGAACGGCCGCTCTGAACTGCGAGGAACAGGATGCATGCGTAATTTATCCACGTGATCGCGTATAATTGGGAAAACGGAGGACTAGGATCTAAATAATGCGCATGCAAAACATAGATCAAAGCGGCCGCTCCGAACTGAACAGAGGGTGACAAATCATGAACGCTCGAAACAAACGGTGACGGAGCTCTGTGATCCTCCCTTAAGCTCAGAGAGGCCTCTTTGAACTCCAGGGAGGGTCACAAAGCTCCGTCACCTTTCGTTCAGTTCAGAGCGGCCGCTCTGAACTGAACGGAGGATAGCCTTTGCCTCGGTCACCTGACGTGCAGTTCAGAGCGGCCTCTCTAAACTCAACGGAGGATAGCTTTCGTCTCCGTCACCTCACGTTCAGTTCAGAGCGGTCGCTTTGAACCGAACGGAGGATAGCTTTCGTCTCCGTCAACTCACGATCAGTTCAGAGCGGCCGCTCTGAACCGAATGGAGGATAGATTTCGTCTCCGTCACCTCATGATCAATTCAGAGCGGCCGCTCTGAACCGAACGGAGGATAGCTTTCGTCTCCGTCACCTCACGATCAATTCAGAGCGGCCGCTCTGAACCGAACGGAGGATAGCTTTCGTCTCCGTCACCTCACGTTCAATTTAGAGAGACCGCTCTCAACCGAACGGAGGATAGCTTTCCGAAACATCACCCCACGTTCAGTTCAGAGCAGGCGCTCTGAACTGAACGGAGTGTCATATTGCTTCCCAATCGTCACCCCACGTTCAGTTCAGAGAGTCCGCCTTGAACTGAGTAGCACTAATTTCGGGTGACACTAATTATCATAAATTAATCTGGACGGAATGCCATCCGAACTTTGTCTCATGTAATAGATGATAATGCTAAGGTATATCAGCATTGTATAAATCATGACTCTGAAATACCATAGCACTGTGGATAATTGATTGTCTACGAGAATGTGAATAACTATTCGGAACCGAATGACAGAGCATTTCGAGTTTACAATTCACACAAACTACAATGAGCACAATTCTAAAATTCGCATTTCAGCAAATGCAGCATTTTGTCTAACGCGAAGACATGACTCGCCTGTTGCTAGTGTGAGATTCTAGGAATGTGGCTCAGGCAGTACTACAGATGCGAAAAAAATGAAGAAAAACATGAAATCCGTTGAAATTGAGTTCATAGAGACAAAAAACAATCCTGCGAACCGAGAGAAGAGAAACAGGGGATAAATAGTTCATCGAACCTGAAATGAGGACGTACGACGTCATTGGCGCTTCTCAGCAATAAAGATGGCCTCCAGCGGTTGACAACGTGCTGCACAACGTCGACGGAAGAGGAGAAAACGGTGCGCGCTCTAATATCAACATACACAATTGTAGACGACGAAAGAAGAATGACAGAAGCCGATTTCGGTTTTGTATTCTGAGGCTGTACTTCAATGCGGCAGCCACATATGGCGGCTGCCACGTCGCCAGCGTAGGGCCACGTTGGTTTTCGACAAAAAAATAAATAAAATTGGAAAATTCGGATATCTCTGTCACGTGTACTTTCTACGCCAGTCGCTACGCTAGGTTATTCAGTGTGTTGTCAAAACCAGTTCTCGACCGCATGGTTTTTGCATTCGGAGGGTACAAGATATTTTTGCACAACCCCAACTGCTTTCCCAAAGTCATTTGCATCCGGTGAAGGGAGTCGACAATGCTCCAGCAAGTTCTATAGCAAAAGGGTGAGAGCGGAGGACATTGCATGTGGAGATCACAATCGCACGCACTTCAAGAAGGTTTGTTCACCGCCACTCTTGAATTTCCATAATCCTCAGCAATTTTTTTTGGGTTTGAACTCCAAAGAATAGTTGTTCTGGCTTTCATCGTGGCTTCATTTGCCACCATCACCACTTCGCTACATCTTCTATAATAGCTTGAGATTTCTTCATTTCGAGTTTGGGAATGGAAATGCTAGAATTCTAAGTGGTAGAGAAGAAAGAAAGGTTTCTTGATTTTGTTTAAGGTTTGCGGAAAAGTTTCCAATGTAGTCAATTTCCAATGTCAATGAACCCACTTGGAAGTGGTTTTGAGATTCCATTGGGAATGCTTCTCATTTGCAACTTCTTAGTAGCCTTCAAGTTCTCATTTTGTATTTGTTAGCACATGTAGAAGAGATTTATATTTTCTTAAGACTTTTTCTTTTTCATTCTTGTGAGATTGTATGCTATAAATGAGCCCTTGTAAGGGCTCATCTGTCTTTTTCATTGTTCTTCTTGGTCTATATTCTTTCTAAATCATGTTTTTTAGCAAGAAACAAAGATGTGGAACCTAAGAAAATGCATGCAACAGTGATTTTTAGCAAGATGTTGCAAATTGAAAGATAAGGATTGTTGATTGTAATAGAATAACAATTTTGTATCTCTTCATTCTAGGGTTGAAAGATTTGGTGGAAGGATTGCCTCATCTTCACTCTCTACCTATTAGTAGGGTTGATGTGTTTCATTGTAGGGCACTTTTGGTTCTAAACAGATTCAATGGCTGGCGCTGCAAATTTCAGTAAGTGCTCCGAGCAACTTAGAGTTCTTTTGGACAATGAGGACTTTGGGTAAGTGACTTCTTCTTTTTCTACACATGTTTTTTGGGCTTTCTGCGTTTGCAGATGTTGCATGATTTTCTACCATACTTATGATTGCTTCATTGGAATTGATTCAAAATTGCTTGAAATAGGGCTCGCGATTTTTGGCAAGGCTACAAGCTATATTGCTTTGCCCATTATTCTCACTACGAGACGTCTAAGGAGATGTTCTAAGACACCAAGATGGGTAAATACTACATGGGTTATGTTTTCCTTTGTAGAATTGTGTACTTCAAAAGTATGTGCAAAACTCTAAGTTTTGGATAATATGTAGGTATCACATGCATGGTTGTTCCTTAGTGCAATCTTTGTTGGTTTCTTGTTGCAGGTCATGTTATGTGTGCATTGCAGGGCACATTTGAAGTTCCTTGGGGAGCACAATTTGATGCTGCAATTCGAGATGTGTGGGCCATGATGGAGGAGTATGTCCATGTGCGTCACAACAAGGATTGCACAAACCTTCGGTGAGTTTTTTTGGTTGTCAAGTACAACATGCTATACTATATATTAACATTTCTTGATTGATTTTGATGCTCAATTCTTGTTAGCATTGTTTCTTTTTTAGTTCATTTGTTGATAATTGTTTAGGTTTGCAAAGGTTTTGCTTGGTTTTTGAGATTTCAGTATGTATGTACTTGGACATGTTAATTTTTGATATGATAATATGTCTTGATTCACATGGCATGTAGGGCTCTCATGGAGGAATTCGATGATGAGGATGAGCTCGCCGCATCCAAGAATGGTTCCTTGCTTCTACAACTCATTGAGGTTTGTAATATAGATTGCTTTTGACCTTCCAATAGCAAAGGATAAAATGATGCCCTTCGATATCTCTTCATTCTTTGATTTTTTTTTCATGATATTGAATTTTTGATGATGTCAATTTCTTGGGTAATGTTGTGATTTTTTGAATTTTGAAGGATTTATAAAAGATTTCTCATTGAAATATGTCTTATTGGTACTTCATTGTTTAGGATGACAAGTACGGGACTGAACATTTGCATAGGGAGTCTCAAACAATTCACTTTGGAACAGATATTTTTGATGAATTTCGTGCCCGGTTCAATCAAGCACAAGCAAATTACCTCACACCTGAGCGTCGAGCGTCCCGTCGCCACTATCGTTGAAGGAAGACTTCTACTTACTTGTTGTATGTACATAATGAATTTTTGCTAAGTACCATAGTACCGGGAGTAGTTTTATTAGAAAAAGATGTTATGTTTTGTTTCTTTATTTTGTACAAGTTTTTCTAACAAGTAGCTTTCTTACTTTTTAGATAAACTAGAGTCACTTTGTTACCTTGGGATTTACCTTTTTGTAGGCCACATCAGGAGAACATGACATTTCTATTCAACATGTTCAATTGGATGATTAGTAGATCCCCCCAAAGACTTTACATGCAGAACTAATTTTTATCAAACATTTAAAGTACAACATTATCTGTGTGTTGCTCATTAAAAGTGAACAGTTGATGAGATTAGTATGGTATGTGGAACTTCTTCCAAGCATTCAGAATCTTTCTAATGCTCTTGTGTTTTACATTGTAGGAGATGTTCAAGTATGTACTTTTGTGCAAGAGATGCTTACATTGTCTTCAAAATACCTTCTTCTATCACTTCTTGCATTTTGGGGGGACTTGTAGTGGCATAACTTATATTTTAGGCCAATTATTAAAATGAATATTACATTCCTTGATAGCTCATTTGTTTAAGTATCTTCAAACTATTTCATAAAATCATGTTCGAAATTCAAATCACATGAGGTAACCCTAAATCTCCAAAGTCCTCCATAGTTCTTTTTGGTCGTTAGATGCTTTATTGTAGTGTTGACCCAACAAATTTATGTTGTTGCAATGAACTATGCAAAAACATTAAGTTCGCAGATTAGCAAATTAGCAAATTCTTATTTTTTAAAATTAAAATTATTTTTATGTCTTAGAAGCTTTTAACTTATTAAAAATCTTATTTATCTTTAATAGTAAAAAGGAGTTTTCATGAGTAACGATACTATTGCTAATATGATTACATGTATAAGAAATGCGAACTAGGAAAAGAATCGTTGCAGTACTGGACTAGCGGTTGGCGCTTGCTATGCTACGCATTCACCATAAAAATTTCATAAGAATTTTTATGTATTAGATAGAGTGTAGACCAAATATTTCAATAAATCTTCAAATAAAAATGCCTAAAATCTTTGTATAATTTTTGTTCTAAGTAAGCATATATAGAAAAGTAGCATAGAAATTTATTGAATGATGAATGAAGCATATGCAATGGTAAATACTATAAAAGATACACATACATTAGAAATTTGACTCCATTGTTACAGAAAATTGCAATTCAAATTGAAGAATTGAAAAGAAGAACTAATAAATCTCAAAAACTTTGTGAACAAATTAATTGTTGTGGAATCCCAAATTTCTTCAATTGAATCAATTTCTCAAAATCATTTGGTAGTCATGATAGACAATTGAAATCATGAAAGCTCAAAGTTCATGAAAGCAAAAAATCATAGAAGTGCAAAGAAGTTTCAAGCCAAGAGAAGCAATGCATTTGCTACCTCTATAATATCATCCTCTGGATCCTCTTTAATATCCCCTCAATTGCAACGACTATATAATTTCTATAATATCACCCTTAGTAAAAAGTGATATCAGAGGTGGTTGTGAAGTGCTACTCTATTTCAGTAATATGACATTATGTGCAAAACATGATTTGTATGTATGCTTGATTGGAAATATTTTTATAACATTATTAAAATAATTATTTTAAAGACTTATTGAAATCATTATCATGCATTCTATTGAAATATATCAAAAATTTACTAATATGTGATACAGTGAATGCGTAGTATAGCAAGTACGAACCCCTAAGTATTAATGGTAGCATTTGTGCTATTACAGAGGGAGTTCTAATTTTAGTAGTATGACTAGCGGTTGGCGCTTACTATACTACGCATTCACCATTAGAATTTCATTAGAATTTTTTATGTATGAGATAAAATGCAGAGCAAGAATTTCAATAAATGTTTAGATAAAAATTACTAAAATCTTCTTATAATTTTCTAAATAAGCATAGATTGAAATAAATAATGATGAATACTATAAAAGATACACATACATTAGAATGCATTAGAAATTTGATTCAATTGCTACAAACAGTGGCAACCCCAATAGAAGAATTTAAAGGAAGAACTTGTCAACCTCCAAAGCTTCTTAAACAATTCAATTGTTGTGAAATTGAAAATCGGATCAAGTCATTTGGTAGTAGCAATAGGAAATTGCAATTCGAAGCTCAAAGCTCACATAAGCACAAAATTATAGAAATGCAAAAGAAATATGAAGCCAAGAAAAGCATTATCATGCATTCTATTGAAATATATCAAATTTTTATTAATATGTGATACAATGAATGCATAGCATAGCAAGCATGAGCCCCTAGTATTAATGGTAGCATTTGTGATATTACGTAGGGACTTATGATTTTAGTAGTATGACTAACATTTTTGAATTCCATAACTACATTCTTAACACTGTAGTGTTTTAAATCATACTCTAGCTTCTTCTACTTATTATTTTTTTAGCATGAATATGAAATATTTTTTGTTTGAAATTTTGTATATGTATTTCCAACTCATTTCTTGAGAGCAACAAGCTATAGAATCTCAAAAACCTTCTACAAAAAGTTTGAAAGATGAAATCTAACCATTCAAGAAGAGTTGAAAACATTTTTTTTTGAAATTCAGACGACTTGATCTTGTAGATGGTAAGGTTTTTTATTCTAAAGTTTTAGGAGGATATAATTTAACAATTTAACTAAGGGATCCTATGGTTGGAATTGTTAATGAAGAAATATAAATGAAGGTTTTAGCCTTGCTTTGGATTTAAGTAATTTGAAGCAATTTTGGATATGAAAACATCGAATTTTTTTGAGGGTTAAAAAAGTGTAGATACACTCATATACTTAAGTATTATTTGACTATCAAATGATGGAGCCCCCCCCAATATTATGATGCTTCGTTTAGACTCGGCTTAGGTTCGGCAGAGGTTCGTTTTGGGTTCGTTTTGGGTTTGAGGGGGTTGGATTCAGGTTCGGCGGAGGTTCGGTTCAGCTTCGGTTTGGGTTTGATGGAGGTTGGATTTTGGTTCGGCTCCAGGTTTGGTTGGTCGTCTTCCCTGTTCCGAGGGTTTGCATGCACACTCTTCCCACCGGTACCGCGCCTCTCTCTTCCTTTCTTTTGTTCCCCCGCGCGCAGCGCTCATTTTTTCTTGCACTCGTTCTTGCTCATCCTTTCTTGCGCTCGTTCTTCTTCTCATTTTTCTTGCTCGTTCTTTCTTGCGCTCGTTTCTTGTGCTCGTTCCTCCCCGCGCAGTGGCCTTTCTTTCTTGCACAGTGTGATTTCCTTTTTGCGTTCCTCCCGCGCGCAGTGTGATTTCCTTTTTGCGCTCCTCCCGCGCGCATTTCGGTACCTGGTGTGTTGCTTCTGGACACCTCGTTTGCAAGGTACGCTCTCCATTGGTTTAGGGTTTAGGTCATTTCATTGCGAGCTATCTCGTTTCTTTGCTTTTTTGAATCTTGGTGCGAGCTACCCTAAATCCATATACCTCTTGCACTGTAGTTCGGTGGCTTCACTCTGCGTTTATGTCTGTTGTTGTTATTTTGCGTTCTCTCAATGCATTTGCGTATCTTATTAGTTTTCATTGAGTTCCATTGCACTTCATCTGCAGCTTCTAGGGATTCCGAGTTCCTGGAGTCTTCACAAACGAAGCAATTTTGCTATTCTAGGCTGAAGAAGCAGAGTATTGAACAGGCACCTAGCCCAGGTAATCACCACATCCCAATTGATTGCAATGCCAACCATTCCTGAACAATTTGAAACCATGCAAACATAGAAGAATTTGCTAGAACAAGGACCCCCTATAACCGCGCACATGTTGATGCTGTTGGCAGGGTTCAGAGCGGTCGCTCTAAACCTCCAGCTCCATAATGAGCGCTGTCGAGGTTCAGAGCGACCGCTCTGAACTTGCACTAGTGAAGTCGGCCAGACTGATTCAGAGCAACTTCATAATGGAGCAGGAGGTTCAGAGTGACCGCTCTAAACCTCCCTGTAAACGAAATCACAACTCTGTCATTTCGTTCACAGGGAGGTTTAGAGCGGTCGCTCTGAACCTCCTGCTCCATTATGAACCTACAGCATTGGAATCGAGCACAAGGATGATCAGAGCGGTCGCTCTGAACCATGAGCGACTTCATATTGGAGTAGAAGGTTCAGAGCGGACGCTCTAAACCTCCCTGTGAACGAAATGACAGAGCTCTGATTTCGTTCAGAGAGAGGTTTAGAGCGGTCGCTCTGAACCTCCTACTCCATTATGAACTCCCTCACGGTTCAGAGCGACCGCTCTAAACCTGCATCATTGAAATCGTGTACAAGGTGGTTCAGAGCGGTTGCTCTAAACCGTGACCATGCTCATCACGAAGCAGAGGTTTAGAGAGGCTGCTCTAAACCAAAAGATATCGGTACTCGGAATGGTAGAATTGAGCGCAATTGTTCGTATGGAGCGTTGTCGTGTTGTAAATAGGTGTGGTGTTTAAAAACTACGAAAAGAACTCTTTAGAACGTCAATGGAGTATAAGGATTGAGTTAGAAAAGGTGGGGTCGTGGAGAAATCCACGGTTTGGGTTTTGTACTACATCTTGTCGCTTAGCTCAGGGGAAGTAGGAGGCTGGCTGGCTGGTTATTTCCTGCCTTCACTAGCGGTGCCAAGTTGCCGCTGCTCAGATTGATTCAACGGGCCCGATGGTATTCGAACCCGGAACCAGTCGACAACTAACGGGGACTTCAACAACCAACCAAGTCCGCAACTTGGCGTTGATTGTTAGCCCCACAACGGTTTTATACCGTTGATGGTTGCATCGTGTGGTATCAGATGAACGAAGCAGTGTACCTTGATCCATTTCTACATAGGTTTTCTTTTGAGACAAAAACATATACCTATAAATATTTGACTTGGGATTGGTTAGTTGGAATTAGCTTCTCAATGAAGCTATTAGTTTTGTATAAAGGGAATGGGTTACATTCCTTGGTTTAGAAGAACCTGTTTAGGCTTTGATTTTGGATTCAGTTATTTGTAATGATGGATTCGCAGAATCTTGAGGATTGGGAGCTACCATTATCTCAACCGCTGTTTGATCCTGATTTGCCTTCTACTTCAAGACGTCGTGTACGTGATGAAGTTGAGCCTTCTGAGCGTTGTGTTCAACCGCGAACAGATCCAGACCCAAGTAATTTTCAATTTGCAGCTGCAAGTATTCAACTTGATACCAGGGCCTTGGTTATTGTTTTGGAGGCTGAATCTACGCTTTCTGGAGATCATCAAATGATATTTGAAGGACGTTTTGAGAATAACGCTGAAAGGCAGATGGTTAGTCGCATTTCAAGTGAAGTTGGGCATCGCCTTTGGCTTCAAGGGCAACTCAGTCATTTGAGTAGTCAACGGAGGGCTAGTTTCATTTCCGAAGTAGTTCTTCAAATCCTTGAGTTTTTACATGTTTAGTCATTTATTTCTTCTTAAAATACCTTTAAGAGCGGTTGATTTGTATTCCAGTGTTTTTTTTATGTTGAGTTTAGAGGAACCTTAACTTGTTCTAAAGTTCCTACAATAAGTTGTGAGAAGGGTTTTTTTTCCTACTTGGTTTTTCCCTTCTAGTTGAATTTCTAAGATTTTAGTAAATGAATAGAAGATGTAGTGGAGATAAGAGGGAGTAGTACCTCAACCAATGGGCTTCTAGATGCCTTATGGGTCAAGTCATGGGCTGATGTGGTCCTTAGGAGAGGAGATAAGGAAGGAGGGGGCTTCCTCCTCCATCTCTTCTTTTTTTTTTTTTTGTGTGTTGTTATGGAAAAAGAAAAAAGTTTTTGCATACTGTGATTTTCGAGCGACTAAGGCTTTGTGTAGGAGACGAATTTTGATTTGAGATTTGGCAGAGTTGCACACCTTGTTCTTGCGCTTCTTTTGGCACTAGTTTCACTTGATTTGGAGTTGTTATGAGAAAGTTATGAGTAAAAGAGTGAGGGAAGGTCTGCTGCTATCCGATTAGAGAAGTGGAGACTTCGAGCCTCTCCTGCAGACTCAATATTTCTTGTATTCAAGTGAAATTTAGAGGAAGTGTAGGTCTTATTGTTAGCTTTTCAAAAAGCTATCACACTTGTAAATTGAGTTTGTGAAACAAAAGTTATAGACAGAAATGTGAAGGAGTGATAGGAAGAAGGAGATGAAGTTAGAGACCGCTTCTACAAACTTTAGTTTTGAATTTGGAGTGTCATAGAACTTAGGTAGGGTGGAATTTGGAATTGAACATTTGGTGTAGAGTTTTAAGGCAAGTTAGGATTCCAACCTTTCAAGTTTCAAGAGTTTTAGAGTATTATTGAACATTTTGTGGCCGAAACTAGCACATGTACATTCAGCTGCCAAGCAAATTTGAAGTGCTTAAGTTTGGGGTGCTATAGAAGGAGGAGTATTTGGAATTTTGAGTTCAGTTTTGGAGGAGATCTTTATGATACTTTAAGCTTTTCAAAGACTCAAATATCAAGCAATTTGGAGCGTTTTTGAGCATTTTATGTCTTACAAGGTGTATGCATGTTCGGTTGCCAAGGGATTTTGGAGCACCAACTTTGAAAGACTATAACTTATGACTTGTAAGTTCGATTCTGTTGAAATTTGGAGGAAGAGTAGATGGTGTTGTTAGCTTTTCAAAAACTTATAACACACTTCATTTGAGATTATGATGTGTTTGGAGCATCCATTTTAGTGTTGCTGCTTTCTTCAAGAGTTTCAAGGCTTGCGGTTTTGATTCCTACTTCATTTAGAACCACACAAACACTTGTATTAATATTTATACGGTGTATATACGGTCTATTATATACGTATTCTACATATTCATATACACATTTTTATACGTATATACGTACACGAATTTTATGCGTATTTTATACTTGTATTGTACGACTATACGTACACGACTTTTATACATATTGTATATTTGGTATAAAGACGTTTGTATTTGAATACAAGTATTTCTACCTATACTTGTATACATACTCTTGCGTATTCAAGATTATTCTTTTACCTTGATGGTTCATCCATTTATTTACGGACAGCTTTAGTTCCCTCCACTTGAAGTATTATCATCTATTGTATTCTCTTAGTTTGGTGTTATAAATCAAAGACCTGACTTTGTTTTCACTTGCTCCCAAACCTAATCACTTCTAGTTGCAGCAAAAAACCTTGTGTTTCCCCTAAGCAAACTCTTATTACCCGACAGCGTGACCACGGTTTAGAGCGACCGCTCTGAAATGAAGCACTCGCTAAAACCAGTGCAGCGGATTCATAGTGGTCACTCCAAACTGCCACTTCCACAATGAGAGTAAAAGCGGTCCAGAGCGAAAACACTGAAGCTTCCAGTTGGTAGTTAGGATCAAGGTTCTCATCGGTCACTCTGATTCTCAACGATGGCGATGAGCGCTGTCAAGATTCAGACCGACCGTTAACAACATCCTCAGGGTTGGAATTAGAGCTACAGGTTCAGAGCAGTCGCTCTGAACCTTTATCGACATGGCCGGAGCTTACTAGATGTATGTGCTCCCTACAGTGAAGAGCGGCAGCTCTGAGCTTGTAACATCTCTTTCAACATTAGGGAGGTTTAGAGCAGTCGCTCCAAACTCATTCAGATGGCTCACTGAAGTGAGCATCCGATGAAATAACATCATCGCGTACATAGGGTACGGTGAGACCAGTATCTCTCACCTATGAATTGAATGATACATCTGGGATGATTATAGAGGATAGAGGGGCATCGAACCTAGGTTATGATCATTTCACATTGTACCATAGGATCCAGAGAATCCGATCGATTAGTATAGTGAAGCCGCTTTGAAATTTAATTGAAACCCGATTAAATAGCAGAAAACCAAGCGCAAACACTAGATATCACGCACAGTCAATGGTACAGAATTGTCTATAAGCAGACAGCTGTGAACATCTACACTGAATAGGTCGTGGATCCAGATCAGTTCAGAGCAGTTGCTCTGAACTAATCGAAGGGCTAGAACCCCAGTAATACGGGGCCATTGAGAAGATTGCAATTTTAAGCGGCCTGTCTGATTCTGAGCGGCCGGTCTGATTTGATTCATGTGGACAGTGACATGGAGTCCTTCCTCGAGAGCAAGCCACCTCTCACGGGCTACATTATACAAATACCGCCTGAGCGGCTAATGGAGTCGTGGAAGGCGCACGTTGAAGGGAAAATTCTGCTAACCTTCATTGCAACCAAAGTACTCTGGACTGTGGAAATGAGTTACCTTCACGGCTCCCTGATATTTAATTTAGAATTGGGGTTCACAAAACTGGGAGGGCCTAGATGGAAATCCTTTAAGAACTTAGTAGTCATTAACATTACTGTGATGCGAGAGGCCGTTCTCGTCGACGTAGTGAATTCGTGCAACAATGCTCTGGGAGTAGTCATCATCCGCGTAGAGGACGAGATGATATTCTGCCATGAGCGCCTCATCAAAAATTATGACCGGGTTCCGCATGTGTTCCAAATCCTCATGCTGGACATACAAGCTAGGTGCGAAGCGCACGCTGGGGACTTCGTGAAGACCGCACGGGTCGCGAGCGCGTACCTCACTAATGCAAACACCTTATACGTGTTGTCGCTGACTAGTGGTAACGCATCACAGGGAGTAGGGAACGTCGACATGGATGCGCAAGGGCGGACCTAGAAGAAAAAAGCGGTCGCGTCCGCCTCGGTGCCTGCCAACCGATCCCGGCCGCTAGCAGCGTCAGCGCTGGCAGGGTCCGCAGGCATGACAACTCATACGCCGGCTGAACCTACACGGTTTGCTCCCGCAACAGTGGCGCCACAGACAACTCCATCCCGATCCCCTCCGTCCCGGCCCAATCTACCTAGCACGGTAGCAGCAGAGTGTCCCAGGCCCACGGCACGGGACAAACAAAAGGCGCGGAAGAGGAAGTCCGCAACCGTCGCCACCGGTGACCACTCGGCCTCACAAGATGAAGGGGCGTCCTGCTTTCAGAAGTCACGACGGACCTTGCACGATGTGGAAGAGGGTGAAGGTGCCCCAAGCGCATCCACGCAGAGCGCCTTCCCGGAGTCCACCGACTTATCCGAAGAGGAGGCACAAAAGGTGGCATTCAAAAAGGTGAATGGCCACTGGGTTCACAACCCGGTGACCTTGCCGTTCGATGAGAAAGCTGTTCCGGATAAGCTGTTTATGGATCTGGAGATCAAGAAGGAGTCCAAGCGCAACGAAGAAGAGGAAGCCCGGAAACGCCTCAAGGCCGAGGCAGTGGCGAACAAGAAGTTCAAGGAGTTGTCCGCCTACATGTACATATTCGGACGGGGCAACTTCTTTGAGCTGAACCTCGAGGACATGACAAGTGCCGACGAGACGTCGGGAATGATCTTCATGCCATTGGAGAAGAAGGGTGTCCTAGCCGTCCTCGACCGCATGGTGAAGGTCAACTTCACCAAGCAAATCCTGACCGTCATGTTGGACACGCCAGAGAGGCCTACCTGCTGGGCGGATTGCATCAAGGCCTTTCCACTAAAAATTATAAACGGCCAGCATACGTGGAAGGCTGCGACCGAAATCATTTCAGGGACAACATCCGTCGACAATGAGGCGGTCAAGAAGCGGGTGCAAAAGTGGACTTGTGAAATCGTCTGGTCCAAAAACAAGGACCACCTACACGCGCTCTCCTACAAGTGCAATGACGGGAACATCACCGGCCCGTACCTGTCGTCGCTCCCTGCCACGATCCGCCATTGCCGATATCTGTGGGACAACGTGCGGAGACCAACCCAATTCCGGAAGAACACGAGGCAGGCGGACAAAGGAGACGAATTCAAGGCCTACGAGGTATGTCTCCTCCACTTGGTCAGTTTAGACCGCCCGGTCTGATCTGTAATACAGTAGATATTGTCGAGTCCACGTTCATGTTGTTCCAATGCCTTGGACAATGGCACAATCGTGTCACATTGTTCCACTATAATGGAATGAATCCAAGCCACTTCAGAGCGACCGCTCTGAACTTTCATATTGTATACCTAGGATGCTGTCCTTCAGATCCATTCAAATAAGCATAGTGCGGGAGGTCTGATGCAAGTTCTCAGAGTTGTGATCCTCTAACCTAGTCAATTGCGGTGTGTAGGACTTCCGAGACAAGGTGGAACAGAGCTTCGAGTCCACCGGCCTCCTCAAGCCGCTGTCTGGAAACCGAAGAACGTACGACTTGGATAAGATGGGGGAGAGGATAATCATCATGGCCTCCAAGGAAACTTGGTCAGCTTGGATGAAGGTCTTTGAAGCTCACGAGCAAGGCATGCTGCACGACACGGACACGGGCGGTCCATTCAATGAAGCGGTGAGCAAGGACGGGAACGCCAAAGTGTACAAGTTCCAACCCATCACGAATAATATGATGAAGGCCTTGCTCGGAATGGAAGATGACGCCGTCGGCGAGCTGGCCCAAAAAATCCTGGACATGCCGCCCAAGGTGTACCTCAACAAGAGACCCACGGTCTGGACGTCGGCCATTCCTTTCCTCATGTGGTGCACAAACAAGAAGCACAAGATGCAACTGGCGAAGGAGATTGTCGACAAGGCCGACACCTTCGGCATCGAGGAGGCCAAGGGCGTATTCCCCGAGCCGGGAGACATGAATGTCAAGGCTTGGCGGAATCTGAAGACCGCGTTGTGCATCAGTGGCTTCCACATGTGGCATCTCATAAGCCTCGGTTTGGATTGGGTGAAGTCCCAGTGCCGGTCAGGGAGGATAGTGGAGAAGCCCAAAAAGCCATTCCTGGCGGCGTTGGATCAGGTCGTGCAGAATGCCGACCGATGCGAGAAGGTCAGGAAGTGCTCCTGAGCCACCGTCTGCCGATGGATTCGAAGCGAGAAGTACTTCGACCCACAGTTGTACGTGCATAAGAATGGGGCGTGGTCACCGTATCGATCGGAAACTGGAGCCGCGAAGACGGAGTACTGCGAGGTCGGCATTATTGACTTCCGACTATTTCCGAAGGTGGAAGGCATGGAGGTCACTTCCGGGCACGCAAAAATCATGGAGGAAGTGAGGGAGGTCTCCAACTCCACTATGTCCAAGACCGTGCACACGTGGATGTTCATCTTCAACTCAAAGCGGGCGGTTGCGGTGGACAGATTGGTGACGGAGCTCTTCCCGTCCTATTCACTTAGGCGAGAATGTAACTACGTGATCTGCAAGGGAGAGCCGACCTTCAAGGAGAGGAACAAGGACAAGGTCATGTATTTGCAACGGAGTGCCAAGACCTTCATGAACTCCAAGTTGGTGGACGCTAAGGGCAAGGTGCCCAAATTGTCCAAGGACGAGGACAACGACCTCATAGCCACGGATCCCATGTATAAGACTCGGGAGGTCTGCCGCCACGATTTCCCTCGGATCCTGTCCAAGCGCGAGCTACGGTACGACGTGTACTTGCGCTTCATCGACAAGTTCTGCAGGGATCAAGGGACGGTCATGCTCGTCTTCGCTGGAGTGAAAGCAGTCTCGGCATGCACGGTAATGATTTCACCACTCTTGTTTTTTTTCTTTGCAGGGGCTATATGGTCCAGAAGAATAGATATTCCACGTTCACGTTTTGTCCCTTCACTAACACTGTGTCCTGCAGATGTTGTGTCGTAGTTCCGTCTCCTTCATGATCTCCACCGAGAAAGCCCTTCTCCTCCATTCTGTGCATCAGCGAATTGGTGCGGAAATGTGGCCTCATGTCTTCGTGCCGGGGTACACCCTCAAGTACGACTACGACGGGCAGTCCCCGACGCAAAGGTGTTGACCGACCATAGAGGAGGAGCCCGCACCAACCGAAGAGGAAGCCATGTCGGACGAGGCGTTGGACATCGTCGATGCCGGGCATGTGGACGCGGAACACCCCGTCGAGGATGAAGAAGCGGACAAGGGGGGAGAAGAGGACAAAGAAGAAGAGGAAGGGGAGGACAAAGAAGATCTAATCGAACGAAGGGGAGAAGATCTTCATCAAAGGGGGGCAATATTGGAGGAAGTGGAGGGGCTCGAAGATGATGATGAATACGAGGATGAAGAAGAGGACAAGGATGAGGAAGACGATCTAGACGAAGACGTATTGGATGATCAAATGCTCGACCGTGACGAAGAAGATAGCGGCCCTGAAATCATAGGGGAATCGTTACAAAACCGTATGGAGAGCGAGGCAACGGTACAGTCTGAGGAGGCTACCATCAGATCGGCGGGTGCTCCTCGTAATGATCAGACTGTGCGGTCTGATCACGCGTCTCTCACTGCAGCAGTTCAGAGCGGGTGGTCTGATTCAACCCCTTCCTTGTCTCCCACTTCTCCATCCTCCCATCCACAGCTTCAAACTCTGCGTTTCGATTCTCCTCCAACAAGAGTTCCGGAACTGCAAAGGACCCAGACTGATCCTGCCTCACCCCTATCGAGTCATAGTCATCCTCGCCTCTAAGAGGTTCAGACCGTGCGGTATGAAGTGAGTGGCCCCATCTTCAAAACTCCCGCTCCGCGTACCTCCACAGGCCCATCTTTCAGTGTGGGCACTTCTCGTGAGGGCTCTCCTCCCGCCCTTCCCAAGATGTAGATCGAGGATCTCCAGACGGAGTTGGACGATCTCAAGGCGAGACTCTCTGAAGAGCAACGGGTGGAGCTGAAGAATGTCCGATCCAACGTCGAAGACTACTCCACCGAACCTGCGCGGGGATCGATGGATGAAAAAATTAACAAGGTCAAGGGCATTCTTCAGGAGTTGAAGTCTGCCGGACCCCCATTGGACTCCGATGGAGTGAGCAAGCTCATCACGGTGCATGTCGCCGTTGATACCTTGCGGTCGCAACTGCCTCCCGCCAGCCCCGAGGAACTCGTTCTCTTGGCTCATATGCGGGCCATGAAGCAGAAGCTCAATTTGGCTCTCTAGAATGCCAAGGAGAACCCAATTGACCTCGACAACGTGGATGAGGAGGATCTGAATATGCGGCTCTCCACGGCAAAGGAGAACAGGGAGGAGTACAGCCAGATGGTCAAGGCTACCACCCAAGGGGGGGATTGCACTCCGTCAGACGCGGAGACCGCATCTGGAGGTGGAACGGCCGCACCTCAAGCGTCGGGGAGCTCGGACGTGGGGAGGAAGGAGACGAAGCCCGACACCATGGACACGAAGGCGGGCCTCAACCTCTCGTTTGTGGAGATGATGTCCGAGCGATTAAGGAGGAAGCATTTCGTGGTGGTCGACAAGTGTGCCGAGACCATCGAGGCACTCTAGAGGGAGAGAGAGGAGAAGGAGCGGCTGGAGCAGGAAAAGAAGGCCAAGCGCAAGGCCAAGAAAGTGGAGAGGGACCGCGAGCTTGCCGAGAAGGAGAGGCAGTTGGAGGAGCAGAGGAGGCAACAGGCGGAGAAGGATAGGCAGTACGAGGAGGACAGGAGGCGCGATCGGGAGTTGCTGAAGATTATAAACGAGCGCTTCAAGAAGTTCACCTCGGCGATGCCCAAGGCACCTCCCACACCCGTCATTCCCACGGCCCATCCTGCCAACGAAATCCAGAACCTCTCTGGAGTGTCCACCACCAACTCGGCTTCCGCGACGGCTACAGCGGCGTCGGGCCTGCAATTGCTGGGGACCGTGGAGCCTGCAACTATTTCGGTGAGTGTCACTCGCGACCCAGACTACGATGACTTGGCCCTCAGTTAGTTTCCATTTATTCATGTCCCTGAACCCATGCATCGTCCCAGCGTGGTCAACGATGATCCTTACGACTTAGACATTCAATTGGGGGATATGGAGGCCTCGTTCACTAACTTGACTCAACAGTATGCTCCTCTGCAGGCAGCAGTTGCTCCACCGCAGCCCTTGGTGACGCGAAATGATCAAGCCCCGGTGGACTCGCCGGCCAAGGACGACGAGGCTCCCGCGGTGGGTAACCCCTACACATAGCTCCCATCTTTGTAGTTAGTCGTAGTGGTGTGGACGCTATGTTAGGGTGTTACGTTGGGACGATCGAAGATCATCTCGACGAGTCTGTCTTGAGTCTGTTCAACCGCGAGACCGGGAGTTTGGGGACTCTCGTCTTGGTTAGGATTGTAGTGGTCCTGTTAGGTGTAGACTACTAGACTTGGACGTGACCACTGAACCTCTGCATTCACCGTTCAGTTTGTACAAACTTTGTATTCCACTTGTAATATATTGGGTGCTTTTCTTTATACATGACTCTTGTTTCGTTGAAATGCTCTCTGGGATTTGTCTCCGACTACTTCTGGACGTTGTAATTATGCCCTTTGCATTTTCGGTTCAGGTTGTCGATGCTCTCGCACGTGACAACGAGTCTCCGTTGTCCCCACTTCCTGTTTCGGCCCCGAGGAATGATGAAGTCCTACCTGCCATCCCCATGGAAGTCGGCTCTCCTGTTGTTGCTGTTGTCGAGGTCGTCCCTCCTGTCGACTTGGAAGTCGCCACTTCGGTGCCTCAAAACTTAGTGCCTCCTTCCCTCGTAGACGTCCATGTTCCCGTTGTCGATGAGGTCGCCACTCCGGTACCTATGAAGATGGTGCCTCCCTCCCTCGTAGATGTCGACACTCTCGCTGTCCTGGCGCCACCGGCACCACCTCCTCTCGCGGCCACCACTCCCACAGATGTAAGAAAGGTGAGACTCCATGTCCTTGCAACCCTCTGCTCCTTGTCTCTGTCCAGCACTTGCCTAAATAGTTTGTAGGAAGTGCACATCTCATTCAGGTTAGAACTAGGATCTTCATAGAGAGGGGGTTGTCGTCTCTCTCTTAGCAAGGCAAAGCTTGAGGAGTCGCATGTTCATTTTTGTGGACTTCATTTCTTCATAAAGAAGAGGACTTTGAGCCCGGGATTTCGCATACGCAAGCTCCACTGCCGGTGTCCGCGACGGCACCCCCTATCGCTTTGCCTGTGTATAGTTATTTCGTCCTTCTAGAGTTGGAAGGGGTCCTCGCCCAAATTGAGGACGTTGGGCGCGTCCAGCCAACTCCCTCGACCTCGAAGGCGAAGCCCTCGAAGGAGGATTACCACCCTCGACGGCGCCACGTCTTCGGCAAATACACGATGCATTGCCGTCCTAACTTGCACCGCTTCCTCACGGGCTTGACGAATCGATTTTACGTCTCCGTTTAGACTCGGCTGCCCGCCGTCGTTGCCAAACCCATGGTTGATTTCCTCTTTCGCGACTTCGACCGCACTTACATGTGGGTCCTCGCGTTGGAGAACTGCACCTCCATTATCGAGAGGCGGCCGTGGTGGGAGTGCAAGTGCCCGCCCTTGCCGTCCCTTCCCAACCCACCCTGCCCGGGGCACCCCGCCCATATCTCATGTGATCCTACTATCGACGTGAACACCTACGTGCAGTTCCCCGACCATCCGGAGGGGCAGCTATAGCTGAAGGTGTTACACAAGGTTGTGTGGGACACCGAGACGTTCGTCACCAAGAACTTCCGGGCCAATTCGTCCAATACCCTCCTCATCGATTCCTCTCCGGAGAGTAGCATCCTGAACCCCGTGCACAACGCCGTGTTTCCCTTGTCGTATGTGGGCAGTGAACACGATTCCACTCTCTTGGGGACTGTGCGCCCGTATCTCGAAGGCCTGCTCGCATCCGGTCTTAGCGTGTCGCAATACGTGTCTCAGAATGCACTTTTCGGACACCTCACGATACCCTTGAGACAGACATATCTGGGACTGCGCGTTCGCGTGTTAGCGCCGTGGCAGGACAGGCACCTCGTGCTGGAATATCCGGACTTTGTCGGCAAATACACTAGAGAAGGGGACGATTATTTCACCCGACAAAGAGGGAAAAAGAAGCCCAAAAAAAATCTGATGCCCACATAAAAACTTGATGCGTGTGCAGAGGCGCCGACGCGTTCATGCTCTGGGCGGGCATGCTGCCGCCGATTCCCGAGTGGGCACCGGACGCGGCAAGCGGCGACGGATGCAGATGACGGAAGGGGTGGGCTCCTCCGACGGTTGCATGACCCCCGACGAGGCGGGCCAAGACGTCACGTCCGCTCGAATTTAAATGGAGGACGCAGTCGGCGGCCGCATGGAGATGCGACGGGCTGCACATATTGTAAGGTGGGCTCATCAATAGCTAATGGGGATGGCTGAATTCAAGTACGTAAGGGCCGACGGGTGACTTTGATGGAGAAATAATTTTTTCCCGCCCTACCCTATGACGTAGTCTAGGATGGGGAGAAATTATTTCTCCATCGAACACTCTGTTGCGCTCCATTTCCACTCTGAACATGTCATGGGCTTATTTATGCCGTCATTGAACGGCCACTCTTGTCCGATGGACCCTCACGGTTGGTTTGTTGTGCAGGATCCTGGATGCACCATTCACATTTGCGGAGCCGACCTCCTCCCAAAGCAGCCCACACAACAAATGAGCAAGTTGATGTGGAGGTTCGAATGCCACTACAAGCGGTTCAGACCGCCCGCTCTAAACCGGGGCTGACATCCTCGACTCATTTGCGGAGGTCAAGATGGAAGGTTGCGCCGAGCTTCCGCCTTGGATATAGAATGTAGTTGAGCTATAGAACTGTAGATGAATATTGGATTCTAAAATCATTTTCATTTCATCATTCTTCTCTACAATACACTCTAGTGCACCCCCCACATTGAATATAGAAATAAGAATATCCACGTTGTTATGAATAATTTGGCTTCCCCATCACTACATAGCATAGCACTCTTTCCCAAAGCATAGTGTCATTGGTATCATTGTAGCAAATCGGCCCCCTCTCAAATTGCATCATCGGGGCTCTTGCAAATAACAAGAAGCATCTACGGATCACCATTAATTTCTCCAATGCCAGCAGGCATCTATTGTCAATCATGTCGTTGCGAGATCCATGCAGGGCACTATGAGAACCTCGAACACACGCTCGTCAATTGCGGTGCCGACCAATTCTGACGCTGTCTATGTGCGGGATGAATCATTGTTAAATTTGTGGCTTGTGTGTTGAAGAAGCGAGAACAATGACAAGCCATCCACATTCCTATTGGGAATATTCATAGGGGTAGTTAGCTTTCTCTTTCAAGATTCCGTGGTCGCGCATAACTGCAAGCCCTCTACATATGGATGGGTGCGGCATTGACAGAGTGGATGTAGTGTTCACGGAGCTCGTTTGTGCACAGTGAGCAAGTTCTGAGATAGAGCGATCCTCCTACCATTACCGCCAATAGTACATCAGGTCCAATCGAGCTGACGGACGCGAAGGGATGTGGCATAGAAAATGGATGACGGTCGCTCCTGCCATCCCATCTTGAATAATATACGGTTCGGGCGTGCCCTTGACTACCCTCCGTCATGCAAAGGAGCTCTGTCAACTCTGCATCCACTCTGTCAATGCGGCACCCATCCGTATCTAGAGGACCCGCAGTTATGCACGACCACGGAATCTTAAAAGATAAAGCGAACTTCCCCTATAAATATTCCTGATTGGAATGTGGATGGCCTGTCATTGTTTCCGCTTCTTCACCACACAAGCCACAAATTTAACAATGATTCATTGGGCACAAAGGCAATACCAACATTGGTTCGCGTTGCTGTTGACCAGCATTTGATCGTAGACTTCACAGTCCCTTGTAGAGTCTTCTCAACAACATGCTTGGCAAATAGATACTTGCTGGTGTTGATCAAGCGGACGACTCCCCACACGTGCGAGGATACAATCGATTCAAGAGGCACGATCGAAAAAATGCCGAGTGCAAATTTGCCGACCCTCCAGCTTATCATATGGCAAGCTACTGGGCATTGGAAAGCTATGGGTCACCGTGCAAGCTTTGGCCAAATAAGGTAGGGATGGTCAGACCTCCTTTTCAGGAGGGCACCTCTCCTTCCTCGTCCCTCCCTTCTTTCCTTTCTGGGAAAGAAAGTCGGTGCACCATGTATTTTGAGGGGAAGCTAGGAATGATGTAAACAATGGTGGATCCCTCCGAGAAATCCATATTCAAATTGAATAAAGTATTTGTTCTTCAAACCAAAACCGTGTTTTTGTTGGCATGCACGCACGTTGATTTTAATGAGCTTTTTTGTTCCCTGCTGTTTTATTCATTGATTGTTTGTTCCCACAATGCACCCCCACGACTGACTCAAATGTTCAAGTATTGAATAAAACATATCACGTTATTCAGTGCATATCTAATCAAAAAGGCCATCCGTTGGAGTGGTATTCGATGCACTACAGGAGAAAGTGTCCGAATTGTCTAAACTTGTCAATTTTTTGTCAATTTTTTGTCAATTAGGACTAGTTGATTCAGGTCAGTTTCTGTCAATTAGGACTAGTTGATTCAGGCCACTTTCTGTCAATTAGGACACTTTCTCTTGTAGTGATGAAATTGAAACAAAAGGATTAGACAAGTTGTAGGGGATCCTTCCGTTGGGGAAATTGTGATAGGCAAGTGACCGCGTACATGCTAGTTTCTATGTGAAGGAAGTAGCAAGCTAGCAATCAAATTCTGTGGTCTGTTGCAATCTTTTCGAAAATCTAATTCTTCCAAGGACTTTGCTCCCATGTACATTTGGCTACGCAAACTTCTTAGTGGCGATGGAGGAAATTGCAGCAAGTTCCATGAACGATGATGTCCACTAAGGTAGGTGGATGGAATTCCAACCCTCTTCTTCAGACCGTCCCCTAGCTGGCTTTAAAATGGACCTTAAGAGGTTGGTAACTAGGTAATCAATGTTCCTTTGATGATGAAAAAGAGGTTTATCATTTATCAATTATTTGTTCATACTTTGATAGGGGACATAATTAGAGCCAATGTGGGTTCATTTCTGAAAACATGTGTGTGCATTCCGAAAAAAAATGCACTCAAACTTTGAATGTTAATATCTTTTAATCCATATGGTCAAACTTCATGAAGTTGTTACCACGTGATCTCATATAAATAAAGTACAAGATCCTATGGCTCGATTTTCTTTAAACGTTTTTTTTTGCTGCCTTGGATGAATTCAGCAAAAATGGCAGTTTTGAGTGTTTTTGGACCAGAAATAGGCCTTGGCACTTTAGGAGTTTGGTTTAGTACACATCACATTTAGGAACCTTGTCTACTATATTTTTGCATGCTACAGTGCTTGTTTTCAGACCGCACGTGTGTAGGTTTTGCAAGGCCTAGAGATCATAAATAGGTACCTACGGCAAATTCTTTGAAAATTCATAAGTAATTCATAAATGCTCTGAAAAATATGAAACCACTTGGATTAAATTCCAAATCAGATTTTCTTCAAGTGAAAAATAAAGTAAACTAATTTCAGGCATCTAAAGACCATTAAAAAGGCCGACCATCCCGTAAAGGGTCGCTTCATGAGCCCCCTACCTTAAACCGACCCTCAATGCCATCTTCCTCTGAGACCGTGGAGTGACTGGAGTCTAGTTAAGACCTCAGACTAATGAATTGCCCAAAAAAAATCCCGCATTGCACTGTCTCTTTGGCTTTCCTATTTTCCAATAGTCGAAAATGCTTGAGTCTTCTATTGTATGATCCTCCATCATGACCTCAATCTGAGCTTCCCAGTCGGGGAGGGGCCCCATTCCATCCCATGAGCGCTAAAAAAACAATACAGTATGCACTTCAAGAACCCTGCAAGCCGCATCTCAACAAGTTTCCGGTCTTCTCAGCTACCAGAAAACCGCCATTTCAATGGAATTTCGCCATTTTAACGAAATTGCCCATAACTGAAGTTTTGTACAATCGATCGAAAACTTAGACCTTTACTAGACTGTATTCATCGATTGAAAGGAAAAAAAAAACTACTTGAATGTGCAAAGCATTTTCGGCCAGCAATCACGAACAGATTTAATTTGCCGATTGAATTGAAATTTCCATACCTGCATTTGAGATTTGTGGTGTGTAAGGAAGCGGCTTTGATGTTGAAGCTAGGCGGGGAGGAATATTCTTCTTTGTATACATGTGACGCTCGGTTCGCTTCTCTAGCTAGGTATTCTCTTGTATGTTCTACACAAATGCATTCTGAATATTGTTAGGTCATCCTTAGGAACCAAAGTGATTCAAGTGAACAGCTGAAGTGCTTTGCTATTTACAAGTGCTGTGAGAAATCGATCCGTCATATAGTTACGCGTGCATGTGAAAACATATCCTTCAGTACTGCCTTGAGGCCTGTCCTCGATCCCAGTTGAACACTCTCCTTTGTCTGGACAAGGATTGGTAAATATGAAACACTTGCTTTCCTTGGCTTTTGAATGGACAACAGTTACGTTTTCCATGATCATTCTTCATTATCGGTTGAACTGGAGTTCGTTCGATTCAGTCTGGAGCTTCAACCTCCCGAAAGAGAACGAGAAGAACGATCGCTAGCTTGAACCAGCTTCAATGGGTTTTCGATTCTCCTGAAATTTGCTCGAGGGAAACCGGAAGAAGAGAAGGCACAGACGGGGATTCTGGTGCCGATGTTACCGTCCAGTCCAGGTCGGGATTGTCTGGGTTCCAAACGTTCCGTCAGATTTATCCGTCAGTAGTTGGCCTGAGCATTCAAGTCGATGCTCGTCTGCCACTTACCGGGTCAATTACCGGTCCAATTACCGGTTGGTACAGCTTTGTAGTGCCTCGCATTTTGCCCCGATAAGGTAGTATGGCCTTAAAGCGACCATTTACACGCCGATGCACCTTTTTCAAAGGTTTCCATGAATAGAAATATTTTTGGATCATTTTTCAGAGAAAAAAAAAATGGATGCTGAATGTCACACAAGTGGTTTCATATTTTTTGAATCATTTTTGAATTACTTATGAATTTTTAAAAAAAACTGTTGTAGGCACCTATTTGTGATCCTAGGTCTTCCAAAATCCGACCACGTTTAACTTCTAAAGTGATTTCAGTAAATGAAGGCCAACAATTGGCTCTTGCAATAAGTAATGCTTTTATCTCGATTCTCTCAATGGCTTGAGTCCATTTAAGGACCACCTACTATCCATTTCAGACCTTAATATAGGGGTGATTTGAAGAGGCCGCTCGCTTTTAGAGCAAACTACCTTAGTATGATTGAACCAAAAGATGACAGGTAGAACTTACAGATTTTATGGTATTTGATTCCATGGCAAAAATTGAAATTTCACTGGTTCAATTGAACCAAGAACCAAGAAAAGACATAGCAATAAAAAACAAATGAATTTAGAAAAATAAGGAAAGTTGTTTCAACCAAAACAAGGAGAAGTTGTGGTAGATAAAAACTATTCATATTTAATAGTGAAGAGTGTTGGAATTCTAAAATGTGATATTCAACTTGTCCAAACCATACAACTTTGAAAAAATGAAGTAATTTGGCACACAATTTTCCTCACGGTATTCCAATTGATTTTACAACTATAGGTTAAAGCGTGGTCATCGACTTCTTCCAATTATTCCATGAAATTTTCATTACTCTTAACCTTGAATTTAAGGGTAGTTGCAAGAAACACCTACCATTTTTGTCTCAATACGGCCTATTTCAATGAGTATCGTGACTTTTGAAATAATAACCTTTGAAATGAAATAAAATATGGATAATTTGCAAAGCATTGAAAAAAGTGTGTCTTTAAAAATTCAGACCTAGAAAATTTTATCTCTAAAAATTATGCACACAAAATGCATGATGGAAAATACCAAGAAAATGGACATTTTGATGTTTGAATTTTTATAAATGGCAAAAATATTTTAAAAATTCAAAATAAATAATTCAATTTTAAAAACTTGAAGATGATCCTTCTCAACCATTTGAGCACATGTAGAAGGTATAAAATTTATTATTTTTAGAAAATCTCTTCTTGAGCTTGTATAACTTTAGTAAAAGTCCTTGTATCCCAATTTGAGCTTCAAATTATTTTGCATGTTTGGATCAAAATAGTACTATCCCCCCTTTCAATTGGCTAAAGTAGACATTTAAAGAACCCTATTTGAAGAACCTCACGACTTTAGGGCTTTATCACGCAAAATTGAATTGAAAGTATAGGAAAAATAAAAATTAATAAAATTATGTGATTCTCATTCTTTAAATTTTTTTTAAAAAGTAGAAGAAGATATATGATAGAGGGAAAACCTAAATCATTAATAGCTCTAAGATGGAATTAAAGCACACTAATACCAATGACAAGATTATTTTAAAAATCAAAGTTGATCATGTGAAAGATTTTTTTCAAAAATTGTGAAAATAGAAGTCAAAAACAAATCCTATACATTATTTTTTTTAAAAGATGCTCAAATTGCCTTCAAAACAAGATGATTTATAACTTTTACATTATAAATATAAAATGCAAAAATCAAAGATATCCATATAGACAAAAATATAGTCTATGAGTAGTACTTAAAAATTTTATTTCAAGTTTTTGTATATTTCATTGTTTAGTAGGTGGCTTGGGCAACTAAAATACCTTCTTTAAAAATTACTTTTTAAAATAATAAAAATTTGAAATTCATTTTTTAGATTTATGCTTACATAGAAAGATTTAAATCATTCCATTTTGATTAATGAAATGAAAGTTATGAGGAGTTTTTGTTTGCAGGTAGATTGCAAGTAGTTATAGAATTTCTATACTAAGATTAATTCCTAAATGTCCAAGGTTTTTTTTGAGCTCTAAAATTTTTCTCTAAATTGATAAAAAAACCAACAATTTGATAAGTTGTATCAATTTTTTGAATTGTAACTGTTAAAATTCAAACTAAACATGTTAGAGATCACATAGGAAAAGAAAACACAACAATATTACTTATGGATTGAATGATTATAAGGTTTGATCATAAAGGTGTTAAGACTACAAAAATAATTTGAAGTCTTTCAATCCTCTTTTCACATGATGAATCTAAAAAGTTAGTCACTAAGAATATGAGGATGAAGGGCCTCACATGCATAACCCACTACAAGAGAAGGGGATGTTTTAAGTGAGTTTTAAAGTATAGTCCTAAAGATAAGATTATAAGTAATGACCTTTGTAGAGATTTCAGTACAATTTTACTAGAAATTCATGAATTTTTAGTAAAATTGTATTGAAAATCTCTATAAAAGTCATTACTTATAATCTTATCTCTAGGACTATACTTTAAAACTCACTTAAAACACCCCCTTCTCTTGTAGTGACCCCAATCAATTTATAGCTTCTCAAAATCTACCCTGCAATTTTTTAAAGTGAATTTCTAATGTAATTTTTCTCCAAGATCTAGTGTATTTGAGGCTCATTTCTAAGAGCCCTCAACATTATAGAAAGTCAAGATTACAATGGACATCCTCACACATAATCTTAAATAGAAAAATCATAATTACCATTTTGAAAATTGGATTTTGATGCTTAAATTAGACTTCAAAAAGAATTAAAAAAAATATAAACTATTAAAAATAGCAATTTTTTTAGGTTTTATTTAACTTCAAAGTATTGTTGACACCAAAATTTGGTGCCTTGGACATTTAGGGGCTAATTTTGAAGTTCATTGTTTAACTCAATTTACACTATTTTTTCAAAAAAATAAAAACACTAGCCCTTGTAGATTGTTTATTACAACATTACAACCATTGCAATTGACATTTTTCAATTCCATAACTAAATTGTCAACAATTTAGTATTTTGATTGATTCCATCTACTTCTTTCTACTTCTTATTTTTTCCCTATATGTTGTGCAATTCCAAATGATTTGAAAATTTTCAAGCACATAACCAACTTGCCTTGAAGATGAATCCAAAAAAGCAATTCTATTTTGGACATTCTTTCACACATATGACCTTGTAAAGTGTAGCTATCCATTTTTTACAAGACCAAGAAAAGGATTTTTGTAAATTTGAATGCTAATATCTTACAATCTACATGGTGAAAATTTCTGAAATTTTTTCCACAACTTTTCAAAACTAGTGTACTACAAGATCCTACAATTACATGTGTCCAAAAATGTTTTTTTCTCTAATTTGGAACTTGTACTAGAAATGGTAGTTTTGGAGCATTTTTGGCACTATATGAAATTTAGGTGGTCTATAGGGCTTCAAGTTCCATGAGTTCTTGGACCATAGGAAATCATGGATTATCTCACAATCAACTATAGCAATTTGAAGTGGCAAAGCAATTGCCATGTTAGATAATAATTAAAAATAATAATTTAAATTAAATCATTTTAATCATTTAATCATTTAAAAAAATTTAAATGATTTTAAATATTTAAAATTAAATTTAAAAAAATAATTTGGCCAGCAATGGCTAGTTCCCAACATGGGGAATATGCTTGAAACAACCCTCCAATGGAGTTGAAAACATCTAATAGTGAAAACAAAGTAAAAAACTTTTAAAGATTAATTGAGATAGGAACTCTTTCATTTGTCAATTGTAAATCTTAAAGTTTTTTTGTGTTTAACAACAAGGGTTGTCCACATACAATTGAATTATCCTCTTTGTTGGCTAGGATGTCGTTAGCCACATTGGACGTGCCAACATAGGAGTTTCCTAGCTTCCTACAACATGGGTGTGTTTAATCAATTGACATGCCCATTGATAGCTATGAATGTTTTTCACCAGGATGGCAAAAAACACCCCTAGAAGAGTTCAAAAGAAAGTATTTATTACCTAAAACTTGCAAGCAATGAATTTTTTCGTTAGATTTTAAACTATAGTTTGCTATTAATAGATGATGAACCTAATGGACTGTGATCAATATTTTTTAATGCTCCTTAGATGCAACAAGCATTATCAAATTCAATTAATGAATTACATCAATTCCTACACCTCCATGGGACTTATGCATCAACACCACTCATGTTAATATAAGCATCCCAACCATATATCATTTGAGGTTTGATTGTCATTCATATCCAATGGATTCTTTTAATTTTCTACATCTTATTATTATTAGGTGCTACCTCTTTTCCACTAACCACATACTTTGTTCCAACTATGTTCATTCCATCAACAACACCATTACTTCTATTGAGTTTCTACTCATTCACTAAGACAACAAAAATAAGGAAACAAGCCAATGTAGACACAACAAAAAGAATGTAATCAATGAAGATTATCAATGAAGATTATCAATCCACTTGTGGACACTTAAAGCATTGGAAATTAGGGGTAGTTTAAAGAGGCCACTTCAAATGATTGTTACCTTAATAAATTCAATGCATCTTTAAATCCTATATTCATTTATCAAAACAATGAACTACCTTGATTGTTTATGTAGAAACTGTAAATCAGAATCAAATTTTGAACACTCAAGGGCCATAGTAGCAAACATCTTCCTATCCTTCCCAATTGCTAGTTGATGGTCAAGATTCACCATTCATAACATCAAGAGAGTTGAGAAGAAAGATAGTACCAAACCCATATGGCTTTTTTTGGCTAAAATGTCCACTTCCACCTCATAGTATATCAAGTTGATATAAATCTAGGCTTGTTAGAGCCATACTTGACAAAAAATAGCCCACCAAAAATGAAATTCAAAATCCTTTTGGTCCTCTGGACGTTCTTTTTCAAAGTCACTACTCCAAATCAAAGTGGCAACAAATCCTTTGTAACTACAACATTTACTAAAATCTCATCATAAGTTCACTTAATATGAAAATAGTCTTGTTGAAAATACAACTTGATTAATCACCAAATCAACCAAAATTACTTTTAGAATTGTTTTAACTCTTTTAATCTCATTCTTCAAAATTGCCGCTCAAAAACTAGGTGGCAATATATTATTTCTAGTGTTACACTAATTTTCTATATTTATCTTGATTTTTATAAAATAAATTCAATTTTTTTCCTAATACAATAGTCAAAATGCAACAAATACTATAAGCGTTTCTTACATCACTCAATGGTTTACCAGTTGAATTAATATGATATACTTCAAGTCATACCAAAATGACAAATAGGCAAAGATTTAGGTTACCATTGTAAATTAGATAAGTAACTTTGAAAAATGAAGAGGAGTCAAAAAGTATTAATAACCATCTTTTATTATATTTAAAAGTGGGATTGATAGTTATAAAAAATATTCACCTATAAGAAGATTGGGTAGAAAAATATAGTTCTTCAATTCATATCGTTGGATACCAAAACAAGGGCTAAACATGAACATGCATCTTTAGGCATGAGAGGTCTAAATTGTGATCATTTTCTTTTCCAAATGAGATGAAAACCATTAAACCTTAAGGCTTTATGACCTTGATAGATATCTTATTTTTCAATAAAAATATCCATGTTGCAATGAAAGAAAGAAATTACTGTTATTGATTCTATCAAGGACTCATTATCTATTTATCCAATTTGGTTATTCCAAAATACCTTCTCTTTTAAGCTTGATCAAGACTATCAAAACTTAAAGTGTTTTAACCATGTCATACACGTTCTTTTTCAACAAGAATATGTCATGTAGCCTATTTGAGAATGAAAGCAAGAGATTAAGGCCAAAGACTCATTTGCCATTCCCAAGTTAGTTATTCCTTATTACTTTCTTGTCCAAATTAAATCAAGAACATCAAATTTTAAAGTGTTGCAACCGTTTTGTATATGTTTTTTTTCAATAAGAACATGCCACTATGCCATTTGGCCCATATGAGAATGAAAGCAACAAATTAGAGTTATTGACTCTTGCAAGAACTCATTTACTATTTATCTAACTTGGTTATTTCTAATTACCTTCTTCTAAAAACTTAATCTTAACCATAAAATCTTAAAGTTTTAGAACCTTGCCATAGATGTTCTTTTCCCGGGGAGGACACTATCCACGTTTTAGCAACCCACGTGCGGCGGAAAAAGTAATACATGTAATACATCTCAAAATTTAATTTTTTTTTAAGAAAAAAATTATGGATAGATTTTACTACTTTAAAAGTTTATGTTTTGAATTATTGGTATTTTTTATGCTAATAGTAATTAGTTATAAATTTTTTAAGAAAAAAGATACACCATAAAGCTGAAAATAACTTTCACACCTCTATATTATATAAGAAAAAAATTTGAAAAATGAAAAAGAAATTCTATAGAATAACTTTCTATTGAAAGTTTATTTTGGTTGAATATTGATGCAATAGTCATCTTCATGTGAGCTCTATAAATATTTTAGTTGGAGAACATGCCATTTTAGTTCATTTTTCAACCCTTTCTAGACAATATATCTTATGTTATTTGGAATTGAAATTTTTGTCAATTGAAATTTTTGTCAATAGAAACCTTTAGTCATTGTTAAACAAAGCTCAAAATTTTAGGATGAAATTGTAGTTTATTCAAAAGTAAATAGGGGGTAAAAAAATCACTCCTCCACACGTGGGTACCTCAAATGTAGTGAGAGTGTCCTCCCCGTGGTCCTTTTTCAACAAAAATATGTCATGTGGCCCATGTGGCCATGAAAGCAACAAATCAGGGTTATTGACTCTCTCACACACTCATTCTCTTCTTACCTAAGTTGGTTACTAGTGTACATTTGTCCTTCTTTAAATTAGATTTAAATCATCAAATTTTAAAATTATATCATACATGTTTTTTTTCAACAAAAATATGCCATGTGGCCCATCTGACAAAAAAAACAATAAATTAGGGTTATTGACTCTGGCTTGGATTCATTCCTTTCTTACCTAAGTTGGTTATTAGTATATATATGATTTTCTTTAAACTAGATCTAGACTTCTTTTTATGCACAATATACCATTATACTGCATAGCCATGTAGTCATGAAAGCAATAAATTAGGATTATTGACCCTAGCAAGGACTCCTTCACTATTTATCCAAGTTAGTTATTTTTTATTAACATCTTTTCTAAACTAAATCAAGACCATCAAATTTTAACTTTTTTCATCCTTAATAGACATCTTCTTTTTCAATAGCAATATCTCATGTGGCCCATGTGGCCATGAAAGCAATAGATTAGGGTTATTGACTCTAGCACAAATTCATTCTTTTCTTATCTAAGTTGATTATTAGTGTACATGTGAATTTCTTCTCCAAAGTAAATCAAGACAATCAAATCTTAAAGTTTGATAACCTTGTGTGAGTGTTCTATGCGCATACTTGGCATTTAAATGGCACACAACAAGGTTCTAGGTTTTAGGTGGAAATTTGTTTTACTTGAATGCCTAAATATTGTCCATTGTGCCTTCCAAGAAATGGAACTTTTTTATGTTTTTCATGTGACCTAAAGTAAAAAATGGCTAGTGAAACATAACTTTAAATACAAATTTCAATCAAATGGCCCAATTAACTAAAGCCACTATGGTTTGTAGGATAAGAATTGACAATCTAAATTTATCAAGTCTAAATGAAAGATAAATTCATTCCATTTTCAAAAACATAAAACTCATGTAAATCTAACACTCCTAGCAAATGTTATGACAAGATGAAGTTTTAACCTTTAAGTGGTAGTTGAAACTTCATCTATCATTTTTTATCGATTCCTCAATTCAAAATGATTTGGAATTTTTTCCCAAGATCTTAATTTTACATCTACTATTTAAATCCTAAGTTTTGTCTTAGAAGAGAAATTCTACTTCATTTCATCCATTTATCCTTTAATATCTTCTAGATTTCTAAGTATTTTTCAAAGTTTAGTTTATTTTTGAACTTCTTTGATCTTCTTCTATGAACTTTTAAATCTAAATCCCTTCTTGATTATCTTCTAAATTTATAATTTATAATCTACCTTTCTCTAAGGTTTTAAATTACTTTTATTCAATTACTATTTTAGACTTTTTAACTTAAATTTTCAAAAAAATTTATTTCACCTATCTAAATTGCTAAGTTACTTCAAGTTTGGACTTCTTTAGTAAAGATTATTGATGGATGAAGTTTGATGACTAATTGATACTTTGAACTTCATCCAATAATTACCAATAATTTGCAACTCATAATTTAATATTAAATTTCACTTTAAATGAATAACATGCCTAAATTTCAATTTTTATTTCACTTTTCATTTTAAAATTCAAAATTTCATTTCAAAAGACCTCAAATTTATATTATATTTAAATGATCAACAAGCCCAAATTTCAAATTTTAATCAAATTAAATTTGATTTTCCAAAAGTTCAGGTCTTGTTGGTCAAAAATTAGACAAACTAGAGGTCATTTCAAGGTTCAAGGCCCTCTTGGCCAAAAACCAAACAAATGAGGGATCCATTTCAAAAGCCTAGGCTTTGTTGGACAAAATTAGTCAAAATAAAGGTCATTTCAAAAGTCCAAGCCCTACTAATAAAAAAATTAGTCAAATCAAAGATTATTTTAAAAGTCTAGGCCTTGAGCACCTAAAACTAGACAAACTAGAGGTCTATTTCAAAGTCTAGGCCCTCTAACCAACTCACAAACCAGACTGAGGTTCATTTCAAAGTTAGTCCCTATGGCTAAGTTTAAAAAAACAAAGGTTCATTTCAAGTCACGCCTTGTGTACGTGCCAAGCTCAAAACTAGAAGTTCCTTTCAAAAGCCAGGCTATCCAAGCTACCTCCAAACAATACATATGGTAAAACATTTCTTGGACCTTTGTCTCTCTCACATTCAAGCCGAATTTCAAAATTAACTTACAAAAGTGAGGAGTGGAAGCTTTAATAGTTTGGAATGACAAAGAAATTCTCAAAAGAACATGAGTAATTGATTAGGGAATGCTTGAATCCATTAACCTCTAAAGTCCCAAGGCCTTTTTTCCATCAAAATCCATTCAAACTACCATTTCTATGCATTCTTATACTAGTGTAGTAGTAGATCTTTAAAAATTATTTTTTTATACATCTAACTATAAGATCTACTACTACACTAGTAACTATAGGAATGCATAGAAAAAATTTCAAGAAATTTGACCATCTAGATTGCAAGATATTTGCATTTAAAGTGACAAATTTAAGATTTTTTTAAGAAGATATGGGGAATTTCATTAAAATGGCGATTATTCTGTAACTTTGGCATTTTCAGAGTTCAGACCAGGCGGTCTGAATTCTACTAGCGTCCTAGATTTTTTAAATCTATACCATTGTTAGATATTTGAAATCTAATAAATATGTATAAACCGATAGGTTTGAAATCTACATCTTTCCTAGATTTAATACATCTAATAGTGGTATAGAGTTTACAAATCTAGGACACTAATAGATTTCAGACCGCCCGGTCTGAACTGTGAAAATGGCACATGGAATATCACCATTTTAATGAAATTCCCCATAGATGCTTAGCTTGCCTGAAAACTAAGATTAAGATTGTCCATAATTTTTTCATCACTGTTCAAAATGGAATGAATCAAAGCTTTAGATGTAGACAAAAATATAATCTTTGAGAAAAAAAATCAAAAATTAAAAAAAAATATTTTTTTGTGATTTTTTTTGCACTGCCCCTTAAGTTGCTTTTTGAACTCATGGTGGCATAACTTCTGTTTTCAGGCACCAATTGAAATAAAACTTATATTTCCAGAAAGCTAATCTAATTTCCTATTTTCAAAAAATGTTTCAAAAAATTACATCAAAAATTGAGATTACATGAGCCTATCCAAAATCCCAAGAGTCCCCCATAGGGATTTTTCAGTGGTCACTAGTTACATCCTTTTAACTTCTAAATTTTCCAATTTGTTTCCCCCAATATCATTTTGTCATTAGCCTACCCCCTTCAAATTGAAAATTTTAGAACTCATAATCCTCAAATATAAAAATATTCTAGTTTAGAACCTAAGATAAAATTGTATTTTTTTGGTAGACATGAAACTTGACATAGCTTTTCACCAATTGAAAGCCAAGGATCTTCCCAACTAACCAAAGGTTGAGTTGAAATAGTTAATAAAAATTTGCAAAAATCAAAGTTTAGAGTTCAAAATTTTCACCTTCTTCAAATGAATCCTTTGTTGCCCTTGTAAGATACTTTTCAAAATTAGTAAATAAGTATCTAAATTTCCTAGCATTCTTCCATAATGTGATGGCATCCACCAATATAGGCTCAAAATCCTTGGTTGGTCCTTCTATAGCCACATGCATCACACTATCCAAATGTGTTGTCATGCGATTTCAAAATTTTTGCTTGATGCCATTTTGTACAAAAAAACTCTCTCACAAGTTGTTGTATTCACACATTGACATCTTGCAATTTCAGTAAGTGTCAAAAGATTAGGATATTTTAGTTTTAAAGATGTACTCCAAGCAATAGATGCCCATAAATCTCCAAAAGTTCTATCTATCCATTCAATAGATCTTTATAGCTTGAAAGCAAAAAATTCTTGTTTACAAATTGCAGCATCTACTAAAGGAGGAAAAATGATTCTTCCCATGCATTCCATATTGCTTCAAGGGAAAATTTAACTAAACCACACCCCATGAAGATAAACCAAATTGCCTTTGAGGCATATGAATTGGATTAAGGATCTTAAAAGCATCAATAATGTCATTGCCAACAAGTCTAGCCTCTAAGGCCACACAAACCAATTCAACATACATTTTTTGAAAAGAAAGGGTAGCTTCTAAATCCACACCACTAGGGTCATTAATAATATCTATGGTATAGAACTTGGTTTCCCTAATTTTGCTTGCCAAGCGATGAAGATAACCACTAGGGGGGGCAAATTCTAGGATGATATGAAATCCTATACTAAGGTTGAAAGTATCTTGATTCAAATTACAAGAATCTATTAGAAAACACATTCTAATAGTAGATGTTTCAGTCTTCACAATAGACCCTATACAAGAAATGTCTACAAGTTTGTTTTGAAAAATTTTGGACAATTTTGAAAGCATTTGGAGGATATCAACCAAGAAATAGAGGATATAAATGGGTTTAAAACTTCCTCAACTTGGCATACAAGAAAGGTGCTGATCCAACATCTTTTGATCCCAAATTATCACGCACATAAACTAATATAAATTCCAATGAATCACAAAAACAATTTATGGCTTGCCACCTTGATATCCAACAAATTTTGTGATACCTCTTTAGTGTTTTTTGAGCATTGTTAAGTTCATTTTGTAATGCTTGTAAAGCTACTTTATGTTTTGATGACTTCTTAAAAAGACCAACCAATGCATTCACCATAGAATCAACATCAACAGAGATTTCTTTACATGATTTAGTTTTAGAAGCTTCCAAAGCACCCAAATTAGTCCTATGAACCATACAATGGATAGAGGTAAGGAATGGATTCACCTTTTTCAAAAGGGTTGCAGCTCATGTGTTCTTCCCTATCATAGTAGCTACTCCATCAAATCCAAACCTACACATTTAGTCATATTCAACCCTCAAGTCTTCACTGCAGCCATGAGGAAGTCAAAAATCATCTTAGAATCTTTTTTTCCATCTAGAATCAACAGCAAACCCAAAAAACATGGCAAAGGCAAACCTCCTAAAAAAGTAGCAAACACAATAAGATGACCTTCAATTGAAATATTAGTAGATTCATCAATCATCAAGCCAAAAAATTTTGAGTCCCTAACTCTATCTAAAATTTGCCTTTGAAGAACACTTGAAATAGCAAAAACTATAATTATCAACACATGCCTTCTCATTATGGTAGAATTTTTCAGTCATGGTACAAAAATTGTAGATGTCTAAAAACATCTCATTTGCCCGATTTGAAGTATTTTCAAAAGTTATAAGCCTCTGAAGTTTGCAGTCAATCAACCCTAATCGGTCCGATGTCTATGAACAGTGAGATTCCGTCCGATATGATAACCGTGGTTGGGTTTTTACCCCTTTAGGGTTTCTAGTTGGTGCTAACTTCTTATAGTTTTTTAGCGGATGAAAAAAGGATGGAAATTTTAATAGTCTAAAAATGGACTTCTAAAGTTAATAGCGCAATTTGTTTGTAATTTGTAGTCTTTCTTTAAAAGTTAGAGTTTTAGACTAGCGTAGGAAGTCAAAACTTGAAGATTAAGATGAAAATCTTAGATGATAAGATTAAGATTTAGGAATTAAAAGGGAGTGAGCAAACTTGGAAAATTATTTTAGAGGCTCATTATTCTCTCAAATTACCCCTTAGGTTCATTTTGAACCGCCTTGTTTTTATTTAAGTCCATTTAATTGAATTTTGGCCATTTAGGCCACGTTACCAAATTTTCTTGTTTTTGGAGCATTTCAAGCTCCTTTGTTGTTATTTTTGAAGCCCTTTTGAGGTCCCTTCAAGCTTGAAGTCCCTTCACCACTTTTTAGAGTTTGTCAAGCCATTTGACTTTATTAGTGAAAGTTTGTCAAGCCGTTTGACTTTATTAGTGAAAGTTTGGCCAAGTTGTCTATTTTTGTGTGATAGTATTTACTTAAAGCCAAGGCTAAGAGTGAAGAAAAGAGTTGATAGTATACAAGTGAGTATATAGTCATAAAGTAGAAGTTGAGAGGTTTCCAATAACATAAGATACAAAAAAATTCGAGTTGAAACGAGTAAGTTATGAATAAATGAAGTTTAGTACTTAAGTTGAATGAAAGCGTGTTAAACTCATCCAAATAGAGCAAAAGAGTAAGATTAGAAGGTACTAAAAAACTAAAGTTTAGATCTATAATTAAAAATGAGTTTAAGATTATCATTTAAGAATAGTGAGTGAATGAAGTTTTTAAATGCTGATTAATAGTTAAACTTCATCTATGTATAACTTACTAGGAAGGTCCAATTTGCAAGTGCATTATCAATCTAAAAAGTTGATTTTAGCTTCTAGAAGGAAAAAATATAAAAAGTTTTAAAATAATAATCTGTCAAAAGTTAGACGAAGAGTTAAAATACATAGAAGTAAAAGTAGAGAAGAGAAATTGCAATTAGCAACCCAAGTAGTAGAAATTAGCAACTAGAAGGAGAAATTAGAACCCTAAACTCATCACTTTTTCTCTCATTAACTTACAACAACAATTAGAAAAAGAATAGAGATTTAGCACCTTTTCATAGTTCTCAACTTTTCAAACTCAAGAGATAGAAGTGTCAAATTCAAATTGCAAGTGAGTAAGGGAAGAAGGTCCATTTGGTAGTTGAAGGAAACAATTAGAGTTGATAAGATTTAGAAGAAAATCTTAGAGAGGTTATTTGGACCATTAGAAATTGGAATTGACTTAGATAGGATAGGGAAGTCAAAGGTCAATTATTATTTGGAAATTTGAAGTCAATTATTTTATTTTAAGACAAGTCAACCATTGAAATAAACAAAATAATTGAAATTGAATAGTAAAGAAGGAAAAGAAATGAGTTAGAAGGAAAATATGAAGTTGTATTAAGTAGTTTCATGTAAAATTTTCAAACCTACTTGGGGCTTTTGGAAAAATTGCCAAAATACTTCAAAACATGGAAAATGATGAAGAATTTGTTGAAATGTTGGACCAATTACTTGCTAACGCCCAACTCGAGGTATGATATCAACTTCTAGTATTTCTCTTTAAGTCTTCAAAAGAGGTATTTATATGTATTGGCCGAACTAAAGGTTCAATTCAGAAAATCTAAATCAGATTAATTTGAAATTTGAAATTCATAAACTTGTAGAATAAGTCTGTATCTTTCCAAAAAGATAGCATACATCAAATTTGGAGTTAAAATAAGAAAGATATAGATGGATGAAGTTTAGGTTAAAAATTGGATGACTTGTAGCAAAAATCATTCATTAAGGTCAAGACTTGGAATTTAATTAGAACATAGTAATTTAAAGATAGAAATAAAATTTCAAGGTAAATTAGAATAGAGAAGAAGGATAAAACCTTGAATGAAGTTTTTAGAGTTTCTTAAAGGTTAAACTTCATCCGTCCATTGCTTTTGCTAAGAAAGCCAGAATAGGGTGCATTTTTTTGTTTTCAGAAATGGCATGAAATGTTCTATCACTTAGGATGTTTAAATTTAGACTATTTTTCAATTAACTAAAAATC
The DNA here is from genome assembly GCA_950106755.1 of Climacium dendroides. Classification (NCBI taxonomy): domain Eukaryota; kingdom Viridiplantae; phylum Streptophyta; class Bryopsida; order Hypnales; family Climaciaceae; genus Climacium; species Climacium dendroides. The sequence goes on along the minus strand of OX467087.1, from coordinate 25,529,293 downwards.
ATTGTAGTCTAAAAAAACAAGTTAATAAAAAATATATACTTTCAATTTGGTTGGATTTCGTTGGTTAATTTCAAAGTAAAAGCGTTAGTATAACATTAGGGAAAGATCAATTGCTTGGAAGGCACAATGAACTGATGTTAGGTACCCATAGGAATTAACCATGATTACTAGAACCTGGTTGTGCACGTTGATTTATCAAGGGTGAGTAAATAAACGCTTATAGAGTCAAATGGGCAATTAGTTCGCCAAGATTCCCTTCCATTTGAAAGATTTCCTATTTACTGGATGCTAAAGGAGATAGCATGATTTGATTCTCCTTCTTCAGATGTGCAATATAAAAATATAAGCTTGCACATTTTTTGTAGAATTCCATGAAAGGTTCTATGAAAAATATCAGTTTTTTCTGATTTCCAAAAGATCTTTTTCGAATAGTCAACCGCTAAAAGCCATAATGAAAAATTCCTAAAAATTACCCAAATTGCAGTAAAATCTCACTAAAAATTAGCATAAGCTTTTTTTATATTGGTAATGTGCTCCAACAAGTTTTGTGGCACTTTGATAATCAAAAGAATCAAAGCTAACAAGATCTTCCAAAACCTAAAAAATTAAAGATCAAATGTGGAGTTGATCAACATATTGGAAGCATACGGAGTCAGATTGAAGTCAAAGCAAGGTCTTTTCTTATTACCTTATACCTACCAAAGAGTCTAAGTTAGTTATTTTTCATAGAAAAGTCAATCTTCAAAAGTTGGATTTTTATCCCTTTTGGTCGTTAAATTGATATTAGGATTATTTGTGTTTTGGGCGTATGAAAAGGAGTGGAGGTCCCTACAGACTAAAAATGACTTTTTGAAGCCAATGATGCAATCGGTTTGTGATCTAGAGCATTTTTCCAAAAGTTAAAGCATAGATTCTGCGTAAAAACTTAAAAGTTACAAGGTGATTAGATGAAAATTTTATTTGATAAGATTACCTCTATTAAAGAGAGGGGGGTGAGTGTCCTTGGAGTAGTATGTAAGGGCATTTTTCCCCTCTTCAAAACCCTTTAGGTTCATTTTGAACTTCTTTGTTTCATTTTGAATCCATTTAATTGGATTTTGGCTGTTTTAGGCCACGTCGCCAAATTCTCGTGTTTTTCACGCATTTCAAACTTTTTTGTTGTTGTTTTTCAATCTCTCTTCAAGGACTTGAGGTCCCTTTAAGCGTGACTAACTTCTTTGTTGCCTTTATTGAGTTTTTGGAATTTTGGTTGGAGTTTTTGTTGAAATTTTTTGGTGTTTTGTACTAATATTGTACTAATCCTAAAGAGTTTTCTTTCCATATGACTAGCGATGCCGCTTTTGGAGACCTCTAGTTTGTTGTTGCAAAATTCTAACCCTTCAAGTGGGAAATTCCTTAATTGCAAAATCCCTTGAAATTTGTGTGTACGTACTAACTTGTTATAGTGGTTTCTTTTTGTACTAACAAGTGTTTTGTACTAACATCCCTACTCTAACATGTCCTTGTGTGTATAGCCTTATTGGAAGTGTTCCATATTTTTGTACTTTTATAAAATACAGCAAAGCTTTGACTTTGTATGGTGGGAGATTGTCTGAATTTTGTGTATTTGTTAAACTATAGCGAAGCTTTGAACCTATAGGTAAAAATTCCTTTAGAACTTAGCAAACCTCTCTTTAAAGACTTTTTTTAGTTTGTCAAATTAGCTCTTAGTATTTGTTCATTTTTTTCTTAAGCTTTTCCCTTGTTGAGAGTTTTTGAATGTGTTCCCAAAAGCTTCATTTTTATTGTCTTTTATCCTTTGAGAAAAAAATATTTGTTATGAAATAATCATATAAAAAATCCAATTTTTGTTGTATTTTGGGGCCAACCTTAGCTACTGTGACCACCGGGGTGGCTAAGCCCTCGGCAACCAGCCAACACCCCAAGGCGTTCAAATCCCTGGAGGGGGTGGTAGCTGGGACTAGTGATCCTGGCCCAGCGGGCCCAACTTAGCCACCCACTAGGCCAATCCACTTGGTAGCTAGCCTGATAGGCAACCAGGGCAGGCCACATAACATTGTTAACTAGATTGGGGGGGGGTCCCTTTTGCTCCCTCCCAAATCAAAAGTCCCCCAGGAAAAAAATGCCTCTGCCACCAATCAGATTGCAACTTTGACAAATTTGTTGTAGTAGTACCTATAAGAGCCAATCACCACTTGATAATTATAACTTAAATCTCCCCCCAGGCATATAGGGAAGAATGATACCTCCACCTGGGGGGAGGCCAAGGAATTGGTTAGCAATGTTATGCAAAGAGGGGGCTTAATCACCCCCCTCTTATCAAACAGATTGTTTGTTTTATTTTTTTCATTTTGTTTTGGTCTAATTAATTAGTCTAAAATCAAAATACTAGAAAACTAGAATAAACAAATAAAATTAGACATAGAAGGGAGAGAGGAAAAAATTAGATAAAATTAAAGTAGAATTAGAGGACAAAGACTTAGAATTTGTGCAAAAATTAGAGATTGGAAGAAGGAAGTTGGAGTGTTACAAGTCAAAATTAAAAAATAGAGGAAAAAAAGTGGAGAATTAGCATTGCAAATTAGCACCTACAAGTAACAATTAGCATCTAGAAGAATAGAAATTAGCATTCTAAACTCACCACTGTTTCCCTCCCTAGCCACTACTACTACAATAGAAAAAGTATAGTCTTCAAACACCCAAAATTCGAATGCTAGAATGAAGTAGGAATTCAAAATAGAGATTTTTATACAAATTAGTTGTAGGATTTGGAAGGGGGAAGGAAATCTTAGAGAGTTCCTTCCATCCAATTACGTACAATTAATTCTTGGAGTTTGAAACAATTATTTCAAAGATACTTATATGTATCCAAATCATTGTAGTAGAATAGTGAAAAGAAAAGAGGAGTGAAGGAAAAGAGAAGAACAAAAAGAAAAAAGAAGGATTGCAAGGGAGTTAAAGACTCTTTGAAATTGTATTAAAATTACAACTTGTACTTAAGTGGTGATCATTAGTGAAGTGGAAAAAAGAGTTATGGCACAAGAAGGGGGGTACCGTGAGGCCATGGCAAACTACCGAGAGGATGCCGAACTCGAGGTTTGAATTCTAACTCTTCCTTTTGTATCACTAGAAGAAACCCGCGTTTTAGGTGACATTTTGTAATTTTTTCAGACGGATTTTAGGTGACGTCAGAAAAAACAACTTGTGTTTTTTTGTGTCTAATATAACATCCACAAGTTGTTTTTTCCGACATCACCTAAAATCCGTCTGAAAAAATTACAAAACGTCACCTAAAACGCGGGTTTCTTCTAGTGTATTTTTAAATCTTTAAATTAGCCATTGTTAATTAGGCCAAGATCTAGGTAGAAGAAGATAGAAAGACAGTAGAAAAGTGAATTTTCAACTTAGTAGAGAGTGTTTAGAGGTTTCCAAAAACATAGCAAACTTAGAAATGAGAGTCAAAAGGAGTGAGATATGAATGGATAAAGTTTAGAACTTACATTGGATGAGAATTAGCATAAACTAGAATCTTGGAACAAGAATGTAGACTTAGGAAGATAAAAATATTTAGAACTCATAGACAAAAGTAAAAGTCAATTTGGAATTGTAGATTAGGAAAAATCAATGGATGAAGTTTGAAGAACCGATTAGTGGTCAAACTTCATCCATCAACAACTTCTAGTAGAAAGGCCCATTTCAAAATTTTCTTATCAATTTAAAAAGACAAAATTAGTGTTTACAAGGGGAAAATATCAAAACTCTAAAAATAGTAAACTTACAAAAGTTGGTCCGAGACTTAGCAATTGAATGAACATTAATTGAAGACTTAGAGGATAGTCTAGACAAAGAACTTAGGAGTGTGAAAACTTAGAGCTAATTAATAGGATTCCACAAGTATCTTACATTTAGAAAAAGACCAAAAAACAAAGAAGATAGACCTGGATGAAGTTTAGGATGGAAATTGGATGAAGTAGGACAAAAAACATCCATCCATGTCTAACTTGGAAAGGAGGTAGAAGTTGCATAGGTAGATCCAAAGGTCAAGTTTTAAATGAAATTGAATTAAGGAACAAGCTTAAAGTGGTGGATGAAGTTTGATTCGCCTCTTAAAAGCTTAAACATCATCCGTCTATAACTTTGGATAGGAAGGTTAGATAGAGGTGTGTTTTATGTTTTTAGAAATGGCATAAGTTGTTCTTTTTTTATGTGACTAAATTTAGATTGTATCTTTGATCACTAAAAATCATAGTAGCTTGGCAACTAGGGATTAGTAAAAGAGAATTCCTTCTTTGTGGTTAGATTTTGTCATTTAATTTCAAGTTTATGCAAAATTAGAATTGGTAAAAGAGTCTATTTCTTGGAAGGCTCATTGGATAAATATTTAGACACCCACTAGCAAGAATTAAAAAGAACTAAAGAACCCGTTGTAAAGTGATTTACCATAGGTGGATAAAAAGCGCTCATAGCGGTAGGGTTTTTTTTTCTTATTCAAAATATTGCTTCACTTAATTGGCCCTCTTTCTATTCAATATCCATCATTTCACATTGTCTACTACCCAGACATGTATCACCTGGAATATATCTATAACAATTGAAATCCTCCTTTATGTTCAACAAATCAGTTCAAATTTGTCTTATTGAATATTGAGGTGGGTAAATTATCCCCCAAATTTTTTCTAACATTGGTGGATTTACTTTCTTATCAATTTTCCTTCTAGTTTTTGATCCTTCACTTTCAAAACCCAACTAGTTATTTGGCTATTTTCACCAATTGACTTTGTAATAGTTGTCAGTTCTTCCCAAACATTAATTAGAAGATGTTAAATCCCAAAGTTTGTTTGATTCCTTGACAAATTAGCAAGTATTTAGGATTTTGATTTGATTTGAATTACAAAAATATCTTGAAAGAAAAGAGAAAATTAGAAAGAAGTAGGAGAAAAAGAAAGAGAAGTTTTGGAATAAGGAAGAAGGGGTTCAGAACTCTTTCAATTACTATACGTCTCTAATATATTAAATTCAAATACGAAGTAAATATAAAATGGAGATGGATGGTATTTATGATGAGATTTCAGTTGCCGTGCTTGAAGATGGAAATCATTGAAACCATGGAATTTGAAGTGAGTCATTGATTTTCCTTTTCTCAATTGCTTTATTTTTTTACAAAAAGAATATTAAATTAGAATTGAAAGTTTGAGTCAAAAGTTAGAATTAAAGTCAAACCATTAGGCAATTTGGGACACCACAAATTGAACTTAGAAGAAAAATAGTAATAAAAGTGAATAAAAGTTAGGAAGTCATTGAAAGGAATTCTAAAAGATAGTAGAATTTAGAATAGAAGTAGAAGTAAAATGAAAAATATTAAAAGTAATTTAGAAATTTAAGATAAAAAAATTAATAGATGAAGTTTGATTTGGTCAAACTTCATCTGTAAATAAATTTCAAGATAAATTATATTGGGAAGGTGAAAAATAGAAGTATTTAAACTCTTTAGAAAAGCAAAATAATGACCTTCAAGATAAAAATTATTCAAACCTAAAAATAGCAAGTAGAATCAAAAGTCAAGGTAGTGGCTGACAATTTAAGAACTTGGATTAAAAACTCAAAGTAAAACTAGAGAAAAATGTCAAAATGGAATCTCTTAGAAAATATTTTAAGGTTCCCAAAATCATTTTAGAAAGGGTGTAAAAAACCCTAAAACTTAGATTATTCAACCTTTGTGCTTGACTAATTCCTCACGGTCTTAAAGTTTTAGTTGTTGTAGCCAAAATCAACCATTCCTACTGATTTGATTTTAATTAATATTATTTAGAATTGCACTTAAGTAAAACAACAATAAGAACAAACAACAAATTGTCTATTGCTTGTAAGGTACAATTAGACAACTCATTGGACATTCACTACTCTATTAGGTATTTCATTATCATATTTGACTAAATTTAAGAACCTGGTTGTATCCATTTTATACTAAGGGTGAGGATAAAGTGCTTACACCCATATAGCCATGAAAACTACAAATTTGGACTATTGATTGTGGCAAGAATTCATTCTTTTCTTACAAAGGTCAATTATTCCTAATTTGTTACTTTCTTTTGCAAACTAATCAAGGACATCAAATCTTAAAATGTTTTACAACCCTATCTATGTGCTAGACATTTTTTAATACAAAAATATACTATTATGCTATGTGGACATAAAAACAACAAATTAGGGTTATTGACTCTAGCAATGGCTCCTATTCTATTTACCTAAATTTCTTATTCCAAATTAATTTTTCCAAACTAGATCCAAACCATCAAATCTTAAAGTTTTGTATGTGTTCTTTTTCAATAGGAATATGCCATTATGTCATGTGACCCATGTGAGAATGAAAGTGATAAATTGAGGTTAATTTAATATAAGGGTTATGAGTGGAGTTATTGTTGATTTAAGTTAGCAAAGACTAAATCTTTTTTTACTCATGTGGCTAATCACCTAAGGCTACTAGAATTCTTTCTCAAGTAGAAGGCAATTTCAATTAATCCCTAAAGGTCCAAGCACTGTTTTTTTGGCAACATAGCGATTTTATGCACTTCATTACATATGGGATCTTTATTTTTTCCTTTGAAATTTTCACATAACATGTGCCCAAAGAGTAGCTTTAGGATGCAACAATTTTCATAATTTTTTACTACATGGATAAAAAGTTATTGCATGATATATAGTTTCCATTACTCTGTAGGCAACTCGAGGAGCCCTGTGAGTCTTCAAGGGTTTTCTAATTTTTACTTTTTGTCTAGTTTTGAGCATATTTTTATGAAAAAAGGCATTAAAAGAGATTTTGAATTTGATTTGGTAGAAGTCCCTACCAATGCAGTGAGGGGTCTTTTCAAAAATGTGTAATGCTTAAAACAACTTGTTTTTCCATTTCTAGAGTTTAGATAAGAGTTTGAGTAGTTGATTAATCAATTTTGAGAAAATTTGGGATCAAAGAGTTAGTCAATTTTAGTGTCTTGTCCTATACTAAGACTAGTCCTGCAAAGTGTATGTGGGTAACTTTTGGATTATTGAATCAAAATGCAAATGAGACAAAGGGAGAAGCAACTAGAGCACATAGAGAGTTGCCTTTAGCTTAAAAGCATGCCAAGAGGTCAACATTGGAGTAGATTGTTCCAAGATTTCTCCAATACTAGAATGATTTCTTCCTTAGGTAGAAATTAAAAATGAGTAAGTAATTTTAGCCTCTTTATGAATAGTGCAAAAAAAGAATTGAACTTGCACTTTGATTCTAGAAACTTCCTATAGGTAACCAAAAAAAAATTTGAATTTTTCTAAAATGCCAAGATGACTCTATAGGGAAGTCAACCGCCTTTAAACATGTTTGTAATTCCTAGAAAATTTCCATATTGCAGTAAAATTCCACTAAAAATTAGGATAGGTTTATTTGTGCTAGTAAAGATCTCCATCAAGTTTTTAGGCATTCTAACATTGTCAGGTACCAAAACTAGCAATAACATCAAATTCCAAGAAAATTTACAAATTGGTGGTAGGTTGACTAATGTATCAAGAGCTAATAGTGTCCAAATGTTGAAAATAAGGGGTCATTTTTTACTCCCACAAACATTGTAGACAATCCTAACTAGTTGGTTTTTTTGAAAAATGCAAATTCTAATAGTTGGAGTTTTTGATTTTTCTTTGGAATTACTACTAGTGGTTTTTACAAGCTCAATTGATCTAGGAGCAAGGGGATGGCATTCGACCTTAGTAATTTGGGCCTTCTAGACACAATGGCGCAAATGGTTTTTAATTTGGAATTGTTTCCTAAAAGATAGAGAGGGTCCAACAATAGATTTGACTTTTTTTAGTGTAATTAGCAATAATTCAAAGATAGTTTTTAGAAATATCTAAGGAAAAATCAAGGATTTTATTTGGGCTAGATCTCAAAGGCTAAATGAAGCTTTCTTCTAAAATAACACAAGATTAAATAAATATTATTTTTTTGAATTACTTAAAAGTTAATTAGGGATAATTTTAGAAATATTTAGGTAATTTAGGAAAACATCTATCGATAAATAAGGAGAAGGGAGGCCTTGGGCAAGTATATAAGGCCTCTCTTTTATAGTTTCTAGTGCCTCCTTTCTAATTGTTGTTATTATTGTCAATTTTGTAGTGAAGTGTTTTCTTGTTTTTTATAACCATTGATGTTGTTGATTTGGTGTTTTAGGTCAATTTGGCCAAATTCTATGTTCTTTCTTTCATTTTGAGTTTTTGTTCATACTTCCAAGTGTGGAATACTTCTTGAAAGACGTGGTAATCCCTTTAAGTCCATTATTTTCCGTATCCTAGCAATCTTGGGTGGTTTGGTCCCCCAACTTTGATTTTCTTTGCATATTGGGAGTTTTGGTCCTCCAAACATTATTTTAAGAGTCATGTGACCTTGTACTAGCTCCTTGTGTGAGATTCCCCAATTTGGTGGCATCTCTCTAGAGCCTTTGAACTATAGACACATATTTGTTGATGTTTAAAATTTTGCGTCAATTTTAAGAGCAAAATACTAACCCATGTTGAAGCTTTGACTTAGCCTAATATGAAAAGTATGTGCAAGTGGTTACTAGATAAGCTTGGTTTTAAGAAAATTAATGCTTGATTTAGTTTTTTAAAAATTTGGCTTCACTTTTTTCAATGGTGAAGCCTTAATTTCAAGAAATTCAATTTAGGGGCTCTTAAAAGGTTCCCCATATCTTTTTATAAACTTAACCTTGGGATTGCTCCCATACAACAAAGTTTTGACCCTTGTTCAAATTTATTTAATATTCTAAAGATCAAATTAATTAGTGAGAGCTTTTGAACTAAGTGATTTGAATTTTTTTTTAAATTTCATCCTTTTTATTTGGCCAAGAGTTATTCATAAAGGTGAAATTTCAACTTTTGGCTTTCATCCAATTGCTTATTTTGTAGGTACAAATTGCTTGGTAGAGATGCGCCTTGCCTTGATTATTTAAGGCCCATAGGTCTTTTAGTTTTCTTTATTTCTATTTTTCTCCAAAATAGTGAGGTTCTTATCATCTTTATTTGTTGAATTAACAAAAACTAGGTACCCAAAGAACCCCAAATCAATTAGAGGTTGGTAATAGGGACAACCAAGGGAATGAGCAAGCAAGGGGATACGTGCAGCCAAAGTGTATCTATAGTCAGAATGTACTTGCAGTCAAAGGAGACTAGCCGAGTCATCAAAGTCAACTGGGGGGGTCAAAAGTGCAAAGGAGTCCAAGTAGTAACCGGAAGTACCAAGGAGAGCCAGAGTGTACTTGCAGTCAAAGGAGACCAGTCAAACCATCAAAGTCAGCTTGGCGGGGTCAAAAATGCAAAAGAGTCCAAGTAGTAATTAGAAGTACCAAGGAGACAAGTGGATAACTAGATTTTTATCACACAAGATAACCAACAACTCAAATCTTAGATTTGAAAATAATTGTGAAATCAAATTGATATGTAAGGTGCAAGTCATCATAAAACTCAATCCTTTGAGTTTTTGGAATTATATTGTGAAATCACAAGCTCATAGACATGCAAGTCCTCTCACATCAAACACTCAAATTCTAGCAAACAAAGTGAAGAAGAAAAGTTGAAGAGAAAATAAAGGAGGCTTAGAAGTTTGGGAAGTTGGAGTGTTAGAAGAAAAGAAGGAAAAATTAGCAACAAGATATTTCCAAGAGAATCCACTACAATTAATGAGGTTTGACCCTAATGATTTGTTTTGAAATTTTCATTCCTTTTAGTATTCATTAAATTGTTGGTTAGTCATTTAATTTGAATTCCATTAGGGGTTAATAGACTATGATATTTGGTTAGTGTTGTTTTATTAGGCCAATAAGTGAAATAGAAAAAAAATCAACTTAAAGTCCTTAAAATAATAGAAAAAAATTGATAAACAATTAGAATATGAAATTTTGAAGAATTAATTAAGTTAGTGTCTATTAGGATATATCTAGTATTAAAAATAGTTTCAGAAATCAAAGGAATTATCCAAAATACTTGGAAAACTAACAAATTTCTATAGGAATTAGTGTGGAATTAAATTGTAGGGAAAACCATTCAAAAAGTGTTTTAAAACTAAAACTCTTTCAATTATTTAGGTGTAACCAAGGCTTATACACATGATGGAGAGTGGTGGCTACTGCAAGTCTATCATAGTTGTGGTTTTTGAAGATGGAACTATCAATACATCACAAAGATTAGACCCTACGATTTGGCAACAATTATCGTGTAGTTATCGTTGTTTCATGGGTTCGTACCATAATTGCATTGACTTAGTGTATTTTTACACACTGAATCAGTGCGAAAACAATGAATATCAATAGCACACGGTTTATGTACTTTAACTATATGATTGTTGTACAGAAACTGCACAACAATCATATAGTTAAAGTACATAAACCGTGTGCTATTGATATTCATTGTTTTTGCACTGATTCAGTGCGTAAAAATACACTAAGTCAATGTGAATATGGTACGAATCTATGAAACAACAATTACTACATGATAATTGTTAACAATCCGTCTATCCTTAAGTTTGAGATGTAGGGAGGTATGTTAAATTAAACATTTTCTTTTGATTTTTTTAAATTGACATAGAATAGATATAGGAATTTAAAGTTAACCTTTATCTAAGAGTATTAGAATTTTAATAGAATTTAGAATTTATTTTATTGTAGGTAATTCTTAGAGGTTTCCAAAAACATCTCACACTTAAAAAAACAATTAAAAAATAAATAAGTTATAAGCACATGAAATTTATGTGGTAGAATTGAATCAAAGTTTAGTTTTTTCATCCAAAGAATGTTCTAAAATTAGATTCACTTAGAAAATTCCTAAAGATTTGAAAACCAATTTACTCTTAAAAACTAATTCATTATTAGGAAAGATAAAGACAGATGAAGTTTGAACCTATGTTTGGTTGAAGGTTTTTATCCTTGATTAAAAATAGGTTAAAATTTAGATTTACTAATTAGAATTAATTAGAAATTCAAAAATAAAATTTGGATTTATTTTGAGGTAATTTACTACTGGAATGTGATGAATGAAGTAAGTTTGTTAGGCTAGTTTATAGATAAAACATCATCCCTAAATATCTTTTGCTAGGAAGGTCCAAATTTAGTTTATTTTACCATTTTAAAAAGGTCAATGTATGCTCTACAGGTTAGGCTAAGTTAGTTTTTGTTTAGATTTAGGTTTTATTTTCAAGTCTAGCACTTGGCTTGGTTAGCCAAAGGTCCTAGATTTCTAACATCTAATGTGTTTTGAGTGATTTAAATTTATTTTAAGTTCTAAAATATTACAAATAGAGTGTACATTGCTTGGAATTGGACTAGACTTAGGCCCCTTCACGATAACTTAATCAAAAAGCCATTAGAACCTGTGTGTATGTTTTAACTCAAGGGATGGAGTTAAAATCACTTACAAACCCTCCATGGTTGCTTTTGTTAGAAATAAAAATTTGAAATTGGTCTTTCAAGATGTATGCATATGTGGAAAGATTTGGATCATTCCATTTAGATTCATGAGATGAAATTTATGAGGAGTTTTAGTTTGTAGGTAGTTATAGAATCTCTACTCTAAAATAAATTTAGTATTTTAAATCATATTGCCCTAGTTCTTTCTACTTACTATTTTTTTCAAGCATTAATATGAAATAATTTTTGTTTGAAATTTTTGTATTGTATTTCTGACTTATTTCTTCAACATATTATGGAAGCTAAAAAGTTATAGAATCTATACATTTTTGTGTTGAAAGTTTGAAAGATGAAATCTAACTGTTTGGATAGAGTTGAAAATTCTTCTTTTCAAAATTTATGCAACTTGATCTTGCAATTGGTAAGGTATTTTATACCAAAATTTTGGGAGGGTGTTCCCTAAGAAGTTAACTAAAAGATCCTATGATTGAATTTCTTAATAAATAAATATAGATGAAGAGTTTAGCCTTGCTTTAGATTTAAGTACTTCAAAGCAATTTTGGCCTAAATACATCAAATACCTTTAGGGATTAAAATGCCAAATTGCCAATTGCCAATTGCCAAAAAATGAAAAACTTACAATTAGGACATGCATGTGTAAAGTCATTAAGATGGGTGCACCCAAAATCGCACCTTGCCTAAAACCAAAAACATCACCCTATATACATTTCCAAAATCAATATGTATGTGTTTTGAAGAAACAGTTTTAGAACCTCTACCAAAAAATCCTTTGATCCTTTTAAAATTTTGCATATTACATTTAAATATTGTAGTCTTTGGTGTATTGGAACCTCTTTGCACTTTCTAATAAGAAAATATAAAAATTTTACCAATTTAATAATAGTAATTAGTCACAGTAGAAAAAAGTAGTGATTTGAGAGTACCAACCTTAGATCAAAGAGCCAAAGAGATGCTACTGGAACCGTACTCTTCCCACAAGAGAGTAAACACCATCTAAGCCAATGAGAGCCATGAAATTCACCAATATATAACCTTGAAACACCTAAGAAGATAGTTTGTATCCTTTAGACTATTTTAGAAACCTCAAGGATAAAAAAAAGTTTTTTCATCTAATTTCAATTTAGAGAATTAAAAGGGATTTTGCAAAATCCAATTACAATGAAAAATGTCATAAATTCTCTCTTGTTATTTTGTTTCACTTTCTTACTTCAAAACTATGGAAAATCCATGGATCTCTATATAATGTCTTTTGGTAATTTGTGACCCTTTTTTTGAATTTAAGCCATAAAAATGATCTTTTTTGAATTTGAGACCACTAATGAAATAAAGACTATCAAGTCTATTTTCTACTACAATTTAAAAATATGGAAGAATTTTAAACTTGAATAAGTTATTGCAATTTGAACTTTGGACCCATGGCCATGGAATATTGATTTTCTAATTTTACACTATGGTGTTTTATACTATAACTCACATCACCCCCCAAAAAAATTTTAACATATTTTTATTTTGATATTTTATATAATAAATATAATTATATCCCTAAAAAATAAATACAAAATATTTCATTCACATATAACTATGGTTTGATAGAATAGGAGCATACAAAGAGAAGAATCCCAAGGTTTGAAAAAGTGGTTATAATAGACTTGACCATCGAAGGTTAAGTCCTAATGCCTTACTTGAGCTTCTCTTGAGCATATCGAGAAAAATTAAGCAAAAAATTTTAATCCTTAAAAGACAAGCCTATAAGTCTATGACCATACAATGGAACTTCAAAATTCTTAATTATTTATGAATAATAGATTTACAATAATTACCACAAATTTTTGTCAAAAAAGTGAAGAAAATTCATATAAAATACAAAAAGTAATTAAACAATCTGAAATTTTCATCATACGTGTAAAATATAGTGTAGAAAATTATGGTGTAAACCAAAATTCCATATCACTATATAAATAATAATTTAATAGATGATGGTTAGAGGTCCAAAGTTCAAATTGTGATAAAATATTTAATTTTAGTAATTTTCAAATTGGAGTAGGAATTGCACTTTATAGACTTTACTTCATTATCTAAAAAGATCATTTTCTTGGCTAAAATCTAGATTAAAAGCACAAAGGGATAGCTAGATAATATCCCAAAATATACAAAAAAGTAAAAAGTCAATTTTTCGTGATTGATTTTTATAGCAACTCCCTCTCTAGAAAAACCAATAATACTACAATAAATGATTTTCCAACATCATTACCTCTAAAATTTGTTTAAAAAACTATATAAAAGAATTTGAATGATAATTGGATCAAAGCACACTCAAAGGGACCATTGGGATTACTTACTAGGATAGGACTTTAAGTCCTTTTCTGAAATTTCAAAGCTATAAATTACTTTGATGTTGTTTATATTTTTTATAATTTATAGATGAATATTAGTGAAATGGATACCTTTATTGAGTAGAAATTTTATTGAGGAAAAAATCCTTAAAAAGATGTAAATCATCAATTTTAAGGCTAAATTTAGTGTCTTCCTACTAATATAACACTTTAAACGGATATTTTTATCCAAATTTTTTATCCATCTTAAGAATAACACTATTAAAGAAGATTCTATGTCATTAAATCTTAAACATAAAATAGTATAATTTTTTAATAAATTAATTAGTTATTGACAAACTACAAATTTGTTTTAAAATCAAACTTACAACATTAATCTCCAAAAATAGCCCTTGATGTGAATAACATATACATTTTTGTTTTAATACAATCATCATTTGGATTATTTTATATATTGATAAAGAAGTTTACGTATTTTTACTTTTGCATATCATAGGAAATTAAAAAATATTCAAATTATATCTAAAAAGTCCTTTTCTACTCTCATATGATTATATACACAAGATTTTCTTAGCTTCAATCACATTTTTATTCATTAGAATTAGACTCCTTTTTGCCCATTGAAAAACCTAACAAGTTGACACTTAAACTGCAATTGAAAGTTTAGTAAAGAATTTTTGTTTATTGGATTAATTAAAACATATTTGTATTAACATAACTTGAAGTTCTAATATAAAAAGACTAAATTACCTATAATTAATAGATTAGTATTAAAAAACAATAGATAGAAAAAATGTAGATTGCAAATTTTAGTGCGTCTGACCCTTTTTTGGTCCATTTGAGTGTGATTTGACCCAATTATTCCTGTTTAATCCTCAACATTACAACGAAGTCTTCCTAACCCCATTTTTTTTAGCATTGGTGTTGTTCCAAGGCTAATCCCTAATGACCCAATTGACCATCTCCATTTTTTTGAGTTGTAGGTCCTTTCTAAAGTTTTGAGTTTTTTTCAATAAAAATTACTTAATTTCAAGAAACAGACTCACTATGTTATAAATCTAATGGCAATAGTTTCATCAAATTTTGAGTTAAACTCTACTTTGTAGATTTAAAAAAAAAATTGAGTGGTTTAGTGTTATCCATGGCTCATGTTTTTAGATTTAATTTGGAAATGGATTGAAAAGCCAACCAACCATTGCAATTGTTGCCCACCTTAAAAAGGTAGATCCATAGAGCTCAAGGGCAAAGACAAATGTACCCCATTCTTGTTTTTCTTAAAAATATTATTCTCATTCTAGTGACCACTATGCATTGTAAGCTCTATCCAAAATTGTCTAATGACCAAAATGTTGTAAAATTTTAGATGAGTATTTTCAACTCTCATATATTTCACTAAGAAAAAATGTTCATCATTTCAAAATACTCATTAAGATATGCTCTTTTCAAGTGCAATGTCAATAATGTCATGCTTTTTCATTATTCCAAATAAAACTTCAAACTTAAATATCTATTGAATTGTGCAATCAAATAATCTAAACTTTTTTGATGTGCTCACCTTCAATGTGAACTACAATATTCTATGGTTACATTTTATCTAATCTCAAGAAAAAATGAGCAAACAAATTGCTCAAATTTTTGGCAATTTTGGTCCATTTTTAAAGTACACTAATCCCTTACTAAGGTCATTAGGGATTAATAATCTTTCATAATGTTACATAAATTTTAATAACTTTTGACTAATGCAATTAGAGAGATGGGCAATTTCGTTAAAATGGTGAAATTCCTTTACTTTGGCAGTTTTTACAGTTCAGAGCGGGCGTTCTGAAGTGTACAAACGTCATAGATATCTTAAATCTATATGGTTCTTAGATGTTTGAAATCTATACCTGTGTTAGATGTCACTTTTACAACTCAGATCACGTGGTCTGAAATCTATAATAATTTCTTAAATCTATAAAAGTCCAAGATTGTTGAAAACTATACCTATACTAGATGTCACTTTTACAATTCATAGCGGGCGGTCTGAAAATGGCACATGGAATGCTGCCATTTTAACGAAATTCCCCATAGAGATTCATAAAGCTAGATTATAAATAACTCCTAATTGCTTTGAAGTCCATATTATGAACAATGAACAAATTAAGTGCTTTCAAATTCCAAACAATGTTTCACCCAAATAACTTTTCTTTGATTCAAAGCGGTATTTAAAATTTTAAAAGACAACCTCTCTTTGAGATTAAGATTAAGATAAGAACTTTCATGGTGTGTCACAATTAGAAATGAATTTCTGACTTTAGGATTTAGGAAATTTGCCTCACATGCTTTTCTCAAGTCTCCCTAAAAATTATGTTAGTCAATAATTCTAATTCTCCTCTTGCAACTCTTACAAATTTATATGGAGAATTTCATTAAAATGGCAATATTCCATGTGCCATTTTCACAATGTGCCGTTCTTACAATTCAGACCAGGCGGTCTGAAATCTATTAGTGTCCTAGATTTATAAACTCTATACTACTATTAGATGTATTAAATCTAGGAAAGATGAAGATTTCAGACCAATTGGTTTAAAAAATCTACATATTTTTTAGATTTCAGATATCTAATAATGATATAGATTTCAAAAATCTAGGATGCTAATAGGGTTCAGACTGCCCGGTCTAAACTGAGAGAATGCCAAAATCACAGAATAATCGCCATTTTAATGAAATTTCCCATATAATTTCATTTGTGAATTGGTTGTGCGTATAGAAGGTTGGAAGTTCACTCTAAAAATGTCATGCAAAAACATATAAGCAAAAATGTCCCCTAAAGGATCCAGGCTTTAAAGAGTTATTTGCTTCAAGGGTTTTTTAGGGGCCACTTCACAGTATGGCCGTCCAAGTTGAGAGGCCATCGGATTGAGTGACAAAAATTTATTGTGAGTTCAAAGAAATGAGCAATAAATAATAGGAATTGGAACCTTTAGCTGGCTATAGTGTGAAGCTTCCGAAGGCCAAGTCCAAAGTCCAAGTCCTTGGTAATGAACTACCACGGCCTCTCAACTTGAATGGCCATAGTATGAAGCCTCCAAAGGGCAAGGTTTTCATAGTGGGCGGACATCCGGTTCGCCCGTCCATCCGATTCGCCCGTCAAGGCGTGGACACGGTGGTCAGAGTGCGGACGGGATCGTTAGGCCGCGGTCAAGGTGCGGACGGGATCATCTGAAGCGCGGACGGGATCGTTAAGGTGCAAAACTCTCAAAATTAAAGTCGTTCAGACCGTCCTTCCTGTCCGATTCGCTCGTTATGACAACCCTGCCAAGGCCAAGCCAAAGTCCAAATTCTTAGCAATATAAAGGTTGAGATCCTATCATAAGTTGACTGCTTTTCAACTATAGTTTAGACCTCCATTAGTTCATTTCTAACCAATCTAAACTTTATTTGAAAGTCTATTGCCATGTAGAGGATTTTATTCCCATATAGGTAGTATAAGGAGCTCAAATGGAGTTCCCCATATTAACTATTCAAGCTTTACTATTTACAAATATTTTAAACACATGTTGCAACTATACATAAACATGAAAATTTGAGACTCAGTCACCAGGAATTAACACCGAAAACTCAACATGAGCTCCCTGGGTAGTTGGAGGGAGTTGGCCTCTAAACGTGTGCCTTCTAGTATCAAGAGACCAAACTCTTGGTTTCTCAAAATTTGATTGATGAAAACCCACGACCTCTCGACCTTTAGTCATAGTGTGAAGTGGCCCTTACTTCAAGGTTTACTTACTTCGCAAGAACATACCTCGATAGCAAATGACTCCAGCGAAGGGCCGGGGCCGATCAACCTGGATCCCCATGAAAGCCCCGTACACTGAATATGCCTTGCTCTGCACGAACGTTATTTCACTCCACTGCCATAGACAGTGATCGAAGTTGCTGTGGACTTCGATCGGTCTTTGGAATTCTTGGAATTCTCTGACTGCTGTCCAGACGTACGTCTCGCGCCCATCGTGCAAGAGGTCCAAGTGCCACGGGATAAATTCCAGGGACCAATTGAACCGGATCGAACTTGTGGAATTCAACTATTCCATTCATTGATGAACTGAGTGATGAAACTGGATTGGAGACATCATGCTTTGGACCCTCACCGGGGTCTTCATCCATCCACTGAGGGGAGAGTATAAATGTGTGCATTCTGCTAACCTCGCCGGGCTTTTGTTGAATACTGTCGACTGTCTGCTGGTTTACGAACTTCTTGCTTTCCCGTTTCTTTTCATTTCGCTGTAGTGGAGTGCGCACAGATTGAGCACAGTTGCATGGTGAGGTTCTTGCATGTTCGGGACATTGGATTGAATTCGAACGGTCTATTAGCTAGGTGATTAATTGATTGATCTGATCGGTCGAAATGCTGTTGAAGTAGCTGGCTACAATTGAAGTAGCGAGGGTGAACACGTCTCTTGATCTGTGTTGTTGCTTTTGTCGCGGTTGCAATTCATCTTTCGAACCTCGATCAGAACTGAACCGTTCCCAACTTGAATATGTTTAGATCGATGTCGTCTGTCAAGTCGAGATTCGCCCCTGGCACCTAACTTGATCAGTTGCAATTGTGGCGTGTGTGCAGTTATGTTAGTTTCTGTATTCGATCTTGTTTCGAAAGTTGGACCCACATTGCAACGGAGTTCCCGCTTCAAAGCTACGACAGTTCGTCTTGACTTGCATTCGTAAGATCAACTCTTAAGTCTTAACCCCTCCATTGATTCCACCCCAAAGCTGATAGTAACATAGAGATTGTAGGGGTTCGGAGCTGCTGGGTACGCACAAGTTTACCGTCTCTCCACGTACCTTTCTCGCTGTTGCATGCATGGTAGACAGTGATGATACGTACATCCCCATATATTGTGTTCCCTATTAGAAACATGGACTAGTTAAGTATGTAGTAATTGAATTGTTCTTTACTTCGTATGTGCAGGTAATCGGTCAAGTTAAGTTTCCGATCCAGAGCGATGGCCGAACCAAACGTTAACATCACCCACTTCGCCAAGGTGGCTCAGTTTATCGAGACCACAACCACAGAGATCATGGACTATACCACCAGTGTCCCCGACGCCGCTACCGGCACCGAAGTAGTCCCGCTGTACTTCGTGCGTGAAGCGGTCATCGAGGACCAGCACTACATCCTGGAGCTGCACAAGGAACAGGGCTCCCTCTGGTTGAAGGAACTCAGCGTGAACTGGGTGCCGGAAAAGGATGCCAACCCGCCTGAGGAATTAATGTTCTGCACCGTCGTCACCAACAATGGGAAGGAGGAGATCTTGGTGGGATGTTGGGGCCGGGGGTTCTACCAAATCGTCTATGAGATATCGGAAGATCTCGAGTATTTCGTCAGGCTCCATGTCTACCGCCTCTGATGCATGAGATCGACTCTGTGGAAATTCCCATACTCGGCACGTACCCTCGTTTAGGGCTTTTCTTTTCCAATCCGGAGAATATAATTAATTAAGAGGTTGTAGAGCTGCCAAGTTTTGTGTAGAAGCGTATTTTCCAACTTGTGCATGTTAGGGAAAATTCTGAGACTCTCCAGAAATTCTCAAACGCATCAGTCATCACCCACGCTTTCAATGGGGCTCTTTTAAAACTCAGGAAAGTAAAATAGGCGGTAGAGCTGCCAAGTTTTGTGTAGAAGCGTATTTTCCAACTTGTGCATGTTAGGGAAAATTCTGAGACTCTCCAGAAATTCTCAAACGCATCAGTCATCACCCACGCTTTCAATGGGGCTCTTTTAAAACTCAGGAAAGTAAAATAGGCGGTAAAGCTGCCAAGTTTTGTGTAGAAGCATATTTTACAACTTGTGTATGTTACAAGGAATTCACACATGGCCTCA
Source organism: Climacium dendroides (assembly GCA_950106755.1). Classification (NCBI taxonomy): domain Eukaryota; kingdom Viridiplantae; phylum Streptophyta; class Bryopsida; order Hypnales; family Climaciaceae; genus Climacium; species Climacium dendroides. The sequence continues at coordinate 25,509,653 of OX467087.1, read as the reverse complement.
TAACTGGGAACTCACAAGGAGTAATGTAACGAAGGAAGAATGAAAAATTTGTTATTTGGATGAATGAGACTACAATCTTGGATGGGTGAACGTGAATTGAATGATGAATTGCATTATCAATTAATGAAAATGAAGTTTAACATGGATGCATCTTGCACCTGTCACAAACAATCATCTTTGCTCAAACTTAAATATCTAAAAGAACTGCAGCTTGGCTAGCTTACTGACAAATTCTACATGACCAGAGAGCCTCAAATCAAATAGCAACCTTCATTACATCAAGTGTGACTTTGACCATATGATCCTATGCATTAGAAGACATTTCAAATTTTCAGGTCTCTATAGGGCCGCAAGTTATCATGGCGGAGAACTCCCCGCAGTACATTGCAGCAGTGACAGCGAAGCAGGTTGATGTAGTCAAGACCTTGCCACGTCATTTTTTTTAAAAATTTAAAAATTTTCAACTTTTTTTGGCATTCTAAGAACTATTTTTTTTTTTTTAAATTTTTTTTTCCTAACAGCTGGCCGTTCCCTTGCTGTGGGGGAAACAAGCCTGAAACGGCCCTATAGAGGCCTGAAATGTCTTCTAAGGTTGGGGAGGGCTAGGAGGGCCAGGGAGGATTGACCCCCTTATTGCCTTGTGTTTTAACCTTACAAAAAACACTGAAATTTTTTATTTGCTGCCCATCAAAAAATTTGGAAATTTTAAATTCATATTTGCAATCAGGGGCCCTAAATTAATTGAGACATGCGACGAAATACAAAATTGATGCAGCACAAAATAGGTGGCAATTTTTACATTTATCTTTGAATGGGACAATAAGGGGGTCAATCCTCCCTACCCTCATGGCCCTCGTGACAATGGGGAAGGCCAGGTGAACATTTCAACACTCCACTGGGTATTTATAGAGGGGTACAAAATAATGCAAATATTCTAAGAATATTTTGTAAAGTTTTAGAAACTTATATAGAATATTTTGAAATATTTGTTATATATTTATTTGAGGGGCTATTTCAAAAATACTCATCTTTCAAAGTGGTTGAATTTTTACACTTCATTGAGATGAAATTACTACTAAACTTTATACTTATGTGGTTTTTAAGGGTTTTATATTAGAATGTGCTCTCTAAAATTGAAAATTTCAATACTAAAGGATGGTAAGTTGGGTAATCAAGTTTAAGGTTTGGATTTGGATATCTATAGAATTTTTAGAATCACATTTTGTAACGCACTTGACTACCTTTCAAAAGAGGTCAAAATTGGTTTTCCACTCCCTATCATCATCCAATCTTGCCTATTGCTATTTGATTGACTTTTCTAAAGTAAAAGATGACTAATCTATAGGTCACCTAGGGTGTAGTTTGTTGGCCTTTAGCTCCTTACTCTTAATGTGAATTTTAGCCATAAAAATAACGATTTATGAATTTGAACCCAACTACTTAAATTAAGTGCAAGAAGTCTAAATTCTACACCATTTTGAAAATTCCATATTATTACTAAAAATACAAGGGTATAAATGACTTGTCCACAATGATTGTAATAGTCAATTCTTGTCTACAATGACTACAAAGCAATTGCTTTGTAGTCATTGTTGTGCTTAAAATCATTGTGGACAAGTCATTTATACCCTTGTTTTTTTGTAGTGTTTATTGCGATTTGAAATTTTATCCAATTACTAGAATAGTTGTTTTCAAATTTTAGAATGATATATATATGGCCAATTCGTTAAAATGGCGAAATTCCTCTACTTTGACAATTTTTACAGTTTCGAACAAGCGGTTTGAAGTGTACAAACGTCCTAGACGTTTGAAATCTATATCATTCTTACATGTGATAGATGTCACTTTTACAATTCAGAGTGGCATTCCATATGGTGACACATAAGCTGTTGCCTATATATGATAGTAACTTGGTTGATACTATGGTATTCCACAATCCACACTATGTCAAACAAGTCAATGTGGAATAGGATCAACCACTTCTAGTATCCATATGTACTAAATGAGCAATTCTGAACCCTCCAAAAGGCCATTGGCCTTCTAGAGTAAGGTTTTGATTTTCGGCATGCCGCAATGCAAGTACAAGAAAAAAAGTTTGAATTTTTTTTGAAAAAAATATATTAAAAAAATAAAAAATACTAAAACCTGATGTGACACTGACATGGCACTATTAGCGCCACATAAGCTGTTGTCATTGAAAAATTATAAACAATAAAAAAAAATTTCATTTCCTCTATAATGGCACCAAAGGAGTTCAAAACTCGCGGCCTTTTGGAGGCCTGAATTTTTTTGTAATGCCATAGGCAAATATAGAAGAATAATTTGGATGTAACTTAAAACCTCATCTAAATATATTAATTCAATTTTTTTCAAAACTTGTGAACTAAAAAAATGTGTAAACTCAAGTCTACTTTCATCTCCAAAAATCCGTTTGTAATTTGAATCCTCTATTAAAGGTTATGGAAGAAGTTCAAAGAAGGATAGGGGAAATATTTTTATACTTTCTCTTTTTGAACTGTGTCTATAACTTTTGAATGGGTGACTAAAATCACAAACAAATTTTTGTCTTTGACATTAAACATATAAATCCATATTTTTTTAGTTTAAATTTTTTTGAAAAAAATTAAATTAATGTGCTTAAATGAAGTCTAAAGTTCTATTAAGCATTCAATTACTCCATTTTGACATAATCCATATGGATCCCACCCCCATTTGTCTAAATTACTCGCTTTTTTTTCATCTCATGAACATTAAGTATATTGAGAAATATAAATGATGATGCTATTAATAATAAAATCATCTATTACATTTAAAACATTTGTATTGATGCTAACAACAATTCCATGGGGATTGCAACAACATTATGTTTAAGGCAACAAATATGTGTCACAATACCCTTCTTCAATATCCATACCACATCAAAATAAAGTTGTACATGAGAAATTGCAAAATTAACAAACACACCACGTGGCAAGGCAACCAACTTTTGTTTTGTTATTTGAAAAATGCACATTGAAAGCAATGTTTTGTTAGAGTATATTGTACTTCTATTAAAATGAGACTATTTTGGACCATATAAACATGTTAGTTTCAATGATCCCCATTTTTTATTAGACAATGTTGGAATCTATATTAATTTATGATGTCTTTAACATGCAATTGTTCTAGCGATATAGAAGATGTACAAACGTGTGAATTACAATAGATAATCAAATTTGAAAATTTTGAATTTTTTTGGAGACTCTTGAAAGACCTCAAATTAGTTGAGAAGGATTATAAAATACAAAATTAGTCAACTGCAAAATAGGGGCACCTAATAATATTTTACCTTAGCAAGCACAATGATGGGGTTAATTTTCCTAGGTCTACTTTTATGACTTGCATGGTATCTTATTAGGGTTCAAAATATAAATACCATTTGCACTAAATATTGCACATGAGTCCATTGTATGCAAAATAATCTAAATTCCATTTTTTCCTTTGCAATGGGAAACTTTTTTAGATTCAATTTATTCACTACAAGAAAAAGAGGTGTTTTAAGTAATTTTTAAATATAATCCTAAACATAAGATGATAAATAATAACCTTCAAGGAGACTTTTAGTAAAATTTTACTAGAAATGCATGTTGAATTACTTTTGGCAATATAAAAGCACTAATGAATTAGTTTTGGGTGGCAATTTTCAAAATAATTATATTGCCCTTGGAATCTAAATAATCTTGAAGAAGAGAACAAGAAATAGCATCTTCATTTGAATCCTTATAGGCCCATTGTTTCCTTGGAGGACAAAACACATTTCATGCAATTTTAGATACTTTTAAAAGTTTTTTTAAAAGATAGATAAAGTAATTAGCTTTTTAGAAATATAATTTTTATTTCAATTGGTGTGTAGGAATGACAATTATACCAAAATTAGCCTAGGAATGACTCCTTAGATAGAAAAAAAATCAACAAAATCTTTAAATTAAAATTTCAAAGTTTTTTCCCTCATAGATTGTATTTTTGTTTGCATGAAAAGATTTGATTCATATCATTTTAATTTGTGTTATGAATTTTTTTTATTCTTATACTAATATAGTACAAATTCTATAGAGGAATATGTATAAAATAAATTTTTGAACCTTTTATTCTTTAAAAGGCCTTGAGACATTAGGTTTTGGAGATTGATGTATGTTAGAATGATTAAAAAAATAATGACTAAATAAATGAACATTATATTGTTGAATTTTTAAACCAATTAGGACATGAAATAAATATAGAATGAGAATTCTTGCTTAGAATTTTAGAGTAAGAATTCCTTAAATTTCAAAAATATGACTCTATTAATATAATTGACTAAAAAATGACTTTCATATTTTTACATATCTTATGTCACTTCAAAAATCTCTAGAAAATCATGAAAAATAATATATAAACATTTATTAACCTTTCAACTTTTCCATAGATTTTGAAGATTTTTGGAGTGAAATTTTTTTTAAGAAAAAAAATTTTGAAGTTATATTTTAGTTAGTTCTATTTTACTTTGAGAAATTTGGAATTTTGTAAAATTCTAGCCAAAATATTCTAAGAGGAATATCATGAACCACTTACTAAAGAACCTTTCAAGAAAAAGGTACTTTTATTTCATGCAAGTGTATTACTTGTACCACAATATATCCAAATGTTGATTAAAAAATTTAATTCTTCAATTAGGTGTGGCAATTTGTTTAAGACATTCATACTATTGACTATATGTTCTTTGTATTTTTAACCTTTGAAGTATGGAGGCCTTTTTCACAAAAAGACATTTGGAACTATTATTTCTATTATAGAAAGTAAAAATGTCTCAATATTCTTCCCATAAATAATATGAGGATGAAATAAAAATATATATGGAAGAAAATTTTGACACTTTGACTCAATAGATTTGCATTTTAAGTGAAAACATTTTTTGCAACTTCCTTGACCATATGTTTAGCCTTCAAATTTTTATAACTTAAATTTTTTGTATTATTGATTTTGAATTCCTAATTTTGTATATTTTAGATTTTAGTCAACATTATAGAACAAAAATTCCATACCAAACACCTTTAATTTTCACTCCTTAAAAAATTGTGAAGTAGAAGCTAAAGTTTGAATGAAAAAATGAATTGAAAATAGCTTGAAGATGGAATTAAAACACAATAATTGCAATAGTAGGATTATTTTAGGAAGGAAATTTTAAATGTAGAAGATAAAAGCCTATTTTTTGGCAAAATCACTAATAACTGCCATTTTTTCGCAACATAAAAAACTTTTACAATTTTGTTTTTCATTGCATATGTAATCTAGGATTTTGCCATTTCTATTGCAAGATATTTGCATTTCAAGTGAAATTCACCTTTGTCTTGAATGTAAGTTCTAATCCAAAAATTAGGCAAATTAAGAATGGAAACAATGCTCATTTATTTATTGATACCTCTAGATGTAGTTACTTTTGACAATAAAGAGGCACTAATAAGTTAGTTATGAGTGGCAATTTTGAAGATAATTATATTGTTCTTGCATCCAAGTGATCTTGAAGGATTGTACAAAAAATAATGTCTTCATTTTAATCCTAGGAAGCCCACTTGTCCCTCAGGGAATAGTTCTAATTTTTTGTAGGTTCCATTAATCTAATGTTTATTCGTTTGGTGTATGGTAGTCAAAGTCATACCACAATTAGCCAAGAAATGACTCGTTTGACAAAAATAAATCCACAAAGTCTTTAAATTAAAATTTATAAGTTTTTTCCCTCTAAGATTACATTTTTGTCTATATGGATAGATTTGATTCATTCTATTTGGATTTGTGCTACGAAAAATTATGATTCTTATATTAACCTAGTGTAATTCATATAGATGAACATGTAAAAAATACAAGTTTTGAATTTTTTTTTGCATAGAAATAATAGTCTTGAGTTATATTTGATTTGGATAAGGCCTTGGGACATAAGATTTTGGGACTTTTCTCTATCAACACAATTAAATTAGCAACGGCTGAATAAGAACACAATATTAGTGAATTTTTGAACCAATAAGATATGAAATAAATATAAAAAGTCTAAATTGCATGGTTCTCACAAGTGTTCATGCATAGACTTTAAAAATAGCCACAACACACTAAAGATTAGATTGTCCCACGAAATTACAAAATTTTAGACATGTTTAGTATAACAAACAATTCATTAAAATTTAAGAATAAATTAAAATAAATTTTAGAAATTTAATAATAGCTTTAGCTTTTTTTAAATCTAATTTTAATTATTAGTGGGATTTTTTTTATATATGTAACTAATTGTGTTCTTTCCATAAAAATTCATAACTTTCACACCGTAGGTTCTAAATCCACTAAACTAATACAAATCAAAAGTTCTATGCACAAAGGAGTGCAAAGGTTTTGTTTTGTGGGGTTTAGACTTATGACGTGAAACGGTGAAAGTTTTGATTTTTCCAAAATAAAATATAATTCAATTCATTTTTTGAATTCATAAAAACTTTAAAACTCAACAACGTTTATATTGTAGGTCAAAACACCAGGAAACAAAGTTCGTGCACTTGAAAGTGATTTTAACTCCCCTCCCCTTGAGTCAAAACGTACACAAGGGTTCTTATAGATTTCTTGATTCATTTATCTTAGAGGGTGCTTAAATAGTCCAATTCATGCCTACCAAGCAATAGATGCTCTATTTGTATTATCCTATAATCTAAAACAAATTTGAATCACTCAAAACACATTAAATGTTAGAAATCTAAGGACTTTGGCTAACCAAACCAAGTATTGGATTTAAATGAGAACTAATCAAATCAATTTTTTTTAACTTAGCCTAGCTTGTAGAACATAAATTGCCCTTTCTAAAATGGTAAAATAAATCAAATTCAAACCCTCTTAGCAGAAGATATCTAGGAATGAAGTTTTAATTATACACTAGCCTAGCAAACTTCATCCATCAAATTTTAATATTAGAATAACTCAAAATCAATTCAAATTATATTTTTGACTATTTTTAATTAACTCTACTTATTAAATCTGAAATTTAACCTACTTTTAGTCAAGGACAAAAACCTTCATTTGAACATAGGTTCAAACTTCATCCGTCTTTATCTTCTCTAAAAATGAATTAGTTTTTAAGCATTAATTGGTTTTGGAATCTGTAAAAAAATTCCTAAGTAAATTTAATTTTAGAATATTCTTTTGGATGAAATTACTAAATTATTATTCACTTCTACCACATGACATCCATCCGCTTGTAACTCTATGATTTTTTTAATTGTTTTTTAAGTGTAAGATATTTTTGAAAACCTTCAAGAATTACTTATGATATTCTAATTTGGATTCTAAGACTCTGATTTAAAGTTAACTTTCAAATTACTATATCTATTCTACGTTGATTAAATCAAAAGAAAATTGGTTAATTTAGCACACCTCTCCATTGATGGGCCCATTCTCACAAACCATGACCATGATAATCTTGTAGTAGCCATCACTCTCCATCATGTACATGTGCATTAGTTGCTCTTAAATAATGGAAAGAGTTTTAATTTTAAAACACTTTTTGAATTAATTCAAAAAGTGTTTTAAACTCAAAGGATTGAGTTTTATAATGACTTGTAGCTTATATGTCAATTTGATTTCACAATTAGTTTTCAAATCCAAGATTTGAATTGTTGGTGTAATAAAAATCAAGTTTTGTAACCAATCCACCCGTCTCCTTTGTACCTCTAGTCATTGCTTGGACTCCTTTGCACTTGTGACCCCTCTAAATTGACTTTGATGGCTTGATTGGTGTGGCCTAAATTCATTTATGTCTTCAATAGCCTAGACTGATTTCCTCTAGTTGCAGGTACACTTTGGCTAGTTGTTCTTGTTTCTAGCCTTTACTTGGACTCATTTGCACTTCCACCCCCCTAAACTAAGATGATGGCGTGACTAGCATGGCCTAAATTTACTTTTGTCTTCGATGGCTTAAATTGGTCTCTTCTAGCTCCACATACACTCTGGTTGGAAGTACCCTCTTGGCTACTCGTTCCTTTGGTTGTCCTTGTTTCTAGCCTTTGCTTGAACTCTTTTGCACTTTTGACCTCCTAGACTGACTTGGATGGCTTGACTGGCTTGGTTTAAATTCACTTTTGTCTTTGATAGCCTAAACTAGTCTCCTTTAGCCGCAGGTACACTTTGGTTGCAAGTACCCTATTGGGTACTCATTCCCTTGATTGTCCTTGTTTCTAGACTTTGGTTAATTCATGGTTTATTAGCTATTTGGTTTTTGTTAATTCACACAAAAATAAAAACTAATTGATATTTTTGGATTTGGGAGATTTTCACTCAAAGTACTAACAGAATCACAATCATAACCTGAGTTCTAATATTTTGGGGTTTTCAAAATTTTTCTTTCAAATTACTAATGGAATTCACAATTCACAATTCTAATATTTTTGGATTTGAAGAATGATCTCTCAAAGCACTAACAAAATTACAATCACAATCCTAAATTCTAATATTCTAGGATTTGGGGGATTTTCTTTCAAATTCTAAAGAGTCACTATCATAATCCTAAATTCTAATATTTTGGCGTTTTAAGAGGTATTCTAAAAAAAATTCTACCTAATACTATGGAAATAATAAAATTCAACAATAATGAAGCAAATAAGGATGATAGGAACCTGACTATTTTGAAAAGGATGAAAACTAGGAAACCTATGGGTCTTAACTCCTACAAGCCCAAGGCAATTTTTGGAACCAAAAACCATTAAAAATTGCCATTTTTTGGTGTTCACTCAAGAAAACAAAAAAAACTATTGTTTTTAGAATCTAACCATAGTATCTTTTACTTTACTTATTTGAGATCATGTGGTAAAAATTTCACAAAGTTTGACTATATAGATTGGAAGATATTAGCATTTAAAGTTGGCAAATAAAGTATTTTTGAAAACTAGTCTAGAATATTACATGACTTTGATTGCCATTTTATAGAATTTTTTTGCACTATGGACTTTGAATTAAAAAAATTGTATTGAAGAATTGAATTTAAAGTCTAGAATAAAAATTCCAAAAAAAATGCTTGATTTTCATTCTTTAAAAAATTATCAAGTAGAAGTAGATCCAAGATTGAAAGAAAATATAAATCATTAATAGCTCTCTAAGATGGGAGTGAAACAAAATAATCCTAACAATGAGATTGTTCTAACAAGCAAACTTAATCTTGTCAAACAATTCTTTTGAAAAATTGTGAATAATGAATCCTACAAGTTATTTATTCAGGAAGTTTAGATTGCTTGAAAAACAAAGCTAATAAGTTTTTCTATTTCATCAAAAAAATTTGAAAATTTTCACTAAAAATTGAGGTCATAGGAACTTGTCTGAACTCCTTAGAGTCCTCCAAGGGGACTCTTGGTCCTTTAGGGTTAAACAATCAAGGCAAGGCACATCTCCGCCAACCAATTTGTACCTACAAAATAAGCAGTTGGATGAAAGCTAAAAATTGAAATTTCACCTTTAGGAATAGCCCTTGACCAAATAGAAAGGGTGAAATTCCAAACTTTTCTCAAATCAATTGGTTCAAAAACTCTAATTGATTTGGTCTATAAAATGTTATAGAAATTTGAACTAGAATCAAGCTTTGTTATATGGGAGCAATCCCAAGGCTAAGCTTATAAAAAAAATATGGGGAACCCTATAAAAGCCTTTAAATTGAATTTCTTAAAGTCAAGGCTTTGCTATTTGAAATGGTTAAGCCAAATTCTAAGAAAATTGAATTATGTTTTGTTTTTTAAAAATCAAGCTTGTCCAATAACCACTTGCACGTATTTTTCACACTAAACAAATTCAAAGCTTTGCTATAGATTAGTATTTTGTGCTTAAAATCAATACAAAATTTTAAACGCCAACCTATATATATATATATATATATATATATATATATATATATATATATATATATATATATATATATATATACACACACACACACACACACACCACTAAATTGGAGAATCTCACATACAAAGAACTAGTATAGGATCACCTGACTCTTAAAATAACGTTTGAAGGACCAGACCTCCTACAATTTGAACTTAAAAAGACTTAAAAATGAATGCTAAGGTTCCCACATTAGGAAAAAATTGAACCCACAAAAGAGGCTTTGAGTTTTCTTACTAATTTTTATACTACTTGAATGAATATAAAGGTGGCTACATTCTCATTAGGACCATCACTTGGCATGTGCTCCATTCTTCATGATGAAACCATCATGAGATTTATAAGATCATGGAGATGAATTGGATAATAATGATGAATTTTTGAATTCATCATGCAATTCTTGGCCCAATTAGTGAGTTGAGAAGGCTCTTCCCACTTAAGTTTTTGCATTACAAAGTGGCCTCTTTTGAAGTTCAATTTTTACCTAATGACTAATAGCACCGCCAAAATTTGGCTAGGAGGTCCTTAGTGTGTTAGTACAGACTCAACAAGTACTCAAGAAATCAAAGTTGAGGGACTAGACCACCTAATATTGCCAAAGTATGGAAAATAATCGACTTGAAGGGACCTTCACGTCCTTCAAGGAATATTCCACACTTAGAGGTGTGAACAAAAGATCAAAACATAAAAAAGAACATAGAAGTTGGCCAATTGGTTTAAAACACCAAACTAACAAAGTTGGTGGTTATAAAAGTGAAAAAACACTTGGCCACAAAATGGCTTGGAATAATAATAAGAAAAGAGGCACTAAAAACAATTGAAGAGAGGCCTAGTATACTCACCCAAGGCCTCCTTTCCCCTTGTTTACCAGTTGATATTTTCTTAAATTACCTAGATATTTTTAAAACTAATCGTAATTAACCTTAAGGTAATTTTAAATTTAATCTTTATTTAATCTTGAATTTCTCTAAAAGCAAGCCTCATTTAGCCTTTGAGATCTTGCCCAAATCAAATCCTTGATTTTCCCTTAGATATTTCTAAAACTACACCACTGTAATTATGCTAAAAAAATAAAATCTAATGTTGGACCCTCTCTGTCTTTTAGAAAAAAACTTGAAATCAAAAACCAATTGCAATATTGTGTCCAAAAGGTCCAAATTGGCCTAGAGATCCTTGAACTCTTGGATCATTTGGGCTTGTAAAAATCATAAACAATAAATCCAATAAAATGTCAAAATTTCCATTAATTGGATGTTTGATTTTCCAAATAAACTTATTATTTAGGAATATTTGAAAGGTTTTTAGGAACAAGAAAAGACCTCTCATTCATATCATTTGGACATTACAATCTCTTGGTACACCAATCAACTTTGTTTCTAAATTACAAATTCTTTTAGAATCTATTGCCAGTTTTAATATTCATTGATGTCAAAAAGCCTCAAAAATTGATGGGATGCTTTATTATTACAAATAATCCAATCCTAATTCTTAGTGGAATTTTATCGCTACTTGGATAATTTCTATGAATTTTTCAATGCTTATAAACTTGGTTGAATTCCCATGGAGTCATTTTTTGCAATCCAAAGAAATAGAAAAACTTTTTGGATAGCTTTTAGGAAGTTTCCAAATGATAAGTGCAAGTTTATACTTTGACTTTGCATTAATAGTAGGAGGATCTAATGTCATACCTCTTGATTTAATTCTTCCAACAAGGAATCATTCTTGTACTAGGGAATTTGATGAATTGACTTCACCATTGAGCTCTTGGCATGCTTTGATGCTAAAACATTTCTTTCCAACCTCCAATCGCACATGTATCGGAACCGTAAAATTTTACCTACAAGGTTACACATGATTTTTTTCAATTTTTGCGAATTGGATGGTGATCTCTATGTGAATTCCCCGTATAGATTTGTAGGACTCTAGTGAACTCCTAGCAACCTATTCTATCCCTCTAACTTGTGGCCTCACATGTACATTCTTTGATAAAAGTCTAATTCTGGTATTTTCTACTACTTTGACCATTAGGGCCCAAACCTGTCTCAAACCTTTAAATGACATTCTAAATACCTAATTAGACATTGGAATGGCAAATAGAAGTGCTTAGAGCATTCCCACACTTTTTGGAAAATATACACTATATTCAAGGGACTTCTATTAATTATAATGTAAACACTCTTTTTAGGCCTTTTTGTATGAAACTACTAATAAAATGAGCAAAAAATGAAAAAAAAAATCTAGAGAGAAGAGCGCCAACTTGAGGGCTCACAGCACACCTCTTTTCAAAGAGCTTTCAAACATTACCAAAAATGTCGCTGAACACAATGATTTCTTAAATCTTACCATATCAAACAAAACAAAACAAACAACCTAATTTAAGGAATAGACTAGTATGTCCTATGCCCGTATGCCTTTGCCAAAGTCCAAAAAAAAAGTAAAATTAGTTTTCTAATTTTTTTTCTCATAAAAAAATTCAATATCTTTTCTATCATAAATCCATAATTCATGAAACAAGACTGTGTACTCTTCCTTGCAAAAACCTTTCCAATGATATCAATCATGCAACTAGAGGGCACATGATCAAGAAGATCTCACCATAACAAACAAAACAAACAAACAAATAGCATAACTTAATGGATGGATTTTTTTTCAAGATTTTTTAGTAAGTAGAATTTAGAGTTTTCAGGGAAGTATGAATCTTTATTTTCACATGTCTTATTCCCTAAAGCCCAGAGAAAATTTTAGGCAAAAATTGTGAAAACTACCACTCTTTAGGGCAATGAGAAAAAAATGAAAAAGAAACTTTTATTTCAAAATTCAATTGTACAAATCTGTACTAGATTACTATGGGAATGTGTAAAAAAAATTCAAAAACTTTAACCACATAGATTGAAAGATTATAATGTTTGAAGTCAGCAAAAAAAGGGTTTTTTTTACCTTTCCCGATAGGGCCAACAGCCTTTATCTCCTCCTAGAATGAGATTTTTACACCACACATAGTTATTTTTTTTTGACATTTTCTTCTTATGTAATGTAAGTTACATACCTAATAAATTTCAGAAGTAATGGAAGAGTTTTGCAAAAGTTTTGCAAAGTTGTCCAAGTTGCCAGAAAAGTTCAAGGCAGCATAACTTTTAACTTGTACACCCAATTCTAAGAAATTAATTTTCCACTAACAAGGTACATATTCACACCTTGTGTCAAAATTTTGTGAACATTTGACCAAAATTGACTTCATAGAAACCTACCTGGATTTTCAATTGTCTATTCAACAAACAATTGTCATTTAAAGGTTATTCCCTAAAGGACCACCACACAATTTTTGGCAACATAGAAATTTTGAATAGATATGTGTGATTAGAGATTTGCTTATTTTAGGCTAAAATTTTTTGACACATGTAATTGTAGGAACCTATAGTGTGTTAACTTGAAAACATGTGGTAAAAATTTCAGAAATTTCCACCCCGTGGATTGCAAGATGTAAGCATTCAAATTCACAAAAATCATTTTGGGGGCCTTGCAAAAAAAAAAATTGCACTTCACAAGATTACTTTACTTTGAAAAAATGTCCAAAATGCTGGTGTTTCTTTGGATTCTTTTTCCTAAACAAGTTGGATACATGCTTAAAAAATTTCACATCATTTGGAATTGAACAACATAATTATAGGAAAACAAATAGTAAGTAGAAAGATGTAGAGAATGATTCAAAATTCAAAATTGTTAAGAATTTAGTTATGAAATTAAAAAATGCCAATCCCAATGGTTGAAATGTTTTTGTAAGCAATCTACATCCCATGACTTTATTTTTTTCAAAAAATATCAAAAAATTGAGTTAGAAAAGACTTCAAAGTTTACTTTAGAGTAGAGAATCCATAATTGCTAGAAAACAAAAAAAAACTCATAACTTTCATCTCATTGATCAAAATGGAATGATTCAAAGCTTTCTCCCCACCACATATATATATATATATATATATATATATATATATATATATAACTCTAGAAATCCAATTAATTAATTTTTTCAAAATATTTGATTTTTTTAAATTTGCTTGGACTACCTAACTAAGGAAAAAAGTAACATATTTGTACATAATTTTTTACTCATATTTCCAAATGTCATGAAATTTGGTGCACATGAAAGATATTCCTTGTCTCCACCTTCTATTAAAATTTCAACTTAAAATATGCAAATCTCTAGTCACATATACCTATCCAAAATTTCTATGTTGCAAAAAACGCATGTTGGTCCAATAGAAGGTGGAGACAAGGAACAACGATGCTAGCATGTGAGCCTAAAAATGCGAGCCTACGAGCCTTGAGCCTGAGTATAAGTAGGTACTCTATAATGATTGACGGTGCCTGTAATATACATACCTATAACATCAATATTGTGTAACCACACAAGGTGCTTATAACATAGGCACTTATAATATAAATATCCTATAGCCATAGAAGGTGCTAATAACGTAGACACCTATAATATAAATATCTTATAACTATGAAAGATGCCTATAACATAAGTACCTATAATATAGGAGCCCAGGCTTGTGGGCTCAAGATCCTAAATTCACATGGTAGTAACCCTGGGATAAGGAATATCTTTTATGTGTACTAAATTTCATGACATTCAAAAATATGAGTAAAAAATAATGGCCTGATATGTTACTTTTTTCCATAAATAGATAGTGTAGGAAAATTAGATTTTTTTTTTTTTTAAAACAAAAAATTAAAATCATTTTTCTAGAGTTATATTTACATGAAAAGCTTTGAATCATTCTATTTTGATTAGTGAGTCAAAAGTTATGAGGAGTTTTAGTTTGTGGGCAGTTATAGATTCCCTATTCTAAAATAAACTTTGAAGTCCTTTATTTTTTTACTCAATTTTTAGTATTTAAAAAACAAAATAAAATCTTAGGATGTAAATTGTTTGTTTCAGAATTTCAACCATTGGAATTGGCAGTTTTCAATTCTATAACAAAATTCTTAACAATTTTGTATTTTGTAAATCATTCTCTACTTCTTTCTATTTACCATTTTTTTTTTCTATATGTTGTACAATTTCAAATGATCTAAAATTTTTCAAGCATGTAGACAACTTGCCTTGAAGAATGAATCCCACTATTTTGGACATTTTTTCATACAAATGTGAGCTTGAGAAGTGTAACTGCCCGAATTTTCATAGGAACAATAAAAAGATTTATGTGAATTTGAAAGCTCATATCTTGCAATCCATGTGGTGGAAATTTCTGAAATTTTTTCCATGTGTTTTCAACTCAACACACTACAAGATTCTATAGTTACATGTGTCCAAAAATAATTTTTTTTCCCAAAATTTGGAACTTATACTAGAAATGGCAGTTTTAGAATATTTTTGGAAAAAAACATAGTCATAGTCCTTAAGGGGTTAAACAACACTACAGAAATATCTAGGATGACATGAAAAATAATATGTAAACATTTGTTATATCTTTCAATTTTTTCATTTTTTTATAGATATTTTTGGAGTTAATTATGAGAATTAAAAAAAATATCAAATTCATATTTTAATAAAATATATGTCACTTAGAATAATTTAAAACTTTGTGAAATTCTTACACTAAAAATTCTAAGAAGAATTCTCATCCCACTTACTAGAGAATCTTTGAAAAGAAATTACTTGTATTAAAAAAAATCACTAATATATGATTAAATTAGTAAAAAATCAAAAAATGTTAAATTTTTTTTAATGATTTTAGGCAAGTGTGTTATTTGTACCACATTTCAATATCCATACTTTGGGGTGCTTTTAAAACTCAAGAAATTAAAATAGGTAGTAGAACTGCCTAGTTTTAATTGTGTAGAAGGAATTTATCCATCTTATGTATAATATGGGCCGGAAACTTTGAT
Organism: Climacium dendroides; assembly: GCA_950106755.1. Taxonomy (NCBI): domain Eukaryota; kingdom Viridiplantae; phylum Streptophyta; class Bryopsida; order Hypnales; family Climaciaceae; genus Climacium; species Climacium dendroides. Next base: position 25,493,849 of record OX467087.1, on the reverse strand, counting down.
CTAATTGAGACTCTTTAGAAACTCTTGTACTCAATTACTCTTCAGTCATCATCCACTCTTTTTTTCTTGTCTGTCTAGAAACTTTGGAAATAAAAAATTTGTGGTGGAGCTGCCAAGGTAAGAGCATATTTTCCATCAGCTTATGTGTGAAAGGGGCACTATGAGAAAATGAATGTTTTATGACTGCAAAATATGACTGCAATGAGTCACAAAATCAAAAAATGTGACTCAAGCAAAAATCACTATAGATGGTCGGGATATGACTAGGATGAGTCATGGTTAAGTCATTCACTTTCAGTCATATGACTAGTAAATCATATTTGCAGTCATATGGATTTGGAAGTATAATAAACCATTTTGACGTATTTTGCCAACATGGCGTATATGTTGACCACTCTTGGAGGCTTGACTTTCTCATGAGCTACTAGGACAAAAAAACAACAACTACGTGGCATGTCACTGTGCCTAGTCATATTTTGGTTGACGTGGAATGTGACTGTGGTAAGTCATATTTTGAGTGATATGCAATACGACTATAGAGAGTTATATTCTAAAGAATATGGTATATAACTGTGGTGAGTCATATTTTGAATCATATTTTAAGTGATATGGTGTATGACTGCAGTGAATCATATTTTGAGTCATATTTTAAGTGATATGGAGTATAACTGTTGTGAGTCATATTTTGGTTTATGCAGCATATGACTATCGGGAGTCATATTTTGATTGATGAAATATATGACTATCGTAAGTCATTTTTTTGTTAAGTTAGTACTAAAAGACAGTAAGAAGTAAAAGCTAAGGTATAACAAGAGGCAAAAAAACTGAAACTAAAAACCAATAAGAAGTAAGAATAAGACAAGTGAAGATGCAATAAAAGATTAGCAACAACTATAAAGCAACAACAAATTAACAACTATGAAACAACAACAAACTAACAACAAATAAGATGTAAGAAACAACAATAGATTAGTAACAACTAAGAAACTAAAACTAAAACCTCAATAATTAAACAACAACAAAAAAAACACAACAATACAACAATTAAAACTTCAAAAAACAAAAGGAGGAAGAAGAAACAAGAGTCAGAAAGCAACAACACAACAACCAAAGCACAACAACACAACAATTAGTACTTTAGAAAACAAAAGGAAGAAGAAACAAGAGTCAGAAAGCAACAACACAACAACCAAAGCACAACAACACAACAATTAGTACTTCAAAAAACAAAAGGAAGAAAAAACAAGAGTTTGAAAGCAACAACTAAACAACAACAAATAAAACACAACAATTAGATCTTCAAAAAACAAAAGGAGGAAGAAGAAACAAGAGTTGAAAAGTAAGAAGATGAAGCATATGAAGTGGCGGCTAGGGTTTCAAAACCCTAAAAAGTGGCAGCTAGGGTTTTAAGATCCCCAAAAAACAACAACTACAATTTTACAATTTTGAACAATAATTTATTTACATTTTTTTAGGTTGCCCAAATTTTTAGGGGGCTGCCCGGAAAAAAAACTTCAAAAGAAAATGTGAACTTACAAAAATGTGAGTATAGAATATGACTGCATGTTGTCATATATGCAAAAATATGATTAACAAATATGACTGGTGTTCCTATAATATGTTCCCTACGATTCCCTAAAAAGTATTTTGCCGTTCCCCATGCATGTATACTATACACCCATGAAGTACAAAGGCAAAATATGACTAACAGTCACATTTGCAGTCATGTTTTTTTCCCAACGTTGTGGGATCCAAAAATATGACTGCGAGCAGATGCCAAGCATCCTCAATCATATTTTTGCAGTCATAAAACACTTAAATCCTAGTAGTGGGGGCTATCATTTTAGAGGGATGTGGAAGCCCTTGCTTGTCACTAGGGATTTTTGGAAGGGATTTGCAAGACAACTACATGTAGGGCAAAAGCTAACAGTGCTTGTCATATATAGCCAACAATAGAAATGTTGTTGGGGTGCACAAATTGTCCTTGTTTTGAAGGTGATTTCTATTTAGGAATGGATGACATGTTGAGTATGAATGTATGATATTTATGATAGTCATTGATCAAGTAGAAGAGGTTTTTGCGCCTTTATAGTCTTGCCTTTGTTAACTTCTTTAATGCTTTACTTGGTGTTGTGGATTTGAAATTTGAAATTTCATAATTTTTTTGAAATACCATCATTTTGGAAGAAATCATGTGATTGTAGATGTTGTGTTGTGATTTGTGAATTTGCAACACAAAATTCTGGACTTTGTTAGGAAAAACATCATTTTGGAAGAAATCACGTGATTATAGATGTTGGTGATAGCTTGAGAGAGTGATAGGTGACTTGGTGTTGTGGTTTGAGAATTTGCAATACAAAATTTGGGATTTCTTTTTGGAAAACCATTATTTTGGAAGAAATTGTGTAACTATAGATATTGGTATTGTGAATTTGCAACAAATTTTTTTAATCTTTTTAGGTATAACCATCATTTTAGAAGAAATCATGTAATAATAGATTTTGATGTTATGACTTGTAGATGTGCAACATGAAATTTTAAAATCTTTTAGAAAACCATCATTTTGGAATTCAAGAAATCATTCTTAAATTTCTATATTGTCACTTGTGACTTTATAGCTAGCATGAAAGTTTGGATTTGTTTTGGAAAACAATCATTTATTCTTTTCAAAAGAAATCATGCAATTAAAGAGTTTGGTCTTGTGACTTATAAATTTGTAGTATGAAATTTTGAAATCTTTCTTAAGAAAAACATCATTGTAGAAGAATCATTTATGGATTTTAGCCTTTTACAACTATAAATTTGTAGTTTAAGTTTTAAAATCATTTTTAGAAACTATCATTTTGGAAGAAATGTGACTATAGATTTTGGTGTTGTGACTTATAGAATTGAAATATGAAATTTGGATTTGGAAGGGGGACTATCATTGTAAAAGAAATTGTATGTATTTTTTGTATGTGTTTGAATGATAAACTAAGAGAATAGATGAAAAATTAGTAAAATAATTAAATGGTTACAATTGGAGGAATTTTGAAAATGACAAAAAACTTACAATAGCCAAAAAGTACCTCCATGAACGAAAAATGAGGTCATTACACCTTTCTGTGAAATTATGTCAAATAAACATTCTTTTAGAGGATTAACTATATTTTGTTCAAAAATGTCATGAATGTAAAAGGGATATACTATGATTTTAGTATAGATGTTAGATAGTATAGACGTTTGACAAATTGCCTTGAAATTTAGAAATAGATCTACAATTGTAGCAAATTAGGTGTTGTCCAAATGCAAGCATCAAACAATCTTTATTTAAAGACAAAAATTTCATTTAAGAACTATTTTAGCAACACTTGTATAGTTACTTATTGACAAATTGGACATGCTCGTAGGTAATAAAAAAAATGTATATAAAGATCAAGCATAGTCAATAATATAGACACAAAAGCAAGTCAAAGCAATTTGTCTAAAGACAAGGTTTGATAATGTGTGTAGATATATAGGCTTCAATATGGCCATTAGGTTTATAGAGTTGATGCTTCCAAGGAGAATTTTGGATTTTGCATACACTTCCTACTAGCTTCTTCATCATCAATGGAATCTTCATTGTTTGAAATTTGTCTTCTTGTACATAACAAAAGTACGTGTTGTTTTTGTATCAATCTTATTATTTAATAATAGCAATAATATATTTGTGCCTCACATTTGTATATATAGTCCCAACAAAATTTCTCTAGTTTTGTAAAGTTCAAACAAGGTTCAAAATCCTAAACCCTACAATCATAGCAAAAGCCAATTATAGAAATTAAAAATAAAACATTGATTCATGAGCAAGAATCTTATAGAAAGTGTCATAATTTCCAATTGTAATGAAGGAAGTTTTCAATGAATCTCTTTTTGGTCTTAGAAGTGCACATGTTGCTTCAATAATATACTTTAAGTGATGAAAAGTTTTCAAGGAATTTGTCATTTCCATTACTTTTGAACAAATGAACAAGAAGTTTCTTGAAGATCTTTCTTGAGATAGTTAATGGTCAAAGACATTTGTTGAAAGTAATCTCATGCATGATTTAGCATGCATTTAGTCTTCTTTTCACAACGTATGCCAAACATGAATTTAGACAAAAGCAAGAAAAAAATCCACAACTGAAAAAAATTATTTTTCTTGTCTCAATTTGAATTCCTTGTGTATATATTTAAAAATTTTAAATGACATCATTTTTTATAAATATATATGTTTTTGACACACACTAAAAATGTTCAAAGATAAGCATGTATAATCTTTGCATGGTTTGTTGATCTTAGTTCAAGTAATTGATTATTCATGTGGATGGGCGAGGTTTTTATTATTAATGATAATTTACTAGTAAATCAAAATACATTACCACATTAAAAACTGCCTTAAAAATGATGTTACAATTACAATGGAACTTCTAGAAAGTGAACTTCTATAAGTCAATAACCTTTCTAAAGTGATACTATTCCTTTCATCCCAACCTAAAAACATTGAAGATGTACAAAATAAGTGATAGAAGAAAATCAACTTTCTTTGAATTTGGAATTCAAATGTTGCTACAATGAATGTGACTTCTGATCTAGTCACATTCAATGAAAGTCAAAAGTGGTGGCCAAAAGAAAAACATCTTCAAACATCATTAATCTTTAAAGTGCAATGTCTATGATTTCATTGACTGCATTGACCAACCAATTTTGTTTGTTGTTGGTATATGCAACTTGGAATGAATGTATGCAGGTAAGGATTACACTTGGGATTCATTGGTTGATCGATATAGTGAGCAACATAGTCAATGAAGTAATAGACACTACACTAAAATAATCTTCAAATGTCATTAGTGTCCAAGTTCCTCTTTAAAACAATAACCTCTCTAATGTAATACACTTCTTTGGTCCCAAGGCTATTACCTTATGGAAGTTCTACTATAACAAGGTTTAGGTTTTTAAGGATTTAAGGTTTAGGTTTGACAATGTATGTCATCAAGGTCTTCTATTCTAACATGACTTTGGCTTTTCCTATCAAAATGTTCATCAATGTCAATCATGATACATTCTGATGTGTTAGAATTCACATCAGCCAATTTTTTTTTTACATTTGGGATGTCTTATTCATTGATAGGCCATCCAAGCCAACCCCTAAAAATTATTTTTAAATTTTTTAAATTTTTGATAGCTTAGATAGTATGTCCATCAATTTGAATAGCATGTCCATCAATTTGAATGGCATGTCCATCAATTTGAACAACATGTCCATCAATTTGAATGACATGTTCATCAATTTGAATGGCATATCCATCAATTTGAATAGCATGTCCATCAATTTGAATGACATGTTCATCAATTTGAATGGCATGTCCATCAATTTGAATAGCATGTCCATCAATTTGAATGACATGTTCATCAATTTGAATGGCATGTCCATCAATTTGAATAGTATGTCCATCAATTTGGATGGACAAGCCTTTGGTTGGCCATTTAAGTTGTCCCCAATTTTTTTTTTAAGATCTTGGCAAACATTGGGGTTGAATCCTAATGTTTCGTTAGTCTAACATGTGCTCAAATGTGACATGATGTTAAAAGCCTTCTATGTCATAGTTATTGGTGATTTTCAAACAAATGATGGAATGTTTGTAGAGGGGATAATTGAGAAAGCCAAGACATCAAGATTTTCTAAATGCCAATTCTTTATGGCATAATTCCTTATTGAATATGACATTACATTAGTCATACTTATCAGAGGGAATACTTGCCAAGGATGTATTTGTGTCAGTGTTTTTGTGTCATGGACAGTGTAGCACAAGGCCACTATAGAGAGTGGGAGTCAGGGAGATGTTTGTAAGTGACTGTCTTTGTATCAAAATGAATAGGGTGATTGTAGGCATAAACAAATCAAGTGGTGAGAGACTTACTGTTGGCAAAGGAGGCCAAGTTCACACTGTTTGTTCTATTTTTGTGTTTTCTTCAAACAATGTTAAAGCAATATATGCAACACAACATAATATATTGATATCATATTTAAAACTTATTCTCTGTTTCAAATTTATAAATGAAAAAAGATTCTTTTTCTTGCCTTAATTTAAGTTTAGATTTTTTTGCCAAACATCACAACATTCAATTTGATAGACATCCACAAATAAGAGAAAATATGTTCAAAAGCATAGCTCTAATTCGAATGCCTTGTGGTTTTATTGAGGAATTAAAATGACATGATTTTTTATACATATATTTTTTTGGCACACACTAAAAACAAGTTTAAATTTTGTAAAAGTATTAATTGACAATATCTTTAATATGGATGAAACAAATACTAAGAAATTGGCATGATGTTGGAACTTTATTTTTGTTATTTGACTAGTTCATGAAGATTTACATTGTAACTTTGACTTGTATCCAAGTGCCCTAATTTTTCCTATTAGTAGAGAGTAGAGACTATAGATGCAAGATTATTGTCACTATCTAATTTTTTTTGTTGGAATAAGGATAATATAATGATTTTTCAACTTACACTAATTTAAAATAGTGTAAATATGGATACAAATTAAGTAAGTGCAAGTTATATTTCACAAGTTATAAAATAAATTAAACTACTTGGTCATTTTACTTGCACCTTACAATATGTAGACATAAATATTCATCATATTTTTAATTGTCTATAAAGTCCAACTTCCATTAGCATTAATGAAGATTTTAAAAACTACAATAATTTTAAATGTAGTGATAATTATCATTTCGATCTTGTATTTTTCAACTATATACTATGTCATTATAATGTATTTATTGATTTAAAGTGATACTATTTTTTGGGTCAATTAGTTACTTCAAGTAGATTAGAGAGACTTTTAATACTACTTTAGTCTATTTCCACATTAAAAATTTCAAAATAACTTGTTTGTAAGAATACATAACTATTGAAGTTCAACATTATTTATGGATGTCAACATAATTCATTTATGCAATAATTTGGGAACAATTTCTACTTTGATAACAAAATACAACCAAACATATATATTTTGATTTTCAAAATTATTTTAAATATGATAAATAAATATTACTTTCCAACCTTTTTGAGTAGTATAAACATATTCAATATGATGGAAATATAATATAATTTCGAATATTGTCTTCATAGATAATAGAGAACAACTTTTCTATTAAGTGCAAAGGGCATGCATTAATGGGGCAGATTTGAGGCCTTTAAAAGACAGTTAAATTTTTTTAAATCGTGTATTTTTTTAAAATAAAAAAAAATATTTAAAAATATTTAAAACATTTCAAATATTTCAAAATTAATTTAAAATTATTATTTGAATTAGTTGTCTCCCGACCACATTAGGCTTATGATTTGGCAATGTTTCCACATTCCCCACAATTTGGAAGCTTATAGTTTTGTAAAGGCCTAAAAAAATCTTTTGATGTTAACCACATTTGTTCTTATTAAACCCTAATGACTTTCCATCACCTTGATGAAACCTTTTTAGTGCCATTCTATTGCAACAAGATTTGTTTTAGTAATATATCAATCTAAGCTCTATTATAAATGAAGTTTGGTTTTTTAATTTAATATAAATCTTCAAATGTATTATGAATTGTCATATTCTAATTACTAGTTCCATTTAGGTTGCTAACTTAGTTACGACATATATACAATCTCTTTATACAAGTGGGGTGGTAGGAGGTAAAACAACCCATATGGGATAAGTAAATTAAGATTAGTAGAAGCTCAACTACTCATACTTAGTTAAGTCAAAAGGAGGAATTGTATTCAATATAGAACTTTAAACTTCATTTTGGCATAGTAGAATAATTTTTTGCAAAACGCTTTGAACTGAGACACGTTGCTGAATAAATCTAAATTTCATCATCAAAAATCCATTTGAGATTTCAAGCCTCCAATAAAAAATTATGGACAAAATTTAGAGACATTTTCTTTAAAAGTTTCAAACATCGTCTTTAAATTTTGTCCACAACTAAGTTTTGGAGGCTCAAAATTACAAATAGATTTTTGGAGATGAAATTTATGTTGATTTACCAACTTCTCTTAGTTCAATTTTTTTTTAAATAGTTATTCAACTATGCCAAAATGAGGTCTAAAGTTCTACATTGAACACAATTCTTGGATTTTGACAATGAGCGGTCAAGCTCAATCTTCAGATTGTTCCATATCCTTTGAGGATTCATGATGAACAATAAATTTTATTATAAAAACAACCTTTCCTCCTATTGTTTAGTGGACATGTATTGATATATTTTTCAACATTTTGTCTTTCTTTACAAATAATTTTCTATGGATTCAGCAAGATTTTTTGTTAATTTTCAAAATTATTTGGCATTGAAATTTTTTTTGCAGAAGGTGGCCTCTGGCTATGGTATATCTACAAGGATTACATGATTACATAAATTGATCAAATGATTTTATAGAATTAGTATTCCTCCATCTTGCACTTGTGTTCAAAGTATGTTATTTTTCTATTAACCCTTACATACAAGCCAATCATTGTGCAAATCATTTGTTTGGATACCATATGAATTGTTGGCTTAAAAAAATGAAAAAAACATTCATTGGAAGATATACTACTATAGAAGACCTTTCCTTTTCACACAAAATTTAGGAGATGAATAGTTGCACTTTTGTCCTACATGGAGAGATTCTTTGTCATTTATCAGTCAAAAAACATCCTCCATGTCATTTATGGGTTAAAGTAGGGATTGAAGAATTCTTTTTCACCAAGCTATAAAAAGTTGATTAAACATTCTTTAAGATTGAAAACAATTAATATTTTTTTCTGAACTTTTTTGCATTTGATTCATTTTTCTAAAAATAAAAATATAAAATATCTTGTTTTTAAAAAAAAATTTAGAGAATATTTTTATTGGACTTGAATTTTTGGAAGTACATTAGTTTTAGTGTTATGCTAATTTTCCATATTATTTTTTATTAAAAAAAATTCTAAATTTTTTCCCCTAGTACACTGACAATCAAAATGTAACAAATTGAACAACTATTTCTTGCAATCACCCACAATATAATTTGTAAAAATTAGATTAATTATTTATATACAAAAATAAAAATAAAAAACTTGTTAGAAAATCAATGAGGATGATCTTTCACTAGAAAAACAACAAAATAATCTTTCTAAGTTTTTATATATATATTCTTCCATAATTCAATCGTTTTAAAATTTTTTAATACAATATTTTGTTTGATACACCAAAGGACCAACAACCTCCACATTTTTAGTTTAAAATTCCTTAGAATGGATATTTAACCCCTAAATGCCCGTGGCAGCAATTTTTGGTGTCCGCAATACTTTGAAGTTAAATTAAGCCTTACCGACTTTCTATTTTAGTAGTTTATATATTTTTTTAAATCTTTTTGAAGTCTAGATTTAGTATCAAAAGTCTAATTTTGAAAATGAATGATTATGATTTTTCTATTCAAGATTTTGTGCAAGGATATCCATTGCAAATCTTGATTTTTTAGTGTTGAGGGCTTTTGGAAATGAACCTCAAATTCATTAGAACTTGGAGGAAAAATCACATTAGAAATTCATCAAAAGAAATTATATAGTAGATTTTGAGAAGCTAAAAATTGATTAAAATTATCCTACACAAAGGTCCAAAGGTTAGATTCAACAAAAAATTAAGTCATTTTTCAAAAAAATGTGACACATTTCATTTTGTGAATGGTCTAAGGTGACATAGTCCCTTGAAAATCTAACAATGTAAATAGTCAATTTCAGCCCTCAAATGCCGAAGCATACCTTCACATACAATATGCATGTTATGCCCCTTTAACCTCATAATTTTTTTGGTGACAAATTTTTGGTTTTGACATGTGAGAAAAGGATTGAAAGACTTCAAATCACTTTCATAGTTTTTATACCCTCATGATCAAACATTATAATCTTTTAATCCATAAGTGATATTGCTATGTTTTCTTTTCTCATGTGACCTTTAACATTCCTAGTTTAAATTCGAATGGTATAATTCAAAAAAATTAATAAAACTTATCAAAATGCTAACATTTTGTTCAATTTAAAGCAAATTCCACAAAACTCAAAAAAGGCATTGGACATATAAGGATTAATTGTAGTTTAAGTTCTAAGATTGAAAATATTACTTCATACATAATTTTGGAAATAAAAGAAAATCCTCTATTGAATTCATTTCAAGAAATAATATTATATTGGATCATTACTCTCAAAATTTTGCTTGAAAGACACTTTAAAACACAATGTGTGACAAGAGAATAGTTTGTTTTTTTCAATTCTTCATCTTTATCATGAATTTCATCAAAGCTAAGTGATCCTATTCATATCATAGGATTATTTATGCCACTCTATAGAAGGCTCTATTATGATCACACAAAAACCCAAATGTATAATTTTTTTTATCAATGAGTTTATGGACATTTTTAAGGTGTAAAAATCACCTTTGGGTGTAAATGATGATTCAGAAGTGACTTAATGGCAAGAGTAGAAATTTGAACCTTTCAAGCCTAAAACAATAAAAATAAAAAATAAAAAATATGGCCATATTAAGGCCCTTACATTGTGGTGATTTTAGGATGGTGTTGCATCCATTTGATGATAGGAAGACAACCAACATGGGTGTATTCTTTGTTGGTTTTGAAATGATCAACAAGTGGCACTTTTGGACTAAGTATAGGATAATACACTTCAAAAAGTTATAACACATTATGTCAAATAAATAAAAATGTAATTGATATTTATTTCTCACTTTCCAAAAGAAAAAATTGATTTTTTTCCACCAACTCAATAGGACACATCAGAAATTGTGTCTCAAATAGAATCATTTGCTTTACATCAAATCATTACTCCCTAGGCTAAGATTTATATGACCCAAATCCAAATTCCATCAAGTTTGCAATATGAAAAGTGCATAATATTTTTCAATGAATTATCAATGAAGTATGTGAACACTCTCTTTAGTAGCAAAAAAAAAAATTTAACAATTCACCATGGATGTATAACTTCATTAAGACTAGAGTGCCCATTAAGACTAGAGTGCCCTATGGCGTTGCCACAATCAAAACAAAAATAAAAGTAATTTTCTAATTTTTTTAAAACCAAAAACAACTAAAAAATTCATAACTTTCTTACCATAAGTTGGAATGCCACAAAACCAAGCCTGTGCACCCCTCCTTGCCAAGAGCTTTTCGATGATACCAAAATTGTGACCAAAATATAAGAAAAAATAATTTTTTAATTTTTTAGTTCATAAAAATATTTCAAAATTCAATAACTTTCACATTGTGAGTCGAAACACCACGAAAACAAGTCAGTACACCCTTCCTTGCCGAGGGCTTTTCGACAGTACCAAGATTGTGACCAAAATATAAGAAAAAATAATTTTCTAATTTTCTAAAACCAAAAATAACTCAAAAATGCACAACTTTCACACCGTACATAAGAAGGAGGCCACGGAACCAAGCCGATGCACCCCTCCTCGCCAAGGGCTTTCAGATGGTACCAAGCACGCAACCAGGGGACACACGGTCCGGGAGATCTCAACATGACAAACAAAACAAAACAAACATGATGTCTTAATAGGAGAGAAGGGTTCTCCTACATGTGTTGACAAACATTGGTGGCATAGACAGCATCGAATTAGATGAATAATCAGAGGACTTGCACTAGAACCCAATCCACTTCTCCCACATGACCACCTGATCAAATATTAAGAAGATTCATCATCAACGTCATCGTCATCGTCATCATCCTCAGTAGCCCACCAAAAACTCACGGAAAAACTAGGAGTAAGGGACTGCACATAATGCCACCACTTTGGTGGAATGTACAGCATTTGCCCTTCCTCTAAAATGCAATCTATGAACATCGCCTTTACAAATTCGGGGAATTCTACTAAGTCTACATTAGTCAAGTTCACCTGGAGACATGAAAAGGCATCAGTAAAATTAGTGTTGCTAGTAACCACTCTCCAAAAGTGCAATAGTCAGCTCACTGTGGATAGTCTTGCTACAAACTTTAAGAACATTGAAAAGAAGGGACAACAGAAATAGCAAGTGCTGGATGGTCTCAGTATAAGTTTTGAGTACCTGACTCGAGTTGCAAAGCATCTGTTCAGTGTATGGATAAAGTCTATGAGAGACTTCTGGTGAATACAGCCGTACATACTTCCGACCTACCACCTGGAGGACCACAAGGATGCAATCAAGTATTTTGTTAACAATTGCAAATGAAGGAAAACGTAGAAAGAAGACTTCTTTCTAAAGCAGGTTTCCTCAAATTACTCTCATGCGATCTGTTCAGGCATTGATTACCAGAAAAATAGAACGGCTCCCAGATGCGTGCCAGGTGCTGACTTAATTTGACAAATAAGAGTGTCCAGTGCATTCAATTCATACCTGTGCTAGAAGATTGTGGTGAGGATCGTGATGTAAAGGAGTTATCGTTCCAGCAGGGCCCAACCAGGCGTTTATGGATTGAAGATCACCACCCCCGACGGAGCAATAGTCTGGGATAGCTATGTCTGCTTGCAGCTCTGGAATCTGGGTTGATAAACCAGATAACTTCTTACAATCGCAACAACAAATTGCACCAGCAATCCACCCTGCTACCAAGCATCTATTCCAAAACACCATGATTACATCATATAAGAGTTTACATAAACAATGCTATACAAAAGAGGAGACCAGACATTATATCTCTTGCGCATTTCATACCTGCTCAAAAAGAGGGTGCTGGGCAAGATACGGCCGACTGGTGGCCTGTGCATCAGAGTGACCGAGTGATCTCTCTAAAAATTGGGTAAGAGTCATAAGCTCCTGCTTCCAATCTGAAGCAAGATAGTGTTCTCCAACCTGCCCTGATTGTCACAAGTTCAAATTACTAAGCCCAGAAGGAAATACCACTAATTATGGACTGCTTACTCCAAAACAATCAATCAAAAGAAATACACGGTCTTTCATCGGTCATGACTACTGAAAAAAGACACCGAAAAGGAAAAACCATCATCAAGCAGGACGCCGATTACTTAAAAGGGAAGACTTTGATAGCGTAATCAAATTAATCTTGTTCCGAAATCAGGTGAGATCCCCCAAGAAAATTAGCGTCTACTAAATCGATCGTTAAGTCATGACAAAGAGAGAGAAAATCGTCAGAGCTTACCTCTACCGGAACGGTGCGATGCCCAGCAACCTTTTGAAGATAGGTGATGTCATTCCACTTGCTCATAGCAGGCCAGTGATTTATCGAATTTGAGAGAACTACTGGTACTCCAGGCAGAAAAGAATCACGAAGAAAATTTTCCAGTGAAGGGCAGCTTCTTTTATCTACCAAAGAGCCCCGCAAAGAGCCTGCCGGTAGAGCATTCAGTTCCTGACATTATCAGAACATTTTCCTATCAGCGTCACTAAGACAGGTCATCAAGAATTCTAAATGAAATGTGAAAATTCACGGCGAACAGTGCCAGAAAGTTCCAGATTAATGATAAACAGAGATATGATGATGTGAAAAGAGAAGATTGTGTCTTCCACATATTCAGAATAGTCATACGCGGTTTCACACGACGCACAACTAGGAAAGTGATAGCATCCAAATTTAACAGTCAACAACATTGAAATGCTCCAACAACAATTTGAAGCCTCCTAATTGAGATAGGAATTAGCTCTGCCCTTGGCCTACCTTCATCCAAAATACAAGAAAGCAATACATACCATAACACCATCAATCAAGCGCAGCAAAAGAAGAGCACGACATAGGTAAAATAAAAGACGTTTTACTTACCTCATGTAGCACTTGCCCCCCTTCCTTCTTTCGCAGAAGCACATCCGGCGATGCTACTTGCTGATGACCCCCTTGATTAACACCATTTAACATGCCAATACCCTTTTCTGTACCAATCGCCGGCCTAATACTGTTGAGGTAAGTGTCAATTTCCTTACGAAATTGTGGGCCTCCCATGATCACTCCCAGATCCAGAACTTTCAGAGCCTCTACAAGCCGGTTGGCTCGGTGATGGCACGACGCCAGGGACAAGCAGGAGAGAGAAAAGGCATCACGCCAAACTAATGACACACTTTGCCAGGGCCCTGCGTGTAACTCCTCCCACGCTAATTCATATGCAGCTTCTGCAGCTTCCTCGTCAGCCCCAAGCCAGGCCTTCTTTGCAAGCCCAGCAAACACCACGCCCCCTTCATTGCGTACCTGTGAAGAAAAATAACAACAAAACAAACCTGCCCTCAATCTCAATACTCAAAGTATGCAGCCATGTAGTCATCCTAAAATACCCGAATGAGTTCTGGAATGAGCACAAAATCAATGGACATGGCGGTATGCCACTATGATAAAGCACTACACCTGGACAAGACAGTGATTCCAATCTTCACAGGGGACACTCTCTTACACAATTCAAGGCATTGCTAAAGATTCATTCAAAATATCATAAGTTTATTCACTAAGTCTATAAAACCTGGAACTATCATGATATATTTTGTTAAAAAATCATGTTCATATTTGTTACAAAACCATGTTAAAGCCCGGGGTCATAAGTAATAAAGTAAATCCCTTTCACTACAAGATTCCAAAACCACTCCAAAATCGTATGCTCCACAGCAAAACCTCGCACACTAAACCACTAAACCTCGATTCTAACATCTAATACACTTCACGTAACCGGGAAGAACAATGCACGTTAGACACCGAATTAACTACCTCTTTAAAACCTCCGAATCATACATAGCACAATTTCTTCCACTCTAAACCACTCCAAAATTCAGAATCCTCCATAGTAAACCTCACTCATCATCCTTAAACTCCTTCCGATTTCAAAATTCCACAACTGATCGATCTCAAGCACAAAAAACAAAAGCTCCTCACAACATCAGAACCGAATCAAAAAAATCAAGAATTGCAACAAAATGATATTCACGATTAGGTCAATTTCCACGCACCCGGTGAAGAAACGCCACGACCTCCGACTCCGCAACAACAGTAGGCGGCGGCATGAGCAACTTGCGTTCCGCCGAACACTCAATTAAGCGCCACAAAAGATCAAGAACGCCACCAATGTACGCAACAATCCGCACCTAGAGTGCAACTGCGGGAGCAACAAAGGCGCCTCACGAAACCACACCGGCATGTTCGAACAGAGAGGCGCAAAAACAAGAGTTCGTGCCTCAAGTCATGAAGTCAGCAAGCTCAAGCTATCCTTGCATTGGATTGGGACAAAAAAGAAGGCGTCCGTTTCAGTCACTGCTGCAAGTTGCGAGCAAACGAGTGCAGCTGATTTGGTGATTTCTCTGACTGTACTGTACTGTACTGTACTATACTGTAGGGCTGCAACGATGATCGATCCAACCGACGGCGGGAGCTTCAGATCGTTCTGGCGATGGCGGGCCGGAGCTTCGGATTTCTCGAGTAGGCAAACGGCAACTTGCACGGGGAGAGATCTTTTGACGGTGCTGACATGGAGGATTGCCTAAGGGTCAGATTCAGGCAGGACGCTACTATAAAAATCGGCCAGGGAGGAGTGATCCATGTATTGCCCCATCCAAGGGTAAATGTAAAAAAATTGCCTCTTATTTTGTGCCGCTGAAATATTGTATTTCTTCACGCCGTGCAGCTAATTTGGGGTCTTTGATGGCAAATATGAATTCAGAATTTGCAAATTTTATCGTGTGTGTCAAATAAAATTTTTTAATGTTTTCTGCAGAGATAAAATACAGGACAATATATGGATCAATCCTCCTTGGCCATTGTAAACCCATCCTTCAAACTAGGCCAAACAGGGTGAATTTGTGTTCAATAAGGTAATTGTGAAAAAAAAAGTCTCCTATTTTGTGTTGTATTAATTTTATGTTCTTCACATCCCAAAATGATTTGGAAGCCTTTAAATGCTTATATGAATTCTAAATTTGCAAATTTTATTATATGTGGCAAATAAAAAAAATTTGTAGGGATAAAACACAAGGCAATACATGGGTCAATCCTCCTTGGCCATTGTAAACCCATCCTACAAACTAGGTCCAATAGGGTGAATTTGTATTCAAGAGGGTAATTGTGAAAAAAAAAGTCTCCCATTTTGTGATGTTTTAATTTTATGTTCATCGCATTTCCAAATAATTTGGAGGTCTTTGATTGCCAATATGAATTCTAAATTTGCAAATTTTATTATACGTGGCAAATAAAAAAATTCTTGTATTTTCCTAAAGGTAAATTTATCCCGATGGGTCTAGTTAGTGTCCTGTAAGATTCAAATATGAATTAATAAGTATTGACCTTAGTATTCCTTGTGCCATTGCTACAATCAAACAAAAGTAGAAGTAATCTTTTTAATTTTATTTGATTCATAAAAACTTTGAAATTCAATATCTTTTCTTCCATGAGTTGGAATGCCATGAAACAAAGCCCGTACACCCCTCTCATTGAGGGTTTTTCAACAGTACCAAGAACACAACTAGGGATGTATCCTCTAGGAAATTTCACTATAACAAACAAAACAAACAACCTAACTTAATTGTTGAGCATCCCATGTTTTCTTTTGAAATGTTTGAAGTATTGAAGTATTATAAGGAAATGCTTGAAATATTGCATAATGTTTCTTCTATGTTCCCTAATTTTTGGAATATATAAAAAATTTATAAGACATGTCAAAAGAATAACATTTCCAAATGTAAAACAATAAACATTTATTCAATGATTATCATCAATTTGAAAAGATAAAACAACCAATAATAGACATAGCAAAAAAAATTGATTGGAAAAATATAAAATGTCATTACAAACCAAATAAAAATAGTTGTGGTGGACAAAAAAAAATTTTAAAATGTAGTAGTCAATAGTGTCATTATTGTAAAATATAATTTTCAACTTGCCAAAATCATTCAACACTAGAAAGCAAAGTATTCCATTAGTTTGTTGATGCTACAAGTATTTTAGGGAATTAGAGATTTCTTTCATACAATTGTTATTGATGTAAAATAATTTCCTCTAATTTGGATCATCAATTTTGTATTGATGTGACCCCTTCTATCTAATTTAGAGTGGCACAAAAATGAGTACTTCTATCGTATGAGGCCAAAAGCTAAAAATATTCCATTAAAAACACTAAAAAAATCCAAAGGAAAAAAGGCATTAGTTCACCCTAAAAAGATAGGGAAAACTATACTAATGAAAAATATATATTTTTAATATTAGATAGTTGATAAAATCATCCAAAGGACATAAAACACCCTTTCAAACATTTCAAGATTAACCAATTAGGAACCCAACATAAACAGGCTAGGAAAGATTGCAAGTGACACATTCTTTTTTTCACTTTGATGTTTTATTTTGAATTTAAAAAAAAGATTCTTGTTGCTTGTAAGGACTTTGGAGGTTTTTTTAGGTGTATGCTGACCTTTTAATATTTTGACATCAAAAATAGTTTTGGAGCTTTGTTGTGGCTTCCATAGATTTCAAAAGTATCCAGGTTTTTATGTAAAGACTCATAATAACAACAACAATCAAGTGGTCAAATGATCCCTTCTATATTTCTTTTAATTTCAATCCTCCATTACATTAGAGTTTATTTCATTGATTTTTTTAGCATAGTTATTTTGAATCAGCTATAATTTGGGAAATTAAAATGGGTCCTTTGTAACTACATGTTGATTCAGTTTGTAAAGCAGTGTTGGTGTTGTTGTTTTCAATATCAAATTGGAAAGAATGTTCTGCGCACAACTACTTAACATTATGGTATGTTTGCACCTGGTGTTAAGCTGGAGCAGTGTTCAGAAAAAATCTAACAGCTAGTTTAAAGTTAGCCAGAGGAATTGGGAAAAAAAACCCAGTTGCAATGTGAAAACATCAGCAAAAAAACGGTGCAAAAATCTATAAAATTTCTATTTTGAGTAAAAAATAGAGAAAATAACTAGACTCAGTTCTTCAGAAACTGGTTCCATATGAGAATTGAAGGAAATTAACCGATAAAACTCAAAAAGTTTCTTGAACTATGAGTTGGAGTCTTTGGGGGTGCTATTAGAAAGAGATTTGTGTGTATTCATACTTTTGCTCTTTAGAAAATGTTGATCCTAGGTGGACGGTGAGTTGACAAGGGAAAAGAACAATGATCAAGTCAATAAATGAGGACACTGTTCATGTAGTTACATGAATTCCAGAAAATGTTACATAACACCTCAATTAGCAGGAAACATAGATTTTAAATTGTGAGGAGCATTGCTAGTTAATTGGACTCCACATGGGTGATTAACCCTTGAATGTCATAGGGGACGAAAAACGTCCTCATAGTCTAAAAGTCAAATTCAAAGGGCTGTAACTTTTGCATCCAATGTCCAAATTCTATAAAACTTGTTGGAGAAGTTGCACATACTAGCCTAATTTGTGTGATAAAAGTTTTAGATCAATACAATATGTATAATAGTTTTGGGAGCCAATCAAAGTTCACAAGTTCAATTTGAGCTCACCAAACTGCATTTGATGGCTGCAACTTTGGAGGCTTGTATCTTTGTAATCTAATGTTTGTTTTCAATAAAATTTGTTGGGTTTTGTTTCCACTAAAGTCTAATTATTGTGGTAAAGTTTTCATGTCAATCCAAGTTGTTTTGAATGATTGGGAGCAATTCAAAGTTCAAAATCTAGACATTGGTGAATTCTAGTGAACTTTGGCGGCCTATAACTTCTTCATACAATGTCCAAATCCAATAAAGCTTGTTGGAGAAGTTGCGCATACTAGTCTGGTTTTTGTGGTTAAAATTTCATAGCAATCTAAGAAGTTATGAGTGATTGAGAAGCATTTTAGTAGAAGGAGGTTTAGTCATAGATGTGATTTTTTGTTACTTTTTTCACTGTTTTTTGACATTTCAAATCCATTTTGCAGACACAATGATTCATTTGAATGACATTTTTTTCACCAAATTGTATATATTCTGGTTTTGAATCACTTTGAAGTTTAAAGTTTTTTCATTTGAGTAGGTTTAGAAATCGAATTTCACCTCCATATGTGTATTTAAGAAAATTTCAGCACCTTTTTTCAACACTAAAACATTATAATCTTTCAATCTATAGGGTCAAATGACCCCAAATTTGTTCCACACCATCTACAACATGCACACTACAATATTGTACGGTTGAGATCTTCATACCTTACTCTAATTTTGACTTTTTTAAACTTGCAAAGGAAGGCAGTTTTTAAGCCTAGTTGGACCTCTGACGTTTAGGGGTTAACTAAAAACCACTACTTCCAATTAGGAGGACTTGATGGCGGAAATTCATGGGCCGCTCAAAACTTTGGGTTTGAGTGGAGAAGACAAGCTCTAAATATACATGAGGGGTGATAGGAAGTAAAACAATTCATGTGGGATATGTAAATGAAAATTAGTAAAAGTTCAACCACTCATAGTTAAGTCAAATGTAGGAATTGTGTTTGAAGTAAAATTTCAAACCCCATTTAAACATAAAAGAATAATTTTTTTCAAAAAATTTTGAACTAAGAAAAGTTGGGAAATCAAGTTAACATTAATCACCAAATATCATTACAAGCTCCCTTTGAAGTTCAAAATTGCAACATTTTTGGAGTACAATGAATTTTGGCGGCTTGTTTCTTCTTCATATAGTGTTTGTTTTCAATAAATTTTATTAGAAAAGTTGCACATACTAGTTTAGTTTGAGTGGTTAAAATTTCATATCAATCCAAGAATTTTTGAGTGATTGACAGTTGTTTTAGTAGAAGGAGGTTTGACCTTAGACATGTTTTTTGCAACTTTTTTTGACATTTCAAATCCATTTTGCATACCTCACCAAATTCAAGACTTTATTATGAGAAAAAATCACACATGATAGTGACCCATGTCACCTGCTCAATAGCCTAAAATCACACATATGGAATGGTAGTTTCTCATCACACAAAGTCACTTTATTTCTACATCCTTGTGCATTTTTTAAGCACTTTTGTAGGGGTGGTTCTTAATGGCCGCTTGGTTTTTAGACCTTCTCCTATATTCACCTTGACTCATTATTCCCAAAATATAAGGAAAGTTTAAACATATTCTATCCAAATTAGTGGTTAAATTTTTATTATTTTAATCCAATATTAGAAAATTTATTTTTTGTAGGTTTTGAAGTTTAGACTAAGTCAGAAAGGAAGTAGGAGTCCGGTAGTTGGATGCATAGTGATTTTATATTCATTACTCCTCTGTCTCACTAAAAAACTCCAAATCAAGTGCACAATTTATGTCCCATTATAAAGCTCCATTTATTAATTTTGACCATTGAATAAGTGTTGGTTGTATTGAATGACCTTGTAGAAGTAAGTGGCAAGCAATCAAAGAGCATTCCTCTCCTAGCAAATTTGGCCTTGCCTATATGAGGTATCTCGTACTTGTTGCTTCCTTAAACGAATGTGTTGATGATGGATTCGGTAACCACTTGGGTGCTATGCAAATTTGTTCATGAAGGGGGGTAGGATTTTATATTGCAGTATTTAGGTTGAGAGCATATATTTCTACAATTCCATTGTTGCCACTAGTCTATAAATCATCAAGAATGATGAGTTAGCAACATTTACAAATGATATTCAAATATGATACTTTTTGCACAGATTTGGGATGCATAAATGATGGCACCTAAGGTGGAGATTTTGTATAGATGTAGGGGACGGGTCACTAGTTATTGAATGTATATATCACTGGCACAAAGACTAAAAATATGGTTAATCCCTCATGGAGAAGGTTTGTGGAGTTTTTTAGTGGGACAAAGGGAGTACTAAGTTAAAGATACAATGAAGATGATAAGTTAACAAGAAAAAACTTAATATGTCATCTTGTAGGGGTCATTTTTCAAAGTATTTTGTGGTAGCCAATTCCCAATTGGGTGATTAACTTGGGTAAATCAACCCCTTTGCTTGTCCTGAAAGAAAAATGCTAAATTTTTTTATTTGCCATGCATGATGAAATTTGCAAATTTTGAATTCATATTAGCAATTTGAGGACTATAATAGCTAAGAAAGGTGTAAAAGATAAATTAATCAATTACATACTAAGGGGCCATTTATTTTACATGCACCTCTAGAATGACTTGGGGAACAAGTGAGGGGGTCAGTTCAACTCGGCCCTTCTTGCCCCCATGGAGGATGTCTCAAACAAAAACTAAGATGGTTTTTAATTAAACAGAGTATCCTTCTGGACTAGGGTAAAGAACTAATCTCGGATTCTCCTTCTTTTAGGAACATAACAAATAAGGTAAACAACCCCATTTCAGATCAAATGGGAGTAAGCCCATTGTGGGCTAAATTACATTAGTGGTGTACATTCAAGTTTTAAAATGTATTCCACTAACATAATTTAGTCCACAATGGACTTGCTCCCATTTAGTCTAGAATGGAGTAGTTTACTTTAATTCATTGGTTCAATAGAATTAATAGTAAAATGCCATTTAAGGGTTGGTCCATCGTTTTCATAGGTTTCTATGAACAAAAACATTTTTAGATCATTTTTCAGAGAAAAAAAATAGATGTAGAACTTAACCTCTAAATGGCCAATTGTCCCTTCATGGGACAAAATGGATTTTGGACAGGTTTCTATGACCTCAACTTTTAGTGAAACCTTTTGAAAATTTTTCATAAGATAAAAAAACAAACTTATTATCTTTGTGGAAATATAATTTTTACTTCAATCAGTGCCCGGGAGCCAAAATTATACCACAAAAAGTCCAAATTTTTAATTGGCGGGTAGAAAAAGAAATCCAAAAAAATTTGAAATTCAAATTAATTTTTTTTTTGTATAGTTCATTTTTTCTCTACATGTGAAGCTTTGATTCATTCCATTTGAATTAGTGATGTGAAAGCTATGAACAATCTTGTTTATTGGACAATGTGAGCTTTTTTTTGTTAAAATATCTTATAGCATTCTTTTCTGAATGTAATTTTCACAATTTTTCACAATCTTCTTTCTGAAAAAGTTAAATTTTTTTGCTAAAAAAATCTCACTATTGGGATTATTGTATTTCAATCCCATCTTAGAGATAATAACTATTTTGTTTGTTTTTTCAATCTTGGACCTATTTCTATTCAACAATTTTTTAAAGAACGAAAATCAAATGTGTGTTTTTTGAAAAAAAATTCCTAGAGACCTAGACTTTCAATTCAATTCTTCAACACAAAAAAATTTAAATTCAAAATCCAAAGTGCAATTTTTTTCCACAAATGGTAGACAAAGTCATCAGAAACTATAGGCTAGTATTCAAAAAAAAATTCCCAACTTTGAATGCTAATATGTTCTCTCTAATATGTTCATTCAAACTTCATGAAATTTTTACCACATGATTTCAAACAAGTAAAGTACAAGATCTTCTAGTTAGATTCTAAAAAACTATTTTTTTCCTTAAGCAAACATAACAAGAGTAGTAGTTTTGGGTGTTTTTTGACATAAAAATGGCCTTGATCCTTTAGAGATTAATACAAGTGGTTATGTATTTTTCCAAGCATTTCTGAATTATTTATAGATTTCTAAATATTTGGGATACATATAGACACCTATTTGTGACCGTAGGTCTCCTAAAATCTATTAACTTGCAACTTGTAAAGAGATGTGAGGAAATCAAAAACAATGATGGACTCTTGCAATAAAATACAATTTTTTCTTAATTCATTCAATGGCTAAAGTGATTCATTTAAGGATTACCTCATCTCTATTTTCTAGCTAATAATGGGGGTGATTTGAAGGAAGGTGTTTTAGAGTAGGCTACCTAAACACCTTGGGTTGGATCCCTTATTGGCTTCAATAAGACGATTAAAACTATATAATATTCAATCAAGTTCTGAAAGATTGTATATGCACTTAGAATTCATTGTTGTTTTTAATTATTGACACTAATTTTGTAAGTATTTGAATAGTTTTGGACCATCTCCACTAGTCTTGTAGGAGCCAATAAGGTGGTTCAAATTGTGTAATATTTAATCAATGCAAGTTTTAAAAACTATGATTTACTTAAAATTTATTATGGTTTTAAATTGTTGAAATTGATTTTGCAATTATTTATATAATTTTGGACCATCTCTCTTGTTAGCATCCACACATGTATTGAAGATAGCATCTAAGAGCCATGTAACCTCTCATATTTAGAGTGTTGCTTATCTAATTTATCTTTTTAATATAATTTATTCACTAGCTATAAACATAAGAAGCTTTGTTACTTCCTTTGTTCAGTTGATTATTTATAGAGGATACCTAGTTGGTACCAACAATGGGTACTTATTATTCATCTAGACCTTTCTTAATAATGAAATGTAAGCCTTTTCCATTTCTACAAGGTCCTCCACAAGTAAATGAGCAACCATAAACAACTATAGCTAGTGCTTTTGAAATTATTTGAACTTAAACGGAATTCTTATAGTAGACCAAATTTAACATTAGATTTTGCAAATGTTACTAAGGTCCATCAACCTTTGACTAGTCTTTATTGTATTTATCCATGTGACTAAATGCTATAAATTTTTAGTAGAGATTGTTATAGTTGTAATAGAAGTTTATGGAGAATGATGTCAATGTTTTTGGAGAACCTTTCTATTGCACAACATAAAGACATTCTACATTATGCCACAATATGAAGAGGGGGCTATTGCCCTTAGGTGTGATGTTTTCTGTGTGGCGACTATGTCTACTTGTAGCAAACAATGCCGACCCCCCTTGACGTGATTGTAGGGTGTATTATTCTACAAGTATGTGAGGTGTTGAAGTCGGGAGTGTTATTCTTGGAGGGCTGTGATGGCAAGATCTAGAAAGATCACATGCACAATTGCGTGCTGTGTTATTTGCCTCACATTAATGGGAGGATTGATTCTAATGGTTCACGTATTCAATTGGGTTGAAATGTGTGTTGTGTGGAAGCACCAAATGCGTTGTCACTATGGTATTGTACAATATTTGTTCCACTAGGTGGTGGCACATAGATTGTTTGAGTCTGCCCACGAGTCTACCTAAACTTCCACTTTAAACCACTCCAAAATTCAAAATCCTCCATAGTAGACTTCACTCATCATCCTTGAAATCCTTTCGAATTCAAAATTCTACAATTTAATTATCTCAAATACAAAAAAGCTCTTCACAACATCAAAATTGGATTAAAAAAATCAAGAGTTGCAATGAAAAGAAATTTACATTTAGGTCAATTTCCACACACTTGGCAAAGAATCACCACAACCTTCGACTCCAAAACAGAAGGTAGTATGAACAACTTGTGTTTAAAACACACAAGCGCCATAAAAGATCAAGAATGCCACCAATGTCCACAATCAATCCATACTGAGAATGCAATTGTGGAAGGAAGGAGGCGCCTTACAAAACCACACTAACATGTTCAAACAAAAAGGCGCAAAGATAGAGTTCTTGCCTCAAGTCAATGAACTTAAATAAGTTTAAGTAAGCTTAGGCTTAAGGTTAAACTTGTGCTATCCTTGCATTGATATGGAATAAAAAAAAGCAACAATAGGAAAAGAAACTCAATGTGTATTGATTAAACAAAAAATTAAAAATACATAATATCAAATGAAATAAAATTCCATTTAAATATGGTAATAGACTTATATAAAGGAACTAGTTTTATTTAAATATATAATAATAATGAAGTCAATATATAATAGACCTAAAAAAAGAACTAGTGTTATGGAACAAAAATAATATATAATAGATGGTTCTTTTATAATTAACATCTTCGATTGTAAATCTTAATGAACATATTATTAGATAGAGAGAAGGCAAGTACATTATTATACATCCCATTATGTAGATTGTCATGCTTCCTATCCTCCAAAGGTGATCTCTAGATATGTCATTTTAGATACTTGAAGTCTAAAAAAGTGTGACAAATTAGCACAATTTAATTTTAATTTTCTCTACATCAATAATGTACTATTGGAGAACCGTTCAAAACCAAGAAAAAACCAACACAATTTTCTTAGTACCAACATAAAAATGATTTCTAGTATTCAAATGTTTTTCTTGGACCTCATCATCAATGTACATTACAATGTTTTTTTTGGGCCCCAAATCAATAATCATCTGTTGTTCCAAGTGATGGCAATTACCACTTCAAATTTTTAGTAAATTCAAGAATCTTTTGAAATCTTTGAAATATCTTAAATATATTCATAATATTTTGGAATATTTTTGTAATCTTTAAAAAATATTTGTGCACATTGCATACATGTTTCATATAACTAATTAATAAAATCACATTGTGATACAAATTTGATTATTAAGAATTTTGAGTTGATTTATATAGAATACAATGACATTATTTTGAAAAATTCTTAATCCCATTATCTTTTTAAAAAAAAAATAATTGCTTGAATATTATGAATGTCCTACCATTCCCATGACACTTGAAATTACACATTTTCAATGCGACCTATCATAAAAGCACTCATAAATCATCAATTTAAAAAAATATATAACTAGATTTTAAATATTAATTGAACATAAAATCAATGAAAATAGAATGAATAAATGCATTACATATAGCAATATAAGTTATATGGGGAATTTCATTAAAATGGTGATTATTTTGTGACTTTGGCATTCTCACAGTTCAGACCGAGCGGTTTGAATTCTACTAGTGTCCTAGATTTTTTTAAATCTATACCATTATTAGATATCTAAAATCTAGAAAATATGTAGATTTTAAAAACCGATTGGTATGAAATCTACACCTTTCCTAGATTTAATACATCTAATAGTGGTGTAGAGTTCACAAATCTAGGACATTAATAGATTTTAGACCACCTGGTTTGAACTATGGGAACAGCACACTGTGAAAATGGCACATGGAATATCGCCATTTTAATGAAATTCCCCATTTATCTTCTTGCATCTAGTCACAATTAAAAAGAAGATGATCTATAAAAAATTTATGCTTCATTTCATATTCTAATAGTTCACTAGAAATTTCTAAGACCTTACTAGTTCAAAAGGGCACATGAAAAATTCATCTCACAAAATATATTAATCCCCAAAGGACTAAGTATCCAATCAAAAACATTCACAAAACTAGGTAGGTTCCTATGATATTACTTCTAAATCTATTATATATAAGTGATGCTATAGAATGAGATGGAAAGGTCTATTCCAATTATTTTGATCATTTTAAGGAATTAGGAATAGATCCATTTCAATCATATGTTCAACCTAAAGCCATCATCTGGATACTTCACTATGCCTTGTAATCCATATATATGTGTGTCAAATTTTTTTATTACGGGGGCTATTTATCTACTATTTCACAATAGATATGTACCTATCTTTTTTATTTCTATTTTTTTCCCATTTTCCTATACCCTATGATAGTTAAAATTGAAATATAATAGTTAGGCTCTAAAATCTTATGAAATATACTAACAAGTAGATTGGTTTAACAATAGCTGTAACTAGTAGATGTATTGCTTGAGCTTAAAGAATGTTGCACAACCTATAATACATTACAATGTATGAACGGACATTTTCACTACCTACGTCAATGTGATTTAAATAGTATAATTTCTACCAATAGAATTTCCATTCATGCCAACCTTGAGTTTCCACTTCTTTGGGTCATTTTTGAAGAGGCAATCTGAATATTGACTCCATGCTAGTATAGTTGACCCCAATGCCGGTTCTAACTAAAGTTATAACAATTAGTATTGTTTATAATTAGTATTGTTAGCATTGCAACCTACATAGCTTAAACCACTTCGGACATACAATCCTTTCAAAGGTTGCTATAATAGGTTCTAACCTAATGCAAAGTCCATGGATAATCTTTAAAAATCTTCCATAACACTTGCACCATTAAAAAAATAAAGTCTTGTTGTACACATAACTTTTTATTTAGAAGACAAGTAGAATGCTAATTTTGAAAATCTTGAAGCACAAAATGGTCGTCAATTGTCACCTTAGGCTGAGCTCTAAGAAACATCTTTAAAACTTTTTTGACAAGGGACTTGCGAATATCCCATCCATCCTCAAGGTCTAGCACTCCTCCGACCATCATAAAAGGGAATGATTCCTTTCCATCTGTCAAGAATAAAAAACAAAAGGATCTCACAAATTGAGGGATTTAAAAAAAATTTATGCAGGTAAAATCACATGAACAAATCGCCTCATATCATTTATTGGAACTTTATTTGGAAGCTTTCCTACAGGGAATAAAAATTGTTGTAGTTAATACTTATTAAAAACAAAAGTACTTTGGCTTATAGAATAAGTGATCTCTTATCTTTGCACTAAACTAAATCAAGTTTGTTGTGCCACCATGCCAAACAACTAACAAATGTTAGTTGCAAGCATTGGCAACAAGCTACAAAATCCTTCTACTAAACTTTTCTACACCCCGTTCTACACATGTCCATTTTGTAAACAATTGTCATAAAAAATGGCATAACTACATGACTTCTACAAAATGGTATAGATGATTAGAACATCCATTTTTGTTAGTTCATATGCTAATTTGGCAAAATTCCTTTTATTCTTACTACATGCCACATACAAAAAAGCATGATGACAAAGACACAACAAATCCTATGATAACAGACAAATCAAACATTTCAACAAAGAAATAGCTATGCGACATCACTTTGTCCATAGAGATTCAACATTTTAATGTTGGCTTGTACACTATAGGTCAATTCTAAAACAACACTCTCAAGCAACTTTAAAGCCATGGTGTCATCATCTTAAACATAAACTTTTACTACAAACACTAAAGTAGCCATACAAGCCCAGGACAAGTCCGCATAGCTCTAGTTGGCCCAAGAGGTTAGTAGATTTCTTAGTTGATCATGAAAAAATTGCTAAGACGAGGAAAATTAAATAACTTCTCTAAAATAGACCTCATGCATAATAAGGTTACCCAATCAAATCTTTAGCTATGGAGAGCTTTAACCCCTAAAGGACCAAGGTGCATTTTTTGGCAACATAGAAATTTTGGGTAGGTGCATGTGAGCGGAGATTCCACTCATTTGGGCTGAAATTTTTTGACAAGGTGTGGACAAGGAATATCTTCCATGTGCACTAATTTTTTTTGCATTTGGATAAACTAGTGAAAAGATATGATGCAAAATGTTGTTTCAGAAAAAAATTATTTTTTTCGAAAATTTAAATTTGAAAATGTTTTTTAAGATTCTTATATACAAGAAAAGCTTTGAATCATTCCATTTCAATCAACGAGTCAAAAGATATGAGTTTTTTTAGTTTGTGAGCACTTATGGATTCTCTATTCTAAAATAACCTTTGAAGTCCGTTATTTTATTCAATTTTCAATATTTTTGAAAAAAATTAAAATCATAGGATGTAGATTGTTTATTAGAACATTACAACTGTTGGGATTTGCATTTTCCAATTCCATAATTAAATTCTTAACAATTTAGTATTTTACATAATTCACTACTTTTTTCTAGTTACTATTTTTTTCTATATGTTGTACAATTACAAATGATTTGAAAATTTTCAAGCATGTAGCCAACTTGTCTTTGATAAAGAATCCAAAGTTGCTCAACCATTTTGACCATTTTTTCATACAAATTTGATCCTCTGAACCACAATTGCCTGGTTTTTAGCAAGGTAAAAAAATGAATTATGCAAGTTTAAACACTTATTTCTTGCAATCCACATGGTGGAATCTTCTGAAATTTTCCCACATCTTTCTAAACTAGTTTACTACAAGATCTTACAGTTACATGTGTCCAAAATTGATTTTTGTCTAAAACTTGATACTTGTAGTAGAAATGGCAGTTTTAGAGTGTTTTTAGTAAAAACATAGTCAAGGAACTTTAGGGGTTAATTACTTTAGTATCATGCTTGTAAGAGAAGTTTTAGGACCCCACCCATCTTCTACCCTCATCACTGCTCTCAAAGCTTGTAATGCAATTGCAAAGAATACTAGTAGATTTGCATCAATCTCAAATGATTTGTATCTTAAATTAATAACAACTAATTGAATTTAGACCATCTTTATTGAATAATGCCTGACAAATTCATGATAATTTGATATGATAATTTTCTTTGCATAAGAGTCCAAAATAAATAATAAAAGATGTGAAGTGGTGACGTCAACATGCTCCAGATATCATACAAATAAACTTGAGGTCAACTTGCCATAGTCTCCAAGCAGAGGTCTCTTTCTTGATGCTCTTGTAAATTCGTCGCCTCTATTAAATCCTAGGGCTATGGTTTCCGTGCTAGCAACTAGAACGGAGGCAAATAGCTTCCCATCACTTCCATTGATGAGTGTTGCAATGACATCATTTTGAACAAATATCTCCACTTCTTCTAGAAATATATTTCTTTTAAAGACTCGTAGTTTATTAAAATCACAGTAGGAGAGAATTGGGTCATGGTGATTCCTTTGAGTCCTTTAAAATAAAACATGAATGACAACTTTGCAACAGAAACAATGGCATTGATGCAAAGCGACAAAGAGTAGGATGGAGAAGAATATTTCAAAAAAGTACACATAGATAATTGAATTAGTCTATCAAACTAAGTCGTGAACTAAGTAGCTAAAAGATAGATAGATTTGTCTATCAAACTAAGTAGCCAAAAGTAGAAACAAAATTGAAGACAAATGTAATACACAAAAATACATGCAATTGAACTTGTCAATGAGAAAAAATAGATGTGAATCTTAGCTGAGAATGCTACTATGAGGGTAGCCATTCTTGATCCATGTTTGGTAAAAATCAATATCTGATTGACGATGATTTGGCTGTTCACGGATGAATCAGGCGAACCAGGGTTGACTGGCTACAAACTTTGGAGGCTAATAACTTTTGAAAAAATTATCCAAATTAGGCATATGAGATGTTTTTCGGCATCTACAATTTCTATGCGTGGGTGTCGCCTGCTCTATAACTATCAATTGCCTGATAGCCGTGTCGAAATCACAGATACTGGGTAACCGTGTATTTCCTACGGTTTACCAGATGCATCATAATGGTGACCTGTGATAACCAGTGAGCATCCTTGCAACGCATTTGCGTCAGCGATGGATTGCCAGGAGTTTTGAGCTGGTTGCGAAAATCTTGTACCGGTAGTTGGTTGTCAGGACTCAACATTCGCTGCTGCGATCCGATGCGGCGGAGCTGCATCAGGGTTCAACAAATTTCAAAAGTGTTCGAAGTGCTTTCTTTTACGGCTTTTTTCTGAGTTTGTCTCCGGGTTTTGGAGGTTCCTCGGATTATTTCACCGATGGTGTGAGCTTCAAGCTCAGTATCGCATCTCATTATCCACTTTGTAATCCCAATGCCACATGATATTATCTCTGTGGTGAGTTTTGAGTTTAGTTTCAAGAGCTTCATAAGAAGCAGAAATTCTCTCGCACCATGGGTTCTAGGGCTTTGAAACTGAACTGCGCGCGTTCCTGGAGGATTTCGTGGTGGACGGCTGACCAGATGTGACTGCTTGTGGATCTTTTTGTGCGCAGTTGAGGTTTTAGGGTTTTCAGGGATTTGGCATTTCGAGTTTTTTGCTTGTGGATTCCATAGAGGGAATTTAGGTGGTTATCAATGGTTCTGCTTCGACTTAGTATAGTTTGGCTGCTGATTGTTTGCAATCAGTGGCTTGTCCTTGTTTACTTTGAGTTTTGATGTGTGTATTTGATTAATTTTCTGAGGCATTCTATTTCTGTGACTCTTCAGGTGCCGTTGCAGTTCTTCGCTACAAGATCCCTCAACTTTTGCGCACAACCACGGTAGTTGAACTTTGAATGCCGGGGTTCCTGCGGACCGACGATTGAGCTAGCGTGCTATGGCTGATAATAGAACTGTTTTTCTGGTGTGCATATTTTCTACCCCCTGATGCCCGTCAATTTGTGCTGTACATCGGTTGTTTACCATCTTTCGATTTGCCAATCTGTTCAATTAATGATTATTTGCACTATCAAATATGTACAAACATGTGATTCCAGAGCAATTTGCTAGATATTATCTCTATTACAATTATCGAAGTATGCCAACTTATTTCTTCAGCCTCGCCACTTTCACTTGGAACTATTATGGCAATCAACCCGTTAAGGCTTACATCAATCTTCGGTTTCCACAGCCGACGTGTTCTTGATTTTTAGTAACGAGCATTTGGTTCTTTTTCGGTATAGGTCAACACCTTCATTGCACATACGGTCCTTCTACTCAACAACTTCTCTGCAGTCTGCGAAGATAAGTTGGCCGATGTGCACCTGTGAGTTTTCCATACTAAATATATCTGGCGTTGTCCATAATTTTGCACGCTTTTTTGGTGTTTATTTTTGTTTACTACTTTAATTTAGTACTATGACGCAATGGGCACACGATGTCTTAGAACACGTTTTTTAGGGTTCTCTTTCACTCTCTTCTCTTTTTTTCCTCCTATGTGAACCTTTTTACATGTTCGGTTGGTGGTCTGCTCGTTTTGAAGGGCTTTAGTTTGTGAATCTACCGCACTGGTTGTGACTGGGTGGCAGATGAGAATGTTGCCGTAACATTGCTGAGACGTCTTTTCAAAAGATTGCTTCGACTTGGAATAAAACATCTGAAATCTGAGTTTGCCTACTGTTTTAGGAGAATACTACGTTTGGAAGCAACTACTGCATTGTTGGAATCCAAGCTGGACAGTGTAGCTCGGTCGCGGAGTGAAGCTGGTAGAGTTTTCTTTTTCGCTCTGACAGATTTATCTAATGCCGTTCTTGAACACTTAGTACTGTAACTTTTGATTCATTGCATTCTTGGATGATCGCATACCGGTGGTCATCTCTGAATTTTTGTGCAGGTTCTGGATATGTAACAGTGGAACAGGATGAATAGCTTTATTTAGCAGTTTCTAGTTGGTCATAAGAGGTCGTTCTTTTGCCATATCTTGTTTTATTTTATTTTATTTTTGACAGAGACATGGAATGGTCGTTACTGATTTTTGTGATATAAAAATTGGATCCATCTGAATTATCTTCATCACAATTTGATCAATCGAATTGGTCATCTTCAAACCATGAATTCTTGGTCCTTTAGGGGCTGAGCAAAGCTTGTTAGAGGAACTAGGCATCAGTAGCGTTGCGAACGTAAGATTGTGTGGCTTAAGCTTCATTCCGTGAGGACTAATTTGTTTTACTGGAATGTGCAGGGAAAGCATCTGAATAGAGCACTCAGACATCATTGAGAAACTGACAGCGTGATTCAAAAAATTCGTGGGTGAACTGGAGTCACGATGAGGGAAGCCGTGGCGAAGGGGAAGGAGATGGGAGCACGGTTCGCCGGCACGCAAGACGTTGTGCGTGTGTTCAACCGTGCCCTTGAGCTTCTAAACAGCAACACTCCAGAGAGTGATCAAGAGCTTCTTGAGCTTGTGAAGAAGTCCAAACGCGAAATAGAAAAAGAACCATCTGCTCCTCCTGCCAAAAAGTCACGTATGACTCTTCTTTCGTATCTTGCTTTCTGTGACTTTGAAAACGTTTGTCCTCCTTACTTTTCCCGCGGGCTTGGTTGCTGATTCCGGCTATAAGTTGGCCTGTATTTGAAGACGTCTTCAATTTAATCACGCCTACTAAGCATGAGATCGATATTTGACAACAGTTTTGTCCCCACTATTTCCCGTTTTCATCCCTCACTGTCTCAGAGAGGGGTTGAAATTCTGAGGAACGTTGATGTTTTGCAGGTCGAGGACCTTCAGAGGTTGGTGATTTTCAGGCTCTAGGGCATCGTCCCAATTTAGCCACACTCACTGGTGACCATGTAAGAGAATACTTCTCTCTTGTATTTTATGATTCCAACGTCTGTTGCTCAGTGACTTTGTCTAAATCTCAAGACTCTTTGCACAAAATCGCATAGATTAAACGACTGAGATGAAAATGAAACCACTTGAAGTGAAGGAACTTCTTTGCATTTTGCCTTGGAACGTATAGGAGTCCAATATGACTTCAGGTTTATGAGACTCTTCCACACCACTAAGTGCTTATGAAACGGTTATGAATTTCGATAGTGTACCTTGGGAAGGCTTGCGGTGATATGGACGACATGTGACCTATGTAGGGAAGCGGACAATCCGGATCTGGAAGCGAAGGCACACCTACGCAATCCACGTCTGGAACCAGTGCTAGCGTAGCGCATGCACAGGTTCGACCGATTCAAATAATACGGAATCCTGGACGTGGGGGTGGAAGAGGTGAAAAGCCCAAGCGGAAGAGCGCTCGGTAGTATTTCCTTACAATACAAAGTTCACTTTGTTGTGCATCTTGGTGGATGTTCTGATTCCTATTTTTGACCCCTCCCATGATGCCTTGCACTTACAGGTACTTGTAAGTATGATAATTTCATCCCCTGACATTGTGCAACTTTTTAACTTCAAGAGATGTACATAAAGATTGCAAATTTGAGTGACCTTCAAAGACAGCCTATTGCAGATTCTATTCCGTCACTTGGAAATTCATTCAAGGTCTATTTTTGAAGCGATGTTGATGTTGAATGTTGATGTTGAAAGGAGAGATTCTCCCTGTCGTTGAGAGATAAAACGCTTCAAACCTACATTCCCCTCCCTAGCAGACTCTCTCACGGGTTAAGCATGGCTTGAGATGTATCTTCCCATCCTCACATGAACTAATTCTTAACCTTGCACAAAAATCATGAAGCTATAAGTGATCAAGTTAGTCATGTCTCTAAAAAATAGATAGTATTTGCTTTTTCATCAATTTGGATGTACTTTATCCATTTTGTAATGCTCTTGTCAAAAATTCTTGTAATCTATCCTAGTGGATGTAGGTTCCTTGGAAGTTAATGTGAGATGTTAGCATATATTTTGGTGCACTCTACTTTCCCTCTTACCTTTCTACATATGCAACCACAAGAGTACCTAATAACCACAAATCATGTGAAAATTTGGACATGTGTTCAAATTCATAATCTTTCATGTAACCATTCAAAGAATTGATGATGCTATCTTCCCATATGACAAAGCCACTACAAGAAAACATGTCCGAAATGACAGAAATCAGCCCCTCCTAATTGACTGAAAATTGACAGTTTTTTGTCAATTTGGACAATTTTTTGTCCTAATTCACAGAAACTTGTCAAATTTCTATCATTTAGGAGGGGCTGATTTTTGTCATTTAGGACACGTTTCTCTTGTAGTGAAGAGTCAGTGGTAAAATGGATTTCTTGAATCAATAGTTAATGATGAGTTGAAAATAAATCCATTCTACCTCAAATTTTTTTAAGACCCACAAATCAACTTGTTGACTTTTTAGGAGTTAACATACAACTTGTCAATACTATTTAAAAAAATGAAGGTGGATGGTTGGTTCATAAATATTAAATTAGCTACATTGAATGATAATGTGATAACTCATGCATGAAACTCAATATTTTCTTACAAATGATCCACTCTATAACATTCTTAAACTTCTAGGCAAGGTCCCTTCTTGCTTTCCATCAATCAAAACTCCTTTTACTATAAATTACAAAATCTTGAGTGCAACAATTTTTTATTGTATAAAGATCAAATTGGACATGCTTTTATGCTAACTATTTTATTAAAGAAATTAGAAATGATAATATGAATTTAAACTAATAATCAACAAGGTTTAAGTTAATTGCATCTAACTTTGACTTGCTTTTGAAACCAAAACCTATTAATTATTGCCTAAAATGTATAATTTCTATTGATGAGAGACTAAGATTGATTTTGAGTACATTTAATTCTAAAATTGGCATAACTTATTCATATGGTTTCCAAAAAATGCATACTAAGAGTGTTTGGACCCCCCTATTGACTCTTAACAAGATCCTGCACAAAAAGTTCAATAATATGAACCATGTTCAAAGATGCAATTACCTTATAAACCCTAAAAAAACACCCTTGACTCATTACTAAATATTGTTATGTTACAATCCAACTATACTATATATTATGGGAGATCAAATGACCTTGTTGTCATATGGGAACATTAGAATTTCTTGGGAAAAGGAACATGTCGCTTCTTTATAGTATCTCATAAATAAAAGTGGTTTATAGAATTTGTCATCTACATCCAAGAGATTGAGATAGTTGAGCCATTCCTAACACATACTTCTTTCACACTGGTTTTTTAAATTGATGTTACAATTAAGGTAAGTAAATCCATTATGGACCTTGAATCCAACTTGGTCTCTATTCCAAAATTCAGGTCCTGAAATGCTAGACTACTCCACATAAGCATTGAATTGGGTTTAGAGGCCATTTTGGGATATAAGGAAACTACACCTAAAATTGCACAAATAAGCAATTTAGCATGGCTTCCATTATTATATTGAATTTTTTGGGGGTGCGGTCTTGTTGGAAGCCAAAAGTGGATTCTAGATTTTCTAAGAATGCATATTTTGAACACCATATGAATAAACTACAAATTTTCGAAGTGTTGATAACAAAGTTTAGGATAAGACCAATTATAGACTTATAAATAAGGTGGAGGCATCCATTACCAACTAGTGCCCCATAGGCAATCAATAGGGTGTCTCAAATCTAGATTGCATTAATTTGCATTAATTTTGAATTCAAAGAAATTGGGTTCAATAACCAATGCGGTCCCGACACTGCTACAAAACTTGTACTTCCTTTTGTGTGCTAGAGTTACCTACAAGTACTCTCCCAGTGATCAATTTTGTAAGACTTTGGACATTGGACATGGGTTGAGCCCAAATTCAGGCTTTCATAATTCATAGTAATTTCAGTTCAAGCTGTAAATTCACCAATTTTCTACTATAGTGCCATTTCTATTTTTGCACTTTAGTAAATATTTGCTTTGCCAAATACTGCTGCAGATCATATCCGCCATGGCTTAAGTTATCGGTTATGGGTGGCTTCACCTTAGTAGAAGTACATTTTAGACAAGAATCTAACCTGTGTGATTTTAGAAAGCGTGTGATTTAAGGTGTAGTTACCTTACTTACCTGCTAGCGTGAGGCTGTGAGTCTTTCGGCTTCTTTCAGGTGTCGGCTGTGTATGAACTTGGTGCATTCAGAAAAAGTTTTCAGGCTTTTATGGATGGACTTTCTTGTTGTCTGGCGGGGAAGTCCACATGCAATGCGATTCAAACCTCGGCATGGAAGGAACGGTTACAATCCTTCGACTTGCGAGGAAGCTAAGTTAGCAAGGCGAGCTCCACAGTGGGACGACGAGCTACCACGACAACTGGTACGAATAGAAAACCAGTTCATTCAAGCTCCTTCTCTAACTCGGCGTATTCTTATTGCATCTAATAAGTTTGCGAAACTCGTCTGCTCGTCTTCATGGGTTAATTGAAGTGCTCGCTCTTTTAGGTCATACCGTGGAACCATGAATCTCCAATTCATTGTGTTTCTTTTAATTGGTGTGCAGGATTGTTGTTGAATTCCAATGTCAATCACTCTGTGTAACAAGACAGTCCTGTCCTCAGCGTTACGCCATGGGAGGCGAACGTTCCATTCAATTTCAGCCCCGACACTGTCATTTCTCCACAAATCAGTGTCTCACGCAGTAAGAATCGGCAGCTCGCCACCTGTGTTGGCAAAGTTGGTGCGATTCACGGGGCGGAAAGAGGTGTCCATCCCGTTCCGAGAGCGCTCACTCCCACCGGCGGAGTATCTGAAGGAGACGGAGCGAATCGTGAACGTCACGTTCCCGGACTCCGCAAGGATTAAGTACTTGGGCGACTCGGTGTGGCAAGCGCGACTCATGACCATCACGTTCTTCAATTTCTCGGCCACCCCTTTCACCGACGTCAGGTTCGCGGGATCCATCTCTACATCTTTTGTACGAACACTTCACAAGCTTGTGAAGTCGTCAGCTCGATGAAGTTCATATTTGCTTCATTGCACCTTGAGGGAGTCACAGTTGGGGTCGTGACTTTCTAAGTGCCCTCCAAACAGGGATGAAACCTAATTCGTCGATCATTGGAGATAAAGAATGAGAGACGGAGACATTTGCATAGAGAATGCAATAATAGAGGTTGTCACTTAATCCTCTTGGTTTTTTTTCCAAGCTAATAGGAATGAGGTTTAGAATTGAATTAGTTCCCTTAAAAATCGACGTAAGCTTTGAGATGAATGTGTCAATTTGGTCAGAGAGATATAAGGCATGCTCACCTAATTGCAACCTTCACCTAATTGCGTCACTATGTATACTCCCTCTTCATTTCAGAATCTAAATGTACGATAGTCATTCTTGTCTTGTCTTATGAGATTTGTGCCACATGAATAAGAGAAGATTGCAGCTCTACATTTAGGTTCTGAAATGAAGATGAAGATGGGGGTGTGCATTGTGATGTAATAAGGTAGGTAGGGAACACAATTAGTTTTACTTACCTTAACCTATAATCCTTTTGCTCATTTTAAGTTTCCGAACTACCTTTCTCCTGAGATCCATCTCCACACAGTTTATCCCAACACTTCCTGAATTTCCAGGGTAGAGAACGACGACGGGGTGCTCATCATCGACTCCTCCAAGCTGACTCTCGACGTCACGGGACTACCTGAGCAGTTCCGCAACTTGGATTTGCAACTGAATCTACACGGAGAGCTGCGTGTGTTTCCGAGGAAGTTTGAGGAGGCTTTGTGGGATTTCGGAGGGTTCGTGGACATTGGCGTGGCGGTGAACCTGCCGCTGCCGCTGTCGCTCATCCCGGAGAGGTTGTTGACGGGTGTGGGCGACCAGGTGGTGCAGCGCATTCTGGGCGCCATGGAGGGCGCTCTCTTGCAGGGCATTATTGAGGATTACAATGCCTGGTGTGCTTTGGCTCCAGCAGTCCCATCTGCTCAACAATTGTAGAGCTTCAAGGTTTTAAGAGTTTGGGGTTTAGGGTTTGGTCTGCTAATTTTGATGAAATTTCTTGATTGGTTCAGTGATTTGTAACAGACTCCGATTAGGGTTATTCTCTCCACCTGCAGGAGGAACAGACTCTTGATTTACTCCAGCCTCGCAAGAGAGGTCGGCGTTTTTCTTCTTTCCATCTTGACAGCATGCATCGCATTCTGTGTAAAGGAGACAATGTTCTTCAGCTCAATGGAGCTCACATAAGTCATGGCTTCGGTAGACTTCAGGAAATCAAATTTCATGCATCAGGGATTTACACTCCTTGTCGTGAGAAGTGACGCCAATTCTTGTAGTGTTATTTCTCGATGTGGCTTGGTTGTGGCGTTCAACAGGTTAGTACCAGTCGTGGATTTTAGAGCATCGAAGTTTCAGAAGAGGAGTCAAATGAAAGAGCCTCATCTCTGTGTACCAGTCAAAATATAAAGACGAAGTCACTATTAACACCCGTGTTTTAGAGTTAGCATGAAGCTCGATAGTTCGGTCTAGCTACTTGGCAATTATTAGTTTACGTTAAGAGGTAGTTACTCTACAGGTGACCTCCAATTGCAAATGGCAAATGCAAAATAAAGAAACGCATATCCTCCGAACCTATTGTATCCATGTCATATTTCATTTACAGCAACAATGCCTACATCATTCATTTAACCCTCACACTTCAGTATATTAAAGACTAATTATATAAATATAGCCAAAAGTATAGCAATGCGACTACTATAGGTACATGAAAGGATAAATATACAGATACTTCGGCACATACATGCTCGTTCTGCTGACAAGATGATGTACTACTTCCACTCATCTGAACTACAACCATGGCTTGCATCTCATATTGGTCTACAACTAATTCTTCCGTAGGCAAAGCTAGTGTTATAAAACTCTAATGTTTGCAGTGAATTACCACGCCTTTCCTACCTATCAAACCCCTCAGTCCATCTGCAGGAATACGAAGTCTGTTCACTTCTCTCAGAGAGTCTGCACTGAAGGACTGCGCAAATCACCTCGGTGCAGTATCGGTGCCCCACAAGCTTTCTCGGCATGGCGTCCTTCTTCAAACACTTGCCGGCCTCGAGCAATTGTAGTGATCACCTTCCCTGAATACTTGTGTCCCAGATACGGCGACACCTGGATGTGATCATGCAGGTGTTAAATTAGTTCTTGACCAAAGTATTGTGCTTCCAACAATGGTAATTCCTGTAACTGCACTTAATTGTGCAACCTATTTCTGAAATGAGCTCCTACAGATTCTTTCTTAGGTACAGCCCCTCTCAAAGAGAGCCGAGGGTTGATTTGGGGTTTAATTATCTATTTTCACCACTTTGAAAGTTCATTTTCTTTTCATTACGAGTCCCCAAACCGCACTCTAAACAAATGTAGAATTCACCTTTGACTCCCAACAAGACTCAACAAAAACTTAGACAATTTAATAATAGAAATCATGCTCAAATGCTTAGATGGACAATTTTAGGTGTAATTACTTTAGAGGAATAGAAAGGAACATCCATTCTCAATATCATTCTATGCAAAAATTGCTTCATGTGCACTTTCAAGAAGAAACTACAAGAGGTTTTGTACAAGGCAATGCCCTTGTCATTGGGAATTGTGAAAAAAAAAGTCTCCTTGTTGGGCTTCGCCCTCCTTGTTAGACACATTTTTTTGCACAATTCTTGATGACAAGGGACATTGCCCAACATAAAATGCCCACCAAAAAATGTAGGAAACTTGGATGAACAAAAAACTTAGAATGAAGAATAAAAAATGCCCGATTATGC
The DNA here is from genome assembly GCA_950106755.1 of Climacium dendroides. Lineage (NCBI taxonomy): Eukaryota > Viridiplantae > Streptophyta > Bryopsida > Hypnales > Climaciaceae > Climacium > Climacium dendroides. Next base: position 25,454,273 of record OX467087.1, on the reverse strand, counting down.
GGGTGAACCTACGTAATGCGTTGATTACGCAAAATAACCTACCCAACAAATGAATTGGGGATTTTTTAGTGAGGGTTTACCCCTAAAAGAGGCTTACTTGCTTGCTTTTCAAGTAAGGGTACTCAAAACTTCCTAGCTTTGGTCCAGAGCCAACTAATTTGGAGCACTGTGCACGTTTTCAGATTATGAGATGCAAGTATAAAAAAGAATTGACGTGCTGACAAAGGAGAGGTTTTCTCATACCCTGTTTTTGAAGTAGACGGGGTATTGGCTATCAATTACAAACGACGCCTCTGGATCCCAGACAACAATGTCTGCATCTTTCCCAGATTCCAGGGATCCCTGTTCATAACACCACAATATTAGCCATAGTCGCAACTGTTGCAACCACTGCGTGAAGTTGGAATGAGATAGAGAGTGTATCTGAGAATCTGGCAAAGGAAAACATGGAATGATGAAAAAGAAAAATCATGTCCACCGAAGAGATGAAGAAATGCAGAGAACCTTGTGAGGAAGGTTGGTCAGTTTCGCAGGAACCGTGCTCCACCATTTTGACAATTGTTCAATCGTAATGCCCCGGACACTTCCGTGAGTCCATGTAGCTGACAATGCAAACTACAAAAGCGAAAAAAAACTCAGACTCACATGCTTTCTTCAAGACCCTAGGATTCAGTGCACTTCTCACTATCAAGAACCCACAATAATTATCCGAACGATTGCTTGCTTGGCTACAACAAAACGCAAGATAACATAAAAAAAAAGGAAAGACAAGTTCACCATACCTGGATACCCGAAATACCACCCCAAGCCTTCAAGAAATCACCCTCTTCCAAAAGTTTCAAATCCGGAGTTGAGGGTGAGTGGTCTGTGGTTATCATGTCAACATCCCCGTCCTACACACACAAAAAACGGGAGGCTAAGAGTCACGTTTAATCAACCAACATACTTAGCAATAGACCAGAAGAGTTGAAGTCAGAGATCCTGAAACGGGATTTTCAGTAAAATCAGAGTATTTCAACAAACTTTTAGACAACATCACAGAGAGAATCTTCCGTGTGTTCTCCATGAGGACGCCTCTGTATAATCACTGTGACCATATGGTGACCACCCCAAGAATCGTAGGTAAGATTCTTTGTGATGCGCGCTGTCTAAAAGTTCGAGAAACGGTCTATTCTTACTAAAAGCCCAGTTCTCATTATAATCTCTCACCTTTCCTTAATTTCGGTCTGTCAATGTCCATCTCTCTGTGTATACGTAGGAAGAGATATAAGTCTTGTTCAAAGAACAAAAAGAAGAATAGGACCGTAACCCTAACCCGTCCAGGAAAAAGACTACTCAAAAGTTTGAAACATACATTTCAAGAAAGCTGGAAAGTTCTAATCTAATGTCTCACCTTCAACGCTTTCCACAGAAGTTCGCGATGCTTCGAAGGTCTTAATGGTGGAGCACATTTGTATTGAGTGGCTCCTTCTGGAACATCTTCAGCAGCAAAGGAAAGGTAATGTGCACATGTCTCCACGGTCACACTAGATCCTTCAGCCTTGGCTTCCTGCGCAAACAGTAATGTACATCGGCTCCTAAGAGAGTCAGAATCGGGTGAACGATGACTGTTTTCAATAGCTTACCGCAGGAATTTTATGAAACGGATGACGTACTTCCTCCAAGTATGTTGACAAAGCAATTTTTGCCTATTCTCTATTCTCTAACACTGAGATTAGCTAAGTCACTTGATGCTTCATGATTTATGTGTAAGGTTCTGAATCAATTCATGCAAAAAGATGGGACAAAAAGGAAAAACCTCTAACCAGGCTCTCTGAAAACACGCACCTGCTTCGCAATGAAAGTCACAAGTGTAAATGCATCTAAAACCATAAGACATGTGAAAGATCGGTGATAGCAAAAACATGTATACCTTGATATGAGAAAGGGAATCTTCTGCATCGGAGAGGTGGACAACATGCACATGAGCTCCCTCTGCAATACCTCCAGATTTTGTGTCTTTGGCCACCTCCATCAACTGTCTCACTGCTTCTCGCTCCCTGCACCAAAAAACAAAAAACACGGAAATTTGTCAAAGTGGAATGAAGTTCCGGTTGGGTGGCAAAGTTACCATTTGTCAAGACATATTCCAAACAAATCGTGTGGTTAAGAAGCTTGAGCTCAAAGAATAAGTACCATGTTATAGGCCTAGCTTCCAGATATCTGTCGTAAATGCGAGCATTGCCTGCTGGTTCCCCTGGAGCCAAGTGCGAGGGGTCAGCAGGTGGGTCTGTCACTTCCTGGTGCACCAGAATGGGACGTTTGAACTTTGCCAGCACTGGCAACGAAGCCTACAAAAGCAATATAACATTGTTATATCAGTACCAAAATATAGATCATTAAGAGAAAATCAAAGGTCATGAGCTTGCAATAGCTTAAAAAAATTACAATAGCCATTCGTTTTACATTTAGTCATCAGCTGGGCTCACAGAAAAGAAAAGCACCAATTCCATTCCATTCTATTCATTTTTTTCAGACCCACAGAGATTCAGTGCATTCAACCCTCTCATCCGACATGAAAAATAAAAACTCAGGTCTAAATTGCTCCCATCGAGTCACGTTCATACTGATAGGCTCCACCAATTCAAACATAGTCACCATGCTTCGATGTGCAAATGAAAACATAAAGTCAATCATTCATAAAAGGGTTGAACTTAGAGACACAAGTATGCACAAAATTACAAAACATTCATAAAAGGATTCAACTTATAGACACAAGTTTGCACACAATAACGAAACATTCAACAAGACAGGCAAATTTAATACACAAGCTGCTCACCTTTATATGATTTGCAGTGGTGGCTGGGAAGTCCGAGATTCCTGATGGACACATGAACGACTTCAACAATGTAATCGAGCGTCAGTCTCTCCTCGATTTAATTAATTGTCACTCATATCTGGTTAAATATGAACTTGGCATAATAACCCGGATACGCACAAATAAATAACCATGTAGTACTCGTTCTCTAAGATGCAAAACTTGCAAAGGATTCCTGGAACACAAAAATTGCTTAATTTATCATTCTTCAAAAATACACCTAGAGTAGATAAAATAACAAAAAGTAAAGATATTTTCCAAACCTTCAAACCAAGAGCGCCAGCTTCAAGGAGACCCTCCAAGACCGATGCATTATAAGCGTTGTCTGGGACTAAACCTCCCCAAAACCCTGAAAAATCCAACGAGCACAAATCAGATATCAAAGAGAATCTGCTCTGCATACTTACCTGTCAACATCAAAACAGAAAAAAGCCCAAAAAAAACAAAAAACAAAAACAAGAACATACTAAACTATAATCACAGTAGAATAATCTCGATCATACAGGACTCTATTTTATTAACTCAAAAATAAGGGTATGCTACAAACTACTTTTGATGGGTAGGAACTTACCAGCGTCGATATAAAGCTTATCTTTGGTGGATATTATCTTTAACCACGTCCATGCACACAACATAAACCTTACTCAGAAATCGCACAAGAGCATAACAATCTCTCAAAGTTGCAGCAGAGACGTGAAAGATGAAGAATTCTCCACACAAAAAATGCAGTAATTAGTTACGAAAAGACTGAGGTCAGTCTACCTTTTCCTTCAGAATCGTATTTGTCGTCGTGGTGGGGTGGGCATTCAACGGCATGTCCACAATAGCAGTCGTACCACCTGTTGGGCAAATCCTTCTAGAATTATTAAATACAATGCTTCACTAAATTTTAGAAGTAAAAAAAAGTCCTGTAATTTACAGGGACACTACTTGTGAGTTGAGATATACATAAGTTGGTGGAAGTTGAAATATTACTAGATTTTTCCACTTTCCACCAAAAAAAGAAAATTTTGTGACGCTACATTTGCAGGTGACTCTAATTTTGCCCTCACTAAAATTGGGTAAATCAGTGTAGTTGCATGTAACATACCAGCTGCAGCGGCCTTCGTGCCTGTGAGAAAACCCTCCCATTGGGTTCGCCCCGGCTCATTGATATGCACATGACTGCAACAAAAAAGCCAGGATTCTTTATTTTGCTTATGAATTCCCAAACATAGATCTACACGCCTACTATGAGCAGACAACTAACCCTTTAGTGCTTGAAATCTTTTTAAAAATTTTTGGCACGTTTTTGCTTTTATCCTTGAACAAATATACTGCTTTCCTCAAATCCTCAAATTGCTCAAATTTGCTATCTCTTAAGATTCCAGTTATATAAAAATTCAAGCACTTTGGATGAATGAGAATTATTTCGACAAACCACTGCCCTGTTCTCCGGAAGAGCTTAAAAAGTGGGTAATTGAATACTAAACCTACGCAAGAAGGCAGAAAGAATCCCTTCCACTGCCTTGCAACTGCAATGCTACATGGTTAAAGTTCGTACGCATCAATAAGTCCGGGCATGATGACGGCATTTCCATAATCCAATACCCGAGGCCCTCCGTCGGTGCTCTTGGGCGCCTCACTTCTCTTAGTCACAGAAACAATCCTTTCGCCCTTCACCTCCACTGCAACAAAATTGAAAAAATAAGAAAATCGTACACTCACTAAACAAAAACTGGGGTCTGAATGTTTGCTAACTTCTACTAACAGACGCAAGGACACGTTTGCATTTTGCAATACTAGGTCAGGATAAACGTCAGCAAAAACAAAAATTAGTTATGATCGTCCTCGAGAAAGTGTGGCACATCAATGCCACTACTTGTAAAAACTAATGTAAATTGTTTGGTTAGGGTAAAGAACCTGCATAAGGCCCAGTGCCATCAGGAGTTACAACACGGTTGCTGTAGAGCACGAAGTGGGTGTCGGGCATTAGACTACACCCCTCATCCACCTGCAATTCAAAAACACAACAAATCCATAAAAGACCAGCCATTTCAAATCCAAACCAAAATCAGTATCCCTACCACACACTAGAAACTTAATCGCATTCATAAGCACTCCAACCCGTGTTCAAAAACCATCACCCCACGAGCTGCCAACCGTTACCAAGAACAAGAACACAATTCCAGAGCTTCCAAGTCATTATTCGAACCACCATTCGCCATATTCACTACAACAGAGGGGAAAAAATTGACAAAAATTAACAAAAATTCCAGAACTTAACACTTTTCAACGCCCGTTTCAACCTCAAATCTGCACCAGTCCAAGTTTTCAGATCTTTGTGCACTTGAATATTGAATATCACAATTGAATATCACAATTTCGGTTGTTCGAAACACGCCATTACAATGAACACGCCCATATCACCATGTCGCATCCAAAATACAAATCACAAACAATTCTTTTGAATTCCCAAGACTCACACACACCACTCAGCCACCTCGTCAAACCGAGAAATCCAAACGAAGGACTAACTAAAGCTGCTACTACAAGTCCCACCACAAAATTGGATCCACATCGCCCTGCTTGACTGAATTTCGAGGGACTATGTAACAAGTCGAAAGCGAGCTAAAAACGAAATGAACTTCCTCCTCGAATGACTTGAAGGAAAGCTTTGGTTGGCAGCTGGGTGAGCTCCAGGGCTTGCTTGCTTACCTGCGTCTTCGGTTTGGCAAGGAAGGGGACGCAGATGAGAAGGAAAGCCAGAGTGAGCAGCAGCAGAGGCACCAAGGCCGTCCGCAGGACTCTGGATGCTCCGGGCTGCGCCATAGCTAAACGACTCTTGGAACAAAGTTGCAAACTTGGGTTGCAACCCAGACTTTGGAGAATGTCTGGGTTTGCGTCTTCGATTCTAGGCAAAAGGCGAAGGTGCAGCAACGGGGGTCAGGGTCCAGTTGTGATTTTTGGACTCTAGTCTCAGAGGAGTGACTGCACCAGTCCCTTCCTGGCAGGCAGGATTTTTGGATTAAAATATTATATTTCCCGGTGTAGCGATGTCTATCCGGATGTTCAGTTCACTGACAGTGTTCGGGAAAAACCGGCAGTCAAAGTTAGCCGGTGGAATTGGGAAAATAACCGGTTGCAATCTGAAATCATCGGCAAAACAATCTGGTGTACAATTTCTGTTCAGAGTAAACATTAGAGAAAACAACCGGAATCAGTTCTTCAAAAGCCGGTTCTGAATTGAAGGAAATTAGCCGGTAAAACTCACGGACACTGTTCACTGTAACACACTGGGAATGAGCAGAGTGGGAGTTGGTGATAAAATGGTATCTGCACCAGCTGGAAGTCTGCTTCTGTTGCCACTTGGCTGAGGTGCTATTCTGGGCGACTGGGCCACGCGATTTTCGTGTATTGGCGAAGATGCCGGCCGTACTTACCCGGGCCTACTGAGAGAGCATCTCCACTGGTCCGGGGAAAGTTCTGCTCTGCAAATCGTACGGCCGCTGCTTTTTGCTGGTTTTAAACTCCTTGGGAACAGGGTATTTTGCTCCTCAACCAATCCAAGCATCCGAGCTAGTTTGCAAAGCCAAAAGAATCTCCATCACTGCTAATCCAATGATTTCCTATTGTGACATGTGCCGTTGCCATGGTCCAAATAAAAGTAAAAGTAATTTATTCTAATGTGAAGGTGTGGGCTCATATAACGGGGCCCCCTTTAACTCTCCCCAATCATAGTCCCCGTCAGGAAAGTATCCGTCACAACCAATGATAACATGATGACTCACTTTTTGTGCCAACCAACTACACTAAAGATGATAAATAGTGTTCGTAACACTAATCACAAACCATAACACTAATTGTCAACAACCCGGTTAATGTAACCAACACTAAATGCCAACACAGACACTATTTGTCAATTATTGGAAATAAATTTTTTACAAGTTTACATTTAGTGTTACCTAAATATTTCATCAAAATGCAAAAAAAAATGTATGAACTCAAAAAACCTATTACATGCTCAAAAAAGTTATTGCTCAGAAAAGTGAACACGGCACTAAATGCCAACTAATTGAAGTTTAGAGCGCCCGGGGTAAAAGTCCAGGTAACACTAATCACAACATAACACTATTTATCATCATTAGTGTAGTGACTCAGTATTATAACTAAAGCCTCCCTCCAAATATATAGGGGAGAATTATACCTCTAGCTTGGGGGAGACATTTTCTTTGGTAAACAATGTTATGGGCTCGCGTCTTTGGTTGGCCTGCTAGAAGTAGCCTCACGACTTCGAGCACGGCTTCTCATGTTGTGCTTTGGTCTTTGATGGTGCTTTCCTAATTTGCTTGTCACATCCTTAACTTTACCTCTAAATGTCCAAGGCCTTTTTTGAGCTTCTAGGAATCTACTCTAGATTGAACAAAAAGCCAACATTTTGATAAGCTGTATCAATTTTTTTTTTGAATTGTAATTGTATAAATCCAAATTAGACATGTTAGAGATTAGATAGGTAAAGAAAACACAACAATATCACTTATGGATTGAATGATTGTAATGTTTAAGCATGAAGGTGTTAAAATTGTAAAATTGATTTCAATCCTCTTTTCACATGTCAAATTAAAAAATTTGGTAACCAAAAAAATATGGGGATAAAGGACCTAACATGCATAACCTCAATCAATTTATGGCTTCTCAAAATCCACTCTATAATTTTTTTAAATTAATTTCTAATGTGATTTTTTCTCCAAGATCTCATATATTTGAGGTTCATTTCCAAGAGCCCTCAACACTATGGAAAGTCAAGATTGCAATGGACATCCTTGCACAAAATTTTAAATAGAAAAATCATGATCAATCATTTTTTAAATCAAATTTTTGATGCTACAACTAGACTTTGAAAAGAATTTTTCAAAAATACAAACTACTAAAAATAGAAACTTGGTTAGGTTTTGTTTGACTTCAAAGTATTGTTGACACTAGAATTTGGTGCGTTAGGCATTTAGGGGTTAAAAGCCGGGGATGACAATGCCCATGAGTAAAACCTCTTTATTCTTTTTTTTTTTTTTAATCTTTTTAATCTTTTTTTTTTCTTGTTGAGATTATTGAGATTAAAATTCTTGGGCTTAATCCTAGAATTAAAATTCAACTACTGTTTTGAACAATTTTCCGGTTGAATAGGCTGATTTGTTTTTAAATTAGCACGTCAATTACTGGATGTAATTATTGTATTTTACTTATATCCGCTTGGTATCAATTAGGAATAAAAGAGACCAATAGTTGATACCGGTGCTTGTACACAACCTTGACTCAAGATGTCATATCAAAGAAGAATTAGTGATAATTAAACAAAGTACCATCATTGGGTCACATAAATTGCAAGATTATAATGTTTTAATGTTGAAAAAGGATGTTGGAATTTTTCTAGCAATACATTTGGAGCTGAAAATCAGTTTCTAAACCTAATCAAATGAAAAAACTTGAAATTGTAAAGTGATTCAAAACCACTATATAAACACATTGTTGAAAAAAATATCATTTAGTTGACTCATCGTGTCTACAAAATGGCTTTGAAATGTCAAAAAATAGTAAGAAAAAACACATCTCAAGTTGAACCTCCTTCTAAAATGTTTCTTAGTCACTCATAACTTTTTGGATTTATATGAAATGTTAAATACACAAACAAGACTAGTATGTGCAACTTTTCCAAGAAATTATTGGAAACAGACATTGTATAAAGGAGAAACAATCTGCTGAAGTTCATTGAATGTAATCCAAAATTGTCCAAATTTTGAACTTTCAATTACTCCCAAACATTCAAAACAACTTGGATTGACATGAAAATTTTACCAAAATAACAAGACTTCAAGAGCAACATAACCCAACAAATTTCATTAAAAAATGAACATTGGATGAAGGAGATACAAGTCTAAAAAGTTGCAGCCATCAAATGTAGTTTGGTGAACTCATATTGAACCTTTGAACTTTTATTGTCTTATAAAAAATCAATAAATCTTATGTTGATTTGAAAATTTTACCACACAAACTAGAAGAGAGAGCGCAAAGTTTCTAACAAGTTTTATTAATTTTGAACATCAAATACAAAAGTTACAACACTTTGAATTAGACTAAAATTATATGAAGTCACTTTTGGTCCCGTGAGGTGTTTAGGGGTTAATGAGGCAAGTTAATATTGTTTATGGGGGTAGCTACACAATAAGTTGTGTACACCAAAACTATTGTACTTTGAGACTAATTTTGCTAATCTTTCAAAATTAACCAGCAGGTTAAAGGTAAAACAACCCATTGTGGTTGGAATCTAGAGTTTGGCCTCATGCTATTGTTGAAAATTTTCAATTTTTTCCCACTCAAAGACAAATGTAAGAAACAACAAGTGCAATTGAAATTATATTTTTTCGACAAAATATGAATTTGTTAGGAATTTTTGAATTGTTCAATGCATCATGGCCCAAAAGAGTTTGTAGACTACCCCATAAGCAACAAAATCTAAGTCCAATAATGCTCATCTTACTACCTAATGTAGTCACAGTTTTTCTAACATAGAAGGCCTAAAAAATCAATTCTTACAATGAATTTCACACTGAAAAGTTGGAAGTTCCTTGTAAGGTCATTATTTACTCCATTACTATCATGTAAGATATCAATTGTGGCCCAAATCTCACATATTGAAAAACACAATGGGATCATTTTTTAAGTGACTACTATGGGTCATTTGACTGCAATGGGTTGTTTTACCTTATCTCTTGCTTGAGATCTGAGCAAAATATTAGCTTGAACTCAAAAGGACTGATTTTAAATCTATGCATGTATAACAATGTGCAGGAACTTGCTATCATGTTGCTCCTACACGAAAACAAAACAATGGCCAGTAGGTCTTATATTATTCTATTGCTAATTTCATGTCAAGGGTGTGTAAACATTTTTGACTATTTTTGACTGTTTGTCTTGTGAATTGAATTAGAGATTGTTTTTCAGGTGAATATATAATAACAAGTAGACACCTTATACACATCTATTGGCACACTAATAGTTTGCTAGTTGGCATGGATATATGTGAGGATTATCACCTCCTAAGGAATTTTCTTTCCAAATGACACCACTAGCGTTGGAAGGATTATTGTTGTGACAATAAAATTTGCAACTTCCTTTACTCATCTTTTTTTGTTATTGGAATTGTTTGTCTTCTGTATACAATGTTGTCAAATTAAGGTGTAATAAACACCAATATATCTCTTAGGGTTTCATCTAGGACTGCAGTTGCATCGCAAACAAAAGACAATACGTATGAATTGTCTTATGAATGGAAAAAGGGAAAACTTGCTTGCTTAGTTTTTTCACACTTTAGGGACATTTTTTTATATACCCAATTTTTTTCCATAACATAGCTTCAATTAGCTTTGTCGCTTGATCTGGTCATACTTGACTATGGAGCATATATATACTACCTAATTCAATATAGTAATAGCAATGTATGATTTAATTTGGGACACGCTATGATATGTTATATTAACCCTTAAACAACTTTGAGGATGTTTTCCAGCCAATGAATGACAGAGAATCTCTTCGTACAAGACAAAAGTGCAACTATTTACACTACAACAAAAGTACACTAATGATGGTATTTAGTGTTATGTTACTAATAGTGTTACTTGAGCTTTTACCCTACCCACTCTAAATGTCAATTAATTGGCATTTGGAGTTGACCCACTCCCCCCTTTCATGTTCCTTTCCTCCTTCCATCCACCCCTCCTGCCCTCCCTTCTTCTCCCCCCGCCGCCCTCCACATGGCCCCCCAAGCCATCCCCCCAGCTGGCCCCTCCTCCTCCCCCTCCCCGCAGCCCTCCTCTTTCCCGCAACCCTACTCCCGCCTGGCTCTCCCCCACCTGGCCCTTCTCCTTGGACTTCTCCCTTGCCTCCCCTTCCCTATCTGTATTTCTCTTCCTGCCTTCCTTCATTTCTCCACTCCGCCTTGTCCCTCCCTCTCCCTTCTTTGTCATTCCTCCCCTACCAAATTTGTTCAAAACTTGTTATATTTTTGCAGGTATTTTTTGAGAATTTCTTTTGAATGCCATGGATGTTAATGCGGTCCCTTAGTCTCCTGCTCTTCACAACTTGAATCCAAATATTGTTACTTCACGTGTATTGCAACAAGTTTCTACTATTGCAACACGAAAGTATGTTATTGTTTGGATGGTTGAGGACGAGTCACTACATGGTAGTAAAGGCCTTTGTGGACACACAGTTTGAGCTTTTCCGCAGCATTTTCGAGGACAGAAGAGTGCTAATCTTATGAGAGTATTACGATGGTGAAAGCTACGTGATACATTCTCCAATGACAATGGTGAAAACTCAAATTTGGCGCTTTCTTGTAGCAAAAACGGTGTTGGAATTTGAAAGCGGTTTAAGACAAAGGCTACTCATGGATGTGGCCTCAAACGTTCTGATTGGGTACTATGGCTTTACCCTAAACTTCTTGATGCATTTGGACGGTTCAAGAAGATTGGTGTGAAATTTTCTCAGAGTTTACTAATTGAGCTAGCATTGAGCATATTAGTGGCTCCAGACTCTCTTTACACACATCAATCTAGAGATCCAAAAGATGATGTATTGCTAGTACACAAAATATGTCATAGTTGGATGCAACAATTTATGGATGTTCATAATATTGTTCTCTTATCTCAATGAGGTAGATTGACATGTAGTGTAGAAAAAGAGCAATTCATTGAAATGCAAACAGCATACCATTTGGGTGTGTTGCAAAGGGGATTTCAATCTGTCTTGTTAGATGAAAACCTCATAGAAAACATTGATGAGACTCATTTTGTTGTCAACATTGACAACGGTCGTACTTTAGGATTTTGTGGAGACACTTCTGTCAAGTATGCTAAAGTTGTTTTTAGTGGAGATTCCATGACTATGGTTGTTAGAATCTCTGGAGGACATCGGGCCATGATAGAAGCTCCTATGCTAATATTCACCAATGCAAATAGTAATTATCCCATTAGAAGCCTCAATGATGACATTCCAGGAGTGACTTTCAGAACAGGCCCTAAAGGTTGGATGGATCAAACACTTTTTCCACAATACTTTGAAGAACCTCGGGCTTTTCAAGCTGATGTGCAACATTGAACTAAGATGGTTTGGGTTCATAATTGCACTAGCCACAACATCACTGCTAGATTGGAGACTGTATTGACTAAAAAACAAACAGTTTTGAGGTATCTACCGCCTTGTTCAACACATCTTTGCCAACCTGCAGATATATTTATCATTTCAAAGATAAAAGGTGCATGGACCAAGTAGTGGGAAGCCAAAAAGCCAAAATTAATTGGAGCCAATGCTTGGCAGAATACTGCTCGTAGAGATGGTCAATGGTCTGAGAAGCTTACTAACCTTGGTAAGAGATTTTTTCTTTAATGGCTGTTGATAGTGTTGAAGATGTCAACAGACAAGTAGATTGCAACAATATGTCTTATGCTAGAAAATCCATGATCCGTTGTGGCATGACATTAGGTGTTGATGGCTCTTGGAGTTTGGGTCAACTATTTCCACATCTTCAAGAAATAGTTGCAAAACATCATCCATACTTTGATGGGCAATATGCTAGGCCAATTTAGATATTGATTTTGTTATTTTTGCATTGCTTATAAATATGAAACTTTGTAAATTTTTTCTTCAATTAGAAGTTCTAGTGATTCATATTGTAATACAAACTATGTATTTTGCATTTTTGATAATTTGAACGAGTATTTTATATTGAATTGTTTGTATACTTAATCAATTTTTGTTTTTATTTCTCATTCTTATCATGTGAAGACAACTCCTTTTTAGGATTTTGTTGCTTGTATTTTAAAAATTAAGCAATTTGAATTTTCAAAGGTTTTGAATTTTTATTTAATGAAGTGTTCATTTGAATAAACATTTGTATTTTTAAATTTGTATTTTTTTCATTGCAATTCAATGAAATAATAGGTAACACTATATGTAAACTTGTGAAAAATTGATACCTAGTAGTTAACAAATAGTATCTATGTTGACATTTAGTGTTGGTAACATTAACAAGATTGTTAATATTTAGTATTGTGCTTCGTAATTAGAGTTGCCAACACTAAATACCATCATTAATGTAGTGTTTTATAACTGCAAAAATATGACTAGGGATGATTGGTGACTGCTCATAGTCATATTCTTGGATGCCAACACTTTGGGAAGAAATATGTGCAAAATATAACTGCTAGTCATTTTTGGGCCTTGTACGTCATAAGCGTATACTATATGCCCATTGGGAACACCAAAGTATTTCATAGAGAACATGTTTAAAGAATGTTGACTCATATATTTAGTCATATTTTCATGGGAGTGACATTTTTATTTTCGGGTAGCCCAAGAAAAATATGGGCAATCCCAAAAAAATATGGACAAGTCATTGTTTAAAATTTTGAAATCCTAGGCAATTCCTTTTTTGGATTTTCAAACCTAATCACCACTTTTTTAGAATTTTAAAACCTTAGCCGTCATTTCTTTAGGGTTTTGAAACCCTAGCCGCCACTTTTCTTGGTTCTTCTTCTTTGCCTTTGTTTTCTCTTAGCTCTTACTTGTTGTTACTTCTTAGTTGGTGCTTTTTAGTTGTTGTTACTTGTTTTTTGCTTCTTAGTTGTTGATTTTTGTTGCATTTTAGTTTTTATTGCATCTTAGCTCTTGCTTCTTGTTGCTTTTTAGTTTATAAATCTTGTTTTTTCTTCTTGTATTTTAACTCTTTTAGTTTCTTAATTGTTGTTTTTTAATTTATAAATCTTGTTTCTTAGTTCTTGCTTTTTGTTTCCTCTTATTGCTTTTTAGTTCTTACTTCTTGTTTCTTTTTGTTGTTTCTTAACACTTGTTTCTTATTGCCTCTTAGTTGTTATTTCTTGTTGCATCTTAACTCTTGCTTGTTGTTATCTTTTAACATTTGCCACTTTGTTTTTTCTTCTTTCCTTCATCACCATTTTTATTCTTCCTATTCTAAACTTGTGTTACATATTTTGTGTTGTTGTAAACCTTAGAAAGTTGAGGTTTATTGTTCATTCACTAAAAATTGACCTCTCATTTTTTTAATTGTATATGCAAGTAACAAAAGTTGAAGCAAAGTTGTTGAAGGCTACTTGCAACCCAATAGAACTATCTTCACATTATTGTAAGGAATATAGGCTCTATTGAATTTTGTGAATGATTTATTGTAATATATATGTTTTATATTATTGGTTAATAAATGTCAATGAAGAGTGTTGCATTCCTTCTTGCATTTTCCCTCTCCAATATGATTATCTCATGTATATCTCTAAAGTCATGTGTATGTGTTTTTAACTACATGAAGGATTTTTTTCAGTTGTTAAATCATCTTGATGTATAATTGCAATGTGTCATGTCCATTTAAAATGCATGAAAAATGTACCTTTAGTTTGTAATTAAAGCTATTTTGAACTTCAATCACCCCAATCACAAACTACACACAAATTTTAAAAATATGACTCTCAATTATCCAAAATATCACTTGCTTGAGTTACATTTCACAATATATATATTGGCCAAAATATAATTAGTTATAGTCATATAATGCTCATATTTATGTATGTCAAAATGTAACCTTACACATCTCAAAATATGACTACAATTAGTCATAAAATTACTAATGACATTTACATTAACTACCATGTCAACCAAAAAAATAACTCACAAGAGTCATATTTCATATTAGCAAAGAATATGATTCACAAGAGTCATATTCATATTCCACATCATTCAAAAATATGACTCATGAGAATTATTTTTCAGATAGCAAAAAATATGACTCACAAGAGTGATATTCCACAATTCACATCAACAAAAGAAATGACTCATCACAATCATATTCCACATCAACAAAAAATATGACTCATTGCAGTCATATTCCACATTAACCAAAATATGACTCATCACAATCATATTCCATGTCAACCAAAATATGACTCACCACAATCATATTCCACATCAACCAAAAATATGACTAAATGGAGTCATATGTCACATAAATTTTTTTTCCTGGGTAGCTAAAAAAAAGTTAAGCCCTCAAGAGTAGTCAACGTATACACCACGTTGGCATATTATGGCTAAATATGGATATTTATACCCCTCAATCCATATGATTGCCAATATGATTGATGTTTGAAGTGATTGCTTTTAAACTACTAGAGTCAGTCATATTTTGAGTCATTTACAGTGATTCTGCGTGAGTCATATTTTTTGATTTTACGACTCACTACAGTCATATTTTGCAGTCATAAATCATTGCTTTTGTTGTAGTGTCATCCTCCAAATTAAGAGGATGTCTTCTAGAGTAGCTTGTCTCCCAATAAAAGCTTTTTTATTTTTTTAAGTCAACACTTCACATGGTACCCCAACAGATGATTTCTACGGTGACCGGCCCATCGTCTAAGGGTTAACCTTGGACTTCAAAGCTATAATAGATGTGGTTTATTTATACTATACTTCTTTGTAAAACTGAAGATGGTTTCTTAATTTCAAAACAACGATAAATCAGAATTTCTATCATGAGTACATTTTTTGAATGGAAAACAAAATCTACTTTGATTCTACTAGAGAAATATTGAAAAGACATTTTGTTTGTTAGTTTGTTTAGACCCTAAAGGATTTTGACTATATTTTTATCAAAAGCACTCTAAAACTATCATTTCTAATATATAACCCAAAATTTAGAAAAAAAAACAAATTTGGACACATGTAACCATAAGTACACTAGTTTCTAAAGATGTAGAAAAATTTCAGAAATTTCCATTGTGTAGATTGCAAGATAATCATGTTTGAAGTGACAAAAATAAGCCCTATCATAAAATTGGGCAACTACAAATGTGAAGTGACACATTTTATTTTAGAAGCATATAGTACGTTTGTATAGTAAGTCCATGTGAAGTGACATTAACTACATGTGCAGTGTTGTTCATATAATAAGTGCATGTGAAATGAAGTTCAACTATGCTAACCATATGATTTTTATAAAAATGATATTTATTTGCAATATTGGTTTCATCAATCTCTAGTTCTCTTGTGAAAACTACTTGTTAAGTAAAGTTCAACTATGCTAACTATATGACTTTTATGAAAAAGATATTTATTTGCAATATTGGTTTCATCGATGTTTAGTTCTCTCATCGTAACTTGAAATTGTGTATCTAAAAATATTCTTCTTCTCAATATGTATGATCTTTTCACGAAGTGTATGATGCAAGTGTAGTATTGTTGGATAAGATGGATTTTTCTCGTAAAAAGCTTATTGCAATCTTTGTTTTCCAATTTGCATCCTTCATTGCTCTAATATTCACATCTTTTGACAACATTCATGCTAGTATGAGTTTGAATCAAAATGCTTTGCTTCTTATGCTCCAATTGCTCCTTGAAGATGATGAAAGTGAGAAAGATCTTGATGACAATATAGAAGATACAACAAATAGTTTTCAAACTCATGTTGGAGAAAAGGCAAAGAAATTAGCTTTATAAGAGGCAATTGTAGTGATGGTAGAACAAGCTACAAAGCTTACTTAAACTGTGAAGGATTTTGAAGTTGCTAAATTGACTCTTTTGCAAAGAATGCTTGCCACAATAAACGAGTTAGTGAAGAAGTTTTAGAATTTATAGTTCAATAAATGAGCCCAATAGCATGTGAATCATATAGTTTTCATGATGGGCAAGTTTACTAGTAGACTCTTGTGATCAAGAATTTGTCTTTGATTAGAAAAGTGTGTATTCAAGAATTAATTATATCACTATGATTTGGAATTTTTATGGGCCTCATCAGAAGACACTTATGCTTCTCTGACGAGGAACTTTGACCTCATCTGAAGAACATGGGAATGAACTTGAGAACGTGAGAACGCTAAGAAAATCATAAATGTTGGGATCCAAGAATCTTTGTGTGTAAGACAAAAGTGCAACTATCCATCCCGAGAAATTTATAGCAAATTCATACTTTGTCAAAAAAATATAATTTCAATTGTTCTCACTGTTTCTCACACTTGTCTTTATATGGGGGAAAAATTTTAGCAATAGCATGAGGCCAAAATCCTCATTCTAAACACAATAGGTTGTTTTACTTTATTCTAAGGCTAACTTGAATTCAATCTTTCATTTGGGAGCAATATATATGTATGCTTCCAAACCAATTACTATACGTTGAAGGGGTGGTCTTGAAAATCATCCTTTTGTATTATTGTGTGAATGATTGGTCTAAGAAATAGCAAAAATACTCAATGGAAATTAAAGTACAGTAGGAGATCTTCCCTTTCCAAATCCAATTCAAGGATGAATACTTTTGTCCTACGCATAAAGATTCCCTATCATCCATCAAATGTTTGATGTCCGTGTTGACATTCAAGGGTTAAACATAAAAAAGAGATGGGAATGGATGATAAGAATAAATCTTTCAAAAAAATGCATCATCTTTTAAGTTCTTGACTAGAATCAAAGTAAAATACAATCAAGATTCCAAATTCTGGAACAATACAAATTTGACATTGCATTGGAAGAGCTTGACCACTTAATTTCCTTGTTAAAACACTCATTTCTAAAACTACACATTTTGCAATGCCATCTTCTAAGCCTGCCGACCAAATGCAAAGACAAAGAATCAATCAATAATGTAATTTTTGTTATCTCCTTTTCTTCTTCAAATTAGAAGACATGGACGTGCTTGCAAGGAACAATAAATTCTTGTAAAGATTCTAAATGTAAATATTTGTACCAATTCATACCTTTTGCATTTAAATGAAAATGTTAGTGTTATTCTTAAGTATAATATGTGATTTTGAAGGCAATTCTATAGGGCCCACACATCTTGTTTATCCAATTTGAGAGATGCATGACATACAGTTTCTGGAAATTTCAAAAGCCAACAACTTTAATCTAGTGACTTGTTTGAAAGGTTGCATAATATGTAGAAGATGTATAAATTCAAGAACAATCCATCTAACATTGGAAAAAATTCTCAAAATTAAACTTCATAGTCAATTTCTTGCTAAAACATCTTCCAACTATCTTCAAAATATAAAAATAAAATAAAGAATCCCCAAAGAATATCATTATACATGAAAGGAAGCATTGGAAATAAAATATTTAACCAAAAAATATGGAACAATAACATAGAAGAAAAAATGAAAATGTAGTTACATAATCAATAAAAATACTATTCATATAGTTTTCTTAATAGTTGAAAGTCCTAAATATCATCTAGTATTGGAGTATGAAGTTTACCCATACTCTAAGGAAGATGATCCAAGATAACATGAATATTACCTTATGTCCCTAAGCTACTTTTTACCAAATAGTGATTGTACTATGGCATTTGGATGCATACACATTCTTCTCTAGTCGAGGATGGAGTTGAATTCCAACCAAGAATTTCAACCTCATTTGATTTACAATTGTGAAATTCAACATGTATTATTGTTAAATTTTAAGCTTTCAACATTGTAATTGATGCAATAGCAACTTTAGATGACGTAGATATGTATCTTTGAAGTTCAGTTTGAAACTCATTAATCCAAGATGCAATAAATGTGTCATTTTGCATTATAGTCAAATTATGCAAAACTAAACATGTTGTAACATGAGTTGCTGCAATTGATAATCTATTCATTTCAAGAGTATTTTCCATCCTAACTTTAGCATTTCAACTGTATACTCAATACACATTTGAGAACAAAGACTTTGATAAAATTCCAATGTGTTTGTTCTCTATTGGATCCATACTTGTTACCAATATATAATGCAAACATCTAAGAACAAGGTTGATAATCAATATCACATACCTAATAGTGCATACAATTTTAGTTATTCTTTCATATAATATTTTATTCAAATGTTCTAAAACCAAATGACTAGGTAATGGTTGTTTTGATTTTCTCACCTTCATTCACTCTATACAACATTTCCATAAAATCTCTCAAGAGACTCTTTCCATCATCATTAGGGTTCTCTAATAAAATTTGGAGTCTATAATGAAAAATTCCTCAACAAATTCTAAATCCTAAATCTCATACCAGTAAACTTTTAATAATATATCACACTAAATTCTCACATTGACTCTCACCAATTATTTAGTCGATCCTTCTTCAAAAGAACCTCCAATACATTTGTGATTTGAATCAATGATAAGAAATCCAAAAATGATGGCAAAATGGTGGCCAATTTTCTCAAGGGCTTGTTTTGGAAAAGATTTGGTAATGGTCTTTGACATCACATGTGCCAAATGCATATTTGATTGTGTCCAGAGCAATAAAATCAACATTAAAGTGAATAGGAGAATCAAAAATACTACGATTGATCAATCTCTTTCAACTTGCATTACACAAACGAAGACTTTGATGTCCCATTTATAGATAGTATAAGGTAACTATACTTAATTGCCATTGTCACCAAAAAGTACTCTTATAGATTCTTGACTAAGATGTACACAAGTCATTACATGAGAATTCAGGGTTGATTTTGGGTACACCATAAATCAATACTAAAAATTCAAATTCACTCAAATGGTATCGCAAAACGAAATGCTATGATGCATTGGAATCCTCTTACTTTTCAATAAGACAATTTTTTCTTAAGGTAGTATAATAATAAGAGCTATATTCAAATACATATTTTAATGCTTATAGATATACATACCTTTACAAACACATCTTTCACATCCCTAACCCAATGTATTGTAGTTCTTTTAAAATAGGCCATAACATTACAAGCACAAACCAAGCTCAATATCAAGCACCATTGACTCTCAAAGCAACTTGATCATCTTCTAGACTTAAGTGAGCTATAGGAAGTAACTTGAGTTAAGATCCTAAGTTAGTAGAACAAACCGTGCCAACTAAATAGGAAAAGCATTACTTGCAACTTGCATTACGCTATCTAGGACTTTGATATTCCATCCCTAGACAACATAACAAACACATGCATGATCACAACAATTTCACAATCCTAATCCCCAACATATTGTAGTTCTTACAAAATAGGCCAAATATCACAAGAAACTCTGCCAAAATACTAATATATCTAATTGGGTGGAGATCAAACTCAGTTGATTGAATACAATTAGCTCTCATAGCAACTTGATCAAACATAGAGAACAACAAGATTCCAAATCATCCAAACTACTTACACCAAAATAAAGAAGAAAAATCCAGCAAGAACATAAAATTGCTACCTTCAAACACAATGACACAAATCCTATAAACAACGCAAATCCATTACCCAAGCTTCCAAACCAAGACTTAATCTAATCATGCAATATTCTAAACTCAAATTGATCGACTCACAAACAACAATGAAAGGAGTTATTCTCACAAATGACATAACATACAAGTGAAAAAGAGCAAAGAAACCCAAAACAAAACCTTTTGTCCTTTGGACAAGTTTAATTGGGATCACCCTCCCAATGTGATCACAAACTTGTCCACTACAAGTCTGCCACTCCTTAAGTGACTGCTTTCAAGGGCTTCATTCAATTTTTTTAAGTTAAGATGCAAAATGTGTGTCAAGGAAACAGTTAGGGTAGGAACATCTTGAATACGGTACCTTGATTCTTCCTTGAATTAGGAGATGCATAGGGCCCAAGGTGTTTGCCTGCTTCTTCAATAATTTCATGTTGGAACTCCACTAAATTCTCATTACTCAGCATACAAATCCATCTTGGATGTATCTCACAAAAAAGTCGACAAGGCCTGATATCATGTCAAGGTGATAAAACGAAGGTCTGAAACATACAAACGGTTGCACTGCCTCAATGGAAGAAACTGCTTTCTACTGAACAAAGCACTACTTAATGGCTTAAATTGTACAGTACAGAGCCCCCATTCAGAGCGGTGTGGTAGTGACTAAGCCAATTGGGCTTGCTAGATGGTCTTAAGCAATGAGTTTTCTAAGTAAGTCATAAAAAGGATGAACCGGTGTCAACCCTAAAAGGCAGCTCCTTTCTGGAACTCACTTCTTCTTTTGTGGCAACCTTTGCACAACCACCTGCAACGATCGTACCCACATAGACAAACCAATAACACAGATTAAATTGTGTCCTTCCAGGTTTGAAATTTCCTACGAGGAGTGTGAGTTCAAACTGAAAGAGGTCCATGATTCCACATCTGATCTCTGAAAAATAAGAGTCAGTTTATTTCCATACCTTTCCACTGTTTGACTTATCTCCCACAATTGTTTGACAAGACAATCTCCAGCTCTCAGGTTTCTGCACGCAAAGCAACGTGGATACAGTTTGCAGTCAGAGACAATATCAACCCAGTTTCTAAATCGCATCTTGAGAATAGGATGCCGCAGATTCACTGTCGATTAACAGGCCCATACTCTGGCTCATCAGTGCTGGATCTGCTCTTGTGCAATTTCAAAGTTATAGGATCCAGATCAAATGTCTATCTAAGCTCATATTCAAAGAAACAGGAGGAGAATAGGGGACCCGCTGTGCCCGTCTATAAAGCATTGAGCCTGGAGGAAGAGCTTTGCAATTGAACCTAGTTTCCTCCCTCCAGATGTTCTTTAGTACAAATTCTTTAGTACAAACTACACTGATTTATTGTATTGCCCAACTGTCAAAATTAACATCCCCACACATTTCATTTTGGGATGATATACGTTCAATATAGTAACATTGCAGCCTGCACTAATGTAAATATGTTACAAATAATGTGACTTTGGTAAATTAGTATCACACTCACGATCAAACAGGATAAATCAGCGAAGTTTTACGTATTAGTGTTATTCCTATTAAGTCTCGGCTTGTTTTCTCACTTCTGAATCACAGAATTGAAAGTTCTGACATAGAATTAGAATTATAACAGAAGTAACTGTGCTACAGAAGATTATTACCTTTTTCAGGTACTTGTACTCGGCATCGGTGCGCTCGTTCAAGAGCTCTTTACCTTCCAAGATCTCCACAATGCAGGTACCACAGCTGCCCCCACCTCCGCAGTTCATCACTTTTCCCTGTTCCACTCATAGCTTCTCCATAAGAAACCCAGACATATGATCTTCTCTAATATGACATGCTCTGTTCTCTCATTAAAACTTAACAGTGAAAAGTTCGACCCCTAAGTGATGTAAGTTTATTCAAAAGTAGCAAAATTGCTACAGTCTACAAATTTTGAAAATAGCAAATTTCAGTAGAATATTTCAGATTCTTCAATGATTTTGTAGCAACTAATTACTTGGTATATTTTTGGCTCATTTTGACATTCATCTGTACCCAAGCCGACACTTTTGGAACACTGTTGCCCAAAGCTTCTTTCATGAAATTAGACGGGGATTCTCTCATCTCCATATTTAATGAATACTAGTCCACAAGAATTCACTGTTTAGGGGTCAGCCCATGCAACACTATTGAAGGTCACAGTGCTACAAAACTCCATTTATAATGACGTGCAGTTGGGGCGATATACAAGAGATTTGAGCGACAGTCGACAAGTTACACAGATAAAAATAAAGTAGCTGCACCTGCAGCAGCGGCGGCTTCTCTTCAAAATCAACAGGATTTCCCACCTAGTTTACTTCCAATGCGTCTTTCAAACGACAATGAATCGAAAAAAAAGAAAAAAGAACAGATGGTCAGTCATACGTAAAGGTTGTAAAGCTCCAGCTTGTTGTCGAGGATGATGTTGCGCAGCAGCTTTTCTCCACTCCCAACCGAAGTCGTGTTCACAACTCCATCTGCCTCAGGCTATATACACAAACCACATTCAATTCGGAATTCCGGACACTCAGAAGAACTCTTAAATCAACGAAAATCAACTGCGAAATTGTTGAGTTAACCATTACGCAAAGTGTTTAGGGGTCGAAGTGTTGATGAAATTCAGCACTCACGTAATCAAGGAAAACGCGGACACAGCGAAAGGCCTAAGCAAGCACCAAAATAATATACAAGACCAGCTGAACACACCAATTACACAAACCAAACCAATTACACAAACCAAAGCAACTGCACAAACCAGCTGCGCGAACCAATTGAGCACCAGGGGTTCAAGAATTCTTCAAGATAGGTCACGCCCGAGCTTACCCCAAGAATTTCAAGATCAATGGTGGGCGGAGCTTTGTCAGCAACATCCGCAACCGGTGCCCCAACATTGCTCTCGTCGCTTGAGCAACGAAGACGAAGCTTGCCAAAACCAGCAACTCCTCTTCGCGGGAGTACGCATACAGATATGGCAACTCTTTCACTTCCCCCGAACCTTGCTCTCTCTCCTGCAACAACGACAGCGCCACAAGAAGACGACGTCGACTGCAACGGCGTGGCCATGAGTGAAGCACACGCGCCTCACAGTCCTTGTACTCAAACAAGAATACAACAACGGCAGAGCTTCCATCAATCCCCACAACGCAAATAGAGACCCGGCCGGGTATAGGGTCTAGTGATCTGCTCCTCCATACCCTGATTGTTTTCCACCATAGATTGTCCACCATAGATCAGCGTCGCTGACATTACCGCAGATGTTGCAGTACAATTGCGCAAAAACTGAGTTACTCAGTGGTTGTACTTGGAAGACTCTTTTAGTTCGCCTTTATCGTTCTCTTCGTCTGAGATTGCGATAAGCCTGTGTTCTCCTCAAGCACACAAACAGAGACCCAGTGCTGGCCTCGGAACGCCGGGAACCCAACACAACAACCCTTCAGCCAATTCATGGCGGATTGAATGGGAATGTACTACAACGCCATTACAATGATACTTGAAAGATAGCAGCTCGAATACCATGAAATTTGTCATCTCTTGTAATTGTTGTAGCTCTTTTAGTTCTTCTTGTAGAACTTGTTGTGTGTCCGAATTTGTGTTGTGAGTTGCGAGACGAGGGGATAGCTAGCATGACGACGAGCTTGGGGTTGCGAGGAGCCTTTGTGGAAATGGCGTCGTTAGATTGCTTGCGGCCTGGCTCCACCACTTCGTCTATTGCATCTTGTTCTTCAGCTATGGCGCTCACTCGCCTCCCTGGTCGTTTGTCGACTGCCTCGCCGTCGTGTAGCTCCCTCGCTCGAGAGCAGAAGCCGGCGACGACGAGCAGGATGCAGGGATTTGGTCGTTTAAGAGCTGCTGCGTCTGGATCCGTTCAGCAACAAGAAGAGGTTGCTGCGGTGGGCACCATCACTGTGGGACAGTTTCTTGTGCAAGGGCTTCGCGAGGAGATGGAGGATGAGATTGTAGTGGACGTCGACGGACCTCATGGATTCATATATGCGGGCATTTTCGATGGGCATGCGGGAGTGTTCTCGGCGACCTTTTTGAGGTTTGTCTCTGATGCAATTGTGTTTGAAATTTCGTGATAATCTTTTGAAAGAGCCGCCATAACCTTCGTGCATTTCTAGGCAGGGAACCCTTTGCCTCCTTTGAATCAAGGCCTTGTCACTGTAGACTATTTTGAATGCAAGCTTGCCTATGAATTGCTAATGCAATTGTGCTGGAAATTTTGTGGCAATCTTTTGGATGGACCGCCATAACGTTCTTGAACTTCAAGCCAGGGGACCGTTTGCCTCCTTTGAATCAAGGCCCTTGTCCCTGTAGAAAATCTTGAATGCAAGCTTGCCCATGAATTGTGGACCACTGTACCGCAAACTATTCTTGTGACAGGGACACTGTAGAAAGATCTCCGTATTCAAGAATGTTATGGCAGCTTATGAACTGTCACAGCATTTGTGTTTTGAATTTGCTGTGAATCATTTTTAACGACATTAAATGTTCGTTTAGGGATGAGCTTTATAAGGAGTGTTTGACAGCGCTTGAAGGGGGCACCATCCTGGAGTCCAACGATTTGCAGGAGGCGGAGGAAGCACTTTCTCGAGCGTTTCTACAAACGGACCAGAGCCTCATTTCTCGGTTTGTAATGAATTTTTGACCACAAACAATCTCCATAGAGAGCTAATTTTATGTATATTTTTTTTTTATCAAATTAGAGGGGTGCCTTTGGAAATATTATTATTTTACACAATCTAGATATTCGAATCCACCAAAGATATGATAGGTGTTTGTAAAGGATTGGCATCAAGTATAGCCATTGGTCACACCCTCATTCCTACGATCCTTCACAACCACTTAAACATCACCCGTTGGAGAAGCAAGCCGGTACTCTTTGACAGGCTATGCACTGTTTCTCTAGGTTATTGCTTTGTCGAATGAGTTTTGATGTATGTTAATTAGATTGTAGAATTGTATGACTCTTCTACTGTTTTCGACTCTCACTGTACCAAGAAAAGCAGCCGAGCTGACGAAGAGAAGAATGTGAATGTGGAGATGAATTGGGAGGCTCATGATGTCGGTGGTGTTCACAGGCTAGAAAGCAGCAAAGTGGTGGAGGAAACTGAGTCTGGGTCTACAGCTACGGTTGTATTTGCTCGCTCTGATCGTTTGGTGATTGCTTATGTTGGTGACTCTCGTGTGGTGCGTATCTCTCTCCCTCTCCAACCATTAAAGAATTCAATTGTCAAAAGAAGAATTTTCATAGTCATTTGGCTACCAACACTGTTTGTTTTCCTGTATTCACTATTGCACAATCCCTGGAGAATTTTGTTTATGCATGATGACAGACGTACTATGTGACAGATTTTCTTCTTGGCACAATCTCTGGTAATTGTATGACTTTTTGACACATGGATCGTTAGCTACGTAGAAACTGATTGGAACTCGAGGGCTAAATCTGTAGAGTTTGTCTTCCAAGGGGATTCTATAATCCAGAGGTTTCTTTCCTTGGAAGACATTCTTTCAGATTTGACCCTCTAGAATCTACAATCCAGAGATTTCCTCCATTAGGGTTTTTTGACCCGAGCATGGAACATCCCTTCTTGTTTTCTTGGAGAGGGTTTTTAATGAAAGTTGTCACTGATACCTTACTAGGAAGCCCACAATTTATCTAGCAGTGACTTTGCTGGAAATGGTTAATATAATGTTGTGTGCATGAACTTGGGTTCAGGTTGTAAGCAGGAAAGGCAAAGCGCAGGACCTCACAAATGATCATCGACCCTTTGGACGAGATAAGAAGTCTTTCTTAGAAGTCAAGAGAATCCAAGAAGCAGGAGGGTGGGTGCGTAATAGGAACTAGTTATTGTGTTTGTCTGCTTCTATTGCAGTTACTAGCTACGTTTTGAAGTGAGCCAGCTAGGCAAGTAATTACAATGAATGAAATTCGAATACTATTGCCACTACTCAACAATGAAGCTTCAATCCCAACTGTGCAGGTTAGCCACGGTCGAGTGTGTGGAATGCTGTCTGTCTCACGCGCCTTTGGTGACATCCTATTTAAAACTCGAAAGCAACAGTATGTAAATGTCACTTATATAGCTCAACTTTCTGCATCTCTTGCTGTAGATTTTTTAGTTTCGGGGTGGGTCTTTCAAAGCGCGGGCTGTTGGTGTGGTTGGTTCTGGAGTTCATGAAGGTTTGGCTACTAGTGTTTTGCTGCTGATCCTAATCCATCTCAACGTGTCTTGTTTCTAAAGTTTCCGGTTTCGGATTTTAAAAGAAGTGCGTTTGTTTAATTATTTGTTTTTCCGGCGATGAGACAGGAACTAATGGAATTGGACTTTTGTCTTGGCAGGATGTTGGACAGTGGAATTACTGACAGACGTTGGACTAAGAGTTTCGCCAATGGGTGAGAATGTTGAATAGTTGGATTAACTAGTAGCAGAGTTTTGCTCCTGGTTTCATGGAGGATGGGCATTGAATGAGCACTAGTATGCTGACCTGGCTTTCCCTGAGCAGGAGAAACCTTGGTGGGGAGTGGCTGATTGCTAGGCCAGATACGTGTTCCATGTCAGTGAATGAGGAAGTTGAATTCCTTATTCTAGCATCGGATGGCCTTTGGGATTCTTTGAAGAGGTAGCCACAAATAATGCTTCAGTTTTTTTTAATCCTTAAGTGCTCTAATTGCCGAAAGTGACCGCTTCCATAGGAATTGAAATAATCATTCAAGGAAGATAACTAAATTTACCAATAGCTAGACGCATCGTGCACTACATTTCTGAAGGACAGAAGTATGTTTTGAATGTGATTATTAGCTTCCGAAGTGAAATTTCTTCTTTTATATTGGGCACTTTAGGGTTAATCATGAACACTGATACAATGTCTATAGGTGTTATATCTGGACGCGTTTTGAGAAAGTTCTTGTGTTGCTTGAGCAGTGCTGAGGCCGTAGATTTCGTCAGAAAGCGCTTGAAGGAGCATGGCGATGTGCAACGCGCATCAGAAGAAGTTGGACAGGAAGCTCTGGTCTGTTGCATACTCTTGATCACTCTTGAACACCTGAAATTCAAGTTTTGCCTGCTTTTTTTCGAAGTCACTTATTTACTGCGCGAAGGATGTGAGTTTCTAGGTCCGGCCAGAGCAACAGAGTTTATTGAGTAATATGTTTGTAGGAAACATTGAATGATTTACATTTTTCACTTTGTTGCAGAATCGGGGCAGTCAGGACAATGTTAGCGTAATTATCGTTGACTTCGGGTGCTGTACTTACTTCTACCCCTTTTTTCTATTTCCTGGCATGCAACTTCTTTGCATTTGACTCAACGTTTAATCTTGACCGACCATCTAAGAATCAAAGTGATTAAAATGAACTTGCTTGCCCGCATCATAACTTGGTGGGGGGAATTGTGAACGCTACGTGTAAAAGTTGTTCTGCAGGGTGCCAACTTGCTACTGATCTCCTGTGTGATTGCAGTCGAACACAGGTAGTAGGTGAAGAACCAGGTTGGAAGTTCTGGTAACGAACGGGGACTGAATAAAGTATCCTAAATGTACAATGTTTCTCAAACTAGTTTGCGGTCATTGCGAATTGTGTAGAAAGCAACGGTTCCTGAGCCATAACCATTCCATTTCTCGAGGAGATGAGGTTAGAACCATGCGGTCCTTAAGTGGCACTTGGACTGCACAAAATGGCTTGTAAATCCACAATTTTTTTTACCAGCAACACCATGTCAAAATTCTTGCTATTATGAGTATTTCTCCTTGGACATGCACAAAAGTGAAGGACAATCAATGGCATGGTGAATGATGCAAATGGTCGTTTCCTACTGGATTTTAGAAGCTCGGGATGTGAAGGCACTCAACTTGTAGAGTTTGAAGATGTAGGAACTTGATGCAATCTGACGTCAGTGTTGGATGATTTGATCAGATCAGATCGGTGCAGCAAGTTTTTATTGCCTATAATTCTGCCTTTGGCAGATTGCAAGTCATCACTTTGAGGGGATTTCCATGAGTTACTATGCAAATGCTGCTTGATGTTTTCAGCTTCATAGCTGTTTGTTCATTGGTTTCTTTTCAGGCTGCTACGTACTTTCCAAACGAGAAAATTTCATCAGCATTACCTTGTAGGTCAGGGACATCACTTTGCATCCATTTCAAAATCATGGTACAGCTGCCATAGCATACAGTTGTTGCAGATGATATGGCGAGCTCATTGGTGGCGTCTCTTAAATTGTTTTCCGTAGAGCCCTCATAATGCCAATTCTGTTATATTGGTGCAATTCATTGCGTCAAAGTTGTAAGGTAAGAGGTCCATAAAGCGTCCATTTAATAGTTGGAATTAATTTGGGGAGGTTAGACTTCTTGAAACATTTTTCAGTAAATTTTTCTTGAAAAACAAATGGATTTGGCATCTAACCCAAGTATTTTCATATTTTTGGGAGCTTTGTCGAATTAGTTATGAATTTTTGAAGTTTGAAATCCAATGGTTACTAAAAGCATCCACATCTTGAAATGTACACCATTTGTACATTCCCAGTGCTATGAACAAGCAAAATGTACAAAAGCAAAATGTACAAATAATGTACATTTCAGGAGGTGGATGCTTTTAAAGCCTAAGTGGTTTATGGACCTCCTACTTCAATAGCTACTCAAAGTTCTAAAATTGGGTTTAGTATAGAGGACTTAACCCATTAAGGACTAAGTCGATGACAAGAAATGAAAAAGTGGCTGAAATTGACATGTTTTCATTAGTAGCCAAGTGGCTACTAATGAAAACATGTCAGTTTTAGCCACTTTTCACTCCCTTCATCAACTTGGTCCTTAATGGGTTAAATAGCAAGGTGGACATTTGGCATCCAATGGATGTAAAGCTTTAAAATTGGGTTTGGTATAAATTAACTTTTAAATGTCAAGTGGACATTTGGCATCCGATGGATGATACAAAATCTCTCCATGTAGGACAAAAGTGCAACTATTCATGTTCAAAATTTTGTATGGAAAGAGGAGATCTTCTACAATATTTTGACTTCCAATGAGTGCTTTTGCAATTTTTTAAGCCAATGAGTCATATGGTCATGAAAATTGATGATTTCCAAGGTCACCCCGTTGTCCTTTAAGGGTTAAAGTTTCAAGGCTCCCATATTGAAAAGTAGTGGATTTCCTCTAATTTAACCCCTCATTGCATAAGGCCTATTTGAATTCAAAAACATCATTGCTTTTGAATTGCTATAGTTCAAAATATTACTAAGTTATAGAGATCTCAACTGTACAATCTTGTAGTGTATGTGTTGTTGTATGTGTTGTAGAAGACATGAATCAAATTTGGAGTCATTTGACCACATGGATTGCAAGATTATAATGTTTTAGTGTTGAAAAAGGATGCTGAAATTTTCCTAGCAACACATTTGGAGGTGAAATTTGATTTCAAAAACCTATTCAAATGAAAAAACTTTAAAGTATAAAGTGATTCAAAATTAGCATCCAAACACATTGTTGAAAGAAAATATAATTCGATTGACTCATCATATGAGCAAAATGGCTTTGAAATGTCAAAAATAGCAAGAAAAGTTGCAAAAAACACATTTAAGGTTGAACCTCCTACTAAAATGTTTCTCAGTCACTCATAACTTCTTGAATTAATATGAGATTTTAATCACATAAACTAGACTAGTATGCACAACTTTCCTCTAAAAAATTATTGAAAATGGACATTGTATGAAGAAGAAACAAGCCACCAAAGTTCAATGTAATCCAAAAATGTCGAGATTTTGAAATTCGAATTGCTCCTAAACCATTCAAAACAACTTGAATTGACATGAAAATTATACGACAATAACTAGACTTCAATGGGAACATAACCCAAGAAATTTTATTGAAAACGAATATTGGATGAAGGAGATACAAACCCCCGAAGTTGCAGCCTTCAAGTGCAGTTTCCTGAACTCAAATTGAACTGTGAACTTCGATTGGCTTTCAAGAAATAAGTATATCTTGGATTGATCTGAAAATTTTACCACATAAACGAGAGAAGAGAGTGCAGATTTTCCAACAAGTTATATTGAATTCGGACATCGGATGCAAAAGCTACAGCACTTTGAATTGGACTTAAACTATGTGAGGACACTTCTGGTCCCCTTCGGGCGATGAGGGGTTAATGAAATTGATGTTACATTGGGTTGTGTGAGAAGTACTCTGAACAGGATTGACCCAAGACCAAGGCAAAGTGTGGTTGTGATTTATGAACCACAGTAAACCAGTTCCAATATGCTTCTGGAACTCTCAACAGCAAACTTAAAGGTTCTGTAGGGTATGGATACATTGCCTTGTTTCCTCATAACACTTCTGAAACTAAACTAAATTGAGATTCAAATCCCTGTCTAATTAGTTCTATTACTAAATTTTCATCCTGTATCAAAAAAGACATTTGTAAAACAGAGGCCTGATTGTAGGCTGCTCTGTTCACTGGAATTAGGAAACTAAGTTAAGCCTCCATGGATACCGACACAGAAATATCATATAACTGCTTTGACGTCGCACCTATTTGAAAACTTTGCTTCATCCACTTGGAACAATTTTAGTTCAGAGTATGTAAGTTCTCTCACTCCGTGGTGACTAATTGAAGCAGTCCATGTCTTGAGATGTAGTCTAGTGCACGCTAAAGCAATTGCAATGGCAGATCACCCAAGCACCATTGATGACAAATATTTACATTAATTCATAGGCACCTGACTGTACAAATTAAAGAGATGAATTAAGCTCCTGTTTGTTCAGACCTTACCATTTGAGTTGAGCTTCAGTTTAAAGCCCAAGATGAGCTTGGCCTCCCCAAAGCTCTTTGCCTGTCCCGTGCACCAGGAGCACTCGGCCCAATCCATCACAAAGCTCCTCGCAGTACTCCATGTACCGGTTGGGTTGAATGCCCTGGTAATGATCCGGAAGATTGATGAGGATCAGTGACGCATCCCGGGATTGCTCGAGAATGAGGTCGTTCAGTTTCTTGGGCGAGTAGCTTTGGCTAATGGTTTCCCACGTCCTTCGCAATGGTTGCGGTACATCCTCATGAGCTGCTGGTAGGTTTCCTGCTGGAGATCCTGGATAAAATTGGCTGGAGCTTGGCACGGCACTGTCGTTGTCGGATTCGTCGTCCTGTTAACACCACAGTGCCACTTTTAGGTGCTCTACTCTAGATATCAAATTCATGAAATCCAAAAATAAGTGTTGGAATATCCACGTACAATCTACAGCTTGAAATTGGAAGGCCACGGAAAGTAATCACTGAAAGTCTGAAACTATGTTACTATCAAAAAGTTCACTTCAATCTGCATTTGAAAGAGAATGTATGCTTCACAGACGTGCCTAATTTACATCATTTCCTTTGATTTTTATTATAGGAACTACACAAACTCTTCTGTGTAGGCAAAACAAGCAAACTGCGATCGCTTTCCATTACCTTCCAAGTTCAAGATGCAGGTATTAAAGGATGAATATTAGTAGTAATATTTGACCATTTCAGTGTTAAACTTATGGAATACCTACTTGCAATATCGTTTGATAGAAGGATGAAAGGATGAAAACATGTACATAATAAAATTAGACGATCTCCAGATGTTTTTAGATAGTGCACATTATTAAGGAAACATTCTGCATGATTCATAGGTAGGTCTCATTTCGATCATTGAGTCTTTCCCATCATACTTGAGGGAGGGCAAGCCAATGAAGTTATCTAAAAGTTTGTGAAACAATGAACTCGTAAAAAACAGCACAGTTTTTAAAAATACACTGAAAAGTCAGCTCCAGGGGCTGCTGTGATGACTAAGGCTTAGAAAAATTCTGAAATCTGTATCACATGTAAAATGACTTACCTCGTCACTGTCCAACGTATCGAGTTCTTGATGGCCTTTATCAATGACAATTTCCAGAGGGTTCTGAAGCTCGTCCCTACTCGTAGTTTCATCTCCACGATCAGCCCATTGTGTGATTTTCTTTGGCTTTTTCTTTATGTATTCTGAGGAGATGCTGGGACTTATGTTGGCAGTATCTGCTTCAAGTTCTACACTATCGTCACCTGGGGTTTTCCAATGGGTAGCCTCGTCTGAATGGGCAGTTCTCATACCATGTTGAGGAGATTCCTGACCAGCATTCGGACCTGGAAAAGAAAAAATTTGAACCACCATTATGGTGTGGAAGATTCATATGTACATAATTAACAAACTTCCATTGCATTGGCAATTGTCAGTAAAAATAGAAACGATTCGTACAATTGTACTAAACTTTAATGTATTAACACCTGTCCTCATGATCGAAGGAAAAACAGCTTGCACATCTCATTTTTGGCAATCAGAAACTTGCCAATTTAATTGAAATTCCTTTCCATACCGCAATTATACTGTAGATGAAGAAGGAACGACAAATACGAGGTTTCAAAAAAAAGTCTGCTATTTTAGATGATCGTCAAAGTAGACTAACTTACTTGATGAACTTTGCCTATGCCGCCTTGAATGGCCACCCCCCTCAAGCTCACTAAGCTGGAAGGTGGCCAATGCCTTTTCCTTGACTGATTTTATTCCTAACTTGGGAATTTCACCTCGTCGTCTTGAGGTTTCAGGACTTGCACTTCGGTGTTCGTTTGTCTTTCTGCAATCACGCATGGTTCAAACTTTAGTTAGAGTTTTTATATCAAGTCAAGGGGACTAAGATAGGAGCACCCATTTTCAACTTTGCCTAATATGGGCATGAATTGGTGACCATTGGTAAACAGTGTAATTTTACTGAAAACTCTATTCAGTGTCTCATAAGTGCATAAAATAAAGGAGTACCGACCTATACATCACAACTTCCTCAGCAAAAGCTCGGGCTTCCTCTGCCCGAATGGTGTAGTCAAATGTGTAAGGTGCCAAATATGATTCATCAAGCTCTATGACCTGAACTTCAGCCTTGATTCGTACCTGCCAAGAGCAGAGAAAAACACATCCATTATACAAAATGAGACTCCGAAGGATTGTCTGCCCTACTTAACATTATTATTTCCAGTGACAATGTATATTAGAAAAGAATATAACAGTAAAGAAAGAAGAGTACCGGCTCACCAATTCCAAGAGTTTTTCCAGATTCTTTTTCACTACTTCAGAGTTATCAAGCTTTTCAGCTACGGTGTGCACACGGAGCTTGCACTTGCGCCAAATCTTGTGCTGCTGCAAAAGGTGAGCCAGAAGCAAGAGCAACCCTCCGTCGTGGACAATCCACCACACATCAATCACTCCCTCTTGAACGTCCTCTTTGACAGGAAAAAGATCCAAGTGCATGCACATGAGTACGGCCTTGTCTACTGCCCGGCATTCTGTTAGAGTTTCCAACAAAATCTGCAAGTAATGTACATAATCAACACAAAGAAATGAGGAATTCAATTTCTTCCCAAAAAACAAGTGACAATCTTGGACAATCAGAACCAGCAGGGTGAGGTGGAATGAACATCAATTGATTGATTGTTAATTTTGTTAAATTGGCACAATTCTGGCAAAAAAATGTGATATTCATCTGCACAAAGCTCAATTTGCATTTCAAGCCATACGCCTTGAAAGTCCCCAAGTCATGGAATTCTGCCAAATTTTTAATGAAATTGATGTTGTTTAGATGTTTAATGATTTACTTTGGTAGAATGATTAGTGCTTCAAATCTATGAACTCGAAGGTTAAATCGACAACAGCGAAAGATTGTCCAGGTTGAAGTAATAGAACTCCTATAACTCCTAATACTTTTAGGACAGACTAGGAGCATGGCATTTGGCAAAAAAACCAAAACCCTGTCATTTCTTGGAATTGTCCTAAGACAATCACAATGAAATGGAATGAATATCAAATAGAAGGCACTTTTGATTATCAGATTGGCAGAGATGTCATGCATCAGAGTTTTTTCCTGTGGCAACTAGGATAGGTATAGCTTTAAGTGTAGTGCAGTTGCTAGAACTAAAGTTTTGCAATTTTAAACTGATTTTTCCAATTTAATTGAAATTCTCTTATTGTTGTCAATATGACTTACCTCTGCACTATCATCATGGCCCTCGTCTCGCCACTTGGTAGGCCAACCAAGAACCAGCGTATTGGGCTCTAAGCTTCCCAAGCCTGAGGATTGAATGGCATAAGTCTTGCCTTCACGGTATGATTTTGCAATCAAAACCCTTCCAAAGCCTGTTACTTTTGCTTCACGCATACGATTTTCAAGCTCAATCTGCACACCGAGAATATGTATGCACGCAGGTTAAGGAAAACATTCTGCATAGAAAATCATGCTGTTGCCACTAAATTACCCAAAAAATTGGAAATATGAAGACTAGGTTTACAGATCATGTGTGGAGCGTTATGCCAGTTACAAAGCACCCGACTGACTCAAAGAACTAAATATCATTGCTGGACACCGGGTTCATCACATCTACGACAAAGAATTAATATTTTTCAGAAAATTGAGTTCACATGAATGTTTACTGCATGTAGGAGTAAGAATTAGAAAATTTTGAAAACCTGTTAATTAATCACCAAGGATGGTTGTCATTAAATCTTCACAGCGTGGTTCCATACAGGCTCTAAGTAGAGAATGAAAGAGCCTCAACCAGATTGAAACATTCAAAATTGAACTGGGAACTCTTAAGTAACAGTTTGGATTTATGAATATCTGAAAAATAATAGAGCTTCTTCTAGTTACTATGATAATTGATATGTAATGTGGGTGGTAATAGTAAGACGTTTATGTTTTATTCAAATTTTTCTGATAAACGTTTGACCCCCACAAGAAGAAAATCAAACCACTGCACTGCGCACATATTACAGGACGAAGAGTAATTTTCACCTTTTCATCCACCGCCTGAGCTGTCATCTCCTCAAGTTTTCCCTCAAGAATGACCGTAACCACACACAGCCCTTGTCCCTGTTATATCCAAAACAACAACATGGTCGCCGACCTCATACTTTGTTAGCCTCACAGACAACATGATGAGAAAGTGTGCAATTAAGTAACGTCTAAGAAATTGTGACACACACTAATTGATTCTTTAGTCACACAACTTAAACTTGAATTATCTTAGTTTGGAGAAATGTCTTGATCAAATTGATGGGGCAGAATATATCAAGGTTTTCAATCAAGTTACATTATTTGAAGAATCGTCACAATGTTCATACGAAGGCTCGTGGAGAGGTTTCCACAATCATTGATAAGACCATAAGGAGACCTCCGCATTAATCATATCTTAGATTTTTCTTGATGATGTCTTAACCCTTAAATGCCCGAGGCACCAAATTCTGGTGTCGACAATACTTTGAAGTTAAATACTTAACCAAGTTACTAGTTTAAGTAGTTTATATTTTTGAAAAAAACTTTTCGAAGTTTGGTTTTCGTATCAAAAATCTGATTTTGAAAATGAATGATTATGATTTTTCTTTTCAAGATTTTGTGCAAGGGTGTCCATTGCAAAATTTGATTTTCTAGTGTCACTTGAGGACTTTTGGAAATGAGCCTCAAATACACTATATCTTGGAGAAAAACACACATTAGAAATGCATTTAAGAAAATTGTAGGGTAGATTTTGAGAAGCCATCAATTGGTTGGGGTTCAACATGCTATGCCCTCCAACCTCATATTTTTTTGGTGACCAATTTTTTAGATTTGACATGTCAAAGGAGGATTGAAAGACTTCAAATCACTTTCACATATTTAACACCCTCACGATCAAACATTATAATTTTTCAATCCATAAGTAATAGTGTTGTGTTTTCTTTTCCCATGTGATCACTAGACATTTCACTAATGTCTAGTTTGAATTTGTATGGTTACAATTCAAAACAATTTGTTAAAACTTATCAAAATGTTGTCTTTTTGTTCAATTTAGAGCAAATTTCAAGAAGCTCAAAAAAGGCCTTGGGCATTTAGGGGTTTAAATTCTTGAAGCAATCTAGTTTAGTTAAAAAAAAGTTACATGGAAAGGCAAGGCAAAGCACCTTCTTCAGCTGAGATGTAAAGAAGAGAAATTCATGGTCT
Organism: Climacium dendroides; assembly: GCA_950106755.1. NCBI lineage: Eukaryota > Viridiplantae > Streptophyta > Bryopsida > Hypnales > Climaciaceae > Climacium > Climacium dendroides. Next base: position 25,418,154 of record OX467087.1, on the reverse strand, counting down.
GCATGACCCTTATCAGTCCATGAGGAGCGGGGCTTGGAAAGACACAGCAGCTGAGGTCGCCAATTCACTGTGTACCTTGCCTCTTCTCCCACAGACAGAATTCCCCGCACTGATATTTGGAGGCAGAGTCCTCCTAAACCTGTTCCCCAATTCACTTCTACCTGCAAGAAAAATTTAAAAAAAGAAAGGAAAAAAAAGGTCAATCTCCATTTACGCATCCTTACAACAACAAAACTTTCATAATCCTAATATCAAGCAGTAGCATATCTCAAGTCCAGAGAAAAGAACACATGCAAATAAATTGCGCACATGAGATGGATTAGAAATTAGAAAAATTCAAGAGTAACAGACCTGGCGGTAGTCGATGTAGGCATACAATAAACCAAGGACGACCATTGCCACCAGAGCAAAGTACCACACAATCACAAAATTCATGGCTGCACAAGCTATAAATCCTAGAAGTGCGGCAGACCAGTGATAGTATTTCCACTTGGGCCTCCAACTGCATACAGAAAGAAGACGGTCATCCCAACAATGTAAATGCAGAATTGTCAAATTTCTAAGACTTTTCCGCATATGTAAGATTTTTCTTGGTCATGACAAGCAGCTCCTTTGTAATTACTAGTAGAACCACAGAATTTGTAACTGGTAGAACCACAGAAATTTCAAGCTTTGGTGCACTGGAGTCATAGAAAAATTGACAGCAGCAACCTACATAATGTGCTCTTGCAACCAGTTCTTTTGAGCAATACAACCTCGTACAGCAGCACTCCTTCCAATATAATGGAGTATGAGTGGTCCTCCTTGTGGGGGTACCGCTCAATAAAATCAAAACCGTGCGTGTTACGAACCGTAGGATAGACTACATACCTGGGAGCGTTGACAACAGAGAGGACAAGGCAAGAGAGGTTGAGAGCCGAGTAGCAAGTCAGGAAACAGATGGACACCAGAGGCGCCACTGCGTTTAAACTCCCAATCATGGCAAAAACAAGGCAAAGTGCGGTCGTGAGCAGCAAGGCCCTCCGAGGCTCCCCATTCTCGGACACCACTGCGAAGGGTCCCAAGAAGGGCACCACTCCATCTGCAGCAATCGCCTACATTCATAACAAGCAACAAATAGTCAAACCGTTAGAAGAAATTAAATGGCCCACCAAGCATTTACATTGATATCGTTTCCATTGTACAAATGCCTATATCACGACCTAATCACATGTGCTCGGGACATTCCACTGCTGATATAGATATTTTTAGAAGCTTGTCTTATATACAAGAAGGCAATTCTTTACATTGAAACAAGGATTTGATGAGAACTGCTGGCTTGAAAACTCAGGGTACCTGTCATCGGAATGCTGCCATATTTTCCTAGAATCTCATTGGCCACAACAGACAATTAAAACTTGATCTATTCATTGGTTGGGGGTATGGATCCAGCCTACCTGGAGTAACCGAGGTGAGATGATGATGCATTGCATTGCTTGAGCAATGGCAGTGATAGCGATGCCAAGCTCGGTGAGAATGGGCACTGGAAATGCCACCATGCGGACGACATCCAGCATGGCGTGCTCGCCTGAGCCGGTGTTGCCGAGAAGGTAATCCCGTTGCGCCACGGCTGCCCACAACCCCATGTACGACATGTACATGACAAAGCTCAGCACTACGGCTCCCAACGTCCCCTGGGGAATGGACTTCTCTGGTCGCCGCAGGTTGGTCGCTCTATCAGCTCCGCTGCAACCACAACCATCCAACCATAGCCATGAGCATATACATGTATCTAGAGCTTTACTTGCAATGTAGAATTTGAACATGAGTCCAATATGTAGGAGTGTGCTTTCGTTGGGAGATTGCTCACTAGGGCTGACTAGAGGGATCACTCTGAAGGGACCACAGTATTGTTCTATTGTACTAAATTTATATCTAACAAAGGGAAAAGCGCTTGCTATTCTCTGTTTTATGGCATTTGGAAAATTGCCACTTTATTTGACATTGTCGATTGGGTAGTACAAGAGTCAAGAGCCAATTAAACTTTACTGCATCAACATCTCTTCTCATCATATATTGGGTGGTTTCATATGCAATCATTCCAAACGGGGAGATCATGTAGACCACGATTGAAGAAGGGACAGTAGACAACCCCTGATTTCCATTCACAGATCAGAGGACATGGCATTTATCCAAGTCACGGCACTGTTCACCCAATTATGCTAGTTAAAGGCCATACAAGTTGGTTGATTTGAAGAGATGAGCTGCAGTTGGTAACAGGGGTCAGTCGATAGGAGATGGGATTCGGTCTGTAGCTTTACTTGCAAAATCAATGCCTCAATCTTCAGTTGGTTTGAATTTGATTGAACATTCCTTCACATTGCGCTGAGTTTGTTATTGTAGCCTGAACAATGTACTGTATAGTATAGTACATACCTGAGGATGCCGGTGAAACAGGGGAAGAAGAGCGCCACGGCCGTGGAGAAGGATTTGTCGGGCGGGTACCCGGGACTCCAGTTGCCCTTGAAGGTGCTCCACGACAGGCCAGTGAGCGATGGCGGATGGGCGGATCCGCGCGGCGCCAGGCCCAGTCCCAGGTAGAATGACAGCATGGTGTAGAGCACTAGTGCGAAGAAGAGGAGACCCAGTTTGGACACGAACTTGATGCCCAACAGAACCAGCGTACCCAGGAGGAGCAACACCAGTGCGCCCAGCACGCGAGTCGCATGCGGAAACGCCAACTCCGGGAACGTGAACAACAGCATCTCTATCGACCCCAAACCCTAAACCCAAACCCAACAAGAACAAGAACGAAATCAGCAAGCATTTCATTTGAGGGGACTAGCGAAACTGAAATACGGTACTCTGGCAAAATTTGGTTTTCATTTGCAAAAAACGTGTCTAGTACATTTGATGTGCAACAAGCAACTCTATGGACCCCAAACACCTAAACACACCATCGCCAACATTGAACTCAGCAAGCATTTCATTTGTGGGTGCTCACAAATCCACAACACGGTACATTGCAAAAAATTGGTTACTAGCGGAGGTCACTTGCAAAATCTGTGTCTGATTTTGTTTTGTAATTTGCAACAAGCACCTCAATTGACCCCAAACCCTGAACCGCGCTCGCCGACAACAAATTCAGCAAGCGTTTCATTCGTGGGGCATCTCAAAAGTGAAATTCATTAGGAAATATTGGTTTCTAGCGATGGCCACATCAAAATCTACGTCTAATTCCAATGAAGTCCACGGTACAACAAGCTTGGACCATTGGCCCCAACCCCTAAACCCACCTTCACCAACAACAAACTCAGCGGGCATTTGTAGGGCCTCACAAAACTAAAATTCCCCGCCAAAATTTGGTCTCTAGCGGTCGAACGTTGCGAAATCTGCTTCTAATTTTGATGGGCATTGCTCAAGAAACAAGTCACTTCAAGAAGGGGAGACGCAGAGACTCTGTAGAACAATTAGAGCAGGAGTCTGATTTTAATCTTTTCTTACCTCCATGACAGCCAGGAGCGCTACTCCGATGAAGTAGAGCAAGCCCACGGCTCCACCCAGCTTGGGTCCCAACGCGCGAGATATGAGATAACTGTCACATACTCAAGCACGTTTGTTTTAATTCCCCATCACGTTAGATTAAAAATTGTTCTCTAGCTTAAGACGCCTTCAAAACACATCCAGAAGGAACAAATTGCTGATCAATGAAGCGTCATTGCATGGACTTACTAAGTGCCGCCTTGTTCGATTTTGCCGTTGGTGGCGATGGCGCTCAAGGACATGGTGGTGAGCATGGCGCACAGGAAGGTGACGAACACGATCAGGAACGTCTGCCACACGCCCGCGCCCCCCACGATGTAGAAGAAGCGCAAAAAAATGAGCACCCCTGCATGCAGATAGATTCCGACATGGCAACAAACGGTTACAACAACGGTCACGAACCATACGATTACTTAGTCTAAGCCGCAACTATTCAAAGAGTTAGTTTTCTCGATCAATCAACACCAAATCTCCATACTCTGTTTGCAGAACTATTTAGTCCTTAGCTAGCTTCCGTCCATTTCGTCATAACCTCTAGAGCTATACCATGAATACAAGCAATACTGGTCATGAAATGGACGATATATATCGGACGCTCTGACTGTAACTCCGTTCCTGCCTGTGCGCATCGAAGTCAACTTTGTTACAATGAAGGAACTCTACTACTTTGGCAATTTTCAGGGCATGAAACGTCAATCCATACAAGTTCTAGTTTTTGAAGCTTTCAGTGTCAATGACTTATATCACAATTTTTGTCGTCCAGAATCGCAGCGATGCAAAGAATGTACGTAGAAGACCCGACCCGACCACAACGAAGCTTAGTAACAGGTCGGGAATGAAATCACAAAGTCGCATAATATTCAAGAACTCATCCTTGATAGATCTAGCTCTCCAATTTTCAGACTTGCTGATCGAGAACCAGCTAGCAGAGTGATAATCTGTGATTCCCGGATTGCCATTCCCAGATTACAATGTTTGCCTAACCGGAAAATTCGTGCCTCGGATTTTCAAACCCTGTTCGCGCTTATCCCTGATTCCTGTTCCTAGTGCAAATGTCATTGAATCATCTGATAAACTTCTGATATTCCCGTAAGGAAAACGACGATCATCTCACTCAATGACAAAGTTAGAAACCAATTGACTGCATGCAACAGCTAACGAACACATGCTATCAACCTTCTTGTACCAACCTTCTAGTTTGAGTCAGACGCGCGGCCTGATCGTTCGATCATGATTATTGAATTGAAGGCAATGAATTGAAGTCAAAGAATCGGAGGCAAGGAATTGAAAGCAAGGAATTGAAGGCAATTGGAAGAAATTGAAGGCCGGTGCAAGCAAGCTATCTCTTGGTGACGATCGTACCCCACATATTCTCGCAGGTGGGGATGAGCACGCCGCTCCATGTCCCCAAGCCACTAACACTACTGGCGCTCGTCATGCACTGGTGGCCTCCGCGCCTTCCACCGCGCATCCGATGCACCACATTGTACCACAAGCGCTCCCCTTGTGCCGCCGCGCCTTTCTTCACACTCACTCGCACGCCCTCCAGCGACTCCGACGACGAAGAAACTCTCGCTGTCACGCGCGTCGGCACGCACCCGCAAGGTCCTTGCGATTGCATCATTGGCATCGCTGCTCTTCCCTGCGTCTCCTCCTCACTGCTACTCACCTTCGACCACCACCTTGCAGAATATTGTACCACAGTTTCTCTAGATTGATAGACTAACTCTCTCCCAAACACAACCTACTCTCCCTTCGTACAATCACATCAATTGCATAACGCTCTCGATCTCGATCGATATCTCTGACCCGCTGCCTAGCTCACTAGCTGGATTCATCTCACTCTCTCTCTCTCCCTTCTCGAGACTAGCTGCAGGCGATCGATCTTCCCCAAATTACTCGAACTCCAGGCTCCGTACGTTTACCTCACCACGCAATCAAGTAAATAATCAATTAGAGTATACAGGGTTGTCGTCGTCCAGTGTCGGTTGCAGTGCTTGAAATATTTAAGCTTGAGGATTCCACTACAAAGCTAGCCTGTGAGAAACTACAGAGATTAATTACTACCGTACGTACACCTCACCACGTACGGAATTAATGAACCCTGAACATCAATTGCAAAACTCTCTCTTGATCTCGATCTCGATCTCAATCTCGTATCGTCTGCTTCACTAGCTAGCAGTACCAAGTCACGGACCCCTATTTAACTTAAAAACGTACCATAACCTTCAATTAACCTGCCATAGATCTTCAATGAACCACAATCACCAATCCGGGAACCAGCCAATTGCCCAATTACTAACTTAGTACCCTTCTTACAATGGCAAGACAGACAGTCCACAGCCTCGTGCCTGTTGCATTGCTCGTATTTAAGCTTAAGGATTCCACAGACTCCAAAGCTGCGCTGGCTCGTGAAATCGAAACTACATGTCATGCAGTGAGAGATTATGCATGAGACGGAGAGAGCAAGCTAGCAGCATGCGCCAGGTAGCGTGGGGATTGGACTGATACTTTTGCAAATTGATTGATTGCCCAGGGTACTTTCTGGTGGTGAGAACCTCATGATCGTTTTTCAATCATCAGGCGCGCGGCGGTTCAACTCAGTTAAATGCATGTATACGGGGAGCTCGAGCATCGAGTACATGTGTACGTGAAAGAAGAGCGGAGAGTCCTTTAGACTGAATCATGCATGATGAGTCACGCGGTTCTCCCAATGTTCACGCAGGTCACGGAGTAGTTGGATTTTCTGTCACTCCAGCTCCAGTTCCGGCCGGCCGGCGTGGATGTGCGTGAAGCTTGATCGAGTTCGAATAGACACACAAAATTCACATGACCTTGCTTCAGCTTCTCTTGCAAGCTCGGCTTCTAATTGAAAGCTCTCCTTGCATGGCCGCTTGGCTTTTGTGTCGTTAGGCTGATCGATGTCTGTCCGTGTTTGTAAGTTCAATCGAGTTTAAGTTTACATTTACATTTTAAACAAATATTTCATTGAAATGGCAATGTTTTTGGCACTTTTAGGTTTAGATTGTGTGGTCTGAAATGTAAATTGGTCCTAGACTTTAACCATGTGGTTTAATATCTATACCAATCTTAGAAAATGAATGGAAAGATGGTAGAAGAATGTTGCCATTTTAACAAAATATCCATTTTATAACAATGTATTACAATGTATGTGGCTCAAGACACTATTTCAAGTTTATGAATAGAGAGTCTCGTCTAACGGAGGTATTTAGTCTTCGGCTAAATCTAACCCTACGCAAATAGTCTTGTCTTGTTTACGCCAGCCACTAGCAATAGACTGGAGTTCTTCTCTTCCTTAATGAAAATAGACTCAATATAAAGAACTTAATCATCTTGTTGTAAAAGGTATGATTAGAGAGATTAGGCAACCTCATGTGTCACTTTCATTGACAATTTTGTTACATTCACATAATTTTGATGGTAGTCATGGTACAAATTGTGGCATACTTTGACTCCAAGCTCTAAATAGTCTAAAATCTACACATGTGTAGATTTATGGTTCAAGCCATGCATACCAATATAACCCAAGTAGAGAAATACACCAAATTGGTGAATTTGGTGTTCATTAAATTGAAGTGATTCTAGATACAAAAAGTTGTGACCTTCATTATTTTACACAAAGTGCTAAAAAACAAAAACTAAGATTGATATAGATTTGCATAATTTCAAGTAAGTTGCATCTTGAAAAGTGCCGAGGTTGTTGGATTCTACCAATAAAATTGGAGATGCATGATTAATTGGGACACATGACCAGTGTCAAACAGATGCCTGAGCAGCTCTTGACTCTGAATTGCATCAGTTCATCGTGATGGAGCCTTGATTCAAGTGGAATGGGGAATGATGATGTTCTCATTTGACAGCGTAAATGGTGCTAATAAAAATCATGGTCCATTTTGAGGGATCTGATCATGGTGGTCAAGTCCACTTGACCAAGCAAAAATTTGTGATATAAAGTTTCTTTACTTCTCTTCCTTAACCCTTAAACATCGAGGTAGATGTTTTGCGTTTGATGGATGACAGAGGATCTCTCTATGGAGGACAAAAATGCAACTATTCATCCTTGAAATGTTGCAAGGAAAGGAGAGGTCTTCTAAAATAGTTTGTCTTGCAATGAGTGCTTTTACAATTTTTTAAGCCAATGCTTCATATAGTAATAAAAATTGTTGATTTCCAAAGTCACTCCATCGTCCTTTCAGGATTGAACTACGAGCCAGTTACCATGAAAATCATCTATTTGGATACCATGTGAATTGTCCATGGCTTAAATAAATGAATAAGATACTCATTGGAAGATTGAAACTACTGTACAAGACTTCCCCTCTTCATGCAAAATTCCAGAGAAGAATAGTTGCACTTCTATCCTACATACAAAGATTCTTTGTCATTCATCAACCAGAAAATGGACGTTGCGTTGTTTATGGGTTAAGAGCAACTTGTTTCTAGTGTGATTGACTAATTAACCCCTAAAGTCACAAAGTCCTAAAGGAGACTCTCACAATTTCAAGTAGGCTCGTGTGATTTCAATTTTTGACATGATTTTTTGAATTTTTTTTTTAAAGATAGGAAATCATATTAGCTTTTGGGAAATATAATTTTTAGTTCAATTGGTGCCTAGGAACAAATTATAGTTATGCCACCATGAGTCCTAAAAGCAACTTGAAGGATAGCCCAAAAACAATCACAAAAAGTTGAATTTTTTTAATTCATAATTTTTTCCTCAATGATTATATTTTTTTCTACATCTGAAGCTTTGATTTCATGCTATTTGGACTAGTGATGAGAAAATTATGGAAAATCTTGTTTTTTCAGGCAATCTAAGCATCTTTGTGAAAAAATAACCTATAGAATCCATTTTTGAATGCAATTATTATGCAAGGTTAAATTTTCTTGCTAGAACAATCTCACCATTAGGATTATTGTATTTCAATTCTATTTTAGAGCTATTAACAGTTTAGTTATCCCTTCAATCTTGAGCCTATTTCTTCTTAACAATTTTTAATGAGTGAAATCAAGTCATTTATTGTTGAAATTTTTTTCCTAAATTCTCAACTCAATTATTCAACATATAAAATCAGAAAATCAAAATCAATAGTGCAAAACTTTATGCTAAGAAGATTCAAAGCCTAAAAATTTATTCATCAAGGTGAAGAAAACAAGGTGTCCAATGGATGACAAAGAATCTTTTAGTGTAGGACAAAAGTGTAACTATTCATCCTCAGAATTTTGTGTGAAAAGGAGAGATCCTCTATAGTACTTTGACTTCCAATAAATGCTTTTAAATTTTCTTAAACCAATGCTTCCCATGGTATCAAAATGGATGATTTCTACAATCACCAATCTATCATTTAAGGGTTAATTGCATAATAATTAGAACACTATAACAAAATTAATACCTACATTTTCTACTTAAAATGTGAAATATATTCTTTGATGACATGTAGTAGATTTTGGATATACCTAGCTAACTAGAATCAACTCTTCAAAAAATTATATTTTATTCATAAAATATACATTTTAAAGAAAATTTAGAATCCTTTTTCAATTGCCAATAAGACCAAAGAAGGTGGGCATACCATGCTCATAATAATGAGTATTTGGACGCATGTGGGTGTAGTTACCTTTGATCTTTCAATTGGAAAACATTGACGGCCTATATCATACAAGAACAAATTTAAGCATCTAATTCTAAAGCACCTAGTTCTTGCCAAGGTTTCAAGGATTTGATTCAAATTGATTGATGAATAAAGTTGGGATAGGACTAGAATTCACCTAATATTCTATATGGTGGTTAATTAAATTGTCATGTGTAACCTCTCCTAGCTGATTCAAAATCTTTGATTCCCAATATGAATTCAAATTTCTCAAATTCAATCACCTTAATGATACAGGAGAGTTAATCATGAAGTGTGTACAATGCAAGACCAAAACATGGGATGAAACTCCTTGGAGCACCAAAATTGAGGTCCAATGTAGTTTGGTGTCATGTTTCTTTCGTTCTATTCTTTGTCTAATACCCATTTACAAACACAAAACAAACTTCACGATTAATTCTATTAAATAATAAGTTTTTGTGTTTTTCTCCAAGGTGAAAAGATCAGATGAGCTTGAAGCCTTGAACCGCTTGGTCATAATGGAGCTACAAGTAAGGTAACAAGCTCTAAAATCGCCCACTTCCTCACATTTACATTGTGTGTACATGCTACTTTTCATAGCCTTCAACAATGTACAAATAGTGTACATTCAAGAGGTGGGCGATTTTAGAGCCCTATTCCATTTCAACTTCAAAATTTTATAACTAATTCCACAAAACTCCAAAAAATATGAAATGACTTGGGTTAGATGGCAATTCCACTTGTCTTTCAAAGAAAATTTACTGAAACACATTTCGCCTCCCCAAAATTTAGTTTCAGCTTAGTTTCAGCTCTTAGGTGGGCGATTTATGGACCTGTTACCTTAGGGCTTCTTTACAATGGGGCAATAGCAGCCCAATGACAAGTGTCTGAAACACCTAAAGTAGAAGCGCATGTCCCCAATTCTGAATGATTTTGTCCCACAAACATGTTCATGAGATTTCTTCATGAGGGCATACTACGTGGCTGTTGCTCAAGAATTGGGCTGTTCCTCACTTTCATCATCATGCCAAAATCCTGAACGTAGCTAGATCCACTGGCAATTATTCATCAAGCATGACATTGGTGGATCACACCAACATCACAAGAACAATTCAAATAATTATGTATTGAATGTGAAGATATTGAAAAGTGACAAAATGACAAAATCGTGACAGAGTGGCACTAATAATGGACTTAATACAAAAAAGTTGTGGTTCATTTTGACACTTAAAATATTTTATAAGCATGTTTCATAATAATTCTATTGCAATTAACCCCTAAGTGTTGGAAATAGGCATTTTATAAATAGTGGAAGAACATTTTAGGCAAGAATCTCAAGTGAACCATGAAAATTTGCTTTTCTGAAACTAAAATTTGGTATGCTTGATTGCAATTGCATAAGGATGCTATGATTGTTATGCTTACCAAAATATATCAATTATATTACACATTGTAAAAAAAAATTTGAATGCCTCAAATCAGCAGTTTGTAAATGAACTAAACCTGACTGGACATAAAGATTAACACCGAGGATTTTAGTGTATAGTGTGGGGCAACATAATGGCAGTCATCAGCGATGAAGAAATCCAGAGTCAACACAACTAAATAAAATACAGTTGAATAACAAAACTGTATCCACACATTTCAATGCTCCAAGTCCAGCCTCACAAGTTGTGTGCACGGTGCTGCAAGGTCAGAACTCGTGGAACTTGAGCCAGAAAGTTCAAAGCACTCTGATGGATGGCATTCAAGAATAATAAGCATGTGCTGTGTGGTGTGAAGCATATGGATAGAACTTGTCAACAGTAAAAGCGCATCTTATACGGAGACACTTGTAAACATGTATAATCTAGTTTATCAGATGACGCGTCCTACGAAAGGGGAAAACAAAAAGGCGGTCAATTTGTTCAGTTCGTATAAAAAAAATTAGGATGATCGGCAAAGTTGGATTGCTGCAAAACAAACAACTGTTTGAACCCATCACTAGCTTTACTCGGAAGAATGAAAAGAGACAAATGCAACAAGAAAACAACTAGCAAAAAAACTTCAAGTCGAGAATGTCAAAAAAAGGACCAGCCTCATTTACTGAAGCATTAGAACCGATCCACAATTAGCAGATTGTTCATGGTTGGGCCTTCGCCCACGGTGGGAAGATCAGGGGACATGTGCCATTCTCCATCCACCAAGAACTTGATCTCATACCTAGAGCACGAAGCGATATCAGCTGAATAAGGAGTTCAACAGAAATGTTCATTCTCAAAAGCAAATTAGGCATCGTTATACTTCAGACGCCTTGCAGATTACATTCCATGCTGTCGAACCTCTAAGATGATCAATATATTAAGATCTATCTTCTTGCTGAATAAAATAACTTTCAAAGGAAGAGAAGATCTAGTTGTAGTTCAAGAGACTTAGAAAAGGAGGAGGTATGCAAACATGGCTATCACAACGCTTAGTTGATTAAAGTGGAGGGGCTTACCGGCCAGGCCGAAGCTTAATGGTGGTGGTAAATTTAGTGAATGTGCCCGTGCTCTCTGGTGACATTTGTTCTCCACGTGTCCATCCATCAAAGGAGCCCATTACTTGCACATCCTGTTCCCATTGGATTCTCAGAACCAGTAAGATCAAGTGGCAAGAACGTAACATTTCCAGACCATCTCCACAGAAATCCTCTTCAGGGAAAATTGATGCATGCTGCCTATGACCGTGAAGGCAATATCACAAGTGGTATCACACAAGCACTCAACTCTTGGAGATAAGAAACTCTATTATACTGGAGTTCGACATAAGAACCCTACCTCAGCCATCCCATAATAGACAAGGTCGACGCCACGGGTCTGCACTTGATCAGCATCCTTGATTCGATCGTGTAGAATTTTCTGGATCTCTACAATACAATGAAGCAGCAAGTCAACACGTGCAACCACCACTGGAAACATAGCATTCAAATATTTTCTTTGGATCATGAAAATGACAATCGACCCAAAATAAGATGATGTTTCGTTCTCTTCCATGTCTAACATAATTCCAGAGTCACATGGAAATCAGGATACAGGAAAAATGGTTCAAACTTAGTTTAAATCAACCGCTCCGCAAAATCGTTAAGTCTTATCCACAACCAAACCAAAAGATTGACATCTGCGATAATGGAACTGAAGATGCGTATTCAAGCATAAACTTGGAATTTATTAAGAGCATTTTTGGCCTCAAATCGTGTAATTGGCACGGCTAATATAGTAGATCTACGATTCAGAGCTCACCTTCGAGCCTAGATGCAAGATGAGAGTGTATGTAGCGGCCATTAATTTTTCGAGTCCCCGGTTTAATGCCCTGTCTGTTTATTTCTTGGGCAACATGTACGAGAGCCTGCAATCGAGTATGCAGAAGGCCCAGTAAGAAAAAGCAGCAGTTTCACAACCTATGAATTCGACTACGGTAAGGAACATAGCTAACGTTTGTATTTGCAAGGGCAATAATAGAGAACGCGTAGAAATGAGGACCTGAAGTTCCATTTCCATTGCAGAAAGCTCACTCGCAGTATTCAGTAAAGCATATTCTTTGGCTTGCAACTGAGGACACAAAAGGATTCCCACACCTAAAGCTATTAGTACTGATTGGGTGTGGAAAACAAATAGAAACTCCAAATAAACTTCACAAGATAGGCCAAAAGCGCCAATAGACTAGGACTATCCCCCAATAAAGCACCGACCGACCTCATGTTGTAAGTGGCGGATGTATTGATTCGCCTCACTTAATTTCCTGAGCAACTTTGGCCTTCCTTCATCTTCGAGTATTGAACCCAACTGCAGCCTCACAATAGAATAACACCTGATCCTGAGATGTTAAATTCAATATAAACTTAAAAGCACACAATCATTCGACTCCAAGAGCAACTCTAGACTACAAACGCGGAAGCAACAATTATAAAATTTAAACCACCATCATAAGCAACTACGGATGAAATAACAAGCTTAATTAATCCATTGCATATGTGACACCTCATGATGCATTGAGATAACAAGTATCTAATCTAACTCCAAGAAATAGCTTAAAAACTTATTATCTCAAATTGACTTTTAGCATGCCACATAAGAGCCATGTAAGTAATAACCCTTCATGCTCATTCTTGAACCAAACAAGGCAAAACAAAGAAACAATTATTTTTGCTCCGATCAAGGTGTAGGATCAAGTTGCTTCGACCTGTACAATCTGCAGTGGCCCTAAGTCACCATTTCCCCGCAACACGGATACAAATAGCAATTCAGACAGAAAGAAAAGAGGTGCATACAATTTCCAGAACTCAATTCAAACTAGGTCTCTCGCTTCTCTTGAAAAAGATCAAGAAACAAGAGATTGAATGATAAGGAACTTAAACCTAAACACTAGCCATCTAAACGACTCCATTGCAATCCGAAAGAGCATATGAACAGGGGAAACGAACCTCAGCAGGAGCGCCAGCTTGTTTGGAACTTAAGGAGGTAATCTGCGAAGCTGCTGCTTTACGGGCGTCACCCCCAGACATTCGCACACTTGTGACCAGAGAATCTTCACTTGACCCGCTTGAATTTTGTACTAAAAGCCTTGCAGCAGTCACCTTTCTAGGTCTAGAACCGACAACATTATGTTGCCCTCTGGACGCTGCCATAAATTCGCATTTCTGTTGGTAACTCGTTTGCTCATAGTCACTAAACCCCAACCCTATCCTGCAACGCCATTAAAGAAAATCTCAGACGTCTCCTCCACTAGATTCACATCAACGCTTCACGTTATTTAAACTTTTCATAAGAATTTCATCCTACTCACCTCCCTGATATTCTCATTGCACGATACATCATAAATCAAAATTCAAACCCTTTCGCAAAACATGTCCAATTCCCCCAAACTGGGTTAAAACCCAAAAATCAAATGTCCTGATTAATGCCTACGACGCACCCTCTTTCCTGCGATTCATCGACATGTTTCCAATCCAATGCGAATTGATTGCGCAACCACTGAGCAATGCATCAAAGAACTAAAAAATTGGAATGAGCAAGGGTTCACGTACACAGCATGAGAAGTGGAGAGCGATGTGGAGAAGGCGGCCATTGTTGTGAAGCGATGCAATTCAGTTTCATAAATAGGAAGTTGCTGTTGTAGTTGTAGTACTTTCAACCATTCTTCTGCTCAAAAATGCTTGAAAAGATTCGAAAACCTGTGTTCTTACAACTGGACAGCAGGTAGGAAACACAAATAGAAGGGCGGAAGTGGAAGTGAAGAGGATTGTATGGCAACTGATAAAACGACAATGCCGCCAAGTGTGAGGAAACCAACCTAAATGGAGAAAGCAGAGCAGGGCCATCAGTCAAATCTATTACGAGTGTACATTTTAATATTTTATTGGATTATCTATGGAAATTTGTTGTATGTGTGGATTTGGAGATAAAGGACTTTCGCTTTATATCCAGCATGCTCCTCGTGGGAATGGAATCCAGACAGACTCATAATGGAAATAGGACCCCTAAGGTAGAAACACCCAAAACCGTTACTTTAAGCAATTCAGCATAGTTAGAGGCATATTTTTGTAAAAATAATATTTTTGTAGTATTAGCAAGAGAAAATTATGAATATTCAAAAAAATTAAATTTTTCCAATGTAATAGGTAATTTTTATGATTTTTCAAAGTAGCGGGTCTCTAGACCATTGGAACTGTCCCATAGGTGCACCTAAAACTGAATTGCACAAAATTCAACTATCAGCAAATCAAAATTCAATATGTGTCCTTCAAGTGCGTCAATAAATCAAAATTAAACATATATAAGACACATTAATGGAACTCTAGGGACACTTTAAAGGTACTCTATGGGACAAGGATTAGGTACAAGGACAGTTTGGGGTGTTTCTACCTTATTCCTTCAAGGTAACTACACATAAATGCATTCAAATATTAAGTAATTGAGTATTTTTCATGTTATTAAATGGATTTATTTTCACCCCTTTCTAAAACCCATTCCAAAGGCTCTTGCCTAAAATTTACTCTATTCATGAGAGCCTAAGATTACTTTTGGATACACCTATTTTCAATAGTTTGAGAATTCATATTTCATTCATATGGTGTCCAAAACAATGCAAAAGAAGGGAATTTAAATAGGGATGGGAGGAAACAAATATTTTCAAAAGTGAAGATCTTATATCTAAATTCTTTGTTGGCATAATTTATTTTGTTTAGAAAGCTCCGAATCTACATTGATTTCTTGCCTTTATACCAAGGACTCTTAAAAGTTAATGAAAATTGTAATCAAGTTAAGTACAAAATTGAGGCTAAAAAGGTTGGACTTGATTTTGAAAGTGATGATTTTATAAAGTCAATGAACACATGGCAAAAAATTAATTCATTATTCCTCAATTTTGAAGGATGCCAATGGATTATCATTACAAACATGTAGGGAACGAATGGAGCCACATTAGCATCCAAATGAACAAGAATGGTTTCTTCTAGGGAGATGCTATAAGATTTTTCTTTGACCATCTTTAGTTATTGTAACTTTTTTTCAAAATTGATTTGCCAGAAATACACTTGAAGTATATCATGATTTGTTGGTATTTTGCAAATAAAAACTATGAATTTGATAGGTCTATGTTTATGTGTGCAATACCCAAGGGGCTACAATGAATTATTGTAGTTTAGTAGCATGTAGATTAAATGTTGTATTGTTAAAATTCCATTTTGATACATGTCACTCCATGAAGAAAACTAAAGTACAATTGAAGCTTTGATAGTCCAAAAGACAGAATCTTGAAGTTGTACAAATCTGTATTGATATCTATAATAACAATGAAAGAAAGGGAGATAATAGAGAAAAGAAGCCAGAATCCAAAATCTTGCACATATGGATGCTTTCGATGAAAGTCTAGTTTTCAAAAAATAAAGACCTTCTTTGAAAAATAATATTTTTAGAATTGAGAGAATTGGATTTAATAGCTTACTAAAAATTTCACTAACTTCATCAATTTTCTTGCACAATATGAATTTTTTTTTAAAATTCTTTGTGGGTATCAAATATGTATTATTGAATATATTTATGAGTCTAAAGATGTAAAAAGCTAATGACTAGAAAACAATGTATATCCAAAAGTGTGCCCTAAAAAATTTAGACAATAGATAGATGTGCATTGTACAATGTTCTACACATTAATGTGGAATTTAAGAAGTGGATTAAAAAAATATCTCTCTATGCTTTGACTTCATATAATTTTTGTATATTATATTCAAATGTCATTTTTAATTGCAGCTTGTATTGATTTGTAATGTTCTAAAATGATTTGTAATCTACAATTTAGGGCAATTTCAACCTAGTAATGAGTATAGCAAGTCACTTGATGCTACAAAAATCCTTCATTAGTTACCAAAAAAATGTTGCATCAATATCAAAATAATGTTGAAGTTGGGAACATTTTGAATCAAATAAGAGTATAGAGATTTATCATATTTTAGATAACCCAAACTTTATTTTAGTTTTAACCAAACTTCCAAATTTTATCATGGGCATCAAATAAAAAATTCCAATGTTTTCCCCAGGAGTAAACCGTAGGGGTAATGAGTGTAGGGGTAATGAGGGATCAATTCGCCCTAGCTGGTTGCTCGCTACCTATGCCTCTATGCCTCCAAACAGACTCTTCAATTCACGCTGGTAAGAGCAGATTTAAGGTGGGTACACCCAAAACCGCCACTTTTTGCTACTGAGCCTATTTTGTATTGTTAGATTGGTCAAATTTTCATATGTTCTTGTTGGCAAGTGAAAGGAGGTTCCAATGAACCAGAGAACGTGGCATTTGGATATTGTATGCAAAAGTTATTAAGGATCAAAGTTTGGTTCTAAAAGCGTTTCTTCCACATAGGTACATAACTGATTTTGGAAATGTACACATGGTATTGATGGCGGTTTAAGGTCAATGGCACATTTGGGTGTACCTACCTTACTCTTCTATTGATGTCTTGATTAAAGTCTAGAGTAATGATTTTATTAGACTTGGAACTCATGTACAATCGAAGGCTAGATCAAGTCCCACGTCCCAAGTAAAATCGACGACAAAACTGGATCGAATAAAAAGCTAAATAAGTTCGTAATTTTCTGAAAATCCTTGCCTTAAGCCTTGTAATGACACATTGCTATTTGACACTGGTGTCTGGGAGGTTGCACAGGCATATTTACATAATCTTGCCATGGTGAGAAACAAATTGAAAAATCTGGAAACTACTCTCAAACGACAGTCATGACCCCACCCAATTGCCCCTACTCTAACTGTCACTACTCAAAGAACACACTGGAAAGATCCGCATTTTGAACATCTCATGAGCAGGGCTGGAATACCAAACTGGGACTCTATGGAAAAAGTTGGTTGTGCCGAACAGCCTCCCTCTGCGTGATATTCATGCACATCTGCCAACCGTCTTTGTAGAAACTTCAACCCAATCTGCACAGTTTCAAATTCATACACTCAAAGGTTGAGTTGGAATCTGAAATATGAAAACTTGCTAATAGTTCTATACAGACGGTTGCACCTTTGCTGTACCGACAACAATAGCTAAAGTTGTCTGCTTCATGAATCAATGAACATCACAGCCCCAACTTGGTGGATTATGGTACCTGGTCATCTTTGGTATCAAATCGAAAATCACCACAGGTACAGACTATGACAGTTTTATATTGCTTCAGCTGCGTTTTCTTACAAAGAGGACACAACACGGAATCCTGCAGCATGAAAAAGCACAACGTCTAATCAGTCTGAAACATCTTGCAACCAAAAGAAACCAACTTGGCCATCAGATAATGTAGCCATTATCACAATGGTCAAATAATTGTACATTACTGATAGCTAATCAAGGAGGATTCCGAAGCACCAAAGAATGGGTAATTTGGGTAATGAATGCAAAAGATATCACAATGGTCAAATAATTATATTGTTGTTAGCAAAGCAAAGAGGATTCCGGTGCACCAAAGAATGGATAATTTGGGTGATGATTGCAAAAGATATAAGGACTCGAAGTTTTCTAGGGAGATGACATAAAATCAACACAAATTCCTGTATTATGTTCGTGTAAATTCTTGAATTCAATATGTACTCATTGTGCAAGATTTAGACAGTTGCATTTAGAAACCTGCCTCAGGTAGATACCTCAACCTTAGAACATAAGATAACTATCGTTCTAAATCATCTCCTCCTAGCACTCTGTAACTTAAGATTGATACAAGCTGCACATCCCATAACCCAGATCGAAAGAAGAAAAACAAGGTGCCAAACATGATTGTACCGGGGAGAGTTCTTGAAAATTTTGTATTAGATCAGCGACTGCATCATCTTCCAGACAGACGGCTGTCTCAAAATCCTCCAAGAGTGCTTCCTCTGCACACATATTGAAACTTCTGTTAGGCAACTCCAGAATAATTTGAAACAGAAATAGCTTCGATCTAACAGACTGTTTCGAATCTACCGTGGCTACTGCTTTTATGCTATTTCCAGTTACTCCTTCAAAATTCTCTTTACCCCTAAGTGGCCAGATGGCCAAAATTAGCCACATCTAGGGGAGTAGCTATATCTCTAGGAGTAGAAATAAACCATTTAGGAAGCTCTAAGGTAGGTAACAAAATACACCAATAGAAACAAGATGTTATGCCCTAAATTTTTAGACAATAGATACTGCTTTTAAAACCAAGTTACTGAAATCAACTATTAGCTTCTGAAGTAGACTTCTATTTTTAGCTTGAGAAGGGTACTTAGGTGTTATCCAACGTGGGATGTTGGGGGAGAAAAATGCAGTGGTACCTTGAGCCCGCATCTCAGCCAATAAATCATCGTACAAGGTACGCTCCATGGCTACCATGAGTTCCACGTAGTCCTCCTCAGCAAGTTCCGAGGGAGCTCGTGCTGTCATAGTCTCGTAGTTCCACAACATGTCTGCGTCTTGCGCTTCAGGAGGTGTATCCTTGCCACCGTTTTGGGTTGCATTTGTTGAAGTTCCAAGCACTCTCTTGAGCTCATCGCTTACGATGTTTCTGAAGGTTGACTGCACAAACTACATGATGACAACAAAACTATAAAAGGTCGTCATCCACTGAAATGGTTTAGCCTTAGCAAGTTTTGGAAATGCGGGCTGAGTCAGATGTCAAAATGCATAGAATTTCTCCTAGATACTATATTTCTAATTGTCCCAATTCATGAAGGATATTGTCGTCTTCAGTTGTAAGACAGTGGGCTGCTTATGTTTCAACTAAAAGTGTTCAAAATGAATGTGCCACCTACCATCATACGAAATGGTACAGATTGAATAATCAGAAAATCTCATTGATGAAAATTCAGTGATTTCAGAGTGCTTGGCTTGAAATTCAATACTTTAAAGCGCAACAATAAAACCCAATAATATTCGCAGGACTTCATCCGAATGGGCAAAAGTGTTCACTTCTGCATCTATAAGAGCCATTTAGGAAATTTCAAGGAATGTAACCAAACGCACCAATAGAAAGAAGAAATCATAACCTACCATTTTTGAAGTTAAAATTATATTTTGAAAGTTGCTATAATAAACTATTGGCTGCCAAAGTGGATTTCTAATTTTGGCTTGGGCACTTCGGGGTTAAAGATTCGGCTAATGAACTTGCGCAGGGGGGAAAAGAGTAAGAAAAAGAAGACCTTTATTGCCAAGTAGTTACCTTGTTACTATGCGTAGTAGCTTCAGATACAGGGAGAGGGCCAGTCCGAATCTTCCATAACAACTCAGAACGATCAGCTCGTACCCGTTGGAGGCACATCTCTTTTAACTGGCAAAAAAACACCGCATTGTGATGGTCAGCCCTGAGCCGCTGAATACTGCATCCGTGAATTTCATAGAACAAGCAGAGGATGCCATCAGCCCAAAATAACAAACCCCGCTGAACTTCTTAATTTGAAAGCGTCTCCACTTAATCAAGGTCATGCAAGTTACACGGAGCATTAGCTCAACCGTTTATATCACTTCTTTTGCAAGAATATATTGAACTACAATAATGATTTGAGCCTTGAAGAAGACTCAAAGCCAGAATTTCTGCAAGTCTAAGCTGTCAATGAGAAAACAAATTATAAAAAAAACAATGCAATTTCAATCTAGCAAACAAAGAAAGTTTGATTAGAATGTTAGATCGTCAACAGGACAAGTCAATAAAAGCTGCCATCATTCTCATTATTGCCATCAAATCAGTAAAATTTCGTAAGTACATTCTTCCACTAGACTCTACATTGTTTCCTCAACTTGGTTGTAGGCAAATAGAGAGCACGATTCCTGTACCTTATCCTTCCACTTTGGAGTCCATGCCTTCAATGCCTGTCTCCTCGTAATCTGATTCTCCATTCCTGTACCTTTCAGCATAGGCTATTCCGCCCCTGGTATAAGCCGTCTTAATATCAATTTCCAATACAATATATCATCATCGTGAACAAGAAACGAGTTCCAATGCCCAAACCCTAAAACTCAACAGCGCACAAAGTGATCCCCAAACAGTCAAAGCCCGTCGCCCGACTACTATTCATCACCACGAACGCCCAATTCAGCTTCAAAGCACTAGAAGATCATCAATCTATCGTCTAAGTAACCATTCTGCATTTTCTGACGTCGCTCTCGGAACAGAACTCACTAACAGAGCTCACCTTAAAAAGTTACAAATTGTGTCTCAGTGACGACACTTGCATTGAGATTGCGATGACGTTATTGAGATGAGAACCTGATCGAAAAGCTCACGCCATCGCTGAAACGATCGGAGGAGCCCCCCAAAACCTTGCAGCCTCAGTTTGACCAATTTCAAAGCAAACACGTAACTTTGCCAGCTTGAGAAAATTATTGGAACCCTACTTCAGCTCCGACGCATCTGTTCACGGAAGGGAATGCAGAGGACTGACAAGCGACAACAAAATTCCGAAACAAGCTCAAGATCTCTTCAATCCACGGAGCGAGCAAAATCACGAGAGCAAAACGGGCCTCGTTCATATTTCTGGTGTCTACAGTCCCTATTTAATGTAACCCCTCTAATATCACCTCATTTAATATCACCTCCTGTGAAAGGAACAGATGTTGGACCCGGCTTGGAGCAACCCCACTGCAGGCGCGCCAAGCAGGGGCGCCAAATGCTGGTCTTTTGGAGACTGGGACCTCAGCTCTTTCTGTGCCCAACGGCAGACACGCTAAGAAGGGACGCCAAGTTGCATATTGTAATATTCAATAGACTTATTAATTGTAATGTTTGTCTTGTGTTTGTAAATAGGTGTTAGAGGAAGATTTAACTAAGAATAGTACAAAAGAAACATAGCACCAGTCTCCATCAAACCTCAATTTTGGTGTTCCAAGGAGTTTTGTCCCATGTTTTTCCCAAACTCCCAACTAGCTTATGGTCTAGAGTTGTACACACTTTACAATTAATTCTAATGTGAGGCATTTTTGTTGCTTAAAAATCATACTACTAAAATCATAAGTCCCTCTGTAATATCACAAATGCTACCATTAATACTAGGGGCTCCTATGCTACGCATTCATTATATCACATATTAGTAAAATTTTGATATATTTGAATAGAATGCATGATAATGATTTCAATAAGTCTTTAAAATAATTATTTTAAATATTTTGTAAAAATATTTTCAATCATGCATACATAGAAATTGTATTTTCACACAATGTGATATTATAGAAATAGAGTAGCAGTTTGCAATCACTTCTATAATATCACTTTTTACAAAGGGTGGTATTATAGAAATAATATAGTTGTTGCAATTAAGGTGATATTAGAGAGGATCCATAGGATGATATTATAGAGGTAGCAAATCTATTGCTTCTCTTGACTTTACACTTCTTTGTACTTCTATGATTTTGTGCTTTTGTGAGCTTTGAGCTTTCATGATTTCAATTTTCTATTGCTACTACCAAATGATTTTGAGAAATTTATTTAATTGAAATGATTTTGAATTCCACAACAATTAAGTTGTTCACAAAGTTTTTGAGATTTATAAGTTTTTCTTTTCAATTCTTCAATTTGGGTTGCCATTTTTTGTAACAATGGAGTCAAATTTCTAATGCATTCTAATGTATGTGTATCTTTTATAGTATTTACCATTGCATACATTTCATTCATCATTCAATAAATTTCTATTGTACATTTCAATATATGCTTACTTATAAAAAAAATTTATACAAAGATTTTTATCATTTTTATTTGAAGATTTATTGAAATTTTTGTTTTGCATTCTATCTAATACATAAGAATTCTTAGCAAGTGCTAACCGCTAGTCAAACTATAAAATATTTTATAGTTTGAATTCATTCATTCATTCAAATGTTTATTCCTTCATTTTGCCAACAAAAAAATTTCTTGATGGTAATTGAAATCGGTATTTGACTCACTTAATTGTAGATTTATTTTTTTGGTATTAGATATAGCCTACTATATCAAACTGGAGATCATTTGAGGGCCAACTTGGGGTCAGTATATAAAAAAGTGTGCCAAGATCACATAGTGCGCCATACGTAAGCTATAGCATTTGGTCGTACCTTCTTCAAATTTTGGTGTAGCTAGCCATTATTTTCCCCTAGTGTACCTACTATAGGGTAGAAACTCAACATTAGTATACCTAGTAGTTGTGTCTTTGCCCCTTGGCGCCCTACTGTGGGGTTGCTCTTACATTAAAAACAAGGGGGGCAAAAATTGAGAGGTCTCTTTCTCCTAGCCCCTCATTTGCTACAACTTATTTAAAAGTCCTCCTTTGGAGATTATGACCTTTGAATTGGTGTAAATTGCCAAGAATGCATGAAATGGACAAATCTTTTTTTAAATTACTACATTTTAATGAGATACCCCAAATTTTCAATCAAACCCACCTCTTTTGAAGTAAATGTGATTTTAATTCTAGGAGGCTCAAAATTTGAGGAATTTTTTGTGTCATAGGAAAAACAATATGCTCCATGTCATTGGACCTTCTAGGGAACATGTGTCTCTGAATTTATGTTTTAAACCCATTTTCAAGGACTTTTCAATTTTAGCCAATCAAAACATTCAATTTTTTTTCTCCTTCACCTTTGGATCTAGTGTATACTAAGTATCAAACTTTCAAATATTTTTTGTATTCTCACCAAGGTAGATATATCCATTTTCAAGTGCCTATTCCCAAATGTACCTTGTAAAATCTTAAAAATAAAAAATACTTAATTCAAGATGCTCAATTGGGTACATCAAAATTAAGGCATGGTTTTAGAAATCTAACAAGTTATATTTTGAACAACCATAATTAATTCATATGATATCCGATAGTTACACAACAAAGATAGTTTGTATTTTGTGTAGATGTGCCAAAAGTTTTGAGAATATTTATGACAATTTAATAATGAAAACTACTCTATATGATTCAAGTACCTAGTTGAAGGCACTTCTACCATATCATGTTTGGATGTAGCTTCCTGTAACATATTTATTTTGTTTGGCAATAAGTTTCTACTTTTGATTTCCTTCATGATTATGGAAAAGAAGTGGATTTTTGTAAAGCAAAATCAATTTTGGATACAACATGTATACAACTTATAGGCACATCCTAAAATTGGTTCAAATTCAAGAATATTTTTAAAGTGAGAATTTGATAGATAAAGATTGAGGATTTGAAGAATTGAATTGAGATCACCAGTTCTAGTTACTATGACTAAGTGTTTGAAAACCCTAAACAATATTCATGTTGGCATTTAAAAATGTACCTATGTGACCTCTTCAAAACTAGTAACAAAACCTGAGGTCCAATTTCTACTATCAAATAATAAGTATTATAATTCCAACCAATGCTATAATTGTTGTAGAATACATGCTTGTTCATTCTAGGGTCCTCAAATGATTTCAGGAGTCAATACAAGTGGTACTAGAATTGCATACCTCTATAGTTATCCAAATCCTATCTATGCTTATCTAGGGGTTCAAGAAAGAAACTTTCTACATTATAGACCACATACAGTCTCATGTAGTAAAAATGAAAATGGAGACCTTAATGAAGTGAAAAAATAATGTCATGAGAGTAATGTTCGATTGTGTAGTGATGGATCTAGTCTTTTAAAGTGTCAATTGAGACGATCAAATAATCTCTTTTCATGTTGTACCCATGATGATATTTGTGCAATATTTGTGTGCAACTTCATTCAATCTATATCCACATCATTGCTGTAAGTTCAAATCAGATTGAAAACTAGATTTTTGATTTTTAAGTAACAACATTGAACCTCAATTCCGCTGCTACGGAACCTTCAATTCTCCTTGAGTGAGTTGCTTCTTGTGCGTGAGAAACGCCGACTCCTTGTTTTTGACGGAGTTTCTGGTCGTTTGGACGCTGTTCGTTCGTACATCGCTGTAGCTTTGAGGTCGGGGGTGAGGAAACTCAAGTGCTAGAGTTTTTGGGTAGGGGTCTGATCTTAACTTCATCATCGATTCTAAGGGCGTGATCAGATTCCGAGGGTTTAAAGAATGAAGCATACAGTATACTGGGAACTTCCAGGGGTTTAGGGTGGGCTAACTGGGGAAGATTTAGGCCCCCCTTTAGCCCCCCTTAGCATTGATGCAGAAGATGGGGGGGGGCTAAACTTTAGCCCCACCTTTACCCCCATTTTTGTACGCTTTAGGGGGGGCTAATCTCTACTCACTAGTATCGATACGGATGGATTCTGGATGGATTCTGGTCAATTTTGAATGAATTTTGATGAATTTTGGATGAATTTCATTAAAAAAATTGGATGACCTTCATTATACAATGGAATGAAAGTCATTACAAAATTTGGATGAAATGGATGAATTTTGAATGAATTTTTGGATGGATTTTGGATGGATTTTGGATGGATTTTGGATGGATTTTGGATGGATTATAGATGACAAAATGGATGAAAACAAGAACGAGAATGATGAAACATCTACTGCATAAATGCACAAATTTACTCAAAAAATGTGGACACTTCATTGAGATACTAGACTATAAATTCACCACCTACTCAATAACATATAGCTATTCTACATTCAATAATAGACAACTCTATTGCGTTACAACAATTATTCCTAAACTTTGGTGCACTTGAGCTCGACACCATCCTGACACCATCCTGATTTTGATGAATTCACATCATGATCTGCCACAAGGGACAAAAAATTAATAGAAAATCCACAGATTCACTAAAAATACAGAGTCATGCTACACATTCAAGTACACAATGCCATAGAAAAATGAAACAGACGTCAATACCGATGAGGATTGAAACAATAACGTCTGCCCAAAAATTTAGCAGGATTACAACCACAAAAATATCATAGCTAAAACATTCACTAGCTCATAGAATTCATATCAGTCTAATCGACTGACATAGTGACAAAGTGAATTCCACGTCAATTGACTTAAAACTTCCACTCCCCATCATTAATTGCCTGATATTTCAAATTTCAAACCCCGCAAACTCAAAGGAAAAATTGCCATATGGAACACTCTTCCATAAAATTCAGAACAGCACCGACCTACTCACTCAGATGCGCGTCGACGATGGCAGTTCTGTCCTGAGCAACCAACCGATCCACAAAGTTGCGCTCAGCTTGCACAGCCTTGAGCAAACGCGCCTAGCAGTCCAAAGTGAGGACGTGCGACGGCAAGCGGCTCCAGTTGGTCCACAATGAAGTTCCTGTTTGCTGCAGCTCCTGAAGTGCCGTGTCCACAGAAGCGTCCACCATAGCCACTGCCTTCTCCGCAACCAAAACTTTAGCAGGTTTACTTGTGTAAATTTAGCAGTAACTAGTGTGCCCTGTATCGTTGCCAGTCAAAACAGAAGTAAAAGTAGTTTTGTAATGAAGTTTGCCGCCAAATATTAGATCCTAAAGGAACATATCTAAACTTGTAGAATAACATATACTAGCATGTGCACTTTTTCCATTGAAAGAAACAAAACAGAAGGAAAAGACTACAATTTCTCAAACATACTGCAGAGAGCCAGAAGTATACCTTCATTGAATTCATGTCAATGCTTACTCCTCTTTTAAGAGTTCCACCGTGAGCATGACCATATGGAGAATGCCATCAAAATTATTAGCACAGCTCCTGGATTTAGGGTATTTTCTTATTCACAACTCAGAGAAAGAGAATCACAGCTACCTATATCATCAGAGAGATCTATGCATCCCACTGTACATTCCAGTAACTACAATGCATGAAAATGGAAACTCAAAACCCTAACTAAGCTTCGGCTTCCTTGGCCGTGGCCAATCGCTCCAAAGCCTGCTTGTGCGCCCACGTCTCGATGCGCATGTCGGGCTTGGCCGTGAGTCTGACCGTGAGCATGAGCGTGGTGAGAATGCCGGTTATGCAGTACGGGGCTTCCCAATCCTCTCACTTGCGCTTCTGCCCTGGTGTCAAGGGCGTCTCCCCGAACAGCACGCCATTGGGACCTTCTTGTGTGCCAGGCATGAACCAGCTGCTGCCCCCTCCTCCACCGCTGCCGTCCTGATGTCGCTGCATTTGCAGCACACTACGCACTAGTCCGCCTCCCTGCGCCATCGCCACAACACAAAATTGGATAAGAGAACAATGGAAAGATGTTTTGAGATTGGGTTTCTTCCCCAAAACCCTAATCTCTACTTTGATGTAACCCCCTCTACTCAATGCGGAATCTTAAAAAAGATTTTGAAAATGAAGCCCTTCCTCCTACATCTTAAAAAAACTAAAACTTCACTCTTGATGATGACTTGGTGGCTAGCCTCAAATGTAGGAATAAACAAAAATTTAAAAAATTACTTAACCCTTACAGGACTAAGAAACCCACTTTGGGCTTTTTTAGAACTTGGGCAGTCTCTATTGACTTCATAATTTGAAACTTTTGCATGAATGTTTTAGGATGAATGCTAATCATTATAATTTGCATATGAAGCTTTGTTTCAAGTCAATTTGATAAATATTACAAAAGTCAATTTTTTTTTTATTTCAATGTCAAACGGGGCAACTAAAAATATATTCTAAAAAGTATAAAAAAAATTTTTTTTAGAGAATATAGATTGAAAAAAATTGAACCATTCGATTCTGAATAATGAGGTAGAAGTTATGAAGAGTTTTATTTTATAGGCAATGAAGGTAGAAAAAACATATAAAGTTGTCTTTTGCTCTTTATAGTATATCAAATGTAAAGTAGAAAAATTTCACTAATGTGATTAATAATTCTCAATTTCTTGTCATTTATTAGCATATTCGTTTTTTCTTTCATTGAGTACCACCTTCCACTTTATAATGAATGGCCAAGAGACAAACATGGTTGATGAAATCACTGGTATGAATTTCATCAAGAGTAGTGTGGTAATTCCCTTTGATGATACGTGCCTTAGGCCGATGAATTGTATAATGCACAAATTCATGTGCATAAAAAATTCTTGTTTAGGAAAAATAAAGAGCTTGGCTTATGAAATGGAAGATAGAGTGAAACATAATCAATTAGTTTAATGAGTGTAGTATTAGGAATTGTTGTCAACAAACATGTACTTGAAATCTTGAATTGTTACAAAAATAATTTGAAATGAATTGGGTATTGCAATATAAATGTTTTCAAATATGTGAGTTTAGAATACAGTATAGAATTGAAGTGATTTAATTGAACCTTAGTGGTTTTCTACTAATTGACTTTAAAAACCTATACACTTTTTGAAAATGTATTTTTTATTTCAATTTGGGCCTTAGAATAAAAAAATTACTATGATTAAACTAGAATTGAACTTGGTAGGTAGGAAAAAGAGCAGACCTTAATTTTAAAGAAAAATTAATGAGAGATTTTCTCTTTTGATTAAAAGTTTTCATCCATTCCATTTAAAATGGTGATGTGAAAGTTGTAGAACATCTTTTTGTAGACAATCAAAGATTTTTTTTGAAAAAATAACATGTATAATTTTTTAAATTCAATTATAGTATTTTATCAAAACAAATTTTTTTGTAGGAGACATTTCAATTTTGAGAATGAACTCAACATTAAAAATAGTGAATTTTAATTTCATCTGAGATTTGGTAATGATTAGTTATTTTTATAGCATAATTAAACATTATTTAAGATCCAAAAATAATTTCAACATTCCGTAACTTTCTCACCGTGAGTCGAAATGCCATGAAACAAAGACCGTGCACCCCTCCTCATCGAGAGTTTTCCAATGGTACCAAGATTGTGACCAAAATATAAGAAAAAGTAATTTTCTAATTTTTTTAGAACCCAAAACAACTAAAAAATGCATAACTTTCACACCATGTGTCTGAACGCCATGAAACCAAGTCGGTGCACTCCCCCTCATTGAGGGCTTTTTGACAGTACCAAGCACGCGACCGGAGAACGCACAATCCCAAAGATCTCAACATGACAAACAAAACAAACAAAACAAACAACCTAATTTAATGTATTGATTTTTTTTGGAACTATGGTAATAATGGAGAATTTTGAAATGAAGAGTCCACAATAAATGAAAGAAGTCTTAAGACTTCTAGGACTTTTTAGTATTAAAAGGATAGATGTTATGTAGTTTTCATTAGTCTTCAATATTGAAGAAGATACTTTAAAGATATATCATACATTTGGTTTTCAATATATTTAAGGAAACCAAAAGTCTATTATGTTAAATGTAATTTTAGGCAAGAGAATTCTTATTTTTGATATTGATCCCTTTTAATGAAAAGAAACCCATACAGTGTAGTTTATATTTATTTTTGGAAATTATCATGCATTCTACTTGTAACATAGCGAAGAAGGTGCAACACAAAGTGGGATAATTGAAGAATTTAGATCATGCATCAAACCTTGTAATATTGTAAGAATGAAAAAAATTTAGATAGAAATATTCTGAAGAAGTGCATTATTGGATAAGAATTTTCAACAAATAATAAAATTATCTATTGAACCCACATTGTTGATCTGAAAGTGCATAAGGCACAAAGAAATAGAAATGCAATAATCCATTCAAAAATCAATTTAATTTATTGTAGTTGATTATATTAGTTATGTTATAGGTCTTGTTTTTTAAGAATTAACCTTCAAACAATTGGCCCATGACCTTTTTATACCCTACTATATGCACACTCACATTTTCCAACTAAGTATGAGTAAATAATTTTTATTTATTTATTTATTTATTTTTCAAAGATGAAGCTACATGTCTTTTAGAAGTCATGAAAACTCTAAATTCTTTTGTAAAGAATGAAAGTTACTATAAGTTTGACAAGGAAAATTTAGAAATTAATGTATCAAATTCAAAAGATGCTTAATCCCTAAAGTCCCAAGGCCATTTTGAGGTCAAAACCACTTTGAACTACCATTTCTGCTACATTCACCTACAAAATAAAATTTTAAAAATCTGACCGTAGGATCTCATTCTACACTTGTCTTAAATCACGTGATAATTTTTTTTGTGATTTTTGACTGTATAGATTGAAAGATATTAGCATTCAAAGTGAAAGAAATAAATTTCTTTCAAGAAGTTGCTATGATTGCCGGCAAAACAAGAAGCTCCAGAATTTTTACTTCTCTTATCCAAATGGAATGAATAAAAGCTTACCGTTTACAAAAAAATATAATCTATAAGAAAAAACATTGAAATTTTTATTTCAATTTTCAATGGATTTTTTTTGCTACCCAGTCTCTCCCATTTTGAGGTTATTGTGGCATAACTTTTGCTCTCGGTCACCGATTGAAATAAAAATTATATTCCTTGAAAGCTTATAAGTTTTTCTATATGATGGGAAAGTTTCAAAAAAATTCAGTAAAAATTGAGATCATAGAAACTTGCCCAAAATCCATTTTGTCCCCCATAGGAACAATGGGACTTTAGGGGTTAAACATAATAATGTTTCTACCATATATACATGTTACAATCTTAATCCCTAGGATTCCATTGCTCCACAAGGGACAAAGGCAATTTTGGGCAAATACCTATGGTCTCAATTTTTGTCATGATTTCTTGAAACTTTTTTAGAAGATAAGTAAATTGATTAGCTTTGTGAAAGTATAATTTTTGTTCAACTAATGCTTGGGATCAAAAGTTTTGCTCAATTAAGTTTAGAATAGAAGAGATTGGTAACCAAAGAAGAATTTCAAAAATTTCAATTTTTTTTTCAATTGTTGTTTCAATTTTTTCTCATAGATTATGTTTTTGTCTATATGGAAAGCTTTGATTAATGTCATTTCAATAATTGATGTCAAAATTATGAACAACCTTATTTTGAAGGCAATCCAAGTATCTTATTAGAAAAATAACTTGTACAATTCATTTTTTGAAAGCGAATTTCACAATTATTGAAAAGAAGTTGTACATGGTCTAGTTTTGGGGTGAATAATCTCAATGGGGTTCAGTGAGTTCTAATTCCATCTTAAAGATTTTTATAATTTGGATTTTCATTCTCTCTTCTATCGATCTACTTCTCTTCAACAATATTTGTAAGAGGGAAAATGAAGTTTCCTTGGAGTGTTTTTCTCCCTAGTTTCTCAACTCAATTTTCTACCATAAAAATGTAGAGTTGAAACTTTTATAGAAAAGAAATTGTAAGTTTTAAAGGTTCGAAGTCAAAAAATCTTATCATTCAATATGTAAAAGAAAACTTTATTTTTACTTGAAATGTAGATGTTTTGCATTTTGTGCAATCAAAAGTTTTGAAATTTTCTCCACACATTTCATACTAGTGAAAGATAAGATCCTATGATGAGATGTGCAAAAAATATATATTTTTCAACTCTTTTAATTTTTTCAATAGAAAAAACAATTTTAAATTTTTTTGGCAAAAAAAGACTATAATACTTTAGCCCTTACTAAAGGATAATATGATGAAAATTTCATATATTTGATTTGAACTTTTTCACCTTCTATAATATCATTTATTATAATTTCAAATCTTTACCAAAATCTCTTAAATTATTAGGATGCATCCTAATAATTGTAAAATAAATATAAAACACTTGTAAAATAAATATAAAACTTCTTTGTTATGTACTTGCAACATTGAAGCATATAAGATAACTACATCTAAAATCAACCAATTAAACATTTGATTGTACTTTGAACTATTAAAGTAATGTAATTTGTGTTGGAAATAGAAGAAGAATTCTTTATTCCCTTAGTTTATAAATTTTTGGACACCACGGGAATAAACTACCTATAGAAATAGTAAAATTAGGTTGCTTACACAATTACATTGCCTTATACTGAAAAATTCACTATACAAGTCATCAAATCGAACAAATACTTCTACAAAAAATTTCATTTGTATATATGAAACCCAATTGCAGTAATATTTTATTCAAAAGTGGTGCATCCATGTATACTACCATGAAATATTTATATAGTCTCAAATGTAGAGAAATTAGTATGAAGCAACCTAATTTCACTATTTTGTGCAATTTCAAATTGTCAAAAAAGGTATACAAAATATTAACCAAAAGCAACTACATTAGGTGGGTATACATTTTAGGCAAAGGTGTGCAAAGTTTATTTATTTTTAAATGAAATATTTTGGAAGTTGAATAATTTCTCATGGGTTTGTCTTTTCACGATTAATGAAGATTCAGTGATTTATTCAAAAGATAACATTTTTAATGCCTTTCAAGTTTCATAATGAGAAAAACAAATTAAATAACAGCCCTCACTAAAGTCGGAAGCTGTAGCACCAAACACAATATATCGGATTCCTCATTTCTGGCCCCCCGCTCCGCTTGCGCAGTATGCGCCCACAGACTCCACTGCTTTGCGAGCCCGAGCCTGAGCCCGAGCCTATGAAGCGGATTAGGCCCCCTTTTAGCCCCGGGCTAAAGGGTCAGAAGCTCCCAGTGAGTGATCGAGTGACTGCAACTTCGGAGTTGGTGTCCGGATCGGAGCTCAATCAAAAGTTGCAGTGATCGACGAAGTCTGTGCTCTGGCTGAAGGCAAGTCCTTTCCTCTCCCTTATTGCTGTTTGGCTTCAAAACTCTTGCATTGCTAGCTGATGTTGTTGCTTTCTGCTAGCTCGGCCATCACGTACGTATACGTACCAGTAGTATGGGTGGCCGCGACAGACCTCTCCACGTATGCAAGCGCGTGTGAAAGAATTCTCGAATCTTTGTACCCAGGTTGAATCTGATATCAGATTTGGAAGCTAAGGATTCATAATGCAGCAATGGACCGCGTAGCTCAAGCTAAGGTTAACGGAGTGCCATGGGAGGACATAAAGGCATAATATGTTACATTCAGATCGAGCCAAGTGGATATATGTGAGATGGTTGCTTGAAGATATATTGACTTGTCTCTGTTGAAGATTTCATATTATGCTGCCAGATTGCTTTCCCCTGCTTGTCATTCTGTCCAATATATGTGAGTTTCTAGCTAGTAGCTGAAGTTTGGTGTCTACACTTCAAAGTGACTGAGAATAGCTAGTTCCCATTATTAGATGTCCAGACCAAATTCTCATTGATTTTTGCTGGTAATTGTACGCGATATCCTGAATCGATATTGCACGAGGTGAGGACACATTGGTTGTGAGAATGTAATGTACATTTACAGCGGAATTCATGTCGATTTTAGGTACTTTGATTTTCTTTTCCCATAAAACTTGCTTTTGACACTCAAAATGATTTCTTTTGCTTTCAATCAAAACTCACACAATTGAAGTTTCTAAAATCTAATGAATTTTTATTCCAACTAAAAATTTGAAAATTTGCTAAAAATAAGCATTTTGTTGAGAGTTGAAGTTGAAGATCTGTAACCCTGTAAATTTTAAGTGATGCAAAAGTTTTCTTCTAAAACCATATCTTGTACTATAACTATGATTTTGGTTTTGGGTTGGTGATTGTAAGCTGCATTTGGCATAGTTATGTGTTCCTGAAGCACAGATTCCACAGCTTTGGAAGTAATTTGCATCTGAGCTTGCAAATTTTAGAGGATCGACTTGAAACTGTTTCCAGCATTGAGGTTGGAGATGGTGAATCCACCAATACTTATATGTACTTGGTTCATCTCCGAGCAGAAGAATATGGTGGATTCACTAAACGATTTTGAATTTGATTTTGGAAACTGTGTGCAGGTACAGTGACAGCTGCGTGATGATGTTCTATCATAACGAGGAAGTGGGCGTGATCGAGCTTGGGGTGGGCACCATTCGGTCTCGTAAGACAGTGGATTGTCCTGTGGTCGTCACTGCAAGTGGTGAGGCTGCTGTTCAATGCGGTCCACGACATCGCCTCCAATGTGGCCACCTTCAACGTCAACACAGTGTTGTCAGGGCGCGTCAACGTGGCCAGCGTTATCAAGATGCATGTCACTGCCATTGCCAACTGCACGGTGGATGTGATTATTAGTAAGGTAGAAGGCTCAGAAAGTGCTCATCTAAGGAAAAAAATACCTGTGTACAAAAATGGGTGGACCCAAAGTTTTTCTACATTTTTGTGGAAGAAAGAGAAATGAGGAATACAACAGTGAAAATTTTAAGTTTAATTTTCTCACTTGAAATGAATAGGATATGATTTTTCAAAGTTAAAGGTGCACATGTCCCTATTAATGCTCATAGGTGCAATTGTAATCAATCAAAACATGCCATTGAATGGAGCCAGTGAGTTTAAGAACGATCCTAACTATGCCTTTAAATAAAACCAATGAGTCTAAGAATGATCCACTATATTTGACCATTCAATTCACTCCCAATTGTAAATCAAAATTTATTGCAACTGTTAAACACCCCAAGGTTTCCTCACATGGTTTCAAAGTATGTAACTTTTGCATATGATGTCTGAATTCAATAAAAAATTTGAAAAGTTTGTGTTCTCTCTTCTAGTTTGTGTGGTAAAATTTTCAAATCAATACAAGATGTACTGATTTTTTGGAAGCCAATCAAAGCTCAAATTGAGTCCATAAAATTGCATTTGATGGCTGCAACTTTGAGGGTTTGTATCTCCCTCATTCAATGTTAGTTTTCAATAAATAAAAATTTGGATTATGTTTCCTTTGAAGTCTAGTTATTGTGGTAAGATTTTCATGTCAACCCAAGTTGTTTTGAATGTTTGGGAGCAAAAGTTTAAAATCCTAACATTTTTTGATTGCAGTGAACTTTGGTGGCTTGTTTCTTCTTCATACAATGTCTATTTCTAATAAATTTTTAAAGAAAAGTTGCACATACTAGTCTAGTTTGTGTGGTTAAAATTTCACATCAATCCAAGAAGTTATGAGTAATTGAGAAACATTTTAGTAGAAGAAGGTTTAGCCTCATATGTGTTTTTTGCAATTTTTCTTGTTTTTTCTTGACATTTCAAAGTCATTATGTAGACCTCACCAAATTCAGGTCTTTATTATGAGTAAAATCACACATGATGATGAACCATGCCACTTATTCAATAGCCTAAAATCACACACATAAGTTGGCAGTTTTTCACCACATGAAGTCATTTCCATTTTTACATCCCACGTGCACTGTTTTGGGCACTTCTGTAGGGGCGGTACTTAACCCCTAAATGCCCAAGGTATGGTTTGAGCTTCTTGGAATTTGCTCTAAATTGAACAAAATGTCAACATTTTGATAAGTTGCATAAATTTTTGGGATTTGTAACCATACAAATTCAAACTAGACATGTTAAAGATCTCATAGGAAAAGAAAACACAACAATATCATTTATGGAGTGAAAGATTATAATGTTTGACCATAAGGGTGTTAAAACTATGAAAATCTTTCAACTCTCTTTTTGCATGTCAACTCTAAAAAGTTGGTGACCAAAAAAATATGAGGTTAAAGGGCCTAACATGTTTAATCCCAATCAATTCATGGCTTCTTAGAATCTACTCTATAATTTTTATAAGTGAATTTTGAATGTGATTTTTTTCCCAAGATCTAGTGTATTTGAGGCTCATTTCCAAGAGCTGTGAACACTAAGGGAAGTCAAGATTGCAATAGGTACCCTTGCACAAAATCTTCAATAGAAAAATCACTATAGATTATTTTCAAGATTGGATTTTTGATGCTAAAACTTGACTTCACAAAGAACTTTCCAAAAATATTAAACTACTAAAAATAGAAACTTGGTTAGGTTTTATTTAACTTCAAAGTTTTGCAAACACCAGATTTTGGTGCCTCATGCATTTAGGGGTTAACGCACGAACTGTTTTTGAACCTCCTATAACTCCACTTTGAGTAACTCCACTTTGAGTCGATATGACTGCAAGCAAACAATCAAGCTCTGACTGTTTCGTTGTTCCACCTTTTCCATTGCCAGTTTATGTCAATTCTAGAGCGAGGTTCATGTATTCTTACACCAGTGTATGTCAATTCTTTCACCAGTGCAAGTCAATTCTTACATCAGTTTATGTCCAGTTTTGTACAAGGATTTCACAGGCTGTAAGTTTAGCACATACTGCATACTGGTTGACGGGACTCTGCAGCTCCAAACCACCTTGCCATAAACTCAGTGTTTTTGTAAATATTGGAAACACCTGTAAGGTTCTGTTATCACTGGTGGTCTTGTGATCCCAAGAAATTATTGTATTGCATGCTTTTGATTCTGAATCTGTTTCTACTGTATCATTCTAATGAAAAGAGGGGTCTTACTACGGCAATGCAAGAGCGATGTTGGAGTGCAGAGGTCTGCCGTAACCAACATGAGTTAGTATGCCTGTTCATAGCACTCACATTCTGTTGCATTTTTGCACGTTCATAATTAGTGGTGCAAACCAGGCCTGAGATAATCAGTGGAGTTGAGCAGCACTTGGTGGAATTGGGCATATTGGTGAATTCCGTGATTCTCTAACTCGTGCATTTTTTCCACTGAACTTGTAAAAGAAACCCTAATATTAGGGATTATTTTGAAATTTTAGCTTTTAGTCTTTTCTAAAAGCGTAAATGTGCATTTGATTAATATGTACTTAGCATCAAGGGCAGAATTCATACACTTCAGGTCATAGGAACTGCATATGGCAATGACAAGGGGCTTCGATACTTGTATATACATATGCAGAGACCATTGGGTTGATGCAATGCCTACACCCATTATGCATCACATAACCCCCAAACTGTCATCATTTAACCCCAAGTGTTGTGGCATCTAAATGTATGAATTGAAAGTTGAAATAAACCTTTAAGGAAGTTCTAAGGAAGACAGAAAAATACACCCAAAGAAAGAAGAATCCGTATCAGGGCTACAATTTGAATAACAAAATGATGTTCTAAATGTTACTATAATTGACTAGTCTATTTTAAATTTTCGTTGAATAAGCTCAGTTCATTTGAGTTCCATCACTGTACCATACAACGCACCAGTGTTTTTTTAAGGGCCGAAAAAATGCCAAAAGGCGAATTTTTTTCCCCCCAGCCCGTTTGTGGTAGAAAAGAACCGACGTGGCGTCCAGCTGATAGCCAGAACTTCAGGAGGCAATGTCAGATGGATGCCATCAAATTGTTGAGTTGGGGTGGCCTGTTGCCTCCTCAGACGGCGCCCAATCTCCACCGTCGGAGTCGGGATCGCCAGAGCGGCTGCCATCCAGCCGTTCGCTTGGGATTGTGGCGCCACATGTCGACTTGTGTTTGAATCACGAGTTCCCTTGTCTGCTTCAGGTTGGCGCCAACACTTCATCGAATCTGCACTTGCATATTGCCAGTTCGGTTTAGAAGCGTGAGTGTTCTTGCAAACCAATTTTCTATTCTTGCAACTTCAGAAAATCATGACTTCGTTGAGGTTGGACACAATCATGGGCGGCAGTGGAGGCTTGTAGCCGTTGTAGATTTGGAGTTTGGTCTTTGTTGTAGGGTACTATAATGTACACAACGACAATTCACGTTCAATCTTCAAGTGGATCTTACATTTTCTGGTTTACGATTCTGCACTAGTGCAATATATGTTACGCAATGGCTTGTAACTTGACTCCCGTGAATGTTGTTCTGCTGCTTTCGTATATGAATCGCTGAAAACTGTTGTCGTTGTGCGTTCAGCCTTCAGGTTGAACTTCCGAGGTATCATGTGCATGTTTGCGGTTGGTATGCATCGCGAGGTATCGTGTGCATCAATTGGGGTCGGTTCGTGTTTTTACCCTACATTGCTTACTTTCAGTTGTTATCGCTGTATGTTGCACTTCCTGTCAACGTTGATTTAGGGGAATTGCAATCTCCGCTTGCGTTCAAGTTGTTTTCTCTTGCAGGTTCCACGTTTAGTGTAGGTTGCCTGCGTTCTCGATTGCTACTGCTTGTGTTTGGAAAGATGTTTCCTGGTATGTCTTTACACAAGTTCTTCGCGAGGCTGCCAAACACAGGTTCCTCTTTGTCGTCGGGAGTGTTCGGAGATGGCTCCAGCTCAAATCCAGGGACATCTACATCGGATTCAATGGTGCCCTGTAGCGTTCAGTTGAGTGTCCAAAGTGGAGGAAACTCCGTGTGAAATGTGCCTCGCAAGCGGAAGACCAATGCATTGGAGAAGCGAAGAAGATCGAATCCTGCAGTCATTCTGGTGGAACCTGGAAATAGCGTGGTTCCCGCGAAGAATTCCGATGACGTTGTGGAAGTGATCTCCCTATCATCAGAGGCATCCACGGCAAGTGGAGAGAATGTGACGCCTAGTCTGTCGAAGATAGACAAGGGGAAGGGTGTCTTGCTGGAGTGAAGATTTTGACGATGAAGACGATGAGGATTGCACTGTCGGCGAGCCTGTGAAGAAGAAAACCAAGAAATTGTATGAAGCTAGTCGAAAATTCCAGGACACTTGGGTTGCTAGGCTCCCTTGGGCAGAATTACATAGAGGAGGCGATGGGCTCTATGAGTCCGTGAAGTGTTTGGTATGCTCGACCGTGGAGGGCAGAGCCAAAATTCTCGGTCCTAAGTGGGACACGCTAAAGAAACATGGAGGGAAGTGGAAGGCCACCAGTGATATGCCAAACGGGATCAAGAAGGATCAATGGTTCATTGCAAAGAATTGCAAGCATTTACGCAATGAACGCATCTACGCAGCTAGAAGCCAAACCACAGTTTTGGAACAAGTGATTGTGCTTAAGGGGGAACGGGCCAGGAAGCAGATCCAATTTGCTACGATAGTGCACTTGCTACAGAAAGGCTGCCCTATGCTGGTGTACACCGCCCTACATCCACTCTTTAGCTTTCTTGGTGTACCGAAACTACCAAAGAAACATTGGTCAAATGGAGCGGGTTGGGAATTGGCTGAGTGCTTGTACAAGCAGGTGCAAGCTAAGACTAAAGCAACAATGAAGTCAGTAAGATTTTTCTCCATTACATGTGACGAAGTGTCCACCCTAGACACTCAAAGTTGGATCTCTATACACGGGTACGTGTGCCAAGATTGGCAGCGGAAGCCGATACTCTTGTCTCTGGAGCGGGTTGTCAGCGGAGGTGGATCTGACAGCATGACGAAGGTCATCGTGAATGCCATAAAAGAATACGGTGGCATCGAGGCAGCAGACCTCGGAATACGGTTGGCCTCATTTGGTGCCGGTAAGTGCTTCATTTTCTGGGAGAGGCTCTACATGCTTTCATTCTCATGTTTTGTTCAAGGTGTTACTCTCTTCATGTTGTGTAGGGTTAAGGGTCGGTTTGAGTTCATGTTTGCTTTGTTTTTTCATGTGGATGTTCTTTCCTGTGTGTACAGATGGAATTAATACATTCCAAGGAAAGAGGACAGGAGTCGTGCAACAACTCAAATCACGTTGGGCTCCTAGAGTGATAGGCGTGCACTGTATGGTAAGTCATAGTCCTACATGTCTAACTATGAATTTCAGTCATGTTCACTGCATGTGTACAATTTGGAGTGCATGTTCAATCTCCTGACTGTATGGTAGCAACTGACTTTGTGGCGTAGCAATTGTTCTCAGTTCTTTCTTTCAAATTTTTGAGTAGGTTCGGTGAAAGTCTGACACCCTTGTTTTCTAGGCCCATCGGACAAACCTTGCTGTTGAATCGTTGAGCGCTCTCCTTGTTGTGTCACGGATTGAAGGCATGTTGCAATCTCTACACGCATTCTTTGCACACTCACCTAAACGTCACTTGGAGTTCCAGAAATTGGCTGAGGTCATGCATTCAAAAGGACTAAAGATTCTGAAGAACATTAAAACACGTTGGATTAGCATGTTATCACTATCTGTTAGGGTAATGAATGAGTACAGAGTTCTTTTGGTGAAGATGGCGGTTGACTCCATGCCCCCTGCTCCTAACGCAAATGGTAAGTCATGTAAGAAGGACAAGCTTCTTATGAAGCTCGCCAGCCGCAACCTATCTTTTCTGCAAGATTTCCAAATTCTTCTAACATTGTCGGCACTCCTTCTTCTGCTTCGATCAGTTCACAGCTTGATCAAATTCGCCCAAAGTAGGGAAGTCTTTATTTGTGACTACGTCTCAGCGATTCAAATTTGCATCTCGGAGCTCCAAGCATTTTATTGTCATGAATCTTCTGCATTCACTCACGACGCATTTTGGGACTTCAAGGCTCTACTGCAAGTTCGGCATGATGCCATTCCCATGGCCTGGGTCCCTAGCGCTTTGGATTTGAATGAAGACGGCCAAGAATTTCTGCAGTTCACTCCAGGAGGCAACAACGTCTAAACTTTGTATTCTGAATCGGGGTCTAAAACCTCAACCCCAATCAATCGGGAGGTACATGGACGCATCTGTGCCTTAACTAAGGCATCGTGTAAAGGTAAAGTATTCAGTTTACATGTTGCATTTAGGGTGAAGGAATACTTGTGTTCAGGGTTTAGATTTAGGCGTGAGTTTGTCACATTGACGGCACTGTGGATCTAACTATATTGTTGTTTTGCTATGGCAGATGCAGCAGAGCGTTTGATCGATCAACTCGTGTCACGATTTCCTTCATATAGCCTCATGGATGCGTTTGGAATTGTATATCCTCAGTATTGGAGGATACCTGAGGCGGATCAAAATTTTCAACGACATATTGCGATAATCAAGGAGCATTATTGTTACCCGAAAGAGTTTGTGTAGAAGAAGCTGAAGATGGGTGAGGACGTAGAAGTTCAGGAGGAGGTTCACGGCGTGAAGACAGTTGAGCCTATCTTATGTGCTGCAAAGCTAGAAGAGCAGACAATGATGTTTCAGATCACCATGAAGTCTATCTGTGAAGGAATGATGTTTCAGATCACCATGAAGTCTATCTGTGAAGGCGCCATGACAGGAGATCTGCCCTTGAGCCCCTTGACTCGTCTCTGGCATCGCTTGGAAGCGTCTGGTCTACTGCGGCATAAACTCTTGGAATACTTTAAGGTCGTTGAACTCGCTGTAGTTGCAGTTCTGGGGAGCGTAGAAGATGAGCGTACCTTCAGCACGCTCTCCTTCATAAAGAACAAATTGAAGAACTGCTTAAACATGCACTTGCCCTTGGCGGTTCCTATGTACGCGCAAGAGTTCTACACACTGATGGACTTCCCTTATAATGTTGCCTACGACGACTGGAAGAAGAACGTTCGCAAAGAGGACTGAAAATTACTAACATGTGTTCCTATGTGTGCAGCAAGTCGGAGGGAAGCAACAGACTTACTGGACGTAACGTGTGCTTGTAATGTGCAGGAGTACGTCGATGATGAAACGAGGGCCGTGGGATTAGCGTCTGCAAACCTCACAACTCTAAAACCAAATCCCCCTCCCTTCCCAACAGTCGGAATGAATTGTGTTGAACTTGTTTGCTTATGTTGTGAGTTACTGTCTGCATGCGTCATTGCCTCCTTTGTCCTTTATTGCTTAAGTCGTCAATTGTTGTATTTGAGCTTACGTCTTTTGACTCTTCTCTATGTAATTAACAGTAATGTTTTTTTTGTGCTTTCTCAGTGTGCTCAATTCTAGGTGTGGTTCAGCTTCATACTATAGTGCTTAATAGTTTATACAGATGCATGCTTGCTTACTAAATGGCTGGTTGAAATATGTATCATTTCATTTGTGTCATCATAAACCAATTGTTGGGAAGGGAGATGGACTTAGGCTCTGAGACAATGATGAACCCTACAGGCCTCCACTGTTGCTACAGTGTTGTTGCAGGTGTAAGAAGCTTCAGATTTCAGTTGGTAGCCTGTCTAGCATCTTTTCCTGCATCTAGGTAGCCAATGGTCTCTGTAGAGTTTGCTTACAAACTATTTGTATCGCCAACTGGTGGCCAAAAAAAAAGAAAGAAAGATGCCAAAATTTTGTGTCTTATATTCCCCTACAGCCACTCTACTTCACTCCCAAAGACCCTCTAAAAAGCCAGAGTTTATATGGTGCATTTCCACTTTCTGCCACCCCAGCTCCATTCCTAAAAACGTAGGATTTACACTGCAACGCACACACAACTTCACCACATGAAACTGAAGATTGCCAATTTTGAAAGTGCCCCACTTATCTTCAGCAAAAGCCTCAGAGCCGTCCACCAAGATGCTACAAATTACAAGCCAGGCCCAGCAATTGATGAGTAGGATGCTCATATAAATGTGAACAGACACATTCTTCACATGCATAGGGTAGAACCACCCATAACCGACTGAATAAGCAACTGTGGACTTGAGGTGGAGTACAATAATGAAGCAAATGTTTTCAGAGGTGCAGAGATAGAAATGAAGGGGAATGCCAAAATTTGGTAATTTTATTGCTTGAATTGGAATTACTATGAAATTTGGAAGGCAAAAGTTGGTTTGGATCCATGTCCAATGTGTAGATTGTTCCAAAACTGCTCATTTAACCCATTAAGGACCAAGTCGATGAATGGAGTGAAAAAGTGGCTGAAACTAACATGTTTTCATTAGTATCCACTTTGGCTATTAATGAAAACATGTCAGTTTCAGCTAGTTTTTCATTTCATGTCATCGACTTGGTCCTTAATGGGTTAAGAGACTGCTTCTTGTTCACTTTGGCACGCCAAACCAATCAGATGTGTCATGAAAAGAATGGAGGAATTGATGGTGGAAAGTCAAGAAATAATGTGTGGAAATTAGTCCAACAGCTCTTGAATTTCAGCCCCTATTGATTGCCCATGAAGTTGTGGTTAGTAGTAGGTGGTTCTACCCTAACTGCAAGCTAGCAGGACTAGGCAAGATTCTCGTCAATGCTTAAAGTGACAGATTAAATGAACAAGGTCGTCAGTGTAGGTCCAAAATCCACAGATTTGTGCTGGTGCAAAGGCCATGAGAGACTTACTTGGGGCAAAAGTGATTTACGGGAATTTGAGCAGGAAGTTTTTCATTCACAACATCTAGAGGACACCCCCACCTCCACCCTTAGATATATTGTGGAAAGTTGTGAATCATTCCATTTTGATTATTGAGATGAAAGTTACGAGGAGTTTTAGTTGTGGGTAGTTTATGGGTAGTTATAAAATTTCTACTCTAAGATAAACTTTGAAATCCTTTATTTGACTCAATTTTCAATATTTTTGGAAAAAAATAAAAACATTAGGTGTAGATTGTTTATTACAACATTACAACCATTGGGATTGGCATTTTTCAATCATCATACCACTAAAATTATAAGTCCCTCTGTAACATCACAAATGCTACCATTAATACTAGGGGCTTGTGCTTGCTATGCTACACATTCATTGTATCACATATTAGTAAAATTTTGATATATTTGAATAGAATGCATGATAATGATTTCAATAAGTCTTTAAAATAATTATTTTAAATATTTTGTAAAAAATATTTTCAATCATGCATACATAGAAATCGTATTTTTACACAATGTGATATTACAAAAATACAGTAGCAGTTTGCAATCACTTTTGTAATATCACTTTTTACAAAAGGTGATATTATAGAAATAATATAGTTGTTGCAATTGAGGTGATATTAAAGAGGATCCATAGGGTGATATTATAGAGGTAGAAAATCCATTGCTTCTCTTGGCTTTACACTTCTTTGCACTTCTATGATTTTGTGCTTTTGTGAGCTTTGAGCTTTCATGATTTCAATTTTCTATTGCTACTACCAAATGATTTTGAGAAAGTTATTCAATTGAAGCAATTTTGGATTCCACAACAATTAAGTTGTTCACAAAGTTTTTGAGATTTATAAGTTTTTCTTTTCAATTCTTCAATTTGGGTTGCCATTTTTTGTAACAATGGAGTCAAATTTCTAATGCATTCTAATGTATGTGTATCTTTTATAGTATTTATCATTGCATATGTTTCATTCATCATTTAATAAATTTCTATTGTATATTTCAATATATGCTTACTCATAAAAAAAATAATACAAAGATTTTAGTCATTTTTATTTGAAGATTTATTGAAATTTTTGTTTTGCATTCTATCTAATACAAAAAAATTCTTATAAAATTCTAATGATGAATACGTAGCATAGCAAGCGCCAACCACTGGTTCTGTAAATAAATTCTTAACAATTTAGTATTATGAATCATTCTCTACTTCCTTCTACTTACTATTTTTTTCCTATATGTTGTACAATTCCAAATGATCTAAAATTTTTCAATCACGTAGTCAACTTGTTTTAAAGAATGAATCCAAAGAAGCACCACCATTCTGGACATTTTCAAAATTTCCTACAGTTACATGTATCCAAAAATGTCTTTAGGGGTTAAAAGCTTCCTTAATAACAATACTCTCAACTTTTAATCCCTTGTCAATTATTCAATAGTTATTTAATTTGATGGGCTGTTTTGTCATGTATTCATATTGCTCTTATTTGGCTTTTGTGAGAGAAAGTGAAAGCCATCCTTTGAAGTTGAAAGGTGAGAAAGAGTGAATGGTATAGCTTGGTAAGTAACTATAGGTTTGATTGGCATGCTTAACCCCTATAGCTCCAAGGCCTTTTTTCTTTCTAAAACCACTCAAAATGGCCATTCCTATTGCAAGGTACAAAACTCTTGAAATTTTTATTTTTTGGGCATATCTAACTATAGGATCTTGCACTGCACTAGTATAAGAATGTTTAGTAGAAATTTCAAAAACATTGACTGTGTAGATGGTAGGATGTTTGCATTTCAATTAAAGAAAACAAATTTTTTTTGTTTTTTTTCATGTTTCATGACTAGATTTTTTGACTTTGAATCTCCTTATTTTAGATTTCCTATACTATTGAGTTTGAGATTAAAAAAATTCATGTTGAAGATTTGAATTGAGAGTTGGGAAAAAAAATTCAAAAAGAAAAACACTTGATTTTCATTCATGAAAAAATTGTTGAGTAGACGTAGGTCTAAAATTCAACAAAACACAAAATTATTAATAGCTCTAAGATGGAATTGAAATACCATAATCCCAATAGTGAGTTTGTTCTTGCAAGTAAACTTAACCTTATCAAACAATTTTTTTTGAAAAATTGTGAAAATTGCATTAAAAGGTGAATTTCACAAGTTATTTTTTCAAGAAGATGCTTAGATTGCCTAAAAAACAAGATTGGTCCTAACTTTCACATCACTTATCCAAATAAAATGAACTAAAGATTCAAGTGTAGACAAAAATAAGATCTATAAGAATTTTTAAAATTCTATTTCAATTTTTTATAGATTTCTTTTTCTACCTAGTGAAGTGAACACTATGTTTAAAATG
Source organism: Climacium dendroides (assembly GCA_950106755.1). Classification (NCBI taxonomy): domain Eukaryota; kingdom Viridiplantae; phylum Streptophyta; class Bryopsida; order Hypnales; family Climaciaceae; genus Climacium; species Climacium dendroides. The sequence goes on along the minus strand of OX467087.1, from coordinate 25,373,496 downwards.
GCATAACTTTTGCTTCTAGGCACCAATTGAAATTAAAATCATATTCCCACAAAGCTAATGAATTTTTTTCTATCTTCTGAGAAAGCATTTAAAAAATCATCAAAAATTGAGGTCATAGGAACTTGCCCAAACTCTCAAGTGTCCCTATAAGGGACACTTAGGACTTTAGGGGGTAATTCACTACTAGATCATATTGGCTTATCCATCCACCTATGCCAAACATTAAGTGCAAGATTACATTTTGTTTCTTAATTGTTATAAGCACAAAATAGCACCTACTTACAACTACCATCCTAAACTTCTCAAAACTCCATTCTTGACTCTTTGTTTTGACTCTTTTACAGATGCATTCATTGTGGCTATCATAATAGTAGATATGGTTGATACAAATTATAATTCTTGAAGTTGATTCAAATTTTTGAAAATCTAAGAAAGCACATTTTATTTCAAAATTCATAAGGTTTTATAATTCATCTTTTAGACATGTATTCATTATGTTGAGGAAGAATGTTACATTTTTATTTATCAACAGCACTAGCGTGTGAGCATGGAGCACCGAGCTTGTAAGTTGTAAGTGGGGAGCCTTGAAATATATTTTTTCAACTTTCTTACTAAAAATATTATTTTTGGAAAAAAATATTGATGGAGAAGAAAATTTATTATTTAAAAAGAAATTCAAGACCTATGACCACTATTTCTATAACCGTGGATTTTGAGATTTATTTTTCAGAAATTGCCACTTTCCAATTCTAGCAGAAAAACAACTTCATATTGTAATATACAATTCATCATTCAATTCAATTTCTACAAGTTTCATATCTAGCTACTTACAAATTATTTTGAGAATACAATAGAATATATTAGGCAAATACAACTCACAAATACAATAATGGATAAGGTAAACCAGCCCATTATGGTCAAAATGAGGAGTTTGGCATCATCTTGTTGCTGAAATTTTTCAATTTTTTTCCCACATTAGTACAAGTGTGAGAAACAACAAGTGTAATTGAAATTAATTTTTTTTGACAAAGTATGAATTCGCTAGGAATTTCTGAAGCATTAAGCCCAAAAGAGTCTATAGACTACTTTAAGACCAACAAAATCTAAATCTGTAATGCTCATCTCATTGCTTAATGCAGTCAAAATATTTTCTATTACAAAAGACCAAAAAAGTCAATTTTACAATGGACTTCACACTAAAAACTTAGAAGTTCCTAATGAGGTCAGTGTTCACTCCATTGCTGTCATGTAAGACATGCATTGTTGCCCACATCCCACATCCTGAAAAAAACCCACAATGAGCCATTTCTTAGGCGACCACAATAGGTCATTTGACCATAATACCTTATAACCAAACCTCCACTAATGCTACTCTACATCAACACTTTGCTTTGAATTCATTATAGACATTCTGTACACCAGCATAATTTGGAGCCTTATAAAATTTAAACTTGTGCTACCACATTCAAGTCTCATGGACCTCTTGCAAATGTATTCCAACCTAATGGAGTGACCATTAATTGGAAAAAAAATATATAAATGAAAAAAATGAGAGAAAAATTTTTAAATGGAAAGAAAAATGAAAAAATGAATGGAAAATAATGAGAAAAAATAGAAAAAAAATGAGAAAAAAACAAATAAAAACATTTGAAATGAAAAAAAATGGCCAAATATTTTTTTAAATGGATATATAATCATATATCTTTTCTTGGATTAGAGTTCACAATTATGGGTTTTAGCCATTCATAACTTCTTTAAAAACATTTAAACACACTCTCAAATTTCAAAGATGCATAGGGATGTTGCATTCCATATGCTTCAAATCATTTCAATCGTACTAAATTTTAATACAATACGAAAAAAATGAATAAAAAGATGTAGCTAAGACTATTTTAAACTATGATGATGTTTGCTTTAACTAAAAAAGCTTCATTTTGTTGAAGTTATAACTTGGTGCATGAATGAATTTATCTTCATGGATGTCCATCTTACAAAAATATTTGTATAGGTAGTACAAGTGCTTGCAATTAACGTACTATTGATGACCTCCAATGGTTGAAACTATTATGTTTGTAAAGTTTGAGTATGTGCACAAGAAGTGCATATCCATTGTAATTTGGTACATATTTTTATTAAGGTCGAACCCGGTCTCTAATGAAACAATTGCACCTAGTTCTAAAAAAGGCAGCATTGTTACTCCTAGTATTTCTCCTTTGACATTGTTAATACTTTCCTACTTGTTCCATTGTTTTATAGTTGGTGCATTTGCAATTTGTCATATAGTTTGATTGTTTTGAATTGTTGGATACACATTTGCATCTTGTGGAGGTCGTTGATCTTACAATACACTTTTGAACATTTTAGACATATTGAATAGTCAATGTGAGGACAAAGTAGGACGCTCTTGCAAACAAAAGTTAGCGTGTTGTAGTAGTAATATCTCATTCCAACTCAAATTTGTTCTAGTCATAAAAGATCATACCTCTAATACCTTAATCTAATCTACAATTCACTTGCATTTGTTTCCTTTCACACAATGTTCAATGTCGACACCATAGAACCAAAAGTCCACCACTACCTCTTGCTTACTCTTGAAATCTTCTTTTCTCTTGCGATAGGTAGTAGTAAGGGTTCCCTTTGACTTTTAGCAATTTTCGTAGAGCATTTGGTATTTGACTGAGTTATTGAGCAAAACATTTTGCATTTTATTTGTGGTTGATCCTCGCTATGTACCACTTTGAGGTGTTGCAGTCACTTTCTAATGCAATTGTCACATATAGAGAAGTGGTTGCCTTGGACAATTTACCTTTGTCCCTAGAAAAATTGACAAAAGCCATTGAGGACCATGTTCAAACACAGGGTTGAAAAAAGTTGATTTTATCCACTCTGTGTGAATCTCCAGCATTGCCGTTTGGTATGTCCAACTTCCTCTTTGTGCTTCTAAATATTTCTTCTCCTTCCAAATGAGGTATGCGAGTTCCAACACCTTCAGCTTCGGGTAATATAATTAGGACCATTGCAAATTTTTTAAGATCTCTGCTTTGTCTTGTAGCTTTCAACTTCAACTCTTCCTTCCTTCAACCAAACATAGATGTATGGCCTCTCAAATATATACAATATTTTGTCATTTGTACCATGCACGGATATTATCTTTGTAAGTGGCATTAAATAAATTGTTTCCTCAGTTTTTTGACATTTGAAGCCACTTGTTATAAATTGTTTCTCATAGATTGCACCAAAGCATGTCTACCATCTCTACCAAATTCAAATTCTAGAAATCCATCTTAAAGAAACATAATTGGGTTCAAGTACACCAATAGGAGCCCATAATAAACCTTAATTAACTTTTTTGGACAATGATTTCTCGCTTAATGGGCAATGTTTGTGGTAATGAATAACTTGCTTGAGATAATGAATAACATATATCACTTGACACCTTGTACGACTTTGAAAAGTTGAATAATAAAATTTGAAACATTTTCCACTACGTTCTTGCAATGTCCGTTTCATTCCGCACGTTCTATAACATTGTCTTTCTTTGCACATTCTAGGATGTCATCTCTCTTTACTCTTAGTGGATCTTGACCTAGAAAGATCTCAATTGTCACTATGGCACTGGATAACTAATGGTTAGGGATTTAAATTCCAAGAACTTAGAACTCCTCTAGTTTTGTAGTTGCTATGGACAATATGAGGGCATGAAGGCAGAGTTTTAGCAAGAGAGAGAAACAATTGCACGAAGAGAAATTAGAGAAGGATTTTGAGAGGAAACTAAATAATAAACTTGAAATTAGCATACATAAATGTGAAAAGGAGATTGCCTTTCACAATGTACAAACAAAGAAGTTTTTTTTAAGAAGAAACAAGATTAGGTTATAGAGGACTAAACCCTAAATTTGTTGAAGATATTGCCTTAATCACCAACACAAATGTTAAAGAATTGTTTGAAAAGTACTCCAAATTGAGTACAACCTACACATTGCTGAATCCCAATACAATTTTTTTTTCATAAAATTAATTGAGTGCAACAATTCTTGTTTCGGCTCTCAAATCCACTAATGGGGATTCAAGAACTTTGAATGGCAACCATAGTGGTTGTACATCCTAACAATACAGAGTTAGGTTTTGCAATACAAGAGCAATGGTTAAGAAAGAGGGAGCAAAGGTTATGCCAAGCAATGCTAGGTCTTATGATCTTTTAACAACCTTTGTCCTTACCAGGTCTTGCAAAGTGATTTAGATCTACTCTAAAATGTTGCTAAAATTGAGAATGAGCTTCTTATGATTGCCACAAGTAAAGTTAATTGATTAGAGGTAGAGCATAAAAAATCATAGACAAGCTTCTTGAATTAAAGTTGAACATGGATGTAGATAAGATAGTACAACTCCAACTAGAGTTCAAAAGAGTTGCAAAGGCGATACTTAAATACAAGATGCAAGTAGTTTTTCATATTTTCTTATTCTAGTCTTCCACATGTATTAAATTTGTACTATTTGTATTGTTTGAATTATGTCATGGATTAACAATATTTTTTTGGAGCTTAATATTGCATTGTTGCTTCACAAGCAAGCTACTGGAATTTTCTATAGGCCATGTTGAACACAAAAAGTCGGAAAAAAACTTGGATGATCCAAGAGGTAATATACATTATTTTGTAGGAAAGTTGAATGGTTGTCAATTAGTAGCAAAATCTAGTTGAGAGAGGGCAATCAAAGGTGAGAATTGGTATCAAGACATTCAAATAGAGCAATTTGGAGTAAAATGAACTCTTCAAATTTTGCGGAGGGAGATTATGGAGATGAAGAGATGTAGCACCATTGTTCAAAAACAATGTGTGGAGATGAAAAAGTTTGTGGCCTATCATTGTACTCAAACCAACACACCATCCAACAATGACAAACAACCTTGATTTAAACACTTCTCCCTTACCACCAACTATGGATTTGGAGGTACCAACTAGCCTTCCTATTTTTAGTTAAAAGAAAGAATTGGAGGGGGAGAGGTTTTTTTCGAAGTACCAAAAATAGGGATACCACTAAGTATTTCAAAAACCTTAGTCAAACCCAATTGTGGTTTTGGAGGTACCAGCCAAACTTCCTATTTTCAGTTAATTTTTTTTATTTTATTAATTTCTAAAATTTTAATATTAATTTTGGAGGGGGACCAAAAATAGGGATACTACCAAGCACTCCAACTCAGGTGATGCACTTAGTTCTACTATAAAAGACCACATGCAAACAAGTGGTTTCTAATATACTATAATTTTAACTTCAAATTTTGAGCATTGTTTACTAATGACTATAGGATTCTACTCCCAAAATTTTAAATTCAAATAAAATATGGAATGATTTCTAGAAGAGGTTAAAAATGCACTAAAATAGCATATTTTTTAACTCAAATATTTTAGAGAATACATTTAGATGACTATTGCATCAATATTCGATCCAAAATGAGCTTTCAATAGAGAATTATTATTTTTTAATTTTGTTCATTTTCTAAACAAATTTTTCTTATATAATATAGGGTTGTGAAAGTTAATTTTCAGTTCTACAGTGTATCTTCTTTATTTCAATTTTTTAAACTAATTATTATTAAAAAATAAAATATCAATAATTCAAAACATAAACTTTCAAAGTAGAAAAATTTATTCATGTTTTTTTCATTTGATTTTATTTAAAATTAAAAAATTAAATAGGGGGTCCAAAGTTTTGTTCGCACACTAACATCAAAAAAAAGGAGAGCACCCCCTGGGCACTCCAAAAACCTCAGTTGGACCCGACTGAGGTCTTGGAAGTACTAACCTTCAATTTTCAGTATTGAAAAACAAACAAATAAACCCCTTTTGAAATGTCTTTCTTGAAATCCAAGTTTTAAGAGAGACATCTCAAATAATATAAGGATTCCTATGTTTCCAATGAATCTAAGTATGATTATGCATTTCATGTTTCATTTCTTTAGAAAACCCAAATTTGGCCCGATTCTAGGAGGTTGAGCAAAGATTATTGCAAGGTTGGTTGGGTTCAATTGACCATGGAAGAATCTTTGTTGAACCTTTTAGAATTGGGTCACGGTTTGGTATTCTCGTTGCAAATATTTAAGCTATAGTTTAGAGAATAAAATAATATGGATGCTTCTTCATTTTTCTTCAAGGCTAGTGGAGTTTGAATTCCTAGTTTTAAATTTTAATTCAAATTAGTAATTGTGACATAGATTAAACAATACGAAGCTTGACAGTTTTGGATTAAAGTTCAATTTCTTTTAAAAATGAAATGTAATGGATGTATGAAAATTTTAATTAAAAAAAAAATCATGTACCAATTCTTGGAGGTGCATTGAAGTGGCTTTTCTCAGGTTAGTCAGATCCGATTGACTTTAGACGAGCTTCAACTAGACCCCCTAGAATTGGTACCTTTGTAGAGAATTTAGGGATTTTCAATGTTGAAGTCAGGTGGTAAGGCATGGTGGGAGTGCTATAGGCGTGGTGCATTGTATTCATGGTGCATCATGCTTTGGAATTTTAATTTAGTTTTTTGAGGGGCCATTAGTATTGACTATTGAGTGATATTTTTGTGGGTCAAAGATGGTTTCATTGACTAATTTTTTCTAGTCAAAGACAAATTTGAGGAGTTTGTGGTACTAAAATAGTTTTTATTTACATTGATTAAATCTTGGATTTTCTTAAATTTATTTAATGTGACATCTTTGTATATATTATTGATGATCTTTATAGTATATATTAAACCAAGATTATTTGATGAGAACCATAGCTTTAGAGATTTTGTTTTATAATTTAATTTTCTTGTTAAAATTGTACGTTTTATTTTGTACTTTGTAAGTAATCTTTGTTTGCTCTTTCTTATCTAGAGTTTCATTATTGGCATTGTCTTGTTGTCTCATGCATATTCAATTGTTCAAGTGCAAGGAAGAGATGTGGGTCAAGCTTTAATCTTAATGGTCCATTGTGACAAAGTCTTTGTTGTGCATGTGGCAAGTCCATCTTAGACAATGACTTTGGCAAATGTAAACATATAGGTTTTCTGATGACAAATCAGCCCATGAAGCCATGCACCATTCCATTTTTCAAAGAAGTCAAAGTTCATTGTGTGGGATAGAAATCATTGTTTGTTGGTGTGGATGAGGCGGTTTCTAAACTCCATCCCATAAAGGTATTTTGGCATATTGTAGTGGATTGTATTGTTCTCAATACCAAAAACAAGATTGAATTGATTATGTAGGTCATGCATGATATAAACAAGTGAATGGCTTCTTTTACAAACCTATTTGATAAATTTTGGGTTTTACTTGTTTTACAATTAATTTGCTATTCAAGGTATATAAAAAGATTATTCATCACCTCATTTGAAATCCAAATCCATTAAAGATTCCTATATAAAGACCAACTTGGCAACTTGGTTTACCATTATATCGGAGAAAAAAGTACAACTTTCTACCCTTGATCAAGTTTATAGAGATGTTGAGGCCAATATGGATGAAGAAATATATTTTCCATACATCTAGAAGAATTTGACACTCATGCTAGTTGACATTTTTAAGGCTTTTATGTTCTAGGTGAGAATTGGATTATGTGGGGGTTTCTTTCTATTTTTTATTTTTTATTTTGTAATTTGATTATTTATATTAAATTCTAATGGAGAAGTCATTTGTCTCGTGCACCAAAAGAATGCACTTGCAATGGATGTTGTAGAATGAAAGTATAATGAAACAACTCTGTCTAAAGAGAAAAGCAAATGTAACATTACAAATGCCATGACATTGAGAAATAAGCAAAAGTTCACCAAGTTGAAGGTGAAGATGATCAAGTTAGTCACAATAGCTAACTCCACTCATGATCTTGAGTTCTTAGAAAAGTCTCATAGACACCCTAGAGTTCTAGATTGCATTACAACTATAGATAACTATTGCATTAAATTACTATGGATTCAAATTCTAATTTACAAAATGAATCTTTCAACTAATGTATATGATATATATTAATTTTAGGTGTATCTAGTACTACTTGCCATAGCATAGGCCGCCACATTGTAGCATTGGAGGAAGAAGACATTTTCAATGCCATCTTCAAACCTATGAGGAAGTGTACCTCAATTGTGGCAACAACACAACCACCATTGCCAATTGCAATATCCCAAGATCTAGATACTACGTCTATGGCATGTCCTAAATTTGTTTGAAAGTCAAAATTCAATAGGTAACCAAGAAATTTTTTGTATCTTTTTTTTTCATATCAAGTTTTAAGTTTTGCAAGTTTAACATTGTTTCACATTTGTTTGTAGCTATATAGGATTGATGTCAATAGATGGGATAATGAAGGCACAAAGTTTTTTCTTCACTCTAGAGAAGCTTTTTCACCTTCATGTGTCTCTCAAGCAAATAGCATCGACATTTGCGGACTTTGGTTGCTCTAAACCAAAACGCCATAAAGATACTTTGGATTTTATAGATGGCACTGCCTCTGAGGGTAGAGAGATTTCAAAGCAATCAACAACTAAGAGTTCTTTGACCAAGTTCACTACAATTTAGACTCTTGAGATTAACATATCTCTTTAGTCGAACTATAATATATGGACTTTAATGTTATGATTGGATTTGTGTGTTTTATGGCTACAACTTCGGCATTTGTTATTTTCATTTGGATTTTGCATATCATAATGTCTATCGAAATTCAAAAATAACTACATTTTCCTCTAGCAAAAAAACTCTTCAAAATACGTTTGCAAGTGCATCAAATTTCCACTACTAGAAAATTTCGTTTTTCTGTTGTTTCGGTCGCGTTGATCTGGTCAAAATCTGACAGAAATCTGTTGGTTTCAACAGATTTCTGTCAGATTTTGACCAGATCAACGCGACCGAAACAACAGAAAAACGAAATTTTCTAGTAGTGTTCATTAAACTGACTTCACATTTCTTGAAGTTTTAAATGCAACAAGCCCACAGTTCTAGGTCTGAACTTGTTTTATTACAAAAAAAAACACTCACAAGCTCACACTCATAAGCTTGCATGCTAGTAACCCTACTTTGTTTGTTAAAGAGAGGATGAAGAATACGTCTTGTCACTAAAGGTCACATGGATGGTATACACTTCAAATTTAACCTCTAAAGATCCTTTGCATTTTGAAACTACAATATGTAGAAAATGAACAGTTTTGGATCAAGATTTTGGGATGGAAAAATTGGAAGAAATGGCAAATCTCACAACAATATTTTTTTTTACCTTCACAGAAAAAATATACAAAAAAAAAATTAATTTTCAATTCTTTATCATTTGTATGATCTAAGTCATCAAAGTGTAAATTTTTAATATTTTTTTAGTGCAAGCCTATGGGTGCATCTCAACTTCAAAACTAAAGAAATATTCAAGTATGTAGAATATGCCACATTCAACTACTTCTAAACTATTTAGTGAATGTTAAACAAAACATTAGAAGATCTTTTGATGTTTGTATAGATTTCCTAATGTTTTGCATTATCTCCTAATGACCAATTTTTTCTCTCAATGATTATTATTAATTTTGAACTTTCTAGAGTCCAAAAGTAGTTAAATGTGGCTCAAATTTAGTTTATATAATTTAGTCTCATATAAATACTTGGGTTGAAAGTTACTTCACAAAAATCAAAGCTTGAATCCACTTTATAGAAGAATTATGCGCCATGCATCACCAAGATAACATAAAGATGAGCAAAACACCAAGAAACACTCATAAGTTCACCAAAAAGTCCAATGAATATTTGAAACCCTATTTGTATTTTGTGGGCAGAGTTTAAGGTAGAAACCCCCAAAACCACACATGTTCCTATTCTTTGTTCCTAAACTCACCCAATTATGTCCCTAGACTTTGGTGAATGCGTCCTCCACCATTACCAAAAAAACGAGGCCATAGGAGGGCTATTAATTTGGGGGGGGGGTGGAATGATTTCAAGTGCTTGCCCCTAGTTGCCTTTGCACATTTTCCAAAATCCACGATGGCACTACTGGTGCCAGCACAATTTCAGATGACATGTGCTCATTTGAAGGAATGCCAAGTCGCAAAAAGTGTTGATTTTGAAATTTAAAAAACCCTAACTCCTTTGCTCCATTGAACTTTGTGATGGAGTTTATGGAGTTCTTTGTATAGGATTTTACAATTGAAGAAACTATGCAGCTCTGAGGTCTGTGCCACATGTGGTCGATAGGTCATGTGGTTAACCTATAATAGTCAGATTTATGATTCTGTCTACACCATCTATTCTTCAACTCGATTTTGCACTGCCCACCTGCCAAATTGAGCGGGTATAGGAGAATACTCTTCTTGTAGAAAATACTAAGAACGTTGAACAAATCTTCTTAACAACCCTCTCCAGGGCTCAGATTTTTTGTGACGATGCTTAACATTGATTGGCCAACACATTCGAAGGACACATATTTGACTGTGATTTGCTGACAACTAATTTTTGCAGGGGTCAATTTGGGGTGCTCCTATGGGACAATTTCAATGGTCTAGGCAGCCAACACTTTGAAAAATCATAGAAATTACATACAATGTCCAAAAAATCAATTTTTGGAGGGAATATTCACAATTTTCACTTGCATATACTACAAAAATATTATTCTTAAAAAAACATGCCTCCAACTATGCTGAATTGCTTAAAGTAACAGTTTTGGGTGTTTCTACCTTAACGTCCCCCAATTATAATAATGTTCTACGTAGGCTCCGTGCTAGCACTGAAAATTAAAAACACAAAAAATCAAACCCATAAACTCTCATTTAAAGTGCTTGGATTGATGATCACGTGTGTTCGATTAACTCATGGTTGCTTTGCTTTAGGGATGCAGTGAGTGGCAGTCGACACTGTACTAACAGCGCTAGTAGGCTCTAAAAGCGACCATTTAAAGGTTGGTCCGCCTTTATTTTATAGGTTTCCATGGATAAGAATATTTTTTAATCATTTTTCAGAGAAAGAAAAATAGATGCGGAATTTAACACAAGTGGTTTTGTAATTTTTCAAACATTTTAGAACTACTTATAAATTTTCAAAGATTTGGGGCATAGATACCTATTTGTGACCATAGGTCTCTCCAAATCTGTCCACTTGCAACTTCTAAAGAGATGTGTGGAAATCAAAGTCAATGATTGGCTCTTGCAATAGGAAAATAATTTTTTCTTGATGCAGTCAATGGCTAAAGTGGTACATTTAAGGATTACCTCATCTCCATTCTCCAACCAATAATAAAGGTGATTTGAAGGAGAGGGGTGGTTTTACAACAAACTACCTTAATCTACTTTTCTTCAATCACTTAGCTAGTTCACAAAATTCAAGATAACTTAGGGATGCTTTACCTCTAAAAGCAAAGCCAATTTTTTTTATGTGGTTGATTGCATGAAATTTCAGCTCCTTTTGGGTTGAGGGTGGTCCTCAACTACTCATTAGAATAAGATTATAATAGGGGCCAATTCTCCCAAGGTTTTGTCCAATCACAAGTGAGTATTCTTGACCTCTGATATAGCAAATTTGCCCAGTGCATAGGTATAAAGTGACCCTAAACAATACTCTCGTACTTCAACAAATTCCTCATGTTACCCAAATTTTCAAACTTTGACATAATCTTCACCAAAGTTTGGGATTGGAATTTTGTTGTTTATTTCTATTCAAAAATATTTTGAAATAATACAAATGACAACATTGGCACAAAGATCATCATAAATCACAGTCTATTGAGGATAATTTGACTACAAAAGCCTCATGGACACACTAGTAGGAATAGAGGCAAATTCCACAAGACATCGTGTGCCTATATAATAAATGAACATAGTGGTTCAAATTAGGTCCATTCAAATGAAAAAAACTCTCAACTTCCATCTGTAAGGCCATTAAAATAGAACATCAATGCAAAACTCAAAGAGATTGGGAAGATAAGTTCCCTATTTCTATTGGCAAGGTCACCAAGCTTGACATCCTATCAAATTGAAAGTAGTCAAGTTCCTCACTTCCATTGGCAAGGCCACCAAGCTTGAACATTCATCCAAATCCAGAGTGGTCAAGGAAGACAAGTTCCCCACTTCCATTGGCAAGGCCACCAAGCTTGAACATCCATACAAATAAAGAGTGGTCAAGGAAGACAAGTTCCCCACTTCCATTGGCAAGGCCACCAAGCTTGAACATCCACCCAAATTAAGAGTGGTTAAGGAAGACAAGTTCCCCACTTCCATTGGCAAGGCCACCAAGCTTGAACATTCGCTCAAATAAAGAGTGGTCAAGGAAGACAAGTTCCCCACTTCCATAGGCAAGGCCACCAAGCTTGAACATCCGCTCAAGATTAGAGTGGTCAAGGAAGACAAGTTCCCCACTTCCATTGGCAAGGCCACCAAGCTTGAACATCCACCCAAATTAAGAGTGGTCAAGGAAGACAAGTTCCCCACTTCCATTGGCAAGGCCACCAAGCTTGAACATCCACTCAATTTAAGAATGGTCAAGGAAGACAAGTTCCCCACTTCCATTGGCAAGGCCACCAAGCTTGAACATCCACCCAAATTAAGAGTGGTCAAGGAAGACAAGTTCCCCACTTCCATTGGCAAGGCCACCAAGCTTGAACATCCACCCAAATTAAGAGTGGTCAAGGAAGACAAGTTCCCCACTTCCATTGGCAAGGCCACCAAGCTTGAACATCCGCTCAAGTCAAGAGTGGTCAAAGAAGACAAGTTCCCCACTTCCATTGGCAAGGCCACCAAGCTTGAACATTCGTTCAAATCAAGAGTGGTCAAGGAAGACAAGTTCCCCACTTCCATAGGCAAGGCCACCAAGCTTGAACATCCGCTCAAGATTAGAGTGGTCAAAGAAGACAAGTTCCCCACTTCCATTGGCAAGGCCACCAAGCTTGAACATCCACCCAAATTAAGAATGGTCAAAGAAGACAAGTTCCCCACTTCCATTGGCAAGGCCACCAAGCTTGAACATCCATACAAATCAAGAGTGGTCAAGGAAGACAAGTTCCCCACTTCCATTGGCAAGGCCACCAAGCTTGAACATCCACTCAATTTAAGAGTGGTCAAGGAAGACAAGTTCCCCACTTCCATTGGCAAGGCCACCAAGCTTGAACATCCACCCAAATTAAGAGTGGTCAAGGAAGACAAGTTCCCCACTTCCATTGGCAAGGCCACCAAGCTTGAACATCCACCCAAATTAAGAGTGGTCAAGGAAGACAAGTTCCCCACTTCCATTGGCAAGGCCACCAAGCTTGAACATCCGCGCAAGTTAAGAGTGGTCAAGCAAGACAAGTTCCCCACTTCCATTGGCAAGGCCACCAAGCTTGAACATCCATACAAATCAAGAGTGGTCAAGGAAGACAAGTTCCCCACTTCCATTGGCAAGGCCACCAAGCTTGAACATCCATACAAATCAAGAGTGGTCAAGGAAGACAAGTTCCCCACTTCCATTGGCAAGGCCACCAAGCTTGAACATCCATACAAATCAAGAGTGGTCAAGGAAGACAAGTTCCCCACTTCCATTGGCAAGGCCACCAAGCTTGAACATCCATACAAATCAAGAGTGGTCAAGGAAGACAAGTTCCCCACTTCCATTGGCAAGGCCACCAAGCTTGAACATCCGCTCAAGTCAAGAGTGGTCAAGGAAGACAAGTTCCCCACTTCCATTGGCAAGGCCACCAAGCTTGAACATCCATACAAATTCAGAGTGGTTAAGGAAGACAAGTTCCCCACTTCCATTGGCAAGGCCACCAAGCTTGAACATTCGCTCAAATAAAGAGTGGTCAAGGAAGACAAGTTCCCCACTTCCATAGGCGAGGCCACCAAGCTTGAACATCCGCTGAAGATTAGAGTGGTCAAAGAAGACAAGTTCCCCACTTCCATTGGCAAGGCCACCAAGCTTGAACATCCACCCAAATTAAGAATGGTCAAAGAAGACAAGTTCCCCACTTCCATTGGCAAGGCCACCAAGCTTGAACATCCATACAAATTCAGAGTGGTTAAGGAAGACAAGTTCCCCACTTCCATTGGCAAGGCCACCAAGCTTGAACATCCATACAAATAAAGAGTGGTCAAGGAAGACAAGTTCCCCACTTCCATTGGCAAGGCCACCAAACTTGAACATTCACTCAAATCAAGAGTGGTCAAGGAAGACAAGTTCCCCACTTCCATTGGCAAGGCCACCAAACTTGAACATTCACTCAAATCAAGAGTGGTCAAGGAAGACAAGTTCCCCACTTCCATTGGCAAGGCCACCAAACTTGAACATTCACTCAAATCAAGAGTGGTCAAGGAAGACAAGTTCCCCACTTCCATTGGCAAGGCCACCAAGCTTGAACATTTGTTCAAGTCTAGAGTGGTCAAAACAGTTAAATTTCCGATTCCATTTGGTAATTCTACTAAACCTATACAAGAACTGAGGTTTAGTCGAAGTAGATTGTGGCTTGATGCATATGTGTTGGGTATGTGCTCAAGGAATCTTAGCCCAGATAGATCTAGAATTTTCAACGATGCACGAGTAATACAAAGATCAAATATTTTCTCGCGCAAAACTGATGTAGTGTCTGTTGGAAGTATATATTCCTTTGCGATTTCACTTGCGAAGTTGTCTTCTATTATAATTGCTTCCAATTGAGAACATTGTGAAGCAAATTGAAGTAACAAATCCAAGGCTTCAACATGCGCTTTAGGAGCACTCAACATGTTTACCAAAATCAAGACTCGAAGTTTGTGAAAATCAAAACTTTCGACTTGTTTAATTGTAGTCTCTTGGCCAAAAATGCTTTGAAAAACCCCAAGGTCTTGTTGAACCATAGTTTCTTGCAAAGAAATGCCTTCAAGATTCTCAATATCCTACATTCAAAAAAGTTTTGATTAAAAAGTATTAAACTTTTATATAGAGGATTAAAATGAAAATTGATTTTCTTCACATACTTGAAAACTCATGATTTTGAAATAGTATAGGTTTAAAATGTTTGCAAATTGTATTGATATGCATATTAATCAACATATTATCCCATTAAGGTCCATGCACCCAAAAAGTGAATGTGCCTTGGTCAACCTTGGTTGAAACTTCCAAAATAACTATATGTGACAAAGATATAAACTAACAAAATGAAGCTTAACAAGTCTTATTTCTATTCAATTTGAAAAATGTCAAAAATTAAAAGAGGTATTCAAATTCAAAACTCTATATGTTAGAATCAAAATAATATGGTATGGAGTGTTTTTAATATATATTTCTATATTTTGAAAATGTACTTGAAATTTAAATTATAAAATTATGTTTACCATTCTACCCTTCATTTATGGTAATAGTCACAAACTATTCTAATATGTGTTCTAATTGCTATAATTTCATTTCCTCTATGAGCTTTAAAAAATCACAATAATTTGATTTTTCTATAAAAAGTACCCAAAAAAACAATACAAACAAAAAAATTTGTTTTTCACTAGTTGAAAATCTAAATTTTTTATGCATTAAGCATATAAAAGTACACATTTGGTTTAATAGTTGAATTTCGAGTTTTACTACAAATTATACTTATTCATATTCAATTTTTGCAACAAAAATGATAACAATTACAATTTCTCACCAATTAAATTGAGGTTTCTCATGGTTGTATAGAAATCACAATTTCAAGTAATAAAAATAGAAGATTGTTATCTAAACACAAATTGAAAAGCTAACTTTACCTTACATGTGATGTTTTACCACTTTACAATTAATCAAGTCCTATACGAATTATTCTTATTCACTTGCACTTTGGAACTATGAAGATGTTACCTTGCTTGAAAATCCACTTTCTGGAATCATAGATGCCCTCCAAATCCTTGAACCTTTTGCAATCATTCGTCCCATGTCGCGGAGTTGGTCATGCATTTCAAGAACGTCACGATCTTCATTAACCTTCAACAATGACATGTCCATCAATCTTTGCAATTCAGCCTTTGGAAGGACACCATTCTTGGACCACATGTACAATATAGTATCTCTTGATATGCCAGATGGATATACATCTTGACAAAAGAAACAAGCCACGTCCAAAAACATATTCTTCTCATCATTGGTCAATCCATCATAACTTATTCTCAAGGTGTTCCAAATTTCTTCATCACCATCCAAATTCCTTCCTCTTGCCATCCTTTGTAATGCTCGCTCCCAACTTCGCAACCTCTCTTTGTTGCGGAGAAATGAACCCATGACTTTCAAGCTCAAAGGCAAGCCATTGCAAGCTCGTACAACACGCTTGCGATAGTCCTCAAAGTCCAATGGTAAAGGACTAAAAGGAGCTACACCCTGAGAAAGGTGAGTGGAAAAAAGCATTGTTGCTGCCTTTTCGTCCAACAATTCGACATCCAACCTTCCCTCAGTAGTGTCCACAAATGATTTTATTGTACTCCATTTGCGTGTTGTGAGAATTATTGTAGAACCCTTTTTAGCTTGTACAATGTCAAGAGGTACAATATCATGCACTACAACTTCGTCCTTGACATCATCCAATACTAAAAGAACATTCTTACTAACCAAGATCTCTTTCATCATCTCTTGTGCATCTTCCAAATTCTTGGGTTTTTTATCATTCCCAAGTTTGGGTAAGATTTCACACAATATATTGTACGAACTTGGAGTGTTTGTGGATTGTGAAACAAAGCATGATGCATGGTATAAGGAAGAAATTGTTGTGTCGCCAAGTATTGCCTTTGCTAGTGTAGTCTTGCCAATTCCACCCATGCCTACAATTCCTATGTAATTTAGCTTCAAAAGCGCTTTGGCTTTAGACAATTGTTGTTTTGAATCAACAAAGTCGTCATTTGGAGGTGCAATTTGCTCGTCCACCTGTACAAATGCAATGTCATATTTAATAAATCGTTCACATAAATATTAAACCCTACATTGTAAACCACAAATGTTAAATATCAAAAGAAATTACAAATAAAGTAGACATCACTTCATGAGTTTTGTAGTTTAATAATCTCACACCTTTTGAATATAGTCCACAATAGATTCAGAACCTCTTGAAGTGGAAGTTGAACCAAATTGTGGAACCATCTCACATGAATATACTCCCTTCAAGAAAGACTCCTTTATGCTTGTGAGCCTTGCACAAATGGTGGAAAATGTCGGTCGTTGAAGAGGGTCTTGAGACCAACATTCTTGGATTAAATTTGTGAGTTCTTTGCAATTGTTAGGTAGAGGTGGTCGCAAGCCTGAAAGTAAAATTTGATCACGAAAATCTTTTGGTTCCAAACCAAAAAATGGAATTTTTCCAGATAGAATCTCTGAACATATCATGGCAAATGACCATGCATCAGCTCGAAATGGATGCAATGGTGTTTTACTTCCCTTGTTCATTTCAGGGGACATATACCTTCGTGTTCCAATTGTATATTTTGTTGGCTCCGGATTCTCTGCATTGCTACACACTTCCAATTGAGAAGTACCATAATCCATCACCTTGAATATGAAATGAGGGTCCAAATCCTCCATAGGGATTGAACTTGACAACACATTATCAGGTTTCAAGTCAAGATGAGCAACTTGCATGTCATGAAGGTAATACACACCTTTTGCAATTTGGTGCATAATATCAACTGCAACATGATAAGGTAAAGGACTTTTTGTTCTCTTCAATATGGTAGACAAGTTTGAATCCATCAATTCCATCACCAAATGCATTTCACAAGTCTCATCTTCCTTGGGATTTGCTTCAAGTCTTCGGATGATCCCAAGTTTTTGTTTAAAGAATTGAACAAAAACTTTAAACATTTGAAACAACCAAGATTTCTTCAACCACATCACCCAATTCATTGCACCAATTGCTTCTTCTTTAGGACTCTCATCAACTTTTTTGGTGATCCCACAACCAAAAAATTGAACAAGATTTGGATGGTTCAAGCCTGCCATGATGCCAACCTCCTTTCGAGAATTTTTGAGAAATTCAGGATCGCCTATCAATATTTTTGTAGCACATGGAAGGCCACACCAATTCGATTTGTACACACTTGCATAAGATCCTTCACCTAATTTTTGGATTAATTTAGGTGGCTTAAAATCATCAAGAACCTCCAAATCATCCAAGTCTCCACCATCAACTCGATCCAAATTTCGAAGTCTCAACAATAGATGTTGTGCCAATTCATAATCATTCGAGGCTTGGCCCTCAACTACAAGTTGAAGCCTTCCCTTTAGATCTTCTCCATCTTCAAGGACTTGTCCATAGGTAACCGCATCAAATTGAATTGGTAAGATATTGCGTGATTGATTTGAAAGGTCAGCAAAGTAGATATCTCTTGCTGCATCATAACAGCATTTCAATTCTAAAAGCAACTCACGAAAAGTCTCTTTGTTTTGAAGTTGAAATACAACCGCACCACACCAATGGTCTTGTTCAAAGCAATTATTTCCCACAATCTCTACCTTCTTTTGAAGAAAACACAATTCTTCAAAAATAGATTGGAACTTGAGATCTCCACTAGCATTTGAAAACATTTTCTCAATACCCTTCATGGCTAGTATGAGTTTGCCAAAAAGATGTACACATTGATTTTTATTCAAGACCTTTGGAGATGCTTGCATATCCTTCAAGAATTTCTCAAGACTTGGTATAACATTGCATAGTCTTTTATAATGCTCACGTTGCACATGTAAGAAATCCTTGTCTTCCCTGCAAAGCATTAAATATCTATTATCAATGAGATATCTTGGTAGGATGAATGAAGACCAATTTCCTATGACATACATTCAAATATTAAAACATGTTCTTTGAATTAAACATCATCTAACATTGTCTGCTAATAAAGTGATCTATCCACTAAAATAAATTACAAATTTCTTTCATTTCACCATATACATAAATGCTCCAATAATGGTTGATTGCAAAGCTAAAAATTATTCAAATACAAAACTATACAAAGAACATTGTAATTTTAAAAATATGGTAGTCTAACATGCACCAATACTTACAAGAAAACATTTATGCTCACCTTGTAGACCATATAAAATCCAAGAATTTCCAAAAGCTTGCCATTGTGAAGAAGCTTGCCACCCACATCAAGAAGCGCACCATTTTTGACACCAAATGCAATAAAATATTGAAATTCTACATGAAGTCCAAAAAAAGTAGTCAACGATAGCATATAGACACAAATATAGAAAGGTTCTAAGAACATTTCCCTTGACTAGTTAGAGGACTAAATAAACACAAATAAAAAGGGTTGGATGCAACTTCCATTTGTACTCCATTGTAATACTAACACAATGAATCTAAAGGAACAAACGCTCAAGTACAAACCCTCACTACTAACAAGCTCATTCAATAACAAAAAAAAATAACTACAACAAAGTTGGATTAATGCACAAGTACCATTCGCCACATCAGAAGACATACATTTGTTTGATAAATTGTGTTGATGGATTAATTAACCTTGTGAAGATGCTACAAACCAAAAAGTGGCAAATGCATAACTTTCTAAATCACTATTTTAATGAAACAATTATTGCTCCAAAAATCAAATCATCTTTTATAAAGAAACTTGGTAATAGGTCCATCCTTTTAGAAATCTAGGGCTAAAAAACATGAAATCTCACTCATAGAAATTAGTACTAATTAAAAAAACTCCAAATTAAAGTGAAAATCAATGCCCCCCTTAGACAATGGATTGATGGATTGCAATTATATATTGATGGATTCAAGCTTCACTAATAGCTAACATCAATCAATGTAAGCACAAACAAACAAGATTTTTGTGTACAACATTTAGATACATGTTGCAATTGGTTGTATATATGCTATCCACCATGTACAACACTAACTTTCCACAATCTCACAATTTTGCATCAAATGAATTTGTACATTGCAATTCCAAATGCAATGCCCTATTTGGTAAGAGATTACAAGTGCAATCCTTGACAAAGAGTGTTTTAGGGACTAATCAAACCTGTCAATAATATAACTTTGAATCTTTAGCCATGTCATCATCAGACCAAAAGTCAATGAAATATGAAGTCCCACCTTCACCATTGCTCTTCTCAAGAAACTATATCCAAATGATTCGAAAACTCATGAATGTCCATACTCTTGCCCCACCACTCTAGTGATAGGTACAAATCCTCCATCTTTGCAATCCTTCCCAAGTTGGATTATCCCTGCAGCAATGCACCCAATCATTCAATCAGCCAAATTCTTGCACCAACTTGCCAATCATTACATATTACATTGTGTAAAATTCACCCATGAACAAGCACTAACCCTCCGCTGAAAGGTTTCTGTAGTACATTAACACCAAGGAAATGATTTCCAATTCAGATATTGCCCCTAAAACTAATGTACGAAGTGAAGGACGAGATGCACAAAGCAAGAAGCCGTGGCTTGCAAAAAGAATTGTGGAGCTCAGTTCTGTGATGTTGAGCTACTTCAAAGACTATCAAGTGTTTGGGGCTTCATCAATAAACCAGGTAACTGTTCCCCTCAGCTTACTATTCCGCTGACATTTAGCAAATTTTCTCCAGCAGGGATAGGCAATCAGACAAGCAAGACAGATTCCAAATCCTGTGAAGTTGAATCTGCCTATTTCAATTGCGTAAGAGCAAGATAGAGCAGCAATAGTCCAGTAGCTCGATGACGAAAGTGCAAGGTCAGAAGAAGAAAAGGAATCAGCCATAAACCGTGAGACTTACATTGGCATGCATGGAAGTTCGTCTGACATATGACCTATTCCACTGACGAGATTTCGATTTGACTCAGTGACGAGCAATCAGTGGTCAAGGCAAACATGGGTCTTGGACCTCATCACCCCACTCTCTTTCCAGGCTCAGCAACCTAGAACATGCGAGTCTCGTAAACCCTGAGTCAAGGCCATCGCGTATGAAAACTTACCGGGAGCAGGACCCCTTCCACTTTGGGCCATCCAGAAAACGCCTGCACAGAAAACCAAAACTACTGACATCACAAACGACAACAGAGCTCACTCTCCCATTAATCACAACTAGGACACTCGGAAACAGAGGAGCTACTTCCAAATCAAAAGGCTCTTGCTTCTTCAAACCGAAATCCAGAAACCGAAATCACGAAATCAAACCAAAAACTCTCCAAACAACGCCAGAGAAAGAAGAAGAAAAAGAAAAGGAGCTTCTACAAAATTGGACGGAAACTCACCATGATCAGCAGCGGAAGGACGTCCAACGAGGCTGGCGAGCTTCAAACAACATGCCACGAAACCTAACATGCAGAGCCGCCACCTTGAAAACCCTAGTCGTCTAGTCGTTGGTCTTTACTAGAAATACCATCCAGCAACGGAAAAAGCAGTCAAACATTTTTATAATCAAACTTGTAGGAAGAATCCTTTTGGCAATCTGTTTGGCAAGGTGAATCTCAACATGACATTTGATAATCACGCCAAATTTCAAAGCTATTGTATTGGGAGAAGGATCTGAATTTTGAATGGGTGGCGATTGGCAACTTTACTCTAATCCTAATTGCAATACAAAAGTCAAACACAAAACCCAAGCACAAGAGCCTACCGAAACTAGGAACACGTGACTCACAAAGGCGCTTCCGAGATGCAAAAGTCACTCACACGGTATCCCAAAACGGCACACTAAGACGTGCTAAAAGGCTTGTTCACTTGCTACCCAAACCCCACTAAATCTGAAACCTCATGATCAAGGGAACCACACCCAGTCTCACACTCGAACGCATTCCTAAGTGCACATACCTTACTGCCGTGAGGATCCAGAGCATTGAGGGTCCTCTCTCTGGCTGGCAAGACACTCCAGCGACAGAGTAACAAATAGTTCCGAAGTGGAAGCCTGTTCCTTCGAATTCGCTCTTCTACGAAATGGCGCAGCACAGAAGAACTGGACAGGCAGAAACAACGTCACGTGCATGAGAGCAGGGCCTCGTCTTCTCCTCCTTGCGTGCATAAGCTCTGAGGACGAAGCTGCGGAGACGCCAGAGCTCGAGAACTGCCAACAAGCAGACGCAAACAGGACGCAGGGAAGGGAAGTGTAGAAAAGTGAGTCGACGGGGGTCGCCAGACCGGGAGCGTGGGACCTTGGTGGGGGAGGGGGTCGCTGTGGTCAGGAGTGGCAATAATGGTACCATTATGAGTGTCAGCCGTCCCACTTGAAGAACGTGGACGACGTTAAGTTAGCGAGAGGACTGTTTCGTTGGGATCCGTGAGAGACAGGAATAGGCAGAGTAAGGTACAGCAGCCTATGACGGTCAGAATTAGGAGTTTGGTCTCATGGTGTTACTGGATTTTTTCAATTTTTCTCCCACATGAAAAAAAGTGTGAGAAACAACAAGAGCAATTGAAATTTGAATTTTTTCAACAAAGTAAGAATTTGCTATCCATTTTTGAAGTGTTCAGCCCAAAAGAGTCTGGAGACTATCCCAAAACCAACAACATCTGAATCCATAATGCTTATCTTACTCACCTAAAGTAATCCTAATATTTTCTAACATAAAAAATCTAAAAAATCAAATCTTACAAAAAATTTACACTAAAAAATTACAAGCGCTTAAAGAGGTTACTAAGTACTCCATCACTGTCATGTAAGACATTAATGGTGGCCCAAATCTTACAAACTGAAAGAAAACCATAATGGGTCTTTCCCTATGGTGACTATCATGGGTCATTTAATTCCTAAAGCCCCGTTATCCCTACAGGGGACAAAATGGATTTTGGGCAAGTTCCTATGAATTCAATTTTTACTGAATTTTTTTAAAACTTTCTCATAAGATAAAAAAACTTAAGAATGTTTTGGGAATATAATTTTTATTTTAATTAGTGCTTGGGAGCAAAAGTTTTGCCACAATAACCTCAAAATGGAGGAGACTAGGCAGCAAAGAAATCCACAAAAAATTAAAATAAAATTTTAATATCTTTTTTAGATTATATATTTTTTAAATGGGAAGCTTTGACTCATTCCATTTGGATTAGAGATGTGAAAGTTATGGAGCTTCTTGTTTTGTGGGCAATCATAGCGACTTCTTGAAAGAAATTTTTTTGTTCACTTTGAATGCTATATCTTTCAATTTATACGGTCAAAAATCACAAAAACAAGTCAAAATCCAATACACAAATATAGCAAGGTTCCAAGAACATTTCATTTGACTACTATATTCAAAATTATCTAGTATAAAAAGTTGTATCAAATCTTTTAAGCAATTCCTATACAAATCTAGTATCACACAATAAAATAAAAGTTAAAAGATATCATTTTCTTATCAAATATTTGGCAATATTGCAAAAACAATTTTATGATGAGTATTATCCCTTCAAGGAACTATTGAGGATCCTTTACATTTTGCAAATGAACAAGTCCTGGGTGGTTGCACATTGAGCCATGGAATTGCAACCCTCGTAGCAATTGCATTGGAGCACAAATTCAATTAGAAATCAATGTGCACTCAACATAGTGGCGCTAAGGTAGTGTGTTGTAAAATTGCCTCTCTCCTTCAAAATGCCCCTATTTTAAGGGGGAGAATGGAAATAAAGTGATCCTTTTAATGAAACATTTTAGCAATTGAATGCATCAAGGAAAAATTATTTTTCTATTGCAATAGCTAATCCATGTCTTTGATTTCTGCACATCTCTTTACAAGTTATTACAAGTGGACGGATTTTGAGAGACCCATGGTCACAAGTAGGTACCTATGCCCCAAATCTTTGAAAATTTATAAGTAATTCAAAGATGCTTGGAGAAATACAAAACCAGTTGTGTTAGGTTCCATGTCTATTTTTCTTTTTCTGAAAAATGATATAAAAATATTTTTGTCCACAGAAATCTATGGAAAAGGCGGACCAGCCCTTAAATGGTCGCTCTTAGAGCATACTCCCTTTCTCTCTGCTACCAGAGGCATTGCAGATGCTGTAAGCAGACGCTCTGTGCACTTCGAATGGTGCATACCTCCCGCACCTGGTGACAATTATGGTACCTTGGACAAAGAAGAGTAATGAGGTTCTCTGTGACAAGGAATTGTCCTCTTCCCTGCGGATTTCTGCGGATTTTCTGATAGCTGTTCACAGTGTTCATAGTGACCACTGCATGCTCACCATCAAGGGCTGTCTTGACTCGTGTTAGTGTACCGACTACAAAATTTAAATCTCAAACCTCGATGGATGACACATAATCTCAACTCATGTTAGTGTACCAACTACTATACGGAATTTTAACCTCAAACCTCGATGGATGACACATAATCTCTCCATCTAGGATAGAAGTGCAACTATTCAATTTGAAGGGCAGATCTTCTACGATACTTCGACTTCCAATAAGTGTTTTTGCAATATTTTAATACACTATTTCACACAGTGATGAAAATTGTTGATTTCCAAGGTCACCTCATCATTCTTTAAGGGTTAAACTTGACAACTAAAGGTATGTTCACATTTGGTGAAAGTAGTACCCAAATTCACCCCTAAGATCATCTCTAATACCAACCTTAACACCAAGTGCGAACATACCTTAATCAAATCAGGGGTTGTTGCAGTGTCTAACAGATATGAAAAAATAATAATGAAATAAAAAGTTGGTTGCAACAAAAAGCATCACTTGACATTCACAGACCATAATCACATTACAATCCATCATATATTTATAACTAGAGAGATTAATGAAAAGGATAAAAAGGTTCAAGTTGATTATCTCATTTAGCCCAAGTAAGCTTATCACCTGTATCACTTTGCTTGAAAATACGTTGACAGCTCTCAGATTCTTCGAGCAAGCAAATGTGTCCAGGAATCTCTACTAAATGACATTTTCCAGTCTCACAATTTATTAATTCAGAAGATTTATAGTTCACGAAGAGCGAAAGGGGTTACAATCAAAATACCTTTGCTTTTCGGATGTTCTTCAGATGTGTTCAGTTTATTACATGCTTGGTTGCTTACAAATCTGACCTACAATTCAAGTGCAGTAGTGCACCTCTACAATGTGACTCTCATGGGATCCAAATTTAGTCACAACCAGTTATTCAGGCAGTGATTGCGCCATGGCTACACTATAACAACATAAGCTTGAAGCAGGTGTCCATCTTCAAAACCATAATCTATGAATGGTGTCGCAATATAAATCTAGCTTGCAAACAGTTGAGGACTCGCTGGACCTCAGGACATTGACAATCTGCTCAACAAAGAAAGCGGAGTCATAACAATTTGGAGGTGGTACGCAATGAATAGCTACGAGTATGGAAGGAGATCCTTGAGTCCTCCTTCAAGCAGGGGACGAACTCCACAAATGGACGCCCCCAAAACTCTTCACGAATGCAAAAAATTGAATTTACTCTCCATCGACTTCGTATACGATCTTGCAATGGGTGATTCTCGTTGTCCACTGGTAGCTACCAAAGCTTCACAGTGATCCACCCTTAATCCTACACTTGTTAAGCCACTTCAAAGCTACCCTGAGAAGCAGGTTTTTACGGCTATCTGTGCGCGACACTTCTACTACTTTCAGATTTATTCTCGTTGCACTGACCAACTTCATTGCATCTACCTGTATATTCAAAACCGAATGGTTGGATGACAACTCTGTTCACGCTGCTATCGATAATTCAATGCCACGGAAGATGCTCACCTTCTTTCGTTAGAAGTACACAAAAGAGCAAAGCTCTCAAACAAAGCTCTAGTTGATCCTCAGATTGCCGACATTCCTGTGTCACTGGAATGTACAAGGAAGAAGCAGGGTTGTTTGCTGGAGTAAAATTGCAGGCAGTGACATGGTTCTGGATTGAAGGAGCTTCATCTGAAACCTTCTTGGAGAAGCTACTTGCATTAGGTTTTGTAATGGCCATTACTATTAGGTCATGGCTAGTGTCCCTAACGTAGGCACCCCCAAAACACCAAAAGGCCAATTCTTGCTATTGTGTCTAGTTAACTACTATTCTTAGATTGGTCAAAATTTCATATTTTCTACTCCATAGTTGGCAAGTGAAAGGGGATTCCAATGCACCAAAATTGCAACATTTGGATACAATATGCAAAAGCTATAAAGAGTCAAACTTTTAGAATGTCTACCAAAAAATTTACCAATCAATCTAGGAAAATCTTGATTTTAAAAGTGTACAAAGAGTGATGATGGCAGTTTTCAACAAGATGTGGTTCTAGGGGTTTCCACCTTGAGAGTCCTTGACAGTAGGAAGAACATTGATTTAGCATTTTTGGGGCAAAATAAATTATGGCCTAAGAAGAAGTTAAACATAACAACTTCATCTTCATGTAGATTTATAAGTTTTTCTTTCTTTTCATCCCTGGGAAGGACACTCCCCACGTTTTAGCAACCCACGTGCGGTGGAAAAAGTAATACATGTACTAATACATCTTAAAATTTAATTTAAAAAAATAATAATGGATAGATTTTACTACTTTAAAAGTTTGTGTTTTGAATTATTGGTATTTTTTTATGCTAATAGTAATTAGTTATAAAAATTTTAAGAAAAAAGATACACCATAAAGCTGAAAATAACTTTCACACCTCTATATTATATAAGAAAAAAAATTTGAAAAATGAAAAAAAAAAAAAAATACTATAGAACAGCTTTCTATTAAAAGTTTATTTTGGTTGAATATTGATGCAATAGTCATCTTCATGTGAGCTCTATAAATATTTTAGTTGGAGAACATGCCATTTTAGTTCATTTTTCAACCCTTTCTAAACAATATATCTTATGTTATTTGGAATTGAAATTTTTGTCAATAGAAACCTTTAGTCATTGTTAAACAAAGTTCAAAATTTTAGGATGAAATTATAGTTTATTGAAAAGTAAATAGGGGGTCAAAAAATCACTCCTCCACACGTGGGTATCCCAAATGTAGTGACAATGTCCTCCCCGTGTTTTCATCCCTACTTGAAGGGTTTTAGAACCTCGTACCAAAAATGTGAATTTCCAAGTAACTACCTAGTTACATCATAGAAGAATAGACACAAATTGCTTTTTAAACATTTGGACGTACTTCACTAGTTTCATGCGGTTTGTATAATAAGCTCTTAAATACATCTATAATCCACCCATGTAAGGAGTCTCTTCACAATGCGAACTCACTATTTTGGTTCTTTAGAAAGGGTTCATCATAGCCGCAAAATGTACCTTGTTTGAATAAATAAAACAAAGGCATTAGGAAGTGTCATAGTGGCACTAATGGTAGGTGCAAGTAACAAGTCTTAAAGCATCTTCAATGCACATGACAAAACACCCCTACAAAGTAACACTAACTTTTGATTGATGTGGAATTAGAACTTAAATTACTTTCATTGGAAGGAAAAAAAGAATCCTCAAGGATAGCCCAAGTAAAATTTGAATTGGACAAAAGACAAAAGATATATAGGCCATGGTAAATCATATCTAGGAACGAATGTTGTGCAAATGGCTTGACACTTGATCTTTCTAACATGTTTGCTTCTTATAAAAAAAAGATTTTTATGCAACTCTCAAAGTTTAAATATCCTTGAAACATCACTCTTTCATAAATTTAAAAAAAAATACTATTTTGGATTTTATTGGGTTCATTCATGCCACATGAAGTTGACTATTTTTGTTCCATACAACATTGCATTTTCTCCAAAGTCTTCATTGAAATAAAAAAATATTTTTATCCCTAGAAAGTTAGTACAATCCTACAGTTCCAAAAACATAAAGTAAATATTTACAAAAGTTAAAAATTAATATTAAAGGAAATGAGATTTAAAGTTATAGTAGTTGCGAATGATTTGTTGCAGAACCAGACAACCGAGCAAACAATGAAATTGTTCCTCGTACAAACAAACTGAAAGTGAAAGTAATAGTGAAAGTGTAGCACCGGCATTTGCCTTGGTCTGGAGAAGAAGATAGTCAAGTCTTGGAAATGCGTAGATCTTGGATGGTTGTTCTATGAATTATTTTTCATAGATTTTAGATGGAATATATTTCCAACCCTATAATAAAAGGAGCACCTTGATCAGAACCTATAATTCAGGGAGTTGCCTTAAGTTATGTAAATTAGTACAAACTTTCATGCTCTTTGGAATTGGACAAAAAATATTGAGTTTTGGAGAATTGCCTTCATTGGCTTTCATGCTGCTTCTATTTGTGTGCGAATAGGGAAAAATTAGATTTTAGGAGTGCTTGGTCTTGTTGACAAACTAAAAGTAATCATTTTTAGTTTTTTTTTGCCCAAGCCACTTATGGTTGGGTGCTTGTATTTTGTCTTTCGTGCAATAAAGATCTCCTTATTTGTGGTGAAAAAATAAATAAAAAATAAAAATAATCTAAAAGTTTGAGTTCATAGTTAAAATTATCTTTTGGAAAGCTTGGATCCCTTGCTTTTCACAAGCATCTCCCAAAAATTTTGTAGGCCTACAATTATGATTCTTCTCTTGCATTTTTTGTACACTTAGTTTCAACCTTTTTTGGTCTATTATACAAGGTTTGATTAATTCTTGGTGTATAGAAGTCCGCCTTTATTAGTCAAAATGGCAACAATACATTTGCAAGATTTGTGGGGTCATTTGAATGATTTTTTTTCTCTTAAAAGTGATTTGTCATGGTTGTCTATGATATGTGTTCTTTAATTTGATTCCAATAGGGTATTTCAATCATCCAAACTTCAAAATCAAATTTACTATAGTCTATCTATGCAAATTTGTTTAAAAACTTCTTTAATAATAATATTTTCAAGTTTTAATTCTATATCAATTATTCAATAGTTATTTAATTTGATGGGCCGTTTCACCACGTGTATTTGTGTTGCTCTTATTTGGATTTTGTCAAAGGAAATGAAAGCCATCTTTTGAAGTTGAAAGGTGAGAAAGAATGAATGGCATAGCTCAGTAAGTAACTAGAGGTTTGATTGGTAAGCTTAATTCACCACTACATCATGTTGGCTTGTCCATCCACCTATGGCAAATATTTGGTGCAATAATATGTTTTAATCCTTAATGATTACAAGCACAAGATAGTGCTCCTACTTACAACTACCATCCCTTAGCTTCCCAAAATCTCATTTTGACTCTTTGTTTTGATATGCCTTCATTGTGGCTATTATAATTGTAGGTATGATTGATACAAATTATAATTCTTGAGGTTGATTCAAATTTTGAAAGTCTAGGAGAGGAAAATTTATTTCAAAAACCGTAAAATTTGGTAATTCATCTCTTGAACATGCATTCATTATGTTGAGGAAAGATGTTACAATTTTGTTATTGATGTCAAAGGATGAAGAATATGTCTTGCCACTAAAACTCACATGATTCAAATTTAACCTCTAAAGGTCCTTTTTATTTTGAATCTCCAAAATGTAGAAAATGAGCATTTTCGTATAAAGATTTTGGGATGGAAAAATTGTAAGAAATGAAAATTGTAACAACAAT
This sequence comes from Climacium dendroides, assembly GCA_950106755.1. Lineage (NCBI taxonomy): Eukaryota > Viridiplantae > Streptophyta > Bryopsida > Hypnales > Climaciaceae > Climacium > Climacium dendroides. The sequence goes on along the minus strand of OX467087.1, from coordinate 25,344,164 downwards.
ATCTTTGTTTTACCTTCATATAGAAAACATACCAAAAAAAAATTCAACCTTCAATACTTTATCATTTGTATGATCTATGTAATCATACAATATAAGGTATCAATATTTTTTTAGTACAAGCATATGGGTGTATCTCAACTTCAATGTAGAATATGCCACATTTAATTGCTTCTAAATTATTCTTTGAATTTTGCACAAAACATCAGGAGGTTTCTTGATGTTATGCATTTTCTTCTAATGAATATTTTTTTCTCTCGATGATCATTATTAATTTTAAACTTTCCAAAGTTCCAAAGTAATTAAATGTGACAATAATTTAGTTTCCATAATTTAGTATAATATATATGCTTGGTTCAAAAATTACCTCACCCTAAAACAAGCCTTGAATCCACTTTTTAAAAGACCTATGCACCTTGCATTACCTTACCATGATCCTATAGTGATGAGCAAAACACCAAGAAAATATATATTAACTCACCAAGAAAGAATTATTCTAAAATCCAAATGGTGTATTGTTGCATTAACATAACTAAAAGGGAAGACAAACAATGTTATAAAACATCATTTTTATTGCCTAGGAACAATCAAAGCACCATAGCCTTGAAGTGCCAAAAATATTACCAAGTACCTACTCTTCACTAATTTTTCAAAAATGACTAAAATTGAATATGGGGTCAAAACACTCAATAATTAATGGAAAATGCATCTAAACTCAAACATGCACATGTATTAAATTTATAGATTTGCAACAAAAATGTGCTTCTAATATTTAATTTGTACTCTTGTAAAGGTCAAAAGTCTAATTGCAACAATTCTCTAAACCCTCATAACGTTAATCTACAACTTGTTTTTAAGAATTTTTAGGAAATAATAAGATTATGCCTATTGAAACATGGTGATCAATTATTTGAAATTTAAATTTAAACATAGATACCCAATTTATAATTCTATTGTTTAATTTATTTGAAAGGTATTTTGTAACAATATAAATGATAGCATTGGTGCCACAATTGTTAGTATGTGAGCCTAAGATCTTGAGACCATGAGCCTAACAACTTAGGCTCCTATATTATAAATATCTTTCATATATATAGAATATTTATATTATAAGTGCCTATTTATATTACAAGTGTATATAATATATATATCCTCCACGGTTATAAAATATTTATATTATAAGTGACTAATTATATTATAAGTGTATATGTTATATGTATCCTCTATGGTTATTGGATATTTATATTATAGGCGCCTAATTATATAATAGGTGCATATGTTATACGTATCCTCTATGGTTATAAAATATTGATATTATAGGTATCTATATTTATAGGTACCTATGTTATAAGCACCTTTAAAGGTTATTTGATACTTATATTATAAACACCTTCAATATTTATATTACAAGTGTATATGTTATATGTATCTTTTATGGTTAGAAGATACTTATATTACAGGTGCCTAATTATATTACATGTGTTTATGTTATATGTATCTTCTATGACTATAGGATATTTATATTATAGGTATCTATATTTACAGTTACCTATGTTATAAGCACCTTCAAAGGTTATTGGATATTTATATTATAAGTATGTATGTTATAGATAGCTTCAATAATTGTAGATTACCTATTTACACCTAAGCTCAAGGCTTGTAGGCTCACATTTCTAAGCTTACATGCTAGTGCCATTGCCATTAGCACAAAGATCATCATGAATGACAATATATTGTGAATAATTTGACTAGTCAAACCTCATGGACATATCACCAAAAGTGGTGGCATTTTCTACAAGATACCATGTGCCCAGCTTGACCCACTAGAGGATTAAGTTGAAAACATCTTTATGGTTTAAGGGACCATTTCTACTAGTGACGTGAATAGTGATTAGTGAGGCTTTGTTTTAGTACCTCCTTTTAGAAGTGATATGTATCAACACTAATATTAAAAATTTATAACAATTTTTTTAGAAAAATGTTTTTCAATAGAAGTTTTTTTTTTTTTGTAGAAAAGATTGTAGATTTTGTAGAAAAACTTATAAATTTGGCATGTAATAAGAATTAATTTTCTAAGACAATTAACCATTTGATAGTTGTTCTTCATATCTATGAGTATCAAAAGTATATTGCAATGTAATACTTGAAGATGTGTAATATGAAGGTACTAAAGAGGTTCACTATTTAAGTCTACAATGAACTTTATGTATAGGGCAATTTACGTGAGGTGCTAGTTGTGGAACATTAGCCAAAAGCGTTGTAGCAAGGAGGGCATTGTTATGTGCAATAACTACAAATCACGAAAAGCCCTTGCATAGAAAATCAAGTGATTCTTTGCATTCTCATGGCCTCCATAATATATTTCCTTGCGCAATGCTCATTCCTATAATCATTTGATTTGAACTATATAATTTATACTCTAGGATTGTATTTGTTGAGTGCAAAACAAATGAGATTATGTCATGAGTGTCCATGAAAAAACGAAGATGACCATGTGATGAATCACAACACTATTAACTGTTACTACAAAAGATCCAACCATATTTTATACAGTTGGTGAAAATCAAGAGTCTATTCATTCTAGGTCCCACAAATAATTCCAAAGAATGAAAACTAGGAAATGGATGAAAATTTGTCAGAAATGAAAAGACAAACCTGAATTCTGTTGCTCATTTAGCGCTCGCCAAGAAGGATGATAATCAGGTCAAGTCGTACTTAGACAGGAAAAGAGACCAGCGGATGGAAATCCAAACAGATGACACTTGATGCACCGAAAACCCTGAATCCAGTCTTGCTCGGAGATTTGTGTTCGCCAATTGCTGCCGTCAGTGGCTATTGAAATTTGGAGCAATTTTCGGACCTTCATTGACACATTTTGGAGATGTTTTTCTTGTTGATAGGAACGGCAAGGATTCTGCCCCTGGGGTTGGTCTTGGAAGCTTATGGTACTAATTTCCGTTGTGATGTTTTTCAATTTGGAATGTGGGAACAGTCTTTCTGAAGGAGTGATGGAGTCGGTGATCTGCCTGCCTGCCCAACTCAGTAATGTTTGTTATTGAGCTTTGATATTAATTAGGGTTTCCAAACCAGCTCCATGAACTTTCTTAACGTATGTAGAAGAGCCATTGCCTGCACGCGCCAACTTTGAACGAACACTAACACCAAGTTTTCTGTGGGAGATACTTCATTGTGATTGTTCCATTTATATGGAATCAACTTTTTAAAGATTTGGTATACGTCAAAATTTCTGGTAGAGGGACACGTGTGATCCTTGACCATAAGTTGTGTGGTTGGTGTGCTGCTCTGTTGGGCAAACATTCTCAATGCATTCCTAATGTGAATAAGAATATTTTAGTCGTCGTTGAATATGTGGAATGTGTGCAGTCCTTGGGGTGGGGTGGGGTGATTAGCATACTTACCATATTGGATTTCTACCCGCTGTGATAGTTTTTGAGCAGAATTGATCGCTGTTAACGATCCAGATGTTCCCTTGCTTTTTTTTGGTTGGTGGTGTACCAGAATTCGACTCGAACTTGGAAATTTTGGATCGTTTGTGTGCACAAGAGGATAAGAGGCAGTGCCATTTTCTTTCAATTAGATAGGAGATCGTTGAATTTACTTCAGCAATTTCTGTAGTTGAGGATGGTAATAAGAGCTTTCCCATGCTCATATCAACTGCTTCAAGAAACTTTCGTCCCGTCAAATCCTGTGCTGTTCGTGAAATTTAAACTAACTAGAAAATAACTTATTGGCACGATGTGCTTCTTAACCGCAAAACTTACTTTAGTACGTTCTGCCAAACATGACCGCGTTCTAGGAACAGACTATTTCCTTGACTTTGGACCTTCGATGGCTTTAATAGCACGTACTGAATCATGAATTTGTGGAAGCGGAGATCAAACTCGAGTAGTGCATGAGGAAGAAGAGCGTAATTTTCTGATTGCTGATATTTGTTTTGAGCACCTGGATGTCTTTCATCATGTTGTCCCAGATGTTTTTGGAGGATGCTCAAGACAGTGAGGTGGATCAGAGTCGCATAGATCTTGCATGTGCGTCTTGATGGACATCATCAATCTGGTCACACATTTGAGGGTGCATAGAAGAAGTCTTTCTAGCTGCTAAGATGGACAGAGTACCAACAATCCATCAAGGTAGGGGTGCTGCACATCATGTATTTATTAGTATTTATCCACTTCATGAAAAATGCTCGTGATGAAAATTGGTAGGAAGTTTATTAGAAACTACTTCAGTTGCTTTACAATTGGGAGGGTTTATCAAGGCTAGGATTTTAGCAAGCAGGATTCCATCAAGAGTAATCTCACAGCAATCATATGCGTTTCTACATTTAGATGTTCTTCCAGGAGGATGTTGAGCTTAAAGGCCAAAGTTGGAGATTGAAGTGCCTGCGTTGATTTTAGCATGTTGCCAAATTGGAAATTATTTACAAATTCAATAGCGTACTAAGAGTTTGTCTATTCAGAGGTTATACATCTTTCCTACCTCACATTTGGGTGTATGCTACTCTTCGATTGTTCAGTAACCCGCTGACGTGCGGTGGAATGATTTCATTCAGAGATTGCAGTCTAGCTACTAAACGCTCTCTTTGCAACTGCTGAGTGTTGACCATAAGCGATGGTGAATTAACTTATTCATGGACTTCAAGTTGTATTGCCTCCGTAGGATTTTGCAGTGCACCAGGAATTAGAATTTACTGTTTATAGGAATGTCATTAGAGTTGAGTTGTTCATGATTGCATCAGGATGCGCCAATAGTAGTACTTTAGCATTCTTTCTAAGTATTCTCCACCTCTGCTCTGATGTGATTGCAGGTACATTTCCATTGTTGAAACTTGCTGGCGAGCACTACAATGAGTCCACTTGTATGGCCGTATCATTGCGTTTCAGTAGGTATGTAACAAATCCACATATACCTTCAATCGAGGGTTCTTCTCAAATTATTATGGTTTACTGTGAGTCTGGATAGGTACAGTATCACCTTGTTCGTTTACCTGACTTGAATGAAAACCCTCGCACTGACTTCTGAGGCCGCTACCAATTTCTCTGTCGATTGCATAAATTCTGAAGTAACTGGCCACATTCTGCGACTGTAAGACAGTTCGTTTACAACAGTCTGACTTCCATTTCCAGTGGAAAAGTGTTCTCTCACCTGCACACTTCATATTGCAGACTGAGTTCTTATTCAGTACACTACGAAAGGGTCAAATGCGTTGCGTTTCCTGTAAGCGATGAAGGAACCAGAGCACTGATTTCAAAAGGAACTCCACATCGAGTGAGGTACTTTGTACTCCACCCCATTTCATGGATCGCTGTACTTCCAGTTTCCAGTTGGCACAGCCTCAGAAGCACCGAGGGCTGCGTGTTCATGCAACCGTTCGAATACAGAGCCTAGCTCCAAATTTCAAAGACTATTCCTAAGAGGATCATTGGACTCAGTTTGCAGCAGAATATGCTTGAACTACTGTTGAACAGGTCCTACCAAACTAGACAATGTCGACAAAGTCATTGCGAAGTATACTATGCGGGCATTGTGAGAACTGAGATCCATTGTACTGTGCCGAGGATAACTCCCAGCGTCCCAGCGTTCCAGGCCAGTGCTTTTTGCAAGGACCCACTGGATCTGATCACCTCCATTTCTGTGCAGCGGATGAGACGATGTACAGCGGAAGAATTTGGGGCGCATTGTTGTAGGGTTTCGTTGTCCTCTGGAGTTCTAGATCTGCGGCTGTCTGTCCAACTTTGTCCAACTTTGCCCAAATTTGCTCAAACATTATAAACTTATAATAACTCGTGAATGGGACTTGGGTGGCTCCATGAATCGCTGCCCAAATAGTGGGTGGGTGATGGATGGAAGTGTACAGTAGCAACAATCCTTTGCCCACTGAATCATCAAATGTCAATTTTTCAATTTTTTATTTCAAAAATATTTCTGGAAAATGTTGGTGTTCATTCGTGAACGTTGTGACTTCGAGGAAACTGATATTTCCTATCCGTTCATAATTCAAGAATGGAACACTTTGCTAGAGTTTGAAGTTTCACTGTAACTTTCCTTTGTGACTCATTTGTGACTCATGTTCAGTTGTGCAAGCAAAACGACTCCGGAGTAGATCTCAAGATTAAGGATTAAAGGAGCACTTGAAGAAGGTTTGTAGAACTGTAGAAGTACAGTTAACTCCTGAAGTTCTTTTGTGTTTTGTGGTCCAAAACTCCTTCAAAATATTAGGCTTGGAAGCAAGGCTAAAATTTTCATCTCTATTTATTTTTTTAACAAATTCAAGTATAGGATCCTTTATTTAACTTGTTAGAGTATACCCTCCTAGAATTTCAAAATAAGAAACCTTACTAATTGAATTCTTTCAATTGATGCATAGATTTCATTTTTTCAAATTTTCAATCCAAAGATGTGTAAATCCTACAACTTGCAACTCTTCAAAATAAGTTGGGAATAAGTATGAAAATCTCAACAAAAAATATTTCATATTCAAACTTGAAAAAAGAATAGTAAATAGAAAGAAGTAGAGAATGATTCAAAATACTAAATTGTCAAGAGTTTAGTTATGGAATTAAAAAATGACAATTCCAATGGTTGTACTGTTGTAATCAACAATTTACATCATTTGATTTTATTTTATTTCAAAAATATTGAAAATTGAGTTAAATAAAGAACTTCAAAGTTTATTTTAGAATAGAGATTCCATAATTGCCTGCAAACTAAAACACCTCATAATATTCATCTCATTAATTAAAATCAAATGATGTGATGTTTTTTATGTCGATAGGTAGGTAGGTAGATAGGTAGATAGATGGATAGATAGATAGGTAGATAAGCAATCTCAAATTTTTATTTAAAATAAAATATATTTTCTAATCTATCCAAATTGCCCAATCTAGGAAATTAACCACATATCAAGCAATAATTTTTTTTTAATCATGTAGTTAAAAGTTTTGAAAATTATTGGGCCTTAAAAGAAACTTGTTCACATGCTATGTGAAAATTTCAGTAAAAAAAAATGAATTCATAAATGCATGACCAAGATTGTTATGTTGCCAAAAAATGCTACTTGATCATTTAGGGATTAATTTACAGTACTATGGATCATTCCATTGAACTATCAATTACATTCATTTCATGAGGTGCATGTGAAATTTCAAACAAATATTCATTTTCATCTTTGAACCTCCACATTAATATGGCCTCTCATAATTTACGTGGTTTACAATATATTCTATATTTGGCAAGGATATCATATCATTAGTCTATTAGTAGAATCATATCATTAGTCTATTAGAACTAGAGGCTACCACATTAATGTCATTTTTGTATTTTTGATGCTTTGAACAAATGTTGTATAATAGATGATCTATGATCGTTTAGGCTCTATAATTACGATAGCTTGACCTCTAAAGTCCAAAAGTCCCTACAAGGGAATCTTGGGATTTTTGGTAGGCTTATGTGATCTCAATGCTTTTTGACATTATTTTTTGAAACTTTTTTTGAAGATAGGAAATCAAATTTGCTTTCCAAGAATGTAATCTTTTTAACTTCAATTGAAGCTTGAAAACAAAAGATATGGCACCATGAGTCCAAAAAGTAGCTCGAGCAACAATCCAAATAGTAGCTTGAACAACAATCACAAAAAATCACAAAAAGTTGAATTCAATCAAGTGGCAATCCAAAAAATCACAAAAAGTTGAATTTTTAAAATTTTAATTTTTCTTCTCAAAGATTGTATTTTTGTATACATCTAAAGTTTTGATTCATTCTATTTGGACTAGTGATGAGAAAGTTCTAGACAATCTTATTTTTTGGGCAATCTAAGCATCATCTTGAAAAAATAACTTATAGAATCCCTTTTTGATTGCAATTTTTATAATTTAAAAAAATGTATGTTGGGTAGGATTAAAATTGTTTGTTAGAACAATCTCACCGTTGGGATTATTGTGTTTCAATTCTATCTCATAGCTATTAATGGATTAGTTATCAATTCAATCTTGAACCTACTTCTACTTAACAATATTTCAATAAGTGAAAATTAAGTGTTTTTTGTTGAATTTTTTTTTTCTAGATTCTCAATTCAATTCTTCAATATAATAAATTAGAAAATCAAAATCAATAGTGCAAAAATTTTAAGTTAAGATTCAAAGCCAAAAAACCTAGTCAATCAAGTTGTAAAAAAATTTGTTTTCTTAACTTTAAATACAAATATCTTGCAATCTGCGTGTTCAAAGTTTCTGAAATTTTTTCCACACATTCTTACACTAGTGTAGTACAAGCTTCTACAATTAGATATGTAAGAAAAATTTAAAGTTTTTGCTCTTTGCAATACAAATAGCAATTTTGAGTGGATTTTAGGACTTTAGGGATTAAAACTCAACAAAATAGAAAAAAAATTATTGTTATTATTCATATCTTATAGAGTAGTTTAGTCAAATTATTAATAAATAATTAGGATGTAAGTTTATGTGAGTAGGTTTTTATTTCTTATTAAAAAATAAATTCCTAAGGGTAGAGTTCAAACTCTAGGAGGTAATCTATTTCAATAGGTTATGCTATTTACTCCCGAAAACGTCAATTGCATGATTTTGACTTACACTTTTATTCCTTATCACATTAATAGGTTATGATTTGAGATCACTTATTAAAAATTCAATAGCAAATCTTTCTTTAGCTTTATTCCAATTGCTCCTTGTCCTAAGCTTTAATCACCAATTCCCATTTATCTCCAATTGATCTCCAGCTACAACAACAATAATCGCCAACTTTTCCAATTGAAATCTTCCATAGCATATTCTCCATCATCTTTTACATCAATCCAATCACTACAAGAGAAAGTCATCCTAATTGACAAAAATCAGCCCCTCCTAATCTACAGAAAATTGACAAGTTTCTGTCAATTAGGACAAAAAACTGTCCGAAATGACAGAAAATTGTCCAAATTGACAAAAATCTGTCAATTTTCTGTAGATTAGGAGGGGCTGATTTTTGTCAATTAGGACGATTTTCTGTCATTTTGGACAGGTTTTCTTGTAGTGCATGAATTCTCTCTAATTGGAATTTTATGAATCCCAAACCAATGCTTACAGATTGAGATTCTATAATTCTCCAAATTAATTTTCAATCGACTATTTTAAATTAATCTTTCATTTACAATCACAATTTACACATCATGGATTCTTCTCAATTGCTACTATTTGCATTTTAATCCAATTTCAATATTTGGTAAACACCACTGTTTAACATCCAATCGGTTCAACTAATCTTTCTAATTTACACTCAGTCATTACATCAATTTTCCGATCCCGTCTCCAATTGATGTCCAGTCAATAAATTTCATTCATACACCACAATCTTAATTTCTTAAATCTCCAATTCTCATATACGTCCAACAATTCACTCCAATCGGTCATATTCAATTCTCATAGTTCCAGTATTCTACATTTACTCAATTAATACACTTCAATTGACACTTAGTCTATTAAATCATAATCAACTTATCCAATTGATCTCACAATTCACCACTTATACACAAAATAGTCAAAACATACAAACAATCACACAATTGGATACAAACTCACACACAATGAGCATCTCAATCACACACACATCACACAAAACTCACAATTGCAAACAAACACTAAGTTTGTATTCAAAAACACAAAATTATAACAAATTTGTTTTACTTCCAACTACGGAAGGAGTCCCTACTGCACTGAGGTCAACTGAACTACCAATTGGGAGTTCACAAGCTATATACCTATCAGCCAACATAACTACCAATTGGCAAAAAGTCCCTTGCAATCCCTATTGGCCTGAACTAACTACAATAGGTAAATAATGATAGTAAACCACCCTAACAAGCTATTGATTAGTAAAAACTACAAATGAACACCCAAAATATCCAATCGGCTAAAATCAAAACTTAAAGTCAGACTACAGTTTCCTATTGTAAATATCTAAATGAATTTCTTTTGTGCTTATCACACTCATCCGACCAACCAACCAATTGTACTTGTTTTAACGAAATTGTTCATTAAAGACAATACACTTATACGGGTTGGAATTGTTTTCAAGTACAATAGAACTTCTATGAGGTAATAGCCCCAAGAGCAAAGGAGAATATTACATTAGAGAGATTATTGCTATAGAGAGAAGCTAGGGAATTAATGATGTTTGAAGATTTTTTTTTAATATGCTGCAATTCCATTACGCTCTTGGACTAAAGTAATGTTCACCAAAGTGACATTTGAATTCCAAATTTAGTAAAAATTGCTTTTTCATTTTTTATTTAACTTGTGCATCTTCAATGTATTTAGGATGAGACCAAAGGATTAATATCACTTTAGAGAGGTTATTGGCTTATAGAAGTTCACTTTAAAGAAATTCTACTACAATTGCAACTAATTGTGACCTTTTTTCCAAAACCACTTCTACATATTTTTCAAAGGGAGTTTATATTGAGTTCTTTGTGTTAATTCCCAAGTAATCTCAATTTTTTTATATATGTGTAGTTGTGACATGTGTCCAAAATACTTGTAAATAGAAAAGGTTTTACGAGTGTCCAATTTTAAAGTTCAATAGGACATTTGAAACTTGCCGAGAATCACAACAAGGAACTTGATAAGAGCTGTCTTTGTTTATTCTTGCTGAAAATATACAACCTCTACTCATGATCAAGACCCTAGGATTGATATTACACTACAAGAGAAACTCATCCTAATTGACAAAAATAAGCCCATCCTAATCTACAAAAATTTGACAGGTTTTTGTCAATTAGGACAAAAAATTGTCTGAATTGACAGAAAATTGTCCAAATTGACAAAAACCTGTCAATTTTTTGTAGATTAGGACGGGCTGATTTTTGTCAATTAGGACGAGTTTCTGTCATTTTGGACAGGTTTTCTTGTAGTGTTAGGATACTTGGTTTCAATACTTCCAAAATTTCATTTAAAAAAAAACTATAATTCTCTTTAGATTGTCAATGAGATCCAACAAAAGACTTTAAAGTTCAATAATAAGAGCCATGCTCAAACCCTTATTTGGATCATTTGAGGTGTTACCTTAGTGAAAGTGATAGTTCTTTCCATTTCTATCAACAACATGGTGACACCCTTTAACCCCTAAATGCCCAAGGAATTTTTTGAGCTTCTAGGAATTTGCTTTAAATTGAACAAAAAGCCAATATTTTGATAAGTTGTATCAAGGTTTTTTCCATTGTAACCATACAAATTCAAACTAAACATGTTAGAAATCACATAGGGAAAGAAAACACAACAATATCACTTATGGAATAAAGGACTATAATGTTTGATCATGAAGGTGTTAAAACTACGAAAGTGATTTGAAGTCTTTCAATCCTCTTTTCACATGTCAACTCTAAAAAGTTGGTCACCAAAAAAATATGATGGCTTCTCAAATTCTCACTACAAGAAAACTTGTCCAAAATGACAGAAACTCGTCCTAATTGACAAAAATCAGCCCATCCTAATTTACAGAAAATTGACAGGTTTTTGTCAATTTGGACAATTTTCTGTCAATTCGGACAATTTTTTGTCCAAATTGACAAAAACCTGTCAAATTTCTGTAGATTAGAACGGGCTGATTTTTGTCAATTAGGACGAGTTTCTCTTGTAGTGTCTACTCTAAAATTTTTTAAATGAATTTCTAATGTAATTATTTCTCCAAGATCTAGTATATCTGAGACTCATTTCCAAGAGCCCTCACCACTACTAAAAGTCAAGATTGTAGTGAACACCTTTGTACAAAATCTTGAAAAGAAAAATCATAATCAATAATTTTCAAAATTGGATTTTTGATGCTAAAACTAGATTTCAAAAAGATTTTTTCAAAAATATAAACTTCTAAAAATAACAACTTGGTTACGTTTTATATAACTTCAAAATATTGTCAACACCAAAATTGGTGTCTTGCACATTTAGGGGTTAAAAGTTGCCTTGAAAGCCCCATCTATCTCCTTTCTTTTCTTTTCTTCTTCTCATTCTAGAAAAGCCACCTTCTCCTAGAAAGCCATTGTGGCTTTAGGGTAAAATAATTGGAAAGACTTCATTTTAGTGTGGGCTTTATAAGCGGAATTCTAATTGTTAGAAAGGTTCACAAGAGGATGGCTACATTAGTACATATCTAAATCATCCAATGAAACACAAAAGGCAAATATCTCAAAATATTTTTCCACTTGCCCTGCATTTCCATTTTGTGCCCCCCATCACTTTATTGAATTAAAAAAATTGTACATTAACTAAGGTAAACTACCCCATTATGGACAGAATGGGAGTAATCCTATTGTGGACAAAATTGTAACAGTGGTACACATTCAAGTTCTAAAATGTATATTGCTATCTTAATTCAAGAAAAAGGTATCAAAACAACTTGTTTATTTTGGGGTCATGAAAAGTAATGGTGAGCAGGGGGGTTGAGACAGAATTTCGCTAGATTGTCAGAAATCTGACCTCTTTGCCTTCATCTCTCCAAAACTGGCCTACGTAGTGAGGCCAACAAGGGGGACACTAGTCCAAAAAAAAGGCTTGATGGTGAGGCTATCTCTTCATTTGTTGTGTTTAAATCCAAACATGGATTTTCATTTTTCATAAGATAAATTGTGCACCTAGAATTCTCTAAATTGAAATGAATGTTCCAAGTACATAATTTCTATGGACACATTGCTTTGTGTGGGAAGTTTAGGTTGTGTTCCCCTTCATTTTTCCCCCCAAAGCATTAAATTTCTTTTTTTGGCAATATAGCAATTTTGGGCAGTTCACTACAAATGGAAATTTTATTTTTTTGTCTTTGAAATTTCCACATAACATGTGTCCTAGGAGTAGCTTTAACCCCTAAAGTCCCATTGTCCCTACAGGGGACAAAATGGATTTTGGGCAGGCTTCTATGATCTCAATTTTTACTGAAACTTTTTGAAACTTTCCCATCAGATAGAAAAACTTATGAGCTTTCTGGGAATATAATGTTTATTTCAATCGGTGCATGAGAGCAAAAGTTATGCCATAATAAACTTAAAATCGAGGAGACCGTCCAGCAAAAAAAATCCACAAAAAATTGAAATGAAAATTTTAATATTTTTTTTCTTGTAGATTATATTTTTTTTGTAAATGGGAATCATCGATTCATTCCATTTGGATTAGAAATGTGAAAGTTATGGAGCTTCTTGTTTTGTGGGTAATCATAGCAACTTCTTGAAAGAAATTTATTTCTTTCACTTTGAATGCTAATATCTTTCAATATATACAGTCAAAAATCACAAAAAAAATTCATGTGATTTAAGACAAGTGTAGAACAAGATCCTATAGTCAAATTCTTAAAAACATTTTTAAAATTTTATTTTGTAGGTGAATGTAGTAGAAGTGGTAGTTTAAAGTGGTTTTGACCCAAAAATGGCCTTGGGACTTTAGAGGTTAAGGCCCAATATTTTTCATAACTTTTGGCTACAAGGTTCAAAAGCTATTGCATGATATGTAATTTTCATTGCTCAACAGGCAGCTTGGGCAACTAAACAAACTTTTTTTAAAATCATTTTTTAAGTAAATAAAATTTTGTCACCTATTAGTAGTCCATTTTAGGTGCACATACCTTATTATGCATTTGGATTTGAGCAGAAGAAGAATTAATCTATGAACTTAAGGTATGTTTGCACTTGGTATTAGGGGATGTTTGCAATGGGAATCCAATCTAGAAATAGGTCTAAATTTGTTTCCAAGATCTTCAATAACAACACTCTTTCAACACCAAGTGTGACTATTTATTCTCCAAGTGCGACTCTTTATTCGGTTATGAGGGTTGAGTTTGTGAGACTTCCATGTCCAATGGGAACTGCAAGTCAAGACCCCAACAATTTGACTGAAGAAGAAGAGTTCAAAAACCTTCTGATTCGAAGACCAGCCAGCAGGGAGGAACTGAAGCTAGCTTTTAGGTGGGATAAGAGCATCCCCACCAGTGAGTTCTGTATCCTTAAAGCTTTAGGGAGAGGACCTCATGTGCAGATAGAGATACAGAAATTTTACCGCACCAACCTTTATTCAAAACCTGTATCTCTAAAATACACAAATTTCTGTAAAACTCTTCTCCAGTTCTGTATCCAGAGGCTCATATGGAGAACTCGCGAGGTCTCATCCCTATTGGATGTCCAAGCTCAGTAAACAGATAGAGAAACGGAAGAGCTGGTGGGGATGCTCTAAATTAGTTCAAATACTGATTTACAACTTTTTTTTCCTTGTCTGTAGATTTTGCTTTTTTATAATCTGGGTCATTGTTGGGCAGGGGGCACAGTTACTATCCATTGAAAAGATGCAACCATCTCCGTTGTGCCCACCCACCCCTCCAAAAAAACAGAAGCCGTTAGATTAAATCCTGAAAAAAAAAACTACCCCCCTCCATGTCGTTGATCTCATTTTCAATATAAATAAAAAATAAAAAATACGTACATTTAATTTATACATATTGTGTATGAAAATACACAAGAATATATACATTCAAAAGTTTTTTATATAACCCATATTGTTTGCTGGTGGAATAACTTCTGTAAAATAAAAGAACTTGGGGGAGGTGTCACACCTGATGAGATGTACTGCACAAAATTTGTTCAGTTTCTATCTAGGTTAAAATGTCATACCTATGGGAAATTAGTATAGAGATTCAAATCAGAAGATAAATCAGAAAAAATCTTGTATGTCAATATCTACCCAAAAGACAGGATGATTTTACAGTATGGTATAAACACTCCCTTTATCAGACAAATGATTCACAGTTTTGGATTCAAGTTAGTGTGAAAATCAAGTGTGGATTCAATTTATTCAAGTTAGTGTGAAAATCACAAGAGATTCTCATTCATGAACCTTTAACTGCTTCCCTGATTTACGCTTCCACTAAATAGTGAAATAGTGAAATTAGGTTGCTTTAGTAATTAAAGTAGTATGGCCTTAAAGCGCCCTTCTTTTTCAGACCGTCCTGTAGGTAATTGTAGAGTGGATACAAGGTAATCCTTGAATGGACCTCTTTGGTCCGTTAATGAATTCAAGAAAAATTATTTCTTTATTGCAAGAGCCAATCATTGTCTTTGGTTTCTACACATTTCTTTAAAAGTCACAAGGGGATGGATTTTGGGACACCTATGGTCACAAATTGGTGCCTATGACCCGAATCTTTGAAAATTCATAAATAATTCAAAAATGCTTGGAAAAATATGAAACTATTTGTGTTGTGTTTTGCATCTATTTTTCTTTCTGTGAAACATGAGCTAAAAATTATTTTGTCCATGGAAACCTATGAAAAAGGCAAATCAGCCCTTAAAAGGTCACTTTAAGGCCATACTACCTTAGGTTGCCTTCACTGGAGAAGTTCCCTCATGCCTTATTGCTTGTCTAGATGGAGGCACATGCAATTTTCTAAACCCAAGCTATGAACCACTGGACCTACCTATGCAACACAAATTGTGCCATGTCTAGGGTATGATCTTAACCTCTCCCAACTAATTTGGGGTGAGTCTCTAATTGCAAATATGAATTCAAAATTTGTAAATCTTTTCATGTTAGAAATTTTCAAAAAATTCTTGCATTTTCACCCTTTTGGTTCCACTTCATGGAACGGGTTTATCATCCTGCCTGTAAACAACTTGCAGTCTTGTGGAATTTCAACATGAGGTGAGGTAGTTGTCTGGTCAGTTGGCACAATTTCAACCTGACCACACTGACATATTATAACGACATATTATAACAGCTGTTTTGTTGGTGGTATGGTGTGGTGTGGGCGGCTCCCAAGGCCCAATGTGCGCCATTACCTTTCTCCGCACAACATAAGGTAGGAGGCTCTAAAAGCGACCCTTTACGGGCCGATCTGCCTTTTTCAGAGGTTTGCATGAACATAAATATTTTTAGCTCATTTTTCAGAGAAAGAAAAATGGATGCGGAATGTAACACAAGTGGTTTCATATTTTTTGAAGCATTTTTGAATTAGTTACGAATTTTCAAAGATTTCTGTAGTAGGTACCTATTTGTGACCATAGGTCTCCCAAAATCTGTCCCCTTGCAACTTCTAAATCGATTTCTAAATCAGGGAAGAAATGATTGGCTCTCAAAATAAAATAAGTAAATTTTTCTTGATTCATTCAATAGCAACAGTGATTCATTTAAAGATCACCTCCCATCCATTTTACAACCAGCTATGGGGCGATTGCAAGGAGATGGTGGCAATTACAGCATCCTACCTTACATGACTTGGGACCAGCTGCTCCCTCCCCATGGAAAGTCCAGGGGCCATCTCCACCTTCCAAACAATTGCACCAACGGTGGGATCCACTTCCAATTTTATTTTTCTTTCTTTTTTCCCTTCCATTTCAATCTATTGGACATTATGAAATTATGAAAATCTCAACTTTTGGATGGAGCCTGTGCAGCAGGTAAGGTAGAACTACCCATTACCATACAGATTTGCTATCTAGGAACTTTGGAGATGCTATTTATGAGCTCTCATATTTTTCAGAGATTGAATTGTTTGAGAGAAGTCAATTGCAAAAAAAATGAAGACATTTTGACAAGAATTGAATTTTTTGTGATTTTTCAAAGCTGAAATGTAAAACTGTGAGTAGACCCTTGGTAAAGCATGACCAGACCATTGTTGAAGCGTGGGCTGATGTGTCCGCTCCGAGTGCATTGCCATCATGATCATGGATGAGTAAGATTGTGGTAATAAGATGGGCCAGTGATGGAAATGGGAGGAACCTGTAGGTGGGGGAATTGGGTAAATGGTGGTAATGGGTAGTTCTACCTTATAACTTAATTTTGAATCTGGATGAAACCCAAGCGCCTCTTTTTCATTCTCTGATTGCTTTTCTCCGTATGTAGGGTAGGGTAGGATAGTCAGTGTTGGGGCTACTTGGCTCCTCCACATTTTGAGAGCTCATGGAAAGATGCTTTGGACACTAGCAATTCAATATCAAGGTCTATGGCATATAGGATGCACTTCCTTTCTCTCCTCTTTGGAAATTATGCCCCTTTTTTGGGATGTTCACATCCAAAGAAACTTGGATACACATTGCACGCTAGATTCCTTCTCAGAAATTCAGATGTCTAGTGTTTGGTTCATATGATTTTTTGGATTTCAAAATAATATATTTATATATCTCCATCACATAAAAATCAGTTTTATTGTGTTCTATTACTTCACTGATTAAAAGAAAAAAGAATAGGTTTTGGAACCCTTTGTTTGTGAGGTCCTATGCTCCTATCTCCAACTTACTTTTGTAGGTAGATGATGTGATTAAATATAAAATATAAAATGAAACAAAATATTGTAGCCTTCCAAGTGGATTTTAATTTGCAGTACTTCATTGAGGGGGGCAAAGGGCAAATAGATTTCTGTATTGTTTTATAATTTTGAATTTTTTTTCATCACTTTATAATACTACTACTATTTCCAAAAAATCCATAACAATAGAGTTAATCATAAAATTCGTCCAATGTTTGTAAATGGGGTTCAAAGGAAGGTTTAAAAGAATAGTACAAAAGAAACATGGCAACAAATTCCATTGGACTTTAGTTCTGTTGTTCCAAGGAGTTCCATACTGTGTTTTTTTCTAAATTTTGGCTCGTGGTCTAGCATTGTATACACTTTATGATTAACTCTAGTATTCAACTCAAAAACATCACAAAATTCTCTTTGGGGGGACAAAAAAATTCATTTTTGTTTTTATTTTATTTTGCATTTTGAACCATAGGACCTTGTTTTAACTAATATGACATTGTATGGAAGAAGTATGGCAAAAATGAATTCCAAGATATTATTGTTTAAAGTGAAAAAAATACACTTTTCTACACCTTTCCATATTACATCACCTAGCATTGAATCCTCTTCACTCCAAGAAGATTGGGACACATTGTGGGCACACATCTTCAAAAAGTGTCACTTTCAAGGCAGTAAGAAAAGACATGAAAAAGATTAAAAAATATTCAACCACGATGCAAATTTATAATAGACTACTAACTATGGAAATGAATGGAAATTTTTTCGAAATCTTTAACCACACAAAATGAAAAATTATAGTGTTTGAGTTGGAATTTTTTTTCTCAACATTGTCCAACAAGGTCAATAGACTTATGATAGGCCAAGCCTTTTGAGCTTGATTTTGAGAGAATCATTGTTAAAAAATAGTTTTTGTATTTTGGGGGAATACTTCAACCTACTATATTTCTTCAATAATAAATATGGTTTGCCATGCAACACATTTAGTTTGCAAAGTTAAAGCCCTATATAGTATCCACTTTAGCAAGTCTTGACTATACAAACTTTGGGCAAACAAAAAGGTCTATACCCTGCTTCAAGGAGATTTTTATTCTCCTTTGGCCTGCCTTCTAAGCCAATGAATGTAGTTTATAGGTTAACTGCTAGAGTGAGGTTTTCGCACTACAAATGAATTTTTTTAACGATTGCATCTTGTACAATGTTGTTAGTTATATACCAATCTATCTAAATTCAAAGGTAGAAGAGGAATTTTCTACATGTTGTCTGAAATTACCTCCCTTGTCCAAAAAACATCACACAACATAATTTTTGATCCATGCATCTAATCATACAAAGAATAAATTTCTACCAAGGAAATATATTTCTATATCTTGTGTCAAATTTTCAAAAAGATCTTTTCAAAATTGACTTTATAGAAACTGATCTAAATTTTCAATTGGTCATTCAACAACCACTTGGTCTTTAGGGATTAATTTAAGTTTTCTTTGCTATTACTTTTTATTTTAAGAAAATTATTTTGAAAAATTGTGTTAGAGGACACGAAGGGGATAAAAAAATGACATTAAAAAGATAGATGTTCATACTTTAAAAAATTGTGAAGTAGAAGCAAGTAGGAGGTGGAAGGAAAAAACTAAATTGATAAAAGGCATGCTAATCCAAAAGCACCGCCCCACATTTTGTACCACCTCTATTTGGATCTCAAATGATCACATTCAAAATTGGTTGCTATAACTAAAATAATTTATCCTATTACTAAGTAGGAAAAATGAGCATCACTAGAAGATTAGTGTTACCACAATGCTTATTTTTATAGAAATTAGTACTTAACAATAATATTTCAACATGCACCAATTTATAATTATGTAACTTTGGTAAATTAGTATCACAAAAGGTGTCCTATTTGCTAGTATAAAGTGAACTTGGTTTGGCCCCTATGCAATTGCCCCAAATAGGGACACCTTTTGCTTTTTACACCAAAACCCACATTCTTCACCTTAAGAAAGTGGAATCTTAGTCTTAAATGTTGTTTATTACTAGAAAGGTTAATTTACTATTATAAGTTCAATTTTACTATTTGAATTCTATTTTTTTTTTAGATTGTTGTTTTACTATAGATAATGTATTATTTTTGCAATAATTGTAGCTTCACTACAATAACTAAAATTTTATTGAAGTATTTATTGTAATGAATGAATTTTATTTTTTTCATGTAACATTTTTTGAAATTGCTAATCCCATTTTAAAATCACACTAAAATAGTTGCATTGTCATTTATGTATATTTTGTACTATATACTATTGACTCAAACTTTATGAATAAATTTTGTACTCATTGGTTACAAGTTTTGTCCTCTATTTCTTGGCATCTTAATTGTTGAAATTTTACTAGAAGGTGAAAAGGAAAGAAAAAGGGGGAGGAGAAGATGAATAAACAAGGGGAACAAGAAGATATGTACACTATGATAGGCTCTATCCTTGTAGCACTTTCATTTTTATTCTATAAAGTGGTATAGTTTTCACGTAAGACACTATTCAAACTTCCTCACACTAACTTTAAAACATTGCCATTAGCCTCGCCATTGCCACTCCAAGCTTGCCATGCCTATCTAGACAAAAATGGCTCCACCCCAGTAAACTGTCATGGAACAAGTTGTGTTGTTCTTCTCATCACAACAATGCTAACATGTGAGTCTAGAAATGCGAGCCTACAAGCCTTGATCTTAAATGTAAGTAGATACTCTACAACTATTGAAGGAGTCTATAACATACATACTTATAATATAATTACTCAATAATCATTATTTGTGCAAAATATAGGAGCCTAGGCTCTTAGGCTCATATACTAGCAACTATGCTTCCATCACTCCCACATTTGTTTGACAATGGAGGACCTTTGTAGTAGATATTTTTACGCCCACACTAATTTGGTCAACTTTGACTATGGCCTCAGTAGAAGATGTGGATGCTAGTAATAAATGTGAAAAGAAAGGGAAGAACTTTAGCAAGGACTTTAAGAGGTGGTTGGTGTGGAACTTTGGATCTTGAGTGTACCAGCACATCTCACAAGGCAACAAGTGCCTTGCCACTTCTTGATGTGATGATCAAATGGAGTACTATTGGTGGTGATGCTCTTAGTGAATGCAAAGCCTCCTAACCTTTGGTCATAGCCAATAAATTATCAAATCTATATCTTTTAAAATTTCATTTAAAATTTAGCTTCCAATGGATTGGTCTAAGCCTTTACTTTTAGAGATGATCAATGAATGACTGTATGTATGTATGAATCTATATATATCTACATCTACATCTACATCTATTTCTCTTTATATATATCATGGAATTTATCAATATTTCATAGAGTTCCATGTTTCAATAAAATTACAAGTTTACTTTATTGAAATACAAAATTGATCAATATTTAAGGAATTATTCAATTAGTGTGTCTATTATATGTGCATGGCCATGGCATTTACCATTTAGTTGGGTTCAACTAAGGGTCTATTCCCACCTGGCGTTTGCAAACACCATGTGCTTAAAGATAAAACTTCGGCATTAAAAGGAAATAATTTTCTTTTACGGTGGTTCAGGTTCGGAACTGTAGTGATTGTTTCATAGTGAGGTGCAGTTCCCACATGCTTGGTACTTTATTCAGCCGTCGTGAGCGACCTCATGTACCCCTGCACATCCAATTATCGATCTTGATCCGATGGCCAAAAAATAATCTAAATTTCAAACCATGAAAGACTTTGAAAACAATTAATAAGTCACCTTTCCAAATCTAAAGACAAGGAATTGTGAAGAAATTCAAAATACTAGAAAAGATTTCACTACAATTCAATGTCAACATATGTGCTCAAAACAATGGGTGGAGAGATTGTTTTTATAATGAATTTCATTGTCCATTATGAATCTTCAAAGGGTATGCGAAAAATTGAAGATGAGAGCTTGACCACTCATTGTCAAAACGCAGGAATTGTGTGCAATATAGAACTTCAAACCTCATGTAGGTATAATAGAATATTTGTTTTCAAGAAACTTTGAACTAAGAAAAGTTGGTAAATCAAACTCACTTCCATTTCCAAAAATCCGCTTGAGATTCTAAGCCTCCAATAAAAAGTTTGGGACAAAATTCAAAGAGGGGTTTGGACAAATTTTTAAAGTTTCATTGCATATTAACCCCTAAATGCCCAAAGTCTTTTTTGAGCTTCTTGAAACTTGCTCTATATTGAACTAAAAGCCAACCTTTTGATAAGTTTTATCAATTTTTTATAATTCAAACCATAAAATTCAAACCAAACATGTTAAGTATCAAATAGGAAAAAAAAGTTAACAATATCACTTATGAATTGAAAATTTGTAATGTTTGATCATGAGGGTGTTAAAACTATGAAACCAATTTGAAGTCTTTTAATCCTCTTTTCACATGTCAAATCTAAAAAATTGGTGACCAAAAAACTATGAGGGTTAAAGAGCAAAACATGCATAACCCTAATCAATTTACAACTTTTCAAAATCTATTCTTTTATTTTTTTAAATGAATTTTTGATGTGATTTTTCTTTTTAGATCTAGTGTATTTGAGAGCCCTCAACACTACAAAATAAATATTTGCAATGGATACTCTTGCAAAAAATCATGAATAAAAAATTCATAATCATTTATTTCTATAATTAGATTTTTTATGCTAAAACTAAAATTCAACAATAGAAATAATTGAAAAACAATGACTTGGGTAAGGATTTATTCAACTTCAAAGTATTGTTGACAAGAGAATTTGTTACCTCAAACATTGAAAGGATTAGGGTAGGTATCCTTCAAACCACCACTTTTTGCTACTTTGTCTAGGTACTATTATTATCATACTACTAAAATCATAAGTCCCTCTATAATATCACAAATGCTACCATTAATACTAGGGGCTTGTGCTTGCTATGCTACGCATTCATTGTATCACATATTAGTAAAATTTTGATATATTTGAATAGAATGCATGATAATGATTTCAATAAGTCTTTTAAAATAATTATTTTAAATATTTTATAAAAATATTTTTAGTCATGCATAGAAATTGTATTTTCACACAATGTGATATTACAGAAATAGAGTAGCAGTTTGCAATTACTTTTGTAATATCACTTTTTACAAAGGGTGATATTATAGAAATAATATAATTGTTGCAATTAAGGTGATATTAAAGAGGATCCATAGGATGATATTATAGAGATAGTAAATCCATTGTTTCTCTTGGCTTTACACTTCTTTTGCACTTCTATGATTTTGTGCTTTTGTGAGCTTTGAGCTTTCATGATTTCAATTTTCTATTGCTACTACCAAATGATTTTGAGAAAGTTATTCAATTGAAGCGATTTTGGATTCCACAACAATTAAGTTGTTCACAAAGTTTTTGAGATTTATAAGTTTTTCTTTTCAATTCTTCAATTTGGGTTGCCATTTTTTGTAACAATAGAGACATGGAGTTAAATTTCTAATGCATTCTAATGTATGTGTATCTTTTATAGTATTTACCATTGCATATGTTTCATTCATCATTCAATAAATTTCTATTGTACATTTCAATATATGCTCACTTATAAAAAAATTATACAAAGATTTCAATCATTTTTATTTGAAGATTTATTGAAATTTTTGTTCTGCATTCTATCTAATACATAAACATTATTATAAAATTTTGATGATGAATGTGTAGCATAGCAAGCGCCAACTACTAGTTAGATAAATCAAATTTTCATATTTTCTTGTTGGCAAGTGAAAGTAACTTCTAACACACCAAAAAATGCAACTTTTGAATATTGTACGCAAAAGTAATGATGGATCAAATTTTTTTGATAGAGGTGATAAAATTATTTCTTCCAAATAGTTACATATTGATTTTGAAGATGTTCATAAAGTGATGATGATTTTGGGTTAGTAGCACAAATAGGGTATCTAGCTTTTAGTTGCATGCCACAATAAGAAAACAAATGGAAAAACATTCACATCTAGGACATCCCAAATGAATTGGGTGCCATAACTTATTATAAGCTTATCATGAATTCATTTTGCAATACATTCGAACCATTATTTTCATTTCAATATTGGGACCATGCTACAATAAAAATGTATTTAGTGTCATCTATACCTTGCTACTTACTCAAGGCTATAATTTTCTATAGAAGATGAATATTTTTACCACCAATGTAGATATCAATACTATTTCAAGAAGAAGATTCCTATAAATATAGTTGGTTAAAATATTAGTAAAAATGAAAATTTTATAGCATTTTTAAACCTACTGGTTTATGAATTAAATCATTTTTGACAAAGTACTTTGATGACAAATCTCTTTTTTTTTAGGATTGAAGATTCCAAATAAATGCAATTTGTGGATGAAATGATGAATTGAATTGCACTTCTTGTAGCACAAAGTCAAAAGAGATGTTCTTCCCAACCCTTTTTGAATTTTGTCCCTAACTTTTGATTTGAGGCTCCAAATCTCAAACGGATTTTTGGAGATGAAAGTTAGCTTGATTTAACAACTTTTTTTAGTTCAATTTTTTTTGAAAAAAGTTATTCTACTATGCCTACATGAGGTTTGAAGTTCTACATTGAACACAATTCCTGCATTTGACTTAATTAGGTTTGAGTGGTTGAACTTCTACTGAACCTAATTTATATATCCCACATGAATTGTTTTACCTTCTATCACCCCATTTGTATAAAGACATTGCTTAGAGACTCATTTCAAAAGAAACTTCCAACTTTATGTGGAGAAGTTGTTGGAAAATTTCAATAATTTTGATTTTTCCAACTCGGGTCTTGCTTAATTTGCCCTTGGGCAGTCAATCATTTTATGTAATGGACTGTCGACCAAGCGATTTGGTAAGAGCGGCTGTTTTATGTTCAAATCTTCATTTTCAAAAGACTTTGAAGTTTCCGATATGGACTACTTTCGTTATGGTGGGCCAACAATACAGAAGTGATTAATGGCCTTAGAATCGCTCTTACGTCCATGCCACGTTGATTGCTATATAGGCTCGGTAGACAGTTGAGTGCTCATTGCGGAATGCACGATAATTTACGACTAATTTAATTCCTCCATAAGGCCAGGTGGGAACCAACCCTTAGTTTGCAACCATTTTGGAACTAGATATGAATGAAAAATTTTGTATTTATTTTTCAGAGATGAAATTACATGTCTTTTTTATTTCAATTTTTTTAAATATTTCTTTTTGTAGAAAATTGATTTTTTGGAGAATTTTTGAAGAAAAAGTAAAGAAAAATTATATCAAACAAAAAATTATTTCAAAAAATAGGAAAATTTAACCATGTATGTATATTATAGTGATGAACATCATGGTGTAAATTGAATTTCCATGTCATTTTGAAATTAGAAATTGATAGTCATTGAAAATACATCCAAAGTTCAAATTGCAATAGAATATTCATTATTAGGAATTTTTTTAAATTCAAATTGGAATAGATATGAGAGTAGATAAACTTATTTTTATTAATTGGACTCAAACTTTTAAAATATCATTTTTGTGGGAGAATTTCAGATTTAAAGTAAGGAACAACAACTTCCCAAAAATACTAAATTAGCATATTTTGTGATCCATTTTTTTTACTAACTTCTCATTTATGTAAAGACAAACATTGGCAAGACTACAAACTCAATTAGATATTCTTCATGACCCACTATGTAAGGTCAATAAGAAATAAGTGGATGAGAAAATACTTCTAATCTCTCTACAAATCATTTTATTGTCATCCAAAAGCCACAAAATGGCTACAATGGTGTTACAAGGTTAATGACACAATATAAAATAAATTTAGAATTTAAAACTTCAAGTATGATTCATCAAAATTACATTATTTAAGTAGATTCTCAAATTTGAAATGAATTGGATTAAAACTTAAGAGTACCCCAAAAGTCTAAAAACAACTTAATTTCACATTGCACTTAAAATTTCTTTTTTATACCTTGAAGACAATAGAGTTAATTGTAAAGTGAACCCTAATTTGTATGAGGGGAGTCAGAGGAAGGCTTAATCCCTGAGCGCCCAGCGCGAATTCCAAAAACAAGCTACAAATTGCCACTCAAGTAGACCCCACCAATTAAAAAATAAGATCCAAGAGACATGACTGTTTAGATTGCAAGAGAGGTAGGGAGGGCATCTTTGGAGAAATTTGTGGAAGTTTTCACCATACAACCTAGGACATTATAATGGTCAAATGTCTCATAGTAGGAGGCCACATTTGGGTCGCTAGGGCGCTCAGGGGTTAACTAAAAATAGTACAAAAACAAAGCACCAAACTTAATCACACCCAAGTTTGGGTGCTTCAAGGAGTTTCATCTTTTGTATTCCTCAAACTTGGACTCCTAATTCCTCATTGCACACACTTTAGGATTAACTCTATTATTTTCTATTATTATTCTTTTCTCGATAAAACAACTATAACTTTGGTCAAACTTTTTCAGCCACATGTAACTTTCTATTGACCTTTTTCAGTCACATGTCGCTTTCTGTCGAACTTTCTCAGATGCCTCGTTTTGTGGAACTCAGCTTGTGTCAATTCAAAGCCTCCATCAGTCAGTCCTCCCTCTTCCAGGTTTCTCCTGGACAACTGCTGTGCCATGACCAGGCTGTAACTTCTTTTATTTTATCTTTCTTTTGCGATTCAAACTCATTTCCAATCAGAGAAGGAAAATAAAACTATTAAAAAAAACCTGAAATGAACACTCTGGCAAGTCTAAAGTGCAGAAGGAAAAAAAGTCTCTGGGTGGGTGGGGGGCACCGGCAGGGTGAACTGACCCCCTCGTTGCCCCGTTTTACCCGTGGGGAAAACGCTGTGGAATTTTTTAATTTGCAATCAGATGATTTTTTTTGCAAATTTTGAATTCAGATTTGCAATCAGCGGCCCCAAATTAGCTGTGGGCGCTGAAGAAATATAAAAAATCATGGCAAAAGAATAGGGGGCTTTTTTTCACAATTGACCCTGGATGGGGCAATGAGGGGGTCAGATCTCCCTGGCCGGGTTTCACCCTGGTCCTCCACAGGGTTGATAGGGCCTCACAAATCTGATAAGGCCACACATCCCACCACCAGTCCATGGACCATGATGTGTATTGGGTATGGGTATGGATGAACTGGGTATGGCAATTCCTGCCACTTCACAGTACATTGTGAGAGATTGTGTGTTTCACTATTTCTCATACAAAAAGAAAACATAAAAACACTAAGAAAAATCAAGCAAATAAGCCGAAGAATGCGAAAATAGTAGTGGAATAGAAAATTTCAGATTTCACAAAGTGTTTGAAATTTCAGATTTCACTAAGGGCGCTTTTGCACTTGTTGCTAAGGAGTATTAACTATGCAAATAGAGAGGCCCCCACTGAATTGACTCATGATTGTCTTGCCCCATGGATGGATGAGGCGGATGGAGCAACGAGGACCTGTGGCCCCTTCTAGCTTGCTTAGGGCCGACATCAGTTGCTGTGCCTTACTTGGGGTCAATTGTTTTCTTGCTAAATCAATTCTGGTTAGAGCAGCCCATTGTTTAAGTTTGCTTTGTTTTCATACACGAATTGGAAAGGAAAACCTTTCTCTTGTGTAAGAAACATTGAAAAGTTGGAAGTGATAACTCACCAATTTCTATTGACAAGTAAAGCAAATTTAACTAAAATCTATATGAATTAATAAACAAGTATTTTCAACATCCCTTGTGCTTGCAGAGGAATGGGAAGCTCCTTATATTTGCAAGGGTGGTAGGAGGTAGAGCACCCCATGTGGGATATCTAAATTAGAAGGAGTAGGAGCTCTACCACTCATAGTGAAGTGAAATGTAAGAATTGTATTAAAACTAGGATTTCAGACCGCATTTAGACATAGTAAAACATCTTATTTTAAAAAAATTTGAACTAAGAAAAAGTTGAAAAATCAATATATGTTTCATCTCCAAAAATCCGTTTGAGATTTCAATACTCCAATCAAAAGTAATGGACAAGTTTTAGAGAAGGATTGGAAAAGGAAACTTCTTTGACAATTCCAAGTACCTTTTCAAAAAAGAAAAAACTATCATCAAAAATTTCATCTTCTATAATTTAGAATCACATTTTAGAAATACAATGCTCTAAAGAAATAAGTCTCAAAAAAGGCATTTGGATATTTTGTAATGAATTCAAATTGAATCAATCATTGGAACTTTTGGAATTTGGCATATGTATTTTCATGAGGATGCAAGCAACTAGAAATTATTTTGAAATGTAAAAATGTAAAATTTTATAATTAAGATTTTTTTTCTGTAAATGATTAGAAGTGATAATTTATTGCTTTAAGGACAACAAGTTCATATGTAAGTTTAAGTGCCTTAATTTATGACCATTTTGATTCATTACACTAGGATTGTGAGGACAAATAAAGAACATAGCATATAGGGCAAGAGATATACAAAAATCGTAATATCATTCACCTTGTACAAAGCACTATTAAATTAGGGACAAAGTATTATATTACCTATATTTAGTCAACAACTTGCATCACATGTATTGCTTCAAAATATTAGTTTTTGGTAGTGTCATTGAGGTAGTATGCTTTAAAAGTATCCATCCTCTTGAAATGGCTTTTATAAAAAGGTATTGAATGGATTTGATTTGGTTCTTGAATGGACCTCTTTAGCTATTGATTGAATCAAGAAAAAAACATAATTTATTGCAAGAGCCAATTGGTGACCTTGATTTCTTCAACTCCCTTTAGAAGTTACAAGTCAACACATTTTGGAAGACCTAGGGTCACAAATAGGTACCTACAACAAATTTCTTTGAAAATTCATAACTAATTCAAAAAAATGCGTCAAAAAAATATGAAACCACTTGTGTTACATTGGACATCTATTTTTCTTTCCCTGAAAAATGAATGAGGTAAAAATATTTCTATTCATGCAAACCTGTAAAAAAGGGGGAACAACCCTTAACTAAAACGGTCGCTTCTAGATCATACTACCTTATTATCAATTCTGTTAGTCCAAATCAGGTTTGATAATCTCCAAAATAATGAATAAAGTATTAAAAAAAGAAAAAAGATTGGAATGTTCTAATGAGTGGTACAGTATGAAATGGCTCAAGTCTGTTGAATTTTGTTGCAGCTCCTCACATGGATTGGCAACTGAACATGAAATGTAGGTTTCTTCATAAATGAGCTCACATGCATATTGCGTACTGGCCCAAAGCCAAGCCGGTGGAGACAGCCAGGGACCAGTGTTCCCTAAACTAGCGAAATTTTGCTCTGTTTTTACCAAATTTTTGTGTGTGCTTAACCCTGGAGCGCTCCGACATCCATTTTTTGGACAATGAACAAATTGAAGTTCTTGTTTCTGTCTCGTTTCTTCTTGGATGAAAGTCATTCTAATTTTTGGTGATACTTTATCAAGTTCTTGTCTTATCTAATGGTTGGAATTGGTGTTACTAGAATACAATATTTTTTTAAATTACAAATGTGGAAGTGTGTCAAGTGGTCAAATTGCATTGACTCGGGTTCAAAACTAGGTTTGCAAAAATGAGGTCATAGATGTGAGAACACAAATTCCAAAAAATTACCATGTCAAGAGAATCTCATTTTGAATCCACTCCAATAGGTTTTGCTCAAAAAATGATAATATTTTGCCTGTAATCAAATTTAGAAGGAATTTTGTAATTTTCCTTCCCAAATTTATAGAAAATTATTGGTGATAGCATTGGTGAATCTAACCATATGGATGGAATGTAAAACTCAAAATCTACAACTTTTCTTTGTATATCACTTCCAAAATATTCTTCCAAATAGCACTTTGTAATGATTTTTTCCAAATTGTCAATTCTAGAGAAGAATCCAGACGTTTAGGGGTTAAATGCATAGTGTGAAACACATAGTGTAGAATTTCAGAGTTTTTAAAAATTTTGAGCAATTCTACTCCCATCATCAACATGTGGATGCAAAAGCAGGTATTCATCTACTGAAACTTTAGCATTCATCCCGGGGTTTGAAAATTAGGATTAGCAAAGTTTTTACCTACATTGTTCGATTGGAGCCGGGCGGCTCTATTGTAGCCATCTTCTCCTTTGTCTCCTCCCCCTATAGCTAGGGTTTAGCACCAACGTCCCTTCTACATCATGCAGGTTTAGTTGTAATTCTCCATGGTACTTGCACATTTAGCAGATAGTTTTCCTTGTTGCATTTACTTAAAAGTTGTCATTCTTGGAAATTGGTCCGTTCTCAATACGAGAGTTATTCTTGGGTTTTCAATGAGGGACGACATTTTCTAGAAATTTGTTTTTCAGCAACAATGCCAAATCTGCCAATTCCATTATGATGTGAAAATTTGAGTGACGTTAAAAGAATTGTCTCCCGTGTATACACTCCAATGGGGAAGTGGAGGCTATTTGGCTTGAATGCGTGTTTAGGGTTCCCATTTGGGGTGGCTTGGACCCTGGGGTAGTTCATTGGAGAATTGCAGGAAGCACTCTCCGATGTGGATTGTGGACTTATGGAGTTTTAAGCGGGTCCATCCAACTTGCAATTGCACCTGCTAAAGATGACATGAAATATTCACATTCCTTTGACGATGCACCCTCCAACTCTTTCCTCCTGTGTTTGTGCTTTTCATGAATTGTGCTTATTGTACTTGTGTTTTTTTGCTTCCAAATCCGTGAATTGTTGTTGCTTACTTTTCTGCTTCGTTCGTCTTGTGCGTGTGTTCGGGTGTGTACTTTTGCTCTTGTGGTTTTTTCTTGTAGGTGGCTAGGTGTTGGTCAACGATTGTACAATGGTGCCAAGCTGATATTGCCTGAGAAGTTCTGCGTAAAGACTTTTGGTTCTTCGCGTAATTTGATTGGGTTAGGGAAGTACCTCCTAGCGTTTGCTTCAACTGAGGTGACTTGCATCTCGGAGACCTATTTGTCCAATTCCTTACCTGAACCGCTTTCTTTTGTTCTCAAAGGCAACAATCTGCTCGGTAGAAGTGGCTGAACTAACGCCTGAGATCAATGATGGCAAACAAGCCCTTGTTTTGAAGCTGCGCAAATGTCGAAAAATTGAGTCTAGCATTGTGATGAGGAAATGGCAAGAAGTGTGGGCCTGTCACTTTACGTGGGGGAAGTAGAGTTTGATGCTTTTGGAAATCTCACTAGGGTTGTGTGCAAGATGTGTAGTAAGCGGCCGGAAGAAGATTTTGGTGCCTAAAGGTGACAACCTTGAAAAGCACAAGGGGAAGTGCTCTTGCAAGTACGATAGTGAGCCTATCACAAATCTAAAGAAAGATGACACTTATCTCAAGCGTGATTACAAACACATTCAATTCACCAAGGTGTGGGTGAGGCATTGTGTGGCTGGCACTGTTGTAGACTAACTAATCATAGGCTTAGAAGGTGATCGAAGTGAGTAGAAAGGTGGTACAGTTTTCAACTTTGTTTCAAGTTCTCAATTTGAGTCAGCCCATGTGCATCTATGAGTGAGAGCAATATTTACTAAGGCACTTAAAGGTAAAGAGGATTCTGAAAAATCATTGGTCCAAAACATTAGGGTGAGAAATGAGTGAACATCTTTATTCTTATATCTATTCTACTTTAAAAGTTGTCTTGCAATCTGTCAAGTTTGTGTCTATCTTTGTTTATGAAGTAACAGTAGTTGATAACACATCATGGATTGGTGTTCATGTATATGCTATGGAATCTTGGAAAAGAGTCCCATACTTGCTCTATTTGGCTTGCATATTTGGCTGTGGGACTACAGATCACCTCACAGACGTGATAATGCATGCATTACTAGTCAAGGGGGATTTAGTTGTGACAAAATCGTTGGTAAACTTGTGTCTTTCGGGTAGATGGTATAAGCACGTTTCAGGGACCAAAAATTGGGGCGTCCATCCAGATTCATGAGAAATGGATGCCATTCTGCTTAGGAATAAGTTGTGCAAGTCATCACATCAATTTGGTTGTTGAAATTCTATCTAACTACCCCATGGTGTCTAGGTTGGAGGCCATGTGTCAATTTCTATACTTTTATTTTTGTCGCTGCCACAAATGCCATACAAAATTACAAAAGTTGGCTCATCTTGTTGAGACAAAGGGGAATAAAATATCGCAGAACGTCAATGCTAGGTGGGTCTCAATGCGTAGTCTAGCGCAACGGATCATGTCTAAGTACAAGACTCTTGTAGTGATGATGGGCCTTGATATGGAGGCCAAAGCGAATGTTGTAGCGGCCACAAACTTTGGTTATCTGTCCGATGTTGAGGTGCTCTTATCTCTTACGTGTTTCATCCCCTTGCTCAATATTGTGTACTACCTCATCAAGCTTTGTCTCAAGATGTTTTTATTTGTGACTTCCTCCAGTCCATAAAGGTCTGTCGAGCAGACTTGGCAAGGATGCTTGTTGATGACGCTACAACATTGAGAACTCCAAAGTTCAGCTGCTATGAAGAACACGTTTCCCTATCTTGCTCCTACTTGCCTTTAGAGTAGAGGGATATGTTGGAGGAGCCTAGCACTTTGTATTTGTTCTTTAACTTTGGAATCACGACCGTGTTTTTCTATTGCCATTGCAAGCTGACGAGAAATTAGAAATTTGTAATAGAGGACTCCTTGGGCACTCAATCAAACATATAGCGGCAATTTGCTAGTACGTCCTTCAACCTAGTATTTTTCTTGTTTGCATTTTTTTCACCTTCTATACTTCAAATTCTTTTATCTTTGTTACATTGTTTGGTCGTTTGAGTGTATGACTATGCAATTGTAGACATCTGTTGCATTTTTTATACCTTTGCAATTTTTTCCAGTCTTCCATTCTTGTATGCATTATTTAATTTTTTTGGTGGTTAGGGTGGTCTTTTGCTCCACTTCTTTTGGTTGATTTCCTTAGGCTGCTTAGGATGGTTGATGTCTTTGAAGTGGCTTATTTTCTTAAGGTATCCAATTACAATTTGGTGAAGGTAAGCTGCTGTTGGGTGACGATAAGCTATTGTTCAGTAAAAGTAACTTGCTATTGAATGAAGGTAAGTTGCGGGTTTTGTAAAGGTAAGTTGTATTTTTTGTAAAGGTGAACTGCGATTTTGTTGAAGGCAAGTTGTGATTTTTTGGAAGGTAACTTACGGATTTAGTAAAGGTAAGCTCCAAATTGCTATTTATGAGGGAATAGCTATTTAGCAATTCTCAATAAGTGTTACTAACTACCGTATTTTTCTTTGGCAAAAATCACCTAGTCCCTCTCAATAGGCGATTCTCGTAGCAGGAGTTGCTAGACGCGTTCAGAATAATTTAGTTGCAGTATTGGAAGCAAGTGGGTGTAGAAGAGAAATTCAATCACCATTTAGCAATTCTCAAGAAATTTTACTCTCACCCAAAAGTGTTGAATGTAGGAAAGGCACTGTAGGAAGGAGAAACGACCTTTATAGTGCCTAAAATGTTGTCTGCTTTGAAACTTGACAATCAACAAGGATTGTTCAAGATGACTGTGAAAGCTAATTGTGATGCAGCATGTGCATCATCTTCCAAGGTTAATCATGTGATCTTGCTCTGGCAGGATTTATCTCAATCACAACATTTAATCAAGCTCATTTCTAAATACTTCAAACTTATAGAAATTGGTTGTTGTCTCATGCTAGGTTCGATGGATGATGAGCGTTGTTTTTCCACTCTCAAGTTTCTCAAGTCCTGTTAGAGGAACTGCCTAGGCAAGCACTTGACATTGGTGGTTTGGATGTTTGGACAAAGGTATTACAGCTTAGAGAATTTTCCATATAAGGAGGCCATTGAGTCATGGGAAAATGTAGTGAAATATGGGTGGCATGGGGATGTCTTATGTGCTATGGACTTGAGTCATGGGAAAATGTAGTGAAATATGGGTGGCATGGGGATGTCTTATGTGCTATGGACTTGGCTTAAGAAATGAAGGCAGCCAACATACAAAAAATTTGTTATTTTTCTACAAACTCTCCAAGCAATTCGTAAATTCAGCCAATAAGAGTCATGGGAATTAGTTTGCCATAAACACTTCATTAGCACACTTATTGCAAGTTGCACTCTACCAGACCCAAATTTTTTTATGAATAATTCTAACTTTTTTTGGAAAATTTATCAAGCGTTTTCTACGGTAATCTATGGTAATTCGCGGAAATAGCCCCATGTCAGATACGGTTATAGCATACCTGCAAATTACCATATTTGTATTCTGGGAACGTTGCCAGGGATTGGACTTGGTTTTCATGATTCTAGTGTGGAAGCCAATTTTTCACTTGCCACTGCAGTCAGAGGCCGGCATGGCAATTTTTATCACATCAATGAAAGTGCCCGTGTTCAAAAAAAATTGGTGGCCAGTTCAAAGTTGGTTGACAAAATTGGGGGAAATAAAGTAAACTTACTAAGTAAGACATCCCATTGCGGTCAAATGACCCATTGTGGGTTTTTTTCAGGATATGGGATGTAGGCAACAATGCATGTCTTACATGATAGCAATAGAGTACACTGACCTCATTGGGAACTTCTGAGTTTTTAGTGTGAAGTCCATTGTAAAAATTGACTTCTTTGGCCTTTTGTAACAGAAAATATTTTGATTGCATTAGGTAGTGAGATGAGCATTACAGATTCAGATTTTGTTTGTCTTAAGGTAGTCTACAGACTCTTTTGGATTCAATGCTTCAAAAATTCCTAGCAAATTCATAGTTTGTCAAAAAAATACAATTTCAATTGCACTTGCTGTTTCTCACACTTATACTAATGTGGGGAAAAAATTGAAAAATTTCAGCAACAAGATGATGCCAAACTCCTCATTTTGACCACAATGGGATGGTTTACCTTACTTGTAATTTGGAAACATCAAGAAGAAAAAAAAAGTTGAAGAAATCTACGTAATTTCTATGCAAAGTAGAAAATGGAGAAAGTAAATGGACTCACGGGACCTAGAAAACAAATTTCATTCAAAGAGGTTTTTCTAGCCAAAGATCCAACCTTCAGATGACTTGGAAACTTTGTCATTTGAAGTTGGGGGTATTTTCCTACATTGTATTGGATCTTATTGTTACTTTGTGTTTGGTGGCTTGGACCAAACTCTTTGGGTCTGGACTAGGTTGTGTACTTGTATTTTGAGCATATAGTGAGGCAAAGGTTTTACACCCCCATCCATCCATCCAAATTTAATATTTTTTTAATTCCCCAATCCCCCCCCCCCTCTAGGATCCAAATTAAATATTTTTGTTATTCCCCAACCCAACCTCCAACCCAACCTAAACCCTAAATATCTCCCCCACCTCTAATTTGTAATTTCAAATTGACACGAGGTTCTATAATTGATATGGGATTTTAGTGTATATATGTATACATCTATTGTACTCATACTCATACCCATACTTATATCCATATCTGTTTTTTATATTTGTATCCATCTTCTATATCCATATCTGTACCTATAGTTGTACCCGTATCCATATATGTTTTTTTGCATGTATCCATATCTGTCTTTTATATTTGTATTTGTATCCATATCTGTATCTGTATTCTAGATCGATGACTTGGAGAGTGGTTTTATTTATTTTTCTATGGGAATATTTACAGTCTGAATTTTTTTTAAATAAAAAAATGAGAGGGGGGACAAGGGTGGGGGTGCATCTTTTCACCAAATAGTTACCTTCTCATCTGTTGATTGTTAGTTATGACTTTGCTTCTCTCACCTTAGCTTTTAAAGAAATGAAAAGGTTTTAGTTTTGAGATTTGATTGTGGAAAATGTAAAAAATCCCACCGAAAACTATGTTCTTTGGTTTTGTGTCCCATTTCCTTTCATCAATGGAAATTGTCCATGAGTTTCATGAAAAAACAAAAACAAGAAAATTAATATAGGAATGGATGGAATAAGGTAGGACCATCCATTCCTAACCACAAATCCATATCCAATTTGTAGGGTGTAGTTATTTCCAACAAAAAATAGAACACATTTCCAACCAAAGTTTGGAATGTGTTTTCTTTTCCCTTCTTTTCAAGGTTGGAACTAGTGAGGTCATGACACATGTCCCAAAATAGTGAGCAAAAAAGTAGGAAGTTCTAAGCAATAAAGTAATAAGTGATGAGCATGAAAGTAGTTCTTAACCCCAAAGTGACATGAAATTTCTTCAATCGAAAAAACAATGTGTCAAGTGTTCAATTTCGAAAATTCTTGATTGCAAATTGGGGGCTTTGTAGGAAAATTGAACTATACAAAAGGAAAGTATACAAGTCCCTCGATCATGTCAAAAAATTTGAACCGGTAATTTTATTCTTTAGCATATTTTTTCTCATGACGAAATGTTGTCTGCACCTCAAAAAAGGAGTAGCTGGCTGGGTTCTTTTGCCTTTGAGTGCCAAGTATGGCAGCGAAACTTTGAAATTTCCTATTGAGTGGAACTAATAAATTGTTCCTCGGCAAATGAGATGCCATGTCCACTTTAGAAATTAGCAAAATGACAAACACTTTGGCATATTCAATGTCCTTTTGAGAGGCAGGTCGCAACACTTCAAATGGTATCTTTTACTTTGAAAATTTCGCAAAATTCCTAAACGACGAACTCTAGAATCTAAGTAGGCTACAGCTTTGAAAGAATGCACCAACCTCCCCTAATTTTCTAAGGGTGAATTCAACGGTTGGATGTGTAGAAATAGTAGCTGGAATCCCGAATCCTCTGTCACCTACAGCACACCCAGTGAACAGTCGGGTGGACTTCGCAGGAACAATCCAAATGGAGAAGATCATGCAACTGAAATTGCACGGGAGGCCACCGTGGAAAGTTGGAAGCGGACAACACCTTCTGTCTGCAAAAACTAGCCAATGGATGGGCATCTGTTGTTACCTCACAAGGCTTGTTGCTTTGAAACCCAAACTCACTCCATGCACTCTCCTGCGCATCCAACTCAGAAATCCTAAACCCTTGCCCAACATTAGTTTTCCAGGCAGAAGGTACGTGGCACCGAACTTCCCCCTGGTGATGTGAGTGCGGCCCCATCGGTTTTCTGGTCATTTGCGATATTACGGGCTACTGTGAATCTTTCACGCAACACATAAATCACATTGCATCACCAAAATTTGTGTGTTTGGTGTTGTCAAATAGCTAGAATTTTGATCTACAAATGTTTTTTCTTGCGAATTTCTATCGCAGTTCAGCACATGACCAGAAATTGAGGTTGAAAATGGTCGAGGACACTTTTTGTCCTCGATGTCACTTTGGGATTAGATGATCTGAATTGAATGACTCTAGACATTGGACATGCATTCAGAACTTCTGCCTCCACAATTCATTAGTAATTTTAATTTGAATGAACAAATTACCAAATGTTTGGCAATCCCCTATCATTTCTATCTCTGCACCTCAAAAAATATTTACTTTACCTTGCACTACAAATCATGTCCACAATTGCTTCTTTGATCAGCTATGGGTGCCTTCACCCTCAAGCTGCTAAAACTCAAAAAATATCTCCATTACTGACTGCAAATTGCAGAAACTGACTTCAGCTGGGCACAACAAGGGTAAGTCCGCCGCATGGCCGGAGGCCCAAAGCCAAGCCGGTAGAGTCTGGACCTGGTTTCCATGATTCTCATGTGGAAGCCAGTCTCTCACTCGCCACTGCACTCAGAGGCCGGCATGGCAGTTTTCATCACATCAATGAAAGTGCCAGTGTTCAGGAAAAAAATGGTAGGCCAGGTCAAAGTTGGTGGTCAAAATTGGGGTGGGAAAAAAAAAACAACAACTTACTGCTTGAAATTTGGAACCATCAGCAAGGAAAAAAAAAGTCGAAGAAATCTATGTAATTTCTATGCAGAGTAGAAAATGGAGAAAGTAAGTTGGACTCACAAGACCAAAAAACAAATTTCATTCAAACAGAGTTTTTTAGGCTAGAGATCCAACTTTCAAATGACCTGGAAACTCTGTCATCTGAAGTTGGTGGTATTTTCCTACGATGTATTGGATCTTATTGTTACTTTATGTTTGGTGGCTTGGGTTGGACTCTTTGGGTTTAGATTGGATTGTGTACCTGTATTTTGAGTGCATAGTGAGGCAGAGGTTTTAGACCTTGACCCACCCATCCAATTTTAATATTTTTTTTAGTTCCCCAATCCACTCCTTGCAATTTAGATTAAATAATTATTTTATTCTCCAACCCAATCCAAACCCTAAATATCTCCCCCACCTCTAATTTGTAATTTCAAATCGACATGAGGTTCTACAATTGATATGGGATTTTAGTGTGTACATGTATACATCTTTTGTACTTGTACTTGTATCCATATTTATATCCATATCTATTTTTTGTACTTATATCCATCTTTTGTATCCATAGTCACAGGACCTTGAAAATAAGTTTTATTCAAGGAGGCTTTTTTGGCTAGAGATCCAACCTTCAAATGACATAGAAACTCTTTCATCTGAAGTTGGGAGTATTTTCCTACGTTGCATTGGATTTTATTGTTACTTTGTGTTTGGATGCTTGGGCTCAGGGTTGTCATAATGGACAGACGTCTAGTTCGCCCGTCCGTTAGAGGGCTCGCCCGTCCGATACAGTCAACACAAAGTTGACTTTATGAAAATGGAAAAATAGGCCACGTGGATGCCACTGGGATGCCACGTGGATTCTGGAACATGCAGGGCGCGGACACCATCATCAGGGCGCGGACGTGAACGTCAGGGCGCGGACGGGATTTAATAAATATACTAAATTAACATGCTTTTTACATATTTCCATTTCATATTCCGTATTCCAAGTCACTACAACAGTCCATATTTTTATTTAATGTTAGATCATATCATTGTAACACCCAAATAAATTCCATATCCTAATCAATCCATCATTCCATATTTTTGCAGGGTGTTAAATTACCTCATTATAAGTTTGTAACACCCAAACCACTTCCACGTCCAAATCACTCCACCAATCCACCATTCCATAAATTTTTTGGGTGTTACATTATATTACATTGACACCCAAAGCATTTCCATATTTGAAAGCACTCCACCATTCATATTTCTTTTAATGTTAGATTATATAACTCCTTCAAAATAATTGGCCACCCTAAAATAAATTGGTATGCTTTTCAAAAGCTTTGGTCACCCCATCTCCCCTTTTAGACATAGATTTTTAAAGCACACTTCCATTCCAAGTGACTGCCATTATTTTTTGGGCGGAATCATTCTCTTTCCTATTTTTTTGGCATCATTACCATAAGTCTTTTATTTGAATTCAATGCCACTTGTGTAGGATGACTTTTTTTTCCTATTTTATTTTCTGTGATTAGCAAAATTGTTCCATCCCAAGCCGAGGCCATTTCTTTTTCGTTGATCATTCCCATTCCTTTCATTTTTTGCTCCATAGCAAAACTCTTTCATCCCAAGTGAATTCCATTTATTTTTTTGTGGTATCCCAACTCTATTTGAACTAAATGGTAATTTTTTGGGGTGTTAGTTGAAATCACTTTGACACACTATTTTTTGTGGGCTTCTCTCTCTCACAAAATTGTTCCAACCCAAGCCCAATCCATTTTGTGTTTGTTCCATCATTTCCTTTCCTATTTTTTTCCATTAATGAACAAAGCTCTTCCCATCCCAACTCTATGCCATTCTTTTCGGTTCGGATCATTCTCTCTTTTTTTTTTCTTCATTCCTAAAACTCTCCCATCCCAACTCATAGTTATTCTTTTCTTTTTGAACATTTTTTTTTGAAAGAAATGGACAATTTTCATGTTCTAACATTCCAAATTTCTAATTTCTATTTTGTTTTGGTTCATTAATTAGGAAGACTATTTTATTCGAACTCATAGTTCTGCTTTATTTGTTCAATATTTCCCTTCCCTATTTTATTTTTCTGATTCACTAAAGTTATTCCATCTGAACTCAAAGCCATTATTCTTATTTTTTTGTTCCATCATTCTCTGTCCTTTTATTTATTTTTTTCATTACTAAAATTATTCCAATCTACTTCAATGTCATTCTTTTTTTTGGTGGATCAATTACTTTCTTTTGGAGGGGGGGCTTCATTAACTTCTAGAATATAGACCTATTCTTTTAATGCATTGTTTTTTCCATTTGTTAAAAAAAAACAAAAACAAAACATAGACCTACTGAAAAAATACAGTGTATGTATTTTTATACCAAACTACTGCATTCACTGTTTTTGTAGAGGTTTTACCATCAACTCATAGAATTCATAAAAAATAAAAATGCAATGAGAAAGAACAATGATATGGCATATTAATATATTATGACATTTTGAGTAGAGAATACATCCGATTTTATATATATTTGAGATGTTTCGCAATTGCCAAGTATGTACATATGGTCCTCTACGAGGATGGTTTACCTTCTATGCCTGAACTATATGGTAAACTACAAAAATTAAAAAAACTAAATACTATGTACGATAACAACAATCTGGCATAGTCCAACAGTGGGGGGCCTTCTTCAATGTGTCCAGAACATCTTGCACTGTCGCCCTTTCACTCACATCATCTTTCATGAGGCTTCTCAATTTGATCATGAGGTTCACATATTGCTCTGGATTCTTCGTTGTAAAGTATTTGGGGTCCCACTCCTCTTGCCAAATTGCAGCTGCTATCCATCCCGCCGCATATGCATCAGCTGCCATGGAGTACAAATGCGTTTTCTGCATGGCCTCAATTGAATTAGCTGAACCTTGCTCTCCGTATACATAAAACAACTCAGGGGCTACAAACTTTCGCTTTTTCTTTTCCTTCGCTAGGGTCTCCATGTTGGGAAAGTCATATCTTGATGGCTCCTTCTCTACAACTCGGCTAGAAAGTCCCCAATCACATATCCCTATGTACACCCTGTGCTCTTTCCAATCATCAAAATGGAGCAAAACATTGGATGGAGTTATGTCGTTGTGCATGTACTGCGCATCGTGGCATTTCCCCACAATGACAAGCAAGGAGAGTGCCAAGTTCACTCGGTTCCTTCGGTAAGTTGCAACCCATGCAAGCTCTTCTTTTGTCAGCAACGTACCTTGTTCACGCTCAATGTCATCCACATCCACTGATTCGTTCACTTTCGAATTGTACTTGGATAAGAAAGAAATTAGAGATCCTCCATTCCACCATAGGGTATAGCCTTCCATCGTTTTAGGGTGGATGTACGCAATTCGAATGATGCCAAGATGTATCACTGGACACCCTCCCGCCTCATTGATGATTCCTTGGCGCTTCTCCTTCTCATTTGTGGTTTTCAAGCTCTTTCCAGCAAAAAATATCCACCTAGGAATGCTCTCAAGTTTTGTAAGCATCACCTTCCTCACAGTCCCATATGAACCAACCGCACTATTGTCCGGCATGGGGATGACTTTCACTATACTTTCAAGCCACTTGAATGTTCCACTCACACAATGAGCTGTTATGGCGTCTTCTATTGTCGCTTTCCATAGTGCTTGTTTTTTCTTACGCGATGAAGAAAATTGTTGAGCGAAGTTTTGAATGATTTTCAACTTTGCAACCACCTCTTTATTCTGCGTGTCCCAATTGCTACCATCTTCTTTCTTCCCTGTGTGGTAACACCAATTTGACACTATATTGGTTGTGAAGGCAACCACCTGTTTATCCAGCCAGTCTTGGTGCAACCAATAATCAGAGAAATTGTTGAATTTCTCTGATGATTCAAATTTGGACTCCAGCTCCCTTCGCAGGTCCCTTGTCAGTTTGTGGTATCCTTCTTCGTTGTGCGCCACATACTCCCTGGTCAACATAGTTGTACTTCGACAAGTGTAGAACACCACAACTATTGCTCTCCCTTCAACTATGAATTCGTGTGGAGGCATATGGGGATTGGGCGCTTTTGGCCCGATGAGGAAGGATTCGATGAACTTGAGGCCACCAATGTATTCGTGGATGGAATTACCATCTCACCGACGTCATCCAAATCTATGAACATGGGACGTTTCTCCACCGATCCACTCCCTTCCCCTGTCATAATGAAGAATATTTTATACGATGGGCCTCCGTATCTCTCCCCAAGCACGGAAGTTCCAAAAAAATTAAAAAAAAACGGGTCACATATGCGGGCCAAGCCCACCACCCACCAAACTCACTCGCATAGGCCGTTAGAACTAGCGTGTGAGGCATAGGGCGTGGACTTGGCAAAAAATGAGGGCGGGGACTCGCTTTATATAGTCCCCCCCTCACGTCCACGCCCCATCCTCTCGCGTTCCCGCCCCATCTCTTCATGTCCCCGCCCCGTTCCCACATGTCCGCGCCCCAACCGCGATGACGTCCGCGCCCTGGCACGTGGCGTCTACGCCCTCATTTCACGTCTGCGCCCCCACATCGATGGCGTCCACGCCCTAGTTTGACGTCCGCGCCCCCGCTCGATGGCGTCCACGCCCTGCCTTCACGTCCGCGCCCCCGCATCGATGGCGTCCGCACCCCCGCTCGATGGCGTCCACGCCCTGCCTTCACGTCCGCGCCCCCGCATCGATGGCGTCCGCGCCCTGGCGTACCCCACCTCCCGCTATATAAAGCCGTCCCTGCCCCATTCGTCCCCGCCCTACATACTCTCAGCTTTCCACCTCTTCATTGAGTTGGTTGTGAGCGTTGTGCGGGGTCCTCTTGATTGCCACGTGGGAGGTTTTCGATTTTTTCTGCAAAAATGGCTACGCCACTAAGAATGACCAAGGAGGAACGAGACAAGACCCAACTTCGACTAGGAAATAAACATCGTAAGCGACTGCATGTTCTACGTAACCCAACCAAGCTTGCATTCAAGGGGTGGGAGGACGTGCCTGATCCATGAACCTTTGATGACTGCGCCAATTACATCGAGTGGTGCCACATTGACAAGGTCTTCCCAGAAGAGCGCCACAACTTCCACAGACGCTTCCACAAGGCAAATTTGAAACATTGCCTTGACGAGGAGTTCACGACCCGATGCATTGAGGTGGTCCAAGTGTTGTATGATGTCGTGACCGTCCCGCGCAATGAAGTGCATCTTTTCATTGCACAAGGGGTCCATGCAGAGGTGAAATTGAACAAGAAAGTGGATTGGTCAACTTTGAAGACAATGGGAAAAGATGTCAATATTCCTACCCCAGCAAATGGATTCATTCCAAGGGGGGTAAAAAGATACCCGGAAGGTGGTCTAGGGAAAACAACTACACAAGTTCAACCACCACCAACATATGAGACTCCGGACTCATCTACGGACAGCGACTTTGATGGATCTCGTGTGGTAGTTCCAGTCAGCCATAGAACACAACAACAACGTGCTAAAATGAGAAGGGCTGCGCGTGCAATTGTTGAGGTTTTACTTGAAAATGTTGTGGAGGAACAGGTGCCATCTATGGACGAACCAGTAGTAGGAGTTGTCGATGTTACAGCTGCTGCAAACCGAATTCAGAGTTTGCTGACCGAAGTGAATGACAAGAATGCGGAATTGCGTTCTTTGTATAATGATGTTAACAAATTGAGGGAAAAAATCCAAGAGAAGGACAACATCATCAATCAACAACAACGTGACATGGAGGCACTTCGACACACTCTCTAGGCAGCAACAATGGCCAATGCTGGTCAAGATCCACGAGGGGAAGCACAAGGGCCTTTGAATACTTCTCAAATTCCATTGGAACATGCAGAAGTTGGTGCAACAATGAATACTTAAGATGATTCATTGTCCTTCGGAGAATTACCCACGAATGAAGTTGCAGCAATGCCTGTTGACCAAAGCACCCAATTGACGGACGCGCTTGCAAAGAATTTGAGATTGAAAAATCAATTGCATGCGTTGATGGAGCAGTATTATCAATGGAAGATGGCATGCGTCTTCAGTGTTGACAGGACTAGGCAAATGGTGGAAGAATTCAAAAAAATTGACCACAATTACGGCGCACACAATCAGGAGAAGGTTTTTGGATTGACATTGTGGGCCCTGGTGGATGATCATTTCAACATGGATGAAATGGCGGCCATCGACATTACTGGTCAACCAACAACCATCGATTGGTTCAAACATGGTTGGGATTTCAAGAATCAAGTTGGCACTGCCGTCGACCATCAGGGCAATCCATTACTACTGTGGCCAAACCCTTCAACCTTCGTGCATGATGGAACTACATGTCCCATTTGCCTTAATCCATTTGGCCCGGAAGGTGGAATGCACCTAGGCACGTGCGAACATTGGTACCATCCATTCTGCCTAATTAGCTTGATGATTGTTCGCCGACGTTGTTCATTGTGCAAGGCTCCTTTCCATGAGCGTTTGTATGAGTTTTTTGGATTAGTTCCCTACATGCCACCGCATTGGGAATACAATGAAGAAAATGCGCTTGATCATTTGTCGAAGTGGGGAACAGACTTGGTATGGAGCTGGAAATTGAACATCCATTCGTTGGGCAAACAACACCTTTGTACCGAATGGGGTTGGGAAACAGATCCATCTAAAATTGTCGAGGTGTGCCACCACTTAGTTCCACTAAAGGACAACTTCAGCCAAGGACGACGGAATTTCTTTTTCCAATGCTTCAATGGGCATTGGAATGAGGCTGGACAATACTTCTAATTTGACCCTCATCCTTGTGGATGGTTGTGGGGCGTTGATGGACGTCGCATTACTGATGATCAAGGCATGCGTATCGGGAGAGACATTGACATGCCAGATCCAGCTGAACTTGCACTACTATCAGAGTCAGAGTGGAGAGAAACCTTTCGAGATGAAGGGATGGACTATTTGATGGAACAGCATAGCCCAGGAACTCTGCAATGTCTTGAGAGCCTCAAACAATCACAAATATTGAGGGCTATATTAGAGGAAGACGGACCAACAAGGAGAACCCGATCCGCAGTTCGTAGACTTCGTTTGGGCTCAGATGAAGACCTTTCTGTCCGCGCCGGGATACATGACAATGAGGCTGGACCAAGTGGTAATGCAAGCAGTCCAATGAACATGGGCTGAGTATAGTTTAGAGTGTTTTAGCTAGTGAGCTTAGGTTTTCTTAGAAAACTTACTTTCCTAGCATTATATAGGCTTATATACTTTCCTACTTTGTATTACACTATGCATATGAAATATATATGATTTTGTTTTGAATGGTTTCGCCCAAAGTGACTTCGTTCATTTTTTGCACGTACTCATTTGGAACGACTTGTCCACTTCATACATATTAAAATTATTTATACCATGAAATTAAATGTCATTGAATTGGAGTACAATTCATTCCCAAACACAAATCAATGAATAAAATTAGAAAACGACCACAAATGTCATTTACTAGGAAAAAACGCTTTTGAAATGTTGTTAATGGAAATATATATATATATATTTATATATATATTTATATATGCAAAGGAAATAAAGAATGATGGAACCCCAAAAAATAGTCAAATAGGTACGTATTTAATTGCAAAATAGGCAAAGGAATGATGGATAAAAGCCAAAAATTGGGAAGGAATGGTATACAAGAAAATGAATGGCATTCGGTTGGGATAGAATAATCTTGCAAATCAAGGCCCA
Organism: Climacium dendroides; assembly: GCA_950106755.1. NCBI lineage: Eukaryota > Viridiplantae > Streptophyta > Bryopsida > Hypnales > Climaciaceae > Climacium > Climacium dendroides. The sequence goes on along the minus strand of OX467087.1, from coordinate 25,299,400 downwards.
AAAATAAAGAATGGGTTTAGGGAATACAAAAAAAGGAAAGAGAATGATGGAACAAAAAAATAATGGCTTTGAGTTGGGGTGGAAGAACTTTGGGAAATAAGCAAAAATAAATTAATGGCTTCGGGAGAACTTCAGGAAATAAGCAAAAATAAAATAAGGGCTTTGAGTTGGGAATTTTGGAATTGGGATCAATGGGGTGGGAGAATTTTAAGAAATAAGCAAAAACAAAATAGAGAAGGGAATGATTCAACAAAAAAAAGATGAACTATGAAATGGGATGGGAGAGTTTTAGGAACAAAATAGAAAAAAGAATTGTTCAATCAAAAGAAAAAAAATTAGTATAAGTTGCCATGGGAGAGTTTTAGAAATGAAGCATCTATAGAAAAAGGAGAGGGAATGATCCACCCCAAAAAGAATGGCATAGAGTTGGGATGGGAGAGCTTTCCTAATTCATGGAAAAAATAGGAAAGGGAATCATGGAATAAATAAAAAATGGCATTGACTTAGGATGGAAGAGTTTTAGGAATATAGCCAACAAAAATAGGACAGGGAATGATTCACCAAAAAAAAGAATGACAATGAGTTAGAATAAAAGAATTTTAGGATTGGAGTAAAAAATAGAAAAAATTCTCTAATTAATGAAGCAAGAAAAATAGGAAAATAATGATTTTATCGAGTACAATACATTTTCAAAATATTGCCTAAACATTTCCAAAACATTTCCAAAATATTTCCTCAAAATGTTCTAACCATTTCCTAAATCAAAGAATTTAGAGTCTTTGTTTTACACCCTAAAGTATATGTTGGTTCAAAGTAGTTTGAAGTGTTAGAAGAAGTAAGGAGAAACATTTTCCACCACAACGATGGGACATGCTCTTCCATGAAGTTTCTTCCAAATCTTAGTCCGTGGAGGTCTTAATTTGGTCTCTTGCTTTCATTGACTTGTCGGAATCCAAAACAAGTTGTTGAGGCTGAAATTAATGGTTCACCCGCTCCAAGAATAGGACGGATTGAAGGATGTTAAGCCCAAGCGCATTTCAAAGTCATGCCTCCTGTGCTGGACGACCACGTCCACGCCCTGGAGTCCGCGCCCTGACTTCAAGTCCACGCCCTGGAGTCCGCGCCCTGACTTCAACTTCACGCCCTAGAGTCCACGCCATGACTTCAAGTCCGCGTCCTAGAGTCCTCGCCCTGACTTGCAGTCCGCGCCCTAACTTTAACTCCAAGCCATGGAGTTTGTGATTCAGCTGCTCTCTCTCAAGTTCCGCCTCTGTGAATTGTCCGCTTAGGAATCCACGCCCTGCGTCCGCGCCCTAACACAGCCCATTCAGCGAAAACATATGTTTAACTTTGTCAACTTCTCTCCCCACAAATATGAGGAATCCAAAACAAGGTGTGTCAGTATTTAATGTTTCCCTTTCTCCATGAAAAGGAGGGACACCATCTTCCAAGACCATTAAATAGGAAGAAGGAGGGATCCCATGCCGGAGGTCAACCTACTTTTCAGTGCATCCCCATGTGCGCACCCCCATTTCTGTTATGGTGTCACTCCCTGGAGTCCGCGCCCTGTTCTGGAGTCCGCGCCCTGAAGTCCACGCCCTATGATGACGTCCACGCCCTGAAGTCCGCGCCCTACCTTCCTGTACCCGCCCTGATGCTAAGAATTCAGGTGTGCGTTGTGAACGTCCTTCACAAATTCTCAGATTGTGCGTCTGCGTCCTGTTGGCACGCACAACGATGAAGTCCACGCCCCTGCATTCCCTAAGTATATATAGAAAAGGAAGACCGAGCATTCCCCACATTTGTCACCTGGCCTCTATCTTTTGGACTTCAATTCATTTTGAGCTCCTTGTGAGTCTACTTGGGTGGCAGATGGCCCTAGTTTGCTGTTGAGGTGATGTCAAAATTAGTTCAAGCAGTGGATTAGCGCTAACTGTTGTTACTGATACTTTGTTCGATATATCTTTGGTCTTTTTAACTACAATACAAAGGAGGAGGAAGACATTTTGAATTATTTGTGAACGGCTGAACGCAATGGCAAGTCAAAGGAAGCAGACCAAGGAATGGGAACCGTGGCTAAACTTTGCGGAGAATGGGACGAAGGTGACTTGTGTTTTTTGTGCTGGGACCTTCAGTTACAAACGTGAGCGTGCTTTTGCACATTTCGGATATGGCTCAAAATCAGAGAGGTCAATTTGTCGAAGTATGCCTCGTGCAGTGCGCCAAAGATTTGCCAATTGTGTAGGTTTTGTCCCGCTACGAATGGATCCTGGGGACATGTATGAAGGAGAACCAATTCAAAGTGCGCCATCTAGAACAACTCCACTTGCAAGTTCAAGTGAAGCCACAGAAAATGAGGTGACGGGTGGGGTCAATGGTGGGAGAGCGGAAGAAGGGGCAAACGTTTAAGAAGGAAATGAAATCCTACAAACGTCCAATAGCCTTGCTGCATCAAATTCTACGAGATCCGGATCATTACGTCAGCAGCGCATGGTGGACACATTCGACATTGCAAAGAGGAAGGAGTTGGATGAGAAGTGGGCAAGTTTTTTCTATGAAGCGAATGTGCCATTTAATGTGGCAAGGCATCCAGCCTTCTTCAAAGCTGTGAGGGCAACTTCATTGGCGAGGTTTGAATATAGTCCACCTTCTTACCATTAGTTCATGACTAATTTAATTGAACCGAGGAGGTTGCAAATTGAGAAGCAGATTGAGGAGAAGGTTGGTTTTGCTGTAAAGCACTACAGGGTGACGATATGCAGCGATGGTTGGGATGATGTCAATCGGAGGCCTCTCATGAATGTGATGATGTCATGCCCCGCAGGTGATGTATTTTTGGGATTGATTGATACTACCTCACAAAAGAAAACCATGCGCTATATAGCGGATCAAATGAAAGTGTACATTGAGAAGGTGGGTTTCAAATATGTGATACAAGTGTGCACAGATAATGCAGCAAACATGCTTGGGGCATTGCAAGACATCACTCGAACATACCCGCACATTTTTGCGCAAGGCTGCATGGCACATGCATTGGATCTCATGTTGGAAGATTGGTCCAAAATCCAGGAATTTGCCGATTTGATTGTCAGGGCAAAAAGATTGTGCCAATACATTCAAAACCATCATGCGACCATGTCGGTTTTCCGTGAGTTGAGTCCGAATCTGCAACTCGTAGTGCCTACTGAAACCCGCTTTGCTTGTAATTTCCTCATGTTGCAACGCCTGGTGAGACTCAGAGCAGTCTTGGAGCGGTTGAATAACCACCCGCGTGTTCTAAATTACTTTGATACCTTATGGAACGAACAAAATGGCCCGCAGTCAGCTACCGCTGCACGTAATGTCAGAAACATCATTCAAGATGTGGCCTTCTAGCAACGATGTGTGAATTACGTGTACATGACTGAAGACGTATTGAAGGCTTTGCGTGTATTTGATGGACGAGAACCAGCCATGGGTCGGGCGTGGCTCGTAATGCACAATTTGCGAGGGCACGTGTATTCTTTAAGAGAACCACCTTTCAGCTTATGTGATGACATAGCGGTCACTTTGGAAGAATCTTTCAATGAAAGGTGGGAGATGGCTTTTGAAGATACACACTACGCTGCGGCCCTTTTGAATCCATACCTCTTGGATAATGTGGCGCTCAGGGCGGATGGAATTGCCCTACGTGCATTGTACAAAGTCATCCATAAGATGGCAGATTCAGTGGGTGTGGATTTCGATGATGTGCTGGCAGAATTAATACAATTTGAGGAGGGTACTAGACCGTACAGTGCAGCTGAGACACCCAACATCCGTGTGACACAAATGCTTCCCCACCAATGGTGGCACAAGGTTGGAGATCGGGCTCTTTCTAAAATTGTCGTGCGTCTTTTATCCCTCACATGTTCCGCAAGCTCTTGTGAAAGGAATTGGAGTAACTATTCATTTGTTCACAATAAGGTCCGAAATCGATTAGCCCCCGAAAAGGCAGAGTCATTGGTATATATTTATACCAATAGCCGTGTACTTCAGCAGCGACCAGGAGCCGATCCAGTTCGTTGGTATGATGCAAATATATACTCGGAGGATTCCGATCCAGATGCCCTTGGTCCAATCCCGGTGAATGAACGCAATCGGGAATTCGACGCAATGCAAGCAGAGGAAGAAGAAGAGGTTGATGGAGAAGCCAATCTAAACCCTCAAGAGTATCCGGCAAACCCAGATCTTTGGAGGCGAGGAGCCGATCACTTCGAGGAAGCGAGGAACTACTATGGAGATGATGACGATGGAGAGGAGGAACTCCTTCATGGTCGTTGGGGTCCTTGGGGGCCACCCATTCCATCCAATCCATGTCGCCATCCTTCACCTCCACTTCCTTAAAATGAAGGGAATGCTGAAGTCCAAGCTTTGTCGTCTTCTTTAGAGACCGACAATCCAAATGACGATAACGTTGATGATGGTATTTTCCATAACAACAACGACGATGATGACAACCTCCCTCCAAGAAATGGCGCTGGAAATGGAAATGGTGGTGGAAATGGAAATGGTGGTGGAAATGGAAATGGTGGTGGAAATGGAAATGGTGGTGGAAATGAAGATGGCGACGGAAACAGGGGGAGGAATGCAAATTCAAATCGTGGAGGATCTTCTCACAATCGAGATGGAAATACAGGGCTTATGGAAGTGAGGCCATCAACTCGTAACATTAGAACTATTCAAGGACACCATGACAGAAACGTTAGAAATGCAAGAGTGGCACGCCCTATTGCAAGAAATCAACCGGATGGTAATGTGAGAAAGCCTTTTGATCCAGAGCGTGTGGACCCTGATGATGTTTTTGCATTTGTGGACCCTGCAGAAGACCTTGCCCGTGTACCTACTCCAATTGCGGGCCATTCTGCTATTTCAGAGCAAGGTACACAAACGCCACATTCCGTAGACCCATCTTCAATAACAACTTCCAATGCCATCCGAAGACGTTCTCAAGAAGGGTTAGGCTCAGTGGGAAATGTTCATTTGACTCCTCAAAGCGTTTCACGTGGTACTACTGGGGGTAGACCACCTATAGCTCCTCGGCCCCCCGTTTGTCATGAAGTAGGGCAATATCAATAAGGCCGTGGAAGGGTGGGGACTAGAGGGACTGGAGGCCGTGGAGGGACTAGAGGGACTCGAGGCCGTGGAAGGACTAGAGGCCGTGGACAAACAGAAGGTCAACAAATTGGAAAAGCATCATCATCAAGGCCTACTAATCGTCCACTTCTCGGAATTGGGGCAAGAGATCCAAATAGGGTGGTAGAACCGTTCCTAAGTACATATGTACCAGGACCTAGTGGGTCAACCCCGGCATTTGTTGTTCTAACAATTACAATTCCAGGTGGGCCCACTATAAATTCAGATGCAAAAGATCCCTACGCACAACGACATAAGAGGTTGAAGCACAAACGTAGTCAAGGTCAAACTACTGTAGAACTTCAAAATGAAAACTCGGAAGTTGAAGGACATTGGACCACAGACAGTGGTTAAGCTGAAGATGAATATGATAGCAACAAAGATGCCCATGACGAGGCACCTGAGGATGATGATGTTGTCATTCGAGATGCTAATGCAGCGGATCCAGGTGCCCAAGAAGTTCGTAGGTCAAGTCGTTTGAATAATTGAGGTTATAGAGTTGCATCGATGGTAGATCTCGGGTCTTTAAGAGTTGAAGAGAATTATAGCAATTGGAAGAAAGATGGACGAGAAGCCAAAGGATTGTCTTAGATAACCTATGAGAAAGTGGGCGTATTTTGGAAGTATAGATTCATTGTATTGTTATTGTACTTTGCAATGCATGAATTTTATAAACAGTTTTGGTTATCACAAACATTGCAGCCTACTATTATTTTTTTGCATTTTTGTATTTGACGTGCATGTTGGAAACATTGGTGAGTGCAATCATATAAAATATATTGTAGTTACTGGTTCTTTTAAATGCAGTGGGGTCATTACCTTGTTAAAAAAAATATGTATATATATATATATTACATATATTGTAGAACACATAAATAAAATCCACCATTACCTGATTACCTGTCCGCGCCCTATCTATGACGTTGAGGTCCGCGCCCTCACACTCACGGTGAAGTCCGCGCCCTAAGTGTACGAGTCCGCGCCCTGACGCTGAAGTCTGCGACCTGACAACACAAGTCCGCGCCCTGACGTTGAAGTCCGCGCCCTAACATTGAAGTCCGCACCCTAACGTTGAAGTCCACGCCCTAACAGCACAAGTCCGCGCCCTGACGCTGAAGTCCGCGCCCTGACTGCACAAATCCATGCCCTGACGCTCACGCTGAAGTCCGCGCCCTGACTTCACGAGTCCACGCCCTGACGGTGGCACGGTGATGTCCGCGCCCACACATGACGTCCGCGCCCTGGATTCGCTGTTTGAGGTGACGTGTCATTCAAAAAAATTCCACAACTTTGAAAAATTAAAGCCGTCCAATTGGTCCGGACCGTCTGTCCGTCCGGTCCGGTTTACCCGTCCGTCCGGGACGTCCGACAATCCTAACTTGCCTGTTATGACAACCCTTCTTGGGCTAGACCGTTAGTTCTGACTTTGCTTCTCTTGCCTTAGCTTTTAAAAAAAATGAAAAACATTTAGTTTGAGACTTGATTGTGGAGATTGTAAGAAAAGTCTCGCTAAGAACTATGTTCTTTGGTTTTAGTTTCCATTTTATTTCATCAATGTAAATTGTCCATGAGTTTCAAGAAAAAAAAAAACAAGAAATTATAGTTTAATATGGAAATGGAAAGAATAAGATAGGACCATCCATTCCTAATTGCAGATTTGTATCCAACTTGTAGGGTGTAAGGTAGAAACATCCAATTCCGTCCTTGTACCTAATCCTTGTTTCATAGAGTGTCTTTAAAGTGTCCCTAGAGTTCCAATAATGTGTCTTACACATGTTTAACTTCGATTTGTTGATGCACTTGAAGGACACATACTGAACTCTGATTTGCTGACAGCTGATTTTTACGCAATTCAATTTTGGGTGCACCTATGGGATAGTTCTAGTGGTTTAGGCAACCAATACTTTGAAAAATCATAAAAATTATATACAATGTCCGAAAAATCTATTTTTTTAATATTCATGATTTTCACTTGCATATATTACAAAAATATTATTTTTAGAAAAATATGCCTCTAATTATGCTAAACTGTTTAAAGTAACGGTTTTGGATGTTTCTACCTTAGTGATTTCCAACCAAAATTGGAACACATTTCAAATCGAAGTTTGGAATGTGTTTTCTTTTCCCTCCTTTTTAAGGTTGGGACTAGTGAGGTCATGACACGTGTTTCAGAGTAGTAAGTAAGAAAATAGGAAGTAATGAAAAAAAACAGTTATTGAATGATTGGAATTGAATGATTCTAGACATTGAACATGGGTTCAGACCATTCTACAATTGCCTTCTACAATTCATTAGTATTTCAATTTGAGTGAACAAATTACCAAATTTTTGGCAATCCCCATCATTTCTATCTTTGCACCCGAAGAATTTCTTTTTGACTTGCATTAAATTACTCAAAAAATTTCCCCAACCCTAACTGTAAATTGCAAAAACTAACACAACAAGGGTAAATTTGCTGTGTGGCCAAGGGACTGTTGGGACCTACTCTAAGATAAAAAGGCAAAAAGAAGGGGAGGGGGAGGGAAAAAAGGAAAAGGAGGAGGGAGAGGAAAAAAATGAATTTTTAAATCAATTAGAAACAAAATCTTAACATGAATACCTTGAAGAAGAGAGTTTGACCTCTGGATTTATTATCAATCAAGAGTGTAGAAGCTTTGTGCCCTTTATTTACTTCTGTATGCAAGGTAAAAGTTGAATAAAGGAAAGTAATTCAAGGGCAAAGTCACTGACGAAGCTCTGCTGTGCCAGTTCAAATTTGAAACTCTGGGGAAAATTACTGACATAAATTACATAAATTTGAGGTGAGGTTTTGTCCATGATGAACAAAGTGTGGCCAGGGAGAACTGACCCCCTCATTGCCCCGGCTAGTGTTAATTGTGAAAAAAATCCCCTATTTTTTGCCATGATTTTTTATATTTCTACACTGCCCCTAGCGAATTTGGAGCCGCTGATTGCAAATCTGAATTCAGAATTTGCAAAAAAAATCGTTTGATTGCAAATAAAAATTCCACAATGTTTTCCCCAAGGGTAAAATGGGGCAATGAGGGGGTCAATTCAATGTACAATGACACTCTCCTTTATAAGATATGGGCATACCCTATCTGATGGCAAGGGTTGGCAAAAAAAATTCTAAAATTAGATGCCATTTGGGGGGATTCTAATTAGTTTTAGATGGGGAAAAAATTCTACAATATATCTTCTATGAAGAATCGGACCAGGATTAGTTTGACATATTACATTAGAGAGGTTATTACACTAAGGAAGGTTCCATTTGCATTCATGACATTTGTATGTAGTTAAGGTCAAGACCAACAATCTGTAATACTTTAATTAAGATGTACATAGTCAAAATTTGAGAACCCAAAAGAGCTTAGTGTTGATTTGAAGTACTGCTTAATAATAATTCAAAATTTCATAACTTATTTATACTTTGTCCATGAAATGCATGTAAAAGTGCATTCAAACAATCTTTCACTTGCCAATAAGACTAAAACAAAAATATTACTTGCCTCATAATGGTAAGGATGCTGAATGCTAATGGTGCACTTACTTTGATACGATTTTTAAATGACTAGGCATGTGCACCAACCAACTATGCACTTTGGTTTGCGATTGGCACTAGTGCCCAAGATCCAAGCCCGTGGCCCATCTCCAAACACGTGCACTAGCTTTCAACGAAAGTCAATGAGTAAAAGAACACAACCTAGGTAGATGAGCTCTTTAGACAATCTCCACAAGTAGTTATCACCTTCTTGTTGTATACTCCCTCCATCCTAAAATGATTGTCCACTTTGAATGTCATGCTTTTTTAAGGTTGTTTTGAGTGGGTAAAAAAATACGTCCTTGTGGCTAATTTTATTTAGATTGCAATGAATACATTGTGGACAAAGGGAGTACATTACTAAAAAAACACAGCGCCCAAATCAACATGTTTTGGTGCTTCACAAGTGGCTAGCTTTGGACATTGTTTTCTGCCAGTGATATGAATGCCTGGAGCTGTAACTTGCAGCCACTGAATCCAGAGCTCTGAAAGAAAATTAGCAGATATTCCTGACTTCAAGGTAGGCACCCTGCAAAACAAAATCTATTCCAGTCCCAGTAAAGCTTGGATGTGCTGTTGAAAGTCACAATTTCGACACTCTGAATTGCGGTCAATATAACAAAATGATGTTTCGGGTTTCATTGGAAACATCAACCAGGATCTGCATGGATTTCCACGTACCTAAACCTCATTATAATCATGGTATATACGTCCAACCTGCGTGCTAATCAAGAAGTTCAAGTATGAGATCTGAATTGGAACGGCAACTCTTATCCGCCCAGGTACGTAGAGATGCAAGCGTTTGATAAGGCAGTCCGTAGCAATCGAAGTCATGCGAACTCATTCATCTTCTGTTCTTCATGTCCAATGCTCATTGAATTGCATTTCAGCAAGTGTAGGGTTACCTCCGTGAAAACTTGAGGGCTCTAAGGAGATAATCATTCATTGAAACATTGAAACACGGGAGCATACAACATTGACAGAATTGACTGTCAAAGGGGCTCGCTTAACTTGTGCACTGATATGAATGATTTATTCAATTAAGAATTTTCATTCCAATTTGATGTCACAACTGCAGCAATCCTTCGACATCCATTCGAATTACAATCTGGACGGTAGGGAAAGCCACTCCCTTGAATAGCTTGAATGACCAATGAAAAGGCAATTGTAAGCGAGGTTGTGAAGTTCAAATCTCAATTGCCTTACATCGAAGAGTCAAAAGTAAAGTGGCTTTTATTTTTCAAAAAGAACTGAGAAATCTATACCATCAAGTGCACAAGTCTTGGATTTCTTTAGTTTCAACTGTATGCAATTGAGCATACAAAAACTCTCATGTTGGTTCTACCATTGACTCGAATGTTCATGCTCCAAAAGATAGCTTGGACTGTGATTGGTTGTGTGACTTGGAGGTCTCAGCTAACAGCAAAAGTATTCCGAGGAAAAAATCAATTTTGCTGTGGAAAGTACTGATGCACATGTTGTGAGCATTGGCAGTTTGGGTTGCAATTACCTTGGTTTTGTCAACAATAAGCTTAAAAACCGCCCCTCGTTGCTTTAATCATTGAGCGTGCTCTCAGCTCTTAGCTTTTATTGATGTTCTGCTCAAGGCAGAAATCAGTCTCAACCTCTGTTCCTACAAAATGACCACATACTCTCAATAGAGGAGAGTTTTGTTGTCATGGCATGGTTTGATTGGTTCAGTAGAGGAGAGGTAGATTAAGATTGATAATGCTCACCGTTCGCCTTGTGTGCAAATTTTCAATAGGATGGGTATGAAGTAGAAATTTCATTGGTCTGGCAAGGAGAGAAATCTAAGAGAATCTCTACTACTACCAACTCATATTAACTTAAAGAGTGGTGATCCACCTAACTTGATTTAAATGTAGGAGATTTGTGGTATGATTTGATTGGTTAAGCAATCAAAGAAATCAAATGGCTCAACTCTCCTACATTGACATTATGTCCGGTAATTGCAAAGTAGGCCAAGGCATCTAAAATAATTGCCAGTCAGTACCAACCTCACTGCACATGGGTCAATGGATCCTAACCAATGATTATTTTTAATAACTTACCTAGTCTACTTCGTTGTAATACAAGAATGCTTGAGGTTTGCTTGGGCAACCTATTGGTCACGGGTATTCCAAATAACTGTGGTATGCCTGTAATTAAGTTAGCCCAGCGCATGGTGTTCCTTTTGGAAAAGGCGAAAGAACAAGCAGCTATGCAACGGGAGGCTCTCACTCTTTGAGTCTTCGTAGCAGTACTTCACACCTTGAGTAAAGTCATCCTGTACACAGACTTCCTCATTCGTAGCTTTTGTCAATGCAAAGACTCCTCCCTTTCGGTTCAGAGCCAATAATTTTTCGGTACACCCCCCTTTTGTGATCAAAGAGAATAATGATTTCGGGAGAAGTCATCCTCACTCCATCCTGTCAATATTCCAATACGAAAACAAATGGAAAATGAAAAACCTCCGTGGGTCCTATTTTGAAAGATCAGAGTGAATGAAAAGTTTGTCTATTCAACCGAACACCCCCCACACCAAAGTCCACAGTAGCGTGGAAAGAGAGTACAGGAACTACCGGTCTAATATATTCCTAGTGCAAAGCTCTTCAGCAGTGTAACTTGCAACCTTTGTCAAAGCACCTAAATCAGGCCATTGCCACAAAATGTGAGGATGAGTGCATGTCGCATACAATGCAGGTGCATGTGAACCGGACGCACTTGAACTGTGGAGAAAGAAAGAATTACCGGTTGCAGGATGAAGGCATGTCCATTTCAAGCCCATTTATTGGATTTGACAACAACTGATGGCTGGTTAAAGGTGCGTCGACAGACTGTCTACATTTTCTTGTTTTGTGTATATGCAAGATTAGGTTATTCCCTTTGAATGCACGGTGAACTTTGTCAAAAATGGTTTATTTCCTAGTACAAAAAATGTGAAATCTATTCCAGTTCTCAATAGGGTACTCTGAAATGAACTACCTACTTTCAAGTGCCTAGAGCTTTGAAACTATGACTTTCAGGTATTGAGTTGGCCAACTGAGACCCTGAGCTTTAAAATCTAGGAATGATGAAATGTAGGTATGAAGGTCAACTGGGCTCTAATTTTTAGTCGAACGACTCGAAATTCTGCTTCACTGTGCCTGCCAATTTAATTTTTGAATCTTCGCCAGTTTCAACCCATATTGATGAGTTCTACGCAGGTACTGCGTGCAAATAAAAGTAATTTTAAATTTGTATATTTAGTTTGAATTGGGACTGGAAGAAACCAGAGATGTGCACACCAGTAATCATCACTGAGCTGAGTACGTTTCCGTTAAATTTTTTTTTTTTGGTTTAATCTTATTGGCAAAGTGAAAGAGGATTTCAATTTTCAACTCATTTGCACATGCATTATTTGGGTAGTGTATGAGTAAGTCATGAATTTTCAAAGTACTATCTCTAGGTCTGTTGAACCCAAAACAACACTAGACTTTTATGGACTCTCATGCTTTGATTATGTACATCTTGTGTCATTAATATCTAGCTTTTTATGATACTTTTTAGTCGATATGTAGATGTGGCATTTGGGGTAGGATTGATCATGGGTGTACGTGTACCACACAATTCATTAATCTTAATTTAAATGACGAAATTCGCTTCAGGTGATCTTCGCTGCGACATGGCTGCTATGTTTGTCCTCTCCCTCTTGGCCAGAACGTGAACTTCACCATCACAGACTTCTCCAAGGACATGAGCTTAAGCGGGAGCTGCCTCGTCGAAAACCGCACCGGCATTCTCTTAATGACTGCCACCCGAAACAATTCCGACTCGATCTCAGCTGCAGTTGACAGTGCTTTGCAAAGCCGTCTACTCCACCAAAGTCAGAATCTACGACCCCCCAACAGGCCTTGCCACTTCGTGGACCACCTCCTTCACTTTCATCATCCAACCCCAAGACGGCGTCACAGTCGGAGAGTTTCTGACATTCTCCATCACCGCCAACGAAACAGTCGGAACCCCCTCGATCAGCAGCTGGTTTATACGACGACACGGTGTTAAAACCTGGTGGCACCCTCAAGATCCAGGTGGTTGCAGTTCATTTCTTCACCTACTGGAACAACGTCTCGCTCTTGATCAACGACAAGGAGTACAGCGCAGGTCGAACCTGGAACTTGGAGAAGTACAACGTCTCACTGAATAAGTATGACAGGATGAAGACGTACCGGGCTTGGATTGACTATGATGCTGGGTCGAAGACGATGGAGTTTTACATTGCGTTCCAGGATGATATAGCGACGAAATCGGATGCTTCAAGAGTGTTTTCGGAGTATTTGGATTTGTCAAACTCCATGAGATATGCTATTGTGCCATCAGAGTTTTACAGCTGCGACTTCGGCAGATTTCAGGCAGCCAGATTCCTGAGATCGTTAGTTGGGAATTTTCACACCTGGAGGTTTCAAACTCCTCATCAGTGGTTGGAGCAGGAGGACCGTTTTCAAGCGAAAGAAACTCGTTCTCTGACAAAAGATTCTTTTGGGGAGGCGGGATTGGAGTGGCCCTCTCAGTGCTGGTGGTAATCGCCTTCTTCAGTGTGCGCAGATGTACGAGGCCTGCCAATCCAAAAGCTGATGCTGACTCTAGGTTCGATGGTATCAACTTTGGTCCCCGAAGGTTAATAGACGCAGAGCTTCGGCTTGCCACAGACAGCTTCAGTGAGGACAGGCTCCTTGGGAAGGGAGGTTTTGGTGCGGTTTACAGAGGATCATTGGTAAGTTCAGATCGAAGGGAAGAAGTCTCTGCTGCCATCAAACGAATCTCCCAAAACTCCACGGAGGGGGAGCGTGAATTTGACGCGGAAGTGCTGAGCATAGACCGACTGAGTCACCGTAACCTCGTCCCGTTGCTAGGTTGGTGCCAGGAACAAAAGGAGCTTTTTCTAGTGTACAAGTTCATGGCGAATGGCAGCTTGGACCAGCACCTGTACCCCAACTTGTCTTGGAAATCCCGCTTTCAAATCCTACAAAGTGTGGCTAAAGCTCTCGATTACATTCACAACGGATGGGAGGAGTGCATCTTGCATCGGGACATCAAGCCCAGCAACGTTTTACTAGACTCCGAGATGAATGCAAGGTTGGGCGACTTTGGCCTTGATTGGCTGACTGACCATGGCCAAGGGAATATGACAACAGAAATGATCGACATCGCAAACGTTGTTGGCACGCTTGGTTACATTGAACCTGTCAGCGCATGTTACCAGAAATTCACACCGAAGTCGGACGTCTACAGTTTTGGCGTTATGGCATTAGAAGTGGTGTGTGGGCGCGTGCCTCATAAGCTGGTGGAGGAAGAGTCTCAAGAGTCTTTGGTGAAATGTGTGTGGAGACAGTACGAGAAAAAGCAGTTGTTCAGAGTGGTAGATTCCTCACTTGAGATGAAATTGGAGTCAGATGAGGTCTTGCCTGAAGAAGTGAAACGCGTGTTGGTAGATTTTGTGTGGTGTCCCTTCTGAGCTGATAATGAGTGAATTTACCTCAGTCACCCCTCACTTAACTCCCAAAGGACCTAGGCACATTTTGGAGCAGAAATTGCCAAAAACTGCCACTTTTCAGGGCAGTGAGAAATATGAAAAATAAGAGTTTAAAAAAAATTCAATGGTACAAATTTACTATAAGATGAAGCCACCCATAATTGATAACTTAAGCCATGGTGGATATGATCTGCAGCAGTATTTGGCGAAGTAAATATTTATTGAAGTACAAAGATAGAAATGGCACTGTAGTAGTAGAATGTTTGGTGAATTATGAAAGCTTAAAGTTGGGCTTGACCCATGTCCAATGTCTAGAATCTTACAAAATTAATCACTAGGAGAGTACTTTTAGGTAACTCTAGCATGCAAAAGGAGGCACAAGTTTAGTAGCAGTGTGGGATCACATTGGTTACAAAACCCAGTTTCTTTGAATTCAAAATTAATGCAAATGAGTCCCACCCTCTTTTGGATTTGAGACACCCTATTGATTCCCTATGAGGCATTGGTTGGTAATGGATGTGTCCACCTTAGATCTGTTGTAAGTTTACTTGTCTCAGCCACAGAGTGTCATTGTGAATAATTCACAATATTATCTAGATATTGCTATAGGGCAGGCGACCCATTTCCAACCATTTAAACAATTACATAGATTTGAAGCACAAATTATTTGTGTATAGAAATAGAGTTTGGAAGGATTGCATATTTTTTGAAAATTTTATTATATGAAATGTATTTACTATGAATTTTTTAATAGAAGATTTTATAAAACCTATAATGATTATATAGATCTTTCTATTTCTAACCATAGGCTAATTGTAGAATCAACCTAGGACTAGTTGCAATATTGACAACCTTGTAGCCAATCATAATGCACTACAACTACTCCTTGAACTATGCCACAATCCACGGAAACATGGCAGTCTATAAGTTGAAAATGGTTGGTGGTTGGAAATGGATCGCTTGCCCTATACTTTGCACTTTTTCTTGTCCCAACCTTGAATCTTCATGGACTAGTACCTTGGTCCAATATTGTATCTATAATTGATTGGCAAATTTCCATTTGTCAAATTAGAGTTATGTACAGTACATTGGTTGTTGACTCTAAGTGTACACGACTACCTTAAAATGAATTCTGAGTGTATTTTGTGTGAATATATGCACTAAGGGAGAGGCACCCAATGGTGTCCCTTTCTAGGAAGGGGCATCATTCTAAAATGCAATTCTAGGTGGTCCATACACGACTTATCATTTTAGTCAAAAAATAATAAGCCATGTTTGGGCTGTCTACATTTAGGTTCTAAAATGACGCCCCTTCCTAGAAAGGGACGCCATTGGGTGCCTCTCCCTTAACCCCTGAACGTCACAAGCAGACGTTTTTTGGACGCTGAGAATAGGAATTTTTTCTTCAAAGTTTCACACCTCATTCAATTGTCTCATTCAATTGGACATGTGCAGCCTTGCGTTCTACAGTAGTTCGGTGACGTGAACGGCAGCAATCCGTGGCATGGATCGGCCTGATCTTTACAAAAATCGCACTTCACTTCATGCAAGTTTCGGGTGACGTTTAGGGGTTAAGCTCATATTGAACCATTGGGTGCCTCTCCAATATGACCTCTTCAATATGAGCTTCTCTAAAACCGACAATCCGAAATATCACTTCCGAAATATCCTGCACACCTCCCACACTTCAGCATGCAAGTCCTGTGCACGTTCAGGCTTTATCAGAGTTTAATTTTGTGACTCCAGGCAGTCAGCTTAGAGACGTCATTGTGTGCGTATCCCATTTCGTGACTCCAGGCAATCAGATTATAGATATTGTGTGCGTATCCCACAAAGCATACATATACCGTGCAGATATTATGAGGTTGCATTCTCAAAGCTGAGAATTGAGCAATACATTAGTTCATAGCAATATCATAGTTACAGCACTTGAACATTCCCAAGGCCGGCATCATCAACTTCAATTTCTTCGTTACCCTGCTTGCAAATTCCCGTAGTCTTTCGATCTTTAGTCGCAGGAGCAAGATGGGTCCTCACGTGGTAATGGTCCCCATCTTCGCAGCCGGTCACAGCACTCCATTCCTTTTGTTCGCCAAGCGATTAGCGTCCGCAGGGGTGAGCGTCACCGTCGTAAGCTCCGACAGGCAGACCGCGGAGCTCGTGGACCGCCATAGCCAATCCGTGCAGCAGTTGCCGATTAGGTTTTTAGGGCTCAGAGATGGCACGGAGCATCAGAGTCACTTTGAGCTTTTCATGGAGTGGAATACACCAGCTGGGAGAAGCAAAGCCGTGGAGCTCTTGGTAAAAGTGATTACGGAGATGGGGGACTCCGAAGGGGGGTTTCCTGTGTGTGTGGTGCATGACAAGGACGCGTGCTGGGCGCAAGACGCGGCGCAGAAGCTCAAGATTGAGAAGCATTTGCTGTATGTCTCGCCTGTGGCTTGTCTCTCCATTGGGTTGCAGGTGTAAATTCCTTACATTCTTGGGTCATCGTCAATTTTGTGGCGTGATTCTTGGCGCCAAATTTGCGTCATTCTTCTACACAAAGCTCCAAAAGCTAATCTATCGCTAGACACAACATTGGATTGAGAGGAGTGTTGAGGGAGCAAGGCAGGTGCAAGGCAAAAGGGTGTCATGCTGATTGGTCGAGCCTCTCCTTTCCTAACCTTGGTCAAGTGTGTCTTAAGCCTTTTAAGTACTAATTACTTTAAAATCTCGCAATTCCTGTCATCCAATTGTGCGACCCTGAACCCCTATATACATTTTTCACAGCCGGGATTCAATATGAGCTGCCTGTCAATGCAATTCATTGAGCGATGGGATGTATTTTGGCTTTTGTTAACATTCTGATAATATTTTAGTTCACAGGCAGCTCAAAGGGGATTCAATATGATCTGCAATCCATTGGCATTTGGTGACATTCTGATAGTAGGCAGCTCATATTGAATCCCTGCGTGAAAACTGTTCTTACAGAGCTGCCTGTTTTTGCAACCCATTGAGCTATGGGATGTTCCTTGGCTTATGTTAACATTCTGATAATAGTTTAGGGATCCATTTTGCAATCCATTGAGTGCTGAAACATTTTTTGGCTTGTGTTTGGCATTCAGTCAGAACGACTTGCTCGAGAAGGCCGAGCCCCGGTGACCCCAGCAACGGAGGACATTCCCATAACGGACATTCCCGGTCTACCCCCCGTGCAGCCTGCGGACCTGCCGTCCCTGTACCTGTTTGCCGAGACCTTCGAGTGGAGCAAGTACAACGAGCATCGATATAGCAAAGCAGACGTGGTTTTGAGTAACAGCTTCTACGATTTGGAACATCAAGTCATTGATGCCGTGCGAACAAAAGTGATCGGTACTCCTGGAGTGCAGGTCAGTCTCTGTTCTATCATACCGTATCTACAGTTTAGAATTTTTCTGCCTTCATGAATATGTAATGCCAAGTCTGGTGTCCAAAAACACCGTGGCACTGCCTGCTGCTAACCACAAGAGGCAACACTACAAGAGGCTCTATCCCTTTGTTGTGTAGCTACAATAAGCCACGAGAGGCTCCCAAACCTATTTCATAGTGTAGTTGTAGCTTATTTCACTTTAGGAGTTAAAGCTCCGTCTTCAAGTAGCAAGTTTCAAGTAGAAACAAACGCACTACGTACATAAGAATCTTCCTCAAACTTTCTTACTATTCCATTGTACATGTAGCTCGTGCTGATGATATTCACTTCCCGCTCGATCCATTCATTCGCATCCGCATCCGAAGGACACTTTCAATGTCCCTATCCCGACAAATCTGACAACCCTGCTTCTGAGGTGATTGTTGTGGCACTTGTGTAGATGAAATATCTGTTTGAAATTGGTCCACTACTACCAGAGTCTGATGATACTACCAAAACTAGCGAAAACCAGCATCAACACCATGCAGTTGAGGAAAGAGACCCGTGTCTACTTTGGCTAAACACACAAAAACCTTCTTCGGTGTTGTACGTGTGCTTTGGAAGCCATTCCACTCACCAGGCAGCCCAGTTGCTGGAGTTGGCGATGGGGTTGGAAGCAAGTGGCCAGCCCTTCTTGTGGATTGTTCGGCCTCCGGACTCGAAGCCGATTGATGACACGGCCGCCGGAGCTGCCTCTCCTGCCATGACTGAATATCTGCCCCCAGGTGAGAAAACCCTGTTTGTATCATATTTTAACTGGTCTTTGGAATTAGGGGTAGGCACACACCCTTCGAGAAGCAAATTTTGTTGGAGAATGAGAAGTTGGTGAGAATAAAAGGGAGCCAACGGGAGCTGTTGTGTGTGGAGGGGTTGTGACACCCCTTTTTGGTGTGTGGATCTCCGAGAACGAAATCTCGGAGAATGGGTTCACCCTACCAAGGTTGGTGTAATTTAGCAAATGAAGTGAATGCCAAATAGTAGTCACTTGAGCTTGCTTCACTGAAGGGGTGAAAGTACGGAGGTGAAGGAGTGAAACTCTAGAGCAAGAAGATAAGAATTTCTTCAGTAAAAGCTTGTCCAAGCCCATTTCTTCACTTGTGGAGGAGAAGAACGGCACTCCTCAAACCTCAAAGATTGAAAGGTCTGAAAATTACAGAAAACCAATTATAGAATAACACGTGTCCAATCTCTGAGCAGTCGACAATGCTTGGAAGGGGTGTGATTACCCCTATTGTAGAAAAAAATCTTAACATAAAATTTCTGTGGGGCTATTTTATGCTGTAAGGCCCTTGGTCAACAACAGACCTTTTCTTAAAACTTTTCGAGAAAGTGCTGAAGTGGCCAACAGTTGAAAATTTCTATATTCATTCATCTTTAGGACCTAAAAAACACTTTCAACTTATGTTCATACATTTTTATTTATTTAGAATTGACAACTTCCTCCACATTTTAAATAGAAATAGAAATTTTTTTACCAGAAAAAGACGCTTTTTATTTGGCAAAAAGAAGACTTTTTATTTTGAAATCGTGCAATTTGACGTGGTCTCATGATGAAAAAAAACCCAAGTCTGATCAGCAGGTAGTAGAGTGGGTTCGGTGCCTTAACGTATACATAGCTACTTGGTCATCCATGAACACAAGCATGTGGGTTGAGACACCCAAAATTGCCACTTTCGTGATTGAGCATAGTTTCCGTAATCAGATTGATGATTATCATTTTTAATTGATGTTCTTGTTGGTAATTGGAAGACAATTTCAGTGCATCAAAGAATGTGTTATTTATATATTATTAAAGTTAATCGTAACATGTGTGCAATGAGGGACCAAGAGTCGGAGTCTAAGAAAAACAAAGGACAAAACTCCTTGAAGCACCGAAACTGGGATTTGATGGAGTTTGGTGCTCTATTTCTTTTGTACTATTCTTAGTTATACCTTCCTATGACATCCCTTGTTTCAAATTGGGGTTTCCTTTACAATTAATTAGTAGTTACGGAAGATATAATTATGCAATAGTTATAAGATGTTGATCAAGAGGATTTACACTTGCTGAACATCTATTGAAGTGATGCTTTTAGACACTTTTGAAAATTTTGGGTCTCCCTACCTCGTGTCTGAAATTCAGACATGTTCTGCTCAGGCTATGGCAAATAACATCGAGTTTCTAGAATCAATGATTTTGGGTTGATCTCACTATAAACTTGCCAAATAGTATCCAGGTTGTGATTAGTATGATTATTCATCCTGGAATAAGGAGAAACGGTTGTTACTGTTCTTGCTCCACTAAGGTTGAAGCACCAGTAGCTGATCATTTAAGCGATTTTAGAGCAGATGGTGAGGAGTACGAGGTGATGGAAATTTTTCCCATGCAAGAAGATAGGAAATATGGGGATTGCTAATTTTTCAGAATTTTATTCCCAAAATTGAAATTACTGTGAATTTTGGGAGCTAAAAAGTGCACGTCCAGTAGCCAATGCCACTTGTTTTCCAATTCCGATCATTCAAGTACTTTTCTACTCATTACTTCCTGCTTTCTTTCTCACTACTTTTGGACATATGTCATAACCATATTTGTCCCAAACCTTGAAAATGATAAAAAAAAATCCATTCCAAGCTTGAGTTCCAATCTAAGGTTGAAAATAGCACACCCTATAGGTTGGATATTGGGTGTGGTTGACAACTAGTGCCTCAACCTTATGCTATGCATTTTTTTGGTTGTGAGATGTTGAATAAATAGATTCTCACCAACTCTTTAAAGGATCAGAACCCTGTTTTCACTCTTTGCTGTGACTGTTCCTTGGAACTAGGATTTGAGGAGCGGATCAAGGGAAGAGGGATGTGCTACTCAGGCTGGGCGCCGCAAAGAAGAATTTTGAATCATGTTGCAATTGCGGGTTTTCTTAGCCATTGCGGGTGGAATTCTACCTTGGATAGTGTGTGTGCAGGCATCCCAATGCTTACATGGCCCTTTTATGCAGACCAAAACATCAACAACAGGTGAGTGAGCACTCAACCATGATTATTGGTGTTTATGATACATATAGAGAACTTGAGTTTACTCCGCAGAATTTTTAGTTTTGGCTTCAGTTACTTCTATGAATTTCATCCCTTGTATGGAACGTCTAATTATGGTTTATGAACTGCAGTATGTTAATTGCACGTAGTTGCAAATGAATTTGTTTCTAGAACTGACCTCTACAATTCTCGCCTAAAATGTACAGCCTCTATCTATTTTTAGTGCTTTGAAAGTTCACAATTATTCATTTTATGTCCACACTATACAAATTAAGAGAATTTAGAATCCACTTTTGACTCTGAACAGGACTTCACAAAATGTAGACAATTTAATAATAGGAACTATACTCAAATGTTTATTTGGAAGATTTTAGGTTTGATCATCTTACATGCTAAATTTCTTACTATTAATTTCTACTATTTTTTTATGAGGGAAAAGAAACTTAGGCACATAGGGTTTATTATAAAGAAATATACTTTCAACTTAAGCTAATTTTCATGAAGCACTATAATTTCTCTAGTTGCTTTCTCTCTTCATAGTCATAGTTTCAATGTAATCTCAATGAAGATCTATAATAAGAGCTTTTTTTTGGCTTTATAGTACTAGATTGCACTAGGAAAAAATAATTTGGCTAAGAAGAAATGACAAAAAATTATGAATTTTTTTGCCAAAAACTTTGAATTAGAAAAAAATCTTTGATGTGATATTTTCTATTCAATATGCAGATGAATGCTGAAATTTGGAGTACCACTATAACATTTTATATCGCCACTTTGGCACTTCATAAAAAATGAAAACAAAACAAAACAAAAAAAACTGCTTATAATTTGGAAGTGGAAGGCAACCATTCAAGAAGACATGCATTAATAGCCATAACTATTCCCCTCTTTCCAATTTCTATTTTGTCAAGTAATTTTTTATGATTTTTTTGCTTCACTCACACAATCTTTACCCTTAAATGTTGATGAGGACATTTGGCAACCGATGGATGACAAAGAATCTTTCTAGTAGGACAGAAGTGCTACTATTCATCTTCAAAATTTTATTGTGAAAAGGGAAGGCCTTCTACAATTATAGTTTGACTTCCAATGAGTGCTTTTGCATTTTTTTAAGCGAATGATTCACACGATAACCGAAGGGATGATTTCCACAATCACCAATCCAACCTTAAACCCTTAAACGACAAGTCAATCTTCGTGGAAATCATTTGTTTGGGTACCACATGAATTGTTGGCTTTAAAAATTGCAAAAGCACTCATTGGAAGTCAAACTACTATAGAAAACCTCCCTTTTTCATGCAAAATTCTGAGGATGAATAGTTGCACTTATGTCCTACATGCAAGGATTCTTTGTCATTCATTGACCAAAAAATGGCCACAATGTCGTTTATGGGTTAAGGGTTAACATCTTCATTCAAATTATGCTACAAGCTCCAGATTTGAGTTAATGCCTTGTTCTAGACTCTTAGTTGCACAGCTCAATTTGCACTTCTGTCAGATAATGAAATTGTAAGGACGCGGCACAACTGCTGCTGCAGGTTCTTGGTGGACACTGCAAGACTGGCGATGGAGTTGGAGCGAGAGCCCATAGATCCAGAGCAGGACCTTGGGGAGCATGGCCGAATCATACGGCGAGTTCGACAGTCGGAAATAGAAAAGAAAGTTTGCAGGTTGATGCAGGAGGAAGAAGGTCGAATCATTCGAGAAAACATGAAGGCAATGAAAGCGAAGGCTCAGAGAGCTTTGGCTTCTGGAGGATCGTCCTGGAAGAACTTCGAAAACTACGTCGGGATGCTCAGTGCGAAACAAGCTTCTGCTGCATCGTCTCATCTCACTGAGGCAGATCGACAGTCACGTACAAAATGAACTTAAACTACTCAGTCTCAGGGATAGCTAACTTAACTAAACCAAGGTATGTACACTTCTAATCGTCACTAATTTCACATGATATTGAGCATACTTACCGTTGTTAAGCATAAATCATTCCTACCGGATCCTATTGGCAATAAAAACGGGATTTTGACGCACTTTAACGTGCATTATATGAATAAGGTATGGACTTTTAAAGTAATTTTTCTTGGTGTACCAAAAAACAACATTGAACTCTTATAGATTCATGATTGTTTTGGTTGTGAACATCTTGTGTAATTAATATCTAGGTTTTTGCGATGCTTTTTGGTTCAAATGTGGGTGTTACATTTTGGACAGTGTTGATTATGGATGTGCATGTTTTGGGAAGGTTGCGTTTGTTGGACTTAGTATTATTGTTTTTTCCATTTTGGAGAAGGAGCCAAGTGTTTCTTTGATATTCATGTGATGCTTGGGTGATACTTGGTGATATCTATATGAAAACTAGGGGATACCTTGGTAAAATTTGACTACATGTTCTAAAATACAACAATAATCTGGCTATTTTGACCACCCTAAATGAAAATTTCCTTTATGAAAAATAGCCACATCATTTAGCTGCACCCAATTGGTGAAAAATTGTACATAAAAAAATACTGGTTGGACTTGTTTGGGCTCACTCAAGAGGTTTGCAGTGCAGTGCAGATCGATTTCTACTACTATTTGTAGCCCAACCTCATTCACTTCATCACTTGGTTTTGGTGGGGAAATTAAAACTCTTGCCATTACAATTGTTGCTCGAGGAAATTTTGAGGCATGATGAGTCTTGGTTGAATTACAGAGGGAGCAAAGGCATCGCTTCTCACCAACAACTGTAATTGAGCTTTTGGCACTCACTGCCCCTCTACTTTCCACATGCTGTGTCACTGCTGCTAATAAATCTTGATGTAATTCGGTGCTGAGCTCTGTGATTTGTAACGTTCTGTAATTAGGGTTATGCTCTCCACCTGCAGGAGGAACAGACTCTTGATTTACTCCAGCTTTGCAGAATAGGTCAGCATTTTTTTCTTCAGTTTCTTGCATGCAATTCATTCTGTAATCTGTACATAAACCCCCAGGCAGGCACCAAGAAATGTCCCATTCAAAAAGCAGGCAGATTAAGGTATAACAACCCATTGTGGGTAGAATTAGGAGTTTGACCTCACCTTGCTGAAATTTTTCAATTTTTTTTCCCATATTAATACAAGTGTGAGAAACAGTGAAAGCAACTGAAATTATGTTATTTTTGACAAAGTATGAATTTGTTGTGAATTTTTGAAGTGTTCAATGCATCATGGCCCAAAGAAGTCTATAGACTACTTTAGAACCAACAAAATCTGAATCCATCATGCTCATTTTGTTCACCTAAAGGAGTCATAGTATTTTCTAACATGGAAGGCCTATAAGTCAATTCTTACAATGAATTTATACTAAAAAGTTGGAAGTACCTAATGAAGTAACTAATCACTCCATTATTATCATGTAAGACATGCATTATGGTCAAAAGCTCACATACCAAAGAAAACTATAATGGGGTCATTCCTTAGGTGTCCACTACAGGTCATCTAACTACAATGGGCTATTCTACCTTATTTCTTATAATCTCCTCTTGACGCATGAAATTCATGTAATCAATGATTATAAATTTTTCATTTATCAATAAGAGATTTCATCCATTTTTGGATGGGCACTTACATTGGGCAATCTCCTTGTTGTTGATAATTCTAACAAAAAAAAGGTTGATGAGGAAGGCTTTGCCTCTTTGCCCTCTTCTTTAGCTTGTTTTTTGTCAAAATTTCTTTTGCCTCAATGATTACGTAAAGCACTACCATGAAATATCTAATGACTTACAAAATTAGGCTTACTTTGCATGTTTCAAGGTATTTTCACGTAACCAAGAGTTCCAAGTTCATCATCCAACTATTCATTTCATTCATTGTGCCAACTCTTTAATATCTAATTTCTTGTTGGTGCTTTATGTTGGAGAATAGTCATGTTGTTGTGCATTTTGCCAATAAAAGGTCTTCTTTGTTAGGACCTTTTTTGGATGGAATGCCCTCCTCCTCAAACATTCTTTTATACATGCATGAGACATTTTTGGCAACTCAATGGGGTTTATATAAGTCAAGTCTTTGGCAATCCTATCCAATAAAAAAATTTGGAGTATTAAGGATTAGTAATCTATGTATATTGATCATTATTTTTGGTTAGAAGTCCCTTAAGAATTAAAGAGCCCACTTTGGATTTCTTGAGAATATGGGCAAATTCCATTGACTTCATTTTTGGAAATTTTTTACTTGAAATTTTTAGGATAGCTCTTAATCATTGTACAATATGATATACTTCATTTGCAAATTCTAGGCATCCGCCTTCCCTACTCTTCTATGGTTTTTAATTCTTTCTCCGTTTGCCACCATTAGTAGAGGTGTCCTTTGTCCTCCAAATTTTACAGCCTGGTCCCACTATTAGTCCTTCTCCTAGGGCTCTATGTTCCGCCGTCTAATGCATTACCATTGTGGACTTGAAAAATCACATTCCATTACTCCCTCAAATGGCATCGCCACCACCTAATTTTCCATTGCCATCGCACTCCTTCCAAGCTTTACCTTTAGATCAGTTCCTTGCAATGTTCATGGCTCCTTCCACTCAGCTACTCTTTTCCAAGGTAATCACAATTTTGCATTGCTCCCTTGCCCCACATTCTCCCAATTCATTGTGCCTCGTACGATTTCTCAACCCATCGCCAATTCTGTTTCAATTTTGGTTGATTGGGGGGAGGGGGGCTTATACTCGTCCAATTGCACCTAGGTTGGGTGGAAGCGCCAATGCTTATGGGATTACTTCTCGGCCTTCTTCTTCCCTATTTCATTGGGTTTGTTCTTGCTAGTTTAGCTCGAAGTGCTTTGGCTTGGTTTCGGCTCCATTTTCACTCGTTATCCACTTCATTTTAGCTTGATTTCCACTCATTTTGAGTTCATTTAGAGCTTGTTTTAGCTTGTTCCCCATTTTAGCTTGTCTTGACTTCTTCAAATCACACCTAGTAAGTTTATATCCATGTTTTCTTTCTTAGTCTAATCCTACAACTAATTTTCAATTTTTTCAATCTCTTTCTTCAATTCTCATATACTTGATCGCAATCTACAAATTATCATGCGAATACGAACATTGAGCAATCATGAGATGGGCCTAATCATAGAAATGAGACATGATGGGATAAAATCTGGACGCAAATTCTCCCAACTTGAACCCTATTGAGAACCTTTGGAAAATCATGAAAGACAAGCTTCATTATTACAAGAAACCAAGTAATAAGGAGGAAATGAGTGCACTCATTCAAGTCATTTGAGGTGACGTTTCTTTTGAACAACTCCAACAGTTGATTCAAACCATGCCTAAACGAATGCAAGTCATGATTTCAGCAAAGGGCAGTAGCACTCGATGGTAGGCAGTTTACACATTCATTGTACAATGCTTCATCATTTTGAAGTTTTCATATACATATTTCTTGTGTTAATAAAGTAATCTTCACTAGGATCCCACAACAACTTCTGGTTTGAAAATCAGAATGTTTTTGAGCATGATACAACTTTACCAAGTTCATAAACTTTCCTGTGCATCAGTGCCGCAGTTAAGAATTTATAAATAAAGTGTACCTAACTGTACACTAGTTGAGAGGCTTTGTTTCATGTCATTCTAATCAATATTGCAAAAAGATAAAAGTTTGTTTGTTTTATATCAATGACAAAGCAAGAAAAAAATCTAAAAAAAGATTAATTATTTTATTTGATTGGGTACATTGATACCTATATGGAAACATGTATACCATTCTATTCTGACAAATGAGATGAAAGTTATGAAGAATTTTATTTATAGAGTAGTGAAAGTAGAAAAAATATATAAAATATTTTTTTAATTTTATTTTAAAAAATTTCAAATAAAAATAAATAAAATTAGATATGATTGTATTACAATACTTATCTAATAATTTTTACTATAAGGTTCAATTACAATTTTCAATTTTTCATCAAAGTTATTAGGAATTTAGATTTGACTTAGTTTAAAATCATATAGTTCCACCCATCTACTTTATAATTTATTAAAGATAAATTTATTTACTTTTTTAATATTTATTTTCCATATATTATGAACCCTTTTCAAATATTTTGTCAAAAATACACAAGTTGAAAAGACATAAATGTTTTTTTCTAAAAATTTTGAAAGACAAACTTTGCCTTTGAAAAGGACCATGAGAATTAATTGTTGAAGTTTAGTCATTTTGATCTTGCAATGAATATGTGGATTCACCGTAAAGGCTTATGAAAATATGCTTGATCAAATTAGCTAATAGATTCTGTGGTTGGATTTATTAAAAAAATCAAAGGTGAAGATTTTAGCATTACTTAGGAGAAGAATATTGTAAAGTAGTTTGGACCTCTAAACATTGTAGAACTTTAGGGGTTAGCTTAATGATTTATAACATAATTTGATTAAGATTATTTTCTCCATTTGTCAAAGGAACTTTGATTCTAGAAAGTTTTCAAATATTAAGTACAAGCTCATATTTTTTACTTAGCACTATTTATGAGAAGGCATAAATTAACCCTTAAAGTCACTACAAGAGAAAATGGTGTTTCAAATGAGTTTTCAAGTATAGTCTTAGACATGAGTTTATAAATAATGACCTTTAATAAGACTTCTAATAAAAATTTACTAAAAAGATATGTGTTTTTTAGTAAAACTTTACTAAAAATCTCTTAAAAGATCATTACGTATAATCTTATGCTTCTAGGACTATACTTAAAAACTCATTTAAATCACTCCTTTTTTTATAGTGAGTTCCATAGTCCCTATAAGAGACTCTTGAGATTTTGGATAGGCTTGTATGATCTCAATTTCTCACATGATTTTTTTTAATAGATATGAAATCAGATTAGATTTTTGGAAATATAATTTTTATTTCAACTAGTGTTTGGCGCTTACTTTGCTATGCATTAACTATATTACTTTCATCAATTTCTCATGTAATAGAATGTAGATTATTAAAGTGTGTATAATCTTTAAATGAAAATATTGACATCTTCATACAATATTCTTTGGAAATACATATATTGTGCAATAGAAAGTAATTAAAGAAAATCTTTATATCATAATTTTCACAAAAAAAATCTTTGCAAACATGAAAACATTGCAAGGGCACCACCACTTGATAAATTCCTTCACTTACAAATAGAGGTGACCGAATTTGAAGAATTGAAATGCAAATTTTTCAAATTGCAAAGACTTTGTAAACACTTTGTTGTAGAATCCAAAATTGCTTCAAATCATTTTGTAGTAAGAAAAGAACATTAGAATTGAAAACATTCAAAGCTTAGAAAATCATAGAATTATGGAAGTAAAATGAAGTGTGAAGCCAAGAAATACAAAACCTCCATAATATCACATTTTTACACTGTGTGTATTATAGAGGTAAAATGGCCGTTGGAACTTTGTAATACCACATTGTGTATAAATATGATATTACAGAGGGATTGGACCTCTGTAATATCACACAATGTAAAAATGTGATATTATGGAACGCCTTGTGATTTTAGTAGTATATATAAGTGCTTGGGAATAAAAGTTATGCCACCATGAATCCTAAAAGCAACTCGAGAGGCAACCCAAAAAATCACAAAATCTTGAATTTTCTTAATTTTTAATTTTTTCCTTGAAGATAATATTTTTTTTCTACATCTGAAGCTTTTATTCATCCTATTTAGACTAGTGATGAGAAAGTTATGGACAATCTTATTTTTTGGACAATCTAAACAACTTCTTGAAAAAAATAACTTATTGAATTCATTTTGAAATGCAATTTTTACAATTTTTCAAAAAACATTGTTAGGCAAGGTTAAGTTTGCTTACTAGAACAATCTTGCCATTGGGATTATTGTATTTCAATTCCATCTTAAAGTTATTAATGATTTAGCTATTCTTTCAATCTTAAACCTACTTCTACATAACAATTTTTTAATGAGTGAAAATTAAGTGTATTTTGATGAATTTTTTTTCTTAGATTTTCAACTCAATTTTTCTAAATAAAAAATTAGAAAATCAAAATCAATAGTGCCAAAAATTTAAGTTAAGGAGGTTCAAAGTCAAAAAATATAATCAATCAAGGTGTAACCTAACCTTATTTTCTTTACTTTAAATGCAAATATCTTGCAATCTACACAATCAAAAATTTTCAATTTTTTCCCGCACATTCTTATACTAGTGTAGTACAAGATCCTGCAATTAGATATGTAAAAAAACACTTTTAATTTTTTTTGCTCTTGCAATAGAAATGACAATTTTGAGTCAATTTTAATGGAGAAAAGGCCTTGGGACTTTAGGGGTTAATTACATCCTTTTGATTGGAAGGAAATTTTAACTTACCAATTTTACTATTGAGATATTGGCATGTTTTCATGTTAAAAACACTTTTTTTTTATCGCACAGTCCCTTGTATTGTTTGAATTAGTACCTTGTACTATTTGAATTCTACTAGCAAAGTACAAATTTAACCTTCTACGACTCTCAAATTGGATGGTGGCCTTTAAATGGAATAACTAGCTACAAATATATTTAATGCTAAAAGAACTCTTCTACTAGAAATTACTAACTATTGTTTAGCTAGAACCTGTTACATTTACTTGCAAGTGTGGTTTAGTTCCTAATGGAATTTTCACAATTATTAACCTAGTTATCTTACATATCTCTAAACATCTCTCAAATACCTAATTGACCTCTTAGAGACTAAATTAGATTCTTGAAGTAGAGAATTAGAGTGCTTTAGGCACTCCAAGTTTATAGAGGGACAAACTATTGTATAGGTAGGAACTTCTACCTCAAAGGAAAGGAACAATCCAATTGAAGTTGGAGTTGAGACTTGAAGTTAAAGGATGTTGTCTAGTTTGGATGAGGGACTTGGGTTGAATGGAGCAATCTTGCCACTTTGATAAGAGCTTGGGGAAAAGGAAATAATTCATTGTGGAGCCTTATTTGCAAGGATGCTAAAACTCATTTGAAAAATAATGGAGAGATAAGGGAAAAATGATGGTATTATCAACCAATTTTTGGTGATATTGCAAAGGCAGTTAAGAGATTAAATGATGAATTAGACTATTTATCTATCTTTGACTTTTTGAAAAAGAAAACAAAAATTAAAAAATAGGATCATTGACTATGGAGAAATTGTTAAAAAAATATTAGAAGAAATAGATGACAATTGGAATAATAGTTCTTCAATCAAATAGGAAGAAAATTAGTGTTGGTTTAATCAATGTATTGACATTGAATATATCTAAAAAGAGAGTCCAAAAAAAATTGGAAAGAAAAGAGAGAAAAAGTAAAAGCAAATAAAAGAAAGGAATAACTTAGATTGTGAATTAGAATTACACTATCCGTTACAAAGTTTTTATTCAAGCGGTGTCCTGTTGTAAATCTATACATAGTATAAAAATACATTGTTATATATTTTATTGTGTAGTTTCAAGGTGACGCTACTTTACGAAGAAGCTTGAAGGTGACGCTGTCTCAGTGAGGAACAAGACATCCTTATAAGTGAACAGTTTGCCTTAGAGCTTCATTGAAATTTATTGATGATTTCTAGTTTTCTACTATACTTTTAGAATGTTGAACTGGAGGGTTTTTTCTGAGTCTCAAGATGAGCCTCAACCGGAAGCTGAATTTGAACTGTCATTGTTACAACTGCCGGACCAACCACTTTTGCATCGAGATCTTGCTTTGCCACTTGGGCATCCTCGAGATGAAGCTGAACCTTCTCGACTGCTAAAGCAACTTCATGTGGAGCGGCGATGGCACGGTAATCTCGATGCTAATGCTCGTGCTTTAGTAATCTTACTTCAAATTGAATGCGTTGAGCCGGGTACTCGTGATGTAACATTTGAGGCGACCTATGAAGGAACAAACAAGGACCAATACGCTTGACCAGTAGAGGGTAGTCTTGGACACCGATGTTGGTTGGAAGGACCAGTCAACCCACTTACAAAGGCTGAGCGTTCAAGTTATGTTGCTGCCACCATCAAACGCATCTTCGATTTTCTACAGATGGAGTGAAGGCTTAATTGAGACTCTAGTTTTTTACCTTTACTAGATGTTTGCTAGATGTTAGTTTCTTAATTTTATTTTAAATTTTCTTCAAGAAAAATTATAATGTATGGTTTTTAGTGAAGGAGAAATTAGTTGTGGAAGTATAGTTAAAGGGTTTGAGGTTTGGAGTGAGTGTGACTGGGGGAAGTGGTTAGGAATCTTAGGTGGGGGCAAGGTAGAGGTATGGGCTGAAGTGCCCCACCTCTCACCTTGGAAAAGGAGGAAAAGAAGGAAAAGAAGGAAAAGGGTGTATGTGTGTGGTTGTTGGAGTGTAGGAGTTGGAAGCCAAAACTTTGATCGGCGACAGTTCTTGTTGTATAAGGATTTTGATAATGAAATTTGGAGGGTTTACTCTTTGTGAAATTGCGCTTCTTTTGACACCTTTCTTGCTTGATTTGGTATTGTGAGTCAAAAGTTATTAAGAGGCGAAGTTGTGAAGACCCAAGGCCTTCTATTGAGTGGGCAGAGGTTTCGACCAACCATAACTTTTGTACTACAACTTAGCTTGACTTGAAACTTAAGGAGTGCATAGATCTTATTGATAGCTTTCTAAAAAAGTATCATACTTGTGATTTGAAATTTTGAACAAGGAGTTATGGAGTGTTGAAGTTTCGGGTAGTTCTTACCTTCTTCATTAGGGAAGCCGTGACCTCTTGGTTCACAACATTAGGACAGTAGTTTTGATTGTAGTGAAATTTTTAGGTGTTGTAGATGGTGAAGAGAGCTTTCTGAATTGCTCTCACACATGTCATTTGGAGTCATATACTAGAAGTTATTGACATTCAAAAAGACGGTGTTTAGATGTAAAGGAGGAAGAGAGCACCAATTTTGTTCCTCTATAACTCTTAGACAGTAGTTTCAATTCCATTGAAATTTATAGGGTAGTGAATTTATATTTTTATCTTTCTAAAATGCTATAGTAATTAGGAATTGGACTTGTAGAACTTCCTAAGCATGAGTTTGAAGGCAGCAGTTCACTTTGAAAGAGTTTCTTTTGAAACTACTTCAAGTTTCTTGAAGTTTGGGTGGAGAAGGATACAAGACTTGAAGATAGAGATACCTATGAGGTTCTCTTGTGTGCTGTGGCTTGTGGTTCGGCAGAGTTGATGTTATTTTTGTTATTCCTAGCCGGATTTGGAAGCTCGTTGTTATTTCAATTCTGCATTGTACATCTGTTGCGGGCCATGTAGTCTTAATGACAATATTGGCTCCATTTTGTGTTTGTGGCGGCGAAGTGGGGTTAATGGCCCACATGGTCGATCTTATATGTTGTTCTCACTGGTGAAAGGCGCTTGGTCACCGTGGGTTTGAAGTTCAGGAGCCCAACCCCGGACGGTTTCAGCTCGTGGTCTGGCCGTTCCGATCTACCTGTTCGAGGATCGTGGTTTCTTATTACCCACCCGTAGAACCCTGACCTTGTAGAGCCAATACATGTAGGGCAACTAAAGATTCAACAACAGATAGAAGAGAAGACTGAAGTGAAGATCGAAGAGAAAATTCAAGTGAAGATTCAATTTTGTCACTTTTCTTCCATCGCTCATCAACCTGCAACCAGACACCTCATGTGTTCTCTAGGCGTGCTCCTCTCTACGCGATAGCGGTGAGTAAGAAAAGGTAGAAACAACAAGATGGAGCATGAAGGACCTCTCAAAGTAATTTGGATCCAAGTGATGGATGATGGTACCATGTTGGAATTTGACTTATAGGTAAGTGTTTAAACACACCATTCCCTTTCCATGTTGTTTTTGTTTTTGTTTTTTTCAGATTTCAAATGTAAACTAGATGCTCAAGTTAGAACTTTAGAAGCATTCCAAACTATAAGTTTAGATTTGAATCTATCATTAGAGATTTTCAAAAACATATCACACTTAAAAAATAGACAAAAATTAATAAAAATAGACTGTGATGAAGTTTAATAGCTAAAAGGAAGTAGTTTGGGATGAAAAACACTAGAAATTATCCAAATTTTGCAAAATTGGAATCTTCAAGATAGATAAGAATAAAAATCCAACACTCAAAAGAAAAATTAATTTGGAGTTCAATGCTAAGTGGCCCATCCCAATAAATGTTGCCCATCTTAATAAAAGACCATCATCCCAATGAAAACTTTCATATCTTTGTCAAACTTTTTTACCCACAGATGGATGTCTCACCACTTGTTGCTTTTCACTCACATATTAGCATTCCCCAACATTCAGGCATATTGTAGGTAGATTGTTTCATATTGTAAAATAGTAGGCCAATTCTAGGTGTTAAAGGGTTAGGTGCATAGATGTTCACATCAAACTTTCAAAGATAAACTAAAACTCAAATTTAGATTCAAAACCATGTGCATTAAATTTAGAGGTTTTCACAACTATATTACACTCAAAATGAGGCAAAAATTGAAGAAGATAGGAAGGAATGAAGTTTGATAGTTAAAGAAGTTAGTCTTGGATGAAATCCACCAAAGTTCATCCAATACAAACAATAAAAAAGCTTTGGAAGCTCAAAAGGAAGTAGAATCGGGAGTAGAATTCAAAAATAAAAGTGAAAATTACTTTGACTTATAGACTAGGAGCAAACAAATATTGAATGAAGTATTGGATAATAAATTAGTAGGGAAACTTCATCGGTCCATAATATTTATTATGATTGTTCAATTTTAAATTTTTTTATCATTTTGGAATGGATAAGATATATTCTATAGCAATTGCAAAAGAATGATTTTAGGTAAAATACAACTAAAGAATCACTAGTGCTTTATAATTGCACCACCATTGCAAGGTTCACAGTGCTCCAATCATTATATAGTTGTCACAACAACTATAAGACAAAAACTTAGGAATGTGCACGATTCATTTGCTTTTTTCTATTATGATTGTCACAAATATTGTAATATGGACATAATGAAGTCAAATGTAGAGGCCTCTATTACAAACGAGTAGATTAAGAAATTGCATTGCAATTGCAATTGACTCTGGGTCAACTAGGAAATGACTCCAAGGAACAGGCCAAAAGAACTTACTTAGTGACAACTAATGTGTCTAGGGGCTCATCTTTTACTCTTATAATGCGCAA
Organism: Climacium dendroides; assembly: GCA_950106755.1. Taxonomy (NCBI): domain Eukaryota; kingdom Viridiplantae; phylum Streptophyta; class Bryopsida; order Hypnales; family Climaciaceae; genus Climacium; species Climacium dendroides. The sequence continues at coordinate 25,265,671 of OX467087.1, read as the reverse complement.
GAAGTAAAAGAAAAGATAGTCCACACTAGAATAGTAGAAAATCATAGGTTTAGGGTTCAAAACATTCACAATGGCTACTATATTTCCTTCACTCTTTTTCTATCTTCCACATAGTTTTTGGATGTTAATTACCTTTTGTTATCTTCTAATCGTTTTTTTTCTTCATTATATATTTTTCTTCATCCTAAAAAAAAAATTTAATCTTCTTAACATGTTGTAAATTAAAACTATTTATTGCATTTTTCCAATTTTGTCTCTCTTCATTCTCTTCTTTCCTATTTTTTAAAAAGTTTTTTCCTTTTTTTGGTTGTTTAGTTCTTATTTATTTAACTGAATTTTTTTCCTCTAATATCTCAAATCTTCCTTGATCTACATCATTTTTTGGATCCTACTTTTTCTTCCAAATTTTTAAATTTTTTTACCTTTTTGAGTTGTCATAAATTAAAACTATCTCTTTCATTTTTCTTAATTTTTTTCCTCTTCACCCTCCTCTTTTTGATTTTTTTCTTTTTAAATTTCCCAATCTTTTTGGTTGTTTAGTTCTTATTTTTTAATTGAATTTCTTTTTTCCTGAAGTTTTTCAAATCTTTTTTGATCCACATTTTTTGTGGGATCTTTCTTTTTTTTCCTAATTAAATTTTTTTATTTGCTCAATGACTTTAATTCTTCTTTAATTGTATTATCCATACATTCTTTAATTGTAATCTCTATATTGTATTCCTATGCACATCCACCTCCATCTTGTATATGAACCAAAACACTTTGAATGAACCAATTTAGAAGACACTTGGCTATTATAGTAGTACACGTTGTTTAAGATTTTTTAGCATTCACACTCAATATCCTTTTTGAGCTAATAAATTCTCTTTTAATCTTTCCAATTTTTGTACTTTTTATTTATTTTTTTCATTAATTTTTTTTTCCAATAGAAGATTTATTATGCCTTTTCTAATTTGTTGGTATATATTATTTTCTTCCTCACAGTCTACGATAATTATATTATTTATTTATATTCCTATTGATATGCCAACAATGACTTCTGAAAATTTACACCATTGTTATTATATTGCTTCTGAATACTTCATATGATTCACATTTGAATTACTAGGGATCTGAACAAACATACACTAAGGTATTTAGATGGAGTTAACAACAGTTGTTAAGTCCTATTTCCTCATTACACAAACAACAACATCGCTATTCCACTACCATTCCAAAATGACTTTCTGCAATTGCCAAATGATTCTTCAAAAGTCTTGAACTATTGCGCACTTACTCTATTATTGCTTCTGCGCCTTGTGCATCATGACTCATTGTGTGATTTGCAAACATTTTGTGTAGTCATTGTTGTACTTGCATGAAGTGAAGAGACTTATAATAATTACATGTAATTGTCCTTGTTTTGAGAAAATTAGATAGGTGACCCTAGTGCTCTTTGTGTGCTAATCCATTCTAATCCCTTTAGTAAATTTGTCTATAACTATTGATTTGAGGTTTGAAATCTAAAACGGATTTTTAGAAAGAAATTTGAGATTAATTTTCAACTTTTATTAGTTCAATTTTTTTTGAAATAAATAAATTTATTATGCTTCAATGAGGTTTGAAATATTACTTGTCATATAATTCTTGCATTTTACATATCCCACATAGTTTGTCTTGCCTCCTACTATCCTAGTTTTATAAAGGTTTCTTATTTTATTACTTTGTGTTCACATTCTAAGAGGCTTTGGAAGTCATGTGACACATATGCCAAATATAATGTATTGTGTTTAGCATATTGTATGTGGCGTATTGTATATTGTATTTGGTTTATTTTATGTGGTGTATTGTGTATTGTATGTGGCTTATTGTGTTTGGCATATTGTATATGGTGTATTGCCATGGAACCTATGCAATTGTCTTTATAATCTTTTATGTGTACATTGTTCCAAATTACAAATGATAGGAAAATAACTTCTTACATCCTTGGAGAGTGACCTAAATCCTAAATCCATCTCACTTTAGAATGACTTGCTATGTGTCAACCTATATGACCTCTATATTTTACTTGAGTTCCTTGGTGAAGATAAAATGTTCACACCAACCAAGGAACTCAAGTAAAATAACAAACACAAAAATTGGATTCAATAGGCCACAAGATACGCACATTAATAGATAAGGACTATGATCTTCATGTCAAAGCTTTAGAAAGAAATTTTAAAAGGTTGAAATTCTTATTCAAAGAGCTCATGCAAAATAACAACTATAAACTAGTGGCTCAAAAGTTTAAATAGAAGCCATAAGAATACAAATATTATTAAAAGAACTTGCAAAATATTAAATTGAAGCAAGGTGACAAGGTTTGAAGAGAGTTCTTGTCTTTCAAAAAATGCACCAAATGAACATTACAAAATAAACAAAAATGCTCAAAAAACACCATGTTAATACAAATTGGCCAAAACATGCTAAATAAACCAAACATCAAAGTACAACATTAGAAAAAGGTGGTTTTAGAAGAGAAGACAAGGCCTCTTATAATTTGCATGAAGGCCTCACCTCCTCATTTAACCATAAGATTTTTATAGTGATTGACTATTAATTATCAAAAAATAAATCAAATTTATTGTTGAACAAAATTTTAAATTTTGAAAAAAAAAACTTTCTAATGTCAAATGGATTGTGCCACTGGTTGTAGAAGGCCTAAATTAGCCACAATGATCATCCTCCCCTTTTCCAAATTCATTCAAACTCGAAAAAGTCAACAAGTTGAAAAAATTAAAAAATCATAAAATCCCAAATGAAGGAATTTGCATTTTTTGAGAATTTTAACTTTCTTGAGGTATTCAAAAGAGTTTTGGGAGTAAAAAGTGTTGCGAACACAAAACTTAAACAAAACCAAAGCAAAGTATGCAAGAAAAAATACACACTAACATTGAAGAATGAAAGTATATACAAAAGGAAAGAAATGATCAATAGTACTCTCTCCGTATTGGCTAAGAAATACCACCAACTACTTTGTTGACTAGTCTGCCATGTATTATGAGGAGCGTTCACACTATGTTTCTTAACACTCTTCTTCACTCGACATAAAAAAGATAAAATAATAAAATCAATTGAATGGTCATCGATGTATAATGAATCATTCAATGATTCATTATACGTCGATCGGTTGACCATCGACGTATAAAAATTAATAAAATAATAAAATCATATAGGCTAGTCAATGAAAGCAATAAAATCAATTGAATGCTGAATATAGTCGCCAAGTCGTGAACTTGGTCGACTGGTTTTATACGTTGATGGTCAACCGATCAATCTGTGGTTCGATCCTCGTCGGCCTTGTTGACTGATTCGGGAAACTCGCGGCTTGGTAAGCTAGTGAGGCAGAAATAACAGTCGACCAGCTATCCTACCCATGAGCTGTAATGTGACAAGATGTAGGATCCCCTAAGATGGTTAACAAGCTCCAGTAGTGATCTCCAAACTGTGGTTCTCACCATGACCCCACCTTTTTTTATATAATTTTCGTTATCTTGTAATTTTACAATTGTTGCCTCATTAAAACCTTATCTGGGAAAAACTTGATTATTTTCAAGGACAAAACCATAGATGAAGGAAAAAAAGTACAACACCTTTATTAATCCATTCTCATGGTAAAATCCAATGGGAAAAATTCATGGAAGGATATCAAAAGGATTTCATAGTAATAGCAATAAAATTTATTGAATTTCTTGCTCGAAACTATTCAATAGTCGCATTCCAGTGCCATGAACAAGTCGATGATGTATACAATGGAAGAGCCTTGGTAAAGAGATCAACTAGATTATCTACTGATATGATTTTCTTGATTTTCAATGTTCCATTTGTGATCAAATCATGCGTATAACTAAAATACTTCGGATCAATATGCTTTATTCGATCGCCTTTGACAAAACCCACTTGTATTTGTTAAACACATGCACTGTTGTCTTTATATAAGATAGTTGGAGATTCATCATAAGACAATCTACAATTGGTTCAAATAAATTTGTCTATAAATTGCAGCCAAATACATTCTCGAGATGCTTCATGAAAAGCAATGATTTTTGAATAATTCGATGATGTTGCAGTGATTGTTTGCTTCACAGATTTCCAAGATATAGCAACTCTATGTCATAAAAAAACATAACTTGTTTGAGACTTTGATGTCGCAGGATCAAACATATATCCAGCGTCAGCATATTTAACCAATGTTGGATCTAGTAATTGAGTATAGTGTAGTCCCAAATCTACAGTTCTTTTCAAATAACGGAAAAAGTGTTTGATGCCACTCCAATGTTGAAATGTAGGGCAAGCACTGTGCCTTGCAAGAACTTTAATTGCAAATGCAATATCAGGCCTTGTAGATGTGGCTAAGTATAAAAATGCTCCGATCGTAGCGAGGTATGGATATTGCTCACTTAATGTTTCCTCCTCCTCCTCCATAGTGAATATTTTAAAATTTTACCTGGGTCGGGCGACTCACTGCTGGGCATGTCGTAGAGGCGCCTTCCTGGCACCTTCTACCTGAATTGTAGACTCCGCCGTGGCTACAGGCTTGCCATTTCCAAGTGCGATTTGGCGACTTCGTTTCACCGCTGGTTTGCTTAGTAACAATAGTTTAGGCGACTTAAAAAAAATTTGGACTGTCGTATGGCGACAGTACTTGTTCTCCGGAGGCCCCTGTGGCAACTTCATCCAAAAATTGCATTGCTTAGGGGAATCGAACCCCAGCCATAAAGGCCTTGCCCAAACACAAGAAGCAATCCCCCCACCCCCAACCAAGTTAGTGATTTCATAGTGATGAAATTTGGAAGTGAAAATTTATTGCCGTGATGGAAACAAAGCTTACATTTTTACTCCACGTCGTGTTCTCTCTTGTCGCCATGATATGATTGCCTTGTTAATTGGGAATGTTTCCAAAGTGAAGAAGTCATGTGAGAACAACTTCACACAAGTGTCAACATGCCCTGCGAGGCGGTTGCGAAGTTTAGACTTCATGAAGGCAAGAGTAGAAAATGTGCGTTCATCGGCCACACTACCCAAGACTGTACATATGGCAATTTCAGCCACCTTGAAAAACTCGGACAAGCGGTTTAGCATGAGTGCAATGTGGCCAATGCGGAGCCACAAGTTCGTGAGGGGTTTTTCCTCTGTTGGTTTCTCCATGGCCCCCTTAGCATGCGACTTCATTGTAAGCTTAAACAACGACATCTGCAACGTGAGCAACTTCCCATCAAGGAGGGGATCGATCTGCTGCTTATCAAGCTCTTTGTGGGTGCCAAAATTCACCTGCCGTACAACACTGAATTGTGCCTTCAAAATCTTCACGTGCAAAGGGAACAATTCCTCACAGTTGGACTACAACCAGTACTGCGGGAAGACTATTCCCAACGCATTCATGAATTCCACCTCTGGGAATCAAACATCCAATTCCAGGGAAAGCATTTCGGCAGCATCTCTGCACTATGATTTCACGGACGAGATTACTGCCTAGAGGTCTTCCCTTGTGACCGGGACCTGCAGGGATTCAAATACAAAGCAGAAATGAGAACGGTAATGCAATTACAAATGCATGGGCACATTTAGAGAAATGCAAAAACTCAAAGATTAGGAAAAAAGTTTAGTTATCTTACCTTCTTGCCGCTGATAGCACAGATGGAGTGGGCTGGGTATGTCTGTCCACAAATTCTGAAAGCAAGAGTCTCAACCCCGCTGTTGAGGTCTGTGACCTAGTCCTGGCTGATACAGTGAGAATGGTCATGAACAATATCATAGAACATTTCGAAGTGGTGTTGCTGTCAAGTAGTATCTTCATCGGAATACATCATAAACAACTCCGCCTAACAAATCTTAACTACAGCCACATAATCAACCACAAAGACGTTGTCAGATTGGGTGAATTTCATCAACGTGTTCACCGAAACAAGCAACGGCATGATGCAAGTGAGACCCAGTAAGGTCCCAACGTCACTAAGGAGTTCGTAATTCAGCTTGGTGGCTTCTTTTGCGGTTGACTGTTTGGCCGTGAGGGTCGGTTCCTTCACTGCAGCGTCTGCACACATCTTCACGACAAGACTCTTGTACTCTCCCATCACCCGCTTCAAGGGTTCGAGCAAGGATATCCATCTGATTTTGACGTTTCGGAGTATGCGTCTTCCTTCTGTTTCCACAATATCAGCAAGTTTTTGGAACTCCAAGTGTCGCTTTGGACTGTGGCTGAAATAAGAGTACATGGCTTGGCAAAGTGCCTCGAGCTTAGCCAGAATAGGCAAATTTGAGAGAGGCTCCATAGCCAAATTTGTGCGATGCGCCATGCAATGGACACCGAAAAGGAAGGGTGCCATATGTTGTTTCATCTAGACAGTCACCCCATTCCGACACCCTCGAAAAACCGTCACCCCATCTGCCTCTAAACAAATGAGGCGACTAGCTACTACACTCTTAGACAATCCCGAGTGATGAGCAAGCATTGATTCGATAGTATCCCTTACAGCCTGCGAACTGCTGCCATCCTGAAGCCTACTCAAAGACAGCAGGATTGGGACCCGTTTGAAGTTCACATAAATGTAAATATGAATTGACAGCCACAACTGCAAGTCAATCGTGCTCACCTCATCTGCGCTCAAGGAAAAGAAGCAGGACTGAGATATTACTTGCCATGTGTGATCAGATAGGACAACAGCTAGGTGGTCAGCCATATCCCACCCCACCATAGTACTCCAGTGCTTCTTGAGAAAGTCTGGGACGCCCAAGAGCTCAAACAATATCCGGAAGTACTCATACTCAATTAGAGGCCGCCCCTGCATAAGCAACCACAGCACAACACGGAACTGCACAGTCTTCCGCTTGCACTCCCGAACTGTCCCTTGGGCCACCTGATCCAAGACGCTCAACCCAGCCTTTCCCATACGAGTAAAGAATACTCTCTCATTTTTGACATGAATATTGTTGCTGAGGAAATAATATTCCTCCACCTTCACCTTCCCGAAGGAAGTGGTGGCTTTCCTCCGACCACAATGTTTCTACAATGAATCCAGCTTAGGAACCAACAATTTCTCCCTGCCCTCAATGTTCGAGCAAATTTTGCAGCATACCTGTCTGACTTTACCATCTGATCCCAATACGCTCTCCGCCCATAGAAGACGCGTTGCCCAAGAGTCTTGCCAAAGCCGGTTTTGCTCGTAATTCAGACGGCGCGCACGGGCTAGATCGTGTGCTGGAGACGCCTCAGTTGGATCCAATATGATCACATCTGGTGTTGCTGCCGTAGGGGCCACCGCTACATCTCCTCCGCCTAAACCCGGTGGCGCGTCAATGTCCTCCAGAATGCTTGGTGCCGAAGTCGGGGTGCCAAGAAGCACCGATGACTCCCCCTGCGACCTTGATAAATCTCCGTCGCTTTCAATCTGCGGGACAGGAAGTAAGTCATCAGTCTCGCACCCTAACAAATGAACCCTCCCCTCATATAGAAACTTATTCATCATGGACTGACGCGAAGCCATGAGGTCTCCCGCAATCCAATTCCAAAAAAATCATGCAAGGCAATGCAGCAGAAGACAAAATTCAAGGTGGTTGTAAGAATGCACAAAATAGAGAGAAAAACTCATCTGTTTGATGCCGGGACCAGCTTCGCAATTTATCCCCGCGGCGGCAGGACGTCCACAGCACAACATGCATGAATTAGAGAACCATAACTCAGAAAACAACAATGCGACCCTAAATTTCGATACATTCAGCATTGTGCACCACATACTTCTCTTGTCAGAGCCTAAATTCCACAAGTTAGGTGACGATCCACGATTTGCACACTCTATTATCAAAAACACCAAAACTGCCAACAATTCAGAATTCCTTCCCAAGTTCCCATGCAGGAAAACAACAAAACCCTACCCCCTCACAATGAAAACGGACAAATTCTGCATTAATGGACGCCACAACATCCTCAATGCAAAGCAAGCTACAATGTAGGCCAAACACAAGTTTAGCAAAGCGGGAACCTTGATTAGCAAAGGAAATTGAAAACTCCTGCGCTAAAAACGCAACCTGCAAAACACCTCAAAAGCAAAACATTGTTGGCTACCAATGCTTTCTCAGACTCATGCGAATGGCGAATGGTGGGAGATGCATGGGCCCCAGGCCTCAAATCCTAAACTTGAGGCGCTCAAAAGGTGGCAAACATGACAAGGTGGACGGGTGCAAGCTGGCGAGGAGATTGAAATGAGAGACATCCGAGACGGCGATGGAGACGGGGGCCCGGCGGTTGACAAGGCACCTCCTGCCACTTGCTACGTCGCCGTCGGGCGAACCCTAAAAAAAATTTCACTTTTTTTCCTTTGGTAAATTCGCCAAAGCAAATTCCAGGGAGTTACTGGCGACAATTCGCCAAAAACAATTTCACTGCTCCTCTTCCTCGCGAGGACAATATGGATTATCATCTTTACTGCTACAACACCATAGGTGTAGAAAGCGGATAGACATCTATCATATTGAATTTTTTTAGGATTCGGTTGATGTAGGTTGTTTGTGAAAAAAAAAATCCGTCATCTTTCAAGTGAAGAATGACAAAACCAAGTTTGTCTCGTTTGATAAAAATACATGAAAGCAATGAATCATTTGTAAAATGATTTTTAATAAGAAAATGTCAAATATGTTGATACCACATCAATCCAGATTGTTTGAGACCATATAATGCTCGTTGTAATTTGACGCCACGATGTTTGCTTGGAATCGGTACAACGTGGGTTGTAAAGTCAAGTCTTTTTGGAACTTTCATATAAATGTCAACATTTAATGAGTCGTATATGTAAGCAATGACAATATCCAGAAGATGCATCTCAAGTATGGCATGCACAGCCATTCTAATAAAATATTGGAAAGTAATAGAATCTATAACTGGTGAGTATGTGGAATCATAATTATTACCAAACTTCTATATAAAACCTTAAGCAACCAAGCGCACTTTATAATGAATAGTTTGACCTTTGTCATTGTTTTTACGCACAAATACCAGCTTGTATCCAAGAGGTGGAGAAGAAAGATTATTAACAATTGGTCCAAAAACTTGTCTTTTACGTAGAGAAGCATACTCCTCCTCAATAGTAGTTTTCCACTTCAACCAATCAGATCGATGCATTGCATGTTCAATAGTATTTGGTTCAGGGTCATCTTTCTCGTAAGAAAATGTTTTTACCATCATAAAAATGAATGAATCATTAATATTAGTTGTTGCTCTATTCCATATACCACCAGTATTACAGTACATTATAGATAACTCTGTATTTAATTTAGATTTTTTTGTATTAATCATAGTAGTAATATTTGATGTTGATGGAGAGTTTAAAGTAATAGATCCTATAATATTAGCAGTGGTAGCTGAAGGCATAGAAGGGTCAATAGCCTCAATAGTTGCCTTGCATTTACTTGATTGCTTATCTGATCCTTGTTCAACATTTAAATAATTGGAATTGCAACAAACTCTGGTATCGAAATTCGAGCACGAACATTTTGAGCTTCATTCAATGGAGTTATGGTAATTCTAGGTGCATCATTGAAACCATCGGGAGTTTGAACCGCAATCTTTTGCAAATGCAAAATTTTGGCAACTTTAGTTTCAGCCAAAGATGTTCGAGGATCAGGATTTGATGTCAATGTCTTGGGCATTTTAAAGAAAAGTATTGTAGAAGGTTGTTGAATAGAAACTCTTCCTTTTAAAGATAGAAAAACATCTTTTTTAAATCAACAATTGACAAAACGAGTACGAAGCAATGTACTAGTGTTGTTTGTTTAATGTATCTAATGATGCTTGAAGAGTCAAACCCAACATAGATACCTTCTTGTCAATGAACTCCAATAGTATGGTGTTGAGGTTCCGGGATTGAAACCTAAACACGGCAACCAAAGACTCAAAAATGAGATACATTTGAAACTCGTCTTAAAAGAAGCTCTTGTAGAAAAGTAATCTCCATAAATGAAAGACAGAGCCGAATGAGGGTTGTAGCATGAAGAACCGCATGCCCCCACATAAATGAAGGCAAACTCACATGAAGAAGCAAAGACCTTGTAATAAATTAAATTCATTTGATAAAAGACTTAGCCAGTCCATTTTGAGCATGCTCGTACGAAACTGAGTATGTTAAGTCAATCCCCGTTGCAGTACAATAATCTTCAAAAAAATTTGACCGAAACTTTTGAGCATTGTCCATTCTTAATGTCTTGATAAGATAATCGGGGAAATGAGCTTTAAAACAAATCAATATAGATAGTAAATTGATAAAAGCCAAATTTCTTATAGATAATAATAATACATGGGATTGCTTGCCTGATACATCAACCAAAATCATGAAATACCTAAATGGTCTAGATATAGGGGTAATTAAACTACAAATATCACCATGCAACCTTGAAAGCATAGATAATAACTCATGTAGAAGTTTTCATAGAGATGTTTTGGCAAGATATTTGTCTTGTATGCATGCTTGGCATTGTGTCATAGAATTGACATCTGCTGGTTGTAAATTATGGCTAGCAGTACATGAAAAGATTTTACGAAATAAATTAGAGCTTAGATGACTCAATCTTCTATACCAAATAGAAATTTTATTATCTTTAGTAGGTAAAGCAAAATTGGATACAACATGTGATCGGATTGGAATTTGATACAAGCCACTTGCCGCAGCAAAAGCTGTTTCCACTACTTTATTATTATGCATAAAAATCTAGAATTTTGGTCGAGAGGTGAAAATCGCTGGTACGCACATCTCGATAGGTAATCAAGCTTCGAGGCGGAGAGGGTGAATACATTGTACGCATGCAAGTAAAGGTGGTGCTCTCTGTGAACCATAATATTGGTTCACCTTTAAGATAATTGAAAATATAAAAACTATGTGTGAGATTTGAAGTTCAAAAGTGTTAGTACATTAGATCAAACTATAATCATTAGTTAAAAGACTTTTAGTACGTAGGACAAGAAACTAGATCAAAATTTCAACCCAAAAATATTTAAAAAGATAAAAAATACAAAAAGGAATTGAAAACTAAAATCAGAAGTTGAAAATGAATCTAAATATAAATAAAAAAACAACAAAAAAGAAGAAATATGAAAAGTACAAAAGAAGTTATCAAACTTAAAACTACTATGAAAAAACTAACATAGTGGTAGAAACTCTAATTTAGACAATTAGTAATGATTTAATGAAATTTTAGTAAATTAGCTTGGATGAAAGTGATTAGAAGTGTTAGTTAGTTAGTTAGTTGGGGGAAAAGGTCGAATTAGGGTTAAGAGCTCTCTTTCCACTTTCTCTTGGTTGTTTAGTGTGTACTTGTGTTTTTTTGGGGAGTCAAGTGAAAGGAAATGCAACAACAAGTATAAAATTAAGAGGTAGAATGAGTAGTGAGAAAGTTTAGAACAATTTGTCGAGTAGGTTTCACCATTTCATGAGAGAAGATTGGTGAAAAGTGAAAATGGTTTAGGTCAGATGAGAAAGATGTTGGAGAAAGGGGTGCTACTGCAACCAATGGAGAGTGCCAACTTTGACAAGCAACCGTAGGAGCGTGGAAGGTTGGATGGAGCTGAATTTTAGAGGGGAGTTGCACCTTTAAGTGAGATTTTCAATGAGTTTAGTCTTGCTGGATTTAGAGCTGATATGAAGAAATGGTGGTCAATTTTGTGAGAGGTGATGCGCTGCCGCGGGATTTTGAACAACCAACTTTGGTAGGCTATTGCGAGAGTATGGAAAGTTGTATTGAAGTGAATTTTGAAGGATAGGAGCGCCTTGAAGCTATCTTCCAAACTATATAGGTCTTGGTGGATTTAGAGCTGGTACAAAGAAATGGTGGCCAATTTTGTGAGAGGTAGTGTGTTGTTGTGGGATTTTGAAACAACCAACTTTGGGGGGCTATTGCAAGAGTATGGCAAGTTGAAGTGAAGTGAATCCTGGAGGATAGGAGCACCTTGAAGCTAGCTTCCAAACAAGCTAAGTTGTGATGGATTTGGAGCTGATATGAAGAAATGGTGACCAATTCTTTGGAGGAAGGTTGGCTGCCTCTAGGAGGAGGTGCCAATTGAAGATTTTGTGTATGCTTCCCCATTTGTAATTGGACAATTGCAATTTTCATTGCACTTTGTTATAAAACATCTTGTGAAATTGAATGTATGTTCAACTTGATATGTAAATTGCTTTGGGTGAAGAGTCTAAAAAGAATGCATGTCATGGTATGTGTTGGAATGGTAAATTAGGGCCTCTAAAGGCATTTTTGGATAGAATTTCAGTATAGAAACTTGTCCTACATCCTTAAAATGCTTGAGTAGACACATGGAAAGTGTTAAAGAGTATTTGGGAGTGGTTTAAGAGGTTGCCTTTTTTCCACTTAGGCTTAGTTTATTGAAAATTCACTAAAAAAAAAATTGGGAAATCCATTGCTTAGAGGCATTTAGATTAGAGTCCACACACTCTTTTTCGGCCCACTTTGTGGTTGGATTTTACCTCATGGTGAAATTCACTCACACCCTCAAGCAATATCACCTTTGCCGGTCCCTCTTGAAAACGAAACACATTCGATCCAGCCATAGTCATTAAATTTCTGATTTGCCAATTTGAAAGATTATTAACATCAAAAAATTGTTTATCCCGCAGGATTGTATAAGTAATTGTAGAGTCAAGGAATGCATTACAAGACTCACCAATAGAGGTATCCTCAACAATATACAACTCCGCATCTTCAGCTCCAAACGGGTTCATAGATGCATCTATGGTGTGGGCTTCCCGAGTTTGGGCACAGAGTTTCTTATTTTCTTGAAACATTTTGACAAAATATTTCGATGTTCGGCATACATTTGCCAAATGTCCTACTCTGTCATATTTGTGGCAAGAACGCGTCTTTGATGGACGTTTACCATGGTTGTTAGTAGAGGAAGTGGTATTTTTTCTTTGAACATGTTGGTTATCACGGCTATGACTACCTAATTGTTTATGACGATGTTTAAAGCGATGTTTTTGTGTTTTAGGTTTCATAGTTGAAACCTTAACAACATGAGACTCAGAAACAGTAGTCCCAATAGAACGAGCCTCTACATTGCATAGAAGGATCTTGTTTTGCTTTTCAGCAAAAAGTAACAAATATATGAGATCTGAGTGATTCTCAAATTTCATGTTTCGATATTGCTAAACAAGTACAACAGAAACTGGTAGAAATATTGAGAGAATTTTCTCAATCATTTCTTGTTTGGTAATGAATTGACTACATAACTGTAACTGCAATATGATGTGATACTACCACTATTCTAGTATTCTACTATCTGATGTATTCATTGTTAAAAGCAATAAGTGTTGGAAAATCGAATACTCGTAAATGGGTTTAATCGTGGAGAACTTTAAGAAAGAACATCGTTTTTTGATGGTCAAAACGAGATTTGAGCTTCTACCAAAGCTCATTTGATTTTTCTATCTCTAAATATTGATGTTGTAAGGAAGGATCAATATGACCAAGAAGTGAAAAGAGAAATAGTGGCAGTAAAAACAGTGGCACTTACAGTGGGAATAGTGTCAAAAACAATAGTATATGATAACTGCTTAGCAGCTTTGATAGTCCTCGCCCATAATAAATAATTGCTCCTATCAATTGTCAGTTGTGGAAAAAGAAGTGGCTAAAGTTATGATGGCTCAATAGCGGTAGCAGATACTAGAATAGTGGTAGATGTTGCAACGGAAGAGGTTGAAGTAGTCATGATAGAAAGAAAAAAATGTTATATAGAAGAAAATTGGAGAGTTAGGGTTTAATGTGAAATAAAAGATAAAGAAGAAAATTTTCTGTAAAGATAAAGAGAATTGAAATAAAAAATTGAAATATTTTTAAAAAAAAACACCCTATAAAAATAAAGATAAACTATATAGATAAAGATAATGTAAAGAAAAAGAAAAAAAAATTGTAAAAATAAAGATAAACTGAAAAATAAAGATTTTAAAAAAATATGAAAATTAATTTTTTAATGAAGGGGGCGGAAGGACCGGGGAGGCAGGGGAAGGCAGAGAGGAAAGGAGGGGGGAAACTGCAAGCAGGGGGGGAACTACAGACAGGGAGGGGGGATGCAGTCAAGGAGGGGGGGAGCGAAAATCAAAGGGGGAAGCTGCAGACAGGGAGGGAGAAGGAGGGAGGGTTGCGGGAAGTAGGAGGGAGGGTTGCAAGAAGTAGGAGGGAGGGTTGCAGGAAGCAGGAGGGAGCTGCAGGCGGGGAGAGCGGAGGGAGGGCTGCGAGCGCACAGCAAGAGGCCGGGGAAGAAAGAGAGGGCTGTAAGGAAGCTACGGGAAGGAGGGGACGTACAACAGGAAGAAATACAAAAAAAATACAAAATAGAATGAGGCTGCAAAGTTCCCCAAAATTAAAAACTAAACCGGAATCTAAATTAAAAGTGAGAGTTGGAAAGAAAGAACGTGTGATTGTATGGACGCTAGTATGAGAGAGTACTGATAATGTGTTACGAACACAAAACTTAAATAAACCAAAGCACAAAATACCAAAGTATGCAAGAAAAAGTACACACACTAACATTGAAAAATGAAAGTATTTATAAAAAGAGAGAGACGATCAATAGTACTCTCTCCGTATTGGCTAAGAAATATCACCAATTACTTTGTTGACTAGTCCGCCATGTATTATGGGGAGCGTTCACACTACGTTTCTTAATACAAAGAACTCCTTTAAGGCTTCATTTGGATGTCATATGCTCTTGTGGCTTTGATCATTGCCTCAAATTTCTTTAAAAATTGCTAAAAATTGTTAGGGTTATTTGTTCAAATCCTTATCGATGTCAGAATGCTTTGAAATTTATTGGATAGTTTTTTAATTACTAAAAATTCTAATCTAAATTTGATGGAATTTCTATTAATACTTAAATAATTCTTTAAAAATGATCAAATTTGATTATTGCGGTTGACTTTCTAAAAAACCAACTTTTGCAATTACAAAGAATCCAAAATTTTACATATGACCTTTAGAGGTTTGTATACACTAAATACAATTCATATTTTTATTTTGCACTTTCACAAAAAAATGTGCTTATTATTACCTTTTGTTGTATAAGTGAATTGAAAATCTTTTGGTTGGTATGAAATCTCGACAAATTGATAGTACCATTGGGCTTTTGGATTGCTTTAATTTTAAAATACCTCTCTTTTGTCTTCAATTTTCCCTTCCTTCATGTTGTTTACATTTGAATTCTACAAATTTTTTTTTAATTTTCTCTTTTTTTTTGGAATGATTGATAACTTTTATTTAATCTATCATAAAGGTGAAGAATGAGCATTTCTAAATCTAAAGGTGGATTGACAATGTGTAGAATATTGAAACTTTTATTTTAACCAAACTTTTGTCTTGTATATCATCACAAAGTTCCCATGTCACGATTTGTCAATATTAATCATACGATTATCGTTGGGCATTGTTTTCATGTTACATTCATTCATTTGGAAATATTGTTACAATACGAAATTGCCTTTTATGATTAGAGTGCAGTTTAGGCATATCATTCATATTTGAGTTTGAAATGTTAAAGTTACACGATAACTATACTTAACAAAATATGCATGATTTCAGTGGTTTAGTAATGGGCTACTAACTTCGTGCAACATTTGTACTTATTTAAGACATATGAAGTTAGTGCAATAATCATACAACATCAAATCCATGCATAGTTATTGCACTAACATTGCATTTTTTTATCTTTTACAATTTTAGTACTAAGTCAATTGAAAAGCAGGAATTGTATTCAAAGAAAAAATTCAGACCTCATTTAAGCATAGTAGAAGAATTTTTCTTGAAAAACTTTGAACTAAGGAAAGTTGTGAAATTGATCCATACTTCATCTCCAAAAATCCGTTTGACATTTTAAGTCTCTAATCAAAAGTTATAGACAAATTTTAGAGAGGCGTTGGAAGGGAATTTTTTTTGACAATTTCTAATGCTTCTCTGAAATTTGTTCATAACTTTTTATTGAAGACTTGAAATGTCAAACGAATTTTTGTAGATGAAACATGGCTTAATTTACCACCTTTTCTTAGTTCAAAGTTTTTCAAAAAAAGTTACTCTACTATGCCTAAATGAGGTCTGAAATTATGATTTTAACACAATTCCTGCATTTTCAAGTGAACAATGAGTGGTCAACCAAGCCTCTCATCTTTAAGTTATTCCATTTGTTTTGAGTGGTCATGACAAACAATGAATTTCAATATAAAAAGAACCTCTCCACTCTCTGATCTCACCAAGTGCCATTGAAGTGAATCTATCATCACATTATCAAGTTTCTTGTCAGCCTCGTCATAGATTTAATTCAAACATTTGGTGCAGTTGTACATTTCTATCACTACATCATCAAGTTTCTTGTTGGTCTAGTCATAGATTTAGTTCAACATTTGGTGCAATTATACAGATGTAAATTATAATTTATTAGATTATACTAATTAGTTAATAAACAAAATGAAATAAATTTAATTTAAAAAAAAATTATTGCTAATTAGAAAGGTGATCAACAATTACACATTGACAATATTTTTCAAACAGCAATAACATTTAATAAGAGTCACTCCAGTACAAATAGCAATGACGTTATTGTCATGAATTTTTTGTGTATTTCAACGTAGATAAAATACACGACAAAGATAATAGTTTTTTGTGCATAATTTGTGTCATTAGCACACCTGCGATTATCGTATAAAGGTCACATAGTTAATACAGATGAAAAAATAGTGTCACTTCTTTGTAGTAATCGTGTGTATTGTAACGATGCAATAACTTACAAATTAACGTACGCACCCATGAAATAATAGTAACTGCATGGTAATTGCTAACAATTCGTTGGGCCAGAACTTTGAGATGATTGGCAACATTGTAGGTTTGGATTTAATTGCAATCTGAAGAAAGTGTTTTGTTATTGGTCTTTTATATCACTGCAATCTAAACCTTTATTTCTTTTAGAATACCTAATTTATTTAAAGTTGATAGATTGGAGCATTTTATATAGTTTGGGCTTGTAACGACAAAATACTGCTTTAGTAAGTATTTTGGCACTTGCAAATGAACAATATTTTTAAGGATTTCTGTTTGCAAAGTCTAATAATGTAGTACAAAATCAAAGTAAAAAAGAAAAAAGTGACAAATAAGAGACTCACAATAGTCCAAATGCTGGAGTCTACAAATAATAAAATTTTATATAATATTTTCCAAAAAATTGAAAATGGCTAAATCTCCTAAATTAAACAATTTAAATTATTTGAAGAGTGACTCAATTTGTGAAACAATTCATATGAATTGAATTAAAAATAAAAAATTCATCCAAAAAAATCTTGAAAAAAATCTGAGAATCTAAATCATAGTAGAAGTCAAAAGGTGAATTTTTTATGATGAAGGTAAAAAAATGATGAATGAAATTTGATGAATTGTTTGATAGTCAAACCTTATCTAGAAATAATTTTTATCGAGAAGGTCAAAAGTTGAGTGGTTTATCTTTCTTAAAAGATAAAATCATAGACTTCAAGATAAAATTACTTTAACTTAAATGCAATTGTACAATTAGAGGTACAAAAAATAATAACAAATGATCCAAAAAAATTCAAGAAAATTAAAAATATAATTATGGGACAATTTAGAAATAGGATCTTTTAAAAAATATTTTTAGGGTTCCAAAATTAATTTAACTTTAGAAAACAATCTTATAATGAACAAGATAGAGTAGGATGAAGTTTAAAAATTAAATTAGAGCAATTTTGGATGGAAATCGACCAGCTTTGACTAATCTAAGTGAAACTCAAAATTTAGGTAGGAGATTTGGAATAGAAAATATCCCAAAAATCAAAAGTGAATTCTAATAGCTAGAACGTCTAGATAGTTAGAATGTTCAAAAAAAAAAATTTAGAAGTTAGTTTTATAGTCAAATTTCATCTTCAACTATCTTTTATAGAGTTAGCTAAAATTTAGGGCTTTTTTTATTGTAATCTAAAGTTTTGCTTAACTTTCAAAACACAAGAAAATACAAATATAGGGATTCTTTTAGGAAAAAGTTTATACACTCTATCGTTTATGTGACTAATATTATTTTTCAAATACTTAGAATTATATTTTAAACTTGAATATACCTGGTTTTAGACTTGTAATACACTAACACTTTTATTCCCAAAGATTGAAATTTTGTTTATAGTCCTTTATCAATGTATGAGACACAATAAATGTTGTTTTAGTTCTGCTTAGGATTCTACAAAGAGGGCAAATAGTCTAGGCAATAAGTTAGGTTGGACAAATTGTCTTATGCAATGAGTGCTCTAAGAACTAATTAATTCAAAGATAATACTTTAAAAATAATACACATATTTCATTAATTATTATTTTTTATGTAAATAGGTCAAATTGTTCGATCAATCTATAACTATCACGTTCAATGCAAAAATGCCTAGCGATTCCGTAAATGATGTCAAATTGTTCTAGTATGCAAAGTATGATGAGTTTAGGTTTTATACCCAAATTTTGTCATTCTCTTTAAGCTTTTCTTCAACATTTTTAAGTCAAATGATTAGGTCAAATTGTCTAATTCTCACAAATTGTTAACTTTCAAACTCTTAACACCACATATGCAATCAATTTTTCATACTTTCAACCTCTTAATACTTAAACAATTTCTCAACTTCACAGGTTCAAACTTTTGCAACAATTTCTCACAATAAGTTTGAATTTCACAATAATACCAAAGCTATTGCTATCATTGGAATCACCCTCAGTAAATTTTTCAATTAAATTTTTATATCCTCACAGCATTTAGTCCTCGCACCAGCACTTAATTTTTCACCACACATTTAAGAAACCAAAATCATATTCAAACAAATATAGCTAATGAAACACTAACAATATGAATTTTACAAATAAAATCAGGAATTGCACAAAATTAGATATATTATATATATGAATACAAAGCCTTACAAATAGGTCATGTAACAAATTTAATAAATTTTATTTTTCTTGATCTATAAATAAGCTTTCCTTAAAAAGGTCACAACATTTCTTAAAAATGTGTGTCTTCTCAATTTTACTATTTATTTATTTTTATTTATTATTAAAAAAATTTAATTTTAATTTTAATCTCTATTCATAAGATAAATTTATAACCCCTTATAGGTTCCCTAGGCTAATTTTAAGATATTTGCATTTTAATTTCAAATTATACCTTACTAGCTTTTGAATGTCATAGAAAAAAAATTGTTATTTTAAGCGAAATTTCTACATTACATTTATTATTTTAGAAAGGTCAAAACAAATTTTATAATTTAGGCTACTTAACTTTTTTGCTTGACTAACCCCTATTAGTCTATAATTTTAGTGGTTGTAGCTAAAATCAACCATAATTACTAATTCATTTAGATTTGGTTAACATTTACTACGAAGATGTTCAAAGTAGAAACAAACTACAAAAATTCACTACTTAGAAGATGTAACAAGATTACATGTTGTAAACTCCCATTATGATTTTTTATATCATAAAGACACTTAAAATTGGTTTGTGCATGCTTTATTTTTAAATTGGGAATAATGCATCAATACCATACTAATGAAGTACATGCATATGTAAGCTAAAAATTTACAAAGAGTGATTTAATATACCTTATGATTAAGTTTTACTTTAAATTGTAGAGTGATGATAATTTCAAGTCTTAGATATGGAAAGATATTCACTTTGAAAAAACTAGCTATAACATTATAAGCATTCTCCTATTAGTACTTAATCATCAAAAGGTGCCATTTCATTCTTCCTAATGTATTTTCTAATATACAATTAGCAATTACTTTCAAACTTTTATCCGTTTATAATCTTATGACATTTTCATCTTATAATTTTATGGTCTTTTGGCCCAATGATTTAATAGCCTAATGAACTTATAGTCTTGTGATCTTATAGTCCTATTGTCTTGTGGTTTTGTAAAAGAATACACAATTATAATGTTCAATCGCTCTTTTATAACTTATTATCTATAATAACTATCATCTTAGTACAAAAAATACAAACTTTCAATTAAAATATTTCAAATGAATGACTAAATCATACTTAAAAAACTATTGCATTTACAAAACTATAGCTTTTGTTTGTACTTGTTTTGAGTCTTGTACCAACTTTAACATAGTTTTGATGAAGTTTTAAGTTTTATACTAATCCTAAAAATATCTTTCACTATACTTTGGTGATGTCGCTTTAGGAGGCTTCTAATGTCTACTTTGGTTGTTAATTTAACAATAAGAATTAATGAACAAAAAATTATTAAAACGATCAATATGGGATTTCAATCAACAAAAAATTGTTAAATTTTTGTTGATTTAAATATCATTTTCTAATAGTATTCAATTGAATCCAATTCCAATTTGTGAAACTTTGAAGAACTTTGTTAACTTTGTCTTTTTACTAAACAAGTCATTTACTATGTCAACTCTCGTACTACATGAATCATTTTGTTAAAGACGTGTCTCATTTATGTATGAAGTTGGTAAACATGTGTAATTAGTGCCAATATTAGTTTTTAAATGACCATTGATTGAAGATCTTTAAAGGATAGCAGATAATAAGACATAAGATTATTATTATGATAATGTATCGGAATTAAGGCTAATATAAGATCATCTATTTTTCTTATTATACTTTCATTTTTTTATTAATGATTTATATAAGAGCACGTAGAACTTGAACGGATAGCATTTTTACTTATAAGTAAGGAATTAGGAACAATAAGTACAAAATTTTGAAATAGTTAACATTCGGAAGGTAAAGACGTAATGAAGGCTTGATGAAATTGTAAGACAGAAATTGAAAAATATCAGATTCAGAGAGTTTATGATTTTAGGTTCTAGCCTAAGGGACTAGAAAATTAGAGAATAATTACAGGGGACGGTCTGGAACCTGTCTTTCCTAAGAAAGTTGGACAGCCAATGGATACTTAAATCCACCGCCACGCTATCGTATTGTAAATACATTCGTTGTATAGAATGTGTGTATATTATACGTTTTAAAAGATTGTTGATTTGGAGGAGAAACTTACTAGTGACGCTTCCGTTAGTTTCAAGATGACGCTTGTTAGTGATGAAATTGTTTATAAGGTGAAAGCCTTAAACAAACTTCATCAATTTGATGTATTCTTTCAAGTTTTTTTAAAAATTTGTATTTGTATTTGGAGTTCGATTGTAAAATATCGAATTGGAAGGTTTTTATGGAGTCACAAGATGTAAAGCTTGAACCGGAGTCGAAATTAAAACTTTCCTTGTTACAGTTGCTTAGTCAATCATTTCAGTCGACAATTTTTAAACTATTGTCTACCTATTTCATAAATGAGGCCGGACCTTCTTGTCTGTTGAAGAAACCTCGTTTGGACCGTTGTTGGCATGGAAATTTTGATTAAGATGCCCTTGTTTTGATGATTCTACTTCAAATAAGATGTGTTGAACCTGATACACATGATGTGACATTCGAGGCAAGCTACAAGGGCATGAATGAAGACCAGTATTTTTATATGATGAGGCTAGACAGAGAAAGCACTAGCCATCAACGTTGGTTGAAAGGGCTAGTGAATCCTTTAACCAAGGCTGAATGTGCAGATTGCGTGGCGAATACAATCAGGCGCATCTTCAAGTTCTTGCAGATGGAGAACTCTTCATTGACTTCAGTTTTTACCTCTACTGGATGATAGTTGGAGTTTAATATGATATACAAGTGTTGGTAGTTCATTTGGCTGTTAAAAATAAAAGAATGGGAGTTTAAAAATAGTCTACTTCTTAGTTGACCTTTGAGGTTTGTTGACCTTCAAGGTTCATTGACCTTAGAAAAAAATGAATAGGGACTTATTTTTAGGTATTTTCCTTGAGTCAATGGTTGTTTTGGAGCCCATGTGTGGTGTTCATCATCTACTCCTACTTTTTTTAGGGCTCTAGAGAGTAGATAGGCATTTTCTTGCTCCTTCAAGTCGGGCTTGTGTGGGAAAAAGTCTATCTAGTTGTTTTGGGGTTTGAACTCAAAGATACATGTGTGTAGTAAGTCGAAACTTTGTTCGGTGATAACTTCTGTTGTATCAACAATATCGCAATGAAAATTTGAGGTTTTTTATTTATGTTTTTGTGCTTCTATAGACACCTTTCTTGCTTGATTTGGATTTGTGAGTAAGGAGTTACAAGCATGTGAGTGGAGGAGGGTCTATTGCCACTCGACGAAAAAGAGCGGAGATTCGAGCGACCACTTAAGTTTGTAGCTTTTGCCTCTTTTTTTGAAATTTTTAGGCATTAGAAAGATTTTTTTTAGCTTTCTATAGATTCATGATTCACAGCATTTGAAGTTGTGACTCAAGAATTATGGGTTGTTGAGTGACAAGGAGTCTGCTACCTTTCAAAAGAGAAGGCTGAGATTTTATTTATCCATAACTTTTGAAAAGTAGTTTGGAATGCTTTGAAACTCAAGGAGAAGTTAGTTTGTAATCTTAGCTTTTTAAGTAACTATAACACTTGTGAAATGAGCAAAAAGTGAAGGAGATATAGGAATTTGAATTAGGAGGGGTCTGTTGCTACTACAAGAGATTGCAACCCTAGATGACAAGCATTTGACAAAATTTTGCTCGAATTGACAGCAATCACTTTTAACAACCTTATTTTGTCAATTAAGACAGACCTGTCAATTTTTTGTCAACTTTATCAACAGAATCCACAAAACCCAAGGAATCCAAAACCCTAGTCAAACAACAAACCATAGAGTACCACTTAAGCAAATACAACTAGTGATCAAGCCATTTAAGCATCCAATAAGTACCAACACTCACTTGTCAAGAATACGAGTGTTGACTAATATATACAAGGCAGAAGAACATTTACCAATACAAATGGAAAAAATGTGTTAGGAGAGGAGGAGAATCAAGTAAATTTCGAAATTATTTAAAAATTAAATTTTCAGACCGGCTTTAGGCATAGTAAATTAATTTTTTTCAAATTTTTTTTAACTAAGATTAGTTGGAAAATCAAATGAAGTTCCACCTCCAAAAATCCGTTTGAGATTTCAGGTCTCCAATAAAAAGTTATGGATAAATTCCAGACCGGGTGTTTGAAAAGTTTGAAATTCACTTCAAACACCCGATCTGAAATTTGTCTATAACTTTTTATTGGAGACCTGAAATCTCAAACGGATTTTTGGAGGTGGAACTTCATTTGATTTTCCAACTAATTTTAGTTAAAAGTTTTTTGAAAAAAAACTAATTTACTATGCCTAAATCCGGTCTGAAAATCTAGTTTTTAAATAATTTCGGAATTCACTTGGTTCTCCTCCTCCTCCCCCCTTAACACACTTATCCCATATGTATTGGTAATATTTTACTGCCTTGTATATATTAGCCAACACTCGTGTTCTTTGACATGTGTGTGTTGGTACTTGTTGGGTGCTTAAATGGCTTGATCACTTGTTGTATTTGCTTAGGTGGTTTTGTAAAGTTGTTATTTGCTTAGGTGGTTGTGCCATGTGGGCTGTTTGTTGAGGTGACTATGCTATGTAGGTGGGCGTGCTTACTCGGCAATTTTCTATACTTAATTTTGACATGGCATATGCCATGTGGTAGCCTCTAAGTAGTCAAATCCTCTATGTGTAATTTAAAATTTTGAAGTTATAAAATGTCCGAATTGACATAATTTTGTCATGTGATTGACATAATTTTGTCAATGGAGTTACAAAATCTTGTCAAACAGGTCCAAATTAACTTGAATCAGCCCCTTCTAATTGACAAAAGAATTGACAAAATTTTGTCACTTTTTTGTCAATTCGACCACAATTCTCCTTGTAGTGTGCCTTTCAATAGAGAAGGCCAAGACTTTGATTGTACATAATTTTTGGACAGTATATTTGTTTGATTTGAAATTTAGAGAGGTATTATATTATCCCATTAGCTTTCCAAATTGCTATCACACTTAGCATTTAGAGTTGGGAGCCGTATTTGGCAGTAGTTTGAAGAACGTAGCTACATTAGGGCTAAATTAGAACTTCATTTCCATTTTCTTAAAGACTTTGGGGGTTTGGAGAATTGAGATTTTAAAGAGATGAAGACATGAAGACTTGAAGAACGAAGAAACGTGTGTTGTGGCATGTGGCTTGTCATTCCTAACCGATTTTGGAGACTCGATGTCTTTTATTGTTACTCTTAGCCGGTTTTGAAGGCTTGTTGTTTTTCGTTTTCTGCAGTGTAAACCATTTGCGAGCCATGGTTATCCAGTAAGCGCTCCATTTAGTGTTTGTGGCGACAAAGTGGATTAATGGTCTACATGGTTAATCTTTTATGTTGTTCACACTAGTGAAAGGCGCTTCTAGGTCACCGTGGATTTGAAGTTTAGAAGCCCATCATTCGGACGGTCACTCGTGTTGGCTATCCCATTTTACCCATTTGCGACATTGTTTCTTATCACCCACCTTTACCTTTGGCCCTTTAGAGTCGCATCGGAATATACCAACGAAGAGAAGATTGAAGAGTAAAGAATAAAGATAAAAAAATTGAAGTCCATAAATCGAAGATTCAATTGAACTCCTTAGCAAACTATTCCCAGTTGCAGCTAGATACTTTATATATTTCCAAAACGCGCTCTTCTCTATCTGACATTTGGTGCTTCTATTGAGAAAGCTCGGGGCAACTAGTGAGGTTTTGCTATGGGGGACATTAGGGGACTCTCGGTACAGTTGGAGGAGGTACCGAGAAAATCCAAGTGCTTATGGAGGATCTCTTAGGAGCATTGGCTCTAGGAGTGAGAAGGGCCAGCTTTTCACATTCGTCAAAGGCCGGAGAAGAGACCCTCTACTGTTCATCCTAGAAATTGACCACTTTCAAAGAAAATGTGGGGAGATCCAAGTGGTACTAAGAAAGGCAAAGAAAAGGAATCTTTTGACCAAACCAAGGCCAAAGGACCGACCTATAAACTACAGTCTCACATTGGATCTTCCATTGATATGAAAGGAGTTTGGGAAGAAAGGATTCTTGATGCCAAGATTGAGTTTGCTTTAAGGAAAGTTCTTGGGATTGCCAAGAAAGACTTCCATGAGTTGATCATTGATGTCATTAAGAAAAAAAGACAGATGACGGCTGAGACAGTCATGACAGTTGCTTTAGATACTTGTATGTCTAAAGATGAGATTAGAGAAGTGTTTACTTTAATGAGATTGTAATGTATTAAGACAATGTTTATTACAATGAGATTTTATGATTCGGGGAGAAAAAATTTACTGATGACACTTTTAGTAGCTTCAAGGTGACGCTTGTAACAGACAATGAATGATATAAAGAGTTCAACCTTGAATTAACTTCATTAATTCGAGTTACTCTTCTTGAATCTACAAAGATTGTGATTCATTGTGGAGTTTGATTTTTAAATGTCGAATTGGGGGGGTTTTATGGAGTCGCAAGATCCCGAGTCTCAACTAGAAGCAGAACTAGAGCTTTCTTTATCTCAATTGCCGAATCAACCAATCCAATCAATGTCAACAATATCGCGGCAAGTTTGTCCATGAAAGGAAGGTAGACCTTCTCGGCCATTGAAACAATCTCGTGTGAAGCAGCGTTGACATAACAATCTTAAAAAAGATGCCCGTGCTTTGGTGATTCTACTCCAAGTTGGTTGTGTTGAACTAAGCACTCAAGATGTGACTTTCGAGAGTAGTTTTGAGGAACTTCATGAAGAGCAGTACTATTGCATGGTTAGGCCGATTAGAGGAAGTCCTAGCCATCAACGTTGGTTGAAAGGGCCAATGAATCCTTTAACAAAGGCCAAATGTGTAGACTATGTAGTTGCTATCGTCCGATGTATTTTGAAGTTTTTGCAAATGGAATAGTATTCTTTTTTTACTTCAATTTTTGCCTTTGTTTGGCTTTTATTTTAGTATAGTAATCATTTCATATTTAATAGCTCATCTATATGTTTAAAATAAAAGGATAGAGGTTTAAACGAGATTTACTTACTAAAATTTACCTTTGGTGGTAATTTTGGTCTTTGGAGGTGAGATGAACCTTTTAGAAGTTTTTTCCTATGACTATTGAAGGTTTAGAGATCCATGTTGATTGTGCATGGATTACCCCCCCCTACTCTAAGATTTATTTGGTAGGTAGATCTTATTTTTCCTTTGCTTAGTCGGATTTGTATGTAGGAAAAAGAAATAAGAGACCTATGACTTCGAGAAGTCATAACTTTTGATGTATTTTGAGTTTTGCAATGAAATTTTGAGAGTTTACTTCTGAAAAATTTTGTGTTTTCAAAAAGACTATTTTTGCTTGATTTGAAATTGTGAGTGAAAAGTTATAAGCGAATGAGTGGAAAGAGGTCTACTGCCATCCAATTGAAGAGGGGTAGAGATTCAAGCAACCATTGTGACTTGTAGTTTTCACCTTTTTCTTTGAAATTTGGAAAAATTAGAATAGTCTTCTTTAGCTTTCTAAAGACTCATTTCTCAAGGTATTTGAAACATTTTAGAGAAAAATATGAGAGTTTGAGTGAAGAAAGGTTTAATACCTTTCTATTTGGAGAATTTGGGTGAGGTTTAGAGGTGGATGCATTTCATGCATCTTATTTGCTTTCATTTTCTTACTTAAGTATTGTTTGAGGAAGAAGATCTAATGTGGAATATTTGATTTTTGTCTTGGTACCTTCTCCCGTGGCGGACTTTGTCCCATTTTGTGTTCGCGGATAGGTGCTTTCAAATTTTAGTTATATCATAGTAGTGAGGTCGGGTTAATGGTCGGCGAGACCATTGAGTGTACACCAAATGGACGGTGCTAGTTTCCCTTTGTGGTGAGGCTGGAGTGATGAATAACAAATCATAAGATTTGGTGTTAATGCAAATGCAGGTGTAGGTTGCCCTTACCCTACTGATAGTTACAGGTACCCAAGTAGACATCAAAACTACTTGGAAGTGTTTGGATTTAAGGCTTTGAGCTGGTTGTAGATACCAACGAGACTTGTAAGCCTAATCGGCGTTGGATACTATTAAATGTCTCGGATCTTGAGTGCAAATAGGGTTGTTAGTTTAGACTGAATTGTGTTTTGGGAACAAGATTGAGTTTAGAAAACCTTATTTCCTTCTCCTTCTTCTAATCTCATCATTCTCAGTTGCAACTAGATACCCTGTGTATTTCTGAAGCAACCCCTTCTCACCCCGACACCGAATGGTCATTGCAAAGATCCTCTCTAATTAGAATAACTAAAAACTACTAGAGGAAGACTTGGCTAGAATAGGGTGTTTAGAATTTATACAGATGATGTGGAGTCTTAAGAGGAAGATTTGGCTAGAATAGGGTGTTTAGGATTTATACAGATGACGTAGAGTCTTAAGAGTGAGGAAATGATTCAAGAACTCATTGAGGGAGTTTTAAATCAGTATAAGAGGACAATGAGGGGTCGATTTGTAACTTAGACTACGGATATAAAGGCGGAGCTTTATGAATTTGTAAAAACTGGATACGGATTCATTTCTTAGATAAACAAGTATGTCAATGGGAAGTTCCAAAACCTGGCTCATCAATAGTCCGCCCTCATTTTTCTTCAACAAGGACATCATGGCCTTTACTAATTTACTTTGGCCTTGTATTTCATCCAAAAATACTCTGATGTTAATTGCATCAACGGGGGTTTTCCAACTAGTCACCTTACGAATGGCTTGAGCTCTCCTACGTAAAACTTCAACAAATGGAGCTTGAGAAGTCTCAACTGAATGTTGATCAACCTCTACATGGAATGATGTAACACCCTTTCCACATGAAGAACTAGATCTTCTCATTTTGTCTTCAATGATTTTCTTCATTCTTCCTTTGTCAAAGTTAGTATTCAAAGGTAAATTTGTAGATGCATCATGTATCTTTCCGTCTTTGAAGACAACTGTGCTATCTTTAAAAGCCTCATCATATTGTTTACAACCTCGAAGGCTGTGACTCTCTTCTTAAGAAAGCAATGTAATCACAATTCATTTTCGAATTGCAATGAGGACATGTGGAGTTGGTGAAGGAGCTGGTAGTCTCCAGAGAGAAACATAGGGTTACTTAGGCTTTAGAGTTTAGGCTCCGCTGAACGTGAGGGTTGCAATTAGGAGCCCCATTTTGAAATGATTTTAAGCGTTTCGTGGATTGCAACTCGTAGGTGTTTCAAGGAGAACAAAAAGTCCATAGCTCGCACAGCAATACAATTAAACCCCACGTCATCACATACAAACCTCATTGGTCTGTGGTCTCTGTAAAATAAATGATGCCTCAAATTCAGTGCTGATTTAAAATTGAAAAGGCCTGGCACCTTCAAGCTTGTGGCCATAGCATTTGCTAATTAAGAAACTCGTAGGTATTTCTAGGAGAAGAAGAAGTCCACAGCTAGCACAACCACACAATTAAACCCCACGTCATCATATACAAACCTCATTAGTCTATAGTCTTTGTAAAATAAATGGTGCCTCAAATTCAGTGCTGCTTTGAAATTGAAAAGACCTGGCACCTTCAAGCTTGTGGCCAAAGTTTTGCTAATTAAGAAACTCGTAGGTGTTTCAAGGAGAACAAAAAGTCCATAGCTGGCACAACCACACAATTAAATACCTCGTAATCACATACAAACTTCATTGGTCTGTGGTCTCTGTAAAATAATTGCAATCATTGGTTATGTATTACTTAGTCTAATGACTCATACAATCCTTTATATTGAGGCTTTTTTTTAAATATTGGTAAAGATTTGGTTTACAAATTGCACTTGCAACTTCATAAGGACTTCATTGTATTTGCCAATTGACTTCAGAAATGTACATGATCTGGTAGATGGAGGAGTCACCAATTAATCTGTCACAGCCAGAGGAAGTTCATTCAACTCCACCTACCAGTGAAAGAGATCAACCAGAAATTGGCACTCAAGAAGAAGGAGATATTGAAGTGAATGATGTTGAGGAGGAAGAGGAGAAGGAGTTGCTCGAAGATGAACTTCGACGGCTGCAGAAGGTAGACTCCGTGGCTACCATTGAGAGTTTGAGGATGAGGCCTCAAAAGTACTCACGAATGCGCATACCTTTGTGCAGATTGGTACCCATGCTAATGGTCAGACCCACCCTCTCTTGTGATCTTGTAAAACTTGAACAAAAGTTTGTTTACGGATATAGGGATGGAGCCGCAGTTTTTTATGTGTCCACAACAAATGAGGCGGGGGAGTCTTCAGAATTCTCAAGAGATGAAATAGATGCCTGGGGTCCTTTGTGGAAATCAGAAAATGACATCTTCAACGATTACTTAGATTCTGTACTAGAGTTGAGTCACTTGAAGAACTGTAGGTTTTTTGTCTGTGACGGAAATCACCGTCGCCTGGCATGGATGAATCATATCTCGAGGCTGCATGTAGCAGATCGGGTTTGGCACATTTCAGTGGACACCATCATTTTGGACACAAGAGGGAGAATAGAGCTTGTCATGCAGATTATACATGACATCAACAAGTAACTAAGAAACTCGTAGGTGTTTCAAAGAGAACAAAATGTCCACAGCTGGTACAACAACACAATTAAACCCCATGTGAGCACATACAAACCTCATCGATATATGGTCTTTATAAAATAAATGGTGTCTCAAATTCAGTGCTGATTTAAAATTGAAAAGGCCTAGCACCTTCAAGCTTGTGGCCATAGCACTTGCTAATTAAGATACTCGTAGGTGTTTCAAAGAGAACAAAAAGTCCACAGCTGGCACAACAACACAATTAAACCCCACGTCATCGCATACAAACGTTATTGGTCTGTGGTCTTTGTAAAATAAATGGTATATCACCAATGACTAAGTAATACATTAGTCATTCATACTAAGCACCAGAATGTTATCTACTTCCAATTTCAATCAACTTCTACACTAGCATCCAAGTCAGAACTGAAGTGGATGAGGACAATTTCATGCCTACTCAAACTAGAGCTGCAAGCAGAATCTCTAGTATCCCCTACTAGTGGAGTAAGTAGACTAGAAATGGAGATTGATGTTTGACAATTAGAACTACTGTATTCAGTCTCAGAACTCTCAAGAGAGAACACTGGTTGTTTTCATTTCCTTTTGTTGGGGTCATTGAACCTACTGCAACGAGGCTCTTCTAATTCATCAGCTGCTCGATCACAAGCATCAAGAATGTCTCTAAGGCTTACCAAGTCATTGTCTTCATGAGGTAATGACTGGCTGCCGATGTTGGCGTTCTTATCTGTAAGAGTCCTAAAGCTTGAAGTGCCCGCATCATCTACAATGCGGATTGCCACATTGGTCGCCAACGGTAAAGGTGCCTGCTCGTTGAGATTCTCATCTGTATGCATCTGCAGAAGCATTATAATAATGAAGTAGGTCAATGTCAATGAAAATGAATTAAAATATTTTATAATAAATAGGAAGAATAAATGAATAACAAGTAGGAAGAAAGAATCAGTATTAAGAAAAGAATGTGTTATTCCAAAATTTATTGACTTTATTTAGTAAAATTAAATTGCAAAATTGCTTCCTAGAACTTTCCATATACAATAAATTAATATAAAATTGACAATTCCTAAATGAACTATTTAGATTTGAAATTTTTCTGACAACATAAGCTGCTCTACAGATGAAAATGAAAATTCCATCATTCCCTAAGCCATTTTATTATTTGCAAGACCAAGAATAGGGGTACAATAAGATACCTCCACAAATGACGTCGGATCTGATAGCCTTACCCACTGTACATTGCTGTACCCCCATTATTGGTCTTATTGACCAAATGTGATTGTCTATTTGCATTGACCACCCTTACAACTTGGAATTGAAATCCTCATAAGCACAATTAGAATAAGCAAAAATGACGAAAATCTTTCATTTTTGAAATTTTATTATTTTAGTTACAATTTTGTTACACTGATCATTCTTCAGACATTTGTTAGAATTATTCCTTCCATTTTAAAAATACCTGAATTTGAAATACCAAATATTCATAAATTCTGTAATTATGACCAAAATACCAAACAGTCTGAAAAAATGAAGAACAACTATGGAAGTCGAAGTCTACTAAGTATTTTGGCCGGTT
Source organism: Climacium dendroides (assembly GCA_950106755.1). Lineage (NCBI taxonomy): Eukaryota > Viridiplantae > Streptophyta > Bryopsida > Hypnales > Climaciaceae > Climacium > Climacium dendroides. Next base: position 25,234,606 of record OX467087.1, on the reverse strand, counting down.
GCAAACAGTCCTAGATTAACCATGAGACTTTTGACAACAAGACAAGAAATAGGGATAGCGTGAGCTATCCCAGGGAACCTTGTCGGACCTGACAGGGTTCATTGGGGTAGCTCACGCTACTCCTGTTTCTTGTCTTGCTACTACTTCTTTATGCCGACTTCACACGTCCTCTTCGGTAACGGCTTGAAGTTCCTTCTGTGCAAGCCTAACCAAGTACATGAAGAGTTCACATTTTCTATTTTATTCTTGCCTCCTTGAATCTACACGGACTTGTGCGCAGTAACTTCAACATGCCATTACCGGAATCCCGAATTGGTTCTTCACCTATCTGAGCGTCTGCAAAGATCGACTATATCATGCATAAGGATGATTTCCTGCCGTCTACAGTCTAGTAGGACTGAAAAGTGGGGTATCGCAAGGTACCCCGAGGAGCACCATCGGATCCGACAGGGTTCCCCGAGGTACCTTGCGGTACCCCAATTTTTAGTCATGCTCCTAATTCAAACTCCGGTTTCCTCACAATTGAATGGGTTCGTCATTGCCAAATTTCTAGAGGCTTGTAGTGGGGTTCACTGATCCAGGAGACTTGGGTCATTGGTCATGTATGAGTCTTCTTCATCACATCAGATACATCTCTTTGTAAATGTTCTTGTATTATCAAACGATTGAATACTTCGTGACTTCTTCAACTCACTCATTTCCACCTTCAAATCTCGGATACCCTTAATAAGCTCATCAAGAGTATTTTCTTCAATTGTTTTGGTAGTCTTTAAAGTTGATGGCTTAGGTGTAGGAACAAATGATTTCTTAGGAGCCCTTGCAGTAGGTGCTTTTCTTCCACTTGTAGAGTTTTTCGTCTAGATCTCAATTTTTGTTGTTTTGTGAGTAGGATAATTGCTTATTCAATTGTCCTTCAATCATTGGTGAAACCTCCTTCGATAGCTCGGTCACCAAGAAGTAAAAGAAGTTTGTCTCTTAAGTTATCATCAGTTGCTTGTAGAAACAACTCTATCTTCCTACTATCAAGAAGATGTCTCTCTGCCAAAGGTAGTTGTTTGTATTTCTTCTCAAAATCTTAAAACAACTCATTTGGGCCCATATTATCTCTTGGACATTGCTCAATCCAATCAAGGAAAGTTCTTTTAGTCATCTGCTCTGCATCTTCTTCATTCTGCAATCTTTCTTCAAACAATAATCATGTGATTGCATTTGCATCACCTCAAATTTCTTTCACCCTTTGTCGAATCTCAAGTACAACAGCCAAGCTGAAGGTCTGAATCATCTGGTTTTGAGAAATCTAATGTACTTCCATCTCACAAACATAAGCTCTTATGTACTTCATAATGTTTTTTCCATCAAATTTCCCCATCTTATCGACAACACCCTTTAGAGCCTTTGTAACATCATGACCGCTAAGATGAGATCTATGCTGCTCCATCAATATCATCAAAGCATCAAATATGATGTCTATGTTACTTTGGGAACTTATAGGGACCCCACCAGTGTCTTTCAACGTCCTAAGCTCAAACTAGTTGTTCCAAAGCTCAAACTAGTTATTCCAATGCTCTCTCAGTGGAAGCACCAAATGTTGTGTAGAGAGCGGTTTGCTTTGGGAAATCACAAGGCAATTAGATATGGCTTAGGAATAAAAGATTTTGTAGGACAACAAAATTTATTGTCGTTCGTGAATCTTTGAACTTGATCTTCAAATTTTGTATACGATCGTCGAATCTTCTAGTCTTTAATTTTCAAACTCTTCCCCGTTGGCCTATCCTATGGTGGCTCTATAAGGATAAAGATAAGGATAAGGTGATAAGAATCCACGGCTTCAGATAGGTAAAATGGGACGGCCAAAACACGAGTTGACCGTCTGAAGGATTGGCTTTTCAACTTCAAATTCACGGTAACCAAGAAGCGCCTTTCATTAGTGGGAACAACAAATAAAATCGACCATATGGGTGATCAATTCTACTTCGTCGCTACAAACACAAAATGGGGCTAATACTAGATACCCACAAAGCCCACAATTGGTTTATGATGCTGAAAAGAAAACAACAAGCCTCCAAAATTGGCTAGGAATAACAATGGAAAACAACGAGCCTCCAAATTTGGCTAGAAATAACAAGCTACAAGCCACAACACATGAATCTTCAATTTTCATGTCTTCAAATTTCAACTTGAACTTCAAATCTTCACTTCAAAACTTCACCCCAACTCCAAATTTAAAGCTAAACTTTGAATGAACACCATTGCTATTTCACAACTTCAAATGGAATGAGTGATAGTTCTCTGGAAATCTAATACAATTTTCTACACTTAATTTCAATTTCAATTCATTCTAATACTTTGACCAATTTCTATGGCCGTCCAAAGTTTCGGCCTTTAAAAGTGAGGGCAAAAGATCCTTCTTCATTCCTACACTCACAACTCATTCATAAATGCTTCAATCACATTGAATGTGTTAAGAAATGTAGTTTTTAGTGTGAACGCTCACCATAATGTTGAGTGACACGTGTCATGAGGATTAGCAGGGTTGTCTCGGACGTACGTCCATCACGAAATCGCGTCCAAAATCCGGACGTCTGGACGTCCGTCGTCCAAGCGTCATGGACGCGGCCGGACTGTGGTCGGTCGGCGTCCAGCGGTTGGTCGGTCGGGTGGCCGACGGAGCGGTCGGGGGGATGTCCGACGGAGCGGTCGGTCGGACCAACGTCGCAGCGGTCGGTTGGACCGCCAGTCCGCAAGTTCGGGAGCGGACGGACCGTCCGATTGAACGCCGTCCGCAGGTTCAGGGTAGGTTCGCGTCGTCCGGGGTAGATTCGAGAAGACAAGTTTTAGGTTTGGGCGCGGACGGCTATATGAGGGGACGGCCAAGGCATTTTTCCTCACTTCAACTCTCCTCCTTGGGAAACAACACCACATCGGATGTGCTACTGTTGCCTCACCGCGCCAGTTGCTCCTATGTGGTAGAGAGTTGGGGTCATACATCTTTGATTACACCGGAGGGGTTTTGAATCGGTCATTTACACACGGTTGAAGAGAAGAATCAAGGCATCAAGTAGCTATGGAAGAAAAGGGCAGCATTAAAGGTGAAAGCAGCAAGAGATCGAAACAAAAAGGAGCTCGTCACGAGCTCCGTCTTGACATTTTAAAGGATGAGAACATTTTAGCAGAGCCTGAGTGGGAGAAGGTGGTCGATGAATACTGGACTTCCAAGTTGTGCAAGAAATATGTGAAGATGTATCACATTGGGAAGTTGTGGCCTGAAGAATTACATGCTGGTCACACTCAGGAGTTTTCTTTTAAACCCGCAAGTTGTCTCAACCCTCATTTTGTCCATCGTTCCGTAGAGGTGTGGCGGGCTCTCTTCGGGGACAAATCAATGAGCAAGGGTAGAATTAACTACACCATAGCAAGCATGGTGTATACAGAATTGAAGTTGGCTCACAAAGTGGATTGCAGTACGTACCCCGGGACAGTAGAAACACCGCTTGTGCTTCCTGATGGCCAGAAAGATATTCCCGATACGTTTGTTTCAAAGGGACAACTTCTTCAAATGGTTGAAGGCAATGCTACTCTACAGCACAACACGGAAGAAAAACGTGTTTCTATTCAAAACAAAGTGCAGAACATGAAAGACAAAGGGGAAAACAAGGAGGAGCGCCCCCTTGAAAGTAGCAAAATGAATGCCACATCAGCGGATCTTACTCTAGGGGGTTCAGTGAGTTTTCTACCTACATTGCAAGCTTCCAACATTCAAGAAGAAACTGTGAAGCGGAAATTCACTAGTTTAGAGTGTACTAGTGATGGGGAAGATGAGACATTGGAATCTATGTTCAAGAGCATAGCAAGTCACCCACTACAATGTTCTCAAAGACTAGAGGACATGAAATTGCGATCTCTGAATGAAATAACAACGGTCGCTTGCCAACGGAGGCAACAGGCAAAAGAAGCAATGGTAGAAGAATCCGCTAAACCTAAGAAGAAACGAGTGATGGAGCCATTTGCTATCTCCCCAAGGAAGAAAGTACATGGAGGAAGAACCCCCTTGGATACACGACTATCCCTTCCAACTCTTCCCGCAAGGAAAGGATGATTGGCCGGCGGTCTTCGAGAACGCATCCTCGGTAAGAATTTCTTACGGAGGAAGGATGATCCAAACATAGGCAAGGGGAAGAAAGCTTCTACATCTACGGAAATCAGAGGAAAAGAGAAAGAAAAAGTATTGGCTTCATCAGATGATGAAGACAATACTTTCGACGATGAAGACGACGGATGGATATCAAGAGACTATAGTAGTGGGGCAGAGGTAAAAGGAGATAGTGATTATCATCCTTAGGAATTGAATCTTACATTCTTAGAATGGGTTAGATTAGAATACGTTACATAGATAGTTCTTCAAATCTTTATGATTTGAATTTGGAAGACTTTATGAACGTAGGAGAAATGAGGTTTGACATTTGACACGCATTGCTCTATAATAGGAATTTGCGTGTTTATTTTGAAAAATGTAATAAACCTTTTTTATTCATTATCTTTGGTTGAATGGTTGAATAGGAAATTGAAGAAGTCTTCACTGCGTGTATTTTGGTTATTCATTCTCCATGTACAAAACAAATAAATCAGATAATTTCTTGGGAAGCGTTAGAAATAGTGAACCTCAGAAAGAAAGCTTGCATAGAAACTGAAATTTGTAAATACCAAATTACAAAATTGAAGATCGTGGTTGGCGGAATGGCGGGGGGGGGCACAACGACAACACTGCAGCAGACTCTCCGACCGCGTGGAAGGTCGCGGATGGGCCGACCGCAGGTCCGTAGCGGACCGTCTACGAGAGAAAGAGAAGAGAGGCAGGGACCGCGGACTGGCCGACTGGGCCTACTGCAGGTTTAATGACGGTCCGACCGGCGACCGCAGTGGACGGGGCCGACTGATGGTTCGCAACGGACTGTCCTACTGCGCGAATGGGCCAACCGCGCCGGACGGGGCCGACCGATGGTCCGCAGCAGACTGTCCAACCGTGCGGATGGGCCGACCGCGCCAGACAGGGCCGACCGATGGTCCGCAACGGACTGTCCGACCGCGCGGATTGGCCGACCGCAACGGCCGCATAAAGGTGACCCAAATGATTAAGAGGTCATCTGCCATTCGGGAAACTGGGACTTACTGTGATTCTTGTCTTCAGGTCTCAGGTCTGAGGTTCGATCACTTGAGTTCATGCGGTGGTATGAGGCTTGGTTTCAACTTCCAACAACCAATTTCCATTTCTCAAAAATGGGTGATCTATTCATTCTTTGTGGAAAAGGGGGGGGCATGATTGGACGAATGAATTGATCCTCTTGCTTAAGTAGATGTTCCTATAAGGTTGGAAGAAGTGAAAGTTGAATTCCGTTCAAAGATTTTCGTATCACTATTATGATTCAGAAGTCTCCGACCGGAAGGCAAAAATCATCCCTTCCAGCCTTCAGGGAACGTCAATACCATATTACCATGACATTTTTTTTTGGTGGGGGGGGCGGGAATTTGGTTTAGCAAACTGTAAAAATTATACATTTATACATAATTTGGGAATGAACAATAACAAAGCTAAAGCCCTTGCCAACGAATCTTGAATGAAACCTACCACTAGAAAATGCAAAGAGTAAATTACTTAAATATTTTTCGATTTCAGGGCTACAGTTTTTCACGGCCAGTCGGCTATGTCACCATGTAGCATTCTTTACAAAATTACAATGCATATATTTATATGGTCAAACTATAAATGGAACCAATTTTAAATGAAAACAAGGTTTCATGTAGCGGAGAAAGCTCTATGTGAAATCCCTACATAAGTACATTTGTATTCTTTGTAATTTGAAACCTCCAACCAAATTGTTCCGCAAAATATTTAATCCAAGCTGGAAAGCTCAAATGAATGAAGAAACACCTATACTATTTACTATCTCACCTTGCATGTTGATTTGTTTGTTGGCCAGAAATTCTGCATTTTAGATCTATAGGACTCAAGATTTATTAATAAGGTATTTATAACTATTTTACAGCTTATCTAATTTCTTGGCAATTTTAATATTTGAGATTTTTAGGACTATTTAGTACCCGAATAAACAAATTTGAATCTGAGATTTGAAGAAGATGATATTGTAGCAAACTTAAAGGAATCCTAAAAATATTGAATTTTATGTGGTGTACAAGTTCACTAAATGAACTTTTTTATTAATGACTTTTGAAACGCGTAATGTTCTTTGAATGGTTCTTTTCATAAATGACCATCTTCAGAAAATTGTTACAAATGGGATTTTTATAATATTTGTATAGTTTTTCCCTTTTTTTTTTAATTACACGTTAGAGCATATATTTTCTTGAAATTGGAAATATTCTAGAATTTTCTCCTACTTATAGAATTTTTTGGTGGTTTTTTTTTTGGTAATTGCCTTCATCTTGAAAGTGAATACATTGGACATTACTTGGACATATTTCTTCAATGTTTTTTGAATATTTTTCTTTTAAATTTTGAAAGTATTCTACAAAAAAATCATGAGTATTGGACAAAGCACAACAAAATTATCAAATGTTTCTTGCAGTCACCTAGATCCATTAGAAATTAGAAAAAATTTAGAATTTTCATTGTATTTTATTTACATTTCAATGTCAAAAGGCTCCCAATTCTATATTTGGAATGATGAACTAAGTGACTAGGAAGATGTTTCATCTAAATCAAGATGTTTTATCCAAAATGATTCTGGAGAGTGCAAACCTTCAATGACCAATTTGATGAAATGGAGGTAACCAATAAACCAATATGTACACAAAGAATAGAAGCAAAAATATATAAGATTTAGAATATTATTCTTTTGTTAAATTACTAACAACAACTTCAAGGGGCTCTAACTCTAATCCCTCAAGTTGACTTCACATAAATACCTAAATATGACCTATAAACAGAAACCGAATTATTTAATGCATTATTGCATTGAGATTTGTAACTTTAAAGGATAGTTTGTTTAATTGTTTAGATGCAATTTTATGAAATGGAATTGGAGTTGGAGATGGAATAAGGTCATTCTATATTTAACTATAATGAAAAGTGATTGAATGAGTATTTTACCATAGTTTGTAACTTTGTATAATCATACTTTCTTAGTTTTTGTTGGATTTTATTCGCAATTGAAGGGTGATTTTAAGAAATACTCATATTATTTTAGAGTCATGTATTGAGTGCTTGCAAGTTGCAATGTCTTTTTTTATAACTTTTCATACTTGATTTTTTTTGAGTTTACTAAAGTTTTGACTACTGAAAGCAATACTTTTACTCTTTTAGAAACAAGCTTTTACGAGTTCTGAAGTTTACAGTTCAGATTTTAAGTATTTCACAAAGAATCATTATTTTATGATTATGTGCATTAGAAAATGACTACAAACTTCACTTTTCTTCAATTACATATTTTTAAAATTCACCATGAAAAAATGAAAATTTAGTCTCTCTCCCTCTCTATATATTTATAGTTTGTACTCAAAGTACTTATAAGATGTAAGAATGAGTCAATTGCAAACATATTTGATGAAGAGAAATATCGAAATTCTAAAAGTGAGTAGTCATCAAAATTACGGGTAGGATTCATGGTTTTTAGGGTATAGGGTTTAGGGTTTAGGGTTTAGGGCATGGAGTTATTTTTCAAGTTTCACATTGAAGGGGCAAAATTCCCGCCTTCAGTTTTCAAAGTTTTTATGTCCTTATCTGAAGTTCATGACGAACTAATGGTCTAACAGGCTGCCAGCTCACTCCTTTGGATTCTCTACTCACAAATAACTAAGTTTGGAGAATCCACAGGTTGTGGGCTGCTTGGCCGTCCGCTCGGTGGACACTGCGCCGACCAAGCGGTCGGCGAAAGCAGCGACCCGTCTGCTGAGCGGACGGGCCGACGGCCTCTCGGTTGGGGCAGACGAAGTCCATCCGTCTGCCCATCCACCCGTCCGCTCGGCGGACGGCCCGACGGCCAAGCGGTTGGTGCGGCCGTCCGACTCGGCCGTCCGTACGTCTCTGTCGACCGTGGGATGGGAGATGCGGATTCACGCTGTCCGTCCGATCTTGCCGTCCGACCCTCAAGTCGACAGCGACGTCCGCCTCGTCGGTCGGTATAAAAAGCGGAGCGGACGGCTCATTCCGCACAATTGTTTCCCTTGTGGAGTGGGTGATCCAACGGCTATTGGTCTCTGTGCGCCCCTTCCGCCTTGGTGTGTGAACAATTGTGAATGAATGAGTGGTATTCACTAATTATTATAATTTGAAACCACTACACATTAATCATTCTAACGTTCAGGGCACCCTTCGATTCGCACCCTACGAATTGTGGCATAGCCTCCGCGTAGGACAATATTATCTTGTGGAATCACCCTTGCGGTTCCCGGGAGCACTATTAAATGGCGAAATACAACTCGCATGTTTACTCTCCCTTCGTGAGTTGTCCACCAACTCATAAATCCACCTCTATTTCGTCTTGAAGCAAATGGTCTCATCCGACTCACGAACATGTCCACTTTTGTAATCACGTGCGTGAAGGCTTCATCATCAATGCGATGAACCTTACCAAATTTTTCGACGGTCCCTTTCGCATTCCATAGTGCATCATGCGCCCGTTTGTCCAACCAACTAGTGAAATTCTTCTTTTCCATTTCTTGATACCACCCTCCCATCCGCAACGCTTCATGCATCATGTCCTTTATATCGCCTTTGAACTTCTCAATGCCCTCCTCTTGATAACGAACATACTTAGAGTCAAGAGACATGGTAGTTTCTCTCTCATAGAATTCAACAATGCATTTTCTCAAAAATGCGGTACAAGTGTGCGAGGGGTTGTCCATGATGTCGGCCTCAGTAGATTCCTCCACAAACTTCGTTTTCTTCTTCACCCTTGGCATCTTGATGAATGTCGCACGATTCGAGAAAAAAAATGGCAAGGGTCCCCCCAAGATTTCACCTTTACCCTCCCAAGGAGAGGAGGCAATAGGGCCCAAAGGCAGTAAGCTTCTCCGCTCTCTCTTGCAAGCAAGGGGGAAGGTAAAAGTGAGAGGCGGACGGCCCGACCGCCTCTTTTGTATGAGGCGGACGGCCATCCCGTCTGCCCAATCTCAGCCGTCCGCCCTAGCGGACGGCCGATCGGGCGCCCCGTCGGGGCCGTCCAATTGGCCGTCCGATCGGACTGCCGACCGGTCGGACGGGCCACCCGATCAACCGACCGATCGGGCGGCCCCGTCCGCCTCGTCCATCTGCTCGGTTGGACCCGTCCGACCCGTTCGCGCGGTCGGCCCCGACCGCCCCGTGGTCCGCGTCCGTCCGGTCGGTCGGCCCCATCTGCCCCGTCCGCGCGGTCGGCTCCATTTGCCCCGTCCGCGCGGTCGGCCCCATCTGCCCCGTCCGCGCAACCCTGAGGATTAGGTGAATTCCTCATGACCAATAGGAAAAGACAACTATTCATTGTCTCTCTCCTTTCTTCTCTTATATATACTTCAAACTCCCTAATGAAGTTTGGTATTTTTTGAGTGTATTTTGAATATTCTTATGCTTTGAGATTTTGTTTCATATTTTATACTCAACATGTTATCAACACGCTCTTGTATGTTCGTTTTTATTAGAATTTATCAACATTTTATCAACTTCCGATTTAGTTTTTAAATTTTTTTTTCTTGGAGGAGCTTTGTAGCCCCTCCCCTCCTCTCCACACCTTGTGCCAACTCAAGCTTCACTCCCTAGAGTCTCTCCCCCTCCCTTTGCTCTAGCTCACCCCCACGCTATGGTTCTTCCCTTCTGCTCTGGTTCTCCCAGCCTCCCTTCCCCACCTCTTTCTATTGCCCCCACTCCCTCCAGCACTCCTTCCAACTCCCCCTGTCGCCCCAATCTCTTGCCAAACCCCTCCCCTGTCGAACCCCTCCCTTGCCAAACCTCTTCCCTGCCGAACCCCCCCTACGGCTTCCACCCCCTTCACTCGGCTCCCCTTTTCCTTCTCCCAGCTCCTACCCCCTTCATTTTTTTCTGTCTCTGTAGTGTCTTTTGCAACCTCTTCCACCGCTTCGAACTTATTTTCATTTTTATTTTTTCAAACCCTCTTCACCTTCAAATTTTCTTTCCTCCCTTACGTTGTTTTTGCTTCGAGGTTCTTCTTCCTCAACCTTTCAAACCCTCGCTTCAAAAGCTTTAATTTTTATTTAATTTAATTTTTATTTAATATTTATTTGACTTTTCATTTTTCATTTTACATATTTATATTTTATTATTTTTTAATCTTTATTTTAATCTTTATCTTTACAAATTTCTTCTTCATTATCTTTATCTTTATTTTATTTTTGTTTTTATTTTCTTTTTCTTTTTTCCATCTTTATCTTTATCTTCTATTCTGTCTTTATCTTTATCTACCAAACCCTAATTTCTTCAAATCCCTAAATTCTCAAAACCCTAATTTTTTTTTCAAGTCCCTAATTTTCTTTGAGAAGCATTATTGTTTCTCCTTCTTTTTCTATTTTATCATGACTACTTCCACTTCTTCGGTTGCTACTTCCACCACTGTTCCAATATCCGCTACTGCTATTGAGGCACCACGACTTCAATCACTTCTATTTCCACAGTTGGCAACGGATGGGAGCAATTATTTACTATGGGCAAAAACGGCAAAAGCATATGTATTTGCTAAGAATTTATCGGACTCTACATCATTTGACACAAATACTGTTGTAAGTGAGTCCATTTCTCTTGCTACTTCCTAAAAGACTTTACTGCTGCTTTGTCGTCTCATTGTCTCATCATTGCAGCATCAATATTTAAAAATTGATAAATCTAATGAGCTTTGGGAAAAGCTCAAATCCCGTTTTGATCACAAGAAAACAATCTTTCTTCCCAAAGCTTTGCACGATTGGATTCATCTACGAGTGTTGGATTTTTCAACATTTATAGCTTTAATAATGAGTTATATCGCATTGTCTCTCAATTGCGGTTGTGTGGTCAAACTATAACCGAGTTAGAAATGATTGAGAAAACCCTCTCAACATTTCCACCTGTTTCTGTTGTGCTTGCCCAGCAGTATAGAAACATGAAATTTGAGACTCACTTAGATCTCATATCTCTATTACTACTTGTTGAAAAGCAAAACGAGATCCTTTTGCGCAATGCAGAGGCCCGTTCTATTGGAATTTTGCTTCCAGAGTCCCATGTTGTTAAAGTTTCCTTTGTGAAACTAAAACACAAAAACATCACTTTCAAAATCATCATAGGCAATCAGGTAGTTATAACCTGTAACAACCAGCATGCTCAAAAGAAAAACACGCCTTCTTCTACTAACAACCATGGTAAGCGTCCATCAGAGACGCGTTCTTGTCACAAATGTGGCAGAGTGGGACATTTGGCAAATGTTTACTGGACATTAGACTATTTTGTGAAAATGTTCAAGAAAATAAAAAACTTCGAGCTCGAGGTCATGAAGCTCATATTATGGATGCGTCCATGGATTCATATGGAACTGACGACCCAGAATCACATGTTTCTGAAGACACCTCCACTGGTAAGTCTTGTGATGCGCTCTTTGACTCTGCAACTATTCATACAATCTTACGGGATAAACAATTTTCTGATGTTAAAAATCTTTCATCTTGGCAAAAAATTTAATGACTATGGCTGGATCAAATATGTTTCGTTTTCGAGGAGGGTTCAACAAAGGTGATTTTGCTTGAGGGCGCCACCATTATATGCATACGTGCTATGTATTCTCCCTCTATGCCTCGAAGCTTGATCAGCTATTGAGATGTGTGCATCAACGATTTTCACCTCTTAACTAAAACTACAGATAAACAAGAGGCTCTAGTTTTTGTACACAACAATAAAATTGTGGAAACAGCTGTGGAAAATGGTTTGTATCGGATTCCAATTCGGCTACATATTGTTTCTAGTTTTGCTGTATCTTCTAAAAATAATAAAACTTCCATTTAGTATGGAAGATTGGACCATCCAGACTCAACTTTGTTTCGTAAGATTATTTCTTATGTTGTTGGCCATAACTTACAGCTAGCAGATGTCAATTCTATGACATTATCTCATACATGTGTACAAGGCAAGTTCATTGCCAGGCCATTTTTATAGAAACTTCCCCATAAATTGTCACCGATGCTATCTAGACTACAAGGTGATATTTGTGGCCTAATATCTCCTATGTCTGGACCATTCCGATATTTTTTGTTTTGATGGATGCATCGGGCAGACAGTTGCATGTATCTTTATCATCATCTAGAAATTTGGCTTTTGCCAATTTAGTTTCTATATTGATCCGTTTCAAAGCTCATTTCCTTGATTATCCAATCAAAACATTACGAATGGATAATGCTCAAGAATTTCGGTCAAAATCTTTTAAAGATTATTGAACTGCTACGGGGATTGAGTTAATTTATTCTATTCCATACGAGCATGCTTAAAATGGTTTAACGAAATCTTTTATCAAACAAATCCAACTCATCATAGGCCATTGCTTCTTCATGCAAATTTGCCTTTATCTATGTGGGGCCACGCCGTTCTACATGCTGCAACTCTAATTCGCCTTTGTCCTTCAAGTGTGGACATTACTTCTTCACAAGAGCTTCTTTTAGGATGCGTTCCTATTTTCCAATGTCTCTCATTTGTGAGTCTTTGGTTGTCATGTATGGGTTCCAATTTCGGAACCGCAACGACATACTATTGGCTCACAATGGCAAGAAGGTATTTATGTTGGCTTTGATTCCCCAAGTATTATTCGTTATATTATCTCATCAACTAGTACATTACTTTGTGTTCGTTTTGCTAATTGTTGATTTGAAGAAGACGTATTTTCATCTTTAAAAAATGAGCATCTACTCTAAAGACTTCTATTGACCTTACGTTTCAAGCACTTTAAACATTTACATCCAATCCTGATCCAAGGACGTCTATGGTTGAAACTGAAGTTTCTAAGATTTTGTATTTGCAAAAGATTGTCAATCAAATACCTGATGGCTTTCATGATGCACTAAGATTACTAGAAATCCGTTGAATGAAGCTCATAATCTTCCTACTCGAGTTTCTATGCTAGACACTACAATAGCCCCAACTCTTCAATTGATAAGCAAACAAACAGCCACACAAACGAAAAGCAATTACAGATGTTGTTAATCCTTCTCTACCTACAGCATTCACTACCAATTTTGTCAAGTCACTCACAAATGATTGTCCATCTACTTCTCAAAGTAGTATTCTTGTTCACGAATAAGAAAAGTCTAAGTTGAATACAGAATTGTCTGTGATGTATTGCGGTACAGGAGATGTATGGGACAGGGCAAAAACAGACATCAATAATTCCTTCATTTGTATTGTCACGACTACGTCGTTCCAAGGGACAAGGTCCCATGATGAAGAGAAAACGGAGCTTACTAGTAGAGGACAAGACGGTTATCTACGGTTAGTCGATTCAAGCTTGAACTTAAGCTCGGTGAGGGAGCAATGTCCCTCACTTGACATACGTTAATATAAGAAGTATTTCTAGTGATGATTGCTTCGTTTCAATGTCTCTTCGTGTTAAGTCTATGATTGTCTTCTAATGGAAGAGTGTGTTATTATGTTATGACGTATCATGATTGACCGCGTCTATATTATCATTCCTTCTTAGATTAGGTTATATTGAGGGAGATATGAATTCGGGATGGTTGAATTGGAAAGTAGCAATCGGATTTGAAATCCGTTTGGAAGCATTAGCAGAATACTTGTTTTCGAATCCGAGTCCTAATATTATGTCAAGTCTTTGATTGCCCCTGCTTCCATGGTGGAAGAAGTTTGGTTGAACATGACTGACAATGGTAGACCAATCAATTTGAGGAAGTGGTTGCAATTTGTGGAGACAATCGTTTGGCCTTAAGTTATGTCTCAAGAGAGGTCCAATGAGGAGGTGGCACAACCTATGCCAAAAGGACTTGGGTCAGAATGGGTGAATTTCATTCAACAACAGGTGCAAGTTGTATTTGAAACTGCCATTCCTCATATTGTCCAACAAATTTCGGAGCGTGCGGTAAGCCGACTTGATCACATATCTACATCTAATCCTACGCGGTCGAAGTCGGAAGGACGTGATGGTGAAGACTTTGAGGGACGAGACTCTAAAGTTGCAACACCGGAAAATTTTATGGAAAGAAAGGCGGGGAGGTGTACAAATGGTTCGCCCAACTTCGTTTAGTGTTCTGAGGTAAGCCACGTGCATATCGATGTGATGAAGATAAAGTTGCCTATGCTTTGTCCTATATGAGCGGTGCAGCGCAGAACTGGGCGATGCCAATTCTTCAAGCATTGGACGAAGGACGACCTCACAACTTATTGGTGGATTATAATGCGTTTCGAGAAGCAGTTATTGCCGTGTATGGAGAGATTGATCGTAAGGGCACAGCAGAAGATCGGCTCAGAAAAATTCGACAAACGGGATCGGTGGCGGCTTATATTTCCACATTTAACGAATATGCCGCACAAGTTGATTGGAACGAGCCAAGTTTGGTAGCAAGATTTCGTGGAGGATTAAAAGAAGAAATTCTTGACTCGATAGCTACTGCAGAAAATCAACCTCGCCAATTGCAAGAGTGGATGTCCATGGCCTCCCGGATCGATGAGCGCTTATGGGCGCGGCGACAGAATCGACGTACGCCGTTCCCCATTTCGCACTCAAAAGATCAGCCAAGTTGAATTCAACCCAATTTAGGGAATTCTGGCCCAGTACCAATGGAGATTGATGCCACTTCTACATCGACGGCCCTAACAAAGACTGCAGCTGATCGTATGGAATACCAAAAACAAGGGAGGTGTTGGGGTTGCGGATTGCAAGGTCATGTGCGGGCTAGGTGCCCTACCAATCCTTCCAAACCCTACTCCCTTGCCGTTATTGGGGAAGAAGGAGGATCAACCGGGCCGGGAAAAGGCCGAGCCCGGGACTGAAGCCTTTTATTCGATACCCGGGTACACATCAAACGGCGGCAAGCACAATCTCGAAAGGAGATTTGGTCGATGAATCTACACTTCAACAATTACAACAATCCGATGAGATTGTATTACCACACTATTTACGTGCCACTACGGAGCCGGGAGCACATTTGACTATGGATGCTCATGTCAATTCGATTCCGACAACAACTTTAATTGATTCGGGCGCTACTAGCATCTTTATGCATCAAGATTTTGCTCAAAATTGTGGAGTACAAATACAATCTAAGAGGACTCCACGAGAAGTTTGAGTTATAGACGGGAGGGTAATTAACTCTAGACTTATCACCCATGAGGCAACATTTGAATTGGAAGTGGGAAATCACCGAGAAATGATTGTGGCAGATCTCACAAACACGGGGCGCTATCATTGTATTTTGGGGACGCCTTGGCTTACTCGTCATGACCCCACCATTCGTTGGTCGCAACATCAAGTGATTTTCGACTCAGATTATTGTCAAAATCATTGCATCAAAGAAAATTTAGAAAAAAAGGACAACATTGTTCATGTACCAGGCCCTGCAAGCCGGCAGCCTATGCCGGGCCCTGCAGGCCGGCATTTGGTACCGGGCCCTGCTGGCCGGCATCGGGTACCGGGCCCTGCTGACCGGCAACCCGTACCGGCGCAGGAGCCCCGGCAGGCCGACGCAGTGGCCTGGCCAGCCCGGCAGGCCGGTGCAGGGGCTGGAAACACAAAGGCTCGAAATAAATTCCTGCAAAATAAAAAACAGCCATCTTCAAGAACAAATGCTTCTACTTGGGAAAAGGCAGGTGGAGTCAATACAAGCGTTCAAGATCAAAAAATTCGACAAGTGAGTCAAAAGCGAACATCATCATTAGCTATTCCAAGCCATTCTTTTATATCGGCCTCGGCATTCCGTCTCTCAGCGAAGGAAGCTGATTTATTTATTTTGGAGGTGTCAGAACTGGAAAAAAACAATATTACGGGAGAATTAGATTCCCAAATCCCAAAAGAATACCAAGATTTACAAGAGGTGTTTAGTGAAGAAGCCTCTAATGACTTGCCCAATCACAGTGGGTCGGATATGAAGGTGGAGTTCAAAGAGGGACAAAAGCCCCGTAACACGGGATTGCGGCCTATGTCCCCCATGGAACTCGAAGAACTCCGACGATACCTTGAAGAAAATCTAGGCAAAGGGTGGATTCGCCGATCCAAGTCTCCAGTTTCGGCCCCTATTGTATTTGCACGTAAAAAAGACGGATCCATCCGTGTTTGCGTGGACTATCAGAACTTAAACAAAGTTACGATAAGGAATCGGTACCCTCTTCCGCTAATCCCTGACTTAACTGATCGATTGGCTGGAGCCAAAATTTTTACAAAGCTTGATATAAGACAAGCTTATCATCGAGTGAGAATGGCAAAAGGCCATGAATTTAAAACGGCGTTTAAAACTCGTTACGGATTATTTGAGTACTTGGTCATGCCATTCGGGTTAACCAATGCTCCTGCTCAATTCCAAGCCCACATGTAGGGTATTTTTTATGACCTATTAGATATTTCCGTTGTAATTTACTTGGATGATATTCTCATATTCTCAAAAACATTAGAAGAACACAAAGCAATTGTGCGAGAAGTACTTCAACGGTTGCTGCATCATCGTCTTTACGCTAAAATTTCCAAGTGCCAGTTTCATCAAAGTCGCGTGGAATTCTTGGGCATGATGGTTTCGGAAAAAGGATTGGAAATGTGTAATGACAAGGTGCAAGCCATCCAGGAATGGCCCATTCCAAAATCCGTGAAAGAAGTTCAATCTTTCCTTGGGTTTGCTAATTTTTACCGGCGCTTCATCCATGATTATTCTAGAATTACTATGCCTCTTACTTCATTAACACGAAAAGATCAACGGTTTGAATGGTCCTCTTCAACAGATGAAGCATTTAAAGAGCTAAGATCTCGGTTTACTAAGGCCCCGATATTAATTCACCCTAATTTTCAACTTCCTTTTGTCGTCGAAACAGATGCCTCAGATAGCACTACAGGAGCTATTTTATCACAACATGCAAAGGATGGGCATCTACACCCATGTGCCTATCGGAGCTCCAAAATGCAACCGGCAGAGAAGAACTACGACATATATGACAAAGAATTGCTTAGTATTGTACTTGCTTTTCAAGAATGGCGAGTCTATCTAGAAGGTTCACCACACATAATTCGAGTGATTTCGGACCATAAAAATTTGGAACACTTCCTAACAACGAAACAATTAAACTGATGACAAGCACGGTGGTCCGAGAAACTCTCGGCATTCAACTTCGAAATCCATCATCGGCCAGGGGTACTAAATGGCCGTGCTGATATGCTTTCAAGACGTCCCGATATATTATTAGACTCATCGGAAGAAACCAAGCCCCTACTAAAATTAGCAACAATGGAGGCCTGTGATCTCATTTGGACTGATGCTAAAATCATTCAACACATAAAACGGGCTATGAGAGAGGATATCTCACTTAAGCCAATACTGGCATTCTTTATAAATGACCCCGACCGAGCTCCAATGAATATTCGTCGACGGTTTCAAGATTATAAGATTAAAGACGGATTACTCTATTTTCGGGATACAATTTATGTACCAGATGATGATGAGATACAACGACAAATACTACGCTCCCGACATGATGCACCTGCGGCAGGACATCAAGGTAGAGCAAAAACTGTGGATTTGGTGTCAAGAACTTTTTATTGGCCAACATTTCGAAAATACGTGCATCGGTACGTTGATGGGTGTGATTTGTGCCAACGCTCGAAGCCCACTCATCATGCCCGGCATGGATTATTGCAACCCATTCCAGCGGCAGAGGCACCATGGAAACGGGTCACCGCCGATTTCATTGTCAAGTTGCCTAATAGCAATGGATTCGACTCCATTTTGGTGGTTGTAGACAAAAACACAAAATTGGCGCATTTTATTCCGACTACTGAAACAGTCGACGCTTTAGCAACTGCCAATCTATACCTTCACCATGTGTGGAAACATCATGGCATTCCAGAAGAAATCATATCCGACCGTGGGCCGGTATTCATTTCTAAATGTATGAAACGATTACATGAACTCCTTCGCATCCAACCGGCTTTGACAACGGCTTTCCACCCACAGTCTGATGGTCAGACAAAGAGGGTGAATCAGGTGCTGGAACAATTTCTTCGCATGTTCACAACCCGGCGACAAGATGATTGGTCAGACCTCCTCCCAATAGCAGAATTCGCTTACAACAATGCAATTCATTCAACAACAGGTCTTTCGCCGTTTTATGCCACTTATGAGTACCATCCAGCATTATCCATTAGTACACCAACAACCTCAAGTGTTCCGGCGGCAGAAGACAGGATTCGACTTTTAAAAGAAATACATGATGAGGTGAAGACTATGATCCAAATAGCGGGTGACCAAGCCAAGCTCAACTATGATCGACGAGTACAGCTACAACCATCATTTGTAATAGGAGACAAGGTTTTACTTCGACACGATAACATCTCTACAACTGCACCCACGAAAAAATTAGAAGCCAAGTTTTGGGGGCCTTTCCCCATTATTGCTAAACTCTCTGACTTGGTTTATCGACTTCAACTACCAAAGGCTCTTCGTATACACAATGTATTTCATGTATCACTTTTAGAGAGATATCGACCTGATACCATCTTAGGTCAACGACAAAGACCACCACCACCCATTGTGACCCCGGAAGGTGACATGGAGTGGGAAGTGAATAGAATTTTGGATTCCCGACGGGTAGGAAGATGGAGAAAACTCCAATACTTGGTAGCCTGGGAGGGATATGGGCCCGAAGAAAATTCCTGGGAACCGGCTGCAAATTTGCACAATGCTCCTGATGTGGTGGCTAATTTCCACAAGTGTCACCCGCAAGCGGCCAAACCAAACGACTCAACGACACATCACCTACATGCCTTTAAAGGGGGGGGTAATGTCACGACTACGTTGTTCCAAGGGACAAGGTCCCATGATGAAGAGAAAACGGAGCTTACTAGTAGAGGACAAGACGGTTATCTACGGTTAGTCGATTCAAGCTTGAACTTAAGCTCGGTGAGGGAGCAATGTCCCTCACTTGACATACTTTAATATAAGAAGTATTTCTAGTGATGATTGCTTCGTTTCAATGTCTCTTCGTGTTAAGTCTATGATTGTCTTCTAATGGAAGAGTGTGTTATTATGTTATGACGTATCATGATTGACCGCGTCTATATTATCATTCCTTCTTAGATTAGGTTATATTGAGGGAGATATGAATTCGGGATGGTTGAAATGGAAAGTAGCAATCGGATTTGAAATCCGTTTGGAAGCATTAGCAGAATACTTGTTTTCGAATCCGAGTCCTAACATGTATGATTGCGGAGAATTTTTCTTATGAGAAAGATGATCTTGAGCCACGTACAATTGAAGAAAAAATGCGTCGCTTCGATTGGCTAAAGTGAAAAGGTGCTATTGAGGAGGAGTATGCTTCTTTGAACAAAAGACAAATATTTGGTCCTATCGTAGACAATCTCACTACTTGACCTCTTGGATACAAATTGGTATTTGTACGCAAATGCAATGACAAAGGTCACATTATTCGTTTGGTTGTTCAAGGTTTCACACAAAAATTTGGTATTGATTACGATATCACTTATTCTCTAGTTATGAATTCCATTACTTTCCGATACCTTCTTAGAATGGCAGTTCATGCCTATCTTGAGATGAGTCTTATGGATGTGGTGACAGCCTACCTTTATGGCTCATTTTATGTGAATATTTACATGAAAGTTCCTCCTGGTCTTGAAACCACCTGTCCAAGTCCATCTATTCTAAACAAACATCGTGGCATTAAACTACAATGTACATTATATGATTTGAAACAATCTGGACGTATGTATTATCAACGACCACGGCAATTTCTTATTGAGCATGGTTTTATAAATGATGCTTTGCTTTTATGTTTCTTTATAAAAAAAGACAAAAAGGATTTGTTATTATTGTCGTTTATGTTGATGATTTGAATCTTGTAAGCACCAAATCTGCATGTATTGAAACCAATCAATTTCTCATTCATGAATTCGAGATGAAGTTATTTGGCAAAACTACATTTTGCATTGGTTTATAAGTCCTTCATATGAAAAATGGCAACATTTTTCTTTCATAGTCTACTTATATCAATCGAATCCTCAAAAGATTCAATATGATTGATGCTTATCCGTTGTCTACACCTATGGTTGGTCGTAGTACAAAAGAAGATGATCCTTATCACCCTTGCTAGGAGGAGGAGGAAACATTGGGTGAATAATATCTATACCTCGCAGCGGTCGGAGCACTCTTGTATTTAGTTACATCTACAAGGCCTGATATTGCATTTACAGTTAGTGTTTTTGCAAGGCATTGTTCTCGGCCGACACTTCGCCATTGGAATGGAATCAAACATCTTTTTTGTTACTTGAAAGGAACTGAAGATTTGGGACTTCACTACACTCGATCTGAAGATTCAACATTGGTTGAATATGCTAATGTTGGATATAGATCTGATCCAACAACATCCAAATCACAAATGAGTTATATTTTCTTATGACATGGAGCTACAATTTTTTGAAAATCAATGAAGCAAACCATTACTGCTATATTTCTAATCACATAGAAATTGTCGTTTTACACAAAGCATCTAGAGAGTGTATTTGGCTACGGTCAATTGACAAGTTTGTTCGAACGAATTGTGGATTGTCATATGATGATTCTCCAACTGTCTTACATGAAGACAATAGTGCTTGTGCTGCACAAATGCAAGTAGGTTTTGTTAAAGGTGATCAAACAAAACATATTGATCCAAAGTACTTCAATTTTACACATGACTTGATCACCAACAAAGCCCTTGAAATCAAGAAAGTTTCATCAGCTAATAATCTTGTTGATCTCTTTACTAAGGCTCTTCTATTATCTGTTCATCGCCAACTTATTCATAGCATTGGCATGTGGTGACTTAATATTTTAAAGCAAGAGACTCAATAAAAAAAAATTTATGAAAATTTGTAAACCTTTTGATATCCTTCTATAGTTTTTTCCCATTGGGTTTTACTATGAGAATGGATTAATAAAGGTGTTGTATTCTTTTTCCTTCATCTGTAGTTTTGTCCTTGATTATAATCAAGGTTTTCCTAGATAAGGTTTTAATGAGGTAGCAATCGTAAACTTACGAGATTACAGAATTACATATAAAAAGTTGGGGTCGTAGTGAGAACTACGGTTTTGGAATCAATGTTGGATCTTGTTAACCATCTTGGGGTACCATGTAACTTGTCACATCACAACTCAAGGATAGGATAGCAGGTCGGCTGTTTATTCTTGCTTCATTAGCTATACCAAGCCGCAAGTTTCCCGAATCAGTCAACGAGGCCGACGAGTATTGAACCTCGAACCGATCAATTGACCACCAACTTACAAAACTAGCCGACCAAGTTCACGACTTGGTGACAACAACTAGTTTTTAATTGATTTTATACATACCATAGGCTATTTCATATTAGATTTTTATTTTATAATATTTTACTCATGTTATGCTGAGCGAGGAGGAGTGTTAAGAAATGTAGTTTCTAGTGTGAACGCTCATCATCATGGTGAGTGACACATGTCATGAGGATTAGGTGAATTCCTCATGATCAATAGGAGAAGACAACTATTCATTGTCTCTCTCCTTTCTTCTCTTGTATATACTTCAAACTCCCTAATGAAGTTTGATATTCTTTGAGTGTATTTTATATGTTCTTATGCTTTGAAATTTTGTTTCGTATTTTATATTCAATAGAATGATAGCTTTTTAGAAAGCTAACAAAATTTTCCACATTCTCTCCAAAATTCAAATAAAATTAACACTTTGTCCATCTTTCATGGCCATTCAAAGTTTTGGCCTCTAAAATCAAAGGCAGCAGACCCTCTTTCACTTCCACACTCACAACTCATTCATAAATGCTCCAAATTGAATGCATGATAAGTTCACAAAAACTAACAACATTTCCTATACTCTCTCAAAGTTTCATTGCAAAAAAAAAATTGTCCGTCTTCTATGGTTGGTCGAAGTCTCAGTCCCTCTTCATAAAAGATAGCAAACCACCCTCCACTCAAACAAGCACAACTTTTGAATGCTAAATGCAAATCAAGCAAGTGATATCAATTTAAAAACAAGACATCATGATGCACAACTCCTTCAATTTTCATTCCAAAATTTTCAAACATGGATTTAAGTGCTAACATCAAAATTAATGTCTATTAGAGGTAAAAAAAATTAAAGTTTCAAGGCAAACTTTATCTTGAAGCTCAGAAAAAACCTCTAGTTCGACATTCTAAAACTAAAGTGGAAAAATAAACAACAATACTTCAATTTGATGCAACTTTCATGTGGATCTTCTTCCTTATACAAATGACTCACATCTCCACAAGAAGGCGTCATCTTGAAACTATTCGTATAACACTAAAAAATACATATTTCTATACTATGTACGTATATACAACACGACAACGGCCTGTCCGCCTTCGATAGCATGTCCATCCATTGGACAACCTGTTTGTCCCCTCGACATCCTATCTGTCCTCCCGAAGTCTTGTTCATCCTTTCGATGGCCTGTTCGTCTACGTAAAATGGAGGAATATAACTTTGTTTTTGATTAACTTCTACAATAATCTCTTCTGCTCTGACGGTGCTCTTTTGTCCTAGATTGGTTATAATCCTTGTTTAGGAGCGCAAGTGCTTGGATAGAGGTTGATTTAAGGAAAAAAGGAGGCGATTTTTCACATTGTGGAACCCAAACCCTAATTTCTCACTTTGATAATTTATTTCTGTCACAATGGCTGGTCGCAATTTCTTAAAGAGGAAGGTTGATGAATGGTTTATAGGCATTGGAGAAGTATAAAATTTGGAACCATCTTCGGAATCAACAGATTGTATTTCAGAGGCCGTAGCTACAAAAGAGGTCAATGCTGTAGGTGTTGGAGAGTCTTTAAAGGCAAAGAAAAACAACAATGAAAGAAGCACAAAGTCACAAATCCAGAGAAGTGGCCAAAGAAAGTTGCAACGAGAAAATTGCATGAAGTGGCATTGAATTTTTTGAAGCAATATTCAATTTTGCAATTGAACACAATATACATCTCACGTGGATTACAAGGAGTGAATGCCATTAAACAAAAGTTCTAGCATATATATTGAACAACAATGACTAAGGATGAATGGCAGGAAGACCGTACAAAGGAATTCTTCAATCACTAGTTGAATTCACAAGTGCAAACATGTGTCTTCAACCTTGCCCAAGTTGCTGAAAAAATAAAAGGCTTTCAAAGGAGTGTAGTGCCCAGATAACAAGCATTGAATTTGTTGCACAAGAAGATGTACTAGTAGCATGATGCAATGCGTGGTTTGCCTTCACACAATATCCATTCTGCTCCATGGTTTCAACAAAATCAGAACTTGGTCTTTAGTTAAAGGGTTGCAGGAGAAGTGGTTTTCATCAAAAGAAAAGTGGTGGAAGTTCTTTTGTCTAGCCATAGCAAACAAAGGGGGAACGGAAGAATGCACAAGGTTTGCCTTTAAAATTTAAAACATATTTCCAAGAAGATGGAATTGTTGGGAAATCAACCTTGCACATTAATCAATTGAAAAAGTCTAGGGAGAAGTTGTTCATTGAAGCATTGGTTTGTTTATACGATTATCTAGGGGTCATTAAATTCTTTGCTATAAATGACATGACCATAGAATGTTATTCTCAATGGTGGAATGAAGGTACTCTTGGCACCATATTTACCCTTGATGAGAAGAATCAAGATCCAGATGAAATTAGAGAACTAGCTTACCTTGCAACTCCACAAACAATGCAAGAAGCCAAACGACTCATGGCATATAGACGCAAGCGCACTGAATTTGCATAGGCATTGATTTACATTATGGATGTAGTGCAACAGTACTCTATATTGCACAACGACATCATACCAGAGAATATTATGTTTCACTTTCCAAATGATGATAGAAGAACTATATAGATTAGTCTATGTGATTGGAGAATGGACAACCGCATCAACAAAGAAATCCCTTCTCTTTACCAGTTCAATTGTCAAAGGAAGTTGCAGGCCACATGAACTATGAAAGTACGTAGAACTTAAATGGGTAGGAAATAAGATAAAAAAGGGATAAGGTAGTGTAGAATTTTTCAAACTTTTGCTTAAAAGTAGAAAAATAGGAACAACAAGTGCAAAACTCTAGAATAGCCAACATCCAGAAAACTAAGATATAACGGAACTAGATGGAATCGTAAGATGGAAGCCGGAAAGTACTGAATTTAGAGCACCTATGATTTTAGGTTTCGGCCTAGGGGACTAGGGAACCGTTACGGGGGAACAGTCTGGAACCCGTCTTCCCTGGGAACGCTGGGTAGCCAATGGATATTTAAGCCCACCGCCACGCCTATTTTTTTTTCTCTTTTTTTCACAAGATCTCACATATGTATAGTTTAGTGAAAAAATAGTGAGATAGAAACCGTATTAGGAAGAGAAAAGCTAGGTCGATGTCGATTGCACCGGATTAGAAAGTTTCTGTCATGGAATGAGCTACCAAAGTCCAAAAGCCCACGGTCACAACCCGGATGGTCATTCCGGCCATCCCCACCAATCAAAACAACCGGAAATTGTTAAATGAGAACCTAGCTAGAATGGTATGTCTAGGGATTATACAGAGGTTGTGGAATCTTAAAAATGAGGAGATGATTTAGGAACTCATCGAAGGAGTTTTAAATCAATACAATAGAACAGTGAGGGGGTGATCCGTAACTTGGACCATCGATATGTGGGCAGAGGTTAACGGGTTTGCAAAAGCTGGATATGGATTTGCTTCTTGGATGAATAAATATGCCATCAGAAAGTTCCAAAACTTGGCTCACCTGAAAGAGGGTTATGCCATTAGTGATTGTAAGGATTATAGGCATAGATAGATATTGGAATTTTTAATTCCACTTCTATATCCAAAAAAACCAAGTAGGGTTACGATCACGGTGGCAAATACCATCTTTGGAGCTCTAGAGGATCGACCAGTCAATTGGGGTCAAGTGATTGGACTGGTAGTAGCAAAATTGGTGGACAGTGCTTCGAGGAGCAAGTCCAATCCAATTAGCCCCTACCTCTTCCATCTCTACCACCACAACAAAGTACTAACTGATCTGGAGATGGTGGCGTACCAAACCAGAGTAGTGATTCTATAATATGAACTCATGGAAGAATACGGGTCGGAGCATCCGCAGTCGGAAGAAGAGGAGGATGTTCTAAAAGTGAAAAAAAAGAACCCACCAAGCAAGGAAAGGACCAAAGGAAGTCTATAGATTCAACCTCACGCAGAAAGTTGCCTTTGTTGGAGGGAGAGGAGCCTAGCCAACTTCCGACGCAAGAAGGGGATCGGGATCCTTTCGAGGCCAAAATCCAATGGTTGTGCCAAACCAAAAAGATGTGTGACGAAATGGCAGTCGACATCTTCAAGATTTACGAGGCACTAGGAGGCATTGAGCCGGATCGCATCGTCAAGGAGATCAAGCAAAGACTGGAACCGAATGCTCTATAGAAGAAGGAGAAACAAATCTGGATGGAGGAGAAAGAATGGGACAATCTCAGAATCCAACTAGCTTCGATGAAAAAGGAACTGGGTACGGCAAGACAAATGGAGTCGGAAGCTGTTAAAATCGTCCAGAACTTAAAGGAGATGATTCCGTATTTGGAGGATATCATGTTGAAGGCTAAACTCTTTAAAGCCAGATTGATCGCAGACGGCCATATAACTAGATCAAAGGTAGTGACAATCCTAGTCGACTTTCAAACACAGATGGAAGCAATATTAAAGGAACTACGCCAACTCTTGCAGAATCTGAATCATGAAAAGACCTTAGACTTCTCCTTTTTAGAGGTATCCACCACCATGTTTCCAGATCTGCAGAATCCGGCCCAACAAGTTTTGATCCAGTCAGTCCCCGTCCAACAAGCTTTCGTCTCTTTGCCCTCACCGCGGAAAGATCAACCTAGAAACCCTTTCTCTCGAGCACGACGTAGATTCTGAAAAAAGGGAGAAGACACCACTCAGATTAGTCAAGGGACCAATCCCGAAACCGGTTTCGACGTAGATGAAACCTTTTAATCTATTGGGTTTTCGGACCTCACAGTGGACTTTCAAGATGCCACCTCTTTCAATCCACATTGGTCTGACTTAGTGGATAGGAGCTTTGACGAATCTGGTTTGAACCTTTCCGGAAAGCTTTACACATATGCTGCAGACAACAGCAACCCTAGCACTGAAGTAGGACAACACCGTGGTGGATTTGACAAATTACTCACCAAGAGAGGACATTGAGGTGCAGAAAATTGAAGAATCAGAAGAGGAGTTTGTTAGAAGTGACAAGCGGAAACTGAAGAGGAAGAAGAATCTGAGTTGCCCAAGACAACCCGATCTGCTCCAACTTCTAAGATTACAACCTAGTCAATAGCAAAGGCAATTCCACCCCCAAAATCCTCTTCACGGAGACAATCCACGCCAATGGAAAAAAACGAAGGCAGTTTAAAGAAAACACAAAAAAATAGGTAGCTAGGCAGTTTTTAAGTTAGTGAGTTTTTCCGGAACAGGTTTCTGTATGTGGACTCGGTTCCAAATTTCTTGGGACAACTAGCCAATGGCATTCTGTTAATTCCGAAACGATCAGTTGTGTCGTTGCCCTGGTTTTATGATGGCTATTGAGCCCTTTGTTTTGGTTTTAAGGGTGGGCAAGTTTATTGTCCTCCTATTCTATCCAAACTTATTTCCGTTCAAGCTCATTTTATCCAAGCTTATTCTAATATACTTGCATTCTTTCTTTCAATTTGAGCAACCAAACTTACGCATTGAGTACATTTCCTCATACTATATTAGGCCTACCTGCTTATATAGATGTTGTAGTGTGAGGGGAAAGGAGTAAGGGGGGAACAGATCCTCAACAATCGGGACTTGGTTGAGAGGTTACTTGGTGTAGGAATTTAGATCTGTAATTGAGGACTTGTGTAGAGTGCCTTTAAATTACTGAAACAATAATTTAGTAGAAACCCGGGAGTAGTGTGGTTGCGAGTCCAGAAGTTCAAGACGGATTCCATGTAGAGATAAGCAACCGCCAGAGGAAAATTCCAACCTACCAAAAGGTCTGCCAACTACATGATCAGTCTAAAAACTAAATCTAGATATCTCTCTTAGTTCCGAGTGTACATAGATCCGTCGTTGTAGTAAGAGGGGACCTAACACGGCTCTGCGTGACCTACTTTTCAATCTGACCATTTGAGAAGTTGTGAGGATGTCACTCCTTTGAACTAATTCATGTTTTTGGTGTTTGTACGTTTTGAGAGAGCGAAGTGTATGTAAGGATTACGAGTGGTGGAGTCCCTATCCTTCTAAAGAGCAATAGTGGATCCTCTGAAGGTAAAACAAAGGCATAGAAAATCGATAGGCAATAGTTGATAGAGTTATTCCCGGAAACCAGAATAAACTCGATCCAAATTGCAATCTAGATAGTACTAAGATCTGGAATAAAGCAAGGAATTTGGACGGATTGATATTTGTGTGAATAGATCCTAGAAACAAGAAAATCTGGATATCTACGTTTGAAACAACATCACTGGAATTCCTTGGGATGATATTTCAAGTTATTTTATACACGTTCTAGTGTTATAAGGATACTTACGCTTAGACCACGCGTACAACATGAGCGAAACGTTGGTGGATGGTTCCGGAGTTGATGTACTTACTAGAGAGACAAGAACTTCAGTATCTCCTACTCGCATGGTTAAGCCACCATGTGTTAGTATATACACGGACGGATACATTATAGGGAAATTGGTTATGAAGGTATGAAAAAAAGATCATAAAAATCTAGAAATGATTCCTGACCATATGGCATTTGATACATTTCAAGCAACATTGGGTGAATTATGTAAGGTGGAGCCACTACAACGACGCTCAGTGACATATGCCGTACAACGACTAAGTGGTGCTCCAATATTTTAGATACCACCCGTAGGTTGCTACCGTGAAGCCCGCAAAGAACAAAAACTTGAAGACCAACAAGTAAAAAATGAAGATTAGATAATAGTGTATTACAATATAAGTGCAAAATTAGTATTTACTTGATACTTGCGGTTATTATGGTATAGGCTTGAGGACATCTGTAGCAATATAGTACACTTTGTGGCCTCAATCCATTTTGTACTAAATTTTTTTTATATAAATGGTTTTTATCTAAACAATAAGTGTAATTTTTTTGGTTCCCTTCAAGTGTTTTTTAAATGAATGATTTTGTGCTATTTTTTATGTGTTGCTTATAAATCCTAATTTCAAACATTTATGCAATAGTGAATGAACTAATGTGAACTACCAAATATAATTTGAAATTAGAAACTTTAAGCTTTGAAGTCTTACTGACTTTTTTCCATCAAAAACCACTTGAAACTACTATTTCTTTTGAAAAGAGCTTTTTTTAATCCAAAGTGGTCTTTCTTTACATCTTGAACTCCTAAATGCCTAAACCTCATTGTTTAGCAACATGGCTATATGGGCAGCTTAGTATGAAAGAATTTTTTATTATTTTTCTTTGACATCGTCCCTCAACATGTGCCCAAGGAGTAGCCTTAAGGCCCAACAATGTTTATAACCTTTTGACTACAAGGTTAAGAAATTATTGTATGATGTTTAGTTATCTTTGCTTGATAGAGAGTCTAGCAACTTCTAAAATATTCTTTGAAGAACCATTTTGTTAAAAATACAAACTAAAAATTGATTTTATATATTTTAATATAAGTGAAAATTTTAAATCATTCCATTTTGATTAATGAGATGAAAGTTATGAGGAGTTTTAGTTTGACGTTAGTCATGGAATATTGAATTTGTATTTGTATTTCAATGACACTTTGAAGTCTTTTTTAACTCATTTTTTGCTATTTTTGCAAAAAAAATACCAACATGGGGTGTAGATTATCATACTACTAAAATCACAAGGTCTTCCGTAATATCACATTTTAACACTGTGTGATATTACAGAGGTCCAATCCCTCTATAATATCATCCAATATTAAGATGTGATATTACAGAGTTCCAACGGCCATTTCACCTCTGTAATATCACACAGTGTTAAAATGTGATATTATAGAGGTACAGTGATATTACAGATGTAGAGGTTTCATATTTCTTGACTTCTACAATTTTATGATTTGAATGTTCTCAATTCTAATGTTCTAAATGATTTGAAGCTTTTGCACTTTTGGATTCTACAACAAAGTATTTACAAAGTCTTTGCAATTTGACAAATTTGTATTTCAATTCTTCAATTTTGATCATCATTGTTTATGAGTGAAGAAAATTATCAAGTGGTGGTGTTCTTGAGCTCAACAATACTTCCAAGGTATTTTCTTTACATTTGTTTTAAGCAAATTTGAATTCACATATAGAATGGTGATTTGAACATTGAGTTTCATTTGAACAATTTGAGTGTAATTTGAGCTTCAATCTAATCTAATTTCAAGAGATTGATGTAATTAGAGCCGAATTGGAGCATTCTTGGAGCAATTGGAGCATTTTTGAAGCAATTGGAGCATTCTTGAAGCAATTGGAGCATTCTTGGAGCATTTTTGGAACAATTTCACTTAATGTGAGTAATTTGAGCTTCATTTGCTTCATTTGAGTGTAATTTGAGCTTCAATTTAACTTAATTTCAAAAGATTTGCATTTCAAACTTAAAAATGTTGCATATTACATTGCAAATTTTTACAAAAAAAATGAAATTTTTTTTTGCTTTGGAGCTGCGCCGCAATGCGCAGCAGCAACTGCGCCGCAGTCGCGCAGTGCTGCAGTGACTACAGCACAGTCACTGCAACGATTGCAGTGACTGCAGCGACTATTTTTTAAAAAGAATTTTAAATTTTTAAATTTTTTTTTAAATACATAGAATATATAGAATACATAATATTAAGAAATTAAAATTAAAAATTAAAATTTTTTTATTAAGTTTTTAAATTTTTATTTAATTTATTTAAAAAATATTAACGAATTCACTATAAAAGAAAGTCTATTAGATTATTTCTAAAACTAAATAAAATATAGAATACATAGAATACATAATATTAAGAATTTGACCTAATTTGACCTAACTTTAGTGGAATTTGATCTAATTTGATGTATTTTGATGTAGAATTGTTCTATTTGACCTATCGTTAGTGAAAATTGACCTAATTTAACATATTTTGATTCAAAATTGTCTAATTTGACCTAATTTGACCTATCATTAGTGAAAATTGACCTAATTTGACAAATTTTGATTCAAAATTGTTTCTTTAACCTAATTTGACTTGAATTTAATGAAAATTGACATAATTTGACCTATTTCAATTCAAAATTGTCTAACTTGACCTCTTTGATTCAAAGTTGTTTATTTTAACCTAATTTGACCTACTTTGAATGAAAATTGACATAATTTGATTTATTTGAATTCAAAATTGTCTAATTTGACCTAATTAGATTTAAATTTTGCAATTGGTTCTAATTAGAATTTTAAAATAATAATAGATTAATATTTGATATTTTTTTATATAGTTTGAGAAGATTGGAGTATTGAAGCATTTGTTTTGGTAAAGAACTTTCATCCTCTTGTGGGTTGTGTAGTGTAAACGGGCATTTTCCGTTTGCATACCCAAGTATTCCTACTCCATTGTTTCTAGGAGGGGGCTTTGTGTGTTTGTGATAGGCGCTTTTGAATTTTAGACGTTTTTGTTGAGAATGAAGTCAAATTGATTACCGGCAAGATTCTCTTGTGTTGTTGAGCCTGTGTTTGTGGAAAGTAATGATCTCCACAAAACATAGTTGAATTGTTGCAGGTTGCCCTACAGGTTGCCTTTTTTCCCTATCCATCGCGTATTTTGTAGTCCAACTTTGAAGTTCACAAAAATTAATTAAAAGGAATTGTAAACCCTTTGTTTTAAAAGCTTTGTAGTAGAAAGTAAGAGAAGAAGGGTGATTCCACCTTCTTAGAACCTGCACAAGGTTTAGGTTAGGCATTCTCCTCTTACTGAATGCACACATTCAGGTATGGCAAGGCTTTTTTTGTAAATTAATTTAAAACTATTGATTTATTTTAAAAAGATTAAAATATTTGATTGGTGTTTTTTTTATTTGATTGTTTTGTTTTTTTAGACTTTACAATTTTTTATAGGATTATAAGATTATAAGATTTTTAAATTAATAAAAAAATTTATATCTTTTTCGAATTTAAAACTTTTAGTAAGATTGTTATCCTATATTGCACAGAAATTAGAATTTATTATTTTTTTAGACCATAGCTCTTGCTTTTACTACAATTGATATCTTTGTAGATGTCAACATTCATGATGTTGAATCCATGTGCATTCAATGCCCACAATGTTTAGCATTTCATTTTAGAAAAGAGAAATCTACCATTTGTTGTTATAATGGTAAAGTGAGTAATGAACACATTAGCCATTCAATTGTCCATCCAGTGCTTGATGAGCTTTTTATGGGCATGACACCTAATTCTCGTGAGTTCATTAAATTTATTCGAAAGTATAATCAAGCTTTTGCGTTTACAAGTATACGTAGTAAGTTCCAATCTAATCAAGCTGAAGGTAGAGGAGTGTATACTTTTCGTGTAAACGGAGAATTATACCATCATATTGGAAGTTTAGAACCTGAATCACAGGAGACTGTAAAATTTGCACAAATTTACTTCTTGGATGATGGTTTGCAAACAAATCGTCGTATGGAGATTTTTGATGATCTTCAGCGTGAAACAGTTAATATCATCCAAGAAGTATTAGGATCGATAAATGCTTTAGTTCAGGGTTTCAAATCTTCACATGATGTTCTTTTAGGAGGACATAATATGGGACTTCGCATCTCTGGTGAAGTTCCTTCTGGTCAACATCCCCATCGATATAATCGACCAACAGTTCCAGAAGTTGCTGTTGTTGTTCTTGACGAACAACATTTAGATTCTGGTAGAGATATTGTTTTTCATCAGCGTGGTGGAAATTTATTATAGATAAAGGAAACTCATTCAGCTTATGACGCTTTATCCTATCCTTTATTATTTTCAGATGGACGATGTGGGTGGTCACCAACTTTTAAAGCAAATACTGGAGTGACTCTAAAGTCATTTGTTCAATATTTGCTTCAAAAGCGACCTGAGTCAAATGTATTACATAGGGCGGAAAGATTATTTCAACAATATGTAGTAAATCAATATTTACGTGTAGAACATGAAAACTTACTTTTTATTAGACAACATCAAGCTGAACTTCGGGCAAAATGTTATCAGGGGGTAGTAGATGCTTTATAAGAAGATAATGGAGTACGTGTTGGACGTCGCATTATCTTACCAGCAACTTTTGTCGGATCTCCTCGATATATGCAAAAACTCTTTCAAGACAGTATGGTCTTGGTTAAAGTTTTAGGAAAACCTGATTTATTTATTACAATGACTTGTAATCCAACATGGCCTGAAATTCTTAATGAACTTGAGCCGGGTCAAAGTTCCCTAGATCGTCCAGATATTGTTGTACGTGTTTTTGAGCTCAAATTAAGAGCTATGATGGATGAGATTACGAAGAAGAATGTCTTGGAGGAAACTATTGCTTTCTGTTACACTATTGAATTCTAAAAGCGTGGTCTCCCTCATGCACACATTCTTCTTTAGTTGAAAGATAAAGTCAATGATTGTGATCTTGTAGATCGTGTAGTATGTGCGGAAATTCCTGATTCGGATAGGCAACCGCAATTATATGCTGTGGTTGC
Organism: Climacium dendroides; assembly: GCA_950106755.1. NCBI lineage: Eukaryota > Viridiplantae > Streptophyta > Bryopsida > Hypnales > Climaciaceae > Climacium > Climacium dendroides. The sequence goes on along the minus strand of OX467087.1, from coordinate 25,201,770 downwards.
TAAACACATGATGCATGACCCATGTGGTTTGGATAATCCTAATTATACATGCATGAAAGACGGTAGATGTTCAAAGAATTACCCGATGCAAGCTCAAAATAGTACAATAGTGGGTGATGATGGATTTATTTTATATCGTCGTCGAAATTAAGGTTGCTATGTTGAAAAGCATGTACAGGGACAAATTATTCATTTAAACAATCGATCAGTTGTACCCTACAATCCTTATTTAGTAGGTCGGTTTAATTGTCATATCAATGTCGAAATTTGTAGTTCGGTAAAAACTGTCAAATACCTTCACAAATATATTTTTAAAGGTGTAGATCGTGGTGTTGTAGAAAGAGATGATGTTGTAGATGAAATCAAAGAATTCTTAGAAGGTCGTTATATAGCCGCTCAAGAAGCATGTTGAAGGCTTTTTGGTTTTGAAATCAATAATAAGAGTCATAGTATTTGTCGGTTACCTGTTCATCTTCCAGGTCAACAATATATTTCTTTTCATAAGGAAACATCTTTGCAATCGGTAGTTGATCAAAATGCTCACACTAAACTTACAAATTTTTTTGAGCTTAATAGTTATATTCGTGCCTTGATTGCTTCTGGTAATCAAGGCAATCATAAACTTCTTCGATACTTAGATCTTCCGCTTCATTATAAATGGGATGTACGAAACAACATGTGGATTAGAAAACAACGCAATGTAAAAGTTTTTGGTAGAATAAATATGGTTCCTGTAGGTACCGAAGTATTTTATTTTCGTTTGTTGTTGACTCATGTTGAGGTACTAACTTCATTTGAAGATTTACTTTGTTTTCACGATACGGTATATCCGACGTATAAAGCCGTTTGTGTTGCAAGGGGACTTTTACAGGATGATGCTGAATGGAAGAATTATCTTTAAGAGGCAACTATTATTGCATTGCCTAAACAGATTCAGCCGTTGTTTGCAACACTTCTTGCGTTTGAACAAACGCAAGATCCTATTGGTTTGCTTAAAAGACATCTTGATGCAATGTCTGATGATTGACGCAATGATCAAATCACTATTGTAAAGCGATTTTGTGCATTGAAGAATATTTGTCATCATTCGATAAACACCTTGTAGAATTTTTTTAACATTGATGATTTGCATGAATTCGGTTATACAAACAATGTTGATTTGAGCATTGATGTCAATGATAATAATGATTTAGATAATGCCAACATTACTTTTGTAGATCAAGATGTACATAGGCTCAATGAAAAACAAAGTATTGTTTTCAACGCAGTTACTACAGCGGTTTTAGAACCTAATTCTTCACATAGACTTTTTTTTCTAGATGGTCCAGGTGGTACATGTAAATTTTTTTTATATAATATTGTATTAGGTTATCTTCGTACTCGAGGCGTTAAGTGTATGGCAATGGCTACAATTGAAATTGCCGCATGTCTTTTAGATGAAGGGCGAACGGCACATTCTTCTTTAGCCATTCCTTTACAGTTACATAATACATCAACTTGTAATATTAGTACTCAATTTGCATTAGGTCAAAACTTACGTGAAGTACAATTAATTGTACTTGATGAAGCTTGTGTTGAGCATAGATTTATGTTTGAGGCTATAGATAGATCATTACGAGATATTCGTAGAATCAATAGTCCTAATGGTGGTCTTATAGTTTTGTATGGTGGTGATTTTCGTCAAACTTTACCAATTGTAGTGCGTGGAGGTCGCAGGCAAACTGTAGAAGCTTGCTTGCGACGTTCATATTTATTTCCGTTAATGCAACATTTTCATTTAACTACTAATATGCGTTTACAAAGTCAACCAGATTTTCAAAGATTTTTATTAGATGTTGGTGAAGGTAAAAGTGGTCCAAAAGTAGATTTACCGTTAGGATTAGTTGCACCTAAAAATTCTTTAGATGGTCTTATTGATGCCATTTTTGATGATCCGGTTGATTTCTCTAAGCGGGTCATTTTGGCTGTCCAAAATGATGATGCTCAAGAAATCAATCGTAAAATTATTGATCGCATGCCTAATGATGTACATCAATGTTTTAGTGCAGATTTTATATATGAAAGTGATGAGCATGCCCATCATTATCCGATAGAGTTTTTAAATTCTTTACAATTAAGCGGTTTGCCTCCACACCAATTAAATCTTAAATGTGGTCAACATTTGATGTTGTCAAGGAATTTGAATCCAGCAAAAGGTTTATGCAATGGAAGTCGTTTGCGTCTTTTGCAAGTGTTATCAAATGTGTTATTATGTGAAATTGTGGAAGGGCGCTATCGTGGACAAGAAGTATTGATTCCTAGGATTACACATCATTGTAATAATAGTCGCTTGCCATTCACACTTTGCCGGAAACAATTTTCTGTCACTGGTACTTTTGCCATGACAATTAACAAATCGCAGGGCCAATCATATGATCGAGCCGGCATTTATCTTTGAAATGAAATATTTAGCCATGGTCAATTATATGTAGCTTTGTCTCGTGGTAGACATCCTGCAAACATTAAAATTGCCAATGACAACGATGAAGCCGTGGGAACGGTAAAAAATGTGGTTTACCATGAGGTTTTTTCATGACTTTGTCATGTAATATCCTCTAAATTTTTACACCTGAATCAAGTGGATGGAAAAGTTAAGAGTTTGTTTCAAACTCTGCATGTTTAGGGTTCATGCACACTTTTGCGACGTCCCCTTCCATCCAACTTGCATTCTTTAGGTGTACAACTACATTGTTTCAATTGAAACAATCTACCGTCAAAGAATTGTACATGAGACATTATTGCTATTTGATGGATGGATATTTTTTTATTTCATTCATCTTTAGGTGCAATTAATTCCTAAAATTTATCATTCTCCATTACAATTTATAATGTATAAAAAATTTATAAAAAATTAATAAAAATGGTTGGATTAATGCGTTACAAAGCAAGCGCCAACCGCTAGTTTATTATAAGATTACACCCGTTGTTTCAGTTGGGATTGGCACTTTTTTATTCTATAATTAAATTATTAACAATTTAAGGCTCTATTCAATCTCATGCCTACATCTATAATTCTACTTAATAATTTTTTAAAGAATAAAAATCAAGTATATTTTTCTTCAAATTTTTTTCCTAGATTTTCAACCCAATTCTTGAATATAAAGAATTTTAAATTCAAAATCATTAGTGCCAAAAAATTTCACAAATTGCGATCAAAGTTAATCTAAAATTGCAAAGACAACATTCAAAAAACCTTTTTGTCCAACTTTGAATGCTAATATCTTTCAATCTATACGGTCAAACTTCATGAAATTTTTACCACGTGATAAAAAACAAGTGAAATACAAGATCTTCAAGTAGAAGGTCAAGTGCATGTGCTGAACAACCTTGAAAATATATGTGTGGAAATCGACGAAGTAACAAAGCACCAACAACCAACATGTTTACTTGCTAATATCATTGATGGTGATGTCACTTCTACGTCGCATACATTTCTGTTTGGAGTGACCGGAGGTATATGTCCTCCATAATTAAAAAACATTACTTTCACGACTGTACTGACTTTGTTGCACGCTCTCACTCTAGGGAGGTTATCATTTTGTCTGTACCCCCAATGGAAAGCAAGCGATCCTTTCGATAACTTAGCAAAGTTCCACAAAACTTGCATAAAACTTTTCACTCTAGTTGTAGTGTGACCTTCATCCTCCCATTGTTCTTATCCATTCTCCTCTACTTGCCCCTGCAAAGAAAAAAAAGATTAGTATTCTATTTGAAATGTGGTGTGGAAACAACACTTGTTACTCTCACAACAAGTGCCCCTACAACACACTCTTCTTGGACTTTGCTCTAGTGCAATGGTTGTACTCCAACTAAGTCATAAGAGGCAAAATCAGCAAGGAAAAGTGATCTTGAATAGGCCAAAGCTCTTATGAAGCCAAAACTAAAACCCTAAATCCTAAATCCTAAAAAAAAACCAACTAGACAGAGTGACGGCCTAATGTGTCAATGGGTGGATCCTAAATTCGATGGATTCAAAGTCATAGGGTCAACCCCGACAACCAAACCGTCCAGGCGACAACTTGTCCATCTAGGAGACGAATTCCCGTCCAGAGACGAAATGTCCGTTCTAGAGACAAATTCCTGTCTAGAGATGAAATGTCCATCCAAAAAATGGATTTTCGTCTAGAGACGGATGCCCGTCCAAAAACGGATTCTTGTCCAGAGACAAATGTATGTCCAATGATGCCCTGTTCGTCCAAGAGACAGAATTTCCATCTCAAAGATGAATGTTTGTTCTGCGACGGAATGACTGTCTAGGCGATGGACAGGTACCGCACAATGTGTTCAGATGCCGTCGACAATTGGACAGACTTCATCCGCGTTGTGGACGGTCTCATCAACATTAGTTACAAGTCTTGACACATCAAAACACATCAGGATGAATGTGTCACGACATCCAGATGTAAAAAGCCCACAGCACATCCAGATAGACAACCCTGAAGTGTGTGTTGGACTGTTGGGGCGTGGACAAACATCAACATTCTAGTATGGGTTTTCCACTGGTTTTTCATTGGTACTTCGGATAAGGCCACTAAGTTCTCCAATGTGAAAGGGGCTTCAACACCAGCGAAGGGGGCGAGTAAATGAATGGTTGTAAAATCACTTTTTACATCTAGTATACTAAGTATTATGGGTGTTTTATTTCCTTTACTATACTATGGATGTCACCAATGTTTAGTGTTTATAGTGATAGGATGTTTTTTTGCATTTCCATCATTGTTTGTAGGCTTTTACCGTAATTTTAACTTATGTCACAAGTCACGATGTGTTTTTCTTATGATTATGATGTCCATCGTTAGTTAGGAGCTATTGGACCTTGGTGTGGTTAGGTTGCTAGCCAATTACAAGGTCTATTGTTGACTTATTGCACGTTTTCTCTCATGTGGGCTCGATATGATCTAGGCACGATGTGTTTGTGCACAACAGCTGTCATGAAAGGCATGTAGGCGTTGATTCTGCATCAGTGTGGCACTTTCAGAGTCAGAGAGGTGTTAGAAAGAGGCATGAAACTCACGAAACGTCAACTTGGAGTTGGCACTTTGGTTGGGGACCTCAAATTTCTTGACCTCCATGTGGAGATTTTAGAGACTCATCTTTTTCAAGTTGAGTCTCCTATGTGATGGAGTGAGAGGTTTTGCCTCACAAACTTCATCCAAACATGTGATCATTCTTTAAGAATGGCATTGGCTTGACTTTGTAATTTGTTGTGAGATTTTCCAATTTCATTAGAAGCTTTTTCTCACATATATTAGTAAAGGAGTCGTTGTGAAATCACTTTCTACATCTGGTGCACTAAGTATTATGGATGTTTCATTTCCTTTACTACACTATGGATGTCGTCAATGTTTAGTGCTTATAGTGATAGGATGTTTTTCGCATTTCCATCATTGTTTGCAGGCTTTTATCGTGATTGTGACTCATGTCACAAGTCACAAGGCGTTTTCCCTATGATTACGATGTCTACCATTAGTTAGGAACTATTGGACCTTGGTGTGGTTAAGTTGCTAGCCAATTACAAAGTCTATTGTTGACTTATTGCACGCTTTCTCTCATGTGGGCTCAATATGATCTTGGTACAATGTGTTCGTGCATGACATTTTGAAGAGATGAATGATCCAAATCATGCTAATAATTTTTATTGCGTTATGATTTGTTTCTCTACAATTGTAACTCGTGTGAGTGCTTGGAAATGGATTAGGTGGAAAAGCATTGGAAGTCCAATGAAGTGTTCTAGGTGACATTAGAAGATCTTCAATTTATTGCCATTTGCAACACCATTTTAATTCACAAAGTCAAAATTTTGAAGTAGTGGAATTTGTCAATGCCTTCTTGAAAGGCCAAATGCTTTCCAATGATATTTGTTTTAAAGAACAAATTGGAATTGTTTCTCAATCAAAGCATTTGATACACTAAAATAAATTTTTCACTTTTTTCATTAGTTTTGTGAATGAATAAGAATCTCATGTGTTTATTTTTTTATACAAACTTAAATTCAAGTGTGGAGGTTGCTAACAAATTGAAGATGCAGTTGTATAGTCATTAGAAGACATTTTAGGCCTCTATAGGGCCACAAGTTATCATGGCAGGGAATTCCCCGCAGTGCAGTGTAGCAGTGACAACGCAGTATGCTGATGTGGTCGCACGGGGGGACACTCCCCGTGTTTTAGAAACCTATGTGCGGCGAAAAATGTAATACATGTAATACATCCTAAAATTTAATTTTTTTTCCAAAAAAAAATTATGAATAGATTGTGCTACTTTAAAAGTTTATGTTTTGAATTATTGATATTTTTTTATGCTAATAGTAATTAGTTGTAAATTTTTAAAGAAAAAAGATACACTGTAAAGCTGAAAATAACTTTCACACCCCTATATTATATAAGAAAAAAAAATTTGAAAAATGAAAAAAAAAATTCTATATAATAGCTTTCTATTGAAAGTTTATTTTAGTTGAATATTGATGCAATAGTCATCATCATGCGATCTCTATAAATATTTTAGTTGAAAACCATGCCATTTTAGTTCATTTTTCAACCTTTTCTAGACAACATATCTTATGTTATTTGGAATTGAAATTTTTGTCAATAGAAACCTTTAGTCATTGTTAAACAAAGCTCAAAATTTTAGGATGAAATTATAGTTTATTCTAAAGTAAATAGGGGGTCAAAAAATCACTTCGCCACATGTAGGTACCCCAAATGTAATGAAAGTGTCCTCCCTGTGTGTGGTCGAGACCCTGCCACGTCATTTTGAATTTTATTTTTTTAAAATTTCAATTTTTTTTGGCATTCTAAGAACTAATTTTTTTTTTTTTTGAAATTTTTTTCCCTGACAAGTGGTTGTTCCGTCGCTGCGGGGGGAACAACAAGGGAACAAGACTGAAATGGCCCTATAGAGGCCTGAAATGTCTTCTAATGATTTTGATGATGTTGTAAAGAAAGACAACATCAACATCAAGCCACATACCCCACAAGAATTGAAGTCTTTGCTAGAATACATTGAATGATGAAGGAAGATTTGGGATCAAAGATTTTGTTCAATTTTAAAAAAAGGTGGGCATTTTAAGAAATTGGATTTGTTTTCGAGCGTCAATGGCTCCAAGTAGGTTGTCTAAAGTATTCTTTTTAGTAAAATGTTTACACAATATAGTAATACACCTTATTTTTTAATATCATACACAAATATTTGAATATTAACTAACTATTTGATTATTTGATGTAGTTATTTCAAACACAAGCTATTGCCCAAGAATGTTATCACATAAGATCAACTTTTCTTTTCTTATGATCATGGTTGGATTGAAATTCAAGAGAGTGCATATACTCTCCTTTTGCATATATACACATGGACAACTGGTCATCTCACAAACGGAAGATGGTGCCTTGATTGCTCCATCAACTTTACCCTCTTATCAGCTATGTTTAAAAAAATGAATTCATGAATTTATTTTCAAAAATTCATGGTGGCAAAATCGTTTTTAGAGTTGTGAAGAATCTCGGTGGCTGATTTGGCCACATTTAATCCTTAAACGCCGGGCTAATGACGGTGAAAATCAGTCCTTTTAGAGCTATATGACATCATCTAGTTTAAAAAAGACAAAAATATTCATTGAGAGTCAAACTATTGTAGAAGATCTCCCCTTTCCACCCCTAATTCTGAGGATAAATAATTGCATTTCTATCCTACACAGGAGAATTCCTTGTCATTCATCAGACAAAAAAAGTCCACCACATCGTTTATGGGTTAAGGCACGATTGGGAAGAAGAATTCGCAACAGAGTGGAGGGTGGCTGATTCTGCCATTGAATTGGTAGAGATGACTAATTCCAAAGTTCCCATCAAGTTCCCTCGGCTCTTAAACGTTAGAGAATACGCCGGTGCAGGCACGTTCTGCATGGGAGCATCCCAGGACACGGATATCTGTGCAGTACCCGGGAAGCATACCCTGGAATCTAGATAACCCTCCAGTACCCGAGAAGAAAGATATCCGTGTAATATAGGAAACGCAGATATCCATCTAGTACCCGGAAAGCCAGATACCTCTCTACTACCCAGGCCGTGAAATATCCACTCGAGTGCATTCCCGAGCCGTGCCCTGAGCGGTCGAATATCGCAATGATCTCATCGATCCGCCCAGATTTCCAGTGGCCGCTGCCATGCAAGCCCTGCTGCTCCTCCAGTCCTCCTCCTCCTCCCGCTGCTGCAATCTCCGAAAGCATCAATCCTTCGTGCAGAGGATCATTCCCCGGGACACAATCGCGATGCTCCCCACTCACACCTTCCATTCCCGCATTCCACCCCTACTCGGGGAATCTCCAAGCCCATGTCACTGACTGGTGGCCACTGTCGTACTTCATCCCGTCCGTCCTTTCCGTGTGCAATTTCCGCTTGCGACTGCACGAGCACGACCTCGTCCATGGCGATGGTGGTGCGCCCCCCTTCTGCCGCTGGTAATCACCCCTCGCTTCCCTGAGTGCGGAAGGAGTAGGGGCTTGATTGGGGTTTGGGGTGCGCGGGGATAGGGGATGGAAGTTAGGTTGAATGGCGATGGCTTTGGCTCTATCGTTCCCCTGGGATTGTGTTAATGGAGACAGCGATTGGTTGAGTGAGTGAGTGCAGTTATGGGGAGCTTGGCGATGCACTGCGCGATGGACGGAGGGGCGGGAGGGTTGTTGACTATGGCGGTGCCGTCGACCTCGGCGTTATGGAAGCGAGGGGAAGGAAGCGCCGGCGGATTTGCTTCGTCGTCGAGTGGAAGCATGCGAAGCTGGTATTGACTTATTATTCCTTTTCTGGCCTGCCGATGGATTTTGGAGTTTAGGAGCCAATTCTGGTCGCGGCGTTGTGTGCGAATTCGATTTTAGAGTTTTGTTCGCGATGGAATTTTGCACCGCCAATTGTGTTTCAGAGCGTGTGAATGTCGAGGTTGTGTTCTTTTAGGTGTCAGGGTTAGTTGTCCATCGAGTTTCGGTTTCGTTTGGAGAGAGAAAGATGGATATATGTAGTTTTACGTAGTCAGTTGTTAGTTAGTTTTTTCTTACTTGCAATCCGTTCGAAAAGAATTCGATGGTCGAGGTGTGTGCTCATTGCACCGCCATTGTGCTGTTGATTGTGCGCTTGCTGAAATTATGTCTTGGTCGTCATTAGGGCTATCATCGAGTTTCAGTCTTGCCGCCTATGGATGGATATACTTTACTTAGTCAATCGTTATTTTGTTTCCTTCTTGTAATCCGTTCGAAACGAATTCGATGTTAGAGACGTAGGCTCATTGCACCGCCATTTGTGCTGTTGATTACACGATTGCTGAAACTATGTTTTGGCCGTCTTTAGGTATCATCGAGTTTTAGGCTTGTCTGTACGTGTTTTACTTAGTCGATGGTTAGTTTTTTTCGTACTTGTAAGCATTAAGGAACGAATTCTAGGTTAGAATTGTGTTCACATTGCACCGCCGATTTGTGCGATTGCCGAAATTATGTGTTATTGGAGTTATCGTGGTTTGGCACGAATTGTTTGGAGATTCGAGCTCTCAATGGTGTTCTTATGCTTGAAGCATTTTTGCTCTGTTTCTCTTCATAGCTGTAGGAGGTTTCTAGATGACCGATTGTGTCTTGCATTTCCCTCAGTATCGTATGATGGCTCTTCTGGAGCAGGATGCAATATTATAAATAAACAGGATCTTTTTGTAGATAAGATTCAAAGCCTTTGTATTGTAGCTACTTTATGTGTATTCAGTCTGCATTAGTAAAGTTACAATTTCAAGTAATTATGAAAAACATACATACATATATGTAATTTGTACTGAACGCTGCGATTGCTTCGTACGTATTAATCAATATTGAATCCTGCAGGGGGAACTTTCTTGATATAGTCTTTGACTTGTTTGAAAAGGTTTGCGGGTCAACCTGTGGAGCCATCCGGGACAGTTCGAAGGAATCAGGCTTGGCAAGTGAATGTGGCGGCTGATCATTCAGGGTCGAAACCTGAAGCCCACAAGCGGCGAGGAAAGTGGGGGTACCATCCTCTGGAAGAACTGACCAAGCATGAGAGGGAGGCAATGCAAGCTGGGAATGGGCGGCCTTCCGATGCTGATATTGCGAGAACCTTAACCGAGGTGACTTTCGTCGTCGTTTTATCTCTTGAGTTGATTAACTTGTTTTTTGATGGGTTATTATTGTAGAGACAAATTGCAGAATTCGCTGTGCATTGAGCAGGTTGGGGGTTTTCTAGGCCCTTCACTTGCACCCTGATGCGGTAATAATACAGTGTTTCTGACAGTCCATACTGAGCAATTGAAATTAATACCGTGCTTTATTGAATCACTCCTACATAGGCAATGTGAACTGGTCACGACAACAGCGTTAGGGCATCTATTCACCAGCCAGCGACAAAATCGTCGATTCTTACACTTTGATGGTTCTGTTCAGGTCAACTGGAAGGCTGTTATTTACGCCTCTGTTATTACGATTGAAGACATAGTTTTTGGAACGGAAGTTCAGTTCTTGGTCGACGAGCACGGAGGTAAGTTCGCAAGTCATTTCATGTTTCATTTTTTCCTCGGTGCTCGTACTTGGCGCGTGACTTGTATGATAGGTTTTTTTAAAACGCATCTACCTGCTTATGACTGATGTAAATTGGTTGCATTGTCACTCTCTTAGGTTTGGAAATGCGATTTGCGACCTGTTCCTTTGAGTCTGGGTATGCAAGATTGGATGTTTCGGTCTATGCACTTTTACATAGGTTCTTCGTTGATTGATGTGAAGCGCAACCTAATTGCTGACTGGTGGTACTCGTAGATTTTTTTTTCGAGATGAACGACGACAATGAGTTCCTTTCAAAACTATGTGATTCTCAAACTTTCACGGTATGTAAATTTTTCACAACTGCTAGTTAGTTCGTTATTTATTCAAATATTAATATTCGAAGAGTTAGGGCTGTAGTCTATACGACAGGAGCGTCTTACAGTTTTTAAAGCAATAGGTTCAAGCTCTTTCTCAATTTTAGGTTATCATCGAAAGGACGGTTATTCAAAGTGAGGAGATGCAAATTCAGAGAGTTGAATCGGCCCTTAAACGCACTTATTTTATTGAATGAGTTTTTGAGACCAGACATTAACAGAATAGGTTTTTTTGCTCTCTGAAGGGCAGGTTATGATAGGCTTCGGTGCGATGGATGAGGTTCAAGTCTCTGAAATGGTTGACGGTGGCGAAGAAATGGACGATGACGAGGATGACGATGACATACTCATGGAATTTAGTGATGACAGTGATGATGAGTTTAACCCCGATGATGTTGTTCCACCTGTCAGTCATTCTCCCTCAATACCAACTATTTGCATTTAGGGTTTCTTTGTGATAGAAACAATCCGTATCACTTACCATTAGGGTAGCATGTTGTAGCTGAAACTGCTTCGTGTGAATTGTTCACTGCTTACAAGAGAGGTTTCATTGAGAGCTTTTGATTCGCTTTAGTGCGAGTCTTCGAGTTGCAAATATCTAGAGTCTAATTCCTGGCTAGTAGGGTTGCTGATACTGGTTGTGTGTCTTAAACATCCTTTTTGTTTTCTCCAGCAATTTTGGGAGGAATTGGCAAGCGGTGGAGGTAGCCTTGATGATCGGTTATCACCGGAGTCCATGGGCTCCCTCGGTGGATGGGGAGGCCCCGAAACCTTGGCCTGGGTGCACCCCTTAGAATTCGCCACTAAGATCTCTCAGGTTGGTCATTGAAGAATTGTTTCATATTTCTTTTTGAACCTTTTATCTATATTCTCCTTGTATGGAACTTTCACGCTTGCTCATGATTGGAGATCTGAGGAACGGCATCACGCCTTCCTGCCATAGCCGGCCTTTCGGCAGGCATGATTTTTTGCTAGGTATGCTGACTATGTTAGTGTGGGCAGAATATTCTGGGTTTCGTGGATGTGGATGTAGTCATTAAGTCACTCGTTAAATATACAAGAGAAGTGGGAGATTCTTAGATTATTAGACGGTTGCAAATAGGACTTTATTGCTTCATGGAAAGTATCTTATTAACGGTCACAAAGCTGAATTTCTTGAAGTTTTTGAAGTGCAGGCCGTAACCACTGATCACACCGAGGAAATGAACAAGCCAACAAAGCGGCTCACAATAACAGGAATTGTGAGGAGGATCACTGAAGAGGAGGAGCCCTATGTACAGAGTCTCTGGTATGATCGTTTCTGGTGGGATGAAGACAATGACGGTGAGGAAGAAGAAGACTCTGTGACAGGTGAGGACGAGGCTTCAAAGGAAACGGATAAGGGTTCGCGAACTCGTTGGAAAGTTGTGAATGGAGCACCTTCCTCATTCAAGGCAGGGGATGGGAAGCCAAACCCAAGTACTGGCATGCGGAGAACCTCTAGCAAGGGGGTTGTTGAGGTGGATGAACAAAGGTCAAGAAATGGAAGTACTCGACCTTCTTCAACCAGTGACTCTATAAGTTCTGATACAGAGATTAATAACAGTCCTGATGTCACCAGGAGGGAGAGGCGTGCCAGTACTGTGAGAGACTCAACGGGGACTTCTACTACTGACGAGACTACACTGGTTGGGTCCACCATAGAAGGTGACGTAGTAGGTGAGGTAGGTGATCTATCAGAAGGTGCATCTGTGGAAGGAGGCGATGCTGTTGAGGGTGAATGGAGAGAAGAGAGTACCAGCTGGGATGTGGGTAGTTCCTTCTATAAGCTGGAAATGCTCAGCATGCAGCTTGATTTGAACTCGGGGTTGCAGGTAAGAACTTCTCCGCTTGCTGCTCTTGTTGCTTTTCCACGGATACCGTTGCACTGGACCACTGTAGGAAGAAGTTTATCCCATTTTGGAGTATCTAAGCTATTAAAAAAGTACAGAAATTGCTACTTAGTGTCTAGGATATACTGATTATGTTGCTGGCTACCGGCTGGAACTGTTTTTTGTGGTTAACCTTTAAAGGTCGCAGGGTCTTAAGACAAGACAAAGATTTTCTATATAATATGTGTTGCACAATTTTTTGAAATTGCATAATAAAAAGAGAAAGATGTTAAGAATCATGATTAGAAATTTCCGTACCATCAAATTTCCTGAATTTTCTTATAGATCTTGTCAAAACAAGTTTGAAGCATTTGCTTTTGGAATTTCTGCGAACATACAGCTTTAATATGTAGCGAGTGAATTCTTTAATTATCGCCTAAAATCTTATCTTACATTGATTAGTACCAAGAAAAGGAAAAGTTTCGTAATGAAATATCATTTCTTTCCCCTGGTGGTAGTTTCTTAACGCTAGGTAAATATTGTGCACTGTGTCCTTTTCCTCAGTAAAATTTGAAGTAGCGCTCTTAATTTGGAATATAGACATACAAAGGTAATGGTATACATAAGAAAATTAAATTTTTGAGAAAATGATTTTGGAGGCCTTTTGGTGGTTAAATGTGTTAATATTGGCCAATGTTGAGATCTGGTTCAGAATTATTGCTGACGCTCAGAATCCATCTCTCAACCTCTTGCTTTGTTTTCAGAAATCCATAGAAATCCAGGACTTCAGTAATGGTCAAGCAGACATACTGGCCCATTCTGCGGCAGCAATTATGGAACGGGTTAATCAAGGAGGAAGCAAGACTGATCGAGCCCTCAAATCATTATGCCGACGAGAAAAGGGTCTAGAAATCGAGGTATGTTTCCGATGTCATCAGACATGTCAGTTTGTCTCGTCAATGCTGTCATCAATCTGAGTTCCTTAGTGGAATTGGTTTTTGTCTGCCTTTACAGTATTATTTCTTGCAAGTGACATCCAACTTGGATCTTCTCTTTTCACACTAGTTCCATACATTGAAATGCGTGGTTCTTAATGATTATATTATCACAGCTTGATTATTGAAGTTCAGTTCTGTTTGTGTAATAACGTAATTTTACACAGGAAGCTGCAATTGTTGGAGTTGACTGCTTAGGTATGGACTTGCGAGTTAGCGCGGGCATCGAGGTCCAGACACTTCGTTTCCAGTTCAATAGGAAGGTATGTATGATTTATTATGATCTTCTAGAAACCAACTTTTGAAACACTAAATTTGCGTCGTCGTGATTTATTGCTGAACCCCTAAGTGCGCGAACGAAAATTACAAAATGCACTTGAGACGGTATTCGTCAATTATAGTCACTTGCAAAAATATATTTCTATTGTTGAAAAATGGAGGACATGATTTCTTCTTTCTATTGATGCATCCTTGTACCTTGAGACTTTCTAAACGATTCGTGCAACATCGTCTCTTATGTCGTGATGGCAAGGAATCTTTTTAGTGGAATCTTTCTGGTGTTCATTATCCCTACGTGAATGTGCCAGGCTACATGTGAAAAAGTTGCAGATCAACTGATAGATCAGTTGCTCTACCCTCGCCCCGGGGTTAAGCGACCGAGGAAGAGCCAACAGCCCCGCACTCCAAGGAGGTGGCAATCTTGAGACAGGCTCATTGGCCATGTGTTGGAACATTATTCTTCCGATCGGCTCAAATAGCATCTTAAGTATGAGGTGCGGCTAGCTGAACATTTGTCCAGATCTTTGAGGTATTAATTAGGGGCTCTTAAGTGTTAGCATTGATATTGGAGAGCCGATCAATCCGATTGGCTGCGCACGGAACATGCAAGCAGTCTCATCTCTTTTTCTCTTGGGGTCAGGCTGCTTGCTCAAGTCCTTACAGCAGCGGTTGATGCTGAGCATTTGCCGACAAACTCCGGAGTGCATGACGCAGTATCCACTCCGCATATTTTGTAATTACAAACCGAGCACATTCACATAATGTTCAGTCTACTGTTTCACCTTGTCTCTGTTGTCCAAGTTGATTTTCAAACATTTAGAGAATCACCAAATCGCCAAATCATAACACTAAATAACCCCGAACTAAATAACCCCATACAACTCCAAACCATCAAAAGTCTTGGAACGTGTAAGGTATGTTCACCCCTGGTCATTACACATATTTAGACTGATTGGTTCCACATTTTTTTTGTTGCATTAGAATGGCAAACGTGTGATCTTTTCATGTGTATTTTGGTCAACTTTTTTTTCAGTCAAAACACATTATAGTTGGTCGAAACAAAAACTTATAGCTTTCCATTGTTGTCCTTGGGGGACTATTCTTGTCCATTTTGGATTCTATTGTGGTTCTTTGGACTCCCTAGCTATACTAATGATGATAAATAGTGTTGGCAACACTAATCATGAAGCATAACACTAATTGTCAACAATCCAATTAATGTTACCAACACTAAATGTCAACATAGACACTATTTGTCAACTATTGGGTATAAATTTTTTACAAGTTTACATTTAGTGTTACCTAACTATTTCATCAAAATGCAAAAAAAAACATATAAACTCAAAAAATCCACCACATGCTCAAAAAAGTTATTGCTCAAAAAAGTGAACACAACACTAAATGCCAACTAATTGAAGTTTAGAGTGACCGGGTTAAAATCCAGGTAACACTAATCACAATATAACACTATTTATCATCATTAGTGTAGTTGTGATGGTAATCCAAAAGCATCCCTTCAACCAATGGAATAATGAAGGAAACTTTGCCCATGTGTTTAAATTGCATGGGATGTTTTGAAAATTATAAAATGGTGAATCTCCAATTCAACTCCTTGTATAGTTTAAACACATTAGCATGCAAAGGCAGTGCATTTTGGCCCCAACAAGAGATTGAATTGGGCTAGGGGGTAATTGGGGTTATATATACCTTTGTTATATTTAGATATATTCTCTCCTAACTACTTGGAAGGAGATATATTTGAAGCCCATTGTGGCTCCATTTGCTCATTGTGCATAGTAACATTTAGTGAATTGACAACAAAAACATAGTTACAGAACATAATTGCATGTCAAAATTGCAAAGCTTTCCATTGTGAGTCCTAAATGGAGATTGCGCTCGTCCTTTTGGATACTAATATGGCTCTCTTATTCTTGACATAGTTCTAATTGCAATCCAAAAATGTTCCTTTAAAATGTGGAATATAGAAATATACTTTATTTGCAATGTGTAGAAGTTACATGGTGGTATTCATTGAATTTATAAAATGGTGATTTTCAATCAAGTTCCAAACCTTTGAACCCTTATTCCACAATGAATGTAATTTTTACTACATTAGAATATAAGAGAGTAAAATAGAGTATTGGACTAGGGGATTCATAATTGGGCTACCTACATTCTAGAATTTGGTATAGAATGTTATTAATGAATTTTTTTCCATATCTATATGAGTACAATTAAATCATCAAGGAACCTTCAAAGAAGATAGCAAAGTGTATCATCAAGAAAAAGTTCAAACCCTATTTTTGAAAATTACTACAATTAACTATAAACTATTCAATTCTAATAATTATAGCATCCAAGGTTTTTTTGTTAAATGGTGATCTTCATTCAAATCCCTAAAAGACCAAGCAGTAGTTTTAGTAACATAGAATTTTTAGTCATCCATATATGAACAAAACTTTTATTTTTCTTCATTTGAAATTTTTACACAACATGTGGGCAAGGAGTAGCTTCATGGTGCAACAATTTTCATGGATAGTTACATGGTTAAAAAGTTATTGTATGATATGTGGTTTCTTTTGAAGGCATCATCACAAAGTTTAGACCCTATGGTTTGTCAACAATTATCATGTGGTTATCGTTATTTCATGAGTTAACACATTAATTACAATTTATTGCATTATTACAATGCATTACTTTGCATCATTATTGCATCATAACAATGCATTACTTGTGACTGTATTGTAACAATGCAAAGTAATGTATCATAATGATGCGATAAATTGTAATTAATGTGCGAACCCATGACACAACAATAACCACATGGTAATTGTTGATAAACCGTAGAGTCTAAACTTTGTGATGTTGTGGATAATAATTTTCATGAGTATTTTTTGAAAATTATTATTTTTTTAAATAAAAAATAAAAAATAATTTTTTAAAATTTATATATACATGAAAACTTTGAATCATTCCATTTTGATTAATGAGATGAAAATTATGAGGAGTTGTAGTTTGCGGGCAATTATGAAATCTCTAATCTAAATTAAACTTTGAAGTCATTCATTTAACTCAACTTTTAATAATTTTGAACAAGATATAATCATGGGATGTAGATTGTTTATTACAACATAACAACCATTAGGATTGGCATTTTTTAATTCTATAAATAAATTCTTAATAATTCAGTATTTTAAATCATTTTCTATTTTTTTGGCTCACTATTTTTTCAAATATAAGTCTAAAAGAAATTTGTTGAAATTTTATATATGTATTTCCAACTTATTTCTTCAATATATTATAGAGAGTTGCAAGTTCTAGGATTCACATATTTTGGGGTGAAAGTTTGAAAGATGAAATATAATTATATTGGAAGAGTTAAAATACTTCTTTTTGATATCCAAGCATTATGATCTTGCAAATAGTAGAATTTTTTATTTTGAAATTTTAGAATGGTGTACTCTAACAAATTAACTAAAGGATCTTGTAGTTGGATTTGTTAACAAATAAGAATAGATGATTTTAATCTTATTTTGAAGATTAGTACTTTGAAGCAATTTTGGACCTTTAAACATTAAAGAACTTTTGGGTTTGAACATGTATATACTTGAAGGTTTTTAGATAAATTAGATGTTCTATGGTATAAATTTACTTCATTTGTTTTGAATCTTTTTTATTATGAAAATTAAATTTTTTGATAGGATAGGATAAATTATGAAGTTATCAGACTATGATATAAGTTAAGCACTAACTTCATTTGCATTTGAAGCACACACATTTATATAAATATTGAATTTCTAGTAAAGGATAATATTAGACACATGGCTGATATTTCTTTTTATTAGTAGGCCATAGTAATTGAACCCTACCTAGAAGCTTCTAATTTCATGATGCATACATAGAGTACATAATGTTGTAAATTCAAAGGTACAAAATGTACACATGCAACTAAAATATGCATATTTGACATATTTTTTAATGCATGTGCAAATAAATTGAAGATCATTCAATACAATCCAACATATGAGGGAGCTGATATTCTAATATAATAGCATCATGAAAACAAGGTTGTAAACTATGTATTAAGTAGTTATTCATAGTGTTATAGGATGACATTTATATCATAAACATTGCAATTTTAGCAACCTCTAAATCATTTAGGATTGCCAAAAAGATCTTTAGCATTTGATTCAATCACATGTCATCAAACTCCATTTAGACAAGGATCAAATGTATTTTTCAAGTTTATATGTATACAGATGAAATTTTAACAATTTATGTGAATGTGGATGTTATACAATGTGTAAAGACATAGCAAAGTAATGGCTAATGTTGGGGTACTTAATCCCAAAACAACACTACAATCATTTTCTAGTCGATGAATGATACAAAATCTGAATGCAAGACAGAAATGCAACTATTCATCTTTGAAATTTTGCATCAAAAGGGGAAGTCTTATATAGTAGTTTTTCTTCCAACAAATGCTTTTGTATTTTTTAAAGCCAACAATTCACACATTACCCAAACAAATGATTTCCATAGTGACCAACTCATCATTTAAAGGTTAACCCCTAAATACTCAAGGCTTGTCTTTAGCTTCTTAACATTTATTCTAAATTAAACAAAAAATCAACATTTTCATAAGTTGTATGAATTTTCTTTAAATTGTAACCATGCAAATTCAAACTAAACATGTTAAAGATCACATAGGGAATAAAAATACAACAATATCATTTAAGGATTTAAAGATTATGATGTTTGATCATGAACATATTAAAACTATGAAAATCTTTCAAGACTCTTTTTCCATATCAAATCTAAAAAATTGGTCACCAAAAAAATATGAGATTATAAAACGTAACATGCATAACGCCAACCAATTTATAGCTTCAAAAAATCTCTTCTACAATTTTATTAAATAAATTTCTAATGTGACTTTTTCTTTCCAGGATCTAGTATATTCGAAGCTCATTTCCAAGAGCCCTGAACAGTACAGTCAAGATTGCAATGGACACTCTTGCACAAAATCTGCAATAGAAAAATCAAAACCATTCATTTTCTAAATCGGACTTGTGATGCGGAAACTAGACTACAAAAATAATTTGTCAAAAATATAAACGTACTAAAAAGAGAAACTTAGTTGGGCCTTATTTAACTTCAAAGTAGTGTCCACACCAAAATTTGATGCCTCAGGCTTTAGGTGTTAAGAAGCCATTGAATTTGTTTCAATACTAAACCTTGAATTTTGAAAAGAGGTTCAAAACTCTAAACCAGGAAGGATAACCAAGTCATCCATTGGACACTTTTCGGCCATGGCAGCCTCACAGGGCTAAAAGGGTTGCAAACCTTTGTTCAATAACTTTTGAGCTGTGATTGCATTTTGCTTCATATTTTTGTAGAAGTTAGCAATACAACTTGTGATTACGCTTATACAATTTCTTCCTGTTGAAATATTGGAGTTTTTTGGTCACTGTACATGCAACGAAGGTCATAGTAGAGACGAGACCAAAATTAGTCGATTGAGCATTATAATCAGCCATGATAATAAGGCTGCAACAACCAGTGTCAAGCTAGTGCCATATCCAGACGCTTTTATCTTGTGTACAAGAAGTTCCGATTGGAGACTTCAAACCAGTAGTACAAGTTGTACTTCAGTTCTGCACTTCCACTTCCGGGAATAGCGGCGGCAGCAAACATCAGCATGCTGGAAGCTTCGACCTGCAATAGCAAAAATTACAGATATCAGGTGAACATATGTTACTAGAAAAATGAAACTCTTTAATCAAGAAATTCAAAATTAACGAATTTCTGGGAGTAATACTGTACTAAAATATGGACAAAGAGGTACCTGTACAGACCTACTCTACACTACTGGCAAGGTACCTGCAAATTGAAAAGGACCCTGGGTGCCAGAAAGTAACGAGAAAATGTAGACAAGCGTTCTGTAGACAAACATACCTTCAGCCTCAACCATATATGCACGTCAGGAGGCGCTGCAGGCACCAGCGTGTCGAAGAAATCGCATTAAATATCACAAGTAGGGTCCAAGAATATCTGTACAATTATAATGAACAGAATCAGAAACGAAGACTGCTATAGATCGGTCAAGCAGTAGTCATCAGTTACGAAAATGACCTCAGCTTTTCTACGAACAAACGATGATTCCAAATATGACGTCAATGAGGTGAAGATACCTGCTTTTACAAGTTGGAGTAATGACATAAGCAACAGACGCCCGAAAGCTCAGACGCCCGAAAGCTGAGCCCGTACCGCATCTAATCTTCCCATTACCATCTAAAGTGGTTCCAAGATGATTGAAGCCTTCGTGAAGACTGAGAGCAAGAACTGGGCTTCTTGCATTGGCGCATGCGTAGTTGGAACTATTGTATAACCTTTAGGATCAGGGTCTAGTACCATTTCGCAGGATATTTCCCGCGCATTGACATAATCTGTTCCATTTACTGCTTCATGCATAAAAATGTTCCGCCCAGACCGTCTGCCATTAGTTTTTATGATGCGCATGCCGATATAAAACCGAGATGATTCTCCAATAGATTGGTAATTCCCAAAGCTGGCAGTAGGTCGAGAAGTGGAATGCACACCCTGCTACCCAAATAGCACCACTATAAGAGATCCTTCATCATAAAAGGGCTGGTTAATCAAGAAATCGCTAATGGTCAATCAAAGAAGTAAACAAATGTTTGAGGAAAGGAAATTACAAACCTGCGTAAGTGTTACAAAGACATGAATAGGTTCACGAGCATCTGGACCCACAGCTTTCAAATGAAATTGAGGATTTAGATGCCATGTATCAAAATCTTGGCATCCACCAGCAGTTGATCCACGCCACTGGCCACGAACTGAGTATTTCATCTCAGGTGGATAAATCCGACACACGTATAGAGAACGAAAATGAAGCTGGAAATCTTGCCAAGACATCCAGAAAACTCCATCGGCAGCCTGGATTCAAGTTATGGTGAGCTTCGAGTTGCACAAATAAACAGCAGTCTAGAAGGAAACAAGAGTATATCTGCCAGGCAATTGAAAAGCTAAGTCGGAGTGAGTACTCTGGATCAGTATCTAATGTATATAAATATCATGTCCTAATAATGCTAATACACATGTACCTCAAGGAAAATTTCCAATGACAACATATGTACCTGAGGTGAGTATTTGAGCTTGTGTTTCATTCGATCAGTCCACTCTGGTGATAAATCAGACCACGGTCCATTCCATTCGACTTCATTAGCCCATGGGTTGCGGATTTGCACGAGCTGGTGACCATCCACCTCTCGCACCTGTTGCATTAACAGTTCGTTAAAATTCAGCTCGTACGGTCCATGCTCTGCTCCAGGGTCGCAAAAAAGGTTGGAGCAAAGGCTTTTCCAGCTATGAAAAATAGTGCATTGTAGAATGACAGAACCAAGAAATCTTTTTTTTCCCGGGGAAATAAAAACAGGTCTAGCTCACCTGCAACAGAGAATATGCATGATTTTGCACAATCCCACTTGAAGAAACATGAACATCAGAACCTGATGGACTGCCTGCTCCAAGCAGAAACCCTTCTTGCTTGAAGCGTTGCAGCTGGAACCATAGACGTCCATTGGCAAGATCCAGCTGTGAAACTTCATTTGTTAGGTCAATCTCTTCTCCTGCACCCCCGGTCAAATCAACGAGCGCATCTTGAACCTGACCACCTTCCAAGGCCTCATAAGAGCCGTGTAACTTTGCATATGCTTTCTCCAAAATTGAAACCCAAAGTTCACTGCCTTTCCTGCTCGTTGCAAAGGCCGGTTTGCCCCTAGCCTCGCAAGGGATCCAATCATCGACCACTACAGGCACCCACTCCCCCTGCATTCCAACATGCACTGGTAAAAATGATGAACATATGAGTTCTGAAGTGCACACAAAGGTGACCTGATCAATGATGAAGACTACGGAAACAGCATTCTTGATTTTGTCTTCATACCTGAATACAAAATCTGACTGTGTAAATTCCCTCTTCATTGAATTCAGGAGTAATCATAACATCTGATATTCGTGATGCCTCGGTCAAAACAGCAACTGCACTTAAAAACCAGCAATCTCCCAGATGGCCCTGCAGTCACGATAAACCATTCACGACGAATCACACATACGGATCAACGCGAGATTACTTAGCGAAATCCAGGACGTTCCGACTAATATAGAACTTAAAACAGAATGAAGATTAACACAGAAATGAGTCATCGAACAGTGCAAGTAAACTAAAATGACAGGTATCAGAGAAAAATTCAGACCTGGCAAACATCTGAAGGGTTGGCAGTGCCAGCAAACAGGCAAGGTCTAGAATCTTGTCCTTGTTCACGCAAAACCTCTTCTGGACGTAACCACTCGTTAACAACCTGGAATCCAAAAAAATTCAAATTAGCCAGTCGTCACAATACCCAACTATTCGACCTCAATCGCATTCAAGTATCTCCGAGATCACTAAGGTACTTGCCTTATCTTAGGAAAGGACAAGACATTAGCGCACCTGAAGCTTTGCAGAAGGGTGGTCTGTATCGACAAACAGGGACTGATCACATGGTGGAAACTCCTGATCAGTAAACCTTTTCTCGCCTCGTGCCAGCAAGGCTTCCTTAACAGCCAACTCAACAGCCTGCATCCGCTGTTGAACTTCATCTTGGGTTTCAATTTTGGGCCGTCGGATTTTCCTGGATACGTAGTCAATATCTATCGCCACATTCTCTATGTCAGGTGCTTTTCTCTTTCCTCCAGGTGCAGGTTGCTCATCCCAGTAGATTTCATCTCGCTCATAGCTGAGATCCGGATCGTACCTCCAGTCCTCAAACTATAGAACAAGACAATGACTCTCGAATCAAAAAATGCGTAGGAGAATCAAATTAACAAATAAAAGATCGAAACAGCCAGGCCACTTTAAATAGTAACTTCAAATCAGCATACCACAACAGAAGGCATGTAACCATACAAGAATATCAGTAATAAAAACTATTGATCAAGCCCAGAAGTCTTTGGTAAGACTTTGATCTCAGCAATAACGAAACTCATTGAAATATTCAACTTACTCTCATTGGCGTTTCCATCGGAGATCCTTGCCAATATTCATCCATGATATCCATGTCATTATACTCTTCCGGGTTCGTACAGTTGTGCACCATTTGTATTTCATCTTCGGTTAAACAGCGGCCCCACATCAGAATATCCATGGCATGCATCCTGGATTCTGCTCCTTCACTATCAGAGCGACCAAACGCATCAAGATCCATTGGCGGTCTGATACCAACCCATACTTCCATCCCATCCTGCCAAACCCCACCCTCAGCAAGTAGGGACAGATCACATCTCACTTCTCCATCAAACACGCCGTCAATGAAGGCAAAAGCCTCGCCAGTTGAAGCATCAACTGTTACTGCAACCGAGTGCCATCTGCATACAGCAAGAAGAAACAATGAGACCAGTACCACGGAATTATATTACAGAGACGTCGCATCATCGCAACGAACTATTCTAGTTATATTGTCAGTTTGCAGAAAGCTCACCTCCCATCAGCAATACAAGTGTGCCCAATGAACCATTCTCGATTATATGTAGTCTGACCAGCTCCTTTCAGTACGAGCCGTAGTCCAACCTGCCCTGCTTCTAAACCCTGCTCAGCACCCGCAACTAGAAACTCCCAGCACTTTTGATTATGAGCTTCAACACCCAAAATGCAAACTGGTCCGGAATCTGGCTGGATCATCACTGCCGCAGAAAAACTCACTTTCCAGCTCCCACAAACAGCTGGGTCAATTGATCCACAAGATCGGCCACCAGTGCGAGGCTCATTGTCCATCACACAAACAGTTCCATGCACTCCAGTCTGGAACACGACAGTCAAAATATCAAAAGGTCATGCTTTCAAACAACCACGTGAAGCAAACAATGCGGAAGCTTAAATTATTGTCAGAAATTTTGAAGGTGTGGTCCTCGCGCTCTTCAAAAACAGGGTCTTAGATCTCTAACCTGCTGTGCACGTTGAGCTCGTTGAGCAAATAATATTCGTCGAGCCAAACTGGACACCTGATCCCCAGCAGAGCTGTCATCGAGTAAAATGTCCCGTCCAACTGCACGGACAGCAGCAGCCATTGCAGCTGCTTCTTTAGTACCGGCGTCGGGAACAGTTGAGATAACTGACGCTTCAATTTCATGGCGTCGTCTTTCCTCCTTCTCAAGCAATGCCCTACGTCTTTCTCTGCCTTTTCCTTCCTCCTCACGCCTTTGCTGCAAAAGTTCCTCTTCCGTTTCCTTTTCCCGCATGTAACTGAAAGCGAAAAAAATTGTTACATACTACATCCAGTGATAACCTTGACTTCATGTGGAAAGCCACCAACAAAGAACTCAAAGAAGATCATTGCAATCACTAAAATCTATTTAGTTTCACTTGCAGCCCAATCTCAATACGATGTGGTTTAAGCGAGACGAAAGTCATTATATGTAGTATAAGATATAGTCCAGGAACGTTAAATAGGACTAGTGAGATTCAAATACACTCAAAAATTGTTACATAATGTTCTTCGATATCTGTATTATGATTCATTCAAATGCCAGTCAATAAATATACGATGGAAATACCCCGAATGTTAAAATTCACATATGCTTTAACCTGAAAATCAAAAAGGCGAAACAGATACTTACTTTTCTTGCACAGTCTCAAATTGTTTTCGATCCTCAGCTGTCCACGTCTTGATCTTCTTTGCACTGAGATTTGAAAACCCAATGCTATCCAAAAAGAGTCGCAGCCTGACTTCATCCTGCAGGCACGGAAGTGATTTTAGAACTAAAATAGAAAACCCACGTGAGAAAAGAAAACGCGATATTTTCTTCTATTATATCGAGCAATAAAATGCCGGTTCTATGTTAACCTTTGTGAAAATAAGACTAACGGAGTGACTGACTACAGCAGAAACCAAAAGCGAGCATGAACCTCCTTGATCAATCTTCTCTGTACGAGAGAATTTATGGGAGTTAAAAATTTGAGAGAAAGCATTGCTTCCAAACTCGATCATACCTGCACTCTTTCGGCTCTTGTAGCATGGCCAAGAACCAGAAGTAGATAACCACCAAACTTATCCCACATGTAGACCCACTCAGTATCAATAGCCTCTTCAAGAGCCAATATCCGCGCATGGGCACACAACTTCCTTCTGTAGCCTGTGTCTGTAGTTGAATCAAATGGAGACCCAAAAGTCGAAAGCAGAGGCCACCATCTAAGACCTGCAGCTTGCTCCTCATTCCGAAGCCGCTCCCTTAGCTTCAATACATCAGCGCGAGGGAGCACAAAATTTCCTGCTTTGTCACGGGTGATAGATGCATCACCTACAAGCAGAGCTGCTGAGCTTGCAGATCGTTGAGGAGCTGAATATGTTCCTGACATAGCATTCCTAGTCTGCAAAACAACACTAATATCAGTAAAACGATAACATTGATCGATTTCGAAATAACCACCAAATGTCACCAAATATCCATTCCAGTAAAGCTGGAAACAGCATAACTTACCTTAGTTGAGGAGCGAGCAATGGCTTGTGCTATAGTCTCCTTTCGCAAAAATTGGAGGGCGTCCTCCATCATCTACAAGACGAAAAAAAATGGAGGAGGACACTATTATAAAATGAGGAGAAACTAAAGGATAATAAGATTGAGAATAGCCACACTGAACTGGACAACGAACCACAAAATATAGAAGAGGTTGATCACTTAGAAAGCGCTAGACCATTATACGAAAATACCTTCAATGTAAGTTGTGGGCGCGAGATAGCAAAAGCGTATGCCACAACCAAAGTGATGGCTGAAACTGCTGATCCTGCAAATGGAGGATAGATCTCCAAACTTGCAACTACGCCCCATCCCGCGGTGGCCAAGGCTATGCCATAAAGAACCAGGAAAGCACCGCTGGTGATATACACATTCTCGCGTATGAGTCAAAAGTAAGCCTCTCTTACAGTCCTATGTCAGAAAAATTTTATAAACGCTGACAGCATTCTGAACTTACAGCTAGAACAATGCACTCTTCAGGATCTCAACACTGAAATTTACTCCAAGTTAACATAAACAAAGCAAAGAGTTTCGAAACTTGCCTGACATTCTTTGCAGAGTCTGCATGAGCATCATAAACATAGACAGGAAGGACCCTAGGAGAATAAACAACCACCGCTGGAGACAAGAGGACCTATTCATAACACAGCACGAAAGTTAGCATGAGACAAACCCACGATTCTGAAAATTCTTATACAATCTACCAAGTCAGTCGTTAAGGCTAAACATACTCATCTTAACCAAGCAATTTTTATCAGAATGGAAACGAAACAAAAGTACAGACCACCCAAAAAATTACCGTGAAAGACCTTCCAGCCAGAACCCCTAGGAAAGCGAAATATCCAACTGATGCCCCCACAAATGGTTCATCTGCATAAGTGAAAAACGTAAAGAATATAATTATTAATCCAAAAACACGCGATGACCTGAGTATACGTCAAATACTGAAGTCCAGGCTGCAATCTTGCAGAATCAAATAGTAAAAAAAAATTCTGTCACAATCGTTGGACAGGAGCCAATCCATGTTAACCAATGCCATAAGGAAGATACTCACCAGCTAAGAGTCCAATGAGGAAAGCAGCCAGGGCTAAAACAAATGCCGCAAGGCAGGAGAAAAAAACTTCCATACGAGTCAAGTAAAAGTTGTGCGAGGCCCAGTGATGTATCACCGCTATTGTCAACACAACTAGCAGCAAGAACAGCAGAAAAGCTGCCCCAACCTGATAACCACAACAGTTAGATAAGCACCAATCTAAAGAAACAATAATAATGCAGGAAGAAGTATGTATTATCATGACTAGGGAAGATAAATCCACTTACCATCCATGGATTGATAGTAGCAATTACTGCTGAGATAGCACCCAGCAAAAGTGTGAGACCAAGACCAACAAATACGTACGCACCCTTGGAGAACCGCCAGCCCTCATCTCTCCTGATGATTACATCACAAGACGTCAATAAAACACAGCCCTACACCCTAACCAAAACAACGACGATGAAAAAGACGCATGATCACAGACAAAGAAGAGTTCAAAACGGATCAAGTGCTCTAAACCAAACGAACTGATATCCTCCGCTCGAGATGAATGAAGAAATTGCTCACCACTTGTAGAGGCCACAACCAAGAGAGAACATAGCCGGTATACAGACTAAAGGCAACAAGGCAGCTAAGAAATCAGCTTCTGTCGGAGTTTTGCCAACACGACTCCGGACAATTCCCACATAAGATCCTCCACAAAAAGTCATCAATACCACTGCCAATATAACCACACAAGAATTATAAAAATCAGTAAGATACAAAGTCCAATATAAAGTCCTAAATCAAGAACAATCAGTTGCCAGCTGAGACCTAAGAAGTCACAAAGTAACAAAAGATTGAGATTGAATCATGATGAATACCTGTGAAGATAGCGACACACACAGCTGAGGAAAGAGAGAAACGATAAGTTGCAAACCAAGAAATGGCCGGTAAAACTCCAGTTATCACGAGAGCAAATACTGCAGCTATCGCCCAGCCCAAGTATAAAGGTGACGTGTACGGAGAGGTGGAATAATTTGTAAAGCTACTCCAGCCATGGTATCTTATATCGTCAAGGGGGCTGAGGGAGATTATGACCCCCAAGGCAATTATGCAGATGACACTAACTAAAATGCAAGTTGTCATTACATTGTCCTGCAAAAAAAAAGCAGAACATTCATGCGATGACACTGGATTTAAAGCAACAGAGAGTACTTGAGCACCAAGCAGAAACTCAATCTAAATTGAGTACAAGGAGACAGAGTCGTATTGATAAAACGGTGTATGGTGCACAAGAAGCAGGCAAACAGACACGTGCGCAGAATGAGAGGGACAGAAAAGTGAATTTCAGTAGACATCAATTCCAGCATTAGAAACTAAGCTATCAAACTGTAGGGAGGGGGGAGGGGGATGGGAGCATCTACTATTCATATAATATTGTACAACGTGAGAAGGTATCTCCCACTCAGGCACTAAGGGTTGCTAAACCGAGTACAATACAGTCAAAGCATCACTAGGCTTGTCAATTCAACGTTACGACTTCAGAAACTCAATTTGAGCGAACTTTTTCAGTGAAATGCATCATTTGATTCCAAAAAAATTTGGTTGAGAGAGTCGGACCTCTTTGGTTCTACCACGCCTTGCTTGTTGTTCCCAAGCGCGAGTAGCATGATACTCCAGGTTAGGTGTTTGGTAGAAGCTGTACCCGTTGTGCACCCATATAGGCAGGGCAACAGAGACGGCAGCCACCAGCATTGGAACAGTGACAGCAAGCCCTAAGATGATCGATGACTTACTGTTTCACCACAGAAACAGACACAGGAAGATAACACTGCTCAGTGCCAGAAAGAAACCAGCGCATTCACAAAAACACAAAACGTTTGCCAGCTTTTGATAGATGGACACCTGTGGAATCTAATAGAACAATACCAGCAAGCACAGCCAATATCAAGAATAACCATAAATACTACGTGAAAAGAACTTCTTACATAGAAAGGTTTCTTACACACCAAATTAGAAGCAATCAACTATATGATATTTTGTGAGGGGCTTAGACCATGGATCGAACCTGAGAAACGCCAGGAGGAGACCCACCCCAGTACTCAAAAGCCACGCAATCAGCCCAAACTGGAAAGGACAATGATTTGAGTTAGAAAACATGTGAACAAACTTCCAATGAATTCGCATCCAGCAGTAGTGACAAGACGATACAACCATTAACAATGAACTGCCGCAAAAGTAAGGGAGATCAAAAGAATATAATTGAGGACAATAGTGTTCTCAATATGCTAATTTTGGATTGAAAACGTACCTTTCGAACCTTCTTAGTGATCACCATATTCTCCGCTTGCAATGAACGCAAGAAAGCCAGTATAGAGCATGAAACGGGTGATAGCAGTAGTGCCGAAAATCCAAATTCAAACTGCAACAACACAGAGTAGGGTCCAAAACACACTCACAAACCTTGGCGGGCAAGAACCAAAGCGGTCGTCTAAAAAGCGCAAACAACCTCTACGCAAAAAAAAAAAAAACAAAAAAAAAACACATTGAAACATTAAGAATGTACTATCTAGTTGATTTTGTGTAGTCTGTCCAGTTACTTGCTATATATGAAGCACTTATGTGCGTCGCTTGGGCAACACTAGTAAATTTTAAGTACCCATAGGAGTTTTCAATTACTACTGACCACATTGATGTAGAAAATGAGTGTAGTTATCCAAAAGAACAGGCCCTAAACCTTTCCAGAGTTCAGCATTACTCAATCAATAAGCCAGTTCTGTGCAACTTAGCCTGCACTAAAGATTCTATCTCTCATACCCAATATTGAGAGTTGATAAATTACTAACCTGCTCATGTCTGCCATTGATGACAGTCACCGTAGTGGGACGGAATACAGCAACAATGACACATTCCACGACAAAGAAAACACTGAAGAAGACCCATGCTCGTTCTGGGGTCCCCACAAACAATTGTGCAACAACGCCAATACTCTTGAACCACTTTCCACAAGCATGTTTCTGGGACTCCCCTGCCCAACCAGCACTTTCATCCGGAACAAGTAATTGCGACTGTTTCAAACCCGCACTTGAGCTTTCATTGTTCACTCCTGGATCCCTCCCAGCATCGAGACTGCTTCTTTGTAACAAGGCCAAGATTGTCGGATCCAAGCCTTTTTCCTTTAACATAGTTGCAAAATTTGGATCAAGACCCTTATCCTGAAGCAACGTCATAAGCTCATGCTCTCCACCCCGGGCAACAAAATCAGGATTTTGACGAAGAATCGAGTTAAATCGGGGGTCATGCAGTCTCTCCTGAAACATTAAGGCCAGATTCAAATCAAGAGTTTGCTGGTCTGTCAATGATGCAAAGGTGCTACTCCGTTCCACGGTGTTCAAAGTCTCAATTGCAGCCACAGACCCCGCGCAAGATATACGATTCGAGTCGGTAGTATCTTGATCTGGCGACGAGGGCTGTTGACAGCTACCA
Organism: Climacium dendroides; assembly: GCA_950106755.1. Taxonomy (NCBI): domain Eukaryota; kingdom Viridiplantae; phylum Streptophyta; class Bryopsida; order Hypnales; family Climaciaceae; genus Climacium; species Climacium dendroides. Next base: position 25,171,636 of record OX467087.1, on the reverse strand, counting down.
GCAGAGTCATCATTAAGTCCATGATGTCCAACAAATCCAGCAGCATTTGCTTCACCCTGAGGTCTAATATTTGCCCTACTAATGAGTTCTATGGCCGCTCCAATTTGCTCTGCTCCAACACTACTGTGTACAACGCTTGAAGTTCGACCCTCTGACACACTGGAGGAGCTGCCTGGCCCTCGTCTGCCAAAACCCTCCCGCAGGCGAACTACAGTATGCGCTAAGGCGGCACGTCGAGCTGCTCCAGGGTTAACAACAGATACGTGTCGAACTACCACGGCTCCCAATAACACTGACGCTACGACAGAGTATCCTATACAGTGGCCCAAGTACCTGCAAGCACCCCCAACTTATTTAGACAAGCACGCACAAGATTTAATCTGCTTCATGGTACTATGCAAAGTTGAGAAAACCGGTTTTGTCAATATGACGTTGTTTCCAATATCAAAGAGTATTCTGAGGATAATTACAGAGTGGTCCATCTATAACCATGTAGTTCGAACTGAAAGCATGCCCAAAAGCTCGCATACAACACAATTTCGCAAAAATAAAGTCAAAAGACCTACCAAAAATGTACACCAAAGCAGATCAATATCATTCTGTAGGCCCCAGCAATCAAGAGAGCTGCAATACGGCTCTTGAGCAGTTTGAACCCAAACAAGCAAGCCCCTATGTTCATATCTGTTTGCAACGAGAATCCAATCAAGTGTAAGTACATGGACTGCTTCAGGAGCAATCGAAACTACAAATCGAGACGCAATTTGAGACAGAAGAATGAATATTTAAGAGCTTTAAATCTTATTAACTGCATCTCAAATATCAACTCAAATAGTACTTAAGAGCAAATTTACTCGGAGTAAATTTTCAAGAAAGGACCCAAGATACAAGCAATCGCTTACTATACAACCAAGAGTAAACGTCAAAATTAACAAATATTTTCAATAAATACTCGGCATTTCTTGAAACAGATATTACCCAAAATAATGACAGCCGCAGAAGTAACTCCACCAAGCCATCTCGCCTTCCTTGCTGTGAATCCATAAAGAAATGAATATGCCACCAGAACTAAAACGGATGCTTGGTATAAATGAGCCAGCCGCCAAGCACTGCGTGCATACAAAAATGAGACTAGTGCATATTAGACTATCAATAATGAATCCATGATTTATCCTCGACGCAACATACACCATTTAGATAGTATATGACGATATTCTCACAAGATTTTAAGACCACGGTTCTAAAATACAATCATATCAACAGAAAAGCTTGCAACATGATACACATTTACGGAAAGTTTGAAGAATGAAAGCGTTCAAGTTTACTATAAATTACACCGTGAGAAAGTCCGGACAAATCGATGCTGTAACATCGAGCCAAAACGCACCTTCTCTTCCTTTGAATATTCGGATCACGAGGCTCCGGAGGCTCTGGCAAGCATGCAATTGGACCCACTTCTAACGTTTCTGCATGGGCAAACTTGTACGATCTTCTTACATATTCATCCACATCAAGCCCCGCCCCTGGAAAATGGGAACATCGATTTATTAGCATTCTACTGCATGCAAGTGCTTTCGGCTAGACCCATATTTAACGCCATCTGCCTGGAAGTTGATGCCAACACGATACAGACATTTAACCTTCACCTCCATTAATGAAACAACCCCAGGGACATAAAAAAACGAGAGGGACTATAAACAACATTGCAACTATAAACAATGACTTGGAAGTACAATCTGCAAAATGTACAGTCTTTTATTGAAAAGAAATTATTCATCACCCTACTACAAAAGATTACCAGACACACCTGCCATGTTGTTTCATGCCATGTATATTTCTGTCACTGACAATGTTGCTCTCATAACTCACCATTAAAAACCATTTTACATATGAAGAGCATGTTGATGCCCATCGCGATTGCCGAAACACCAAAAAAGAAAGCTGATGGAGAAAATCGATTCGAAGCACTTCGTCCAGCTGTGACATAGACTGCTGAGAGCTCGTATGCACATAACAATGATACAGCAAGGAGAAGCAGGAAAGAAACAGCACCTGCAATGAACAGTCATCGAGTCATAAAGGACCCAGCACAAGATGATATCACGATTTAACCAACAGGGGGTATAACAGGAACTCAAGTGATCTGAACAAGTTGGGCATGATGAAAACGTCTAATCAGCAAATACATACGTGAGCTTTGCCACTGCGTTCTCCACCATAGCATGATAGCGTAAAACGCTAACAGCAGAGCTGTGCCCGCCAGGATTACTGCGAGGCCGACGGTGTCATGGTTCAATAGAACCACGAGCCTCACCCCCCACAAGATGAGCACCGCAATTGGGGACAGGACAATCACCCAAGCAGCGAAAGCAAGTATTCCGGAAATTATGCTCAACCGGGGGCCCTGTATAAACGATCTCCATTTGCGAGCATATATCCAACTGCAACCATCACACCAAAGGCCATAAGCTAACTGTTAAGAAAAGGAACAGATGAAACTATCACAGAAGCTACAGCCACATAAACATGAGATGAAAAAAGACCAGATTCAGCACGAAGGGCACTACTTATTATCACATCTGTACGCAAATTTCAGAGGAAAGGCATCATCCCCCACTCAAGAACTATCCCATGTTGCTACAGGCACAGTGCGTTAATTCACTATGTGCCAAACATCAATCGTTGTCCGCTGCCATAAATTGCCGAGCACGAGCTGATATTTGCCACAGTACCCTTACATTCAAAGAGCACCATCTTTTTGAGAGAAATATGAAACAATAGAACACGATGATCCTCCTCTGATGTGGAAAAGCTAGATGCCTACTGAAGATTCAAAATGTGTGCACGAAGTACAGACTCTCTGAAGAAAAGACCTAACTTTGTTTCGCATCAGTTTCCCTCTCAAATACAAGAAAAAAGAATCAAATGCCTCAACTCTAGAAACTACAAGCATTTTCATTGAGACAAAATAACAAACAAAATCAAAAAGATTTTGATGAAACAAGACTTTTAGTTCTTGTGTAATTCGCTATTATTCCAAAATGAAGGATCATGAGACCAGTTGCCATGCCCTGTACTGCTATCAAGACTTGAACATCTCCGCATTACGAGACATTGAACGTCAAGAATAAAGATTACACGAATGCGGCAATTTCTTGGCATCGCCTTCGACTTTCCAGTTCATTCGAGATTAATAGAGATACATAAAGCGTAGGATTAGGTCCTCCAACATACGCCCCAATGAGGAATCCATACGTTCCTCCGGCTCCATCCCTAAACCATCCATTTCGCTACAAAAATTATGCAACATCATCGTTGGACAATCGCGATGTTGCATTCCATCAGCTGAGCACGTCCCAAACCTCCAAACCAAAAGTCGAAGTCCTAAAGACGACTTCTGTTCATGATTCCTCTGCTCACCAGCTAACAGCAACACACATGAACAAATCTCGGGTTCCCGCCCACTATTCCAAGAACCAATTCCCAAGTGAGTAGCTGTAGCAGGGGCCCGTACCTGTAGATCCGCCAGGGGCGCCAATTGACAGCCACAAGTATGGCGACGGAGAGGGCACTTAGAACCACGAACAGTGCACCAAAGAGCGCACAGGAAGTGACCACACTGTGCACCGAAGCCCCGTCCACGGACGCCCCCATGGTGCGGCCTCCGCTCACACTTCCCCGTTCCTGCTGATCACATGCTGCAGCTCCGCCTTGTCACGCCCCCCGTGAAGCTACTCCTCCTCCCTATCGTCCTCCCCCGCTTCTTCTTCTGCATGTCGCCCCTTGCAATGCCTCCCTCCCCTCCAAAGCCCCCGTTCTCCCTCAAACCCTAGTTTCCCTCCACCTCAATCCACTCTCGAGCTCCAACCACAAATTGACTCCCCACGCACACACATCATCAAGACACCAACCCTAGCGGTTTCTTGGCGCCTCCACTCCCTCTCCCACTCCAACCAAAAGCTGCTACTCTCTCTGTTTCTCTCTGTGCCTGGCGTGCCCTTGCCTTCATTGTACTACCACTCCTCCTCCATCCCTCTAGGCTAGTTGAGCGACACGAGGAGTAGCACTGCGAACTACGAAGACGACGACGACGACGACGGGGAGTCCTGACTGTCTGCTCGTCTCTCTTTCGGCCTGTCTCCTGTCTGACACAGGGCGCCTTGCAGCAGGGGCTGGTTCTGCAATTTGGACACAATGCTGCCCCGAGGAGCAAGGTCTGCACTGAACTGGGACCTGAACGGGGGCAGGGATGGGGATGGAGATGGTGGACTCCTGCAAGCATGGGAGTGTGGGAAAAGACGTTACCAGCCCAGGCGATTGGGATGCGCTCTCGTGATGCTCTTGAATTGCTCTAGGCCCTAGTGTAGGGCCGTAGACCAGCGGAGGAGTAGCAAGGAAGTTGGAGACTGTGTCCCGCTACAGTACCTTTTTTCTTTTCTTTCGGTGGCGCCCTCTCTCCCTGGCCCAGCCGGACGGCCTGCCCGCGCGCCTGCCTGGAGAGGCGAGTCTGGCTGCTTTGCTAGCTGGCTCCTGGCTCTTTCCCGTTCGTCATTTCTTGTATTCTACTCCCCCTCCCTCGCTTTCTTTCACCCTCACTGGCTGGCTGGGAGCGGAGGACCGTGTACATAGTCCTTCCGTGGCTCTGGAGCGTCAGCGTAGACATCCCATTCACCAAGGACGGGGGGAACCGACCCTCTCGCTTGGGAAGTTCCCAAGGGAAAACGCTGAATTCTTTTTATTGGCCACGCATGATGAAATTTGAAAATTTTGAAATTCATATTTTTTGTATTAGGAAAATGGTTGGCCATGGCCAATTCTGCCTTGTGTGCAGCTCAAGTGCAAAGCCCTTTGATTGCGCACAAGGCAAAATCGGCCATGGCCAACTGTTCCTCAAGCATTGAAATCAAGTAAAGGCACATTTGTAGTCGCTGGTGTGCAAAATTGGACCTTGAGTATGCAAAATAGACACTTGAAGCAAATTTTGCTTGTAAAAAAGTCATGTGAAAACGCCCAAATGTGCCTTATCTAATTTTAACGTAATTAGGGACCCCAAATTAGCTAAGAGGGGTGAAGAAGATAAATTGATCAAGCACAAAATAAGGGGGCTATTTTTTACATGCACCTCTCAAATGACTTGGGGAGCCCATCCCAACCCTTACAAAGCACTAACCCTTCATTGTGCATCAACTATTTTGTTATGAGAATTTGCAATTGAAGTGAACTAATAAGTGACCAAACAAACTCTTCGGATTGCCCTTGTAAAGGGTCTCTTATGATTAATCCTCATTAGTTTTCTATATGAAAACACAACTTTCAAAAAAGTTGATATTTTTCATGTAGTAATATATAGCTGAAACTTAGCTTCATTTTTCATAATTAAAAACATCAAAATTATTTTTATGTTATTTTTAGAAATAAATCTCTTTGTAAAAATTATAGTAATTACAAAAATATTTCAAATAGTATGAAATTTGTGGTCAAATTGGAGATGATATTGATAAAGATCATGGAGTACTTAAGTGGTTTACTAATTGAATTCACACTAAGAGAATTTCAATAGAAAAGTTCAAAAGTGGTGTATTTTAAGCTTTCAAGATGCTACCTTCCAAGTGTTATAAAATTTATAATTTTAACATCTTCTTAATCAAGCTTGAAAATTTTTAAAATCAAGAGCTATGTAAAATTCAAATTTGACCTTAGAACTATGCTCCTTGGGGAGATTTGTCCTTAGAATGTTAATGTGGGATTAAAGAATTCATATGTTGAAGTTCGATACTTGTTTGCATATACTATCTAAATGAAATGGAAAGTTGCAAAGGAAGAAAATATAACCTTGAGATGGGTGAAAAGTAAATGGACAAAGTAGTATACAAGAAAAATTATATATGAACAAGAAACTATAAATGTTTTATGCAATGTGTGCAAAAAACAAATGCTTGCCACTTCTATATTGTCCATTCATTGTGGCCCATTTTCAATTATTGAAGGACTCTATATGAACCCATGGTGTGTGCATTTAAATACAATAAGATTGCATCAAAGATACATCATGGGCTTATTCACAAAATTGTCATGTAATTATTGCAACACCTACAAAACTAAAATAGTCCATTGTTGGTCATTGGTCATTTGGTTATAATTTTGCTTTTGTAAATTATAACCAAGTGACCAATATTCCAAAAATTATGCAATTTCTTGTATTCACTACATATATTTCATTATTTTTTCACTAAAAACTCATCCATTGTACCAACCAATCCCAATTTTGATTCAATTGGTAAAGGGTCACTTTATAGACTTGTTACATATACTTGGTACAAAACCCCATCAATGAAATGTGATTGGTCATTGGCATATTTACTATATGCTCTATCTTCCTTCCAAGGTATGTACCATCATGTGGTTTGGAAAATAGTAGGTGGCAATGTTGTCATTGCATTGGTGCAAATTAGGAGGAAAAAAGTTTAACAAGCCCAAACCTATGAGAAAGAGCAGTATATCACCCCAAAATACCCTACTAGTACAGACCTATAATCAACACTTCATGAAATGTGACTCCAACATTTGAACCAAAAAGCAACATAAAAAAATAAATATTGATTACAAAAATGTATATAATTAAAACATGAAAGTCTACAAGAATCTAATATTGTTTTTTAGTAAGCCCGAATTCAATATTTTGAAAATTTGTAACTAATACAAACATTGCTGAAATTATGCATCTTACATGACATTAGAATCCTCTTTGAATTTGCAATAAGATTCAATCAAAATAATTTGCATTTAATAGTACTCACTATGCTTAGTTGTAACTAATGACAATTATAGATGTGCAAACCTTAAGTAAGAACAGAAAAATTTGTTGTTCTTTTTTAGAGATGAATTCACAAGTCTTTTACAAGTAGGTATTATTTTATTGGATGTAGATTTGAAATTATTGTGAAAATTTGAAAAAGAAGTGAAGGGAGTTTTTATAAATGCAAAATAAGATATAATGAAGGAGCATGAACCTTGTCAACCTTCAAAATCTTTTTATTTTATGACCTATTTTTTTATACCCATGGATGAATTTTTTTTTAAGTTTTAGAGATGAAGTCGCACACTTTGTACAAGTTATAAAATTTTCAAAGTTTTTGGTGAAGATTTGAAATTAGTATGATTCCTTAAAGAAAGAGCAAAGAGATTTCCTATTAAATACAAACTACAAGTAAAGAAACTAATTTTGGAGGCATGGGATTGTATTATAGTGTAGAACAACATAGTGTCAACTGAATTCAAGTCACTATGCATTTTGAAATACAACTACATGCTCTTAACTTCAAATTGCAGTAAAATAATCATTTCAATTTTTTTGGCAAAGTTATGTCATTACTCAAATCATTTCACCTATCTTTCAATATGAACAAGAACAAAATGAGATTTCAAGAAGCCACTTTTAGACTCCAATTGCTTTACATGGTGAAAGAATCAAAGAGGTGATGTAGAAGCCTTTTCATGCACATTGTTTGCAATTTTCTCTAACATAACAAAGTGAATTTTGAATAGGATGCATTTGTTTCTTATAGTTTCACCATTTATTATGCATTCAAAGATCTCTAGAGTAGAAAAATAAAAGATAATTATTTTCAACACTTGTTGAATTCTATACTATGATATTTATATGCAACTTCAAGATTGTAATATGATAGTAAGAGTTTGAAGCAAGTTTTGATTTGGATACACCATTCCTTATGGCTTGGTGATGGTTTAGATACAAATGTAAAGAAAGTGATAGTACAGAAGGTCACTGAAAGGGGTCATTGAATACAATTTGTTGTTTCTTTTACACTTTAGAATGTGAAGGTTCATTAGGATTTTGTGAGAATTTATTGAGGGTTTAATGAAAGTGTAGTAATAGGCAATATGACATTAAAAATATAAAAGAGAATCATTTTTTGTTCCTTTTACACATTTTTTTAATGCTTGGTGGATTGATGGATTTCTTTTATACCTTGATAGATTTTTCTTACACTTTGGTGAATTTCTTTTATACTTTGATAGATTCTTTTACATTTAAAGTATGTTCACACTTGGTGTTATAAAGTATTGTTATTTAGAATCTTAGGAACAAATTTAGACCTCCTTCTGAAACAAATTCTTATTACAAACATCATTCCTAATACCAAATTTGAGTATACCTTTAGTGATTTCTTGGGTACTTTGAAGGTTTCTTGTGTATTTTGGAGGTTTCTTGTGTATTTTGGAGAATTTTTTTTGTGTTTTGAAAATTTCTTGTGTGTTTTAGAGTTTTTGTATGTGTTTTGGAGCTTTTTTGTGTATTTTGAAGATTTCTTGTGTATTTTGAAGTTTTTTCATGTGTTTTGAAGGTTTCGTGTGTGGTTTGGAGGTTTCTTGCACGTTTTGGAGGGATTTTGTGTGTTTTGGAGATTTCTTGTATGTTTTGGAGGTTTCTTGTGTGTTTTGGAGATTTCTTGTGTGCTTTGGAGGTTTCTCTTTTACGCTCATGAGGTTCCTTTTACGCTTATGAGGTTTCTTTTACGCTAGGTGGGATTTTTTTTCTTTTTCCACTCGGCCAGTTGAGTTGGTGGAGGGTGGGAGTGCCCCCCTTCCCCCTTGCCATTCAGAGCGGGTCTCCTTCAGACAGCCCAGCCCCCACTCGCTCTGCATGCTCATCATTATTAAGCTTCCGCCCAGTCCTCCTCGGGGGCAGCTCCCGTCCGTCTTCTCATTTTGAATTTCGAAGCCCAGTGGGCCCAGCCAGCAGACCCCTGCTTGCTTGCAGTTCGTCTTCGCTGGACTGACGCACTCTAGCGACGACCGACCGGACCAGACCGGACGACTTGTTTTTGTTTTTTCAAATTTTCGTTTGCCACGAAATCCCTGCGTGCACTGCCCACTGGGCCACGCTGGACGGTCCTTTGCCTTGGACGGGGGGGGGGCGCTATTTCGAGATTCCCACCCCGAAGGCCCTCCTTACCCCTGCTTCCACTCGTTATTATTATTATTATTATTATTATTTTCCTTTGGGGATCCAATGGCGGACTTTCCATTGGGGCGCTCATTTAGAAGATTCTGGAACCACTGCTGAGGAGCCTAATATAGAGAGTGAGATAGAGGGGGTGACTGGAGTTGACGATCCATTTGCAGTAAAATTCGAAATGGGTGCAGTTTCAGGTCAGCGGAACCGGCTCCCAATTGGGGGGGGGGGGGGAACTGAAGGTAAACGCCCACCTCCTCAAATGTACATTTTGTGCACATGTTGCTTTTTCATAGCCTTCAGCAATGTACAAACAGAGTACATTTTAGAAGGTGGGTGGTTTTAGAGCCCTATGTCATTTCAACTTCAATATCTTCTATACCTTAAGACAGGCTATTGGTTTTGTTTTGTTTGTTTGTTTGTCACATTGAGATCTCCCGGACTATGTGTCCCTGGTCGCGTTCTTGATACCATCAGAAAGCTTTTGGTAAGGAGGGGTGCACAAGCTTTGTTTCATGGCATTCTAACTCACGGTGAAAAAATTATGCATTTTTGAGTTATTTTTGGTTCTAAAGAATTAGAAAATTACTTTTACTTTTGTTTTGATTGTGGCAACGGCATAGGGCACACTAGTTATACTATAATTCCACAAAGCTCCAAAAAATATGAAACAACTTAGGTTAGATGTCAATTCCACTTGTCTTTCAAGGAAAATTTACTGAGAATTATTTCAAAAAGCTTTGCCTCCCCAAAATTCAATTTCAACTCATGGGTGGACAATTTCTAGACTTGTTACCTTACAAGAGCCAATTCTCACAAAGGTAGGGATAGCTAGGGAGGATTGCCCCCTTATTCTCCAATGCTTTACCCTCAGAGAAAACACTATAATTTTTTCATTTGCTATCCATGATAAAATTTATAAATTTTAAATTCATATTTGCTATGAGAGACCCAAATGATATGGGAGAAACAAAAAAAATATAGAATCTACATGGCTTAAAATAGGGGGCAATTTTACATTTACTCTTAGACAGGGTAATAAAGAAATCAATCCTCCTTAGCTAGGTAAGGACCAATTGTGTGTGTTTTTTTAAATTATTTTTTGAAAAGTGTGGGGATGGTAATCACTTAAAATTAGACGAAGGATTGTATTTCTACAATCATCCATTTGGGGGAACAAAAAACACTTTTCAGTTATATTCATGCACTTTTTCATCCAAATTTGACAACTTTATGGACACCAATGTATCTCCTGTCATTGCTACAATCAACATAAAAATAAAAAATAATTTTCTAATTTTCTAATTCCTTCAAACTTCAAACCCTTTTCAATTGTAAGACCAAACATCATGAAACCAAGCCCATGCACCCCTCCTCACCAAGAGCTTTTTGATGGTACCACAAGCATGCAACTACAGGACGCACGGTCCTAGAAATTTCAACGTAACAAACAAAACAAACAAATAGCCTAACTTAATGAATGGATTTTAAAACGACGTGTAAAAATATTGGCAAGAAAAAGACTACTTTTATTTGGTAAAAAGTAGAAATTTATTTTAAAATGGTGCAATTTGACCCTACAATGCCAAAAAAAAGTTTGGTAGGGACACTTGGTACATAGAATCTTCAAGTGACAGATCCTAGAAACAAAATCATCCAATGAAGATGTCTTGATTTAATAGTATTTTTCTCATATTGAAAAAAAAACAATATTTGGGATTTGTAACAAGACATTACTTCATATTAAGACTTGAAACCTATTTAGAATTACGCAAATTATAATCAATTGGACCATCCCAAATTGAATCCAACTTCTAAATTAGGATCAAGGATTATGGCAACCTGATTATATTTCTCTAGCATAAAAAAATCATCATTTGAATGCCACATGAACAAGCCATATAATCAAAAAATCAATTTGATGTAATTCTCAATGTAAACCCTTTGAACTTGATTGATGGCCTAATTTGAGGACTAAATTCTTAAACTTTGACACAACTAAATAAAAATGCAAGAAGAATTGCCTTCGGATGATTTTTTTAACTTCCAAAAGACAAAAGAGTTCAAATTTTTGTCCATTTTTTTGTACCAACTGAAGGTTCTTTTTAAAAACACATTAATTGTGAATGATGTTGGAAATTAGCTCATAGTGGTATTCTTGACTTTTCTATACAAAAATATGCTTAATTCGTAGTGGAAACTTGTTGTGTATTTTGACAATTTTTTGTTTCTTGTTCTTGATTTGAATTTTATCCGTAATAAGGTATATTTTTGAATTTTTTCCTTTAAATGAATATAATTAGATTTAGTTTTCACTCCAACTGAAGATTTTGGAAAATTTCTAAATTTTGTATTTAATTGTCATTTTAACTTTGGAATATGGTATGGTCAGTTGATTTTATAATTTTCAAATGACAAGGCAACTTGATTTGCACAATGACGATCTATTCTATAAGGTAGGTATACCTAAAATTGTGTTGTGCCTTAAACCGCCCCCTAGAATTAACCTGAGAATGGTGTGAATACATTTTGAAAATTGTAAGTGACTGAAATTGACAATTTAGGTACATGTCAGAGGCTTCAAAGCTCACATGACTGAGCATTCACATCTCTGACAAACCGTTTTGTTGCTCATTGGCTTATGAACTCATTTATTTTTTTCTATAATAATAGTGTGATTTTGCTTCCATTTCTTTCAATTTTGACACCTTGGGAGGGAGAGTTTTTGAATGCAACCACTTCATTATTAGGTGGCGTATGTGTTGTTTTAAGTACTTCAGTTTCAAAATTTTGTACCCCTACTATGGTCTCAAATTTGCCAGAAATTGATTGCCCACCTCTTTGTTTTTTACACATATCTTCATTGTCTTGTATTCTCTATTTACTAATTACACTTTCAATTACCCACAACCCAATTTGTGGTATTTTGGGGTGTATTTAAATTTAAGGAGAAATTTCCAAATTTATTAACCATAATTCTTATTTAATATGAATTGGTTTTAAAAAAAATGCATGATAGCTTGAAATTCTCACCCCCAAAAATTGAAATTTGTATAGCTTATACAAGATGTGTGATTACCTCGTTGAAAAATAAAAAACAAGTAATTTCATTCTCGTAAAGTTGAAAAATGGGAGCATTCATTGCAAATGTCTTTGGAGTTTGATAAAATTGTCATTGTCCTGTTTGTTCAAGGTTAAACTTTGAAGGACATTTCATGTTTTCATTTGATCAAACTTCATTAGTTTTCTATATTATAACACACCTTTCAAAAGTTGATATTTTCATGTAGTAATATGTATCAAAAATTCAGCTTCATTTCTTTATAATTAAAAACATCAAAATGATTTTTGCATGATTTTAAAAATAAATTGATTTCCATTGTAATAATCATGTAGTAATCAAAAAATTCTTTAAATAGTATGAAATTTGTAGCAAAACTGGAGATAACATGATAAACATTACAAAATAAGTGGTGTAGTATTTAAAATCATACTAAGAGAATTTCAATACAAAAGTTCAAAAGTGGCTTATTTTAAGCTTTTGATATGCTACCTTCAAAGTATCACAAAAATTATAATTTCAATAATTTAAAAAATAAATAAAAATAAAATATTAGGACTACACTTTTTTAGTTAAGTTCCAAGACATTTGGAACTATGTGAAATTCAAGCTTGATTCTAAAACCATGCCTCTAGAATAGCTTTGTGCTTTAAAGATTAAGCAAACTTATTGATTGAGTTGGGTACATTTGAAATGGGGTCACTAATTGGGCCTTCATACAAGGTGGGCCTTTTGAAAATGATTACAATTTTGAATTTATAATTCAATTGATGCTTGGAATTATACTTTTAGTTTTTATTCTTACAATTGAAAAAGGTTCAATTTGTGTTTAGAAATTTGAATCATTAGATGTTTTTTAGCTACATTGGAGGGCTATTTCAAGCTAATTCTCCATGTTAGGAACCAACCACTCATGGCTAAAGTAAAATAATAATAATAAATATTTTTAATAATTAAAGCAAAAAATGAAATATAATTTTAAAACATATTTAAGCATATTTATTATTATTATTTGATGCAAAAGTCACTTTGCCACATCAATCTCTTGCTATAGTTGCGCTCCTACAATTTAGAAATGCAAAGGAACTTGCAACCCTATAGAGAAGTTGAATCTCATCTAATGTTTGAATTGTTAATTTGAGACCATTCCCCCAAATTAAGATTTTCATAAAAAATGAAGTGATTCATCACACTCACCAAGATGCATGGGAAAAATGCAGGAAGACATTGTAAGTAAATGTGAACACATCAAATATGAATATAAATGGTGATAGTACATGCCTTTTGCATGATGAATCGATATCAATTTGAAGATTTGACTAAAGATTTGACACATGACCCAAAATACTATATAAAACTAGGATTGTATACATTATGTCTATTATATTCAGCATTTGGATTGGATTGTGACAATTTGACATAAAAGTGTGGTTTTTATTTATTACTAGCGGTTGGCACTTGCTATGCTACGTATTTACCGTTAGAATTTCATTAGAATTTTTATATATTAGATAGAATGCGGAGTAAGAATTTCAAAAAATCTTCAGATAAAAATTACTAAAATCTTCATATAATTTTTTTTATAAATAAGCATATACTAAAATAAACAATAGAAATTTAATGGATGATCAATGAAATATATGCAATAATGAATACGATAAAAGATACACATACATTAGAATGCATTAGAAATTTGACTCCATTGTTACAAAAAATGACAACCCAAATTGAAGAATTGAAAAGAAAAACTTATAAATCTCAAAAACTTTGTGAACAACTTAATTGTTGTGAAATCCAAAATCGCTTCAATTGAATAAATTTCTCAAAATCATTTGGTAGCAGCAATAGAAAATTGAAATCATGAAAGCTCAAAGCTTATAAAAGCACAAAATCATAGAAGTGCAAAGAAATGTAAAGCCAAGAGAAGCAATGGATTTGCTACCTTTATAATATCACCATATTGATCCTCTTTAATATCACCTCAATTGCAACGACTATATTATTTTTATAATATCACATTTTATAAAAAGTGATATTACAGAGGTGCTTGTGAACTACTACTCTATTTCTATAATATCACATTGTGTGAAAATACGATTTCTATGTATGCACGATCGGAAATATTTTTATAAAATAATTGAAATAATTATTTTAAAGACTTATTGAAATCATTATCATGCATTCTATTCAAATATATCAAATTTTTACTAATATGTGATACAATGAATGCGTAGCATAGCGAGCACAAGCCCCTAGTATTAATGGTAGCATTTGTGATATTACAGAGGGACTTATGATTTTAGTAGTATGACTAGCGGTTGGCGCTTGCTATACTACGCATTCATCATTAGAATTTTATAAGAATTTTTATGTATTAGATAGAATGCAAAACAAAAATTTCAATAAATCTTCAAATAAAAATGACTAAAATCTTTGTATAATTTTTTTTATAAGTAAGCATATATTGAAATGTTTAATAGAAATTTATTGAATGATGAATGAAACATATGCAATGGTAAATACTATAAAAGATACACATACATTAGAATGCACTAGAAATTTGACTCCATTGTTACAAAAAATGGCAACCCAAATTGAAGAATTGAAAAGAAAAACTTATAAATCTCAAAAGCTTTGTGAACAATTTAACTCAAAGCTCACAAAAGCACAAAACCATAGAAATGTAAAAGAAGTATAAAGCCAAGAAAAGTAATGGAATTGCTACCTTTATAATATCATCATATCGATCTTCTTTAATATCACCTCAATTGCAATGACTATATTATTTTTATAATATTACCCTTTATAAAAAGTGATATTACAAAAGTGATTGCAAACTACTACTCTATTTCTGTAATATCACATTGTGTGAAAATACGATTTCTATGTATGCATGATTGATAAAAAAATTTACAAAATATTTAAAATAATTATTTTAAAGACTTATCAAAATCATTATCATGCGTTCTATTCAAATATATCAAATTTTTACTAATATGTGATACAATGAATGTGTAGCATAGCAAGCACGAGCCCCTAGTATAAAGGATAGCATTTGTGATATTACAGAGGGACTTATGATTTTAGTAGTATATAATTTCTTAAATAAAACCTTAAAAAGAGTCAAATAAATGTATATTATACAAAAATAGTGACCTTAGTCACATAACTATAGATTTATTGACCTCCCCTAAAAAGAATCTTACTATAAATTAATTGTCAAGATTCATGTGAATCTTGACCTAGAGTATGAATGTCAATATTAATTGCCATGATATATATTTGAAATGCAATAAACTATAATTGGACATAATAATAGTTCTTTAAGTAAACCCTATTTAATGTTGTTGTTCTAATCTAGATAATAAATTATTTATTAGCCTAGTTTTTAAATTAGCATGCCAATGTCAATCTTGTATAACCCACTTGTTCCAATGTGCATGGCACGAGGTTGATTCAACTTTCTTCATAACTCAATCTACAATCTTCTCGTTTGCCACTTGCTCTTGTGTAGGTACAATTCAAATTGTCTCAATGCATTGGATTGTATAGTTGGACCAATTTGTCACTCATGGATAGTTAAATATCAATGGTTTACAATCTTACAAGCAAGTTAATTAGTAGAAACACACAATGAATAAACAATTCCAAAGGCAATTAGACAATAGGACTCGTATACAAATTGCCATCACACATCTAAGTATAAACTAGCTTGTCAAAATTTGTTTCAAGGCTAGTACATTCTTTCTCTTAGTGCTCCTAAACACACTATTAGGTTAGTCTTCACTCCACATCAAACAGTCATAATTGGATACCCACAAAAAAATTTATCATCATATTCTCACCAATACAAAGTCTAGATTAATCGCATGCACGTACATAGCTCTCTAATCAAATTAGTCAATTTGTTCAATCTTTAATCACATGCTTCTCAATGACGAATTATTAACAATGGAATCTCCAATTATCAACTCACAATTTGCAATTACCAATAATTTGTCAACTTCCACACACTTACAAACACTCAAACATATCACCATTGAATATTCTTATTCATGCTCATCTATTCCACCATATAACAAAGTCTATTTCTTATATACATAACTTTACAATTGGTCATTCGAGAATTAGATTGGTACAATTATTCTACATACAATAAGGCCATGACACTTCCAATACATGCATTACCTGATCAATCCAAAAAAATCAATTAAAAAAAAACAATTCTAATACATGCATTACTAAATCAATCCAAACAAAACAAGTAGAAAAAATTCATCTTACCCAATAGTGTGAACTACAATTGTAGTATGCCTTAGATCATTTTGTATTTGGTGTTGAGGCTAATCATGTCTTGCATTTAGTGTTGTAACTACATATTCTATCTTCCACCACGTCAAATTGTCAAGCTTACTTATGCTCCAAAGGATGTACATTCAAAAGATTTTTCTTTGCTGAACTCCATTCAATTCACTTTCACTTCAAATATAAATAAAACAAATTGTGTAGTACATTAAATACACACAAATTCATTTGTTGAAGTCATACAATCAAATCATCACTCATATATACAAAACTCTATAAACCAAGCAAACAATAGCACAAATACATGCCCAAAAATCTAATTACTAGATTAGTCATTTTAATTTGTCAAAACTTAATATCACTCCAAATGATCAATTTAGTAAATCTTACTAGAAAACACACACAAACATATATCATTCAATGATGAATACACAAAAGTTGAAACATAGACAATTTATACTAAATAATATTGAAGGAGTTTAAAGTACATTGGAAAAAAATTGATAATTTGCCTTTCAAAGAAAACCAAGAGAGTGGAAGAGTGAAAAATCAAGTTGTCCATCCTATATCCTTAAAACTAAAGACAACTATTTGTCTTAAAGACAATTTGTCAATTTTCAAATCCAAGCTATATATGGTGTTTCACTTCTAGTTGAACCTATAATGACAATTTGACAACACCAACATCACAGAATGAGAACTAGATGACAAAGAGCTTGAAATGTTTCAACAATATCAAACCAAAATTTCAATTTGTCTTCCTCTATACTACAAAAGATAATTAGCCAAAATTTTGAAAATTAAATTGTATGTAGTCAATCAATTCAATACAATGGAACCAATAGTTTCCAACAATATACTCATCCAACACTCGTGGCAAGTAAATGACAATTTGAATATATACACACCAAAAGTAAATGATACTGAAGTAGTGAACTTAATGCCATTGCAATCACTACAAATTGACACTTACTCAATTATGCTAAAGTATAATTCCATTTCATATAATAACTATTTCTCACAACTTTTTGACTTCCAACAAATAATTGATTTAGTTAAGAATACAAATTGTCACTTACAGCAATCTTCTACTCACAAAAATTCATAAACCAACTCATTTATAAATTCTATCAATAAAATCTCTCTTCAATTTTCAACACTCATCAATTAACAATACTAGAAAATCTATGTCCAAATCGTCAAAAATTCAACAAAAAAGTGTTGATTTTGTTTGTTGATTTAGACAATATAGAACAAAAAAGTGTTGATTTGGTCAAATTTTTAAAAATGAGAACATCCCATCTAGAAACTTCCACCTTTGCAATTGCACGTACAATTTTTTTTCTACTTATGTATTTGCAATTCATTGTTTTTAAACCCCTAAAGGACCAAGGCTTTTTTTTTTCTTCCAAAAACACTCAAAATTGCTATTTCTATAGCAAAGAGTAAAAAATTTTGAAAATTGTTTTCTTTTCTTATCTAATTGTAGGATCTTACACCTAAAAAATATGAGAATGTGTGGAAAAAATTTCAGAATATTTGACCGCACAAAGTGCAAGATATCTGTGTTTAAAGTAAAAAAAACAAGTTTTAACACATTAAGGGACTATTTTTTTGACTTTGAACCTTCTTAACTTAAATTTTTTGCACTACAAAGTTTTGAGGTTTAAATCTTTATCATAGGGAATGGAGTTGAGAGTCTAGGAAAAATAAGGATTTCAAAAAAACTTAATTTTCATTCTTAAAAAAATTGTTAAGTACAAGTAGGTAGGATATAGAAGGAAAATCTAATTTATTAGTATTTCTAAAATGGAATGAAAATGCACTAATTTCAATGGTAAGATTGTTCTAGGAAGCAAACTAAATTGTGATTTTTTTTAAATTATAAAAATTGCATTAAAAAATCAATCCTATATGTTATTTTTTCAAGAAGATGCTCTAATTGTTGTAAAAAACAAGATTTTCCATAACTTTCTTACAAAAAAATCTAAATGGAATGAATCAAAGCTTTCCATGTAGACAAAAATATAATCTATGAGAATTTAAAAAAAAAAAATTCAAATTATTAGTATCTCCTATGTTTTGAGCTTATTTGGAAATACTTTTGTTCCCAGGCATCTATTGAAAAAAATCATATTCCCATGAAGATAATGAGTTTTTCTATCTTCAAAAAAAGTCTCAAAAAATTAGCCTGTAGATACCTATTTAAAATTCCATTTGTCCCTCGAAGGGACTATTGTCCTTTAGAGGTTAAATTGAGCAAACTTTAGCAACAATTTTGGCAAAGTAGAATAAATTGTTCAATAGAACTTTGATTTTAAAAAAATTAGAAAATAAAGCTAACTTTCACCTCTAATTTTTTATTTATTTTGAGTCTCCAATCAAAAGTTATGAACAAAATTTAGAGAGGATGTTTGAAAATGTCAAAGAAATTGTTTTTTGCTACCTCTCTTTGAATTTTGTCCATAACTTTTGATTGGAGACTCAAAATTCCAAATGATTTTTGTAAAGATGGAAATTAGCCTAATTTTTCAACTTCTCTTATTCTAAAGTATTTTGAAACAAGATACTCTACTATGCCAAAATTGTTGCTAGAGCATGTTGAGTTTAAAAATATCAATTGTGAATGATTAAATTAAAAAATACATATTTTTTCATTGTACATAGAATTTCAATTGTGATGCTTTAAAAATTGATTGAATGACATTCTACAAGATTGCAAAAGAATCAATAGAAATCTATTGATTTGATTGTTACACTATTTAAATTAACAAAAATAATGTGTTCATTTTGTTAACATATATTTAATGAACAAAAAACTATGAAAATGGTCAACAAGAATGTCCAATGCAACATAAATATGTCGATTTCTTGTTGATTTGGACATCATTTTCTAATAGTGTAAACTAATTTGATCAACTTAAGCTCTATAGATACTATTCCTAATTCTACACAACAACTACACTGCTTCCTATCAATTTGTTTAGTATACATATATTCCAGTCATTCAATTAACAATTAACAAATTGATCTTGCAATTCGACTACTCGATAATATCCCAATTACTTCTTAATCATTCTTACAATGATATATAATAACTTTGGTAATTAGAATATTGCAAATTGACTTAGCTAGTTTTTATTACATAGAAAATGTAGCTTAACAATTCGCCAAATTATATTAATTGAACAAAATTTACAACTAATTACTAATACTATTGGTGTATGCTCTTGTAAACCTCTAAGAGAGAAAATTAATAACTAGACATTTAAACATATAGTTTCAAAAACTATGAAGGCAACACTTCATTAAAAGAGTATAAGATTGGTTTAGCCTACTTCACATCACAATCTATTGGTTTTTTTCCATCTTTAGCACCAATTAGATTATATTTGACTTAATTGGCTAATAGACATGCTACAATGTAAATGGAAAAGCAAATAGATTCCATTTACAGTTGCAAAGTCAAATGGCAAAGAAATAAAAAAATCAATAAGTGCATAGCCCCCTACTACCCCTAAGTATTTCACAGTAACTTGTAATTCATATATACGTGCTTCTAAATTTTTTATTTGGAGGGCTACTTGTCTATTATTTCACAATTGACATACCCCTATTTTTTGCCCATTTTTCTACACCCTATGGTAGATAAAACTAAAATTTGAGGCATTTAAACAAGGGCCTATTCAAAATTTGCACATGTTTTTAGGATGGATTAGTATAACATATACACTATAACTACTGTTGAATATGACGTATACAAAAATACATATATAGTTATCATATATCAAATAATTCATTTAACTGAATCATTATGTACATTAGGAGAAAAAACTACAAAAATTGAAATATCCACAAGTAGTATTATATTGGCTAAGATTGACTTATGCATGCAAAGCGTCCTTAATAACTCTTGCCACAAATTTGAGTTAAAAAAATGAACAAATAATAACCCAAAATGATATGTTCATTAACCCCTGAATTGCGTTTTTGGCATTATAGCAATTTTGAGCAGCTCATTACGAATGGAGTTTTTATTTTTTTTCATTGAAATTTTCACAAAACATGTGCCAAGGCCATATTTGTTATATTGAGACTTTTTGCAGATTTTGAGATAGAATGTTAGATATTATAAATTCATTTACAAAAATAATAATTAAAATAAAAAATAAGTAATGCTCAAATAGTGATTTTAAAATGAAATTCTAAAAGTTGATGTTGTTACATATTTATAAAAAATACTAATAAAGAGATAAAGCGGTTTATCTTCGAGTCAAAATAAAATTGAGACTTTGAAAAGTTTCAATATAACAAATATTGTCGGGCACCTGAGGAATAGCTTTAAGGTCCAATAGTTTTCATACCTTTTGACTACACGGTTAAAAAGTTATTGCATGATTTGTCATTTTGAACGTTTGTTGGGCAGCTCAGGCAGCCAAAAAAAATTCTTTAAAAATCACTTTTTTCAAAATGAAATTGGTTCTACACATTTATATACATATGGGAAGCTTTGAATCATTTCATTTTGATAAGTAAGATGAAAGTTATAAGGAGTTTCTATATGCAAAATGACAAATCATGCAATAACTTTTTAACTGTGTAGTCAAAAGGTATGAAAATTATTGGACCTTAAAGCTACTCCTTGGGCACATGTTTTGTGAAAATTTCAAAGGAAAAAAAAAAAATTCCATTCATGATGAGCTGCCCAAAACTTGCTATAATGCCTGAAAATGCAATTTTTGCAGTAAGGGATTAATTTGTCAATCTGCATATGGAAAATGGATGCTCCTCATGTAGGTTCTTTCCTTCTTTTTTTAGAGTACCACTTAGATAAATTTACAAATTATATACCATGGATCATTATTATATATTGTATGGTAGTTATAATACAATATACTTCTACAAAGAGATGCTATGATAATTTGAATTTTTTTTCAAATTATGAGCTTCAACATTTAAAAATGTACCATATAGGAGGTCTTACATTGTTCCTAAAGTAACCACTAGTGAAGTACTTGAGCTACTAGCTTGATTGACAACCTCATCAATTATATTGGTTTTTTTTTGTTGTATTGTCGATTGTTTGTGGTATTCCTCCTCTCCAATTTGCTACACTCGTTCATGTCATCATCTTGCTCCAACAAATTTGAATTATTTGTTCATTGGTTGTGCAACCAATTCTTAACCCCTAAAGGATCAAATGGCCTTTTTTGGCAACTTAGCGATTTTGGGCAGCTCACTACAAATGGAATTTTTATTTTTTTTCTTTGAAATTTTCACACAACATGTGCCCGAGGAGTAGCTTTAAGGCCCAACAATTTTCATAACTTTTGACTACATGGTTAAAAAGTTATTGTATGATATGTAATTTTCAACATTTGGTAGGCAGTCCGGGCAACAAAAAGAACTTCTTTAATAATCACTTTTTAAAAAATTAAAAATTTGAAATTGACCCTCTAGATTTATTTATACATTATAATATTTGAATCATTTCATTTTGATTAATGAAATGAAAGTTATGAGGAGTTTGAGTTGTGGGTAGTTTGCGGGTAGTTATGGAGTTTATATTCTAAAATAAACTTTGAAGTCCTTTATTTAATTCAATTTTTAATATTTTTGAAATAAAATAAAATCATAGGATGTAGATTATTTATTACAACATTACAACCATTGGAATTGGCATTTTTCAATTCCATAAATAAATTGTTAACAATTTAGTATTTTGAATCATTTTCTACTTCTTTTTACTTTCTATTTTTTTCCTATATGTTGTACAATTCCAAATGTTTTGAAAATTTTCAAGCATGTAGTCACCTTGCCTTGAAGAATGAATCCAAAGAGTAACCACCATTTTGGACATTTTTTCATACAAATGCGACCTTGTGAAGTGTAGCTGTTCACTTTTTTGCGGGGATAAAAAAAGGATTTTTGTTACTTCAAACACTAATATCTTGCAATCTACATGGTGAATTTTCTGAAATTTTTTCTACATCTTCTCAAACCAAATTAATATAAGACCCTATTGTTAGATGTGTTCAAAAATGTTTTTTTTTTGAAAATTTAGTACTTGTACTCAAGATGGCAGTTTTGGAGCATTTTTGGTGAAAACATAGTGAAAATCATTTAGGAATTAATTGTGTAGTATTTGGTTGCAATGAATTTGTTCATGAAGCACAAATGTGGGCCATGGAGAAAATGCGTTATGGACATAATTTCAACTAGTCTCAACCATCGTGAACTTTGATACTTAATTTTGAATAGAATGTGAAACTTTGGCTCCATTCAATCATATTGATTCACATCTATAACCATGCCATGCTATGATGCAAAAAATCACAAAATATGACTGCACGTAAGCAAAGTGGATCAGTGTGATTGATATGCTCCTCATGAAATAACAGGTACAATTTGACACACTGCACAGCATTGTTGAATTGTCCTGGTATTTTTGGCCAATTGTATTCCATCAAGTCAATCACAACTGTTGGATTCCATTTATACCACCTAGGACAATGGCAAAAATGTGGAGGATTTATATGCCAATTTGACAATATATGTTCATACTTCTTGTCCCAAGAATAATTTTCTTCCACTAAATTGCCGTAGTCTTCCACTAACCACATAAGAGCTTCCCATCATGATAGCATTGGTCTTTCTTTGCTTATATCTTTGAACATTTTGTAATATTGTCACAAAAATAAGCAGGTTAATTGACTTACATGAATTGACATTTAAACCTTCAACCATCTTGTTGGTCTATATTTCAAAGGAGGTAGATTGATCATAGTGCTTTGTTTTGTATTTGGCATTGATAATCTCCCCTATGCCAATTCTTTTAGAGTTTTTTTGAAGTCATTCATATGTATGTTGAATTATAAAGGTAAAATAACTACTAGTAAATTTGCCTCGTTGTCCGCCCACCTCTTTTGCAATACAATTTATTAGCACCACACGAATATTTGTTATAGAGATAGAGTTCACCATCTTGATGAAATCTTACAATTTAATTATTTCTTCGTTCTAGAGATCTTGAATTTTTTTACTCTTAGCTACCTCAACAAGTTGAACTCTAAAGTCAACAATTTGAATTTTTCTTTTGGAATTGATGTTCAAGTCAATTTGTCTTCTATGTCACAATTGCTTCTCTAAGTTCATATAATATAAAGAGGCTCTGGCAGTAACATGAGCAATTGGATATAGCAATATTGACCAATCATCTAGTGATAAATCAACTTAGATCAACATTTCACAAACTAAGTTTTGTCAAATTGGTCTACCAACTCCTAGATTTCATCAAATTTCTCTTCGGTCAAAATATATATGGCCCTTGTGCAAATTCATTGTGATAAAACATACATCATATTGCAATTTATAAGATTGAAAGAGAGAAAATGTAGGTGGAGATTCATGTTGTTGTTGCTGCGAGATAAACTGAGAAAACTCATTGCCTTCTCCATCTCTTGTTGCAACTCGTCATTAGACATGGCTAATACTTGAACGTCATGCTTCAGAGAATTATTGTGGTGTAGCATTTTTCCAACAGGCTTGGATGATTTAGCTTCACTGCAATGGTTCAGTTGAATTCAAATGGCCCCATGTTCCTCTTATAGCTTCAAAAACTCAACTTGCAATTGTTCCTTCTCTTCCTGGTTTATAGTAGCAAACTGTTGAATCATCTTCGTAATGCCTTGATGTTCCTTTTAATTTTGCAATAAGGTTGCATACTCTTGTTTCTTGACAGCATCCTCTTCCTTAATTTCTTTACACAATTTGATCAATTCATAACATTTAATTTCTATTTGATGGATGTGACTTTTTGATATCGACTTTGTTAAGATTCATAGTGTGAACGCTCTCCATACATGTGACGAGTTAGTCAACAAAGTAGTTTCTTAGCCAATAGGGAGAGAGTACTATTCATTGTCTCTCTCCCCTTTGTATATACTTCCTACTATCAATGTTAGTATGTGTATTCTTCTCTTGCAACTTTGTGTTTGTGTTCTTTGAGGTTTTTGTTTCGTTTATTATACTCAACACGTTATCAGCACGCTCTTATACTAGTTTCATACGACCTCACGTTCTAGTTTCATACGAGCTCATGTTCTTTGATTCAAATTTTTTTTTTGATTCCAGTTTTGTTTTGTTTTTTTGTTTTGGGAGGAGTTTTGAAGCCCCCCCTACCTCTCCTTGCCTCCCACACTCCCTGCTGTGCCTGCTGCTCTCCCCGCCTTGCACACCTCCCACTCCTGCCGGCCCCCCCGCTCTCCCTTCTCGGGCCCTGCCTCCACTCCCCCAGCACTCTGCTCCCTCCTCGGCCTCTTCCCAGCCCTGCTCACGGCCTGTCCCCTTCCTCCGCTGCACTCCCTGCGCTCCCCGCAGCGTTTCTCCCCCTCTCCTGCACCGCTTCTCCCCCCCTCTCCTGCACCACTCCCTTCCCGCAGGAACCCCAACACCACCCCCTGCTACCTTCCGACCACTCTGCAGACCCCCCCTCCACAGCGACCCTTGGTCTCTCCACTTCGCCTCCTTCTCGCCTTGCCGCTTCACACTTATTTTCCTTGTTTATATTTTTTTTTCAAACCCTCTTCGGCTCAAAATTTTTTTCTCTCCATCTTCTTCATTCCTCCCTTCCGCCCCTTCGCCTCAAGCTTCTTGCTTGTCTCTC
The DNA here is from genome assembly GCA_950106755.1 of Climacium dendroides. NCBI lineage: Eukaryota > Viridiplantae > Streptophyta > Bryopsida > Hypnales > Climaciaceae > Climacium > Climacium dendroides. The sequence continues at coordinate 25,146,631 of OX467087.1, read as the reverse complement.
CAAACCCCAAGTGTTTTTATTTTTTATTTTTTATTATTTTAAATTTATTATTGACTTTTCATATATTATTTTTATATTTTTATATTTTTATTTCTTTATTGTTGTCCTTCTCTTTATCTTTATCTATAACTTTCATCTTTATCTTTATCATTACTTTCACTTTTTACTTTTACTTTTATTTTTTTTACTTTTTACTTTTATATTTTATATTTATTTCATCTTTATCTTTCTTTATCTTTATTATACCTTTATCTTTATCTTTTATTATATCTTCATCTTCATCTTTATTTCTTATTTCAAATCCCTAATTTCTAAACCCTAATTTTTCCAACAACCTAATTTGTTTGGAAAAATATTTTTATCCTCTTCATTCTACATCATGACTACTTCGACATCTTCTGTCACTACATCTACGACTATTCCGGTGGCTGCTACTATTATTGAGCCACCAAGGCTTCAGCCTCTTCTTTTTACACAACTGGCAGCTGACGGCAGCAATTATCTATTATGGGCGAGGACAGTCAAAGCACATATATTTGCTGCGAGACTATCAGACGCTATTGTTTTTGACACTATTCCTACTGTAAGTGCCACTGATTCCACTGTTCCTCCTGCAACTGTTTCTGCTTTCACTTCTTGGAAAGCTCTACTCTTGCTTCGTCGTCATGTTGTTCTTTTTCTACAACATCAGTATTTAGAGATTGAAAAACCAGATGAGCTTTGGCAGAAGTTCAAGTCTCGGTTTGACCATCAGAAAACGATGTTCCTTCCTAGAGCTCTCCACGATTGGACCCATTTACGAGTATTGGATTTTCCAACACTTGTTGCTTTTAACAATGAATTGTACCGCATCATATCGCAATTACGGTTGTGTGGTCAAGTCATTACTGAACAGGAAATGATTGAGAAAACTCTCTCAACATTCCCACCGATTTCTGCTGTACTTGCCCAATAATATAGAAACATGAAATTTGAGAATCACTCAGATCTCATGTCTTTATTACTTTTTGCTGAAAAGCAAAACGAGATCCTTCTGCGCAATGCAGAGGCCCACCCTATTGGGACTACGGTACCAGAGTCTCATGCTGTCAAGGTTTCTCATCTCAAACCTAAGACACAAAAGTTTAAGAAACATTGTCAAAAACAATCCAATAATTATAGTCATAGTCATGCGCACAAGAAGAATACCAATTCTTCTTCTCAAAACCATGGTAAGCGTCAGTCAGAGACGCGTACTTGACACAAATGTGGTAGAGTTGGCCATTTGGCCAATGTTTGCCGTACAGCAGACTATTTTGTCAAGATGTTCCAAGAGAACAAGAAACTTCGAGCTCAGGGTCGTGAAGTTCATACAATGGATGCGTCTATGGACCCGTATGGAGCTGAAGATTTTGAAACACATGTTGCTGAGGATACCTCCACTGGTGAGTCTTGTGATGCGCTCCTTGACTCTGCAACCACACATACTATTTTGCAAGATAAGCAATTTTTTGATGTTGATAAACTTTCAACTTGGCAAACCAGAAATTTAATAACTATGGCTAGATCGAATGTGTTTCGTTTCCAGGAGGGACCAGCAAAGGTGATTTTGCTTGAGGGCACCACCATAACATGCATGCGTGCTATGTTTTCTCCCTCTGCGCCGTGAAGCCTGATCAACTATCGAGATATCCGCACCAATGGTTTTCATCTCTCGACCAGAAATATAGATAGGCGAGAGGCTCTGGTTTTGTACAAAACAATAAAGTAGTGGAAACAGCCTTTGCTGCGGCTAATGGCTTGTATCGGATTCCAATCCGACCACCATCTGTATCTAGTTTTACTTCATCTTCTAAAGAAAATAAAATTTCACTGTGGCATGGAAGACTGGGTCATCCAGGCTCCACTTTATTTCGGAAAATTCTCCCATGTGTACTTGGTCATAATTTACAGCCAGCTGATGTAAATTCAATGACACTATGTCAAGCATGTGTACAAGGCAAATTCATTGCCAGACCATTTCTATGGAAGCTGCCCAGTGAATTACCACCAATGCTTTCGAGACTACATGGTGATATTTGTGGTCCTATAACACCAATGTCTGGACCATTTCGATACTTTTTGGTTTTGGTTGATGCAGCAGGCAGACAATCTCATGTCTCTTTGCTATCAACTAGAAATTTGGCTTTTGCCAACTTACTTTCTATGCTTATCCGGTTCAAGGCTCATTTTCCTGATTATCCAATCAAAACGCTTCGGATGGATAATGCCCAAGAATTCCGATCCAAATCTTTTGAAGATTATTGTATTGCCACTGGGATTGATTTGACATATTCAGTTCCCTATGAACATGCTCAAAATGAATTGGCGGAGTCTTTCATCAAGCGAATTCAACTTATTACGAGGCCTTTGCTTTTACATGCAAATTTGCCGGCATATATGTGGGGACATGCAGTTCTACATGCTGCAAATTTAATTCGGCTTCGTCCTTCATCTGTAAAGATTGCTTCATCACAAGAACTTCTCTCAGGACGAGTTCCTAATGTATCTCATTTGCGAGTATTTGGATGCCGGGTTTGGGTTCCAATTGCAGAACCTCAACGTTATACTATTGGCGCTCATTGCCAAGAAGGCATCTATGTTGGATTTGACTCTCCTAGTATTATTCGATACATTAATTCATCTACTGGTACATTACTTCGTGCGCATTTCGCCAACTGTCGGTTTGAAGAAGACGTATTTCCATCTTTAAGAGGAGGAGCATTTATTCTAGAGACTTCTATTGGTCTTACATTTCAAACACCTCAAACAATTACATCAAATCCTGATCCACGATCATCCTTGGCTGAAACTGAAGTTGCCAAGATTTTGCATTTGCAAAACATTGCGGATCAGACACCTGATGGTTTTAATGATGCGCCACGGATTACAAAAACTCCATTGAATGAAGCTCGAAATCTTCCTGCTCGCATATTTGTACCAGAAATAAAAACCATTACTACTCCTCAATCTCTTAGCAAACGGACTCGAGGACCAAACAAGCAACCACGCAAACGCAAGACAATCTTTGATGCTGCTAATCCTTCTCTACCTACAGCAACCACTTCCCATTTTGTTCATCCATCTACTTCAGAAGGAGAAATGTCTCAATCCAACACAGAATTATCTGTGATGTACTACGGTATTGGTCACGTATGGGACAGAGTCAATATTGACATAGATGAAAATTTTATTTCTATGATTGTAGAACATCTTTCTTGCGAGAAAGATGATCCCGAACCGCGTACTATTGAAGAAGCGATGAATCGCTCTAACTGGCTCAAGTGGAAAGCTGCTATTGAAGAAGAGTATGAATCTTTGCGCAAGAGACAAGTCTTTGGACCCATTGTGAATAATCTTAATTCACGACCTCTTGAATACAAACTTGTTTTTGTACGCAAACGAAATGACAAAGGTCAGATTATTCGCTACAAAGTTCGTCTTGTTGCTCAAGGATTTACACAAAAGTTTGGCATTGATTATGATATCACATATTCACCAGTTATGAATACTATTACTTTTCGATATCTCCTTGGCATGGCGGTACACACCATCCTTGAGATGACACTTATGGATGTGGTAATCGCTTATCTATATGGCTCACTTCATACTAATATCTATATGAGAGTCCCACCTGGCCTTCAATCTATAAATTCAAGTGCAACTATTCCAAGCAAATATCATGGCGTTAAATTACAATGTGCACTATATGGTCTCAAACAATCTGGACGCATGTGGTATCAACGTCTATGACAATTTCTTATTGACAATCATTTTATTAATGATACATTGCTTCCCTGTCTCTTTATCAAACGAGATAAAGATGATTTTGTCATCATTGTTGTTTATGTTGATGACTTGAACCTTATCGGTACCAAATCTGCATGTATTGCAGCTACTCAACTTCTTGTTCGTGAATTTGAAATGAAGGTACTTGACAAAACTGCATTTTGTATTGGTTTACAAGTTCTTCATTTGAAAGATGGTAGCATTTTTCTTTCTCAAACGACATATATCAACCGAATCTTGAAAAGATTCAACATGCTCGATGCCTATCCTCTATCGTCACCTATGGTATGTCGAAGTTCAAACGGTGAAGATCCTTACCGTCCTTGCGAGGAGGAGGAGCAAACATTGGGTGAAAACTATCCATACCTCGCTGCAGTTGGAGTACTTTTATACTTAGCTACGTCTACAAGGCTTGACATTGCATTTGCAGTTAGTGTTCTTGCAAGGCATAGTGCTCGTCCTACACTTCGACATTGGAATGGCATCAAACATCTTTTTCGTTATTTGAAAGGAACTGAAGATTTGGGACTACACTATACTCGATCGCGAGATCCAACATTGGTTGGATATGCTGATGCTGGATATAGATCAGATCCTGCAACATCAAAATCTCAAATAGGCTATGTTTTCTTGCGACATGGAGCTGCAATATCTTGGAAATCAGTAAAGCAAACTATCACGGCAACATCATCGAATCATGCAGAAATCATTGCTTTACATGAAGCATCCCGAGAATGCATTTGGTTAAGATCGATTGACAAGTTCATTCGAACAAATTGTGGATTATTTTATGATAATTCTCCAACAGTTTTATACGAAGACAATAGTGCTTGTGTTACTCAAATGCAAGCAGGTTTTATTAAAGGTGATCGTACAAAGCATATTGATCCAAAGTATTTCACCTATACCAATGATTTGATTACAGACAAAGTACTTGAGATAAAGAAAATTGCATCAGTAAATAATCTAGCTGATCTTTTTACCAAGGCTCTTCCAACATCTACTCATCGTCGACTTGTCCATGATATTGGAATGCGGCGACTTGGTCTTTTAGAACAAGAAATTCAATAGATTTTCATTATGAAATTTATTGATCCTTTTGATATCCTTCCATGGTTTTTTTCCACTGGATTTTACTATGAGAATGGATTGATAAAGGAGTTGTACTCTTTTTCCTTCATCTGTGGTTTTATCCTTGAATATAACCAAGGTTTTTTCCAGATAAGGTTTTAATGAGGCAACAACCGTAAAATCTTACGGGAATTTTCGAATAGAAAAGGTGGGGTCGTGGTGAGAACCACGGTTTGGGGTTCAATGCTGGAGCTTATTAACCATCTTGGGGTGTACAGCGTCTTGTCACATTCACAACTCAGGGGTGGGATAGCGGGTCGACTGTTATTCCTGCCTCACTAGCATGCCAAGCCGTGAGTCTCTCGAACCAGTCAACGCAGCCGACGAGGATCGAACCGCGGACCGATTGTCTGACCACCGACGTATGAAACCAGCCGACCAAGTCCACGACTTGGCGACTGTGTTCGGCATTCAATTGATTTTATTGCCTTCATCGACCAGCCCGCATTAATTTTACTATTTTATCCTTATTATGTCGAGCGAGGAGGAGTGTTAAGATTCATAGTGTGAACGCTCTCCATACATGTGACGAGTTAGTCAACAAAGTAGTTTCTTAGCCAATAGGGAGAGAGTACTATTCATTGTCTCTCTCCCCTTTATATATACTTCCTACTATCAATGTTAGTATGTGTATTCTTCTCTTGCAACTTTGTGTTTGTGTTCTTTGAGGTTTTTGTTTCGTTTATTATACTCAACAGACTTCAAGCTCCTTTTAAGGTAGGTACACTCAAAACCACCACTTTTTGCTACTGAGCTTATTTTCTATTATTAGACTGGTCAAATTTTCATATGTTCTTGTTGACAAGTGAAAGGAGGTTCCAACGCACCAGAGAACATGGCATTTGGATACTGTATGCAAAAGTTATTAAGAAACTAAGTTTGGTTTTGAAAGCGTTTCTTCTATATAGGTACAGAATTGATTTTGGAGATGTATATGCACTATAGATGGCAGTTTAAGGTCAGTGGCACATTTGGGTGTACCTACCTTAATGCCATTGATTTTTCTTAAGCAGTGCTTTGTATTGGTGAAGGAGAGCACGGTAATGCTCTTTAGTGTCAAATACTTTGGCTGATTTACTACTTTAGTTATAGTTGACATAGGTGATACTAACTGATCTTTGTTAAACCCCTAAATGATTTTTACTATGTTTTCACCAAAAATGCTCCAAAACTGCCATCTTGAGTACAAGTACTAAATTTTCAAAAAAAAAACATTTTTGAACACATCTAACAATAGGGTCTTATATTAATTTGGTTTGAGAAGATGTAGAAAAAATTTCAGAAAATTCACCATGTGGATTGCAAGATATTAGTGTTTGAAGTAAAAAAAATCCTTTTTTTATCCCTGCAAAAAATTGAACAGCTACACTTTACAAGGTCAAATTATTATGAAAAAATGTCCAAAATGGTAGTTTCTCTTTGAATTCATTCTTCAAGGCAAGGTGACTACATGCTTGAAAATTTTCAAAACATTTGGAATTGTACAACATATAGGAAAAAAATAGAAAGTAAAAGAAGTAGAAAATGATTCAAAATACTAAATTGTTAACAATTTATTTATGGAATTGAAAAATGCCAATTCCAATGGTTGTAATGTTGTAATAAATAATCTACATCCTATGATTTTATTTTATTTCAAAAATATTGAAAATTGAGTTAAATAAAGGACTTCAAAAGTTTATTTTAGAGTATAAACTCCATAACTATCCGCAAACTACCCACAACTCAAACTCCTCATAACTTTCATTTCATTAATCAAAATGAAATGATTCAAATATTTTTATGTATAAATAAATCTAGAGAATCAATTTCAAATTTTTAATTTTTAAAAAAGTGATTATTAAAGAAGTTTTTTTTGTTGCCCGGACTTGCCAAATGTTGAAAATTACATATCATACAATAACTTTTTAACCATGTAGTCAAAAGTTATGAATATTGTTGGGCCTTAAAGCTACTCTTTGAGCAAACGTTGTGTGAAAATTTCAGCAAAATATAGTAAAAATTTCGTTTGTAGTGAGTTGCCCAAAATTGCTATGTTGCCAAAAAATGTTGTTTGATCCTTTAGGGGTTAAGCTCGCTTTCAAGTTTGAGACGATCCATTGTCATACCATTGTCTTAGCTTAGTAAAATATACAAAATTCTATAAAAAAATAACTTTTTCACTTGAATTTATTTAAAATCAAGAAGTACAAAATATTTAAAATTTGAAAACATAAAAATTCAATAGATGATCATGTTGAATAATTTATAATATTAATAAATATTATAACTATAAATTCATTATTCACTATTTTTCATTACTACTTTATTCTTGTGTACAGATTATTAGTTAGTTGAATTCTTTATATTATATTTATTAATTTGTATTTACTTTTGCAGTAAAAATTATGACAACGACAATTTTATAAGAAACTCTTAGAAATTTTTTATATTGACTAGCAGTTGGCGCTTGCTTTGCTACGCATTAACTATATTACTTTCATCAATTTCTCATGTGATAGAATGTAGATTAATAAAGTATGTATAATCTTTACATGAAAATATTGACATTCTCATACAATATTTTTGAAAATACATATATTGTGTAATAGAAAGTAATTAAAAAATCTTTATATCATAATTTTCACAAAAGAAATCTTTGCAAACATGAAAACATTGCAAAGACACCACCACTTGATAAATTTTTTCACTTACAAACAATGGTGACCAAAATTGAAGAATTGAAATGCAAATTTGTCAAATTGCAAAGACATTGTAAATACTTTGTTGTAGAATCCAAAATTGCTTTAATCTAACAAAGCTTCAAATCATTTGGTAGTAAGAAAAGAAAATCATAGAATTGTGGAAGTAAAATGAAGTGTGAAGTCAAGAAATATGAAACCTCCATAATATCACTTTACCTCTGTAATATCACATTTTTACACTGTGTGATATTACAATGGTTAAATGGCCGTTGGAACTTTATAATATCACATAGTGAAAAAATGTGATATTACGGAAGGCCTTGTGATTTTAGTAGTATGACTAGTGTTTAGCACTTGCTATGCTACGCATTCATCATTAGAATTTTATAAGAATTTTTATGTATTAGATAGAATGTAGAACAAAAATTTCAATAAATCTTCAAATAAAAATGACTGAAATCTTTGTATAATTTTTTTTTATAAGTAAGCATATATTGAAATGTACAATAGAAATTTATTGAATGATGAATGAAACATATGCAATGGTAAATACTATAAAAGATGCACATACATTAAAATGCATTAGAAATTTGACTCCATTGTTACAAAAAATGGCAATCCAAATTGAAGAATTGAAAAGAAAAATTTATAAATCTCAAAAACTTTGTAAACAACTTAATTGTTGTGGAATCCAAAATTGCTTCAATTGAATAAATTTCTCAAAATCATTTGGTAGTAGCAATAGAAAATTGAAATCATGAAAACTCAAAGCTCACAAAAGCACAAAATCATAGAAGCGCAAAGAAGTGTAAAACCAAGAGAAGCAATGGATTTGCTACCTCTATAATATCATCCTATGGATCCTCTTTAATATCACCTTAATTGCAACAACTATATTATTTTTATAATATCACCCTTTATAAAAAGTGATATTATAGAAGTGATTGCAAACTACTACTCTATTTCTGTAATATCACATTGTGTGAAAATACGATTTCAATGTATGCATGATTGAAAATATTTTTATAAAATATTTAAAATAATTATTTTAAAGATTTATTGAAATCATTATCATGCATTCTATTCAAATATATCAAATTTTTACTAATATGTGATACAATAAATGCGTAGCATAGCAAGCATGAGCCCTTAGTATTAATGGTAGCATTTGTGATATTACAGAGGGAGTTATGATTTTAGTAGTATGATAGACAACATATAGTCATATGTAATATCAACATATGATTGAAATTGAATAATTTGAAAGGCTAAATTGAATTCATACATGATATTTACCCAATTTCCATATTCCAAGTTGCTATTATGACCTCAAATACAACATGTTTTTTAGAACCAATAATTATGTTTGAATTGCTTTTTATAATATAAAATTTGAAAAAAAACACTACATTTTTCCTTTCCACCAACATTGAATCATTATTTATAAAATTGTGATTGAATTTAAAGACTTGATATAGAACGTGTGAAGGAATACATGAGGTGAAATACTACAATTTTTGCAATTACTCTAACTTTTGTCCTATAGTAATAAGAAAATTCAAGATTGCAATTAATGTCTGGAATTATGTAATTGAATTACATTGATTGACTAGACCTTATCAAATTAATAAAACCTCTATCTTGCACATATGCTCATAGTGTGCTTTTCTGAAATCAATATAAGGATTATAGAAATTTTTACTCCATAGGATGTATTTGGTTGATTGGAAGATTTTTAAGGTTTGGGAATCTCTAAGTAATTGGAAATACATCATATTCAAGGATTGATCTACTAAACTTCTATGTTTTATTTTGATTTATTTAATTTTTTTTTTTGAAAATCCCAAAGTTCATAGTGTTTCTAATATTAAACATTGGGCACAAAATGGCTAGTGTTAATTGGACCAACACTAAAAGCATTTTAGTATGCATTGTATTCACATATTAATTCCATGAAACATTGCAAAATTTTTAATAATTATATGCTAAAATTCTTCAAATAATAATGTATACAAAAATGATGTAACTACAACTTTGATTTAGTGTTATTTTGATATTAACATAATGACTTTGTAGAACCTATTTGTCACTTTGATACTTGAATATCTATAAAATTACTCAATCCTTAGTAAAACTATAAAAAATCAATTGATATTTATTTTGTGATAATGTAAATGAGGAGTTATGCTCATGTCACTTAAAAGTTTGCAAAAATATATACTAGGATTCTGAGCTATCAAATAATGCCCATTGAAGATTGAAAATTTCAAAGACATATTTCCAACTTGGAAGACCTTAACAACAAAAAATTGACCTTCATATGGATGTGGGAACCCTAAAAGAGTGGTCATTGAAATAAGTCACCTTTATGCAGAAAATGAACATTTAGTGGAATAGTAAACTCAAACAAAGTATGATGGAAAATTTAGTAGTCACAAGAAATGAGTTGATCACATGTGCCAATGGCTAAACTAGTTTCCATTGAAAATTGATCATCTTTGAAGGTTAAATTTTGCTTTCTCAGCTTTTAGACTCTTTGCCTTTAAAAATCAATTAGAGATTTAAAATGTTCTAAATAGCTTGTCTAGATAACAATTTGTCTTGGAGTCTTTTCAAGACAAATAGTTGTCTTTTGTTTGAAGATACAGTTTAGATAATTTGAATTCTCCCTCTCTCTCAATATTTTTCTAGAATCAAATCATTTGTCTAATTCCAATGTATAGTTAACTGATTTAACTCCTTTATTTTGAAATATAAATGTATTTGTTTACCAACATTGTGTATCTAAAATTGTTCGTTTATTGTTGTGGTAGATTTTGACTATTTATAGCAATGGTGAATTTAATGATTGGATTCATAATTGCTAGGAGTGCTATGGACTACTTATCTTACTATTATGTTGAGATGTATGAGCCTATTGCAAATTGTTGGTTGGTTCACAGACAACAATATATGAATAAATCAATGTTCATTTACTTGTGAGGTTTTGGTACATTGGATGAATTAATGGATGTTTATCCATTCGATTTTCAGCATCATATCCACCTAAATACTTCCTTATCATGTAGGTTTTCCAGTTTTTTTGAAAGAATATCTTTTTGAACCCTTTATATGGACTTTTGGAAAAAATACTCAAATCAAATCCTTTAAAAGTTCCTAAGTACACTTCTACAAACAATCCTATTGAAAAAGAAATCAATTCTAAGCCTTAAACTAAAACACAAACCAACACATGGTATACACATATTTCAATTAATTTGTTTAATCAAATCTTTAATTTGTACAATCGTAGGTTATAACAATTTGAAATGGCTTGGTGTTTGAATTTAGTGATTGGATTGTACATTGTGTGGAAAAGGCAAATTGTTAATGTGATAACATATTGTATTCTAGACAAATCATTTAAGACTATTTGACTTTGTAATTGATCTTCATCCAATGAGTGGATTTAGTTTTGCACGTATGTCTTAAACAAAGATGCACCATTTAAATTTTTTCCACCTTAATTTAGTCCAGTTCAATCTCACTCAAGATCCCAATAAGGCAAATTTGGCATTGAAGTGAACATGATGAATTGACATAAAGAAAAGATGGAACCTATAGTTGCTATTAGGAAGACTCGGAAGCGCGGAGTTTGCTTTGAAAAGCCTCAACGTTCAAGTAACATTGTGATTTGACTTGTCTATCAACTAATTGCTTAAACACCTCACTAATTAATTGTCATAGTGTATCTAGTTTATGAGTGATAGATTGTTGAGCTTGAATGTGGAAAATAATTCTAGGATAGATGTGTGGATGAGTGTCTCAATAAATTGGTCACAAAAATGTTAGCATTACAAAGGCTCTAGGCAACAAATGGTAGTATTTTTTCAAAAACAACTTGCCCAAAATACTTAACAACTTGATTATGAAGACATTTATGTAGTTGGTTTAAGAACTTTCAATTTTTAATAGGAGTATGGGACTTTTAAAGTATAGTATATGATAATATAAACTTGTCGCAACTAAATAAAACATTATATATGGACTTTTTTGAGAATATAGATATATTTAAATGTTTTTTAGTGATTTTGAGTGCTCTAAAGGTTTTGCTTGAGCAAAATGCTTTTTGTGTTATAAAAACTTCTTTTAATATAGTATTAGGGACTTTTTAATAGTTAAAATGAAAGTCAAATTTTGAGGATGTTTTTTTAATAAATTTTTATTAGAAACACTATTATTTTTTTCTATCAAGTTTTATTTCAGGAAATTAAAGGTATGTCCGCACTTGGTGTTATGGAAGAACGGCAAAGAAAAGATAAATTGGGGGGAGGGAAAGCAAGGCTGATTAAAAAAAAAGTGTTGGTGTGGGACCTGGGAATGGTAGTTAGTTTTTAAAATTGGAAGAAGCATGTAATCCATGTGTTCAGACTTGAGAACCATGTAGTAGCTATCGGAGAAGAGGGTTGTAGCATTGGCTTTTTAGACTTGAGCAACGACTATACAATGTGAGGGGGTTTACATCAGGGTTGTCTTCCCCAACATTGTGACAACTAGACAACTAGACGTCACATGACGTCTTGTAAAGGCCTCGAGATGTCTAATTGACTAAAAAATAAATCATCAAAAATTTACAATTCTGACATATTAAAGTTTCATTTTAATGAAGTGTCTCAATTTCATAATAACATATTACATTCTAAATTTAAGTTTATAGTTATAGCAAAATTTCAAATTTTTCATCTGTTGAAGGTGAAACTACATGACAAGATGTGATGCCCATTCGACACTTTGTCTTATACAACACGCGACGTTAGATGTTTTACATGACATCGAAACCTCCAAACATGTCAAATAAGACAACCCTAGCCCACATAGTTGTTGTTGTTGTTGCTGGCTACTTCTGCTTCAGTTGTTGTTGCTGGCTGCTCCCGCTTCAGTTGTTGTTCGCCCTCCCAAATATGTCTTGCTTGCTTTGATTTTTTGAGTGGATGAAGGCCATGTAGTTTTGAAGGTCAGTTGAATGAAAGCATCTTATAATAGTATCGTGCTGCACTGAGCAATTGATTTTGTGGAACCCTAGTATCGGACATGTTGCTCCTACACGTTGGAAACAAATCAAGAGCTCCGGAATGGCATGAGCAGCATCTCTGAAAACTCTTGCATGGTGGAAGCAAATCAAGAGCCCTTGAGTGGTGCAAGTAGCATCCCTAAGAGCGAGGCAGAAGGCATTGGAGTTCAGTGGCCTAATAATCAATGTTAGGATTGTCGCTACACCAATTGCAGCATGGAGGTAAGTTTGTTTGCACTGCTTGGTTTACGATGATGAACTACTATCTTCTACTCAGAATACTTCATCGGTTAAACCATGTGCTGCAGCTGTCGGATAGGATTTTCTATTATCTCTCGTTCAAGTAGTATTGGATGGCATTTGGGTTTGTAGATTACCACTGTTGTAATAGAGAGGAATTTTCAGCTCGCTCTTATTCATCACTTCATGAAAGGTTTTGTAAGACGGTCTCTTCAAGATGTTCATTAGAAATTGGCTTTGGCCCTGCATGATCACTATCCTTCATTGTGAAGCGCATTGTTGGCATTGCCATGAAAAACTAATGTTGTCCTTAGTTGCTTTTATTTACCTTGTCCATTAGATCACTGTTTGTCTTTTTTCTTTGCTATTGTTGTAATGTTGCTATCATGTTTGGAACTGGCAAACGCCATGTACATTGTAGTCGCTATTGTAGTTGCTTTGATACAACACTTCATCCTGGCATAAAGCTATTTTGCTTGTGGCTGCAGACATCGCCCTCAACGTGCACTACTAAGGACTATGGACTTCTTCGAGAACCCCTTTTAATCTGTTTCCATTACAACATCTCTATTGTTGTTGCTCTTCTCTGTCCATCAAGCTCTTGATACTCTTTCTCCGGTTGACAATGATGAAGACAACAAGGTTGATTGTTATGAACTTCTAACGTTGTGCAACAATCCTTCCCTAGACTTGGAAGCAATCAGTCGTGCTGCGCTACAGTTGTGTCAATTGTAGGCCACAGTTCAAGTGTTGGATGAAGAGTTGGGGTATTGGGTGAAACCACGTTCAATGATGTGGTTCTCTCGCTTCTTACTAGAACAATATGACAACACAAGATGGATGAAGATGTTCAGATTGACAAAGTCTGGTGTCTTTTCTTTGGTTGAATTGCTACGATCTAGCATTGCAAAGAAAGATATCAAATATAGACTCTCCATCCCTATCGTCATTCATGTTGCATGTACTCTTTCCAAGTTGACACAAGGAGCTACACTAAAATTGGTAAATAGTGTTGGGTGATAATTAGTGTCATTCCCTGGTTTTTACCCCCAACACTATTTTCCAACTTATGTGTAAATAGTGTTGGGCACTTAATTTGTGCCGCCTAAATCTGGCCCTACCTTGGAAACCTCAATTTCGGGAACCACAATTTCTGCCCCCCGCCCCCGAAATCTTGGCCTTCCCTGGAAACTTTACTTTTGGTCTTCTCTCTCGCCGTGGAAGTTTTCTCCTTCCCTGGAATTTTTGTTTTTTGTTTGTTTGCTTCGCGGCGATTCATCCCTTCCCTGGCGCACTGCAATTTCAGCCCATTGTGGAATTTAGTTTTGGTTAGCCTTTGCCCCTCCATTCGCAATTTCAGTTTTGGGTTTGAGTTTTTCTTGGGAGTGCAAGGCAGTTTTGGAGAGCTCCTTGAAAATTTCAGCCCACATTGTGAGCTTTACAGGGGGGGGGGGGGGGGGGGGGATTATAGTCCGCCGATTCCATTGCCGCTTGAATTTGAATTTGAATCTTCCGGTACCCCTAACTTTCAATTGAGGTATGCAATTCAACTTTTCATTATACCATTGGATTTCTCTTCCTCTCTTCTATTTACTGTGAAAGATTGGTTTTTTTTTTTTGGTCGCCATTTTTTTAAAACCATTTTTTTCTGGATTTTCTAGCATGGACCGCCCTCCGCTTGCTGATCTCAATGCCTCTCCCCGACGCCTCCAACAAGTTTCCAGCATTGCAACTCGACGAGCTGTCACTACTTGGATGGTGGAGGACGTCACCATTCACGGTGAGCATGGCCTAAATGTTCGCGTAATTCAAGCATTTCCAGCCAACCTTGTAAAGGCCAGCCGATGGTGGCAGCAACGCCACCAATTCGATGAGGACAATGCAGAAAATGCAGCCCAAGTCACTGCATTCTCGTGCAGCCGCAACCGATTGGGCATAAGGCGGCGCCATTGTCCAAAAGCCAGACCAGGCCGAGACAAGAAAAAAAGTGAATGGGTACAATATTTGTACCCACTTTTACTTGAAGAATTCAACCGCCTTCGAAAATCAGGTGTAAAGTTTTATTCTCTTCTTCTTCGTGAGTTGGCCCTTTCCATTCTCGTAGCTCCCGAGTCCAATTTCACAGCCCAATCTGTTGACCCAAAGGATAACATTTTGTTGGTTAACAAAATTACTCCGAATTGGGTCAATCAATTCATGGAGAACCACAACATAGTCCTCCTCTCCCAACGTGGCCGTTTGACTTGTAGTCCTCAAAAAGAACTCCAAATCAAACAACAAACCGCCTATCATTTTGGAGTTTTGCAAAGGGGATTTGCATTCGGGGAATTTGATGAAAATCTAATGGAAAATCTGGATGAAACCCATTTTGTTGTCAATCTTGACAATGGACGCACTTTAGGGTTTCGGGGGGACATAACAGTCAAATATGTTGAAGTGGTTTCGGGTGGGGAGTCTATGACTATGGTGGTTCGTATTTCAGGAGGCCGGCGTGCTATGATAGAAACTCCTATGCTCATTTTCACAAATGAAAATAGGAGCTACCCTATACAAGGTCTAATTGATAATATTCCCGGGGTGTCTTATAGGTCGGACCCTAAAGGGTGGATGAACCAAACCATCTTACCCGAATATTTTTTGGAAAATCGGGCATATCAAGCTGATCTTCATCACCGCATGAAGATCATATGGCTTGATAATTGTACCGGCCATACGGTGACCCCTAGGTTGGTTGATGTCCTAGCAGCCAAAAATACAGTCTTCAAATTTTTACCTCCTTGTTCTACTCACCTTTGCCAACCAGCAGATACATTCTTGATTTCAAAGATCAAAGATGCATGGACAAGACGGTGAGAAGCCAAAAAAATTCAGTTGATACAAGAAAATGCTTGGCAAAATGCACCCCGGGCAGATGGACAATGGTCAGGGAAGTTGATCAATTCAAGGAAACGTTTTTTCCTACAATTGGCTGCTGATAGTATAGAAGATGTTAATAGAGAGGTGGATTGTGACAACATCTCCTATGCTAGAAAAGCAATGATTCATTGTGGCTTGGCATTAGGACTTGATGGATCTTGGAGTGTTGGACAATTATTTCCACATCTCCAAGACATTATTGCAAAACATTTGCAATACTTCCAAGGGCAAGAAGTGCCTAATTTAAATAGGGCAGTTTAGAGATCTTTTTTTCAGTTTTTACTATTTTTTCCCTTCAATTTCTGGCCTACAGCTACGACTATTATATTGTACTTTTGGCTCTTCCTATACTTTGCAATATACACACATTATGAAAAATTTCAACATTTCACCATTGCATTGTTTATTTCACCATTTCATTGTTTTTTGGGGCTTTCCAGCATTTATTTCAGGATTTCATTTAACTTTCCAACTTTTCAGGATTTCATTGTTTTTTGGGAGCTTTTCAACATTGATTTCAGGATTTCATTGTTTTTTGGGAGCTTTTCAACATTGATTTCTGGATTTCAGTGTTTTGTTGGGCTTTTCAACATTGATTTCTGGATTTCATTGTTTTCTTGGGCTTTTCACCATTTATTTCAGGATTTTAGTGTTTTTTGGGGCTTTTCACCATTTATTTCAGGATTTCATTGTTTTTCTAGGCTTTTCACTATTTATTTCAGGATTTCATTGATTTCTTGGGCTTTTCACCATTTATTTCAAGATTTCATTGTTTTTTGGGGGCTTTTCACCATTTCATTGTTTTGGGGGGCTTCCAACATTTATTTCAGGATTTCATTGTTTTTTTGGTTATTTCACCATTTCATTGTTGTTTTTTGGGCTTTTCAGCATTTCAGCAATTCAGCATTTCAACATTTCAACAATTCAGTATTTCAGCATTTCAACATTTCAGCAATTCAACATTTCAGCATTTCATACACTAGATTTTCCCAACCATTCCAACTTCTATATTTTGTTACCATCTAACACTAAATGCACTCTTCTACAAATTCTGAAATGACAGAAATTTACTTCAAAGCTAAAATAGTGTTAGAATCGGTACAAAAAGATCTAACACTAAGCGTGCACATCGCTATTAGTGTTAGTTGGGATAATTAGTGTTGCCAACACTATTTACCAATTTTAGTGTAGCCTTCTAATTTGTAGTGAACTCTTTGCTATCGGACGAAGCTCAGTGTCAATGCTTCTCTGGGAAGTGGTTTCCACCATTAATGTAGAGCTGTGTTCAAAAATTTGCTAGCCTAAAGGAGATCGCTATAAAGAAATTGAAACTCACTTTCACGACATTAGTGGCCTTCTTGGAGTCATGGGAGCCATCAACGGGACTCATGTGGCAATTTCCAAACTTTGATTTGGTTTAGCTGATTATTTTAATTTTAAATCAAGCAGGTATACAATAAATTGTCAAGCAATCGTAGATAGTAGAAAAAAGTTTCTAGATCTTCATACAAGCATCCTCGGATCTATTAATGACGCCCGCATGTTTCGGAGGTCCTTGTTATATCAGAAGGCATTTGAAAACTCATTGTGGAATTCTATTGTTTGATTTTAGGATTTCTCACATTATTTTGTAGAAAATGTAGGATATCCACTTCTTCCTTGGTTGCTTGTGGCTCATCGAGATTCCAAAAATTTGCCTTTGGCTGATGTTCTTTTCATTCACAAACTACAAAGAGCTCGAGGGATTGTAGAGAACGCGTTTGCACTTTTCAAACAATCTTTCAAAGACTATTGAGAAAATCAAACTTGCATGTCACTTTGACCCCGGATGTAATCGTGTGTTGTAGGTTGCTGTACAACATGCTGCTGTGGTAGTTGCAAAAGGAAGTGGAAAGACTGCTTCTCGTTCTTCGAATGGAAGGCCTCAATGACAATATGACAGTGGAAGACGTTTCATAGAAGGATGCCACAAACAAAATTGCAGACGATCAAGCAAAAATACTAGGTGTTGTGAAGAGGAGAAATTTGGGAATGTATCTAGTTCTTCAACGAGGTCTTCCAACATGACAAAATCAAGTACACAACACTACATTCAATAGTCATTTACATACAAAATGCCACTTTTTTAGTAATATGAAGTTTGAGTGCACAACTCTTGTACAAGTGTAGCTGAGGTGGTCAACTGTAGAAAAGTTTATAGGAAGTCGCCAACAATCTTTACATACTACGGTGGATACATGCCATTGAACTTACAAACAATAAATACCTAGCTAATCACTTGACTGTACATTTCATACTAATAGTTGTTTTTACAGGGATGATGTGGTTGGCATCTACTTTTGTGGCGGCAGAGAGCACCGGGTATCAACAACATTGCCTTTGGAGTCCAACAACACCGTCGGCAAATCCATGTTGCCACATGGTCTTCTTGTATAGATGGGAGGGTAGCCTCCTGTAGCACTGCATGTGTAGACAAAGATCTAACGCGCTGCATCCCAACACTAACTATGCTTGTTAGATTTGATAAGCATAATACTACTTGCCCTTGTTTTTGTATAGCTAGTTTCACATTTTCATTTGCGAGACGGGCATTTTTGTGTAGTCATAGGTCACGGTCCTGTTGATACTGCATCTATTCTGTAAAAAGTTTCAGTTGGACATCAATTTTTGAATTCTCCAATTCTTTGCTTGCATCTGGCATATCCTTCATTTGGTTGCTCATAGTGTCTCCAGCAGCCTTTGTTGCTTTAGCGATTATACTATGTCTTGACAAATGCTTCCGTCGTTGTCATATGTTCCCAGGTCTACGATGCACTGTGAACTCCATTGTATCGCTAGAACTAATAACGAGAAGAGTGATGCTGACTGGTAGTAATGGAAAGCATTGATTCCATCCTTATTAAGTGTCACTTGAGCCACATGCAGCAATTAGAGGATCAATGTGCGCTTGTATGGCTACGGGAGCGAGCCTCAAACTGTCAAAAGTTTGCTCCGCACTAATCTCAATAAACAAGGCCACGGGCATGCCATCTTCAATTTGTGGGTCATTGTTGTTGTCGTTACCAATGTCTACCATATATATACTGGGAGTGAGGTAATTACTATCCTCCTAAGAGAAAAGGTCTCAAAAATAGGACGGTTGCATTATAGGACGCTTACCATATCAATTGTGGATTGCATTGAAAAATTCATGTGGAAAAGAAAAAGGAAGTCCCTCAGCTCTCCGTTGCGCCACCATCATATCCCAATAATCAATTGCATTGGTTTTTGATCGTGTGAGGTAGTCTACAATACGTTTATACTCAGATACTAGTTGATTCCACTTGCTCTTGTAAGCTAAGCCGTCGTGATGATAGGGTGAGAATTCAGCTTGCATGACTTGAGTACTAATCCAAAACCACTTATTGGCATTTGGGTTCATTAAATCTCAATTGTCAACGGTTTTTCTCCTCCAAGAATAATTTTCATTTAGTATGAATCAAGGTCGTCACCTCCTATGGCTGCCAATTTGACCCACAGTCTTTGCGTGCTTTCTTTGCAGGGTTGGTACTGCCACCTGCATTATGTAGCTGATGTATTCTGGCACTTCCGTCACCAACTACTTGTCTCGCAGATGACAATTGTCGTAGAACAACAATAGTTCTTGCAATCAACAACATAGTGAAACAATATTCAGAATTTTGTTGTTGATTTACTAGCAAATGAATATATAGCAATTCTGTTTTAGGAGACATCTGAAGTTGTATTAAATCCAAGTGAAAGAAATCGCAATTGGTATAGAGTGAAAGTAAAAAGCACTGACCGTCAGCTTCAAACAAAAAAGTTTCTGCGTATTTTTGACTCCCTTGTCTAAAGTACGTTGAACTCACATTGTGCCCATAGTGCATTGAAAATCAGTTTTCATAAAACTAATTTGGGCGTCGGAGTGTCAATGTATGTAGTGTAGGTCAACTTCAATGCAATTTCAATCACAGGAAGATCATAGAGGTTGTAACTCACTGTTGGAAGTAGGCAATGGAAGTGCTTTGGCAACTCCCTGTGTTCCTCTAATATTCCAATTCTCCATTTCGTAGCATCTGGCTAGAACTCTACTTAACAAGTACTACAAGATTTGAACTCTACATAACAATTACAGGAAAGGTGCTTCAATGAACCACTGACACTGTGTCTATCGTCACTCATGCACTGCATGTAGCTCTCTTTGATTGTGATCAGGGTCATCCAACGGCATGCAGTGCCTACTGTTCTCTAAAAATGAACACTATAGATTACTCAAACAATGAAAGCAAGTGAATAGCTCATCCAGTGCTTGTCCATTTTATATTCCATGGAACAATTTAAAACGCTGGTAACATTCAAGTCCATGCTGAATACATTGTGCGCTATCAATTTTTGAACTAGCAACAAGAACGTTAACTAGCACCAACAAAAGTAGTTGCACAATTGTCCTACAACTTCATCGCCCTCGTGGACCTCCATGAACTAAAACTAGTTGCAGCAATCTGCAATCTACATTTGGAAAAGTTTCTGTTGCTAAATCAATACGCGCATAAACTACTGCATTAAAAAAAACAATTGCCATGTCAGGGACTTAGCACCTCTTTTTTCCTTCGCCAACTAGGCCACGTCGGTTCAACGTTCCCGAAACGGCGGTGGTTTGCATGGATCCAGCTTTCTTCTCGTACAACTGCCCCAAAATGCCCAAATCCTAACGCTAAGTCTGAACGAGCCCTAAGGTGGTCCACCCTTCACTTTGACTTTTTTTCTATTTGATTTCTAATGTAGTAGCCATTAAATAAAATAGTCTTTAATTTTAGTGACTTATAATGAGGCCACGAGTGTCGTTTTTGAATCACTCATCAATGGAACTACCTTCTATGCATGGAAATAATTTTAGATAGTTGTGAATTTTTGGGATTTAGTCAATTTGATTGTAGGTGGTAAGCAGTTAATAGGTAAATCCACCCTCATAAATTATGAATGATGAGTTCACTATAAGAAATTTTAAACTTGTGTGTATAAGTGTCAATTTGTTATATTCTTGCTAAATAAAACTACCATTACAAACAATTTCAAGCCTTGAAAGGTCTATTACCAAAAGATTCCCCAAGTTATAAATCAACTCAGTGCTAGCAAGATTATTTAATAATTAAAAATTATAATCATAATAAAAAATAATTTTTATAAAGAAAATATTTAAAATATTAAAATAATCACAATTTGATGTAGTACAGTAGTACTAATAGTGCTACATCAAATTTTTAAAGCATTTTTAATGTATTTTAAAAATATTAATTAAAATTGCCCTGCGTTGTTTAGGCATTGTTGTTTGCTGAATATTTTTGTTTTATTTTTATTTTATTTATTTTGTTTTTTTGGCTAATGTTCTTTATAGTTGAGGGATTGATGGTGCTCTTCAGGGCTCAAACTTCTTATAACTTAATGTAATTGTTTAAGTGACAAACTGTGGATACAATTATACTTAAAATTATTTCTGTGGTGGACAATTTGATTGGAAGAGCTAGAAATTGCATGAGTATATGTAAATAGCACAGTGTCAAGTGGTCAATAAACAATTTGTATGAGAAAATATAACTATCATGTTAGTATGAATTCAAAGGTGTGAGTGAATTGTCAAATATAGTGAAGGTCAAGTGACATTTATGAGAATATGGTAAGCTATATGTTCATCCCCAAACAATTGTTAGCATCTACTACAATTGAAGCAATTTGACTTGAATTCATATGTTTGAGTACAATTCTTGAGCTTGAAACAAAGGCTCGTTTATTACTTGTGCCTATGGACTTGTGACACTCACTCATTGCCGTGGTTTATTTAGTTGGTGATCTCTTGGAAAAACATGCATAACACATCATGTCTTGCAGTAGATAGGGACAATTTGTTGTAGGAAGCCTAATTTCAATTCTCATTCTAATTAGTAATTAAGCTAGTAGATAATGTGCTTCAGTTCCATCTTAAAATTATTATCAATTAATTTTTTCCTTTAATCTGGTACCTACTTCCACTTAAATTTTTTTAAAGAATGGGACTCAAGTTTTCTTTTGGTATTGTAAAAGCAAATTCCAATCAACTAGTCAATATAAATTTACATTAAAAAGATGCAAGTCTTATAATCTAATGTAGAAAAGTGCAAACAAACTTGTTTTCTTTTTTTTAAATGCAAATCTCTTGCAATCTACCTAATGAAAGTTTCTCAAATTTTTGACACACATTTTTATACAAATCAAATGGTTGGATATCCAAAAATCAAATGTTTAGAAATTTTGTTCCTTGCATTGAAATTGGCAATTTTTGAAGGAAAAAAAACAACCTCAAGACTTTAGAAATTAAAAACATGCATTTTTTCTTTTCAAAATGATCATAGGTTGAATATTTGTAATTTCACAAACAAACAAATGTTGAATATTTGTAATAATGCATGGTAATTTTTACACCATAATATTTTCAATTGTAAATTTTAAATATTCAAAATGAGCATCACTAGTAGCACAAACAACATCACAATATTGGTGACTAAACTAAGGTAAAACAACCCATTCTGGTCAAATGACCCATTGTGGGTTTTTTTCAGTATGTGAGATGTGGGCCACAATGCATGTCTTATATGATAGTAATGGAGTGAACAATGACCTCATTAGGAACTTTTGAATTTTCAGTGTGAAATTCATTGTGAAAATTGACTTTGTAGAACTTCTATGATAGAAAATATTTTGACTACATTAGGTAGTAAGATGAGCATTATGCATTTAGATTTTGTTGGTTTTAAGGTAGTCTATAGACTCTTTTGGGCTGAACACTTCAAAAATTCCTAATAAATTCATACTTTGTCAAAAAAATATTATTTCAATTGCACTTGCTATTTTTCACACTTGTACTAATGTGGGGAAAAATTTGAAAAATTTCAGCAATAATATGATGTCAAACTCCTCATTCTGACCACAATGGGTTGTTTTACGTCAATGTATTGTGTTGATGTACTCATATTGTGTTGGTGTTGATACTATATTGAAAACAAGTGTATTAAAATGCAACCCATGTTCTCATAATTAACCTTACCTTGAAATCATTCTCACCATTAGGAATAAAATGCAATACATAAGATAAATTTGTTAGTAAATTTTTCCTTTGAATAACCCTTCAACTTGTAAAGGTCAGTTTTATTTATATTATTAATATTAAAATAATATAATTGAAGATAAATTAACATATAAATTATTTTAAGCAAAAATTGTGGCTACACTTGTGCGGCTTCAATCTTTTGTGGCCAAATTGTGTTTATTTTTTCCTAAAGTCACACTTATTGCATTTTGACATTCATCAATACAAAAATATTTGTCATCAAATATTGGCTAAATCAGTTTTATTAGAAAAAAAATGAGCCCTCAAAGGGTCCATGAGTCTACAAACAATGGAACAACAAGGAAAGTTGGTTGAAAAAAAAATTAATTAGTTAATCAATCAATTAATTTTTATGGATAGAAAATTGGAAAGGTTGATTAGCATAGGACAATTCACTTAAATATTTTTTATATGCCAAAAAGTATTAAAATTTTAATATTAAAATAATTACAAAATTACAAAAAAATTGAATCTCATGTGGCATTAATGTGACCATGTCAAATTGCTAATTCTTTAATTAGTTTTTAATTAATTAATTAAGACTTTAAATTTTAAATATTAAATTTTATTTTAATGCAACCACTGTTCATCATTGATGATGAATAGTGGTTATTGTCCCTTGAAGGGGCTATGAGTTCCACTAAAAGCAACCCCTTTGAGGGCTCATTTTTTTCTTAATACAATGTAAAGTTTGTCATTGGACTTTAGAGTGGATACTCCTTAATGTGATTGGAAGCAAGACTTGCTAATTTTCAACATTTTTTTCAATGTTCTTGATTCTTTGTAGAATACTTTAAAATTAGAATAAGTTTTTATAATATCTAGAAACATTATCATTTGATGCAAAAAAAAACAAAAAACAAAAAACATGTCATCTAGATGGATGTAATTAATTTGCTAAAGTATTTTAGTTTATGTAGTTTAAATTTTGATTTTGAAGCTTTAGAGTATTTGGGCCTTAACCTTGGATGACACTGATGCCAAGTCGAGTCCAATTGATGTTTTTAGAGATAATTTATTAGTAGAGTTTGCTTGGCTATAGCAACATACACTAAGTTAGGCTTCACTTTCTCTTATTGCATTTGCATTATTGAATTTTTTGTTTCTTGAGAGAAAACCCAATTAGAGTATGTTTAAAATTATTGATACACATCAAAAATTATTAAAATGCCATACAATGATACCTTCAAGAATTGGCATTTTATTGATAGTATCATTGCATGGCATTTTTATATTGTTTTTTGCTTTCACATTTAATGTGGATCTATGCTTCTCAATTTGTTAAGCATTACAACTTTATTTATACAACAATATGACCAATGAATAGACCTTTTAATATATTTTTCTAAATGAAGTTCAACTATAGAATAATTTTTGAATAAGGATAATTAATATAAAGCAAAATCACAAGAAGTTCTTTTTGAATTTGTCAAAAATAGGAAAATAATATTGAAAAATTTTCATTTATGATAATTCTACGAAGATGATCAATTGCTAAATTAACCACCAAAATAATTTTTTATCCTTCAAATCCATATATAGAAATAATTCACTTTGTAGAATTTAATACAATACAGAATGAATTGATATAGAGAGAGATTTGTAAAACTTCTTCGTAAATTAGCTAATTTTTTATAAGAATATGAATTCCCATAGATTTCAACTCTTAACTTTTTAGAAGAAGTATTTATCAACATAACAAACTCCTATAATTACAAGTAAGACATATTCTTAAAAATCAACCTTGACTACCATATTCATTTTAAAAAACAATAATAAACCTTGAGCATGTTTATAAATGAGAAAAGCAAATGAATTTTTCCATTTCATTCCATTTTAAAAATACGATTGGATATCGTCTATAAGTGGGGCCAATGGCAAGGCTTTGAGGGAGTAGTTTTTAGGACAAGTTTTTGTGCATTATGTGCATTCTAGTATACATTTACAAAAGTTTCAATTTTCAAAGAGTTCAAAAAATTTTAATTTTAGTTATTGCAAAATTAAAAAGATTGTTTCTTAAATAATTATATGCATATGTAAATTAATATTAGAAATTTTAGTTAGATAAAATGACTTGTCTTAAGGACTTAGAATTTTGAAACCTATCATTTAATATAAATTTGACCAAAGAATCACAGTACTTTGATGGCAAATAAGACAAATCTCTAAATCTAATTTTAGAATTCTTATTATTTAACCTACTGTAGGATTCTATTACAAAATTGCATTCAAATGTTGACAACAACAAAAGCTATACATATGAAGATATAATTAATCAAAACAAATTCATAATCTATAATTTTGTTATAATCCAAAAATAAATGAAAATATGTGAAATTTTTATATCATATATTTATCTATAGAAACTCAAGCTCAAAATTCTAAAACTATTTTTTTATGTTAAGAAATTAGAATAAACTAAATATAAATAATTTGGCATAATTTTAAAATGAAGGATATTTATTTAAATCTTCTTTCTCTTCTTCCAAAAGTTCTAACATAATAGTAAAGGCTTTTTCCTACCATGAAAGGATACAAAAGTTTTATCAATAATTTAGAGATTAATTAGACTTTATAGTAGAAATTTGACTTGAAAGTTATAGCCTAAAGTGTTTTGGTGTAAAAAACAAAATATTCACTTGAAAAATTTTCAATTTCTTTTTTACATTGGCACAAAACTTTAAATTAATTGAATAGGTTTTCTTATATTTACCTATTTGTTTTCACTTATTGCTATAAAATTATGACAATGGAAAATTTTCACAAAAATGATTGAAATTCTTGACTCATAATCTCATGTAATAATAGTACAAGATTGAAAACAAAATATCTTTGAAATGACTGATTTGATCTTAGATTAAATACTCATATCTTCTATCACTACACATATTTTTGAAATTTTGTATTGAATCATTATTCTTGAAGTTATGCTTAATACAAGCAAGATGTATTAGAGAGTAGTATGGATGTTTCATGTATTTATCTTATATACATGTGGCTTTTACTTTAATTCTTTAAATTAAGCCTAGACGTTCAAATTTTGTACAAAAGATGAATGCAAATATGTTCCAAATCCCAAACACACACAAAATGTCCATCCATCTAAATGTTTATAGATTTCTCTATTAATTCTATTATATTTTTGTGATAAATATTCTCATAAATTTATTTGCAAATATCCTATAGTTCAAGGAATACCAATATATTTCACCTCAAAAAGTAAAATTTTCTCATCATTAAAGACTTGAATAAATATGAAAAATAAAATTTAACTTTTACAATTTAAAGGATGTTTGTATGTGAATATCATAAATATTCAATATATAATCAATCTTAGAAGAAATTTCCAATTTTTGGTTTCATCAAACCATAGGAATATGATATATGGTTCATCTTTTGCACTTTTTGTCTGAAAGTCATCATTAAATTATTCTTTAAAGTTGCATTTTGTATTAAAGCTTGACAATTTTGGAAATTTAAACTATTGTGCCTTAATCTTGCGGAGTCCTAGTATAAAAAAACAAAATTTGTAAGTCCATGAGCCTAGAATATTTTAAACACTTGCTATGATTATAGGTGTCTATTGGATAGGTACCTATGTTATAGATTCTTTCTATTATAGCATACCTATGTTATGTACATGTGCTTTAAATACCTTCAAATGGTTATAGGCCATATATACCTATAATTAGGTTCAAGGCTTGTAGGCTCACATCTTTGCATATGAGGGCTAGCATCGTTGTCCTAGTCTATTACGGGTTAATTTGTAAGGATAGAAGGTGCTTTCAATAAAATTTGTCCAAAATATTCATTTTTTGGTGCACGAACCTAATTTAAACTCTTTAAAGAAAGCGAGGTAGATCACAATGGCAATGTGTGGAAAAATCACTAGAAAAAAAAGAATTTAAATGACTTGTCCAGAATGACTATAGTAGTCATTTCATGTTTATAATGACTATAAAATAGTCATTTTGTAGTCATTGTGGACAAGTCATCTTTACCCTTGTTTTATATTTGTAGTAAATTCAACCCATGATTTCATTGTGTGGATTGTAAGGTCATTACTTTTAAAATCAATAAAATTATTATTTTTCATCCTTGTTCAACAAGAACAAGAGACTTTGAACACTCTTAGAGTGAGATTTTTGCTCTATTTACAATTGTGCCTCTACACCATTGAGTACTACAATTTGTCATGGAAAATTTTAGAAGCAAATATAGGGATTAAAATTTATTCTTAATCATTGAAATGCAAAGAGATCACAACAACTAGCATTATACTAGCCACTTTTTGATGATTTTTTGTGCATTGGGGATTTATATTTTTGATATCCAAACAATGAAAATATAGAGCTAAACATTTAGAATGCATGGAAAAAAATTAAAATCTTTTACTCTTTAGATTGCAAACTTGTACTACGTGAAGTTCAAAAAATACATTTTCTTTTTCAAAATTGCCTAATATTGTAAAGTGTGGTTTTAGAAGAAAAATTTGTTTTTTGATAAATGCATAATATATTTTGTTACTATAGTTATATATGTGTGAAATTACAAAAGTAGATGAAAGATTTAGCAAAAATGCCCAACTATTGGACTACCCAATTTTTTTGGGCAACATAGTTTATCATAGTTTTTCTTCTTCCCACAATAGTGATTAGTATACATACATTGTATCAAAAATTTAAAAGCATCCATTCAAAATTGACTTTATATGAACCTACCTCGAACATTCAATTATTTGTTCAACAGACAACTATCCTTCAATTAAGGAAAAATCCACTCTTGAAGGGGTTAATATCCTTCGAGGAGTTCCCTTCAATGGAACTCACACCCGCTTTGAGGGATTGTGGCTACTATTCATCATCAATGATAAATAGTAGTCACCAACTTTTTTGCAAAATAAAAATATATAAATAATAATTAATAATTAAAAAACAAATTAAAACAACTTTTAATTATTTAAAAGATAATTTAAGAATAATTAAAATAGAGAAGTCTAATGTGGTTGCACTTGTATCACATCAAATTCCCAAACTTTGGAATTTTATATTTGCTTAATGTTTAATACTTTTTTAAATTATTGAATTGAACTATCCCATACTAATCAGCCTTGTAGTTTGGATGATGTTTTTTTTTTAAATTTGAAGGAAATGAAGAACAAAATCAATAGAAATATTTTATAAGTGTAATATTAAATCTGCTTAAATTTAGAAAACAAATACATTTTACTCAAATCTAATTGCTCATATTGTACAATTCTAGCTCATCAAATTAGGAAATTCTTTTAAAACATCTAAATTTTAAACTAAAATCCCATTTTAACTCCTAAAGAGTTATAGTGATACATGCTTAAAATTGCTTCAAAATAATTGTACTAAAAGCAAGGCTAAAATCTTCATCTATATTTATTTTTATAACAAATTCAACTTGAAGATCCTTTAGTTAACTTGTTCAAGTACATCCTTCCAAAATTTTAAAATGAAAATCTCTAACTACTACAAGTTCAATATGCGCAAATTTCAAAAAGTAGGATTTTCTAGCCCTTTCCAAAGATAAAGTTCTGTATTTCATCATTCAAGTTTAGAAAAAAAATATGTATTTTCCATTTCCATTACTCATATTGTTTAGTCTATATGTTGAAAAACAAAAAACTAGTCAAGCAAGTCAATCCATTTTTGTGAATGCTATTTATATTGCAAGAGGAATAGTAAACAATAAAAATTTAGTACAATAGTAAACTTAAGATTATTCCATTTCAATCAACTCAAAATCTAGGAAAATCAAATAATATTAAATAATATTAATTTTCATACAATGAATCAATTAGTTAATTAGTATTCAAATTTTCAAACGTTATCTATTTTGAATTCAAAATTTAGAAATTTAAATGTACAACCTTCAACTTTTCGACTTATAATTTATTTATTTACAAATTTGGAAGTTTTGAAAGTTGAAATCTTACAAATTTAAAGATTTTGGTATTCCAAAATTTTAAGATTTAAAATTTTCAATATCATATATTTCATAATTATAATCATTGTGTGATCATAAGTGTGAAAAAAAAGCAATACAATCTTTTGTGGCAACAAAATTAAATTGTATATCTATACAAGACATCTAAATTTGGCAGTTTTATTACATTTGTCATAATCTTTGATATTATTAGTAACTAAATCAAATATAAAGAAATATCTAAAAAAAATTAAATATAATGAATATTGGAATTTGACAAATAAAAACCACTTGCATTGAGGGTTTTTTGTAAACTAAAAAAACTTGGTTTTTTAATTTATAATATCCATATATAATAAAATATTAATTTTATAAATTTTCAAATAAAAATCTATAAGTTTTTTTTATATTAAAGATTAAAAAATTAAAATTTTGAATGTAAGTTTCAAGTATTTCCAAATTCCCAAATTCAAAACTTCGGGATTTTTTAGTTTCAAGCAATTGAATGACATTGATAATAGTATAAGGTACATTGAAGTCTTAGAATTGAAATAACACTAATCTTTCTACCCATCTCTTAGTTTCTAGGTCACCAACTTTTTTGGTGTCTTATGGTATAGTTGGACTAATAAAAAATCTTTCACATTTATTATCCACAAAATTATAAGTAGAAGGTAGTACATGATGGAAGAAAAAAATAAGTCACTAATAACTTTGATAGGAACTTTGATAGAGAATTGTAAATTCAAAGAGCTTGAAAATTTTCAAATGTGAATGTATAAAACAACTCTATATGTTCTTTCTATCTTCATTGTCTACAAAATAAAGCTCTCTTAATTTTCTCTTCATTATTTAAAATTGAATGGTTGAAATGTTTTGTATAGGTATGTATTAATCTAAAGAATCAAATGAAATGAATTATCTTTTTGAGAGAATTCATTATTAGCTCTTTGTTTTAACATTGAAATAAATAACTAATAACTTTAGCAAAATTTATTCAAATGACTTGAGATAAAGCTTCACATGTAGATTAAGATGACTAGCATCCATCATGACAATTTCATGCAATTTAAATCTTACATTATGGAATCAATAGTGCTTGCTTGCACTCTCTTGAAATCTAAAATGATCTCTTTAGATATGTACGAGTTAATTAAGAAGCAATCACTAAAGTAACTTTCAAAAAATGAACCCCTTAAAAGATTAGAGAGGTTTCAAGGAGGCATTGTCAAAAAACTGTGATTTTTTGGTATGTTATTTAAAAATGATTTAAAATAATTCAATTGTACAAACTTGAGGTAAAGTATTTTACAAGAATTTTGAAAAGAAATTCAGCCCATTTGACCACATGGATTGAAAGATTATAACACTTGAATTAAGGGAACAAAAATCTTTTTTTCATTCCTACAAAACAAGGTCAACTTCAAGCCCTTTTGGAGTAAAATTTTAGCTCTACACAATAATGAGTATTTCGACCATTTTAAGTATATAATATAAGGTTCAATCATGAAAATATACTAGTAAGGTTTTTGATGATTTCTTGTGTATTGAATTTTCAAATTTCAAATTCAAAGGGGAAAAGTTAGAGTCAAATATTTCAATTATGTAGAAAAAATTTCAAGAATTTTGACTTCACAAATTGCAAGATAATAGGACTTGAAGTTAGAAGAAAATGTTTTTTCTTGAAACTAACCCAACATAGCTAACAAAGTTTGACTCCTCTTAGAATGTGATTTAAGGACTAAAATTTGATCTTTTTTACAATTGTATGCCATATTTCATTAGTTATATACATGACAAATTTCAAAATTTGATGATTTGTTTTCCAAAAGAGTCCCAAATGATTTCCAAATTGCCCAAGTTGTCCCAAAAGTTCAAGGTAGCGTACTTTTGAAACTAGGCACCCAATACTTGAGATTTATACATTGAACGGACACTTGGTCCTTTAGTTAAAGAAGATATGAATATAAAAAAAAAATCTAGAAGTAAACATTACTTGCTAGGGTGTTTGGATGCTGGTACAAAAGTTTTTTTTGTCTCAATGTATTATTAGTAGTCTTGATAAATATGAGAAATGTTCATGAAAAATGTACAGTCATTACACTTAGGTAGAGAACAATTTTAGAGAGAGGGAATATCTAGACTAGAGCCCACCTCTTCACAATTTTAATCTTTAACTAGAAGGCTTACACCCAAAGAGTGCTTTGTTGCAATACAATTATATTGAATGTATTTATTCTATTTATAATCTTTTAATTTTATTAATTCTTGTATTTGACTTTGAAATTCAAAACCTTAGATTAGATTTTAACCCCTCAAGTCCCAACAAACTTTTTGACAATGGAGGTATTAAACGAATTGTCCCACTTTGATATTTTTTTTGCACATGGATGTGCTTGAATTTTTAAACTTAGAAAAATGCAGTAGTTTTTAATTTTAAAAATTGAGAAATTAAAAACTCTCTCAAACAAAAGGAGAAGAAAGCCAAAATTGACCAATTTGGATCCTACTAAATTTTAGAAAATATATATATATATATATATATATATATATATATATATATATATATATATATATATATATATATATATATCTGTGTGTGTGTGTGTGTGTGTGTGTGTGTGTGTGTGTGTGTGTGTGTGTGTGTGTGTGTGTGTGTCAATTTTTGAAATTTAATCATTTATATTATTAGCATATTGTTTGGATGATCTCTAAATAATTTGGAATCATTCTAATTATTTTGTGTTGTGAATTACAAAGGATTGAACCTTTTATTTCTAAAATTGCTAAAATTATAAATTTGAAAAAATTCTCCAGACATAGTTTTTTTTGTGTAGAGTATAGACTAGAAATGTCCAGAAAAATGTTTTTTTTTCCATCCCTACTATTCATTTTATTGGGAAAAACATTGTGTTTGCACTTTTTTTCTATTAGACTACATTTTCTTAATAAATTTGTAAATACTTCTCACATTGAAGTTTTAAAAATCAAAAAATGCAAAAAGTATTTAAACTTATTACTCTACAAGATTCTAGTTTACAAATTAAGAAATTTGTTTCATCCTACCAAGAATTAACCATTGAAAATTTGAAGAGAACACAGTGTGTCTGCTCAGTCCATGAGGGGTTGAGGGTTTTAAGAAGCATATTTTTCTACTATTTGTTTGTTTGATCGAGCATTTAATGCAAATTACAAGGGCGTATTTGTCTTGAATTTTTTGTTGCAAGTCATGAATTACCTTGTGGCAAAAATAAGTTGCTATAATAGTGTAGTTTTGGATGCAAAACTAATGCAAGTCAAGCATTTTTATGCACCTTGAGTGACTAATAGGATTGGATGTACTACAATGTACAACTACTAACTATCCTTTCATCTTGGTTCTAAATAATGCTACAAAACTAGCATTCAAATCATGTTTTAGCAAAGCAAAGCTCTCACAACTTTCACAATTAAAAAAGGAACAAACCCTTACATTATAAGATTCTTTCTATTACAAAGCACTTTTTGTTACTGCGCATTCAAAAACTCCATTGATGACCTTTAGGTCAAAAGTGATTTAGTTGATACTTGGGGATATGTACTTTTGTATTGACAAATATTGGATGCACTAGGTGTGAAGATAATAAAAGACACGTGACCATGTAATTTTGAGACCACACAACTAAAATCATAAATTCCACACAAGTGTTACTTCAAAATAATTAGTTTGTTCCTTCATCTTCAATTGTATTATTTTTATATAAAAAAATAAAAAATCTAATCTTTGTAAATTGAAGGGTTGTTTTTAGGAAAAGTTCATTAATAAATTTGTCTTGTGTACTTCATTTTATTCCTAAATATAGGTCGCATTTGAATACACTTGTTTCAACCCAACATCAATATATCACATTCAAATTTCACCATTATTTCTTTGAAAATTCATGTAGTTTATTCACCAATGTTGTGATACTTTCTGAACTACTAGTGATGCAC
The DNA here is from genome assembly GCA_950106755.1 of Climacium dendroides. Taxonomy (NCBI): domain Eukaryota; kingdom Viridiplantae; phylum Streptophyta; class Bryopsida; order Hypnales; family Climaciaceae; genus Climacium; species Climacium dendroides. The sequence goes on along the minus strand of OX467087.1, from coordinate 25,113,738 downwards.
AATTAATGATTTAAAATTACAATTGAAAATATTATGGTGTAAAAATTACCATGCATTATTATACATTTTCAAAATTTTGTGAAAATTACAAATATTCAGCCTATAATCATTTCAAAAAAAAATGCATGTCCATTATTCCTAAAGTCCCAAGGTCATTTTTTTTCCTTCAAAAACCTTTCAAAATTGTCATTTCAAGTGTGAAGAGCAATTTTGAACATCCAATTTTTGGATATCCAATCATACTACCTTCTACTTGACTTGTATGAAAATGTGCGGCAAAAATTTGAAAAACTTTCATTGGGTAGATTGCAAGATATTTGCATTTAAATTAAAAAAATGTGATTTTTTTTGCTACATTAGATTCTAAGACACTACATCCTCTACTTTAAGTGAAAATCTCTATTGTACAAATTTTGAATTGAAAAAATTTATGTTGCCTATTTGATTGGAGATTTTTTTAAATTCAAAAGAAAGCTTGATATCTATTCTTCAAAAAATTGTTAAATAGGAGTAGGTACAAGATTGAAACCCCAACCCAAAGCCCATCACATCAATTACATTGTATCTCTTTTAATTTTTAATTACATTGAATGATTGTTATAGCCTAGGCCTTCAAAAGTTAAGTCCAAATATAAACTACCATTTATGCTTAATAACTAAAATTTAAAAATTCTCATTGCTTCATCATCAAGCTTCAAAATTAAACAATGAAACACTTTTTTACCTCCAAGTCAAAAATGGGGCCCCAAAACCTTCAATCTTCAATAGATGTCACTAGTAGCTCAAGAGAGCAATGGAAATCGAGTAAATTGTGGTTGGAATTTAGAATCGATGTTTTTCTTATTGACTTGTAGCTATTATATAAGGAACTTTTATAAAAGAAAATGAATTCTATTTTGTATAGAAGTTTGCACATTAAGCTTCCTTCAATATATTTTTCAAATGTGGAAAAATTTCTTGGTGATTATCTTAGTGCATAACCATCTTCATTAAATTCTCACAAATTATTGAATTTAATTTCTAGTTTTTTTCCGAATCAAAATACTAAAGTGCCTTGTTTCAAAACCAAAAGAATATTTTTTGAAATCTAACCTTTCAAGCATTATTTTTCAAAATCAATGAACTACATTTGCTTGTTTATGCGATCTCGATTAATATCAATGTGCCAAAATTTTGAACTCCAAATATATTCAAAGATTAATGTATTTAATATATATATATATTTCTTTTAGGAAAACACCATCTTACTCAGATAAAATAAATTTTATAGGTAGGTTTTAATATAATGTCAAAGTATCACAATTTTCTAATTTGTAATTAGATTTTGACAGATTAATTGCATCATCAAATTCAAAAATACTAAATTTGTCAAAAACTAGAACCAATTAATAAAAATCTAATTGCAATTTGGAAAGATCCATGTTCTAAAATTTATGAAGGCAACAACTCCCATTGAATAATCTATAGAATTTTCCACTCCTTGGTAATGCGGTGCTTTTCTAAAAAAATGTGCTCATTCATGTTTCCAACATATTTGCACACTCAAATTTTTATACTTCATCACCAATATTTTTCAATCAATTACTATGTAAAAAGGTGAAAATATACTCAAGATAATTTATTCTAAATGCATTATTTGGTTTAGAAAATACAAATAAATTTAGTTGTATTGATTGGAATTGCATAAAAAATAGATTAGCAAGTTATTCATGAAAGGTGAGTCATGAAAAGTCCAATTTTTGAAGATATTTTTCCAATTAAAATTGGGGTCAAATAACCTTTCTTCATAGAAAAAATGCATAGTACGGTCAAGTGCTTTATATGAACCAATGCACTAAATGAGCATATTTGAGATTTTCAAAAAACCATAGACAAATATATGAAAGTAATCTTATCATAAAATTAATTCTAGTTGTTTTTTGGAATGTTAATTTTATTTGTAGTATCATTAATAACTTCATGAAATTGTTATTCTATTCATACAAGTACATTAGATTATGTAAAGACATTGCGTGTTTTGTTTCATAAGTGCAATTATAAACTTTAAAATTTTCATATATTCAAATATGTAAAAAATCTTCAAATCAAATTAATTATTTTGTATATTTTTAAATTAAATTATTATATATTTATAGTTTATTTTTTTAATTTATTTTTAAAAGATTTTTCATTGACTTCTTTGAGAATGTGTTTTGAAAGCAAATCTTATAAAAGAAATATTATTAATAAAATTTCAAACTCAATTTGATTTATTAAAAAAAATTCATGTCAAAGTTTGGATAGAAATTGGTCACAATAACATTAAAATGGAAATTCTGGATTTATTCAAAATCTTTCAAGAAAATCATTTTTTGATTGTATAGTAGTTAATGTATAATTAATATGTACACACCTATTGAGACAAAGGAAGAATAATGTGCAACTTACAACTTCATACTTACAACTTCATCAAATAAAGGATTTAAAATTTTTAATACAAATAGGTATTCCTTTGAGAGAAGTTTATAAAGATCCCGATGAAGATTTTGAATCTCTTTGATTTATTTTATAAAATTGATTATTCTATGGATTTGAAGATATCAAAATTAGAATTTTTCCAATATACATTTATTTGACAAGAATCTAAAGATGTCAACATACCATAGGACAATTTACAATCATTTACATTGTCAAATACTTTGAAAAATGTACACAATATTTCAAATTTTATTTTATTAATCACATTTCTAAGAGTTTCATTTCTAAATTTTATGTGTAGATATATTACAAAATAATCTACGAGAGACATTTTATTATACATTGCCACATGCTTATCCATATGTGACCTTATAATTAAAAAGGCATGGCATATCCACAAAAAGTGAAGGTTCAGTAGTAGAAATCAATATTTTTATTTTGTTAATTTTTCAAAAGCACTAGCACTTTGCAAGGTGTTGGTGCTTTTAAAAAACTATTAGTGACTTAGAATTTGATTATTCTAAGATGATGATAAGTGGACTAAAATTAGAATAAAATAATATTTTCTTTGTTATTGTTATACCTTGGACAACCTAATCTATTTTAAATGATCATTTTGTCTTGTTTGTCTATTATTTTAAAATTTAATGGAAAAAATTTAAATGAAAAGAAACATTGAAATTCAATTGTTTTCACTACATGGTTTTGAAGTTTATGAAATCACATGTACATACCATATTCATATGGTTTAACAAATTCAAAGTCCTTATATTAGCTATTTTTATTTTTTTAAGCAAAATTTGATTATAGTGATTCCTTTAAATTAAATATTATTTGCATCATGCAATAAAATTGTGGTAAAATTTATATATGTATATGTCTATCTTTGTGAAACATATCTTTTTTCCTAGTTATTTAGAATATAATTATTTTGACATTCAATATTATCTAGCCAACAGCTTGTTTCAAGTGAAAAACATCATGTAGTTAAATACTATTGAAAGTATTATTTTATACCTCATTTTTAATATAGTTTTCTTATCTTGTAATCCATAAAAAATTTATAACAATTTTTTTTAATAATATTGATTTTAAAATATAAATCTTCTTTTGTAAAACTACAAACACATATATTCTTTCTATTGCAAAATTTCTAATGGTAACAAAGCACCTCCCTTTTCCTATGGTCTTACACATGTTAAATTTATATTAGCAATTTTTAATTTTTTTTCAAATTCAATAAATTTTGTCCTTGTAATTGAGGTTTTTTTGGACTTTAGACCTCATCTTCAAGGCTTTTTCAAATGATGCAAAGATCACCTCAATTGGTCTAATACTTGTTGAAATCCAATGTCATATTGTTAATAAATCCCATAAAAACATGGAGTAATATGCCATATGTCATTGCTACAAGTATGAGTGTTTGACTTGTGTTAAATTTATTTTCATTAAAATATTATCTTTTTTCATTGATTCTATGTGAGCAAAATGCTTGAATAATTTACATTGCATGGGTTCAAATTTTTTAAAAGTACTCAAAATAAAACTCTTGATTTACAACTTTCTACTTGTACTATAGACACCACCTTCATCACAATAAAGTCATATTAAATCTCCTTTATTTGGTTATTTTTCAAATTCTCTCTAGTAATACATTTTTAAACTATTTATCATTAGTTTGTAAAAATCATGGCCAACCAATACTACAAATCAAGTTTGACTATGAACTTTTTTCTTTTGAGGGAAAATAACTATAACATTTATATATAAGGTTGGTGTAAATTAAAAGTCTATTCATCTTAGATCACACATCCAACCTCAAGAGTTACAAAGCAAATGGCACCATGACTACACATCCTTTATGCTGTGGCATTTAATATTAAAGCACATTGTACTATTACAGTGTGCTATTTAGTGGGCTAAGATGGTTTCTTTAAACAAAGTTGTGGTTTTAGAAATCCCTTAGTCAGAAGTTGATTGTTTATTTATATGAACTAGGATTTGGAGTACTTAGATTTGAAGCTTCTTTGACTTGTTATTCTTTTTAAGTCAAACTTTGTGTGTGTTTTAGAGAGAAAACTCTTTCATTGTGGATTTGTGGCTATGGTGATTTAATCATTTATAAAGCTTAAAGCTTTCTCTTCTATACATGTGCTTAGATTTTTCTTTTACTGAGTGAGAGTCATTTGACTATTTGTATGTAGATTCTTAGTTTGTTACTTAACAAAAAATGTAGAGAGATGTTGCACAATTATTTCATCATGACATTCAAATCCAACTACATTTATTATAGAGTCCTAGTTGTTTGTCAAGGCAACATTTTCAACTGGGGGGCACTTGAGAGGTTGTCTTTGACACTATCTTATGTTGATTTGGATTGGCAATGTTGACTACACAATGTGTTGTGTATGGAGATCAGTATTATATGACACTTTATTAGAAGGAAGACTCTATACCATCTATATATAGAAACAAAAAGAATAAAAAACTAAAGCTAAAACTAAAGCAAATTAAGTGGTAATGTGTGCTTGTGATATTAAGGAAAGTTAATGAAGAAATATTGATTATCTTTGAGCTCTCTTTTGTGGAGTAAAATACATTGAAAATATTTAATAGCAATATTATTAATATTAATTAATATATTTTTGATGAAAAAATGTGATCACTTGATTTTATTGTGTAGTATTGAAAGAAATGGAATATATATGGTGGCTATAGCATCTCTATGATGACTAACTATAAGTAGTTCTATTGTTCATCTTTGATATTTATTGATTTTAAGAGAAATGGATTTAGGAGTTGTACTCTATGTATATTCAATCAATTGTATTGGCTAATTCCACACTATAGAGTTCCAATTCTTATCATGCACCATTGTATGCATGATTTAGCATGAAGCACTCAATTTGCATAAGTTTTGCACTAAATGACACAAATTTGTGCCAAATTCTGCACTTAAAAATCTACTTCACTTTGCCATAGCTATTCAATGATCTTTATTAGAAATATGAAGAATCTTTCTACCTCATAATTTTTATAATGTACATGCAAAATAGGTTTAAAAGTACAATTCTTGTGGAAATAAATTTCCATATTAAAAAAATTCAAATAAAGTCCAATTGTTATCAATGAGTTCTCTAAATTTAGTGTATTTGATGTACCAAAATGAATTACTATTTTGTGTAAATTTCTTCATTTAGTCCATGTATAGATTTTTTCATTGATTTTTTTCAGTGTAATTATAAACCTTGGGTAGACCCAATTTGTGAAAGATTTGCTTCTACCCAAAACTAAATGTGCATTGAACGGTATGAATTTTCAAACTTCTAAAAATAATGCATAGAAGCACATTGTGACAAAGAAATTGGTATTCCATAGTGTGCAAATATCCTACTTTAGGTGTAGTGGATGGAATATTGGGGAGAGGGGATTGATATGGTGTTGTGCATATACATAGTATAATTGGACATAGTTTAAAATTACAATTTGTTTTGTGGTTAAAGAAGTTAAAGAAGAACCAATGTGAGATTATATATTTTGGTGATTGGTCTTTAAATATGCCAACATTCATTAGAGACTTAGAATTGGTACACAAAATAAGAAGTTTGTGTATTTTTTAACCCCTTGGTGCTCCAACGTTGAATTTGGGGATAATGAATAGATTGAAACTCACTTTTGTTTCTCATTATTGCTTGGATGCAAGTCATCCTAATTTGTGGAGATACTTCATCAAGTTGTTGTCCTATTTAGTTGTTGGATTTGGTTATACTAGAGTACATAATGTAAGACAATGCCAAGTGGTTGACCAAATCAAAATTGCTTTGACTTTGAAAAAATAAAGTCATAGATTTTATAAACACAAAAATCTCAAAAAATCACCATGCTAAGAGATTCTCATTTCAAATCCATTTCAACAAATTTCATTCAAAAAATGATAATATTTTTTAAAATCAATTATAGAAGGAATTTCAAAATCTTCCTTTTTTAAATTAGTAATAGCATTGGTGAATCTAACCATATGTATGGAATCTCAAACTTAAAAATCTACAATTTTTTAATTAATACATTGATTTCAAAATATTCTTCCAAATAGTACTTTAAATTGATTTTTTTTCAAATTGTCAATTTTGGAGAGCATTTTAACATACGTTAAGAAATTAAACAACTTTGTTGTATCTTTGTATTATCTTTGTATAAGTAGGGATTTGATCTGTAGTTCAATATACCAAAATAAAACATTAATTTATGATGTTTAGATTGCATAATGGACATGTTGTGGAATTGTATTGAATAGGCCAAAATAAGTTGTATTTTAACTATTGAGGTCCAATTGTTTATTATCCTCATTTATTGTCTGTTAAAAAAAATTAAAATACTCAATAGGGAAAATCAATAATGCAAAATAGCTAGTTGATAATTTCCAAAATATTTTTAAGATAGAAGGGAGAATTACACACAATTGGATTGAAAATTTTAGGTACCTTTAGAATTAAAATCATATCAAGCAAAGGTTGCATGAAGAGACTTGTTTCAATTGTGGCTTCTTTCTATGGGAAAAAATGCTCAAATATAATGTTTTCTTCCCCCTAAACTGTTCAACAAAGTTTTCTTTGGATGTTTCTTGGTGTTGTAAGAGTATCCTCAAGCCAATTGGTATATTGACCCTTCAAATGTATTTCTAAATGTTGACTTATATATAATTAGAAATTGGAATTTCTATCCTTGTAAGCACATTTAAAAGTAATTTGAATGGATATTAACCCCTAAATGCCCAAGACATGTTTTGAGCTTCTTGAAATTTGCTTTAAATTGAACAAAATGTCAACATTTTGATAAGTTGCATCATCTTTTTGGATTTGTAACCATACAAATTCAAATTAGACATGTTAGAGATCTCATAGGAAAAGAAAACACAACAATATCACTTATGGAGAAAATATTATAATGTTTGACCATGAGGGTGTTAAATCTTTGAAAATCTTTCAACTCTCTTTTAGCATGTCAAATCTAAAAATTTGGTGACCAAAAAAATACAAGATTAAAGGGCCAAACATGTATAACCCCGATCAATTTATGGCTTCTTAAAATCTACTCTATAATTTTTTTAAATGAATTTTGAATGTGATTTTTTCTCCAAGATCTAGTGTATTTGAGGCTCATTTCCAAGAGCTCTCAACACTATGGGAAGTCAAGATTGCAATGGGTACCCTTACACAAAATCATGATTAGAAAAATCACTATCATTTATTTTCAAGATCAAATTTTTGATGCTAAAATTAGACTTCAAGAAGAACTTTCCAAAATATAAACTACTAAAAATAACAACTTGTTTAGGTTTTATTTTACTTCAAAGTTTTGCAAACACCAAATTTTGGTGCCTCGAGCATTTAGAGGTTGAAAAAATTCAAATTTTGACATTGGACAAATACTTAAAAAAAAATTTAAACTAAAAAAATTATAGAGGCTTTTACAAATCACTCTTATCAAAGCAAAATTTGGCCAATTGCACTCCAAATAGGATGTATTTTCAATTATAGAAATTACAAATTTTGGATATATATGAATCAAAAATTAGAAATACATTTGGAGGGCCCATACACTAATTGAATTGAAGGTGTTCTAAGGGTGGGACCAAAACCTCAATTTAGAATGAAGACAATCAACTTGATTAGGGCATATGCAATCATAGGACCTCATTATTGCATGAATGGGACTAACTTAGTCCAAAAAAAATCAATTGAAAAGGGTCATGATAGTGCACACCAGTAGAAACTTAGTTTAATAAATTGCCATGTGTAGACCAAGAAAAGGATTGAGAAGAAGATCCACATTGCAACTTAAATCAATTGAGGGTCTTTTCATATATTGTTCCTTGGCCTTCCTTTACTAGAATTCCACTAGTTAGATGTAATCATGTCTTCTTGTCCCTATAAAAAAAAAAAGTGAATCAAAATTCCAATACAATGTAGAATAATAGCTTAAGAAAAACATATTGAACACCAACATTTCATGACTTGAAAGATAATATATTTAGACTTTAGAAGAAAAAAATATTGATAATTGAAATTGGACCTTGTAAATTTTGCAATTATTGCCTTGAAGGATTAATTGCTTAGTTTGCTTGAATTCTTTCTTGAATTTTTGCATAAATCTTTATAAATAGAAATATATTATGTACCTCTATTTCTTCAAATTCATCATAGAGAAAGTTTAGGATTGGTTTGGATGAATGAAAAATTATGTGGTAAAAAAAGTACCTAGAACCTCACTATCATCATCATTCCAAAATTAGGACTTTAGAGTGCTATGGGGTTACCCCCTAAAGGACCAAACGACGTTTTTTGGCAATATAGCAATTTTGGGTAGCTCACTACAAATGGAGTTTTCATTTTTTTCTTTCAAATTTTCACATAATATGTGCCCAAGGAGTAGCTTTAAGGCCCAACAATTTTCATAACTTTTTGACTACATGGTTAAAAAGTTATTGTATGATATGTAATTTTCAACATTTGGCGAGCAACCTAGGCAGCAAAAAATACTTCTTTTAAAATCACTTTTTTAGAAAAAAAAATTTTGAATTTGGTTCTTTAGATTTATATATACTTGGAAAGCTTTAAATCATTTCATTACGATTAATGAGATGAAAGTTATGAGGAGTTTTAGTTTGGAATAGTTTGCAAGTAGTTATAGATTCTCTACTCTCAAATAAACTTTGAAATCCTTTATCTTATTTAATTTTAAATATTTTTGAAAGAAAAAAATAATTGGGTATAAATTATTTTTTACAATATTACAACCATTGGGATTGGCATTTTTCAATTCCATAAATAAATTGTTAACAATTTAGTGTTTTCAATCATTCTCTAAGTCTTTCCACTTACTATTTTTTCCTATATGTTGTACAACTCCAAATAATCTAAAAAATCTCAAATATGTAGCCACCTTGCCTTGAAGAAAGAATCCAAAGAGTAACCACCATTTTGGACATTTTTTCATAATAATGTGATCTTGTGAAGTGTAGCTGCCCGATTTTCCGCAGGGACAAAAGAAAGTTTTTTATCACTTCAAACACTAATATCTTGCAAACTACTTGGCGGAAATTTCTGAAATTCTTACCACTTCTTTACAAACCATTGTGCTACAAGATTCTATGGTTACATGTGTCCAAAAACAATTTTTTTCTAAAATTTGGTATATGTACTAGAAATGGTAGTTTTAGAGCGTTTTTGGTGAAAACATAGTAAAAAACTTTTAGGGGTTAAAGATGATAAACTCTATAATTGACGTTATGAAAGTGGTCTCAAGCAATTGTAAGAGACAAGAAACAAACTGAATCCTCAATTGGATTTGACTTCATTTCATATTTCCATCCATTAAGTTAGGTTGTTTGTTTGTTTGTTTGCTTGTTTTGTTTTGTACGTTGAGATCTCCCAAGCTTTGTGTCCCCCAATTGTGTTCTTGATATTGTTGAAAAGCCTTTGTCAAGGAGGGGTGCATGGGCTTTGTTTCATGACGTTCCGACTCATGATGTGAAAGTTATTGAATTTTGAGTTATTTTTTAATTTAAAATTTATTTTGACTTTTATTTTGACTATGGCAATGATATAGGGCACACTATTGTAACTGAAAGCATATTTTTTCTAATATGAAATTTCATCATTAATATTGAGTCATCATCTGTATTCATTGTTCAAGTTGCAATGGCATTACAAAAAATTTCAGGCCTCCAAAAGGCCATGAGTTTTGATCCCCCAGGTGCAATTATAGAAGAAATGAAACTATTTTTTATTATTTATTATTTTTTTAATGACAATAGCTGATGTGACACTACTAATGCCACATCAGCACCACATCAAATTTTAAATTTTTTTTAATATTTTAAATTTTTTCCTGTACTTGCACTATGGCATGCTGAAAAACAAAACCTTAACGGCCTTCTGTAAGGTTCAGATTTTTCCTATAGGATTGGGCATTAGTTTGAGGGTGCAACTTGAAATTATGCATGAGGGTGAGGGTAGGAGCTCTACACATGAAACTTTAATTTCATGGTGTGTCCCAAGGCTGATACCCACCTTTAATTTTGTATGTGTAATTGTGCCAAGGACAATTACAATTACAAAATGCAAGTTAACTATGCATGGCACTAGTAAGTAGGTAAAACAACCCATTGTGGGCAAAATTAGGAGTTTGACCTCATCTTGTTGCTGAAGTTTTTCAATTCTTTTCCCACATCAATACAAGTGTGAGAACAGTGACAACAATTGAATTTATATGTATATTTTTTTGACAAAGTATGAATTTGTTGTTAATTTTTGAGGTGTTTAATGTGTCATGGTCCCAAAGACTGTAGATTACCTTAACCCCTAAAGGACCAAATGGCCTTTTTCGGCAACATAACAATTTTGGGCAGCTCATTATGAACAAATAATTTATTTTTTTTCTTTGAAATTTTCATACAAAACATGCCCAAGGAGTAGCTTTAAGACCCAATGATTTTCATAATTTTTGACTAAAAGTTATTGTATGATATATAGTTTTCAACATTCGGTGTGGGTAGTCTAGGTAGAAAAAAATCTTCTTTCAAAATCACTTTTCAAAAAAATAAAAATTTGAAATTGGTTCTCTAGATTTATTTATATGTAGATATTTTTTAATCATTTCATTTTGATTAATAAGATGAAAGTTATGAGAAGTTTTAGTTGTGGATAGTCAGTTGAAGGTAGTTGTGAAATCTCTATTCTAAAATAAACTTAGAAGTCCTTTATTTAACTCAATTTTTAATATTTTGGAAAAAAATAAAAACACTAGTTGTAGATTGTTTATTACAAAATTGCAATCATTGGGATTGGCATTTTTCAATTCCACAAAAAAATTGTTAACAATTTAGTATTTTGAATCATTATGTATTTCCTTCTATTTACTATTTTTTTCCTATATATTGTACAATTCCAAATGATTTGAAAATTTTCAAGTATGTATCCAACTTCCTTGAAAAACAAATCCGAAGAGTAACCACTATTTTGAACATTTTTTCATACAAATTTGACTTTGTGGACTGTAGTTGTATGTTTTTCATATATCCTGCAATCAACATGGTGAAATTTTTTTTGAAATTTTTTCCACGTCTTTTCAAATTAGAGTACTATAAAATCCTATGGTTAGATGTGTCAAAAAATATTTTTTTATCAAAAATTTGATACTTGTACTAGAGGTGGCAGTTTTGGAGTAGTTTTGGTAAAAACATAGTCAAAAACCTTTATGGGTTAAAACCTACAAAATCTGAATCCATCATGCTCATTTTGTTCATCTAAAGTAGTTATAATTTTTTTTAATATAAAAAGCTTTAAAAGTCAATTCTGACAATGAATTCACATTGAAAAGTTGAAGTCACTAATCACTCCATTCCTGTCATGTAAGACATACATAGTGGCTAAAATTTCACATACTAAAAAACCCATAACGGGGTCATTCCCTAGGTGTCCAGTATGGGTCATCTGACCACAATGGGTTGTTCTGTGTGACAAGCACATTGTGAGAGGTGCTTTTTTTAGAGTCATAAGTCTGGATTTGTATGGGATTGAAAGAGCCCAATGCTTAATGAATCCTGTAAGATACAATTACACAATTGATTTTCATCTGTAAATTTATATTTCTTGTTCTTTAATACAATGGTTGACTTGATTGAGGATTGGGGTTGCAGTGGTGAGATTATTTCTTGATCATACATATGATTTTTTGAATTTTAAATTTGTTTCATTCATTTTTTAAAAATTGACACACTTTGAGAATGTGCTGTGAAAGTAAATGTGCAAACTGAAGAAAACTAAGGAGGCTCGACCTCCAACTGGGCATTAAAAGCGAACATGACTGATAGGTACATTTTGCTTTCTTCAATGTATGAACTCTGCATATTTCAGGAGGTGGTTGCTTTTGATGACCACTATTGACCACTTTTTTTCAACTTCAAAAATTTGTAACTAATTCCAAAAAACTTCAAAAATTATGAAACTACTTGGGTTAGATGTCAATTCCACTTGTCTTTCAAGAAGATTTACTGAAAAAAAAATATTTCAAGATGTTTCACCTCCCCAAAATTCAGTTCCAGCCCTTAGATGATCCATTTATGACCTTACAGTGAGTTATAAGAGACCTCTAGTGGTACAAAGCACTGTTTAATGCTTTCGCTGTGGAATTCAATTTTGATGGCTCTTTGAAGTTAATAATTTTCTACTCCACTTGTAACACTTCATTTATTTTTCTTAAAACAGATCAAAAAATGGCAAACATGTTCTCAGGTAGTCTACTCACTTTCTAGATTTGGTGACGGTTCAGTGCAAGATGATAATTCAACTGCTTCGTGAAGAATTGAATGATGGACCTCCTGCACTACGTCATGGCCACTCAAAATCTTAAGTTCCATCATTCACTGCTAAGCTTACCCCCCTGAGCGCCCCAGCGACCCAAATGTGGCATCCTACTATGAGACATTTGACCATCATAATGTCCTAGGCTGTATGGTGAAAACTTCCACAAATTTTTCCAAAGATGTTCTCCCTACCTCTCTTTCAATCTAAATGGTCATGTCTCTTGGATCTTATTTTTTAATGAGTGGGGTCTACTTGTATGGCAATTTGTAGCTTGTTTTTGGAATTTGTGCTGGGCGCTCAGGGGTTAACCCCTAAATGCTTGAGGCATCAAATTTTGGTGCGGACAATACTTTGAAGTTAAATAGAACCCAGCTAAGTTGCTATATTAAGTAGTTTATATATTTGACAAAAAAGTTTTGAAGTCTAGTTTCAGCATCAAAAATCTAATTTTGAAAATGAATGATTATGATTTTTCTATTCTAGATTTTGTGCAAGGGTGTCTATTGCAATTTTGACTTTCCTTAGTGTTGAGGGATCTTGAAAATGAACCTTAAATACACTTAATCTTGAAGAAAAAATCACATTAAAAATCCATTTAAAAAAATTTGAAAATAAAATTTGAAAAGCCATAAATTGATTGGGGTTATGTATATGAGGCCCTTTAACCTCATATTTTTTTGGTGACCAACTTTTTAAATTTGACATGCAAATAGAGAGCTAAAAGATTTTCATAATTTTAACATCCTCATGATCAAACATTATAATCTTTCAATTCATAAGTGATATTGTTGTGTTTTCTTTTCCTTATGTGATCTTTAACATGTCTGACTTGAATTTGTAAAGATAGAGTTAAAAAAAATTGATCCAACTTATCAAAATGTTGGCTTTTTGTCCAATTTAGAGCAAATTCCAAGAAGCTCAAAACAAGCCTTGGGCATTTAAGGGGTTAAGTTAATTCCCCTTCAACAGATTTTTCAATGTTTTTTTTATTTTTATTTTTATTTTACTTACAGAAATAAAGGAGTACCTTTACCTGGCAATCACTTTTTCATCAATGGTGGAATGGACCTCAGTCTGCCTCTGCACAGTAATAAGGCAACTGTAAATGCAGACCTTCAATTGCACTAAGTTAAGGCAAATGCACCCATAATTCAAACTAGTAGCAACTGAGATTATTTATGATTGAACATAAATTTTTTTATTGGATCCTATTGGCAAGTGAAAGAGTATTCCAACAGACTTTAGCAAGCATCATTTGGACATTGCGTGAAGAAGTTACGAGATTTCAAAGTAGATTTTGTAGGTGTAGGTGTACCACAAATTGACATCGTAAGGTTTCCTCATGCTCTCATGTTGTAACTGTGTACATCTTGTGTCATCAATATTTAGGTGTCAGTATCAATTCTTAGTTCAAATGTATGTGTCATATCTTGGAAAGCAAAGAACTTAAAGTTGTTATACTCTTACATCTAAATTTTCAATATGTATGTTGGTTTAAATTCCACACAAAGGGCAAAATTCTTAGATTTTTTCAACATAGGTGTGAATTTTATAGTAGAATCTTCAACATTTTTGCACTTATCATAATATTAATCAACAACACAAAAACTCCCTTTTGAATAAGAAAAGATTCAACATTACACAATTGTTAGATTGAAAATTCAACAAAAAAAATGAGAATTGGAGAATGGATATTGGCATTTGATCACTAATCAAAGCATCAATTAAAAAAATTTAAACCGAGATGTGTGGCAATTTTGAACATGGATACATGTCTTAGAAAATTAGCATTACTACAATAGCACTTCCTCTTTCAATTGTAGTTACCTTTAAACAAACAACGCTAGTGTGTGAGCATGAAAATGTGAGCATATGAGTCTTAACCACCAAATTTTGGTGTTGACAATATCTTGAAGTTAAATAAATACTAAAAATATTGCTATTTTTAGTAGTTTATATTTCTAAAAAAATCTTTTTGAAGTCTAGTTTTAGCATCAAAAGTTCAATTTTTAAAATAATGATTATGATTTTTCTATTTAATATTTTGTGCAAGGGTGTCCATTGCAATCTTGACTTTTGAATTTTGTAGTGCTTAGGCTCTTGGAAATGAGCCTCAAATACATTAGATCTTGAAGAAAAAATCACATTAGAAATTCATTTAAAGAACTTTAGAATAGGTTTTGAGAAGCCATAAATTGATTGAGGTTATGCATGTTAGGTCCTTTATCCTCATATTTTTTGGTAATCAACTTTTTAGATTTGGTATGTGAAAAGAGGATTGAAAGAGTTCAAATCACTTTTGCAATTTTAACACCCTCATAATCAAACATTATAATCTTTCAATCCATAAGTGAAGTTGTTAAATTTTCTTTTCCGATGTAATCTTTAGCATATCTAGTTTGTATTTGTACAATTACAATTCAAAAAAATTTGATACAACTTGTCAAAATGTTGGATTTTTGTTCAATTTAAAGCAATTTCCTAAAAGCTCAAAAAAAGCCTTGGGAATTTAGGAATTAACCCCTAAAAGCCCATAGCCTTTTGGAGTTCAAAAAACGTCATTTCTTTTTGAAGTGTTAGAGATCTAAATGTCACTAAGGTATACAAATCTCAAACATACAATCTTGTAGTGTACATGTTATAGATGACATGAATCAAATTTGGAGTCATTTGGTCACATAGATTGCAAGAATATAATGTTTGGGTGTTGAAAAAGGGTGTTGAAATTCTCCGAGCAACACATTTGTAGGCAAAATGCAATTTCCAAACCTACCCAAATAAAAAAATTGTAAACTAAAAAGTGATTCTAAAGTAGTATACGAGTACATTGTTGTTGAAAAATATCATTCAATTGACTCATTGTGTCTCCAAAATGGCTTTGAAATGTCAAAAAATAGCAAAAAAAAGTTCCAAAAAACACATCTATGGCTGAACTTTCTTCTACTAAAATGCTTATGAGTCACTCAAAATTTCTTAGATTGACATAAAATTTGAGCTACACAAACAAGACTAGTATTCACAACTTTTTGATATTTTTTTAATTGAAAATGGATACTATATGTAGAAGAAACAAGTTGCCAAAGTTCACTTAAATCCACAAAAGTTGGGATTTTGAACTTTAAATTGCTCCATACATTCAAAACAACTTGGGTTGACAAGAAAATTTTACCACAATAATCAGATTGCAAAAGAAACATAATCCAACAAATTTTATTGAAAACAAACATTAGATGAAGGAGAAACAACCCCCAAGGTTTTAGACATCAAATGCAATTTGGTGAACTCAGATTGAGCCTCTAAACTTCAAATCTTATAAATTAAATCAGTACATTTTAGATTGATCTAAAATTCTATCACAAATAATAGAAAAGAGAGCACAAATTTCCCAACAAGTTTTATTGAATTTGGACATCAAATGCAAAAGTTACAGTACTTTGAATTGGACTTGAAACTATGTGAGGACACTTTAAGTCCCTTGGGGGGTGTTTAGGGATTAAGCATATGTATGTAGATATCCTATAATATAGGTATTTTAAACACAGTTTTACAATAGTTATTAAAGTTTTCTATATTATAGACACCTATAATATAGGTATATAATCTTTTAGGCTCGCGTAATAGGATCCCTTTTTCTAAATTAAACTAAGAATCAAGTTTTGAATTTCTATCATCAAAAAGGTGAGATTGACTAGTATTGGGTTTGAGCTACAATTTACACTTTATGCTTGATGATGTTTCAAATAATACTAAATCCCTTTGAAAACATTTACAAGTAGTTTATCTACAATGCCATTTTGAATGTTAGTTCTTGAAATATAACTACATGTCTAAACCAAAAATAGCTATGTAGTAGAATATCCTTATTGCTTATATTGTTCTCCATTTTTATTAGAGAGCATTATTGAGTGATAAATTGATTACATCAATCTTACCTTGTTTTAGAACACATTTGGATATAAAGTCTCTAATATTGAAGTATGAGCAATATTCAACAAAATTATTATTTTCCAATTCAACCTTAGAATTAAAATTTAATTAAAAGTTGTCACATTCTAATTATCAAGCTAAATGTGATTTAAACTTTTTGTATTTTGAGATATGATTGTTTAACTTAGGGCCTTTAGATAGGATACTTATTTTTAAGGAAAATTTATTTGATTTGTAGTAATCTATAAATTTTGTTTTGATATTTTTGAAAATAATCCACGCATAGTGTTGTGTTTCCCTCCAATAATTTATTTTTGATGATTAAAGAACTAATCTATTAATGATTAAAGCAAATATTGTGATATTTAAATATTGCATTTGGTATTTTCAAAAGAAAATGTGGAAATTTTTCTTGTTTACAAAATTAAGTCTATCCAATTGCAAAATTGTTGTAAAACCTTTTTAAAATATAAATTTTTTCTCATAATATCATTAATATTTAATATGGGAGATGCTATTGCATTAAAAATCACAAATGTTTTAACATTTTTAGACACCACGCAACAAATATCTTATACTAACAATTTTATTTTGGTTTATATTTCATACTACAGTAGGTGATTTACCCCCCTAAAATGTTGATTACTTTATAATTAAATTTAGAGGTCCAAACGAACACAATTTTGTTACCTAAGATAGCCACTTGCCTAAAAATCTTCCACCACCTCATTTGAGTGTGTATTTACTATGGACATTATTGAGTTTTATCAAATCATTGCCTAATTTTGTATTGAAAGTTGAAACAAAAAACCTCTTCTGTGAAATGAAACAAAGGAAAAGGAATTATTTCTTTATCTTGTAATATAATAGTTTGGAAGGGGTTAATAATTCTAAATATTTGACCAAATTGTTCAAATTTAATAAGTAAGTTCCTATTTTCTATTTAAATTGAAATAATACACTCTATCCATATTGACTAGAGTGATATAAAATGAAAAAAATACTCATTTTTTTTGACAAAATTTTCTTTTGAAAAATAAAGTGGTTTCAAGTGGTGATTTTTTTTTGTATTTCAATAGTTATTTTGGCATTTTAAAAATATAAATCAATGATATTGAATGAATTTCTATTGCATTGAATTTTGATAAATTTATTTATTTAATTATTTCAATAAAAAAACATTTGAAGGAAGAATTGTGCATTATGATGAAGATTTCTTATTCACATAATTCATAATGTTCACAAATAGAAACATGTATAGTTTAAAATAGTGTTGACATATTCCAATATGTACTTTATAATTTAAAAAATTTAGCAATAAAATATTGGCAATTGTAATAAACATCATTCTATCATTTCCCATCACTCTTTACATACAAAATATTTTTCAATTTTGGAAAGAATGATCCAATGTAGCTAAAATTCATAGTGAGGTGGACATGACTTTTAAATTTATACAAAAATTTAATTTCTAAAGTTGATTTTTGAAAATACATAGCACTTGTGGTTTTAAGGGTTAGTAATACTATTTAGTATCTATTCCGAGGAATTTTAAGCTCAAATTTAGAAGACAATTACTTTTAATAGAATCAAAGCTCTAGTTTAAAATTAATATAAATAAATTAAGTCTTCATTATCTAGATTTTCTCAAATTAGGTACTTTAGTATACAATTTCAAGCATGAAAGAAAAATCTTGGTGTTTTTTTTTATCCATAGCCATCCCCTTACATTCAATTGTTATAAATTATAAAATTTGTATTTGTATTATTAAAAAACATTAATATTTATAAATAAAAATATTAAAACATCCATCTTCTTGAAATTATTTATTTTAAAGATTTTCTTATTAAAAAAAAATTATATTTGATTTCTTTAGAATTCAATCATCTTGGAGGTCTTAACATTATATTATTTCTTAAGTTTAAAAAATTAAATTATTCTATAAAAAATCACAAATATTACAACAAAATGTACCATTTATTATTTTATAGGTGTTTTTATGCAATCATCCATATGTACAATTCGAACTCTTCATATTATTTTGTACTTTATACAAAGTAGTTGTCATTAATTTTTTATATACACCTAACATTATTTTTTGATAATCAACCTTTGCCATCTTCATTTTAGCCTTTTGGCAAGATACAAAATCTAGATTTTTATGTATGTCACAATCTATGGCCCTTCTATTAACTATATATTCTATTGTCATTGTTTTGATTATCCAAATCCACAATGTAATAAAAAAAAAAGTGCACACTTTAGTCCCCCTAAAGTTTAACTTACATGTTTCTCTTGTTGTAGAGATAAAATTAAGAGAAATACTATACTTAAATGAGGTTTACATTAATGATAAATATGTAAATATAGTATTTTGAGAATTTCTTTATAGACAAAGGTATTCCTTATCCCTCTTCTTGTGTATAGTTCATGCTTTTTTCCATTTTTAAAACATCATTAGATTGTGAATAACAATCAAATATAATAATATAATCATCATACTAAAACAAATAATGCTCAAATTATAACAAATTATATTGACTCTTACAATACTTGATTGAGGATTGCAACAATACCATGCATTAGGCAAGAAATACATGTCACTTCACCACTAAATTGAACATTAACCCCTAAAGGACCATTGTTTGTTTGGGGGTCAAATGCGATTTTGGGCAGGTACCTACAGGCTGAAATTTTGTCCTGATTTTTTGAAACTTTTTTTGAAGATAGAAAAGCTGATTAGCTTCTTGGGAATATAATTGTTTTTCACAATTGGTGCTTGGGAACAAAAGTTATGACCAAATAAGCTCAAAACAAGGGGCAGCAAAACAAAATTTGCAAAAATTTGAATTTGTTTTTTGAATTATTTTCTCATAGATTGTATTTTTGTCTATCTAGAAAGCTTTTATTCATTTCATTTGAATTTGTTATGAGAAAGTTATGGACATTCTTGTTTTGGGGGCAATTAGAACATCTTCATGAAAAAAATAACTCGTAGGATTCATTTCTTAATGCAATTTTTGCAATTATTTTTTGCATTGTTGAGTTTACATGCTAGAACAATCTCACCATTGGAATTAGTGCATTTTAATTCCATCTAAAATATATTAATATTTTAAATTTTCCTTCTATCTCATACCTACTTCTACTTAACAATTTTTTAAGAATGAAAATTAAGTGGGGTTTCTTTTTCCCCCTAGACTCTCAATTCAAATCTCCACTATAAAGATTTAAAGCTCAAAACTCTATAGTGCAAAAATTTTAAGTCCAAAATGTTCAAAGGAAAAAAATCCAATCCTATGTGCTAAAAAACTTGTTTTCTTCACTTTAAACACAAATATCTTGCAATCTGTGAGGTCAAATTTTCTAAAAAAAATTCCACACATTCTCATACTAGTTAGGTGTAAGATCCTAAGGTCAGATGTGGGAAAAACAATTTTCAAATTTTTTTATTACTTTTTGCTATAAAAATGGCAGTTTTGAGTGTTTTTGGCAAAAAAAAAGTGGCTTTGATCCTGTACGGGTTAAATAGAAGGAATTCTGAATGAGAGTGAATTTGGGTCGACATCAAATCAATGCATAATTTTACATGTAGAAATATAAAATAACTACATTATTAGAAAATCTCTTATGTAAATACCGTTTTTTTTATAAATTTATAAAATAAATTATATAGTATTTAAATAATTCTTTTTGAAACAATAAAAAAATTTAGACATAATAAAATTCAACATTGCAACTCATTCAAGTCTCATTGAAGATTATATATTGGTAGACATTAGACATTAATAAAAATATTCAATTTTAATGTATGAAAAAAATTAATAATTGAGATGATTTTTTTAATCATAGATTTTGAAGGGTGAAATTGATTGAAGTATGCTTTTATATGCAGGGTCTATAATAGACC
This sequence comes from Climacium dendroides, assembly GCA_950106755.1. Classification (NCBI taxonomy): domain Eukaryota; kingdom Viridiplantae; phylum Streptophyta; class Bryopsida; order Hypnales; family Climaciaceae; genus Climacium; species Climacium dendroides. Next base: position 25,093,076 of record OX467087.1, on the reverse strand, counting down.
CTAATCAACAATGTTCAGATGATTCATCTTGATTTAGATAATTTTTTAAAAATTGTGTCGATTTGGACATCTTGATTAGAGTCTGCTTTCTTATTATTACTAGATTAGTGTGTTTAGATCCATTTCAAAGCTATTAAAAAATTATTTATTTTTTCAATCCTGCACTTGTTTATATTTAACAAGTTTTTAAAGAATGATAATCAAGTGTACACTATTTGAATTTTTTTCTTAGACTCTCAACTAAATTTTTCAATATAAAAATTATAAAATCAACATGTGCAATGCAAATTTTTTTTATTGAGAGGATTCAAAGTCTTATAATCTTGCCATGCAAGGTGCAAAAAGCAACCCATGTTCACTTTAAACACAAATATCTTGCAATCCATGCAACCAAAGTATTTGATATTTTTTCTTCACAATCTTATACTAGCTTTTAAACAACATTTGATGGTGTAGCATGTAAATTGATGGAGAAACAAATATCTCCTTGAAGCAAGGTATGGATCTTACTCATTGTCCAAGTTATAGTTAGGAAGTATAAAATTGCTCAATGAATAGTGCCTTGACTGTGCAACCTAAAAGCAATATGTAGCAAGCCTTATTTAGTATCAAAGTGGGTCCAATAGGTTGAAACATTCCTCCAAAATCCAAAGCCTTTTTCTTTATCAAAGATTCATATGAAATCAAGCTCAAGTGACTTATTGTATAGTTTAAAGGCTAGTCTAGTACAAAATCCCATGAATAGATATGCAAAAAAATTAAAAAAGTTTGAAGTTTTTTTGCTCTTTGCAATAGAAATGGTGGTTTTGAGTGTTTATTGATGAATAAAGGGCCTTGGTCCCATTGGGATTAATTTGCTAAGGCTCCATTGTATTTAGCATTGCTATTTGATGACTAATTTGGAATCTTCAAAAGTCAAAATGCTATATCTTCTAAATTTGTAAATGTGTAAATGTAAAAGCACATGCAATTGTACATGCATAAGTTTTTAATGTTTTGGAATTGAGTATTTTTTTTAAATTTAATATTTAAATCTTCTGATTTAGACATTTATATTTTTAAAATATTTTTTAGAATTTTGTATATATTTTTGATGTTTTGATGTTTTTTCATTTATTTATTTTAATTATTTTGTATAATTTATATTTTAAAAATTTAAATGTGAAGCAAGATATGGATGTATTAAATATTCATAAAATTTATTTAAAAAAAAATTCAACCTTAATCTTCAAAAGAAGAAGCCTTTCATTGGGGTTGTCATTCCAAAGACAATATTGGATGAATAGGCATATAATTATGAGTTTGTGCAACTCTCTAGAATTCATTCTTTGGATGCGTTTAGCCCATTTCAGGTTTAGGGTTGATGGAGTACATTACATTTGATAACAAAAAAATACACATAAATGCAATTATATTTGTGTTAAAAAAATACATGAAAATTCCAATAGAAATCTATTTAATATTCAGAAAGAAGAAAGAGAAGTGAAATGACAAATATTCAAAAGAACCAAACTCAAGAGGAGAGGTGACACTACTTGTTGAATTTTCTTTATGAATGTAATTAAAGGATATTTTAGAAAGGGACATAAAATGTCTTTCTATGAATTTAGTGCATTCTATTGTTATCTAATTTTCTAAAATGGAACATTTAAGGTGGGACTATTTTAGATTTCAAAAAATTATAATCTTTTTTTGTTTGTGTGATGTTATCTTAAGGTCTTAGTTTTTGCTTCAAATTAGATAATGTTCTAGCAATGGAAAAAGTCTTGGCAACATTGCTTGGAATCTACATTCCTATTGCATATATTTTACAAACAACTTTGTATGAAGAGGATGAAAACAACAAGTGTTTTAAGTAGCACGTACAATGAGTGAAATAATACATTGGAATCCAAAGGAAATTAAGCTTGAGATAATATGGAACATGAAAACCATAGTATATATCTTCATACAACAAAATAATAGCATCACAAGAATATAATAGGCAAGCAAACTACAATATTAAGGCAAATATGACAAGAATCAAATTTTTAGTTTAGAGCATGATGGTTGAGGATTTATACAATTACAACACAATTTACAACCACCCGTACATAAATTTCATATGATCAATTACAGAAGAAGATTGACCAAGAGATAATAGAAGAATAATACAAGCAATACCTTTGAGATTAAAAAAGACATACTAACATCCATGTTCCACCTACAACTATTGCCACTAGCAATCTTCTTCCTCTATACACCAAATGAAATCAATTTTTGCAATGGACTAAATTGAAGGCACCAAATCATTTTCAAGTAACCTCAAATTTGAAATGATGGTATATACAAACTAGGAATCCTATTAACAACAATTAAAAATCTAAAAAAACAAAAACATTAAAACAAAGGATAAAGAATAGTTTCATCTAAAACATATGAGATGTAGCAAGTCACATGCATCTATGATAAAATTATAGTTAGGATCCCAAAATTATAGATTGGCACCAAAGCTTTGTTAGACCAATAATATTCAAACCTCATGTTAGTGATTGTCCTTGAAAATCTATGCATATGTTGGAAATAATAGAAAAATTAATTTCAAGTTTGTTCAAGAACCTATCTTTAGACTCAAGTATATTTCTAAAAATAATGCATATTGCCCCCTTCAAGAATCAAATAATTATAATAATAGCCTCAAAGAAACAAAATTCAAATCAATGTTGTAATACTTTCAACTAGAAATATATCTACTTGCTATTCAAAGATTATAACAATTATAACTTAAATCTTGAAGAATTAAGGATTTATTAATCCAGAAGTGTCCAAAACTACCATTTTCTAGTGCATTAAGTAAGAATGAAAATAATTCAACCATACAAAAGTATTGTAGACTAGTACATAAGTTTGCAGAAAACATTTTAGTTCATTGAACCACATAGATTGTAAAATGATAGTTTTGATTTTGAAGTTAGAAAAATAAAATATTAATTTACACCAATAGACAAGGTCAATAGATTTTACTTGTCTTGAAAACTTTTTTTTGCACTACATGTACATGACAATTTTACAAATCAATACTACTTCATATTACTTTTGTGCATACCAAATTTCTAAGTAAATGACTTGAGTAGTATGTTTTAAATTGACCTTGCAATATTAAGAGGTTCCAAAATAAAAGAATTCACTAGCAAATGTTTTATAGTCTTGTACGCAAAAAAATAACATCTTTTGAAATTCACATGTATAAATTTGTCAAAATATAGTAGACTATCTGGTGAAAAGATGCAACCCCCCCTCCCCTTGCCCCCCTTCTCAGTTTTGATTTAAAAAAATTTCAGACTGTAGATCTTCTCATAGGAAAAAAAATAAAACCAATCTCCAAGCCATTGATCTAGGGTACGGATATGTATATGAAAACAAATACGGATATGGATTCAAAACATAGATATAGATATTTTTACAGAAGATGGGTATGGTGTATGTACAAAAGATGAATATGAATATATATGTACATAATATAGATACAAATACAAAAATATATTATGTAAATACGGATACGAGTACAAGTACAGAAGACATATACATGTACACACTAATATCCCATATCAATTGTACCCCCCCATGTCAATCTCAAATTACAAATTAGAAGCGGGGTGTGTTTAGGATTGGGGTGAGGTTGGAGTTGGGTTGATTTGGATTTGGTGGGTTTGGGTTTGGGGAATTAAAAAATATTTAATTTGAGTGGGTTGGGGATTGAGAAATTATATATATTTAATTTTGGTGGGGAGGTGGAGTGAACCTCTACCTCACTATCCACTCAAAAGACTAGTAGACTACTATAAGAATATGTAGTAATGTTTTGGAAACTTTGGAGCAACCTCACTTGACACTTTGATAACAAAGTTGTAATGTTTGAAAGTAGAATTTCTTCTAAGTCTTGTCTTATAGTGTATGCAAACAAACCTTTATTGCAATTAGAATGAGATTCACACTAAAAAATAGTTTTATTATTAATGTTTATTAAATCATATTAGTTATGTACTTGCCAAATTTCAAATTTAACCACTAAATGTCTTGAACTATGTTTTCATAAAAAATGCTCCAAACAAACAATTCTAGTACAAATACAAAAATTTGAAAAAAAAAATTGGGGACACATGAAACTATAGTATCTTGTAGTACATTGGTTTGAAAGGATGTAAAAAAAATCCTAGAAATTTCCACCATATAGATTGCAAGATATTAGCATTTAAAGTGACAAAAATCTTTTTGGGGGCCATGCAAAAAACCAGATAGGTGTTCTTCACAAGGTCACATTTGTATGAAATTTTCTTCAAAATAGTAGTGCTTCTTTTGAATTCATTTTTCAAGGTAAATTGGCCACATGCTTGAAAATTTTCAAGTATTTGAATTGTATAACATATAGGAAAAAAACAGTAAGTAGAAAGATGTAGAGAATGATTTGCAATACTAAATTATTAACAATTTATTTATGGAATTGAAAAATGCCAATCTTAATGGTTGTAATATTTTAATAAACAATCTATTTACGAATTTTTTTAAATTTTTTATCCAAAATATTGAAAATTAAGTAAAATAAAGGACTTCAAAATTTATCTTTGAGTAGTGATTCTAAAACTACCTACAAATTCCTACAGACTAAAAATCCTCATAACTTTCATTTCATTAATCAAAATAGAATGATTCAAAATCTTTCCATATATAAATGCATCTAAAGAACTAATTTCAAATTTTTATTTAATGAATTTTTTTTTTTAAAGAAGTTTTTGTTGTTGCCCAAGCATCCCGCCAAGCATCAAAAACTATATATCATATAATAACTTTTTAACCACGTAATCAAAAAATATGAAAATTGTTGGGCCTTAAAGCTACACCAAGCACATGTTTGTATGAAAGTTCTAAAAAAATTCCATTTGTAGTTTGCTATCTAAAATTGCTATGTTGCCAAAAAATGCAGTTTGGGTGTTTAGGGGTTAAGAGTGAGTATACGTAGATGACAAGATCCAAAAAATTATCATTATTTTATTATAATTCATTCATGTAAATTGATTAAATTAAATAATAGTTTCACCATGTACATATACAAATATTAATAAATAATTTTAAAAAATTGAATTAAAATTTCTTGAATGTGTACAGAAAGAAAAAAAATTTAATTACAACAAACTAAATATTAGTCCTTTGGAAGCAAGGTGTACACAATTGAAATGTCTAAACATGTGTAGATGTGTTATAAAGAGCAACTTGAAAGGATCGTATAATGATGACCTTCAATGAAAAGATGTATATTATGACATGTAGATCACATCCATGTGTTTGAATCTATCATTGTACTAATCAATATTATGTATTTTCAACAAATTTTATTAAATAAATTTTTTTTAAATATGAAAAAAAAATTAATTATTGAAAAGTAATGAATAAATAAATAAAATGCATTTATCAATGTTGTTGAAATGAAGTTCTACCAAAATAATGACAAAAAAAAAATTATGCCTAAAAATTCTTGAGTAAGATAAATTTATTTGCATATTTGTAGTAGACATTAAATTTTATGTTTTTATATGCCTTACATATTATAGATGTAAGTCTATTGCAATAATGAATTTCAAGAACTTAAATAGTTATTTTGAAATTTTAGATACTTGAAAGTATAAAAACTAAGATATTAGAAAGACAAACAAATTTAAGTTGAATTTTAAATAGTAATTTTCATAAATATAAACATGATAATGAATGAATAGGTTCTACTTTTATTTTAAAGCCTAAAGTCTCAAGGCCATTTTTCTATCAAAAAATCATTAGATGATTTTGAATTGCACTAGAAGGCAGTTTCAAGTCTATTCTCCATATTGGAAACCAACTACTATTGGTCAAATTTTTAAAATATTTTTAAAATATAAAAAACTACTAAATGATTAAAATGAAAATAAAAATATTTAATTATTATTATGTGATGTGTCAATCGTTTTGCCACATGAAGCTATTGCTGTGGTTGAGTTTCTATAATCTAAGAATGTAGGGGAACTCCCAACCCTGTAGAGAAGCTAAATCTCATCTAGCAATTTAAAACTTTCATTTCTGCTGTGGTAAAATTTTTGTGAAGTTTGATTGTATAGATTGGAAGATATTAGCATTCAAAGATGGAAAAATAAATTTTTTTGAATTCTAAAATGTAATTTTAGATGACTTTGGTTGCCATTCATAGAATATTTTTGCACTACACACTTTGAATTTAAAATCTATTATGTTGAAGAATTGAGTTCAAAATCTAGAATTCATATATATACACTTGATTTTTATTCTTTAAGAAATTGTTAAGTAGAAGTAAGTCTAAGATTAAAAGAAAGACTAAATTGTTAATACCTTTAAGATGAAATTGAAACACAATAATCTGAATAGTGAGATTATTCTAACAAGTATACTCAACTTTGTCAGACAATTTTTATTTAAATGTGAAAATTGCATTCAAAAATAAATTCTATAAGTTATTTTTGAAGAAGATGCTTAGATTGTTTGAAAAATAAGATTGTCCATAACTTTCTCATTGCTAGTCCAAATAGAATGAATCAAAGCTTCACATGTAGAGAAAAAAATTAGAATTTAATTTTGACATTTTGTGATTTTTTTGGTGTTGCCTATCAACCTTTGTTTTTGGCTAATTGTGCTATACTTTTTATTGCTAGGCACTGAGTGAAATAAAAATGATATTCCTATAAAGCTTATGTATTTTTTTAGCTTTAAAAAAAGTTTCAAAGAATAACAATGAATATTGAGACTATATAAGCCTACTGGAGGTTGCATTCAGGCCCTTGTAGGGCTGATGAGACTTTAGGAGTTAAATTTTGGTCATTACTTCAATAGTTATATTATAAGATACCAATATGTAGAGATAAACCATACAAGAGTTTGTTGCTTTTACCTTTTCATTAGTTTTCAATGAACAATATATTATTACAATTCAAAAACCATGCATTTTTTAATACTATTTCAACTAATTATATTTTTTTCAGTTTTTTTTATACATACCATAAACTTATTTGAGTGAAAAAATTATGAATCTAGTAAAATAAGCTATAAGTGAAGTAAATATACAAGTGATAAATACATGTCAAAATAATGTTAATATAATATATAAATTTTTGAATATTCAAAACCTATTGATTTAGGATTAGTTGAATTCAAATTTTAAAATTTTACAACCTAAGATATCTAAACTATACACATTTTAGTTAAGTCAATAGAAAAATTAATTAATTAATTATTACTTTTTATCAATCTAAAAATAAAAAACTACTCAACTTTGAAGTTGTGCAAATGAATTTCATATTGTAAGACCAAACTCAAAGTCATACATGTAATTTTTGCAAGGTATACTACAAGATTTAAAATTCAAATGCCCCCTCAAAAACACCAACCAAACCGTTTCAAAAGGTTGGCATCATGGTTACAAAATAATGAAAATAAAAATTCAAATACAGCATATGTTCAGCTAGATTGGTTGGAAAAGGATTGAGTTGGACCAAGAAAGGATAAGTGACATTTAATTGACTTTTCAATGCATTATTGTCGATCGTCTCTTCTAATGTGTGCCAAATTTTTATTTTTGTTTTTGATTTTGCTCTTTTCTTCTTGCACTCTTTGTATTACAATGTCAACATCCAACTTAATAATGTCAACACAAGCCATAGTCTTAGTTTACAGTATTGTCGATGAATCGGACATAGTTACAAGTCAAAGTTAGAATTTAGTGCTTTGTTATGATGCAAGACTTTGTATCGTTTGTATTTATATTCAAATGGATCTAACAAGCATGCACATCTCACTAATGGATTAACTATGATCACAATGTGAACTTGCAACTCTGTGCCTTCTTATTCATGCAAGTATTGGAATTGTATCATTCTTGCCATGTTTCTTATTTGCATTTTGATGTGGCCATATATAGTTGATGCTCACATTTGTAACTTAATGTTGTTGTTGAGGTCGTAGTATCAATTGAAGTTGTAGCATCAATAATAGGCATCAATTTGATTCAAATCCTTATTTCATTTTGTTTCAATGGGTGTTTTTTTTGTGCATTGTTTCAATTGATATTGAAGATTTTGAATTATTTGAACAAAGTTCATTTTGTCTTAACCTATCACAAGGAATGTTGTTATCATTTTTTTCAACTTTAGGATCAACAATCTTAGCTACCTTAGAGTCACAACCCCAACAATATTAGAAGCAAGTAATAAACTTTGCTTTAAACTTTTCTTTCATCTCGTAATAATCATCTATGTTGAGAAGCAATACTAAGTGTTTCATTTGTGATTAAAAGGGTTTGAATCCTTTGGAATGAAATTGTAGAAAAAATTGGTTAAAAAAGATTCTTTATCAGTGTTACATTCCTATAATGCATTAATTGTGGTATTGTGGTTCAAAAAAGTTTGAGAAATGACTCCAACTATGTCTCAAACATGAAAAGTTGAAGCCCTCAAAACAATCAAATAGAAAAGAGGTGGAATTTCAACCTTTAAGAATCTTTGTTGAGATTACAGGAGCAAATTTTTTTGTAGCAAACAAGACACCAATAGTAAGAAAAAAAAAGGGCAATGTTAAAAAACTTATAGTGAGAAAGATTTCAAGTGTCAAAAGTTGTCAAAATGCTACATTTAGACACCATAATTTGACAAAGGCATTCAATGATAATGATTTGCATATATACATTAGAATGCAAGGATACAACATGAATTTAGATAAAGGCAAAGATCTATTTCTTAGATTCTGCCAAGAAGCCATAGAGGGATGGATAACTCCATAGCAACAATGCTCTTGAAATGTATGATGAGTGTGGATGGTATTTCCATGGATGGCACAATTCAAATCTTCTTTGAGTATACAAATCCAGGTTCTTACTTTGCAAATTTAGATTGGCAATGTTTTACATTTGACTTGAACACAATATAAGAAAGTGCAAAACATGTTTATATCCTTGAAGGGAATGGTTAAAAATTTCAGAGCCAAATCAAAACATTGTTATTGATGAAAATCATGATGCAAAAGCACCCTCTAGAGACTTGCCTAAGGTTGACGTAGACAGTGCTCTTCCAACAACATCAAGAGCAAATAATGTGCATTTCTAGTGTTTACAATGAATTAGTGGCCATAACTTTGCCAACAACTTTTTACTTTAGTTTGAGCCTTTAAACATTATTAGACCAACTTTGAAACATTTGTGGCATATTTTGTGTAATTAAGGATTTGAAATCTTTCTTTTTAAAATTGATATGCATGCTCTTTTTGTGGGTTTCAATCAATTTTTTTTTTCTATAATTGTATACAAAGAGCCTTATCTTTGGTCACATTGAGTCACTTTAAAAGCACTCAATAACATTCAACTTGATGTAACTATGTCTAATAGTTGCAGCTCATATACATGTGGATGCAACACTCCAAAATTGTGTACAACAAGTAAATGTTGCATTGAAGATGTACACTTCATTGATGTCAAATTTGTGCTAGCTTTAGATCCTTGGAAAACTATAGAAACTTTGAACCTTTGTAAATTTGTATATAATATCAAAAGAAAACATTTTTGGTGAATTGAATCTCCTTTGATTTTTTTATGAGAATGTTTCAAAAGTTGATCATTTTGATAACAATAACTATATTTAAAACTTAGCATTACATTGTACACCAATGAAGGCCAAATTCTTTCTTGGTAAAAAGAAAAAACAAAATATTTGACAATTGTTAAAGGTTGAATTTTTATGAGACAAGTGAATTGGACAAGGTAAGTTTCTATTATGTTTTCAAGAGGCATATTGAGACTTGAGAAAAGTTTTTATAGTGAAAGAATACAAAAGGAAATGGTCTTTCTAATTAGAATTTTTTTTCTAGAGGTGCTAATAATCTTCCCCCTTATGAAGACCTCTTGAATTATTTGGTAGTGAAGCATTTGAGGGCATTGTGTAGATCAAAAAAACTACTTTATTCACTTTTTTGAAAAAAAAAATATAGAAAATTCACTAGAGGAGAAGAAGCTTGCCATAAATGCCAATTGTTTTCAATCTTAAGGCTTGCCTCACATGTACAATGCCTCATTGATTTGTTGGAATTTTGACTTCGATCAATTACAAAATATTTAGTTATTTCTATTTTTTTATTAACTCCTAAAGGATTAAGTAACCTACTTTGTTTTTATTGCAAATTTCCGTGGCCATTAACTCCTTCAAGTGTTGAGATGATTTTTTTAAGGTACGTATGTGGATACAAAGAGCAAGTCAGATGCAAAAAATACAAAATTTGAGGCATTTTTCAAAAAAATTAAGGCATGAAGTGTACTCATAAAGTGACCCTTTAAGGGTTGGTTGGCCTCTCTGATGGTTTTTAGATGCCCCAAAGTATTTTACCTTATTTTTCACTTGAAGAAAGACCAATGCAAAATCTAACACAAGTGGTTTCATATTTTTTTGAGCAATTATGAATTAATGATGAATTTCCAAAGAATTCTGCTTCAAGCAACTATTTTTGACCATAGGCCTTGCAAAACCCACACACATGCAATTTGAAAAAAGATATGGCTAGACAAAGAGCAAGAACTATGACATGTAAAAAATAATATACAAGGTTCTAAAATGGGACCATTATCAAACTTAAATGGACCCTAGATTTTTAAGCATTTGTATTGTAAGAAGGCAATTGGGTAGCCAATATTTCATTTAGAAAAATTAATTGAAACACCTTGGCTTCAAAATGGACAAACCCTAACTCCTATTCCAGCCATTGGTAAAGTATGAACTGATATTTGACAATTTTTATTGTGCTTTCATATTATTAGCAATCCATTTTAGAACTGTTTATTGTCCATTTTGTTCATTTTAGAGCTTCTTGTAGGGACTATTTGAAGAAGAGGGTTGCAATAAGAGCCTACTACTATACCTTAATTAATGTTATTTCAAAGACATCGTGTTGTTATTATTGTATAGTTGTATAGCATAGTTGGTTGTCCCTCAAAGGACCTCTTGCAACTAGGGTTTTTTTTTCATTTTTTACGAAGTGCTAAAGTGACGATATAAAATGTTATGGTGGTGCTTCAAGTTTCATCATTCGTCCACATATTGAATAGAAAAATATCACATTCATACATACCACATCTCTTTGATTTTATTTTCATCCACAATTTAGCAATTTCATCCAAGATTTTTAAAAAAAAATTCAAAGTTCTATAGCAAAAAGCTTCACAATTTTTTGCCTTTTTTAGCCAAATTATTTTTTGTTGGTGCAATCTGTCTATGCAAAGCCAAAAAAAAAACTTCTAGCTTCATACATGTTTTTCTTATTGGAAAGTCTTGGATCCCCATTTTTTTTCTACTCTAATATGGGATATCAAAGGATAGGGGATATGTATCTGACATGTACTGTATATATGTACATATTTTTGTATCTGTATCCACATACATTATATACTATCAATCCATATTTCCAAATCTACATTTGTATCTATATCTGCCATGTACTGAATCCATATTCATATATATGATGTGGATTCAAATAATTTGTTTCTTTCCAAAATTATTCTGAAAAGGGGCACATGGTGTTTTTCAGTGGACTAGTGTCATGTATCATTACTACAATCCAAATAAAAGTAAAAAGTAAATTCCCAATTTTTAATTCTTAAAAACTTCAAAAATCAATAAAAAAATTTAAAATATTTTTGTTCTATTATACTCTATTTATGATGCATTATGAACTATGCACATTTGTACACCATGAAACAAAGCCCGTGCACCTCTCCTTGCTGAGAGCTTTTCGACAATACCAAGAACACAACAAGAAGACACACGGTTTAAGAGATCTCAATGTAACAAACAAACAAACAAACTATCTTAATGGATGAATAGTTATAAATTGGAATGATCAAAGTTAATCCCAATCCGATCGAAGTTATACAAATCTTTTGAATTTTACATCAAATGTTTTTTCAACTGCATTAGAGGATTGTTTTAGGCCTGTTCTCCACGCTAGGAATCTGCCACTATTGGTTAGATTTTATTAAAATTTTAAATAATAAATAATTTAATTTATTATTATTTGACATGGCAATCACTTAGCCACATCAAATTGCTGTTGTAGTCAAATTTCCACAATCCAAAACTCATGGAAACTCAAAGCTCTATAGACCACTTAAATTTTATCTAATGCTATGTTTCATCTTAATGTAATGAAAACTTTACTTAGTTTTACATATAGACAAATTAAGTGTGGAATGGAGTTTCTATGGGTATTTATTAAACATAAAAAATTAGCACATAAACATTGTTTGAGATGTTTGCACATATATACATGAATGTTCATATTCATGGTAAGATTGAAGTGGCAAAAATGTTCAAAATCTCAAATAATATGCTTTGATGTTTTTATGTTTTTGAGCTAATGTCTAAAGAAATATAGGTTTAGTCAATACACTTTCATACCATTTGTAAATTTAATATTGTTTTTTGAGACATCAACTTAGATGTCCAAATGTTTTTTAAAATATCAATTGGTGCATACTATATTTGTAGGGCAAGGTTGGAATAAAATAATCATTTAAAAAAATCAAAAATCAAAAAATCAAATAAGAGAAATTTTTGAATTCAGTAAGAATTAACCCCTAAAGGACCAAACAACATTTTTTAGCACCATACCAATTTTGGGCAATTCATTACGAATGGAATTTATATTTTTTTTTCATTGAAATTTTCACACAACATATGTTCAAAGAGTATCTTTAAGGTTCAACAATTTTCATAACTTTTGACTACATGATTAAAAAGTTATTGTATGATATGTAATTTTCTTTGTTTGGCAGGCAGTCCAGGCAGAAAAAAAATTCTTTCAAAATCACTTTTCAAAAAAATAAAAATTTGAAATTGGTTTTCTAGATTTATTTATACATGGATATCTTTGAATCATTCCATTTTGATTAATGAGATGAAAGTTATGAGGAGTTTTAGTTGTGGATAGTTTGAAGGTAGTTATAGAATCTCTACTCTAAAATAAACTTCAAAGTCCTTTATTTAACTCAATTTTTAATATTTTTGGAAAAAATACAAACATTAGGTGTAAATTGTTTATTACAACATTGCAACCATTGGAATTGACATTGAAATTTTTCAAGCATGTATCCAACTTGCCTTGAAGAACAAATCCAAAGAGTAACCACCATTTTGGACATTTTTTCATATAAATGTGACCTTGTGAAGTGTAGCTGCCCAGTTTTTCATAGGGACTAAAAAAGGGTATTTGTCACTTTCAACACTAATATCTTGCAATCTACAAAGTAAAAATTTCTGAAATTTTTCCCATGTCTTTTCAAACTAGAGTACTATAAGATTCTACAGTTAGATGTGTCAAAAAATGTTTTTTTTGTCAAAAATTTGGTACTTGTACTAGAGATGGTAGTTTTGGAGTAGTTTTGGTGAAAAGATAGTCAAAAACCTTTAGGGGTTAAAGAAAACTTACCACCTAACATCAAGAGAAATTTTGATGGTAAATTCAAGGAAGTACTTCATTGACAATTACTGAGAATGAAGGATAGAGGACATTTTTATAATGAAATTCATTGTTTGTCCATGCTCAAACAAAGGGTATGGGGTAATTTGAAGATAGGAACATTGTATCAAATTTTTTATTTTGAACATAATTCTTGCTTCAGATATTTTATATGGATTGTTTTATTTCCTAACACTTGTATAGAGAACTTTTCTTTTCATCCATAGTGCACATCCATCCATTTCCCTTTTTTTGCAAAGCATGACACATGATTGCCCTTCCCTTAAATTTTTCACATTTGGTCAACATTTTATTGCAGCCTACAATAACTTTCACACATTTATCTAAAGTTAAAACACGTTTATTATGCTCAATGTAACACCATATTAATGTAAATATGTGACTATTTTGCAACTTCTCAAATGTGTAGGAGGTGTAATAGTGGTCCAATTGATCGAAAAGTGTCATTGGATTTGGCTCTATATAAATACAAACTTTGTCACTATCATATATTTCAATTCTTGCACCTCCTACATCAAATATACAAAATTCACCATGTTGCAATCCAAACTGGGCTTTCAAAACCTTTATAAGTTAACCCTTAGAGGACCAATTGTTCAAATTTCCCACAATGGATGAATGCAAATGTGTCCCAAGTATATAGAAACTTATTTTCTTATCCATCTAAATGTTTGTACATTCTTGTATTAGATCACTTACATTTATACAATATAGATTTTTAGATCTTTGATTTGTAAATATTTTGTAGTTCATAAAGCATAAGTATGTTTGACCTCAAAAACCATTTTTTCTAGTTCAAAAAATAGACATTCAAAAATAAAATTTCCAAAACATAAATAGAAATTTTAACATAAAAGAATTAGTTATGTAAAACTACAAAAGTTCAATCAATAATAAATTTTGGAAGACTCGTCAAATTTTGGTTTCAAAGTTGATTGAACATTGGATGTTAGTATAGCAAATGATTTTATCATATGAAAATGATCTATGAATCAAATTTTACAATTGGTTTTTTGAAAGTCATCATTAAATTATTGTTTCAAGTTCCATTTTATAGTATTTCTTCACAATTTTGAAAATTTAGTCCATCCTTTGGTCTAGAAGAGGTTAATCATTGCAATGGTATAAGAAATTGAAAGAGCTAGATTAGCATACAAAAGGACAAGAAATTTAAGTATAAGCAATTCCTACCTCTTTTGAGTGCATAGTGACAAATTGTGCACTCAATACTTCAGTTTTGTTTTCATTTAAATTTCATTTACCCCCTCCCCTCCCCCCATTTCATTTTTTTAAAAAATTTAAAAATTTTACCCACCCACCTTCCTATTCCTTTGTAATTTCCAAGTAGGGGAAGACTGGCAATTGATATGGGATATATCCCGTATCCCTTATTTGTATTTGTACCCATATCATATCTATATTTGTATCTCATATTTGTATCTATATTCATATCCATATGCATATCATATCCATATTTAAGATCAATGGCATCGGGGGAAGTTTTAAGAAAAAATCAATGGCTGTCAAAATTTCCAGGCCAGGGGGAAAATGGAGGAACAAGAGTGTTCAACCTCTTTTCATGGATAGTCTCTACATTTGGTCCATATCTTGAAGCTATATGTTTTACTTGGACTAATTAAGATATGTTTTGCCAAAATCAAATTCATTCTTTAATATTCTATAATCCTTCATGCTTTTGCAAGTTTTTTTGGGAAATCCAATAAGATTGAATATGTGTAATGACCCTAGTATCAGTTATGGCCTCTTTTGAGCTTATTGTCATTGTGATAAATGATCACAATGAGCTCATAAAAAAATTTAATTTAATTATTTTGATACCCCTAGTAAGCTTAATTAAATTAAAAAAATTTGGTACCCCCCATTCTACTCCTTTGTAGTTTTCATGTGGGGTGGGGGTGGCATTCAATATGGGATATCCCTCCCATATCTCGTATTTCTTACCCATATCGTATCTATATCGTACTAACATCCACATCTATATCTATATTGTATCTATATTGTATTCATATCCGTATCATATTAATACGTATCCAAAGTTATTTTTCAAGATCAATGGCATGGAGGAGGGGGAAGATTTTTTCTTAAAACAAATCAATAGTTCTCAAAAAAATTAGGTGGCAGGGGGATCGGTTTTCACCAATCCATGCATGGTTTGCCTCTTTTGGGTAAAATTTGAATAAAAACAGTTCCTACCTCTTTTGAGTGCATAGTGACAAATTGTGCACTCAAAACTTCAATTTTGTTTTCATTTAAATTTCATTTAATCCCTCCCCTCCCCTTATTTCATTTTTTAAAAAAATTTAAAAATTTAACCTACCCACTCCTTCTACTCCTTTGTAATTTCCAAGGGGGGTGGGATTGGCAATTGATATGGAATATATCCCATATCCCCTACCCATATCCATATCTCGTATTTGTATTCGCATCCATGTCATATCTATATTCATACCAAAACATATCATTTTGTATTTTGTATCTCATATTTGTATCTATACTTGTGTCCATACACATACCACATCCATATTTAAGATCAACGGCATTGGGGGGAGGATTTAAAAAAAATCAACGGCTGTCAAATTTTGAGGCCAAAGAGAGGGAAAAAATGGAGGAACAAGAGTGTGCAACCTCTTTTCAATGGATAGTGTAATGACCCTAGTATCACTCATCCTACTTCTAATACAATCTTAAAATTGAGGGCAAACAAACTCTTGCCTTGTAAATGCCTAATCGTCCACAAGCTAGACGATGAATGTTTTGAAAAATATATCATTTAATTTTATTCATGAAGGAAACTTCAAGAAAAAGTGTAAATTATCAATGGAAAAAATCTACAAGAATCAATGATATAGATATTTTGAAAGTTACTAGTATTTATTATGATTTATCTTAAAAGTGTTCTCACTGTCTATAAGTAAAAAATTTACATGATAACCGCTAAAGGGCAATTCATGTTCTTGCATGGTCAAACTTCATTAGTTTTCAAAAGAATTTTAAATTGTTAAAATATACAATTTAAATATTTGACATTTTTTTCATGTAGTAAATTTAATAAAATTTAAATGAATTTTATATGATTTTTTGCACTAATTTCTTCATTAAAATCATAATAATTACAAAAATATTTAAAATAGTATGAATTTATTTTAAAAATGGATTCAATAGCAATGACCATTAGAATATAGTTGTTGCAGTCCTTCAGCTTCTACCACAAGAGATTCAATTGGAAAAAAAGTTCGAAAACGGTGTATTTTAACATTTCAATATTCTACCTTTGAAGTGTCACCAAAATTACAATTTTTCTAACAATTCCCAAGAAAAAAAAATAGAAACGAAATGAAAAGTACATTGTTGCACCTACCTTTTCTTAGTTATGCTTTAAAACATTTATAAAATCAAGAAGTATGTGAAGGTTTCGTTTTGACTTTTCAAAACGCCCCACATAACTCATTACTTGCAATGTCCTTTAAGCCAACCCTAATACAGATGGGTGGAGATTAAGATTATTGATTCTCTCTGTGATCCACCATACGGAGAAGGGAGAGATTTTATTTAAGAGAAAAAAAATTTAAGAAACAAATAAATATAATGAACAGAAAGGAGAGGAAGTCAGTGTTGCAATGAAATCACTTCAATGGGGTTGGAAAAAAAAACTAAAAAAAAATTGAAGGCACTGGAGCAGGAGCAGTGAGCCTGAGCCCAAGGGAGAGAATTGAAGGCAAACGTCCCCAGGAAGTACACATGAACAAAGGCAAAGTGGAACTGAAGGAGAAAGGGGGAGGGCAAAATTGAACACATAAGGTAGCAGCACCCATAACCGTCACTTTAAGGGTTTTGGATTGGATTGGATTAATAGACATCCAATAGACATCCAACAAATTAGTAGACCTTTTTAGCAAGAGCAAGAGAAAAAGAATTCCAATGCACTTTCAAATGTGTTTTTTTGGACACTGTGAGTATAGGTTGTGAATTTTTAAAAGGACCGACTATAGATGTACCTAATACCAACAGTAAGATTTGATATTCAAATGTAGTTCATCCTTGTGATCACATCTATTTACTTCCCATGATTTTCCAACATTTTAGAGGTAGCAGTTATGGGTGTTGCTACCTTATCCAGTGTGACGAGGTGCATAGTTACATTTGGATGTGTGGTTATGGGTGTTGGTACCTTATCCAGTGTGACGAGGTGCATAGTTACATTTGGATGTGTGGTTATGGGTGTTGGTACCTTATCCAGTGTGACACCTGGAATAAATCCTAAACTACAATACAGGTGGACCTAATGTTGACAAGTGAGTTTCCATAAATGTATCACAATGATGGGGTTGAGTTTTGCATTGGCCAATACAATGACCGTAATACAAGCTTAGGGTTTGTTGCTTTGGGGTAATTCTATGTCCACTTTTGTGGCAAGTGATTGTCCACGGTAAGTGCATCTACACACTTGTTTTCACAAATTTGTATTATATTCATACAAGCTTGGAAAAATACAAATTAATCTTGTTGGTTTCCTAAACCATTTCCTAAACAAGTACACATCACTTTATTCTGTTCCTACCCTCAATATTTGCAAATCTTAAATAAGTGTCACATTCAAGTACTTCTATTTTATGTGTCAAGATTTGCAATGTGCGTAGAGAAGGAGATTCATAGTATTTCTTGTTTTAGAGGATATAGTGATCTCATTGGAGTCATGAAGCTCCTTTTCATTTCAAACATAGATGGAATATTAAAAATATGGATGATAACTCATTTACATCATATATTCAATTCAAACTATGTTACAATTTCATCCACCACAATTTCTATCACATAGTTATTCATCCGCTCATTCTTACTAAACCATATTGGCATCCTCAAAACTTCTTGATGAACCCCTATACGTGCCATTGCATTGCAACAAAATTTGTTCCAATTCAACCAAATGCACATATCAATTTAAAAGAAGTCATGGTAGCAAGTCCCCATTCCCCAAACTCACTTAAAAAGTTGCACATAGAATCAAATCAACGGACAACCAAGAAAATTTCCCCGAATTCATTGGAAAATCTTGCACTCAACCAAGTGGGTGAGTCATTTTTTCCCCATTTTAGTGAAGTCGCAAAAGCCATAATTGTAACTTCTCCTATTCATACAAAATTGAGCCATCCTCTTTGAAAATTTTGTAACAATTTGGCAATATTATAAATTAAATTACAATCCCCCAAAGTAATAATAATACTCCTTTTTCGCACAAGAATAGATCATCCAAAATTTTATTATTTTTTAAAATTTAAATGAGTGATTTAATTAATCAGCTAGCTAGCTACACTAATTAATTGATTGGTTGGTTAGTGGGTTTTGGGTGCGTAGGGCTCTGCGTGCCTAGAGTGGGAGCGGCTAGTGTTGTAGGGTGCTTTTTGTAGCGTTGTCGTGGTGGGTGTTTGGGCTCGTTAGCGTTTCTCGCCGTGCCTTGTTGCCATTGCGCCCCTGCCTTTGCCTGCCCTCGCAGCCCGCCCGCCAGCCCCGTTCCGACTTCCGACCCTCTTCAGCCTCTCTCAGTCCTCCAGTAAGGATCGCGGCTGCCGTTTGCTGCCCCCCTTTTTCCGTCGCCAGCCCAGGCCTGCCTTGTCTCCTCCTCGGCCATGTGAGGCGCATCTTGCGGAAGTGGCGACCACCTCCTCCGTGGCGAGAATATCGTATCGAGTGAGAAAGACAACCTCTGTTGTCAGGGTTTGCGTCGCTTGCTCGCCGCTGTGCTGCGTTCGTTGCTGGCGTTTCGGCTTGCTGCTCCTGCTTGCTGCTGCTGCTCGGGCTTGGGTTGGAGGAGCACATATCACGCGGCTTGGCGGGCTTCCTTGCGCTTTCCACTTTCCGCTTCTTTCGATTTTCATTCGGAGATTGGAGAAGGGCTGGTGGGAGGAGACCCTGGGGGTGGCGGTACATGGTTGTGGGAGAGACGGGGGAGAGGTGCCTGCTTATGTGGTGAAGGCCGCACCGCACTCAGGTGCCATCTCTCTGCCCCAGAGGTGAGTGAGGATAACAAGAGAGAGGCTTGGGCGGGCAGATTGGAGGAGGAAAGGGAGGGGGAGAGTAGGGCAGCTTCCGTATGAGTGTTTCCTTGTGTGTGAGGGGCGCGGAGACGACGGTGAGAACGGGCTGAGGTAGAGAGTGGGTGGGGCTAGCTCGGTGGAAGCCGTGTTTTTTGAGAGGGGAGGGGCATGGTTGGGGATGCCGTTGCAGGGGTATGGAGTTCGCGAGCTGAGCATTACTACTCAGATGCGCGTACACCAGGTAGCGGTCGTCGCGGGTGGGGAGCGGTGTTGTGTGTTGTTGTTTTTGTTGTTTGTGTGGTGTGTTGATGCGGAAATTTGAAAAGTGGATAGGGTTTGTGACAAGCGGTGTTTCGCCGGTTGGGCTGTAGAGCTTACGTTGTTTCGGGGGGTGGGGGTGGCAGGTATGTACAAGAACCAGCTTCAAGAGCTTGCTCAGAGGAGCTGCTTCAATCTGCCTGCGTATGCATGCATCAGAGAGGGCCCTGACCATGCACCGCGGTTCAAGGCGACCGTGAACTTCAATGGGGAGGTGTTCGAAAGCCCTAATTACTGCAACACCTTGCGGCAGGCCGAGCACGCCGCAGCCGAAGTGGCGCTCAACACGCTCTCGCGGCGCGGCCCATCGCAGTCCTTGGCGGCACGCATTCTCGTGAGTCAACCAGTCGCTCTCGGCTGTCGTAATATGTACACCATAGATAGATACGAACAGGCATCGTGTTCTAGTTTGATTCATGGGCTTACTAGTGTTGTGCTGGTACATGGAATGCAGGATGAAACAGGTGTTTGCAAGAACTTGCTGCAGGAGACTGCTCAAAGAGCAGGTGTCGCCCTTCCCGTGTACGCGACTACTCGATCCGGACCTGGGCATCTACCCGTCTTTACATGTACAGTGGAGGTCGCCTCAATGACTTTCAACGGGGAATCTGCGAAAACCAAAAAACAAGCAGAGAAGAATGCAGCTATGGCTGCTTGGTCTGCTCTCAAGCAATGTAAGCTCCCCGTGCTACTTTTCTCTTTATGGACAGCTCCTTCAACAATATGTATCAAGCTGGGCTACAACACTAGCCTGCAATAGAATTTGTGGAATCAACGAACAGTAGCATGCATTGACGACGACCTTAAAGAGGCCCTGATGTGCCTTTTCTTCGGTGATAGGGATTTCTTTCAAACCTCTTCCGGTTTTATGGCTCAATTCATTCGGTCGTCTTTGGTACTGCGTCCAATCTAAGATCTGCACTCTTTGTGATTTCAGTTGCAAATCAAGGAAGAACTGTATCTATCCCGATAGAGACAGAGATGAGTGACGAGCAAGAGCAGAACACCATCGCAAGGGCGTTGGCTCTGCATCACGGCAAGGAGATACCGTTGCCGCAGAGTGCTCAGAATCCCTCTAGCGGCGCGATTCCCATTAGATTGAGATCTATGTCTTCAAGGGAAGGATTACAGCCTGGGACCACACTCTTAAGCCAGAGTCATGCAGGGTCTTGGGTACCGGATATGTCCAACGATCAGCAGCGACACATGCGCAGTCAGTCGCATGCAAATGTGGGGGCACTTACGACACCAATGTATCGTTCTGTAGGTCCTTCGCGGGCAGGTTCCTCGGTCCTTATCCGGGATGTTTCAGGACACCGGGATCCCACAGGGCTTCGGGATGCTAACGTAATCCGGGATGCTGCCATAGCTAATAAGAGAGCAGTGGAAAGAGTCATGGGGGGCAATTTTGGCGGTCGACCTGCACCAGTGACCCTCCGGCCTGTGCCCATGCGTAGAGAGAGGCACGAAGTGGCTGTGCCTTATGCGGACCATCAGCGAGACGAGGATGAATGGCTGCGTGGGGATAGCTCGAAATCTAGTAGAGATTCTGCTGATGGCCGGAACGACTCACTTGACAAAGAGCATGGATCTTCTGTGGTGCATGGGTCGTACAATCCTATGTCTTGGTCAGGTTCTACAACATGGTGGAGCAGTGTGCAGGCGCCCCCAATGCAAAGGCGGGCAGCGCCCGTGGTTTTACGTCCAGCAGTGATGGTGTGTGCTGCACCTCCTCGTCGTCCCGCGTCATCGCCTGATGATGCAGAAACAGATGGGGAAGCAGCCACTCGCCAAGTTCTTAGCCAGCTGAGCCTTTGAATGAACCCTGCTGTAAGGTGCCTGGGTAATCAATATGAAGTAGAAGATGTGTGGGTCTAGTCCACGTGACGTGCCATCTCCCTGGATGGATGATCCAACTGCTTGTGGTGGATATTGCATCCTTTGAGATGGGATCGCCTGTAGGCATACATACATATTTATATATAGCTAGATATTATATAAACTTATGAAATGTGTGATGTCTTTGTTGAGGGCATGTTCCTACCCGTGGGACTGGTGATATGTGTAGGTCGGGGTTCAAATCCATGGGTTGAGTTCCATAGGATGGGATTCCGGGCTGTAGGATTTTTGGTCTTTCATTCCCTATTTGCGCCACCTATTGGAGGGATGATAATTGCTGCAGCAGGTCTGTTGGTTGAGTAGTAAGTAGGGTTCATCTACCGTGGTTCCAAACAGTATTTTACCTGAGCACTAACCGGGTTTTGATCTAGTGGATTTGTGGGTTACTTTAGCAAAGCGGGAGTCTTTCTGTGAAATATTGCTTTGGCGATTTGATATTGATGATGCTTCGTCTTGGATCAGCTGAACTTGGAAACCGTAGGCAATGCAACTCATGTGCAGTTGGCTAGAGTTGTATTTCAGTGAACTGAAAACATTACTTAATGATGGAAACGGACATTTTGAATAGATTTGAGGTCTGTTTTGGGCCCTTGTTTCTTTCTCCTTTGTCCGTATCTGAAACGAGGAGCTCATCACTCCAGTTGTTCGTATTAAAGTAAATTCCTTTTGATGTCTTGTACCGAACTTTGATGAGCAGTAGGCCCTTGTACGTGTGAGCTTGAATTCGTTGTTTTGTGAGCTGAGATGTGCCTGACGTGCTTGCGATGTTGCAAATACTTCGAAGTTAATACTTTAATCAATACTGTGATCATGTGGAGTGATGAAGCCAAAGCAGGGCACTTAAGATCTGTCAGCCAACTATGCTTCCAATAATTGTAGTCTCTTAAATTTGGTCTGACTTTCTGAACGGAACCCTGTCAGGTGGTTAATGCCGCAGATGACTGATTAATATCAGTTGTAACTCGACGTTATGATACTCTGAACCGTCTTTGACTTCTCCATTTCCCTCTGGAAGGGTTGATTTTATTTTTTATTTTTCCGACACGAATTGAACTTCGTTTCTTAAATGGTGGCCATGTTCTGAGTCGAAGGAACAGATGATGGACTTGTTATTAATTTCAACGTCAGCACAGTACACCTGGGAGGTTAATATAACCCTTCTGAATCTGAATTATATACTGGTTTTAAATATTCCTAGCTAAACTTGATTACACCTTATTTTATTTTATTTTTTATTTTTATAATTCCCAAAACTTTGAATCATGTATAATGACCAATATGAAGTGAGATGCTACTGTTTTTTTGTTTCTTTCTACTCCTGCTATTGAACCTGGGGAGGTCAGCAGGACCAGGACGTAACAGAGCTGTAGCCGATGGACCAAAAGACGCTAGTATTTCAATTTGAAATTGGAGTGGAGTGAAATCAAGTGTAGTTTGGACTGTCAATCAATTCATGAGTTTTGTTTAATTACGACGATTTCTCATTATAAGAGTTTGATATGAATGCTAGTAAGTGAGCCTAAATGATCAAAATTTAAATTATCCTAGTGTACAAAAACTAAAAAATTATTATGAACACCTAGTTTATACTACTTACTTCGAAATGATGGAAATTTTTTGAAATCTAAATCTCATCATGTGGATGAAAAATTAGGTTTTTTGAAATCTAAATCTCATCATTTGGATGAAAAATCAGGTTTTGACTTGGCAAATTGTGAAAAAAAAAATGATTCCCAAAAAATAAGGGAGAATACTTGTAGCTTATGAAGATCAAGAAAAAATGTGAAGTCTAATAAGGATTCTTGTTTGTACATAAATGAAGTATGTAATATGTGTCATTGTTAGACTTCACATTTTTTAAGGTTGTTTTGAGTAGGTCATTTAGAGGTTTGTTTGTTTTTTGTTTAGGTTGTAGTGAACATATACAATATTCTTCATTGATTTTGGTGGTAAAAATTAGGAACCCTTTTGAATACATTCTTTACATAATATCATCAATAAAATTGGTATCAAATGTTTTCAGCAATGCTAAGGTCATTTAATTCTAAAACACGGGAGTAACTTTGATATGATATATTTTTTTGAAAAAACTCATTGGGTTGTATTCCATAAAAGTTAAATTGATGAATTTACAACAATTGAAGTGACTCTCATCTTGATTTGGATTTTAGGCTTGAATTGCTTCATAAGGAATATTTTAGGTTATAATGTTATTTGGATAAATATAAAATTTATAATCATTGCTAGATTTTGAGCTTATACTTCATTATGGTATTTTTATAAAATAAAATATATATTTAAATGAATATGTTAATAATATGATGAATATCTCTTTATATTAAAATAGATCAACTAACTATTTTTCTTCCACAATATTTAAAAAAAATTCTATTAGAAAAAAGCACTTAATTTGGACCTTTAACTTTCAACAATCTAATACAATAGAAAAATATATACCCTATTAACTAAAAGGGACATATTAAAGTTAGTATGTATCATCAATCTTCTAAAAGTATGTGTCTAATACTTATCTCTTTAAAAGAATGTAGTCAATAATCAATTGAGTAACTATTCCTATAACATGAAATGTTTTCTTTTTGGAGTTCCTCCATGGATTTTGATTCAATTCTTTAGAAGGGGGAGGCAACAAAAGTAGATCTAGCTACTTTGTCCATTTACCTACTCTTTCCATGAGTTGTATGTAGTCACATCAATCCCTAGCAAAATCATTATTCATCTTTTAGGGCTAGTGTAATGATTATTATAATTATCTCTAGAATGACAACATGACATTGTTGATTGCAGTTTAATCATATTCAGTTGTTTTCCCCCCATATTCAAGTTTTAATCTCAGCCTGACAATTCTAAACTTATAGATAGTTTTATCTTTACACCTCAAGTAATGCTAAACATTCATAACTCACGGGATAAGCATAATAAAAAACTAATCTAACTTATATCTTACTTCAACAATCCTTGTTTTTTCAAAACTTCTAATAGTGGTTGAAGGCTCTCTCAATATATTTCCTACTATAATCAAAACTCCCATTTCAAATGTTTGTTAATTCTTGTAAATTTTCATAGTGAAAACTCTTTGAAATTCAAAATCTTTTTTTCTTTATGTCAAAATTGTGCAAAAGTACAACTTGTATCTTTGCCAAAACTTTGAAATTCCAAGTTACATGAAATCTATTTTTTAGCTAGTTTTCATGCAATTTTAAAAAATTTATAAATGAAAATACTTTAAACTTTAAAATCTTCCATTCTTAAGTAGTATTGTGTGAAGTATTAAAGTTCTTCAAGAGCTATCCACTTTACAATCTAGTTGTCTCTTATTTCATAATTTCATATTTTTTGTAATATTTATTTATTTAATTCAATATTCTTTTGTTTTCATAAATAGGAATTGAAGACATTGCACAAATCTTGGTAGATGTTTAGGTCTACAATGTGTGACAATGAATAAAAAAACAAATATAAATAACATAATTATTTGAAATACCTATCAAAATATAAAAGCAAGATAATACCAAGCTGGAAGAGATCCTGTAAAAAATTAAAGAAATTGAAATGAGATATAAATAACAAAATTATTTGATATTGTTTTTTTTTAATTGATTGAATCTCAAAATGGTTTTGAGAGAAAGTTTATAGTCATTCTATATGAATTTATATTAAAAAATTTAATCGTTATATTCAAATAAGATTATTAATAACAACTAATTTTTAAATTATATTACAACGATAATGATAGTAGGTACTAGGTATTTGTGACATTAATTATAGATCACATATACCATATGTGCATGTTATGTTGTAATTGATATTAATCATCAATTATAGACACTTGTTTTGGAGGTTCATTAATAGCATTACCTAAAAATAATTTTATAAACAAATAAGCAATACTATTGGAAAAAACACATCTAATAATATAATTGATATTAAGTTACATTGTGATATGTTACAAGAATCAATGACATCCATGTTTCTTTATTCAATTGAAAAATGGTATATGTCACATAATTATTGATTTAATTCCTAAAATTTATTCACACCCAAATGTCAAAACTCCCTTGAAATTCTTGTTTGAAACATAATGCACATTTTTTTTTAAATTGTACAATCCACCATAAAATATTTTAGCTACCTTATTGAAATATGTTCTCTTATTGTTTCATGATAAAAAAATCAAATAGTGGCACCATAGCACTTAAGTCTCATAAACTAAATTTTAGGAGCCCTTCCAAAACAAATAATGATATCTTTCAAGACTTTTAGGAAATTATATATGCACTTCATAACATGAGGAAGTTTGTAATATATTGTAGAATTGAGTTGAGAATGTATAAAAAATACTTAATGAAAGAAAACTTTGTTTTGTTCTTTAAAATATAGTAAGGAAAAATGAAAATATGAAATTGCTAATGGCTTCAACATGAGATCAAATTATGTTCATTCTAATGGATAGATTGTTTTAGCAAGCTATACAAACCTTCTTAACATTTTTTTTGGACAAAATTGTGATCTCATAAAAAAAAATTACTGAGAAGATAGGTAAACCTATTTTGTTACTCTCCCTTTCTCAAAATGAAATTTATAGTACTCCCACAAGAAGTTTCTCACTAGACACCACAAATTTGTTTTCGAGATAGAGGGAGTAATATTTTTTGACATAGTTTGAGCCTATGGGTCTCAAAATACTGTTTGTGAATAATAAGGTAGAACCACCCATATCCAATCATTTAAGCAATTTCAAGGTAGAGGAGTATGAATGTGAGGGAATAGGAATTTTTCTCATGTAGTGAGATAAGAAATATTGGAACTTCGGATTTTTTGTAGTTCTATTCCTAAAATTAAAATTACTATGAATTTTAGGAGACAAAAAGTGTCCCAAACCCGTGGCCAAAATCTAGAGTCTTTTAATTCCAATCAATCAAGAGACTACTTTCTTGTTTAGTACTTCCCACACACTTTTATGACAATTTGGGACATGTGTGATTAAAGCCCTAAACCTTACCTTGAAAACAAGAAAAAACACATTTCACGCTTAGGTTGTAAATCTATTCCAGCCTTGGTTGGAAATAGTTGCACTCTTCATGTTGGGTATAGCTCCATGGTTAGGAATGGGTAGTTCTACCTTACCATTATTGCTTTTGTGAAATACAAAGGATACACTGGTATTACAAAGGTTACACTGATATTATATTATTCAAAAACAAAGGGAGTGAATATCAAAGTGTATATATATGACCTACCAATCTCATGCAGTGTATTTGGTTAGGAATTTAAAACTATGGTAGGGTTGAAAGGGAAGCCACGTGTAGGCTTCGCACTAGGAACGCATATTGTAGGGCCATGGCAAGGGCCAAGTTTGAGTGTAGATGGGCACAGAACAATTTATTTGCGACGATGATCGACGACTCTTCTTGTTGGACCCTCTCAGGCCTTAGGGTTGGCTTTGTGTTTCAACCGCCTTAGACATTGCATGCCTTGGCAGGGCAAGAACTACCTTACCTTTGTGCGCTTTGTTTTCTCTTTGTATTGTATTTTGTTTGGTTGCTTGCCCTAGAGGCCATTTGCGGCTGGGTTATTATTTTTTTTTCTTGCAATAAAGACTCCTTACTTGTGTAAAAAAAAGTATATATATAAAACATTTTTAATGAAAAAAATATAAAAAGTCTCTCTATATATACACATAATACTTTTAATGGGAAAAATAGAAAAAAAGAGAATTAGAAGAAAAAAAAAGATGGGATATTTTTCCTAGTCGTATTCATGAGCATGCTCTTCTGCGCTTGGAATTATGAGTGAAGCACGACCTCCGTCTCCCTTCCCTTCCTTCCCCTTTTTTTCCCCCTGTGTGGAATAATAAAAGCGTGGGAGGGACTTGATGAATTATTTTTTAATTTCTTTTTCTCTTTTTCTCTTTTTCTTTCTGTGCGTAGCCACCCTTCTTTATGGCCCCCCAATAACTTGTTGGAAAACATTTATAGTGGTATTGTACAGTACCCACTGGGTGCCACTTAATACCCAGGGAGTTAAGTTACCACTCCAGAGAGGAGCCCATCATCAGCTCAGCTCAACTCAACTCAGCTCAGGGGGAGAGGGGGGGCTCTCCCCTCGCCTCCCAGGAGGTGGATTTCATGAGATTTCGAGGAGAGCCATTGAATGCTCATAACTCCATTCTGCAACATTTATTTGGGAAAAAACACTCGCCCACAGCAGGATAATAACTTATATTTGCAATTGCACAACAACACAACAATAACTGAGACTGGGGTGGCAGCAGACTGAAAAAACTCAATGCCAACAATAACTTCGCTTCTTTTCCTTCCAGCTTTTCTTTTCACCCCAATTTTTTTTCCAATTTTTTCTTTTACAACAATTGCACAATAACTTTAGGAGCAGACTGAACAACGTCACTGCACTGGAAACAAGGCCCAAAAAGCTTTGCCACCATGGGCTCGAAAAGGGAGACAGAGGTACATTTTGTTTTCTTCAAAGTACCAACAGTGGACATTTTAGGAGGTGGGCGTTTTTTTAGGTAGGGACTAGTGCAATTCGACTTTCAAAAATTCGAAATTAATTCCATGAAGGTCCAAAACAATATGAAATGCTAACTTGGGTTAGATGCCAATAACACAACAAATTTGGTTGCATCAAACTAAAACTCAATTGTACAATAACATTTTTTTCCTGTTTTTTGTCAAATTTTTTTTAAAACAATTGCACAATAACTTTAGGAGCAGACTAAACAATAGCGTAACCACATTGGAAACAAGCCCAAGAAGCTCTAACACCATGGGCTCTAGAAGCAACCACTAACATAGAGGTATACTTTGCTTTCTTCAATGTACCAACAATGTACATTTTAGGAGGTGGGCGTTTTAGGTAGGGCTTGGTGCAATTTGACTTTCGAAAATCCAAAATCAAATCCATGAAGGTCCAAGAAATATGAAAAATGGATTAGATGCCAATTCCATTTTTCTTCCTACAAACATTTAGTGGAAATTCTTTCAAGGAGTTTGTAGCTTTCCCCAAATGCAATTAGTTGTCTTAAAAAGGGCATTTTAAGAATAAACTACCTTACCAGAAGAAATTGAGAGTATACAATCTTCTAGAGAACTTGGGTGAGAGATTCTAGAAAAGGTAAAAAACATCTAAAATTGTCAAAATAAACAATCGAGCATTGTTGGAGGCACCATTTTCAAGAAGTTTTTTTTTTGGTGATATTAGCAATTGAAAATCAAGAATTTCCAAAAATGAAATGATTCCTTTGGAATAAGATATGTATTTATTATGAATTTTCAAAGTAGAAGTTCCCTAGGCTATTGAAACCATCACATAGTTTGGTCATAAAACCAAAGTGTAGAGAATCAACAAACAATGAATTGTGAAATGGTTTAATGGCACTTTGGGTGACACTTTCAATGGAAGTCTACTTGTTAGAAATGTATAAAAGGATTTTTTTGGGTGTTTCACCTTAGAGCCATCTATGGGGCTACCACCCCTATCATGTTCTCCAATATATAATAGATTGTAAATCCCAATGGCAAAAATGCTCTAATAAAAAAATATACTATCCGATGTATATTTTACTTTACTTGTTTATATCATTAGAAGATGTCTTGGGAGTGCAAATTCCGATGAGTTCCCAGACTATGGAAAGCTATGGAAACTCTATCAAATCAACAATCTGATGTGGTTATGCCTATAATACACCAGATAATATCAATCAATTATCTAATTATTTAAATATTATGACATGTTCCCATCTTGGGGAATAGGCCTCAAATGGCCCTTCCAAGCCCTCAAATCCTTTCTAATGTAACTTCATTATCCACAAAATAAAACCCATAACTTCATCTCACTAGTTGAAACATAATGGTTCATTGTTTTTTGTATATGTGTCAAATTGTACTATAAGTTATAATTAATTGATATTTTTTGAAGTTCTTTTTTACTTCCCTCTTTGATATGATAATCTACAAAAAAAAACTTTTCACTTGTGCAATATTTACCAAATTGACATGAAATAAAACTTCACATGAAGGATATGATGATTAGTAGTCATTCTAAAAGCTTCATGAAAAAAGTCATAATACAAAGTTCATAGAGCCTACTCTAGTTCTCAAAAATCTCAAATTGGGTTCTTTAGTCTTTGGGGGATTAAATGACTATTTTTTTAGGCCCCATACAACTAACCATTTTTTCATTTTCCTAATATGAATGAAAATGGAATTTGAAGCAAATCTAAAAAGTGAAGGAATTTAGGGTTGCACACTTCTAGTGAGATATAGACACCTTCATGGCAAAATTGGATTAAGAATGTAATTAATGTAATTAAATTTTTTGTGGTACATAAACATAGAGAAGTAGTCAAAATGTAGAAAGAAACTTAGGATGTATTTTGATTATTTGCCCAACCATGGAGATCTACATTTAAATTCTAAAAGATCTCTAAGACCAATGAAATCCTTGAAATTTCTATGGATTTATGTATCACAAGGTAATAAATATACTAGAAGTAGGTGTCCACTA
Source organism: Climacium dendroides (assembly GCA_950106755.1). Taxonomy (NCBI): domain Eukaryota; kingdom Viridiplantae; phylum Streptophyta; class Bryopsida; order Hypnales; family Climaciaceae; genus Climacium; species Climacium dendroides. The sequence continues at coordinate 25,062,717 of OX467087.1, read as the reverse complement.
CGAAAGCATAAAAGAATAATATTTGAATTCTTAAAGTATTTTTAGATGGATTTCTTTTGTGTGGATTGTACACCTTGCAATGTATTTATAGATCGATATTTTATATTGGATATATTAAATTTTTTCTATTTATATTGATTGCTATTCCTAAATTCAATCACCATATATCACGGGGAGGACACTCTCACTACATTTGAGGTACCCACGTGTGGAGGAGTGATTTTTTGACCCCCTATTTACCTTTGAATAAACTATAATTTCATCATAAAATTTTGAGCTTTGTTTAACAATGACTAAAGGTTTCTATTGACAAAAATTTCAATTCCAAATAACATAAGATATATTGTCTAGAAAGGGTTGAAAAATGAACTAAAATGGCATGTTCTCCAACTAAAATATTTATAGAGCTCACATGAAGATGACTATTGCATCAATATTCAACCAAAATAAACTTTCAATAGAAAGCTATTCTATAGAATTTATTTTTCATTTTCCAAATTTATTTTTCTTATATAATATAGAAGTGTGAAAGTTATTTTCAGCTTTATGGTGTATCTTTTTTCTTAAAATTTTTATAAGTAATTACTATTAGCATAATAAAATACCAATAATTCAAAACATAAACTTTTAAAGTAGTAGAATCTATCCATAATTTCTTTTTTAAATTAAATTTTAAGATGTATTACATGTATTACTTTTTCCGCCGCATGTGGTTGCTAAAACGTGGAGAGTGTCCTCCCCATGCATTCAATCATGACACATATATAGAATTAAAGTACATATGTGTCATGATTGAATGCATGTCACAAATTACATGAATATTCAGAAAAACACTTCAAATTTGGATAGCAAAACATCAAATATACTTCCTTAGAAAGTGTCCCATTTTAAAGAAATTAGCTAGAAAAAGCTAAATTAGTTGTTTGATTTTAAAATTAAATATTTATTTTGAGTATTTTACAAGGATTTTTGAAGCACTTCCAACAATGGTAATCTCTTTGTGATCTAGTTTTATACAAATGATAAGTTATGAATTTCTCAACATCTTTTTCTGGAATGTGTTGAAGATGATTTTAGAATAATAAAAATAGTCTACATTTTTTAGGCTTTTGGTTTGTATGTTTTACTCCAGACGTTTTCTATTTAGGCATTGTTGATCATTTTAAGTTTGCTTAAAAGATGATGAAATGAAAAAAATGTAGCTTTTAGATGAATTTCTTGGTGTACAACTTTATAAAAAGATGAATATGATAATCAATAGCTAGTAAATTAAAAACAATAAACAAAAAGACAAATCTCTAACCTAAAATAATGAAACCTAAAATAATAGGTCTTCTATGTTTTTACTATATATCTCCTAAAGGATAGAGGCACAATTTTGGCATAAATTGTCAAAAACTACCACTTTTAGATCATGGAGAAAAATGGAATTTTTTTCTTCTTGAAACCATAAAAATTTTTACTCAACTACTGTGGGAATGTATGTTTACAACCTTTGCAAGATTGAAGCCTTTGAAGTTAAAAAATGGGTTTTTTTCCTAACCATCACAATAGGATTGCAAGACTTTGACTCTCATAGACTAAGATTTTTCTACCAAATAATTTTTTTGACAATTTTATACTATATTATGATAGTTTTATACATGTTAAATTTTGGGAGTAAAAGAGTGGTTTTGCAAAAGTTGCCAAAAGTTGTCCAAAATTGCTTCCAAAACTTTGGGCAATATAATTTTTGATCTAGACATCCAATTGGTAGTAAAAGAATAATTCTCAAAATGATGGTATATATCTAATAAGAATAAAATTGACTCTCATAGAAACCTGCTAGAAATTTCTAATTATCCATTAAGAGGATAATTGCTATTTAGTGATTAATATGTCACATTTTTTTGGTTTCACTTTACATAAAATAGGATGTTTTAGTTTGTTTCAAGAAATTAGATAAATTCAACAAGGATCCATTATAATGAATCTAATAGAATTTTTAAATGTACAATCAAAAGTTCTACAATTGTCCACCAAAAGATATTAGAACATACTTGAATTCATATATATATATATATATATATATATATATATATATATATATATATATATATATATATATATATATATATATATATATATATATATAAAATTTTAGATAACAAGGGGCATATCTATACTATATTATGTAGTTAAGTTAATTGAAGATGAATTCACAATGGTTTTTGTCACCCTATTAAATTCATTATAATAAATACTAATTATATCACAATTTTATCTATGCTATTTTTTTATTCTTTTGTTCTTCCACCTCCCTAATGGCATCTTTATAGCTTGATATTCACTAATTTATAGCAATTTTTTGATGATGTAATAGGATGTTGCAATGGTAAATTACACTTATATACACATGTATATGTGTGTGTCTCTCTTTCTCTATCTTTCTTTCTCTCTACACTTATATACATACAAAATAAGAATCTTTAGCTCAAAAATTCAAAACTAATTCAAATATGATCCAAAAGATATAATCTAAAAAGAAATATACTTGGCATCCACATGCCTTTCAATGAAGATGTATAAAAACTTGAAATAAGTAAAATAGTTTAAGAAAATAAAAATTAATTATTATAATATTTATATTTATAATCATATGTTGAACCTAAATATTTTTAAAATTTCAACATGTTATTTAGGTCTCTAAACAAGCTATATGAATAAAAACACTTTGGTTTTGTTCAATTGTGACATATTGTTATCAATTTATAAATACTACTACTTTTGAATTTTTATTAAAATATTAATTAATTAATTAATTTTAGAATGAAATAATTTATTTCAAGTCCTCTTTTCTATTTTACAATGGTATACATCTCCTATTATTTTTAGTATACCCAAGAGTATACCAGTATATAGCATATGGAGTTGCATTTGATATATTAGTTGATGCCTTGATTCAAATCTTAAAGATTTTTCATTTTTTTTTTAATTTCAAGTTTGCAATTAGAAATTTTATCGAGAGATGATATATACCTGAAATGACATAAATAAAAATAAAATTCTTGAATGTCATAACTAGAAGCTTGGGTTGATTTTCAATGTATTTTTCAAAATTGTGACAAATTGTGACACTTAGGGCATGATTTGTATATTTATTTGTTGAATATTTAAAAGTTCAAATAGAAATGATTAGGATCTTGAAAAGAAGTCATAGTTTATTTATTTCCTCACACATTGGAAATTTTCACCTATATATATTGGTGAAAATTTTAATTTATTTTAAGAAAATAGCTTTATAATGTAGAATTTTAAAAGCTCTCTCATAACAATACTTTAAACCAAATCATAGCAAAAAAATTGATAATGAACAAGGAACATTAATGGGCCTATATTTGATTTTTTATTACAAAAAATACATAGTCTATTTTTAAAAATATATTGACATCAAAATATTTTTAGTATATTAAAAAATAATCTTTCATTTATTCCACATATTTGTCCTATTAGATAATCTTAGAGCTCTCTAAACCATCCAAATTTCATTTTCATTGTCATGGTCATGTTAATATTTAGAAAAAAAAGAATCCAATTAATTTAAAATCTTATTTCAAAGTACAATAGCATCAAACAATAATTAAAAAATTAAGCGTTTATTTTACATTTTAAATTATTAAACACTATTAGCTATGACAATTATGTCAAATGGCTATCAACAAGTTAAATTTAGCATTTATATAATTGATTGATAAAACTTTGATGTTGTAGTGTATAAAAGACTATTATACTAGTATATTATATTTATATCAATAAATTTTTATTTATTTTTGAATTTGAAAATCAAATGACTGTAATTTTTTCAAATATAACGTGTGAATTATAATACAATCTCTAACAAAAAAAATGATAATACTTAGATACTTTTATCCAATGTTAAGTTTATAATGGAAAAATGATTTTGAATTGATATTTTAAAAATGAAATCAAATATAAAATACAATTGAAAATTTTGACTTTGAATATACAAATTTGCAACAATAGGCATTGAAAATTTGAAGTAGAAGTATCAACTTTGTATACCACATGTAGCATGTCAAGAGAGAAAACCAAGAATATAAATTTGATAACTATTTATTGTGTGAGAAAAATTAGGAGAGAACAAGAGAGATACTAAGAGAGATTAACAAAAATAGATTATCAAAATTTGAATATTTTGAAATTAGAGCATCTCTCTTTGCATTTTGGAAAAATAAAGAACTTTTCAATTTATGATGAGTAGCTAGCCTATGAAATTCTAACACCCTTTAATTAGTCATTAAAATTTTGAATATTTTTAAAATTTTAATGGAATAAAAGCTAATGTTTTTCAAACTATTTATTTAAAAATTGTAACAAATTGAAGTTTGATATAAGTAATAGATATTTTAAAATCTATTTTTGATTTTTTGTGATGCACAACACCATTTTGGAAATTTTTGGTAGTTAAAAATGCCATTTAAATAAGAAAAATTAAAGATAATGAAGTTATTTTTTGTTACATAATTGGTGGTGAATATATAATGATCCTATTAATAAAAATTAAGGTGATTTTGTAACTTTGGAAATAAGAATCAAATTTTGTTATATTCATTATTATTTGAAGTAAACCGTCAATCTTTTATGCAACAATTACTTAACCCTTCATGGCCCAAGGCCTTTTGGGGTTTAAAGAGATCATTGCTTTTGAAGTGTTATAGTTCAAAATATCATTAAGGTATAGAAATTTCAATCGTACAATCTTGTAGTGTATGTATTGTAGATGATGTGAATCAAATTTGGGGTTATATGGCCATGTAGATTGCAAGATTATAATACTTTAGTACAGAAAAAAGATGCTGAAATATCCCTTGCAACACATTTTGAGGTGAAATTTGATTTCTAAACCTACTGAAATGAAGAAACTTTAAACTATAAAATGATTCAAAAGCAACAGACAAACACATTGGTAAAAGAAAGTATCACTCAATTGACTTGTGTTTGAAAAATGGCTTTGAAATGTCAAAAAATAGCAAGAAAAGTTGCAAAAAATGCATCTAAGGCTAAACCTCCTACTAAAATGTTTCTTATTCACTTGTAACTTCTTGGATTCATATGAAATCGTAGCCATACAAACTGAACTAGTATGCGCAACTTTTTCAACAACAATTATTGTAAACAAACATTGCATGAAAGAAAACAAGCTACCAAAGTTCATTGTCATCGAAAAATGTTGGGATTTCAAACTTTCTATTGCTCCCAAACATTCAAAACAACTTGGATTGATAGGAAAAATTTACCACAATAACTAGATTGTAAGGGTATTAACATAATCCAACAAATTTTATGAAAAAACAAACATTAGATGAAGGAGATACAAGCTCTTAAAGTTTTAGCAATCAAATACTATTTGGTGAACTTAGATTGAACCTTTGAACTTTGATTGGCTTACAAAAATAATACATCTTAGATTGGTCTAAAAATTTCACTACACAAACTAGGAGAGCTCAAATTTTTCAAAATGTTTTATTGAATTTGGACATTGGATGCAAAAGTTGCAACACTTTGAATTGGACTTGAAATTGTTTGAGGATACTTTTGGTCCCCTTGGGAAGTGAGGGGTTAATGAGTTTTGAGTTTTGACTATGTAATGTATATATAACTACTTTTATCAGAAGACCATTTCATTGATTAGCCATTTGTACTATTATAAGCACAATTGAACTTTTATAGTTATAGTTACATAAATAATTTACAAAATAATTTTAAAAAATTATCCAAGGATATTGTAGTAAGCATTATCTAAGTACTATTAGTTTTGGTTTGAAAAATTAATTAATTATTGCAAAACAACTACTACTACTATACCAAGCAAAAAGAGCATAATGGTCTAAAAAATTCTAAATTTCAATGAAATAATTTTGATGGCGAAGTAATGATGTTGATATGCACATGAATTATATGCCATGATTGAGTTCATTTTGTATTTGTAGTATGGTTAAGATATGGAAAAGGCCATTGTCTAGCATAGTTGAATATGTTCAAAATTACTATGCACCAGGCATACCTTAGCCTCTAATGCTTTGTTAAAATTCGCATTGTTAGACTCAATGAGGTGATTTAATCTCTCAAAGTCAAAACAATTATGTATTTATTTTCAAGTTTGAAATTTTATTGATATTATATATATGGTACATCAAACTTATTGCAAAATATTAAATGTACTTTGAACTCCACTCTTCAATGTAAATGATTGAATATGCAAGAAGCAAATATATTGGACTCTAAGGCCTTGAGGGATTCAGATTATTTTATTTGTAAAATGATTTTTAATTTTATTTTAGAAGATTTTTTAAAATCCTCTATTTTATTAGGTCCAAGACAATTTTTAGAAATAAACAAAAATTATGTTGCCGATTTTGTAGACTATCCTTTATTTTGGCTATAGGAAATTATCAATTGAATCTAATTGTAAAAGTTGATTTTTAAATCAATTGGTCATCTTATTGAAGAAAAATTAAATGCATTTGATGGTGGATTTTTAACATACTTGGGATGTATGTTATCCATTTTGCATAGCTCTTGCACTAAGATTTGAAAAAATTCATTACACTACTATACAACTACATCTTTTAACATATTCGAGGATTTTCTTATCAAAATTAAACTAAAATTTAGCAAATATTTCTATTAAAGTTTTGTTAAACACTTAAATATTGTTAAAAAGCTTCCTTGGAAATGTAAATGAAGAGTGGCTTTATAGTTGTGTCATTGGCCCATTCTATACCAACTCTCTTTAGATACATTCATACCAAGGGGAAATATTGTAACCTTTGAGATGGACAAATTAATCCAACTAAGATAAAGAACTTGTTACTAATTAAGAGCCTCCAAATAAAAATTATGAGACCAAATTGAGAGAAAAGGGGGATCAAAATGTACCCAACCTCTTATTGGATTTGGTCCATAACTTTTGATTAGAGGCTCTAAATGACAAAGGAGTTATTGAATTCTAACATTAACCTGTTGCCTACATTCTTTAAAATTTGACATGTTTTGGAAAAAAAAAGGATTTACCATGCATTAATAAAGTACAAAGTCTTGCTTATAAACTCACTCACTCCTTTTGACTTGAATATGATATATTAAATTCCATAAAGATTATCGTACCTATTGCTTCACCACTTGTATGAGAACTTGTTTAGATCCTTAATATAATAGAGATATTGAATGGCTTGTAAAAGCATTTGATATTTACATACTCCAAATCATGTATTTGCTGAATTCAATGTAAATTGTATTTTAAAATGTCAATATTGAACTAATCATGATTTGAATGACAAATCATTCACTCACTATAATTAAAATTTTGCAAGGTATAATTAGGCCCACAATTTTTCCATGGTAGCAAAAAAGACAAACATATGCCAATCCTTTGTATTTCATCTCATATTTATTATAGAATGTTAGCCAAATGTTGAACCCAATCATTCCATCTTATATTTATATAAAGGATTAAACATTGGAGGATAAAGCTATGTTTGAAATCTCATTGTTTTTAACTTGATTTAATTGACTCTAATCCCCTAAAGGTTGGAAGATTTTTTGAAGTTTTGATGATTTCAAAGTTTCATTATAATATAGTGTTTGAAAGATAAGTTTAGTAACATTGTTTGAATAATAATTGTCTCTCAATAACCATAAACTACATTCATATCGTACTATCACCAATAATTCTATATAATACAAACAAACTCCTAGCAACAATTATTTAAAATTTTGATTTCAGATTATATTTTGATGTTTTTTTAATGAATTTTTTTGTAGGTGGCTTAAAATAAAAAATTATAATTATAATAAAAAAGTCATTTAAATTATAAAAAATTCTCTTCTAATACTTTGTAATACAGAAAGTCATTCAATACTTTTTTCCTAAAACTTCTAGAATACTTTACAAAAAAAATTCCAAAAATCTTTACATTGCAAATTCTGGACAATTAGCATACTCATCAAGAAAAATTGAATGGATGAAATAACTATATTAAGTGGGGAAAATCATTTTTTCCTTTTTTCATCTTTGTTTTGGGCATTTTGAAATTTAGAGGTTAAATACAAACCTTAAAACCTTAAACCACTCCTCTCTTTGCAAAATGTTTTACAACATTTTGATGGATTTTACAAGACCAATTAGATTGATTTCTATCCTAAATTTTTAATATGGTAGAGGTATAGTATTTGATAGAATTGAATTCACATCATATCATAAACTTTTTATATATTGTATGTATGAATGAAATTTTGTGACAATGTCTAAATGTCAAGTATTTGTACCACATTATTTTATCAATAAAAAAACAATATTAAAATATAATTCTTAATTAAATTCTTTCATTTGACAATTTTGAAGAGATCTCATAGTGATCATTTGTTGTATAGTTTTATACAACAATGCATTTTAAAGCATAATATTAAACACAATTGTATTTTAGCCAAACAAAATTACACATGTTCATTTGCAATTTTCACATAACCAATAATTTTTTAATATTTGAAAATCTAGGCCTAAAAGGTGAATGCATGGTGGTGTGATCCACAATTGTTGTTATTGTATTTTTGCAAGACAAATGATAAATAATTAACTTAAATATTTCTTTTAGATTTTGAATATAAATTGAATGTGGTTTGAAATGAAATATTTAATTTTTACTTGTCTTCTATAAATAAAGAGTTATTTATTTTTAAAGTTATTACATAAGATATGATAAATAGTCAATATAATTATTTGTAAATGTATTTTGAAACTAGTAATTGACTACATTATTATATTTATAACTCTATTTGTAATGTATAGTTGTAGTAGTTAAGAAATCCTAGATATGAAGTTTTTTTTAATATAATTGTATTTAAAAATAATTATGAACTTTTAAAGGACTAAATGAGGTTGTATTTTCAAAAGTTTACAGTAGAGTCTACTTGATATTTTTTGGAGGAAAAAATGGTCCTTCACTTATTAAGATTTAAGATGTACAAGCTCTACTAGTGCTTTGATTGTACAAACTTAGTTGCAATTAAAATGTGTATATATATATATATATATATATATATATATATATATATATATATATATATTTATTTATTTATTTATTGTAACCAAATCTTGGTATGTTTTTAAAACCATTATAATTGATTGTATAATGAAGATGTTTTAGTATTTTTTAATTGATTCCAATAGTAAATGTCGTAAAATATACACATAAAATAAAATATTAAATATTAAATAGAATATATTACATAGACTTATACAGACCCTCATTTACTACCTTTGGTGTGCTCAACCTTCCATCCACCTAATAATGTTAGATTTTAATAAAATAAAAAATTTATTACATTATTATCAATATTAGCACTGCATACCTTGTCATGTTCCTTGTAGTGTTTGCTACATACACTTTGAAATGTATAATATTGTTGCTCTATGCACTTTGGAGTGTGCAATATTGATAAGTGTAGAATGTTACTAGTAAGTAGGGTAACTTATAATGCCAAGAGGTTAGGATTCTGGTACGTAGCTTCATTGCATAATTAGATTGTTAGAATCCTATGAATTTGGTAGAAAACTTACCATGAGTGGAAATAATGAAAATAAATTAAGAAATGAATGTTTGCAATGGAGGATATAAAGGGAGGCCAAAGTCCATTACACCATCTTTCTTTGCTTCAAATCAAGGTGTGATAGCCATGGCCTAAGCCATTTTCCAAGAGTAAGACTTCATACTCTTGATTCTTTTTGGATGTTATAAGTTTCTTGGAAGTCATAGTGTCTTGTGAGTTGTGAGTAGTAAGAGGAAGTTTGGTCTTTACAATTTCCTTTTTAGCAAGGTCATTTGGTTATGAAAGGCAAGTGTATGACCTTTCATGACCACTAAATTCCATAAAACATACACAAAACTACTTGAAAAAAGAACAAGTTTCCAATGGGAACACTTTTTTCATGATAAATAAAGTATTTTGGGGGTTTGAAGGCTTTGTTGGATTGTATTCTTGATTTGCATCGAACTAGGCAATTTGGAACTCTAAACATTAGATTACTTATATTTGCAAATGTTTGAATATTTTATATGAACAATGCGTGAATGACTTTTCTTAGGTAGTAATGCCTTCATTGCAATTAGAGTTGAGGAAGAACAACAACAATGCTAAAGGAGGGATAATTTATTGCAAGCTTAGAAGAAGCTTGTGAAGAAGGTTTTGCCCAATTTGGAGAATTTGAGCTAATCCACATGTTGTGTTCATATTGAAATATAAGATAACAAGTCCTTATAGTGACCATGCTCTATAGATTTTGAATATGGCTAATGCAAAAGTTTTAATACCTCTCTTGATATGGTATCTACATAGAATAGGAAGTTATATGGGACATAATGCACCCTTGAGATGGATGAAAAGAGAAAAGGGAATTAATGAAGTAGACAAGAAAAATTGTAAACAAATGAAAAGCGACAATTGTTTCATTTTTTGTTAGTATAAACATGGTAATGAATGTTCCCTTTTCAATTAATGAGGGACATTTTTTGAACCCATGTTGTGTGCCATTTAAATACAAGAGGCACCTTCTTTGCCAATGTGGCGGCTGATGGGGACAAGCAGGAACTAGTGAGACTTCCATCTTGTCCTCCACTTAGGATTTTTTTGCCACTAATTTTACATGACTCCCACTCTTTCCCATGCGCTTATTGCCAGTGATTGCAAATTATACCCACTTTGCTCACTTGGATTGTTTCACTATAGATTTTGTAATCTTGCATTCATTTGGTTTTTATAATTGCCAACGTAGTGGCGCAGTGGTGTGATTATTTTTCCACTAGAAATCTTGATGGCAATAAAATTTCACCACCTGTTGCTTGAAAGCTTAGGATGATTTTGCTAGGAGGAGAGTACGTTGTAGGGTTGTATGCTTGGCTGTAATTCCCCTTCTTGGAATTTGATTGTTGTTCATTAATTCATGCTGTGATTGCTTGCATTTCTTTGCATTTCTTTCAAATGGTGGTGTGGCTTCATCATGTATGTTGTGCTACTTTGCTTCACATGAAATTTGGTCGCGTATTTTATAATTCGGGAAGACGAAACTTGTTGATGACGCTTCTAGTGGTTTCAAGGTGACGCTTGTAACTGATAGGGAATAATATAAAGAGCTCAACTTTGAATTAACTTCATCAATTTCAGTTAATCTTCTTGAATCTATAGAATTTGTGAAGTTTGATTTTTACCTCTATTTCGCTTTTATTCTAGTTTAGTGGTCATTTCATATTTTGTAGTTCATCTATATGTTTAGAATTGAAGGATAAAGGTTTAAACAAGATTTACTTACTAATGATTCCTCAGAAGAGATCCGTGACTTTGAGGAATCATAACTTCTGATGTATTTTGAGTTTTGCAATGAAATTTTGAGGGTTTACTTTTGAAGTTTGTGTGCTTTCATAAAAACCATTCTTGCTTGATTTGAAGTTGTGAGTGAAAAATTATAAGCGAGTGAGTGGAAAAGAGTTTGTTGCCACCTAAATGAAGAGGAGTAGAGATTCGAGCGACCACCGTGACTTGTAGTTTTCACCTTTTTTTGAGATTTGGAAGCATTAGAGTAGTTTTTTTTATAGCTTTCTAAAAACTCAATTTTTGAAGCATTTGGAGCGTTTTAGAGAAAGCTATGAGAGTTTGAGTGAACAAAGATTTAGTAACTTTTTATTTGGAGAGTTTGGATGAGGTTTGCAGGTGAATGCATTTGGTGTATCCTATTGGCTTAAATGTTTTTGGCTTAAGTGTTTTTGGCTTAAGTGTTGTTTGGAAAAGAGGATCCGGTGTGGGTTTCTTGTTTTTTTGTCTTGGTACCTTTCTCTATAGCAGATTTTGTCCCGTTTAGTATTTGTAGTTAAGCGCTTTCAATTTTTAGTTGTATCGTGGTGGTGAGATTGGATTAATGGCCGGCGAGATCATTGAGTGTGTACCAAGTGGGCGGTGCTAGTTTCCCCTTGTGGTGAGGCTGGAATGATGACCAGCAGACCATAAGATTTGGTGGTAATGCAAATGTAGGTTGTTCTTATCCTGTAGATAGTTGCAAATACCCAAATAGTCATCAAAACTACTTGAAAGTGTTTGTATTTGAGGCTTTAGACTAGCGGTAGATACCAACGAGGCTTGTAAGTCTAATCAGCGTTGAATGCCTCGAGTCTTAAGTGCAAATAGGATTGTTAGATTAAAACAATTTGTGTTTTGAAAACAAGATTGGTCGTAGGGAAACTTAATTTTTTCTTCATCTTCTAACCTCATCATTTTCAATTGCATCTAGATACCTCGTATATTCCCAAAGCAGACTCCTTTTACCCCGACTCCACCATAACATTTGCCATTTTTGTCACTACGTAATTTTTTGTCTTGATTTGTATGAGTTGTACAACAACTGGGGTTTCCTACTCTTATCTTGCGTACCCATTGTCTGTTCTTGTAAGAGTCATCTTCTGCAATGGAGTCTTTGAGCAACAATGGAGGGGAGGACGTAGTCGTAAAAGCTGTCAGGGCTATTTCTCTTGCGTGCAGTGTTAAAAAAAGCAGAGAAAGTGGCCAAAGAGGTGTTGGAGGTGCCCGCCGTGAGTTGAAACGTAAAGGAAAGATCACTAAGTTATGGAAGGCCAAAACACGCAAGAAGATTGTCAATTTTTACTTTCAATTTTCATAAGGCAATGTAGCAGGTCAGCTACTTTATCTTATGTTTGATGGCTGCATGTCTAAGGTCTTAGGTAGTGAACCAATGTCTGGTGAGGAATACTCGAGCGATAAGAAAGGTGGACAATTGATTGTACAAAACCAAAGCATTTACTTATTTGTGGATATTGCTCATACACTAGGCTCTTCATTCAAGTCCTGGGATATTATAGTTTTAAGTGCCAAGTTGCCAATGATTACAATTTCCAAATCCTTCGATGACAAGGACAATCCGCAATTTGTGGAGGTTCCCATAGAGTTAGAGGGCTCCCTTTCCGACTTCTAATCTCCCCTCTCAAAGAAAGCTGGCACAAATTGCATTAAGTCTAGCAGTTCTTGTTCCAAAGAATAGACTCGATACAATTGTTTATGCAAATTCCACACTATTTAGGCCTCAAAGCTACCATGGGCAAAGGTCATAATAGCAAATGATGGGATTCTTCACATGGTGAAGCGCAAAGTTTGTAGTGTAATTGATAGAAAGCCTTGTATGATGGCGCCCAAATCTAATATGCTTTTCAGGCATGATGGCAAACACACAACGAAGAAGAACTTGCTTCAGTACAAAGTAAAGGTTGGAGAGCAATATGTGGCCATTCAAAGCAAGCATAAGAAAAACATACACCTCTATGCTGCAAAGCCTGCAACTACAATACTTGAGCAAATCAATTAGTGTATAAGTTTGGAGGCTCACAAAAAGAGGATACAATTCGCTACATTATTTCAATTACTTCTTAATGGCCGTCCTATGTCAAAATTTGAGTTTTGTGAAGCTCTCTACAAGCTGTTGGGTGTTCCTGACTTTGCTACTACACATTGGTGCGCTAGTTCTAGTTGGATCATGGCTAGATACATGTACAAACAAGTAGTAGAAAAAACAAAACATTTGGTTGCGTCTACTAGGTATATAGCTTTTACCATTGACGAGATAAACGCGGTTGATAATAACATCTTTCTATTAGTCCATGTATACATTGTGCAAGATTGAATCTGCATTCCTCTTTTAATCTCACTACAAAGGGTTGAATGCTCACCCAACGTAAAAAACTTGACGGAATTGATTGTGGGGGCAATGCATGCTAGTGGGCCATGGATGTGGAGTCTATGGCCAAAAAATTGTTGAGTTTCAGTGCAGATGGGGCTTCCACGCTACAAAAGGCACGTTTTGGGATTACTCTCTAAATTAAAGAGAAACATGCGCCCTTTGTGATTGGCGTTCATTGCATGGCCTACCGCTGTAATTTAGCATTCAAGGCCTTATTTGGGCTTGGAATCTTCTTTGATGTAGAGAAGTTGCTTTTCGTCACTCATGGTTACTTTTGTAAAAGTCCAAAAAGATATTTTGAATTTAGGATGCTAGCCAAACTAACGGAGACCAAAGGCCTAAAAATGCTTCGAAATGTCCAAATAAAGTGGGTCAACCTAATTGAGCCCTTGTGCTGCTTACTTTTTGAGTACATGACCCTCATCTATAAAATGACTATCGATTTAAAGAACAACAAAATAGAGGTTCGTTTCCGTTTACTCACTCATGTTTTTGAAATTGCTTCTACTGCCTGCTTTTTGTTGTTTTCCTTGGTTGAAGAATGCTATTGAGTTTCTCAATTGATTCCTGTGCTTTGATTTTGGCTATTGTATTTGTGGCTTGCCTTAACCACTATGGTAGATCTCATTGTATTGAGGACTATGCATAGATTTCTGCAAGCGTGCCTACAATTCCTTGATTCATTCACATTGCCTGGAATGTGCTTTGCTACCATAGCTTAAGGCCATTGACACATTACTGCAATTTGCCCAAAAATGTGACGTGTACGTTTGTAACTTTGTGGTTGATGTGAAAGTATGCCAAGCGCCTTTGTATCAAATGTATGAGGACAAATGGACGACCTATAGTACGAACGAATTCTGGAATTATACAAATCTACTTGACTACAATCATGAACAAATCTACATCAAGTGGATTACTAACCTAAACAATAATTCAGCTATATTGTCCTTCATCTGCCATGGAGAACAGATACATATGGAGCATAAAGGATCACCAATAGATAGAGAAGTGTAGGCTATGCTATTGGCCAAGGTTAAATTGAAATGCAATGGTATGTGGGCCTCACCTTCTTCAAGGTTTCAACTGTATTTGCAATTATGTATGTATGCTTTTGTTTTGTCCAAGGTTACTTGATATGGATGTTTTTCTTTATCCATTCTAGTAGGTGCTAGTGGCCGAACTCGATGCCAGATTCCCGGCCCACAACGTCATGAACGCTTTTGGAATATTTTATCCTTAATATTGGTGTCAGCTAAATGCTGAGGATGCTTTTGATAGCCACTTAGAGCCACTTATAGACACATATGGTCATTGTAAGATGTTGGGTGAAGGCGACAAAATTGCCGGGAACCCCTCATTTCTCAGTGAGCATTGTTCAAAACGTGCATGAAATTTAATGCACATGCAGCCATGCTCCCACCTTTTAATCTGAATCTACTAATGAAAGTGTAGCACATCCTTGATAGCAATAATAGCCTCCCGCATAATTTCGGTGAATTTGTGAAGCTCGTTGAGATGGCGGTGGTTCATGTTTTTGGATTTGTTGAGGACAAAAGACTCTTTTCCAGCATCACTTTTCTCAAGTTAAAATTGCGCAATAACCTAGAAGATAACATTCAGATAGTGGTGGGAATGTTTTCACATAGATTATACACTCAACAACTTCCCTTACCAAAGGGTCTTTGATGATTGGTTTGTTACTAGAAGACAGGGGAGATATTTGGCTAGTGTTTAGTGTATGCAAGAGTTCTAGCCAGGGAGATGTAGTAGGCACCACAAAGGAGGTAGTTTTTTCATGTATGCAACTGTAATTGGTGCAAAGTAGGGTCCTCTTGCACCACTCTTGATTTTCTCCACAATAGACTTGAAATGTGAAGTTCCATTGGCCTTGTCTTTCCTTGTTAATAGCTATATCCCAATGTGCAGGTCCGTAGGTTGTGTATGAGCTCCTGCAAGTTGTATTTGTGAATTTCTTGTGACTTTCGCTTGTGTTATTGTATACCAAATTTCGCAGGTAAGCTCCCTTTGACCCCATGTCATTGATTTCTGTTGTTTCTTTGTTTCCATGAAGGCAGTACCTGACTTTGGCATCGGAGGGGGTTTGGGGCGGGCGCAGGTGAATATGCACGACAAAAGTTGTTCTTTAACCTCCTGGTGTTGGCATTAACATTGGTTTGTGGTGTTCCTTTCATTTTGACTGGATTGTTGACCTGCAAAGTGAGGGTGAGGGCATTTGCAGTGTTCGAAGAAGTAGTAGATTGAATTTAGTAGATTTGACAGGCTCCGAGAGACACAAACAGACTAGGTCAGCTGGTGAGCGTCTCAAAGAGGCTGGCAACATCAACAAGTCTCTTTCCCAGCTTGGGTATGCCAATGTTCTGAACAAGTGATTTTTCACAACTTCCAAACTTTGTATAATTGTATATAACATATATCTTATGAACTGGCCTTGCAGGAATGTTATCAAATTTTTTGGTGGAAGTGGCACAATCTGGAAAGCACCATCATTTACCATACATAGATTCTCATTAGATATTTCTGCTACAAGAGTCCCTTGGTGGAAGTGCAAAGCTGACGATGAGTTGTGCTATATCTCCAACAAGCAGGTATAATTTAGTAATGTAATTGTAGATGATCCCACTGTGTAACTTCGTGACTAAGGTAGGAGGCTCAAAATATGAGCGGGCATTAAGAACTGCCCATATAGGTGGTTGTGAATGGATATGAAGTGGTTCTTAAATGGACATTTGTAGTCCTTGAATGAATGGAAAGAAAAAAAAAGTCGATTGTTAATGACAAGAGCCAATCATACTCTTTGCTTTCTCATTTATCTTATCTTCAGAAGTTGCAAGTGAATAGTTCATGGAAGCCCTAGGGACATAAATAAGGACCTATACCAAATCTCATTTGAAAATTCAAAACTAATTCAAAAATTATCCAAAAAAATATGAAACAACTTGGGTTAGATGCCAATTCCTCTTTTCTTTCAAGGAAAATTTTCTGAAAAATATTTTGAGAAGTTTCAACTGCCCAAAATTCAGTTTCAGTCCTTAGATGCTCGCTTTATGGACCAACTACCTTACCACTGGAACAACACTCATTTCATTAGATGTTATTTCACGTAGTGCTTAGTATCCACCAGCTGAGCTCTCACACCTCTTCTTTCACAATTCAGCTGCAGGGGTGAGACGCTCAGTACACTAAGGTTTGTCCAAAGGGCCAAGGCAATTCAGAACAAGGCAGGCAGTCGTGAACGAGGAGAAGGCAAATGACATGAACCTTCTCCCTAAACAGATTTGTCAACTCCAGGTAATTTTTCCAGCTCACTTCCATGTCAGACTCATAAAAACATCATTTTTCACCTTCGAATAACTAAAATGAAGATTTCCATTGAATTTGGCCTACAAGATGAACTCACAAAGATGAAGTCAAACAGTGATACAGAAGCTACTAAGGTAGAACTACCCATTACCACACAGATTTGCTATCTAGGTACTTTGGAGGAACTATTTGTGAACTCTCATATATTTTTTTCAGAGATTGAATTGTTTGGGAGAAGTCAATTGCAAAAAGAATGAAGACATTCCAACAAGAATTGAATTGAATTGTTTTGTGATTTTTCAAAGCTGAAATGTTCAACTGTGAGTAGGCCCTTGTTGAAACATTGACCAGACCATTGTTGAAGCGTGGACTGATGTGTCCGCTCCCCAAGTGCATTGTCATCATGATGAAGAATTAATATGATTGTGGTAATAGATGGGCCCAGTGACGAAAATGGGAGGAACCCTTAGGTGGTGGAATTGGATAATTGGTGGTATTGGGCAGTTCCACTTTAGTGGAAGTGGATATAACACTGGCTGGAATGCTCGTCCCAGCTAGAACCTTCTCAGACTCAGCCTTGGCCATGCATTGCTTCCTATTATGTACCTCGAATGCAGGATGTCTGAAGTTTAAACCACATTTGCAAAGCACAACCAAATTGCCCAAGAAAAAGACCACACTCAGGCTCAGAGTATCACCAATCACCAGACATCTTAGTGTTTCAGTTTGCCAAAAGAATGTCCCACAGGAAAACCCAATGGCCAGAAAGAACCCACACTGGATTAAAAATTCGCCATAAATAACCTACACTTAATATTAAAAAAACTCTCCAAATATTGCTTCCTGAAATTATCCTGTCTTAATGTATAGCTTTGATTCATTCTATTTGGATTATGGTATGTTCCCACTTGGCGTTTGGTAACATTGGTTCTTAAAAGATAATACTCTGCACAAAGACCAGCATGCCTGTATTTTATGGAGACGCATTTATTGCATTGGTTCAGTGAAAATTGATTCTAAAGAATTTATCCAGCATTCAGAGATGAAACCATAACATTCAAAAACCTTCACAGAAGTTACCTTCTCCTCTCCAGAGTCCTCATCCATCCATCTCTGCAAAATGAAGAATACTTCAATATCAAATGTGAAACTGTCTAAGACAACAGAGTTATCGCCAATTCCACTTGCACCATAACAAAAGTATTGTCTTTTCATTTATTCCTTATAACTGAAAAAAATGCCCTGATTTTAACCCCTAAAGGACCATTGTCTCTCCAATGGATGAATAGAAGTTAAGATAGTTTTTTATGATCTCAATTTTTGGCATGATTTTTTACAAGACAGAGAAACACACTACTTTTTGGAGAATATAATTTATGTTTCAATCAATGAATGGGAGCAAAATTCATACCACCTTGAGCTCAAACTAGAGTTTATTGAGCAACCAATAAAACATAAAAATTCAAAATAAAAACTTAAATTTTTTTTCTCTTAGATTAATTCAAAATAAAATTGTCATCTCTATTGCAAAGAGTAATAAATTTTGAAAATTATATTTTTTTGCATACATATTTGTAAGATTTTGCCTTAGACTAGTATAAAAATGTGTGGAAGAAATATTAAAAATTTTGACAATGCAAATTGCAAGATATTTGCGTTTAAAGTGAATAAAACAAAGATTTCTTGTACCTTATCTGGTCAATTAGATTTTAAGACTTTGAATCTTCTTAACTTAAATTTTTTGCATTGTGTGTGTTGACTTTTTAAATTATTATGTTGAAAACTAGAGCTGAAAGTCTAGGAAAAAAATTCAAAACACAACACTTGTTTTTCATTCTTTAAGAAGTTGTTAAATAGAAGTACGTACGAGATAGAAGGAAAGCCTATATTATTAATAGCTTTAAGATGTAATTCAATGGTGCTCAAATTTTTCTTTTAACCAAAATAAATGTTTGTGGACTTTTTAAAAATAAATTGTGAAAATTGAGTTAAAAAATAAATCTTATATATTATTTTCAGTATGATTGCTCAAAAAATAAGTTGCATTATAGCTTTCTCATCACTAATCCAAATAGAATGAATCAAAGCTATACATATAGATAGTCTTTGATGAAACAAAGGCCTTGGTCCTTTATAGGTTTAAGTGTTTTTTGAAGTTTAAATTTTTAATGATGTGAAATTAGCAAATACCATGATGTTTTGAAATTTTAACCTTTTTGAAGACCAATAACTTTTTGGACATTGTCATTTCTAAAACCCTAGGGGTGCACTTAGTTCTACTACAACAAACTACATGCGAACAAATGGTTTCTAATAAAATATAATTTTAACTTCAAATTTTGAACATTGTTTACTAATAACTATACGATTCTACTCCTAAAATTTCAATTTCAAATAAAATATGGAATGATTTCTAGAAGAGCTTAAAAATGCACTAAAATGGCATGTTTTTTTAACTCAAATATTTTTAGAGAACACATTTAGATGACCATTGCATCAATATTCAACTCAAAATGAGCTTTCAATAGAGAGTTATTTTTAGGAATTTTTTGTTCATTTTTTAAACAATTTTTTCTTTTATAATATATGGATTTGAAAGTTATTTTTTAGTTTTGCAATGTATCTTTTTACTTCAAAAATTTGTAACAATTTATTTTTAACGAATAAAAATATCAATAATTCAAAACATAAGCTTCCAAAGTAGAAAAATCTATTCATATTTTTTCATTTTATTTTATTTAAAATTCAAAAAGTATATAGGAGTCCAAAGTTTTGTTCACATGCTAACATCAAATAAAGGGAGAGTGCACTCCCGAGTTCCAAAGCAAAGATCAATGTAAATTAGTATTTTTGAACAAGTACATGAATAGACAAGAATACTACAACACCTAGTTATTAAGGTTGGCAAAGATTAATTCTAAGAAACAATCACCAAATTGTAGGGAAATTAATTTTTCAAAGAATAATGTTTTAGATGGTGAATATGTGAATTTTGAAGAAGTGTTTCTATATTTAGCATCTATCAAATTTGATTTTCCAACTTCATTTAAATATTTGGCATAAAATGACAATTCTAATAGTCAGATTTAGTACATTGAAATGGAAAAGTCATGTCAAAAAGTTTTGATAACCCTTAAACTTCCTTTACTATGTTTTCACTGAAAACAATCCAAAACTGTTGTTTCTAAGACAAGTACCACATTTTTGAAAAAAAAAAATTTGACACATGTAACTTAACCGTAGGATCTTGTAGTATGCTGACTTGAGAACACATGGTAAAAATTTCAGAAATTTCCACCTTGTGGATTGCAAGATACAAGCATTCAAATTAGTCACTGAAATCATTTTCTTAGCCCTGCAAAAAATAGGGCAGCTACACTTCAGAAGCTCACTTTCCTATGAAAAATGTCCAAAATAGTGGTTACTCTTTGGATTCTTTTTCCTAGACAAGTTGGTCACATGCTTGAAAAATTTCAAATCATTTGGAATTTTACAACATACAAGAAAAATAGTAAGAAGAAAATGTAGAGAATGATTTAAAATATTAAATTGTTAAGGATTTAATTATAGAATTGAAAAATGCCAATTCCAATGGTTGAAATGTTGTTATAAACAATCTATATCCTATGATTTTTTTTAAATATTGAAAATTGAGTAAGATAAAAGGACTTCAAAGTTTGTTTTAGAGTAGAAAATCCATAACTGCTCGCAAACAAAAATTGCTTATAACTAGGAAGCTCATATTGGACTTTTTTATTTTTTAGGAAGAATATTGTTAAGTTGAAAAATCTTTTTTTTAAAAATTATTTTTAGGAAAACATGTGTCATGATATTTACTTTCTAACACATTAAGTTGAGAGCCTATTTTGACTAAGCAATGTAAAATTATGAGGTAAAATTTGTTTTGGTCTCAATGCATAATTTTTAATATAATCCAACCATAAAATCATGTAGCTAATTAATTGCTAAGTATATGGTGTCAAAATTACAAAATGAAGAACATCACTAATTGTAAGATATTTACTTTGAAAATTTGGGAATTTTTTTTTTCATCAATTTGCAATTGCATAGTTTACCTTTCTAATTCTATGAAATTCTAGGGAAATGTATATCTCACAAAATTTACAAGCTTATAACTTCCTTTGCAATTTAATTGAAGATCCATAAAAAAATTCAAGAAGAAATCTGCAAATGCAATTTAAAGATTTTCTTGTTGTTTGACTTGCTTGTGTTGAGAACAAAAAAGACTAAATTGAACATAAGTATATAACCATTAATCCAAATTCATTTTTTTAGATCTTCCACCTTTGTCTAATAATATTTTCAATGATAAAAACAAATTTCAATACAATTCTTCAATCTTCAAATGAAATACTTCATAACTTATTTGTTTTTAACAATTATGACATCAGATGTAAGCCTTGATATATTTATAGGTCTATAATATTATAGTATATTTTTAAAATCACTTTGAAAGGATCAAATAGCATTTGTGGATAGATATTGTTCTTATTCTTTTAATTATGAGTGCAATTTTCATTTCTATTTTTTGATATTATCAAACAATATGTGATTTTTGTGATTCTCATATGGAATGTAGGTAATGGTAACGGTGGAATTCTTAAAAAACAAATTTGGAAATCATTTGGACTCAATTTACAACAAGAAAAAATAAAATATACTTTTAAAATTGCTTATTACAAAATTATTCAACTTAGATTTACAATTTTTAATTCTATGTATATATCCTAAAGGACCAAGTGGTCATTGAACAACCAATTTAGAATTTGGACAAGTTTGTATAAAGTCAATTTTGAAATTTTGGACAAGGTGTAGATGTATACCTTCTACATGGGAATTTTTTTTCAATTGGATTCTCAAATAAAAAATTTATGCTCCTCACAATTTTCTAGGCAAGATAGGCAACAATGGACAGCATGTGTAAAATTCCTCTCCTACCTCTAAAATTTGGTGGGTATATAACTCATATAATGTTGGATGTAATTATCAAAAACAACAACTATGTGTGGTACAACAATTTTGCAATTGGAGAGGTCCAACCATCTGTAGTGTAATTGTGAAAAAAAATTCTAATTTCAAACACTATAATTTTAAAATTTGTGTGGTCAAAATTTTTGAATTTTTTTTCACTCTAATCTAGTACAAATTTATATTATTGAAATTTAAAAAATTCATTCCTTTTTCATTGACCTAAAAAATATCAATTTTAGACAATATATGTCAAAAATGTACTTTGGTCCTTTAGGGACTAAAAGAATAGCAATTTAGTGTATTCTAACATCTTATATCTCTTCCTTCTAGATATTTTTTATAAATAAATTTGAATATTTTGTTTTTAAAATATTTTTAATGTATTTTCAATTTCATATATAATATGGTTTTGAAGAATTTATGAAACATACATGTTTGTTTAAAAAAAAATTGAAAAGTGACAGCAAGTATTTGGAAAGAGTTGAAAAAAGTTGATTTTGAATTTCAACATCATGTTCTCACAATTCAGGAGTGTTTTTTTTTTCCAAATTCAAAATGAAATAACAAGTAAACTTAGAGATCTTATGTGTAGATTTATTGATGATAAAAAAAATAGCAAAAGTTTGAGCATTGTTTTAGAAAGTGTAAAATAACTGTAAAAAAATAGCTGTATAAAAGTTGCAATAGTGCAATGACACATATTGTAATACAAACCTACAGTACTCATGTTCAAAATCAATACTCACTAGTCTACAATATCAATAAATAAATATCTATCTATTCCATTATCTTAGAAGGATTGTATGAATATTAATTGTAATAAAAACGTGAACAATTTCTTAAATGAAAACATGACATAAATTGTAGCACAATCTTGTATCACTTTATAATTAATAATATATATTAATAATTTCATTCAAAGTTCATTTAATCCCAAAAGGACCAAATAATGTAATTTTTTACAACATAATGTTCAGGGAGAAGTTGGTGTGAATAGAAAAGTCCTTCAATTTCTCTCATTAGATGTTTTTTGGATGCCTGTTCTCCATATTGTGAACCAACCATTGCTAACCATAAAAAGAATAATAAAAGATTAGTATAAGATTTAGAATTTTTAAATTTTTAAATTTATGATTTAAAAATAACATTTAAAATTTAAAAATAACAACTTATTATTATTATTTGACAAGGTAGATGCTCTACCACGTTAGACTATTGTTGTGGGAACTAAAGGGAACTCACGGCCTTATTGAGTAGGTGAATTTCATCCAATGGAAGTTTTTTTGATAACATGTGAATAATAGTATTTCCTCCATCCCAAAATAATTTTTCTCCTATAATGTGGAAATGAAGCCCACAAAATGAATAACAGTGTCTAAGAGCATCCACATTGTGTCATTTAAAATGAAGAGGATGGAATAGACTTGGTAGGCCAAGAACTTGATCATTTGCCACACAAACCTAATTGACCCCTACTATGACCCATAATGACATAAAAAACCCTTTGTTTATCATTATGGGTCATTGTTGTTGTTTTTTGTCAATTAATGCACTTCCTACCAAGAATCACTCCAATGTGTGTGTTGAAATTTTGAATGGCCACTGAGGGATACCATCCAAAGGTTGAAATTTGGTGAGTCCGGACCCCCCTATTGTGTTGGTGAGCTCATGGTGTGGTGAAAAAATAACCTAACCCTAGCCAAATGCATTCCGGCCAATTGTTGTGTGTCTCAGCGCAGATGCTCTAATGATGAATCACAAATGTTTAAAAAAAATAGTCCATCATAGGACCAGTCAATGTAGACTTTCCATGTAGCCATTATAGATTAGCAGGGTAGCTAAGCATGCAAGTTAGATGTCATGTCCCAGTCATAAAATGTACGCAAGCTTATCTTATTGTAAAGTAAATCTACCTATGATAGGCAAACCACCCATGATAGGCACCTAGGGAACTATCTATTAAAGTCTCACATCAACTCGTGGCTATCTTTTTCTAATAAATGGAGTTAGGACTACATTAAGTTAATTTGTGGCCATAATTTGTGCCTTGGAAGTTAGTCATGAAGTTATTAGTGATTGTCATAGAATACTTATACCTTTCTAGTATAAACTCATTATAAAAAGTTTTTTTTTATTCGTTAATGTTGTGGTTATGTTAGGAAATCTTGTAGCCATGTTAGAAAATATTGTGACTGCTTTTGGTGGTAAGATGACCATGGAAACATTTTTTGCTGATTTGGGGTAGTTTAAAGACTCTTTTGGACCAAATGGACAGCACACTTCAGAAATTCATAACAAATTCATACTTTGTCCAAAATATAAAATTTCAATTGCTTCCTTCATTTCTCACATTTGTCTTTTTATGGAAAAAAATTGAATCTTTTTTGCTAATGGCAATAAAACAAACCACTCAATCTATCTATCATAAATAGGTTTACCTTACATAGGTTCTCAAAGCCATCTACTTATTATGTCATTTAGTTTAAAACAAATGAAAAAAAATTCATGGCCAAGAAATTAACCCCTAAATGCCCAAAGCACCAATACTTTGAAGTTATATAAAACCTAACCAAATTGTTATTTTTAGTAGTTTGTATCTTTGAAAAATTGCTTTTGAAGTCTAGTTTTAGCATAAAATCTAATTTTGAAAATGATTGATTATGATTTTTCTATTCAAGATTTTGTGCAATGGTGTCTATTGCAATATTGACTTTCCGTAGCATTGAGGGCTCTTAGAAATGAGTCTCAAATACACTAGATCTTGGAGAAAAAATCACATTTGAAATTTATTTAAAAAAAATTGTAGAGTAGATTTTGAAAAGTCATAAATTGATTGGGGTTATGATATTAAACCCTTTATCCTCATTTTTTTTGGTGACCATCATTTCATATTTGACATGTGAAAAGAGGATTGAAAGACTTCAAATCACTTTCTTAGTTTTAACACCTTCATGCTCAAACATTATAATCTTTCAATCCATAAGTGATATTTTTGTGTTCAATTTAGAGCAAATTCCTAAAATTTCAATTTGGGCATTTAGGGGTTAAGAGAGCATACAAACCAAAGTACCAAATACAAGTGGCCTAGTTGATTTGCCTATTTTTTGGAATTTTTTCATGTGCCACATTCAAATAGAGCCGCATACAATGGGAGGAGGAAAGCCTTTCTCTAATGTGATGACCCAAGATGTAAAGCCAAAAGAATGTTGCATGAAAATTTAGGGTTCCATTAGCTACAAAAAAACTTCCAAGTCACCAATTGGATGCATTGAATCTACATTGTTATTTGTCAATTAACCCACAAAGGACACAATCCCAAGGTAATCAACAAAATACTCTAATTAATGCACTAGGTGCATACCTTAAAGCAACCACATTAACATTTGAGCACAATTTCTATTATTCCATACTCTGTGAAAGATTGTCTTAGTTTCAATTAGGTCTTATTGGTAGGGATTTTAGACTCTTTTATTACAGTTATATATTTTGTGGACAATGTATGAATAAATTAAAAATTTCTAAGGTACACCATACAATTTTTAGGTCTTCTTAATATCGACCCTACACTTTGATGTTCAAGAACTACATATTTTGGGCATGAATCTCTAGGGGTTTGTTTTGCACCATATTCCATTATAATTAATTCCTAAAGGATCGAGGTCTTTTCCCATCAAAAATTACTCAAAACTACCATTTCTATTACAAAGAGTGAAAAACTTTTAAAATTGTTTTTTCTTCATATCTAACCACATGATCTTATACTAAATTAGTGTAAAAATGTATGGAAGAAATTTCAGAAACTTTGACTACATAATTTGCAAGATATTTGCATCCAAAGTGAAGAAAACAAGGTTTTTGGTAACTTGCTTGACTAGATTTTTGGCTTCAAATCTCCTTCTTTGAAATTTTATCTACTACAAATTTTATTTTTTTAAGATTTTATGTTGAATAGTTGAGATGAGGATAAAAAAAATTTTTAAAACTGAACACTTAGTTTTTACTCATTAAAAAACTAGTAAGTGGAAGTAGGTTCAAGATTGAAGAAAAAACTAAATCATTAATAACTCTAAGATAGAATTGAAATAGAGTAATCCCAATAGAGTAAGATGTTCTAGTAAGCAAACCTAACCTTGTCTAACAATTGTTTTTGGAAAATTGTAAAAAATTGCATTAAAAAATGAATCCTATATTCTATTTTTTCAAGAAGATGCTTAGATTGCCCAAAAAACAAAGATTGTCCATAACTTTCTCATTAGTAGTCCAAATAGAACGAATCAAAGCTTCAAATGTAGGCAAAAATATAAAATTGTCCCTCGAGGGGACAAACGGTCCTTTAGTGGTTAATGTATAGTCACATAGGAGATTGTGAGTTGGCTCATAGTATGATCTTTTACAAAGTCGTTGCTAAGTCCCTTTGTATTATTTTTGAAAAACTTTCAGTTTGAAATTGAAGTGCTTTCTAATTTACTTTGAAAATTTTATTATTTTAATCAATTTTAGATCTATATTAGAAAAAATTATAGTTATTTTACTATTATATTCCAAAAAATCATTCAATTGCACTTCTATCCTAGAACTGTTGGTTTGTCTTAAACATTAAGAAGAACCCTCTCTCATGCTAAAACCAAGATACAAAGATGCCAAGATAATTCCTAATTTTTTTTAACCTCTTTTGCTTTGAAACATCTACTTATTATACAATTTATCTTCCAATTGCCTTTCAAGATATTGGACTTCTTGTCATTTCTATTGCAAAGAGTAAAAAAGTTATAAATTGTCATTTCTATTGTAAAGAGTACCAAAGTTTAATTTTTAACATTTAATTATGGGATCTTACAATAGATTATTATGAAAAGGTACCAAAGAGATTTAAAAAACTTTGATTGTGTAGATTACAAAATATTTGCATTTAAAGTGATGAAATAGGTTTTATAGGACTTTGCTTGACTACATTTTGTTCCTTCGAATCTTCTTAACTTAGAATTTTTACATTATTGATTTTGATTTTCTACTTTTTAATGTTGGAGCATTGAGTTCAAAGTTGGAGGAAAAAATCCAAAAAATTAAATGTGATTTTCATTCTTTAAAAATTGATTAAGTAGAAGTAAGTACAAGAATGAATAGAATGAAAAACTTTAATCTTTAGTAGCTCTAGATAGAATTGAAACCCAACAATCCTAGTAGTGAGATTGTTCTACCAAACAAATGCAACTATGTCTAACATTTATTTATGAGAAATTGTAAAAATTGCATTTCAAAATGAACTTTTAAAGGTCTTTTTCCAAAAAGATGCTCAAATCGCCCAACTATTAATATTGTTCATAACTTTCTCATCACTAGTCTATTAAATAGAATGAATCAAAGCTTCACATATAAAGAAAAATTTGATTTTTGAGAAAAAAATTTAAAATTTAAAATATTCAACTTTTTGTGATATTAATGGTGTAACCCCTTGAATTGATTTTTGGACTGAGCATATATAATCTTTGGTTCTAGATATCAATTGAAATAAAAATTCCTTTATACATAATCAAAAAGATAATATGATTTCTAATCTTAGAAAAGGCTAAGAAGATCTTGTGAGAAATTACGGTCATACAAACATACTTGAAATCTTTAGAATCCTCTGCATGGCCTTTGTCCCATTAAAACCCACTAAAAATGCCATATCTATTGCAAAGAGAAAAAAAGAGCAAAAAAAAATTTATATGATCTTTTTTGCATATTTGAATATAGAATTTGAAATGTAAAAATTAGTG
Organism: Climacium dendroides; assembly: GCA_950106755.1. Classification (NCBI taxonomy): domain Eukaryota; kingdom Viridiplantae; phylum Streptophyta; class Bryopsida; order Hypnales; family Climaciaceae; genus Climacium; species Climacium dendroides. The sequence goes on along the minus strand of OX467087.1, from coordinate 25,034,847 downwards.
GAAGAAATTTAGAAAAAAATTCTTCCTTTAATTGATAATAACTTGCATTTAATTTTTTTTAAATATTTTTTTGGAACCTTGCTTGACTAGATTTTTGGACTTTCAATTTTTCTACTATTGATTTTGAATTTCTATTTTTTTATGTTGAATAATTGAATTCAAAATCTAGAAAAAAATAATAATAAATTCACATTTAATTCTCACTCATTAAAAATTTATTAAATAGAAATAGGTTCAAGATAGAAGAGAAAACTACACTGTTAATAGCTTTTACATAGAATTGAAATAGCCTAATCCCACTAGTGAGATTATTCTTGCAACCGAGTTTAACCTTGAGAATTTTTACAATTTCTTTTTGCAAGAAGGTGCTTTGGTTTCGTTAAAAGCAAGGTTGTCCACAATCTTAGTTTTTCCTTGCACATCACTAATTCAAATTAATGAACCAAAGTCTTCCATACAAATAAAATTACAATCTATAAGACACAAGTTTTACAAAAAAATTAATTTCAAAGTCATTGTGGGATTTTTTCTGTCCACCAAACAAAAATGATGGCTTATTAAACCATAGCTTTTTTTTCCTAATGATCTACATATAATTGAATAGCATCCTAGACACCTAATCTTGACATTGTAGATTTACAAGAGGACAACCTAGTCTTGCTAATGTTACTTTGCCCATGTGAGGGAGCTTATAGTTGTTGCCCCCATTAACTTTGATGATATTGATTAGATAGTTTTGAAGAGAAAGGAAGACATCATTCAATTTCTCCTTCCCCATCTGATTGAACGAGACAATTATTGTAGTGACCAACTTGTCAATCATACTAGGGACTTTTTGATTTTGTAGTGATTGAATGGCCCTCCAAAAGCCAAGGTTGGTACATTAGTATTTGAACTATTTGGTGGTTGGCACACCAAACAAATCTTAAGTCCATCCTTATCAACTTTTTCAATTAGAATTAGATCATCTTGACTTGGATGTGATTTCACATCATCTTGTTGAATGAAGATTTTAATTGGTCTCAGTTGTAAGCTTTTTGACCAAATTGACTTGACGTCTGGAAACATCTTCTCTATCAAAATCTGTTTTGTGACCTCTTTTGTGATTATTGCAATTGGATTTGTCTTCATTGTACCAATTGGAAGGATTTTAGTAGATTTTTTGGTAGTTTTTTTAAATAGAAGAGGATATTTTCTAATCTTGCCATTGACATATGAATTCCTTATTTAAATCAAAGTAGAGGAGTGCAACGATAGCAAGAAACATCACCATGAGAACGAAGCGTTTACTTTTAATTGTATGTTGTTGTGTAGAGAGCGATTTGCCTCGAAAAATCATGGGGATGCTAATTACAACTAGAAATGGTTTAGGAATGAAGGAAGTCACAGGACAATGAAACTTAGGGGGTGCACTTAGTTCTACTAAAACAAACCACGTGTGAACAAGTGGTTTCTAATAAACTATAATTTTAACTTCAAATTTTGAGCATTGTTTACTAATGACTATAAGATTCTACTCCTAAAATTTCAAACTCAACTAAAATATAGAATGATTTTTAGAAGAGGTTAAAAATGCACTAAAATGGCATGTTTTTTTAACTCAAATATTTTTAGAGAACACATTTAGATGACCATTGCATCAATATTTAACTCAAAATGAGCTTTAGATAGAGAGTTATTTTTAGGATTTTTTTGTTCATTTTTTAGACAATTTTTTCTTATATAATATAGGGATGTAAAAGTTATTTTTTAGTTCTATAACGAATCTTTTTTTACTTCAAAAATTTGTAACTAATTATTATTAACAAATAAAAATATCAATAATTCAAAACATAAACTTTCAAAGTAGAAAAATTTATTCATATTTTTTTCATTTGATTTTATTTAAAATTCAAAAAGTATATAGGGGGGCCAAAGTTTTGTTCACACATGGTTTTTAATAGACATTCTGAATGCCCCCCCAAGTGATGAAAGCAAATGAGTTTGTAGAAGACAAGTGAGCTTGTCACCTTCAAATCCACCAACTAAATAAAAATGGCTTGAGAGCTAAAGAAGTCATAGTTGTGTACAATCTTTAAACTCAATTCTTGAGTTTTCTACACTGCCGTGGAACTGCTCCCTATTGACCTATCATGTATAACTTTAGATGGATTTATAGGCACAAATAGGGAAAAAAAAACAAGCTTTGAATAGATAAAATGGAATGGCTAGACTACAAGTTGAACCGTCTAAGGATTGGCTCCAAAACTTCAAACCCACAATGAACAAAAATCAAAAATCGTGCCTCATCAATGGGAACGACAAAAAAGCACAACAATATGGGCGAAAGACCCCACTTCGTTGTCTTCACGACACAAGAAAAGGCTAAGCAATGGTTTTATTTATGCCGCCCGCAACAAGGAAAGACAAGTTACAAGCTACAACACACAAGTCTTCAAAGCCTCCTCCAACTTTCAAATCTCCAAAATTCAACTCCTATTCCTATGTTGGACTTTGATTTAGTATTATTGTTTCATCTAGAATTCAAATGAATTAAATGATAGCTATTTGGAAAGCTAGTACAATTTTCTAATTTTTCTTTATATTTCAAATCATTCTAATACTATGTCCAATTTCCATGGTCATCCAAAGTTTCGGCCTTGAGAAAAGAAGATAGCGGACTTTTCTTCACTTTGTCACTTACAACAGACTTATTCATACAAACTTCAAATAGAATGAGTGATATCTTCATGAAAATTCAACAGAATTTCCCATAGTCTCACCAAATTTCATTGCAATCAAAAGACTTGTCCATCTTTTATGGCTGATCAAAATCTTTGCTCTTTTACATAAAAGGCAACAGACCTCCCTTCATTCAAACTAGCATTACTTTTGATTGACAACTTCAAATTAAGAACGTGAGATCAATGTAGAAAGACCACACCATAATATACAACTTCTCTAATTTTCATTCCAAAATTCTTTAAATACAATACACTATGACCTCTCAAACATTTGGACCTTACAAGCAAGAATGAGAGAGATGATGAATAGTGTCATTTTTTTCTTCCACCTTATCTTCCACTTAAACCACACAAGTCAAGTGGACTTCAACCTAAATCTTAACTATGTGGCTCCCCTAACACCCTTTGATCATGAATTTTGATCATAAGATTAATTTCATATCCTTAGCTAAAAGATAAATCATTCCAAAGTTAATAGAAGGCAAACTATTTGAATATTTCTTTTGTATAACTTTATACACACAAAATTAATTTAGAAAAATACTTTAGATATGGAATAAAGAACTAGGGAATTAACATATGTCTAATAGAAGTAAAGAATAGAATTCCAATCGGAATATCATTTCATTTGCAAGAACTTGAGAATGTGTTTGATAATAGCAGCGACATAATCATCACAATGTGGCTATGTTAAAGGATTGACTAGCCCTTCTAACCATTGTTGGTGATTGCGACTTCTTTTTATAGGCTTAATCATGCAATAATATTAATTGTCATTTAATTCCTAAAGGACCATTGTTCTTTTGGGGGATAAATTGGATTTCGGGTAGGTACCTACGGGCTGAAATTTTGTCATGATTTTTTTAAACTAATATTCAAAATAGAAAAACTGATGAACTTCATGCGAATATAATTTTTTTTCAATTGATGCCCAGAAACAAAAGTTATGCCCAAATAAGTTCAAAATAGAGGAGAAGGGGCAACAAATTTTTTTTTTCAAAATATGATTTTTTTTTCTAATTTTTTTTTCTCATAGATTATATTTTTGTCTATATGGAAAGCTTTGATTCATTCCATTTGGACTTATTATGAAAAAGTAATGGACAATCTTGTTTTTTTGGCAGTTAGAGCATCTTTTTGAAAAAATAACTTATAGAATTCATTTTTGAATGCAATTTTTATAATTTTTCTGAAAATAAAATTTTACATGATTTTGTTTGCTTGCTAGAACAATCTTACTATTGGAAGTAGTGCATTTTAATTCCATCTTAAAGATATTAATAATTTAGATTTTCCTTCTTTTTCATACCTACTTCTACTTAATAGTTTTTTTAAGCATGAAAATCAAGTTTTCTTTTGAATTTTTTTTCTCCTAGACTCTCAACTCAATTTCACACAATAATTATTTAAAGCTCAAAATCTGTAGTGCAAAAAATTTAAGTTAAAAAGTTCAAAGTCAAATAATCGAATCCCACAAGGTGTTGAAAAAATTGTTTTTTTCACTTTAAACGCAAATATCTTTTAATCTATGCGGTCAAAATTTCTGAATTTTTTTTCACACATTTTCATACTAGTAAGGTATAAAATCCTATAGTTGGATGTGCAAGAAAAAAAAAGTTCAATTTTTTTTTAAAAATTTTGCTACAAAAATGGCAGTTTTGAGGGATTTTTTTTGACAAAAATAAGGCCTTGGTGCTCTAGGGGTTATTCCTCTAAAAGATCTTTTAAATGTCATTTCACAGCTATCGGGCTTAATGCATCCAATCTACAATAAGATCACTAATGTCCGAGCATTATGCTAAAGATTTTTGTGCTATCGTTGTTCCATGTGAGGTTGTTTTGGTAGCCGAGATGACTCAACTTTATTTTGTAATTGCCTATGTAGCAACAAAAGACTTATGGCAATTGAGGTTGATCCGGTAGTTGTGATAAAAAAAATTCAAACTTACGTTCTAGTTGAGATTATTCATCTGGAGACTTAGACATCAATACACGATAAAGTTTTCAAGTGAACTCTTCTCTTTATAGTTGCTTGTCATGGTAGTGAAAAGGTGTCACCTTGAAGCCATTGTAAATGATATCATCTCCTTTATTATTTTATAAATATCAAAATCCATCTAAATAATATAAATATATATATTTTTACATAATGCATGCGTTTGCAACACGACATTCATCCCCTCTAAACTTGCACATCCTCCGGTATGTGCGAAGTTGACTCTTCTTAATCATTTGTTTCAATTTCGACCTCTTCTTATTCCATCTATTGTATTTGTATTGAAGGTAAAAAAAACATCAAGATCGTCATTGTAGATGTTTCCATCTTTTTGTCGAAATACTTTGATTTTCTTGTTAGCAATTAGAATTCTTAGAAGAGTTCTATCTAGTTCTCACAGTGAATATGTGGCATTATTGTGTATTATAACTACCATGTATGGTCCAAACCAATATCGGGCAAATTTTCTCACCGTACTATGTTGATGTTCTAATATACTATCAAGTACCAACACTCAATCTCCTTTAATTTTTTTGGTCCTTAATCGATAAGTTTTGTCAAATCTCTCTTTGTTATTTAATTTAGCAGCTTTGAACTTCTCCAATGCCATTTGATGGTCTTTTAGCAACCTCTCAAGTTGTTAAATATGAAGTTCAAGCAATCTCTTTGTGCTAATACCATCTTCCTATGATAGAAATATCCATGATGGAATAGACTCTTCTCTCAGCAATATAGGTTTATATCTACTCATAAATTTTACAAGCATACAACCAGTGATAGTACTATGTATGGTTTTGTCAACTCATAAAATAAATGTTAGCGATTTAAGCCAAATATTAGGCCTAATATTAGGCCTTCTTCTACAAGCTTTAATCAATGTACAAATAATAGGAGGATGTTTTCTTTCAATTTTACCATTGGCCTTAGAATTGTAAGTTATTGTCAATTTTAACTTCACACTATTTACATTGAAGAACTCTCTTATTTTAATTGCATCTAATTCATCTCTTTCTGCTTTTATTTCACCAATATTTCTTTATTAGCTAAAAATATCTTCAAGTATAAAACGGCAAACATTCTCTATTGTTTTGGTTCAAAGAATTCTTTCTTTTATAAAGTTTGAAAGTTCTTTTCTTGCCAAAATAAAATATTTCATGCCCAAAATTCCAAATGGCATGGCAACTGAATCAATCATCTATAAAAAAATGAATAGAAGGAGGGTATGTAAGATGTAGTTCATTTCTATGCCAAATTTTAGATTGTGATTGGCATACAACTCATGAAGCTATAAATTCTTCAACATTTTTATATAATCCTTTTTACCAATAAGTTCTTTGATCTTTGTATATGTAGCCCAAACTCCTCTGTAACCAATCCAAAATATATTATGAAATTCTTCACAAACCTTAGATTTGGGCTTAGAATCTCCAACTATTCTCAAAGACATTTCATCTCCCTTTTTGCCCTCTTCAATAGAAATCCATCTCTCAAAAATTATCTATAAGACTGATGCCTGATGTTCTTAAATGTCTTATCCAACCAACCTTCTTGCCTTTTTAGAGTGCTTAAATAGAGTTCTATCTCTTTCAATCTTTCCTCATATAATTCTTTTTTGAATGGTAAGACTTCATTAATAGAACTTTTTCCGTATGTAGCTAAGACATAGCCACCATCTGAAAGGCTTTTCACAATCTTCATAAGCCATCATTTCTTCTTCATTAAAATATCTGACTTTCAATAACGTGTCTGCTAGTACATTCCGTTTCTTAGCAATGTACATCAAAAGTGCATTTAGAGATTTGATGTATTCTGTCCATCGAAGCATAGCAATATCTAATAAAGAACAATTGTCTATTATACCAAGTAAGGTAAACAATCAGTTTTCAATACAACATTGGCTCCAAACAAGTAATTTCTATCTGCTTTTAATACTATAAGAGTGCCCCAAAGTTCTCTTTTCACTTGAGGATATGTTCTCTGCCATTCTGTAAGGATTTTTGCTCCAAATTGGATGACAAATCTTCTCCCCTTTGCATCATCTTGTCCAACTGCCATCCAATGGCTATCAGACTTGTATCAACGGTTACAATCATTGATCTACCACTTTTATAATCAATTTGTTTTAAAACCGGTGGTGACTTCAAAATCTTTAACTTTTCTATAACCGAATCTTGCTCACATTGCCACATAAATTTATTTTTCTACTTCAATTAACTTATAGAGAGTTTCTGATATGTGAGCAAAACAAATAATCCAATTATGATAGAAGATACATGCTCCAAGAAACCTCTTTACTTTAGTGACATTGCCACAGGCCTTCATTTTTCCAATAGCATTTACTTTCTCAGGGTTAGGTTTTCGTCCATATCATTTGCATAGATGTCCAACCACTAGAATCTCATCAACTTCAAATTTTGATTTCTCAATAGAAAAAGTCAAGTCCACTTCTTCAAGTCCCATAAAGATTTTGTCCATGTCATTGATATGATTTAATTTTCAAAATGTGAGAATGCATGATTGAAATTGAGATGCACTTAGTAGAGGAAATCAAAAACATTGAAATAGGTATAAAAAATAAACATTCACTTTGTGACAACAAAAATACCAAACATGATTATAGAAAAATAATCTCATTACAAAAACTATTGACAAGTTTATCTTTAGTACTTCACTACAACAACAAAAAACAAGGAATCATGAAGATGAGATTCTAAAGTATGGAGTACATTAAAACATTAAACCATTGAACAGAAGCCAAGAAGTCTTGATATTCACACTCTCAAATTTGTACAGTTGCTCATTTTTTGCTTACTTTTGAGATATTGGTTGGCTTAAATTATATTTGCTCACCGTGTCTACACTAATTCTAGGTAGTTATTCTTTTGTGTAACAACAATTATTGATTAGGTCAAGTTAATATGGCATCACCAAGACTTCATTCAGCACCGATTGGAGTAGACACAACAATCATTGCAAGTGATCGAGTTCACATAATCATTGACAAAAGAACTTGAAATTTCATAAAATCCCATGAAAGAGCATAGGATCAACACTGCATTTGTTAGATGCGAAGTCAAATTGTTGGCTTACTTCATTTTTTGGATACCGGGGGCATTTTTGGTTGGCCATTATTCAAGCACATTAGTAGTTGGTAAACAAAATGTGATTTCAACAGTAGAACCTTCAAATGAATGTGTCATACCTTTGGATGCCATTTTTAATAGTTGCAAACAGTGTAGGATTGCTTGACTAGAATTCATAACTTGGTGACACAGAGAAGAGAAAAAAAGCTAAGTAACAAAAAGAGAATCATTGTAATTTGGCAACTAATCAAATTGTACTATAATAAATGCTTTCAAATTCTCCTTTCTATTTTCAAGAGGTTGTAATGAGTTGAGCAAGAAGAGGGTGTCTAAGCAAGTTTTTCATCAATAGATTGTGTCTCGAGGTTGCAACACAGGAGATCTCTGAAATGCATTTTTGAGATTTTTTCCCTACGGTTGCTATTGCTTCAACAACTAAGCCTGCACTTCACTTTATCGTTATATTTTGCAATAATTCTCACTTTTTTCCTTCTATCTTGACTATCAAAATTATAGAGGAGGGTCCTAGGATTAATACAAGGGTATAAGTATATGAGAACTTAGAAAAAAATGCAATACAACTTAAACAACATGTATTGACAATTTGTCAATACTTCACCAAAACATGCAAGAAGTAACAAAACTTTAAAAGGACCCCAAATTCCCTTTAAATCTTGCTAAAAAACCAACAATGGAGTATAAAAAATCTCTAAGAAACACCCATTTTGGTGAATTGGCTCAAAAATGGCTAAAATCCAACTAAATGGACTCAACTTAGTTAATGTGCCAAAAATTACAAGAGGTTACAAAGGAGTGGTTTGAGAGGGGCATGGGTGCCCTTAATATACTTTCTCAACGGGCACCCCCACTCTCATTTTCCTACTAATAATCTTATCATTTAAAATTTTCACCCTAATCTTTGATTTTCAACTTTCTATGTTAGACCAAATTCTAAATTTTGGAGAAAGACTTAAAATTACAAACAACTTGCACCATTGGCTTCATAAGACCATTTATAATCATGAAGATCCCCTTTTCCTTTCTTTTTTTGGTAAAAAACTCAAAAAATCCTAGCACCAAGTTAAAATTGGAAAGGTGTTTTATTTTGTTTTTGAAAAAGTGCTAAAGTAGCAATATATAAAAAATGATGTAGCCAAATATTTTAGTACTCATCTACATTTTTTATAGAACTATCTTTTCATCTATATATTTGAATAATTTTCATTTAATTGGCACATTTCATCCAAATTATTTATGAAAATTAAAACATCTTAGAATCATTATCTAATTTTTTTCCACATTATCCTTAAGGCTTGATGCTACCAAATTATTTTTGATTCTTTTAGGCATTTAGTTGCGTAAAAAAACCAACTTGATGTATATAGATTAGAAACCTAGAAATAATTAAAGTTTAGAATCTTTGTGAATACCGCTAAAGTGCCTAAACCTACCCCATATGGAATAAAGGCATTCTAGTACTACTAGAAAATTTATTTTTTCTATTGTTTTGGTTGTGTTGATCCGGTCAAAATCTGACAGAAGAATTTTAACAGATTTCTGTCAGATTTTGATCAGATCAATGCAACCAAAACAACATAAAAACTAAATTTTCTAGTAGTGTACGTTTGAAATCACACCAAGGATCTAACGACAAAATTAGTTTGTCAAGATTTTTTTGGTATAAAAGATTCTTTGATCATCAAGAATTAAAAGAGGTAATAAGATTTTATATTCTTTCTTTGAATGAGCAGTGTAAAAATATGAGCATGTACATCTTTATGAGATTTTCTAAGAGATTCTATTAAAATTCTTAGAATCTTCTTTAAGAGAATCAACAAAGGATCCTCTTCCAAAAAATCAACCACTCAAACCAACAATGGAAAATTCTTGGAAATTCTTGAAGTTGTGGTAAAATCTCACTAAAAATTAGTATAGCTTCTTCTATGCTAATAACACACTCCGACAAGATTCTGACATCTAAAAATACCTAAACACCCTTACACCTTCAAAAAGATTTTTTGAATCTAGTAAAATTGAAGATGATTCTTGAATTTGACTAGCATTTTGTGAGTATACAAAATTGGAATAAGTTTAAAGCAAGTTCTTTTCATACTCCCTTACACCTTCCAAAGAACATAAGCTAGTTAATTTTTTAAATGTAAATATTTTTGGATTTTTATTTAGTTTTTATTTAAGTTGACATCAACTTTTCATGACTTTTTTGCAATAGAAAAGGGGGTAGAGGTTTTCTTAGACTTGTAATAATGACTTTTTAAAGTCAATGGCAAAATCCACTTGTAATTTGGAATCTTTCTCTAAGTGTTAAAAGTTTGGACTATTGTAGAAGTAGTAAATCATAAAAATTAAGTGAAAATCTTAAGTGATAAGATTATTAATAGATAGAAAAAGGGAGGGGTGACTGTGGAAAATGTTTACAAGGGAGTCTTATTCCCTCTCAAACCACCTCTTATTTGTACTACAATCTTGTTGGATCCATTTTAGTGGATTTTTGGCTATTAAGCCAAAATTTGCCAAAGGATTGTTTCAAGAACAATTTTGTTCTATAGTTCTTGTTTTTTAAAGCAAGTTTTGAAGGACATTGGAGGCTCTTTAAACCTTGCATTCTCTTTTACTTGTTGGTGTTGTTTTTATAGTAACCCTCCTATTTGAGTTCTTTGTACTAACCATGTATTAATCCTAGAGATAAGCTCCTTTCGTACCTTGGCGATGCTACTTGTGGGTTCCTTCTAGTTCTTGTTTATGTTGTTATTGCACACTTTTTTGGTAGAAAATCACTCGTGAGAATTCCCCTAGACTTTGTGTAATTGTATTGTACTAAAAAAGTTTATGTTTATATGAAGTTTAAGTAATTACATTAACACATGTTGTGGTTTAGGAGAGTTGGAAGGTTGTACTAACAATTTTCTAACTTCCTTTGTCAAAACTTGTGTATTATTTTCTTTGCTCCCCAAGTCACAACAAAGCTTTGACTATCCCATGTGTCAAATTCTTTAGTTTTGTGTGAAAATCCCAAAGTGTGGTGAAGCTTTGGCTCCCTTATATATTAAATTTGTCATTTTTAATGTCAAAAGTCCCAAAATAAGGGGGAGCTTGATTGAAAATTTCCATATAGGTAGAATTAGAGCATTGCCAAAACCATAGCCATTGTATTAAATGATAGCCTTGTAGTTGGTTATTACTTGTAAACCTCCAAAAATACCAAGCACCCTTGAGCTTATTAAAACCAAATTAGACCTAGTGTATGAGAAACAATACAATTTGTGCCAAAAACCAAGTCAATAGTTACCCCAAACCAAACCAATAACAACTAGAACTCAATTAGCAATGACTAGACCTAGCCAACAGTTACAAATTGAAGTTAGGAAGTCACAAATTAGGGCTAGGAAATATTTAAATTTTAGAGAAGAGAAGAGCAAAAATCACATAGCAACCACAAGGAGAGGGGAAGAGAGAGTAATCTAGTATCTTGGGAAACTAAATCAAAAATCAAAGAAGGAGACTCACAAAGGTAAGACAAGTATCACAAGAGAGAATGAAAGAAGGCCCTACCATGTCGAGATGATAGCAAGGATATAGATTAGGAAGAAATCTAAATAAAATTAAATGAGGGAAATTATTTATATTTGATTCAAAGTAGGAGGACAAGAACCTTGGACAACTTGGATAACTAACTTTGGGTAGGAATAGTGTCTTCATTTGTTTAACCTCTAAAGGACCAAAATGAGTTTTTTTGCAATACAACAATTTTGGATAGCTCACTACAAATGGGATTTCTATTTTTTTATTTTAAACTTTTACACAATATGGAGATAAGGTTTCTCTCTAAGGCCCAACAATTTTTGTAACTTTTGACAACATGGTTTAAAAATTATAGTATGATATGTATTTTCAAAGTTTCACAAGTAGCTCAAAGAGTTCCAAAAATTTTCTTAAAAAATTATTTTTTTATGAAGTGAAATTTTTTAATTTGATTTCCTAGATTTATAACATGTGGAAAGCTTTGAATCATTCCATTTTGATTAATGAAATGAAAGATATGAGGAGTTTTAATATGTACACACTTATGAAATTTCTACTCTAAAATATACTTTGAACTCCTTTTTTCTATATATTGTACTCCAAATGATCTAAATTTATTCTAGCATCTATCTAACTTGCTTTGAAATACGAATCCAAAGAAGCCCAACCATTTTAGACATTTTTCATACAAATGTGAGTTTTTGAAGTACAACTACCCATTTTTGCAGGGCCAAAGAGAGGATTTTTGTCACTTCAAATGCTAATATCTTGTAATTTACATGATGGAAATTTTTAAGGTTTTTCCACATCTTATCAAGCCAACTTACTATAAGATCCTATAATTACATGTGTCAAAAAATGATATTTTAAGAAAATTTGGTACTTATACTAGAATTGGCAATTTTGAAGCATTATTGGTGAAAACATAGTCGAAAACATTTAGGGGTTGATTCAATAATTTGACTTCAATAATTGAAAGTAAAAGAAATAGAAGATAGAAAATAAAGATGAAGGAGAAAGGAGAAAGGAGAAAGAAGGGAAAATAGATGGAAGATAGTAGAATAAACAATTACAAGAAGTAGAAATTAGATTGGGATTCTAATTCCACAATTTTTATTAGAAAACTTAAAATTAAGCAATGAGCAATCTACAAAGGAGGGACAAGATGGAGAACAATGTAGATGCCAAAGACATCTTTGAATACCTCTGAGGTAAGTGCCTAATTTGACCATTTTTCTCTAAGTTTTTGATTAAAAATCCAAAAACATAGTAGAAGTTACAATTTAGATTCAAACCTCTAGAAATAGTTTTATTCAAATTCAGTTTCATATACTTGTAGAGGATTTCTAGAGGTTTTCAAAAGCATATAGCATTAAAAAATAGATTAAAAGTGAATAAGATATCAATGGATAAAGTTTGAAAATCCAAATGGATGAAAAACAAAAAACTTCATTCAAAGGAAGTAGAATTGGAAATTTAGAATTTATTAGAAATCGAGATTCTAAAAGTTCAAGTAGAAGTTAATTTCAAGTTGTGATTTAGAAATGAATAGTAGATGAAGTTTTGAAATACGAAGTACTAGTTAGCGGTCAAATTGCATCTATTTACAGAAAAGTCCAAGCCTTAAGTGTCTTAATATTCTAGATAGGTGATTTAATTCCTAAAAAGAACAAACATTTGATGACAACCAAATAATAGTTAAAGTTTAAAATAACCTAAAAAAAGTTTATACAATTTCAAATCTAGTTTACACCTAGAATACCAAGTTAAATTCAAGAAGATAACAAAGGATGAAGTTTGGTGTGAATATTGGATGAAAGTAGGAATTTTCCATCCATCCATCCTAATTCCTAAGTCAAATTTCAAACTTAGATAGTAGATTTAACCTTAAACCTATAATTTAAATCAAAAATTGATTCAAGTTTAGGAGTCAAGGGAATTCCATGGATGAAATTTGAACTACCTCTTCCAAGGCCAAACTTCGTCTAGTCATAATTTCTTGAGGAAAACTCCGATTAGATGAATTTTGCCATTTCGGAAATGGAAGGCTTTGATTTATAAATTAGGATAGATAATCTTGTTTGTGAATTGTTTGTCTCAAAAACATAGAGACTCGGTTTAGTTCCACTGGAAGGCACAATGGACCACACTTAGACACCCACTACATGACATTTCCCAAATTAAAACCAAGAACCTTGTTGTGCTCATTTTATATCAAAGATGGGTATGAAAACACTCACAATCCCTATTTTAATTGTTACTATGCCTTCTTGTAGCACTTCATCTATTTTGTAGTCTCCCATCTCTGTATTCAATTGAAGCTTGATTTGTTAGAAGATTCTTTTGGTTTGTTAAATGTCAATTTATTGTTGAATTGCCAATGCCAAATGCATTAAATGAGATTTGAAGCCAAGGGAGGGTCATTTTAGGCCTGATTTCTACATTGTCAACCAGTAGGAATATTAATGATTTAAAAATAAATAAAATTAAAACTATTTTGAAATCATTAAAATGATTAATTAATTAATAATATATGACATGGCACAATCATGGCCATGTCAAATGGATAATTTGGCAAAATTTCCATTGTTTTTTTGTTGTTCAAGAACTCTCAAAATCTTGCAGTCTTGTTTTGGCCCCAAAAATCATTTAACAATTATTTTGCATATGTATTATTTGTTACTTTAATTTAAAACTATAAAACAAAGGATAGAGATTTAAATGAACTCCCCTAATTGTTTTTGACAATTCTTCCAAAGTCTTCATAATCATGAATTATTTTTCGATTTAGTTTAAAAGATAATAATGGATGGAGATTTAATCCCTAAACACCCTAGGGGACCAAAAGTATCCACACATAGTTTCAAGTTCAATTCAAAGTGTTGTAACTTTAGCATCCAACTAGTTACTAGCGTTTGGTGCTTACTATGCTACGCATTCACCATTAGAATTTCATAAGAATTTTTATATATTAGATAGAATACAGAGCAAGAATTTCAATAAATCTTCAGATAAAAATTACTAAAATCTTCATATAATTTTTTTAATAAATAAGCATATACTGAAATAAACAATAGAAATTTAATAAATGATAAATGAAATAAATGCAATGATGAATATGGTAAAAGATACACATACATTAGAATGCATTAGAAATTTGACTCAATTGTTACAAACAATGGCAACTCAAATAGAAGAATTTATAGGAAAAAGTTGTAAATCTCAAAAGCTTTGTAAACAATTAAATTGTTGTGAAATCCAAAATCAGTTCAATCTAATAAATTTCTCAAATCATTTGGTAGTAGCAATAGAAAATTGAAATCAGAAGCTCAAAGCTCACAAAAGAACAAAATCATAGAAATGTCAAAGAAATATAAAGCCAAGAAAAACAATACAATTGCTACCTTTATAATATCACCATATTGATCCTCTTTAATATCACCTCAATTGCAACGACTATATTATTTTTGTAATATCACCTCAATTGCAACGACTATATTATTTTTGTAATATCACCCTTTGTAAAAAGTGATATTATAGAGGTGATTGTGAACTGCTACTCTGTTTCAGTAATATCACATTGTGTGAAAATATGATTTCTATGTATACATGATTGAAAATATTTTTACAAAATAATTATTTTAAAGACTTATTGAAATCATTATCATGCATTCTATTCAAATATATCAAAATTTTATTAATATGTGATACAATGAATGCGTAGCATAGCAAGCACGAGCCCCTAGTATTAATGGTAGCATTTGTGATATTACATAGGGACTTATGATTTTAGTAGTATGATGCTCAAATTCGATAAAACTTGTTGGAAAATTTGTACTCTCTCTTCTAGTTTGTGTGGTAAAATTTCAAAATCATCTAAGATACTATGATCTTTATTAAGCCAATTTAAGTTCATAGGTTCAATTTGAATTCACCAAATTGCATTTGATGGCTACAACGTTGAGAGCTTGTATCTCCTTCATGTAATATTTGGTTTTGATCAAATCTATTGAATTACCCTTACAATCTAGTTATTGTGGTAAAATTTTCCTATCAATCCAAGTTGTTTTGAATGTTTGGGAGCAATAGAAAGTTCAAAATCCTGACATTTTTGGATGACAATGAACTTTGGCAACTTGTTTTTTCTTCATGCAATGTCTGTTTACAATAATTGTTTTTGAAAAAGTTGCGCATACTAATCTAGTTTGTGTGGCTATGATTTCATATGAATCCAAGAAATTGTAAGTGACTGTGAAGCATTTTAGTAGAAGGAGGTTTAACCTTAGGTGTATTTTTTGCAACTTCTCTTGCTATTTTTTGACATTTCAAAGCCATTTCACAAACACAATGAGTCAATTGAGTGATACTTTCTTTTACCAATGTGTTTGTATGTTGCTTTTGAATCATTTTATAGTTTAAAGTTTCTTCATTTCAATAGGTTTAGAAATCAAATTTCACCTCCAAATGTGTTGCTAGGAAATTTTCAATATCTTTTTTCAATACAAAAATTTTTAATCTTGCAATCTATAAGGTCAAATGACTCCAAATTTGATTCATGTCATCTTCAACATGTATACTACAAGATAGTATAGTTGAAATTTCTATACCTTAGTGACATTTTAGATATATAAAACTTCAAAAGCAATGATGTTTTTAAGCCAAAAAAGGCCTTGGATGGAGATTTAAGTAAGAACTTTGATCTCCATTTATTTTTGAGAATCTCAAAGACTCATCCCAATCATTTATTATAAATTTTTCTTGTTGATATTTAAAACAAAAATTAAATAATAGAGATTTACGTAAATATTTATTATTAATAATAATTTTCAATTTGAAAACATTCACCCTAATTACGTAGTATTTGTCATGTTGATTTAAGGATAAAACATATTTCATAGTTTTTTTCTTTTTTAAGGAGATTGGACTTTTTTCTTCCCACAATTGCCCTTTTGCATACGCCCCTACAAGCATGCTCTTTTGCCTATTTGTACTAATAGTGTAGGTAAGTTTTGCCAAAAAAAATCCGAAAAAGTAATAGCAAATTATTTTGGAAATTATACCCAACATTTGCTGGAATTTAAAAAAATAATAATGACAAAATATTTATAAATTATTGTGCATGAGAAAATAATCAAATAATTGAAGACTTCAAGGTGAGAAATAAAGTTTCAATCCATTCCAAAAATTTGAGCCCTTGAAAGGGTAATTTAAGGTAGTATTTCTAAAACCTCTCCTTTCCTTTAAATCGCCCCTATTATTAGCTAAAGAATGGAGATAAAGTGATTCTTAAATGAACCACTTTAGCTATTGAATGAATCAAGGAAAATTTATTTTTTTATTGCAAGAGACAATCATTGTTTTTGATTTCCTCACATCTCTTTATAAGTTGCAAGTGAATGGATTTTAGAAGACCTATGGTCACAAATAGGTGCATGTGCCCCAAATCTTTGGAAACTTATAAGTAATTCAAAAATGCTTGAAAAAATACAAAACCGCTTGTATTATCACATCTATTATCTTTTTTCTAAAAAATTATCCAAAAATATTTATTTCCATGGAAACCTATAGAAAAGGCAGACCATCCTTTAAAGGTTGCTTTTAGAGTATACTTCCTTAATTTCTAAGGTCCCATTGTCCCTATTGGGGACAAAAATCACAAAATGGATTTCGGGCAGGTTCCAATGATGCCAATTTTTATTGAAACCTTTTGAAACTTACTCATAATATAGAATAACTTATTAGCTTTGGAGGAATATAATTTTTTACTTCAATCAATGCTTAGAAGCAAAAGTGATGCCACGATAACTTTAAAATGGAGGAGATTGGATAGCAAAAAAAATCCACAAAAATTTGAAATAAAAGTTCTAATATTTTTTCCTTGTAGATTATATTTTTTCTAAATGGAGGGCTTTCATTCATTCCATTTGGATTAGTAATGTGAAAGTTATGGAGCTTCTTGTTTTACATGCAATCATAGCAACTTTTGAAAAGAATTTTTTTCTTTCACTTTGAATTCTAATATCTTTCAATATACATGGGCAAAAATCACAAAAAGAACTTATTACGAGATCTAAAATAACTGTAGAACAAGATCCTATAGTAAGATTCTAAATTTTTTAATTTTATTTTGTAGGTGAATGTAGAAAAAGTGGTAGTTTTGACCCCCCAAAAGGAGACTTACATTTATTTTGTAGGTGAATGTAGGTGAATTTTAGAAGACTTATGGTCACAAAAGTGGTTTTTGACCCCCCAAAAGGACTTGAGACTTTAGGGGGTAACTAGCGATTGGTGCTTGCTTTGCTACGCATTAACTATATTACTTTCATCAATTTTTCATGTAATAGAATGTAGATTAATAAAGTATATATAATCTTTAAATGAAAATATTGACATCTTTATACAATATTCTTTAAAACTACACATATTGTGCAATAGAAAGTAATTAAAGAAAATCTTTATATCATAATTTTCACAAAAAAATCTTTGCAAACATAAAAACATTACAAGGACACTACCACTTGATAAATTTCTTCACTCGCAAACAATGGTGACCCAAATTGAAGAATTGAAATGCAAATTTGTCAAATTGCAAAATCTTTGTAAATAATTTATTGTAGAATCCAAAATTGCTTCAATTTAACAAAGCTTTAAATCATTTGGTAGTAAGAAAATAACATTAGAATTAAGAACATTTAAAGCTTAGATAATCATAGAATTGTGAAAGTAAAATGAAGTGTGAAGCCAAGAAATATGAAACCTCCATAATATCATGGTACCTCTATAATATCACATTTTACACTGTGTGATATTACAGAGGTGAAATGGTCGCTATAATTCTATAATATCATATAGTGTAAAAATGTGATATTATAGAAGACATTGTGATTTTAGTAGTATGATGGAGGTTCACCAAGTTGTGAACCAAAGCATTGCTTGTCAGATTATTTAATAATTAATAATTAAAAATAATCAAAGAATGACAATTTGATGTGGCAATAGTTGTGCACATCAAATTTTATAATTTTATAATTTCTGATTTATTTTTAAAATTACATTTTTTTATCATTTCAAAATTTTCAAAATATTTATTGAAACTATTTGTTGCATTCTTTATGGAAGATATATCTTTGTCCATCTTATCAACTTAGCAATTTCTTGTCTACAAAGTGTGAGCCTTTAAGTTGTCACTATGAGCTCATAATTCTATTTTTTTTATGTTTAGGAAACAATTACGAGTTTTATAGTTTATAGTATAAAAATCCATTAAAAAGAGTATTTTGTGAAAAATATAACATACTTGTTAATCTTAAGTTTGGTCTTTAGTGGCTTGAGTGTCTAAAAAATTAATATTTCAAAGCCTGACGGAGATTAGATCCAATATAAGCCAAATCCAAGATAATAAGAGAAAACACAATAGAACAAAACTGATAGAAGTACAAAATGACCAAATTAGTTAAGCTTACAACTAGGCTAACTAAAATAGGAACATATAGTCCCAAATGATGTAAATTTATCTTTAATTTTTAAAGGTCATATTCCATGCCTTTTGTTTAAATGTAGTTAATTTTACAAATCATTTTTTAAAAAAGGTAAACCAATAGAAATAGACTTAGTAGATCTCAAAATTCAAGCAAGACAATAAAAGAGCAACTACAATTAGAAGAGCATGTTGCCTACTAGAAAAGTTTCCAAGAATCTAATGGCACAATTCATTTCCAAAGATTCTTCTTCAAACCAAAGATGCTCTTTTTACCCACCACTCCAAGTGGTAACTTTGAAAAGAAAGCATCAATAAAGATATAACTGAAGTACAATGAAAATGCACTTGTAAATAGAATGAGAAGACTATTAAGAAAATAGCCTTCAAAGTTCTAGATTTTTAAAGTTGTAGGAATTAGTCTTCTTGGAAATCAACTTAAGAAGTTATTGACTATAAATATTTGAAAATTCACCAAGTAATAAAAAAATATAATAAAAATAATTTAGAAGTCTTATTGGTTGTTTTGGAAGGCCCAACAAAGTCTCAAGAGGTTCTAATAGTGACAAACACCTTAATTTAGAAATTTGAAGTCCTACTAATTTTACCTAAAACCTTGGGATGTTGGTCAATGATGTCTCAAAGGTCTTGGATGTCCAAATCAAGAATGGAAGGAGCCCTTCTTTTCCTTACAAATTTCTTCAAACATCCCCAAAAGGTCACATTTTTTGAAATGTGATTTATAAAATTTTCAAAAGCTCATTTTTTTCATACACGCATTTTGCAAGTCCAATTGAATAAGAAGATGTAAGGGAATTCTTGTTAGAAAATTGAAGCCTTCTAAAGTCAATGGCACAATTTGTTTGTCATTTGCAACTTTTCTTCAAAAGTAAAATTTTAGTCTAATATATAATTGACTTTGGAAGTTTTTTTTAAATTTGGATTTTACATTTCTAAAGATTTTGGGAGAAAGGAAGAGATGAGGCCTTGAAAAATGTATAAAAATCTCCCCCCTTTTCCAAAATACACCACATATCTCATTTAGAGCTTATGGTCTCATACTCTCCTAGTTTGTACTTCCTTTCTATTCATTGTTTTTAAAACTCGAGTTTTCAGACCTTCTTAGTGTGGAAGCTTTGAGCATTATTTATTTCATCTTAAACCTTGGAATGCAAAGCTTGGAGCTTGAGCCTTGGAGTGGAGGGAGGCACACTTATAAGTCTCCACCTTCAACCATGAATGCACATGGTGGTATGACCATCAAAGACAATGGTGAAGTTATGGAGCAAGTGGTATTAAATACACTTGCAAGTCCCTATGTGCCACTCCATGAAGTAAGTACTTAAACCTTCAAATCATGTTGCAAAATGAACTTCAATTAATATTGTAAACTTTTTAGAGTTAACTATCAATGCCTTATAGATTTGAGAAAGATAAAAAAATCACTCTAAAAATTGGTAGGAAATGTAAGTATTAAAGCATGATTAATAAGTCTTAGAACAAGCTTGGAGATCTGGATGTTTTAAGAATCCTAAAGAACTTAAGAATAACATTCCAAACTCATTTATAATATGTAATTCATGTCAAAACTCTAGAGGTTATCATGGGATGAAGTTAGGGGTCAAAGTTCAAGATGAGAATTCAAATTTCAAATGTAGATCTTAAAGTTTTTGTTAAATCCTATAAGTCTTGATGACTTATTTCTAAAATAATATTAAACTTAGAATTTGGAAGAAAAAAACTAACTTCACAAGATATC
Source organism: Climacium dendroides (assembly GCA_950106755.1). Lineage (NCBI taxonomy): Eukaryota > Viridiplantae > Streptophyta > Bryopsida > Hypnales > Climaciaceae > Climacium > Climacium dendroides. Next base: position 25,014,269 of record OX467087.1, on the reverse strand, counting down.
CATGGATGAGGTCTTCTAACATAAAAATTCATTCAAACTTTAAAATTCCATAACTTTTGCTAGGAAAGTCCAATTATAATGATTTATAATTCTAGAATGTCTCATAGAATGTACAAAGAAATACCTAGGATTTTGGATAGTTAGATGGGATTCAAAACAATTTAAAATTTAAGGTCCAAATTCTAATGTAGAGTTTAATAACATTTGGGAAGTGAATAAAATTTAGTGTTGAACTAAAAAAACTTTAAAAACCCATTAATAATGAACTCTAAAACCAAAAGAACTTTAAAATTTAGAACCAACATGTAGAAATTATCTTGAGATGAAATTTGGTACTTGAAAGGTAGTAATCTAGATAAAAACACAAAAATCAAAATTGAGAGTTGTCATGTTTGAACATACCTACAAATCTTAATTAGTAATTTCTAGACTAATCTTAAACTTAGGATTTGGATCAAAACTCAAAGAGATATCATTAGATGAATTTTTTAGCATTAAGATTCATCCAAATTTTGGGGCACTATAACTTTTGCTAGGAAGGTCCAATCATAAAGAATTTTACCATTTTGGAATCTATAAAAGAATATCTATGACTTTGGTTACTTAAAAATTATACTCAAAACATCTTAGTTTGAGGTTCATATTGTCTTATCAAAATTTTAGAGTTTGATAAAAAGGTATTGGCAATAATACTTAAAATCTAAAAAAAATATTATCATATAACCATTGAAAAATGCATTTGTACATTCCTTGAAAGACTAATTGGACAAAACAATAAACTCCTAAACAAATTATACTCATCTAAAATCATATTTTTCTTAACTCCTAAAGAACCAGACTATTGAATTTGGCACTAAAGCAATTTTGGGCATGTGCATGTGATTAAAATTAAGGACATTTGGAAATATGAGTCAAAAGTTATGGTCTAATATGTTACTTTTTGGGGGGTAATTGGGCAATCCAAGTGCATTACAAAAAATCACTTTTTTCAAAAACAAAAATTTGAAATTGGTTTTCTAGATTTATATATGTGTGGAAAGTTTTGAATCATTCTATTTTGATCAATGAGTCAAAAGTTATGAGGAGTTTTAGTTTGTGGGAAGTTATGGACTTATGGATTCTCTACTCTAAAATAAACTTTGAAGTCCTTTATTTTACTCAATTTTCAATAATTTTGAAAGAAATAAAATTGTAGGATGTAGATTGTTTATTACAACATTTCAACCATTGGGATTGGTATTTTTCAACTCCATTACTAAATTCTTAACAATTTTTTTTTTTTATCATCTCTACATCATTCCACTTACAATATTTTTCCCATATGTTGTGCAATTCCAAATCATTTGAAAATTTTCAAGCATGTAACCAACTTACCTTGAAGAATGAATCCAAGAGGGTTGTAATAAAAAAATAATAGTACATACAATACTAAATGGAGATAAATCCAAACATGAAAAAGCACAAGTATAAACTCCAATCCTATCAAATTCAACCTACTTTTTAGTATGTAAACAATTTTTTATATTAAATTGTTAAATTATATATATATATATATAATATTTTATTTATAAAATGAGCCTATTCACAAACAAGATCCAAACAAAAGATTTATCATATATTAAATAAAAGAGCCAATAATGTCCTATTATTGTTTTAATCCCTAAAGTCCTAGGGCCTTTTTATCGACAAAAATTACTCAAAACTACCATATCCAATGCAAAGAGCAAAAAAATAAAAAATGGTATTTCTTTTATATATCTAAGTACGGAATTTTGCAGTAAACTAATATAAAAATGTGTAGAAAGATTTCAGACACTTTGATTGCATAGATTGCAAGATAAATGCGTTCATAGTAAAGAAATCATATTTTTGGCCCTATGACAAACTAGTTTATGAGACTTTGAATATTCTTAACTAAAAAAATTTTGAATTAAAAAAATTATTTTGAAGATTTGAGTTGAAAGTCTAGAATTAAATTTCAAAAAAATCAACATGATTTTCATTCTTTAAAAAATTGTTAAGTAGAAGTAGGTACAAGATTGAATAAAAATCTATATTGTCAATAGCTTTAAAATGGAATTAAAATACACTTATCCCAAAGATGAAAATGGTCGAGCAAACATATTTAACCTTGTGGAAAAAAAATTATAAAATTATAAAAATTCAGTTCAAAAATGAATCCTATAGGTTATTTTTTCAAAAAAATGCTATAAATGCCTACAAAACAAGATGCTCCATAACTTTCACATCACAAATCTAAATAGAATGAATCAAAGATATTTATGTAGACAAAAATACAATTTATGAGGGAAAAAACTATTTTTATTTTCAATATTTTCAATATTTATTTTCTTCTTGTTGAATTAATTTTTGGACATACTATGGTATAACTTTTATTTTGGGGCACCAATTAAAATAAAAATTATATTTCCAAAATTCTAATAAGTTTCATAATCTTATGAGAGAATTTCAAAAAGTTTCATAAAAAATTGAGCTCATAGGAATATACCCAAAATCCATTATGTCCCTCGAAGGGACAATGGGGCTTTGGGAAGGTGAACTTCCAATTTGTCACTTAGGACTCATGATTTTTCTTTCAAGTTTAAGTCAAGTTTTATATACAAAAAGCTCCGAAAAGAGTGTAAAAAGAAAATAAATATGTCACATGTCAATATAGTGTTTGGTTCTAAATAGAGTGTTTTTTTCCAAAGTAAGCCAAGATCCCTCATGTAAATAAGGTAGAACCCCCCAAATTGTATAAATTATAGACATTAAATAGAAATTGTCCAAACCATGATTCCCAGAGAGAAATTCCAATTTCCCATTCAATTTCGTAAAATAGTAGAAATTTCAATTGTTAGCCTACAAGTATGAAAAATTTAAGACAGATTAGTGGAGGGCATCGATGGCCGGAGTATAGTGTTCTAAGGTAGAAAAATCATGCTAGAAATCCAATGGCAAAATCACTTTGTCAAGATTCTCTTTCATATAGAAGATTCTTTATTCACCAGTAATTAAAGGAGATAGTAGGATTTGATTCTCCTTCCTTGAATGTGCAAAGTAAACATATGAGCTTGCACATATTTTTTAGAATTCCATAAGAGGTCCCATACAAAATTGAAGGAAGTTTGCGGAGTTGATTGGCGTTTTGGGGTCATATGAAATTGAAATGAGGTCAAAGAGGGATCTTTTCTCACTCTCTACTACCTACTAAAAGCCTAAGTTAATTACTTTTCTTAAGAAAGGTAAATTTCAAAAGTTGGGGGAGTTTGTCCAAGAAAAAATGACCTTTTGAAGCCAATGGCACAATTTGTTTGTCATTTGGAGTCTTTCTTCAAAAATTAGTATTTAAGACCAATGTAGAAAGTAGAAAATCAAAGGATCAGGATGAAAATCCTAATTGATAAGCTTACTTGTAGGAAAATCAAAGGAAGTGTACTCATTAACCCCAAAGTGACAAAGAGGACAGAAAGTGTCCTCACACAGTTTAAGGTCCAGTTCAAAGTGCTGTAACTTTTTCATCCAAGGTCCAAATTCAATAAAACTTGTTGGGAGTGTTACTTTCTCCGCTCTAGTTTGTATGATAAAATTTTCAGATCAATACAAGATTTATTGATTTTTTGGAAGCCAATTGAAGTTCACAACTTCAATTTGAGTTCACCAAATTGCATTTTAGGGCTGCAACTTCGGGGCCTTGTATCTCCTACATCCATTGCTCATTTTCAATAAAAATTTGTTGGGTTTTGTTCCCCTTAAAGTATAGTTATTGTGGTAAAGTTTTCATGTCAATCCAAGTTGTTTTGAATGTTTGGGATCAATTCGAAGTTCAAAATCCTGCCATTTTTGGAGTATAGTGAACTTTGGCGGCTTGTTTCTTCTTCATACAAAGTTTATTTTTCAATAATCCTTTTTGGAAAAGTTGCGTATACTAGTCTAGTTTGTGTGGCTAAAATTTCATATTAATCCAAGAATTAATGAGTGACTGAGAAGCATTCTAGTAGAAGGAGGTTCACCTTTAGATGTGTTTTTTGCAATTTTTCTTGTTGATTTTTGACATTTCAAAGCCGTTTTGTAGACACAATGAGTCAATTGAATGAATTTTTTTTTCACCAATGTGTTTGTATACTAGTTTTGAATCATTTTGTAGTGTAAAGTTTTTACATTTGAGTAGGTTTAGAAATCAAATTTCACCTCCAAATGTGTTTTTGAGAAAATTTCAGCATCCATTTTCAACACTAAAACATTATGATCTTGCAATCTATGTGGCCAAATGACTTCAAATTTTCTACATGTCCTCTACAACATATACACTACAAGATTGTACGGTTGAGATTTGTATAACTTGAAGACATTTAGATCCATAAAGCTTCAAAAGCAATGATGTTTTTAAACCCCAGAAATTGAATGTCACTTTGGGGTTAAAAAAATATTCATTAGGAGAAAGTTGAACTCAAAAAGGGGCTACTTTCTAATGCAAAATTTGGATGGAAAAGAGCCTTTTCAACACACTAATTGGTCCAAGATTTGCATGATGGGCTCAAATATTTGTCATAATTATCCAATCCATTTCCATGATTGCTTCTCCATAACCCAATCCATCTCCATGATTTCTTAGCTAATGCACGTTTCCCACAAATTTCCACATGTCAAGTGGCCACTATCAACTTTTAGTAGTTCTATATGGTTGTTGTAATGAAGATGTGGACATCCTCCTACTCACTTCAATTAGTATTAAAATTAGTAAGAAAACTCAAAGCCCCTTGATGGGATCAATTTCCCCTAATGTAAGATTTAGGGTCCCTTCTCAAAACATCCCCTATTGCTATTTTGACTCCATTGGATCTATGTATTTGGAATTTGGCCATTTTTTAGCCAAATCACCATTAGGTTGTTTTTGGAGCTTTTGTGCTCATTGATTGTTTTTTCAAGCTTTTTTTTAAGGATGTTGGGGTCCTTTCAAAGGTTGCTATTGTATGTGCTTGTTGTGAAAGGTTTAATTCACTAACTTGTTGAGTTTTGGAGTTTATTTGATCATTGTACTAATCCTCGAGATTTTCCCTTCATACCTTGGCACTTAAGGATACCTCTTGAATTTTAAGTTGTTTAAGTTGTGTTTTATATCAACTTGGTGGTACTCACTTATTTTGTACTAGTTCATTTGGTATTAATACATTTGTGCCACGTAAGGTTTGGTTTTAGTTCAAGTTGGTCTTCAATACACCTATTTCCATTGTCAAGGGTGAAGTTATGAACCTTAGTAGTTCAAGTGTTTGGTTTGATTTAAAATGGTGGAAGAACTTTGAATTTTGATAGTGCAAATGGTTGGACTTTGTGTTAGACTTTAAAACAATATTAGAACTTTGACTTTCAAGACTTTTAGATTGTTGCAAAATTTATAGAATTCCTTAGGATAGATCACTTTAGATGTCATAGGAAGGCCTCAATAGTTCCCAAAGAAACCATCTCAAGTATTGGCCAAATTATAATTCCAAGGATGTGTATTCAAACACTCACAAGGGAATAATACATAAAGTCAATTTTCTTTTGAAAAAAAGTTCTTCTTCACCATACTATACAATAAGCAACATAACCATTTCAATATTTTATAATTTAAAAATATTTCTATAGATTGGTCGTTATAAATATTTTTTGAATATTTATATTATAAAATTGACATTCAATGAAATAATTAAGTTCTTAATTTCATGACTTATTAAATATTTACTGAAAGAAATATCAAAAGTATATGTAAAAACACATAATATAACATTATTATAGTAAGATATACTATCTTTTGGAGATTACTAAATTTAATTAGTTACAAATATCATAATTGCTATGGAACTTAACATAAATCAATTATTACAATTCAAAGAAAACAATTTAGATTAGAAATTAAATTAACAACCATCATCCAAAAAGTTAGCTACAACGCATTAAAAATCTCAAAGAAGATGATGAAAATAAATTTATTTATTTTTCCAATTATGAATGGATGATATCTTAATCCCTAAAGGACAAAGGGTGTTTATAGGTCCCAAATTGCTTTAAAGTACCCAAAATCCAAAGCAAAGCTAAAAACTTCATTTTTATTTGTTAATTTACAAGTCTAGCAATAAGATCCTTTTGGTAACTTGTTAGAGTACGCCCTTCTAAAATTTCAAAATAAAAAGTAGACCAATGGCAAGGTCTTGTCACTTGGATTTCAAAAAGAAGTATTTTCAATTCTTTCCAAATGGTTAGAGTTCATCTTTTAAACTTTCTACAAAAAAATGTGTACACCCTACAACTTATTACTCTCTATAATATGTTGATTGTTGAAGATGTAAGTTGAAGATATATAATTAAAATCTTAAAAATAAAAAAATCATATTCATGCTTGAAAAAAATAGTAAGTAAAAAGAAGTAGAATATGATTTAAAATAATAAATTGTTAAATATTTTGTTGTAGAGTTGAAAAATTTCAATCCCAATGGTTGTAATGTTATAATGAATCTACATCCAATGATTTTTATATTTTTCTAAAATATTGAAATTTGAATTAAATAAAGGACTTCAAAGTTTATTTCAAAGTAGAGATTCCATAAGTTACTACAAACTAAACTCCTCATAACTTTCATCTTCTTAATCAAAATGAAATGATTCAAACTTTCTCTTGTATGTTGAGCATTAAAAATTACATATCATGCAATAACTTTTTAACCATGTAGTATAAAGTTATAAAAATTATTGCACCTTAAAGCTACTCCTTAGGCACACATTGTGTGAAAATTTTAAAGAAAAAAATAAAAAAATTGTTTGTAGTGAGTTGCCCAAAATCGCTATATTGCCAAAAACAACCCGCAATTTAGGTGTTTAGTTATTAACATTGTATACATGTACTATGTGAAATATCATTTTTGTGTATTCAATTCCTAAAAAAAAGCTCATGTTAGATTTTGAATTTTTTTTGCAAAACAAATTAGAGCACAAGAAGAATCTAAACATCTTCATTTTTGCAAGTTTTCCTTTTTCTTCCCATCCCCACATGCACTCATTAAAATTAAACCTTGTACAAAAATGACAAAGCACAAGGTAGCCAAGCTAGTTACATTGTTGAAGAATAAACAAGAATAGCTTTTTTCTACATACTTGGATGAACTTCATCCATTTTCCATAGTTCATACACTAGTCATTGAAAACATTTGTAATCCACCCATTGCATGCACGCTTTCCTATAGGTTAAGAAAAACATCATAATAATCTTCAATAATATCATGAAATTCAGAAAAAAGTTGTTTTGATACTAAAGATATTTTGCATGTAGAGGGGAGACACATTCTAGGGTCTAGGATGTACACTACAAAAAGTTCATTTTATTGAATTACCCCTAAAGTTCCTGTGGGGGACTCTTGGAGATTTGGAGTAGGCTCGTATGATCTCAATTTTGACACAATTTTTTGAAACTTTGTTTTGAAGATAGGAAATCAAAGTAGCTTTTGGATAATACAATTTGTACTTCAATTGGTGCCCGAAAAAAGTTATACCACCATGAGTCCAAAAAGCAACTTAAGAGACAGTCCAAAAAAAATCACTAAAAGTTGAATTTTTTTAATTTTTAATTTTTTTTCTCAAAGATTATATTTTTGTCTACATTTGAAGATTTGATCCATTCTATTTGGACTAGTGATGAGAAGGTTATGAGCAATCTTATTTTTTGGGCAGCTTACAGAATCCATTTTTTAATGCAATTTTCATAAAATTTACAAAAAAAAATGGTAAACAGGGTTAAGTTTGGTTGTTAGAAGAATCTCACTATTGGGATTATTGTGTTTTGATTCCATCTTAGAGCTATCCCTTCAAGCTTTAACCTACTTCTACTCAACAATTTTTTAATGAGTGAAAATTAAGTGTGTTTTTATTGAATTTTTCTTCCAAGATTTTGAATTCAAATTATTCAACATAAAACAAGAGTTTTTAGTTTGAACTCAATTATTTCAACATAAAACTTGTTTTCTTTACTTCAAATGCAAATATCTTGCAATCTACATGATCAAAGTGTTTGAAATTTTTTCCACGCATTTTTATACTAGTGCAGTATATAAGATTCTATTATTAAATATGTAAAAAAAAAATTAAGATTTTTACTCTTTGCAATAGAAATGGTAGTTTTGAGTAGGCTTTGATGGAAAAAAGGCCTTAGGACTTCACAAGTTAAATTCCGTGGCAACTTTAGAATGGTCTGCGTGAACTACCCCCCTCGCTCATCCCCCCAAAATCATTTGAGGGGTGCATGTAAAAAGAAAGATCCCCTATTTTTGGACCCTGTTAATTTACCTCGTACACCCCTCCTAACTAATTTGGGGGTTGAAATTGCAAATATGAATTCAAAATTTTCAAATTTTATCATGCTTAGCAAATTGAAAATTTTAGCATTTTCCCTCAAGGACAAGCAAGGGGTCAGTTCACTAAGGGATTTTACTTCATTTATTTTAGGCAGGACAAAAAGTGACAATCGTTGGAAGGATGGAGCTATTCACATCCATAAAAGTGGATGAAACTTGCAATGAATGGATGAAAATGCATTTATTCATCCAGAAATAGTGTGCATTCGTTTGGAATAGAGCGATACTGTCTACCTCACCCTAGATAGCCCCTAGGGAGTACAGTAATTCTGTACTAGTAAATTATCAACCCTTACCTTCAACTTCACTTCGTGTTGTCAGTGTCTCCCTTATGATGTGGTCACGTACCGCACATAAGTTACCGAACCAAAACTTGAAGTCGAATGGACAGTAAACCTGGTACTCGTAATAAATGGGAAAGGACGTTCCCAAGGGCAGTGCCGGATAAGAAAGCCTACGCGTAGGTCAGTTTCATAAAAAATAATAATCAGGGAAAATTTGGAACATGTCTAAAATATGAAAAATTTGGGAAAAAATCTCAGGAAATTTCACGTACTGTTGCCAATTGTGAATATCCAGGAATTATTCTTGAGAAAATTTAGAAACAAAAGAAACACATTTACACATGAACAGATAGAAAAAACATTACTGCAATGAGGAGTGTTGGAAAATTAAGCCGAAAGAGACACGAGTCGGAAGTTAAGAAAATCTAAGTAAGGGAGGCGACCCATTCCCAACCAGGGACTCATTCCCGTCATATAGACTACACTCTTTCCAATTAGCAGGAAAAAGTAGAACATTAATTGTGGCACAATCTCCAATGCAGTCGTGGCACATTATGATTGGTTGCAGTCTTGGTTGATTTTACAATCAACCTATGGTTGGAAATAGGAGGACCTACATGACAAGAATGTCTCGGATAGAATCTTCAACTAAAAAATTTGTAGTAATTATGTTTTGAGAAATAAAATTCTGGAAAAATATGGAATCCTTCTAAACTCTATTTCTGTACATGGAAAAAAAATTCCACTCAAGAAAACAACACTCCAAATATGCAAAATTGCTTAATTGGTTGGAAATGGTCAGCTCCCTTAAGCTGCCGAATTGTCCAAATGCTAGAATTCATCAACCATGTGCCAAATCTGAAATGAACATACAGTATTCTAGGGGAGGGATTTGAAATGAGGTAAATGTGCATATTATCAAGCAAATTTGTTATATTTAGATACCTTGGAGAAGCTATTTGCCAACTTGCGTATTTGTTGAGAGGTTGAGAAGTTTAAAAGAAGCCATTTGCAAGTAGAATCAAGACATTTTGACAAGAATGTGAATTTCTTGTGATTTTTCAAAGTTTAACTCCTAAATGTCTGGACTCTTCTCCAGAATTGATGAGTTGGAGAAAATCATTATAAAGTGTTATTTGGAAAAATATTTTAGAAGTGATATACAAAGAAAAGTTGTAGATTTTGAATTTTAGATTTCATCTATATGGTTAAATTCACCAATGCTATTACCAATATTTTTTATAAATTTGGAAAGGAAAATTTCAAAATTCCTTCAAAATTTGATTACAAGCAAAATGTTATCATTTTTTGAGCAAAACTTATTGGAGTGGATTCAAAATGAGGTTCTCTTGACATGGTGATTTTTTGAAATTTTTATGTTCTTTACATCTATGACCTCATTTTTGCAAACATAGTTTTGAATTAGAGTCAATGCAATTTGACCACTTGACACACTTCTGCATTTGTAATTTTAGAAAAATTTGTATTCTAATAACACCAAATCCAACCAGTAGATAAAACAAGAACTTAATAAAGTATCACCAAAAATTAGGATGACTTTCATCCAAATAGAAATGAAACAGAAACAAGAACTTCAATCTATTCATTGTTTAAAAAATGGATGTTGGAGCACTCCAAGGTTAATTGTTGGGATGAAATTGGTAAAGCATAGTAGATACCCATACTAAACCATATGCCCCCATGTCCCCTGTCCAAGTGCATTGTCATGGTGCTAAAGGGTTGCTAAAGTTGTGGGAATGGATAGGTGATTGATGCAAAGAGAAGGGCGTAGTAAATGTAAGAATTAGGTGATTAACGTCATTGAATTGTTTTATCTTATCTATATCCCTGCTCCTCCAAGAGCTTGGGGAGTACAATCAATCACTAAATAATGACCTTAAAAAGGCCTTTGCAACAAGAATATACGAAACTTGAAATTTTATTAATTATATTTTCACCATTTGAATCCATGTAAAGAAGGGCTAGGGATTTTTCAATTTTTTTCTTCTCATAGTATATCATAAAAAAATAGAAAAACATAGTTAAAAATAATACCAACTGGTGTTTTCATCTTATAAACAATTGATACATGAGCAACATGGCTAAGAGGGGGAAAAAATTGCCTTATTAGGGAGGGGGAATGTAAATCTAGAGCATGAAAGGCACAATAAAACTAGGCTTCACAAAAAATTCTTCAATTTGATAAGTTTTTTGTTGTGCACCCATCTTGGTATGAACTAATTTAACCCCTAAAGGACCATTGTCCCTTTGGGGGACAAATGCATTTTTGGGCGAGTACCTACGGGATGAAATTTTGTTGTGATTTTTTTTTTAAAATTTTGAAGATAGAAAAAGTGATAAGCTTTGTGGGAATATAATTTTTTTCACAATCGGTGCCCGAGAACAAAAGTTATGACCAAATAAGCTCAAAACAAGGGACGGGGGCAGTCTCGGCAGCAAAAAATAAATTTGCAAAATTTTGAATTTTTTTTTTGGAATCTTTTTTCTTGTAGATTATATTTTTGTCTATCTTGAAGGCTTTGATTTGTTTTATTTGGATTTGGTATGAGAAAGTTATGGACATTCTTGTTTTGGGGGCACTTAGAGCATTTTCTTGAAAAAAATAACTTGTAGGATGCATTTTTTAATGCAATTTTTGTAATTTTTCCAAAAATTTCTTTTTGCATGGTTTAGTTTACTTGCTAGAACAATCTCACCATTGGGATTAGTGCATTTCATTCCATCTTAAAGATATTAATAATTTAGATTTTCCTTCTTTCTCATACCTACTTCTACTTAACAATTTTTTCAAGAACAAAAATTGAGTTTTTTTGTTTTTTTTAAATTCCCCTAAACTCTCAACTCAATTTCACACAATAAAGATTTAAAGCTCAAAACTTTGTAGTGCAAAAAATTTAAGTTAAAAAAGTTCAAAGTCAAATAATCCAGTCCCACAAGGTGCTGAAAAAGTTGTTTTTTGACTTTAAATGCAAATATTTTTTAATCTATGTGGTCAAATTTTCTGAAATTGTTTCCACACATTTTCATACTAATAAGGTCTAAGATCCTACAATTGGATGTGCAGAAAAAATAATTTTCAAATTTTTTTACTCTTTGCTACAGAAATGGTAGTTTTGAGTGTTTTGGGGCAGAAATAAGGCCTTTGTCCTTTAGGGGTTAATCCCTTGCATAAAAATCATAAATCATTAAGTGATTTAGTTGATTACATTGCTCAAAAGTAGAAAAAATTCACTTTCACAATATGGTTGAATAAACTTCATCCATTTCACATAGCTATTCAAGCTCTTAGAAACATTCTTAATAGCTAGGTATTAGCTGTTGGCTCTTTTAAAGGTTCAACGCCACAATTTTTGAAAATATGCTAAAAAAATTAGCCTAAAATTTTGGTTGTGATGTTTAAAAATAAACCAAACAATACTTGAAGTTCTTTATAATGAATTGTTTTTTCATTAGTTTTTTTAAAATAAATTAAAAATTAAAAATTTGCTCATCAAATTATCTAAAGTTTTGATTTATCAATACAGATTCAAGAAAAAACTCATCTTAGACTATCTTCTAAAAAGATGTACAAATACCCTATTTGACTTCAAGTTATCCCCCAATCTAGAGACATTGATCTTGTATACCCCAAACCATTGATCTTTTGAAAAATTTAGAGCCATTGATATTTGTCAAATTAATGATCTTGGCTGTCCAATATGGATATAAAATACAATACATAATAAAAATATAGATATGAATACTATTAAGGAATTTGATTAAAATATCCCATTTTGAATGCATTCAAAACTGAGTTCCCCAAATACAAGTATGCATGGAGTGGAGGAGGGGTTCTAAAAATTATATGTGTGATTTTAATTGAAAATTACCATTCACTCACTATTCACTCAAAAGACAACATACTAAACTATCCATCAATTCTCCTTTTATTATTCAAGATCCTCTTTGATAGTCAAAACTCTAATTAATGCAAGAATTGCATCCTCAAGTCCCAACTCCATTAGAATATGTAAGGCTGAAGGATCATTTACACATGGTAAACAAATCTAATAGATATTTCAAGCTTCTTTCCTTTTAGGAAGAGTGAGTGAAGGTGAATTAGGTCACTTCCACTTTGAAATGGAAGTGAAGGTGAGCAACACCAATTTAGGAATTTGGCATCCTTTGCTATATGTCCCATAGTAACTTTGGGACTTCAAATTTACCACCTTGACTAAAAAAGAATCTTAAATAAACTCAAATGGAAGCTTACGAGTTGGAATGCTCATTGAATTTCAAGACCACATGCCATGTTTCAATTTCATTTGAAAGAGTGGCTTGACTTGCAGTTGAACATGATTTACTATATATAAGCCTTACATTTTCATTGTTTAAAACATTAGTGTACCAAAACACTCATTTTTTTACAATACAATAAGGTTTTACAATACAATAATGTACACTAAGAGGGTCTAAAAACTCAAGCTTTGAGACCCTCTTAATATACATTTTTTTACAATACAATAAGGTTTTGTACAATACAATAAGGTTTTTATAGTAGAATGCTTGAATAGGGGGCCATTGCATTAATTCCTAAAGGACCACCTTGTTGAATTTGGCAACATAGCAATTTTGGGTAGATACGTGGGATTGAAGATTTCCATGTTTTGGGCCCAAATTTTAGTAGAAGATGTGGATAAGAAATATCTTTCATGTGCACTAAAATTTAGGACATTTGGAAATATGAATCAAATTTTATGGCTTGGTATGTTATTTTTTTTTTGTCAATGGCAACTAAAAAAATACTCTTTTCAAAAACAAAATTTTGAAATTGGTTTTCTAAATTTAAATATACATAGAAAGCTTTGAATCATTCCATTTTGATCAATGAGTCAAAAGTTGTGAAGAGTTTAAGTTTGTAGATAATTATGGACTTACGGATTTTCTACTCTAAAATAAAAATTTGAAGTTCTTTGTTTTACTCAATTTTCAATATTTTATGAAAAAAAAATTGTAGGATGTAGGTTATTTATTACAACATTGCAACCACTGGGATTGGCATTTTCAACTCCATAACTAAATTCTCAACAATTCAGTATTTTGAATCATTCTCTAAATCTTTATGCTTACTATTTTTTTCCTATATGTTGTGCAATTCCAAATCATTTAAAAAATTTCAAGTATGAAGCCAAATTGCCTTGAAGAATGAATTTAAAGAAGCATAACCACTTTGGACATTTTTTCATATAAATGTGAACTTGTGAATTGTAGTTGCCTAGGTTTTCACAAGGCCCCAAAAAAGATTTTTGTCAATTCAAATGCTAATATCTTACAAAGACTTAACAAAGGGATCCGATACTCCAATGTTACAGCAACAACACTAGCATGTGAGCCTAGAAATGCAAGCCTTGAGTCTAAGTGTAAGTAGGTACTCTACAACTATCGAAGGTGCCTATAATATATGTACTTGTAACTTAAGTACCCCATAACCTTAGAAGGTGTTTATAATATAGGTACCTACAACATAGACACCTATAATATAAATTTCCTATAACCATAAAAGGTGTCTATAACCTGGGTATATATAATATAGAAACCTAGGCTCCTAAACTCAAGTACCTAAGCTGGTGTGTACAATGAAATTTTAATATTTTATTATTATTGGAACAAAGTTTAAGCATTATAAATTTTATAATACTCCTCCAATTATTTTTGTTTCATTAGGACTTAGTATAGTTAAACCATTTAAACTTGCATTCATTTGCTCACTCAATCATTATGCTATAGTATTACAAAATAAATTGAGTTATTAAAATCATCAACTACTTTCAAAGTCATTACGGTGTCAGCAAGAAGGTTTGTTAATGTAAATGAAAAGGGGTGAGCAAGGGCGAGTGGAAGCAAAATAAGTGATTTCACTTCCACTTCCCCTTATGATGTGCAAATGAGCCTTGAATGAACTAATAACACTACCAATCTCTTCAAATTGCCACTACATAAGAAGTTGACAAATGTAGGTTTCACATTCAAGTTAGTAAAGAGTATGCTACAATGATTTCACTAATGTTGCCAACAAGTATAAATAGCAAGTACCATCTTACCCTTGTAAATATTGTTGCTTTGAAGTGTTAAAATAGTGCTTTCATAAGCCAATATATATCATGGTTTGTACATTGGCAATTTTAGTTGATTAGTTTGAAGGATATAAAATGGATGTAAAATGGATTGTATTTGTTTTGTAGACTCCTTTTGTAATTAATTCATTGAGAAAAAACAATTTGATTGTCAAAAACTTGAATGATGACATAAGAATGTATGGAAAACCTAGTGTCATGAAATGTGAAATCATTATTAAACTATATGTACTCACCTTTCATCTCCAAGCCAAAAAGTGACTTTTGAGTAATCAAGACTTACTATATCTACACATTTTAAAGATTGATTAACCCTCAAGGTTCCAAAAGTTTCCTTGAGAGATGCTTGAAGGTTTGAGCCAATTTCAACAATCTCAATTTTGGGCATGATTTTTGGAATTTTTTTTGCAAGATAGGAAAACTAATTAGCTTTAAGGGAATATAATTTTTATTTCTTATAGATTATTTTATTTCTAAGTAAGAAGATTTGATTCATTCTATTTGGACAAGTGATATTAAAATTATGGAACATCTTAATCTTTATCTTTATCATCTTAATCATCTTTATCATCTTTATCTTTATCTTAATAATGGATGTTATGCAAAGCTCTATGGCATTTTCAACATCAAAGATTCTTAACTAATTCTACAAGAATTCAAGAAATAAGGAAGAAGGTGGATTAGATGCAACATCAATGCATATTTAGAGGAAATTTACTCGGAAGATGTTTTGGAGTAAGGGATGTACACACAAAATTGCACCTAGCCTAAAATCACCATCATCACCTTGTATACATCTACAAAATCATATATGAATGTATAATGAAAAAATGATTTTAAAACATCTACCCAAAAGAACTTTGACCCTTCATCACTTTTGCAAACAATATCCAAATGTCGCTTGCTTTGGTGCATTGAAAACTCCTTTCACTTACCAACAAGAAGATATGTAAAGTTAACCAGTCTATTAATAGTAACTAGGGGAATAGCAAAAATGACAATTTTAGGAGTAATGTAACTACACCTAATTTTCATTGCTTTCTAAAACTAACCACTACAAACTCTTGTCTAAAATGTACTCCCACTATTCATGAGAGTACATGGTCGGTTTTAGAAACACCTATTTCATCACTTTGAAAATTTGTAATTTATCCATATGGTGTCAAAAAAATGCATTTGAAGAATCTTCTTTTGACTACCAACAAGATCCAACAAAGAAGGATTTTCAATATAATAATAGGAACCATGTTGAATTGTTGGTGTGATTTAGGTGTGGTTCACATAAAATAGGAGGTCCACAAATAGACCATCTCACGATTGGAGCTGAATTTTGTGGAGGTGAAGGTCCAAGACAACAATTATTTATCGGAGTTTATAATATCTTTATGATGACAACAATTAAGCCACTTTTTTTCAGTATTTTACTATAATATAGGTACTTACATTATGGTTGTACCATAATCATAGAAGGTTTCTATAATATAGACACCTATAACATAGGTGTATAGTCTTTTAGGCTCATAGATTGATGCTTCTAGGCTCACATAATAGCAACCCTCTTTCTATGTGCAGGACAAGGTAAATTTTGTCACAATGCCAAGTAAGGTTTTCAAGGTAAATTTGTCACCATTTCATTCGATAGTCAAAAAAGTGTTATAAAGTAGGAGGTTTGTAAATCACCCACCTAAAAACTAAAACTGGATTTTGGGGAGGTGAAGCTTCTTGAAATATTTTCAGTAAATTTTTATTGAAAGATAAGTGGAATTGGCATCTACTCCAAGTTGTTTCATATTTTTTTGGAGCTTTTTGGAATTAGTTATAAAATTTTGAAGTTGAAATGGCATAAAGCTCTAAAATGGCTCACCTCCTAAAATGTACATTGTTTGTACATTATCGAAGTCTATGAAAAAGCAACATGTACAAATAATATACATTTGAGAAGGTGAGCCATTTTAGAGCCTGAACCATTTTAGAACCTCCTACCTTGCCCACTTTAGGCAAACACCATTATGATAAAATTGCCCAACATTAGGAAAAAATTGAACCCCAAAAGAGGCGCTTTGTAATGCAAAAGCTTAGGTGGGAAGAGCCTCCTAAACTCAGTAATTGGGCCAAGAATTGCATGATAAATTCAAAAATTCATCATCATTATCCATTCCATCTCCACGATCTCATAAATTTAGGTGGGAAGAGCCTTCTCAACTCACTAATTGGACTTTGAACTCCAGAATGATTTCAAAAATTTGTCATCATACCCAATCCATTTCCATGATCTTATAAATCTCATGATGGTTTCATCACACACCAAGTGGTAGTCCTAATGAGGATGTGACCACCTTCATATTCATTCAATTAGTATAAAAATTAGTAAGAAAACTCAAGGCCTCTTTGTGTGGGTTCAATTTCATGTATCACCATTTACCCAATTCTGCCACCTACAAGTTCCTCCCATTTCCATCATTGGCCCCATCTATTACCACAATCTTATTAATTCTTCATCATGATGGCAATGCATTGGGGAGCAGACACATCAACCCACGCTTCAACAATGATCTGATCATGCTTCAACAAGGGTCTACTCACAATTTTACATTTCAGCTTTGAAAAATCACAAAAAATTCAATCCTTGTTGGAATGTCTTCATTCTTTTTGCAATTGACTTCTCTCAAACAATTCAATCTCTATCTCTGAAAAATATGAGAGTTCATAAATAGCTTCTCCAAAGTACCTAGATTGCAAATCTGTATGTCATAAATAGCTTCTCCGAAGGACCTAGATTGCAAATCTGTGTGGTAATGGGGATTTCTATTTAAACATCGAAAATGCCGATCCCTTAGACACACTGCTGCTGGAGCCCATCTTGAAACCGAGTTAGATTGTGTCTGGCTTGTATTATTCCTTTTATTGGCAATGAAATCTCGTTACATATTTGTTTAAAAAAACGAAACAAAAACGAGTTAGATTTCTTCACGCAGTGTGAAAATCAGGGTCCGTCGCATTCGCTGCGATTAATGCAACCCATAATTAATGCACTTTTGGAGTAATATCACACAGTGTACCCTGGCAACCAGGGTTGGGAACTTATGAACGCAAGTAGAATCCCATGAGTACAAGTGTAAGGGGAACTCCATTAGTTTATGACGCAGCTGTTGTGCTGCAGCAGCAGCAGCGTCAGTCAATGCGTAGAATGCTCTCCCCACTCTCCTCCCCGCCTCCCCCCCTGGCAGTGGCCCAGTTGAAAACCATTAATGAAAGCGCAGGAATGGCAGGAGACGAGTCAAGTCCGTATGACACTTGGCAGTCGGCACCCACAACAGGCCAAGCCGATTAATAGAAACAACATATCTAGGCACCATGTCGAAGTCATCAATATAATAAATATTACATGCACGTCTTCCTCAGTCAGTCAGTCAACCTTGGAAGCCTCTGCCGTCACTCTTCTCACAGCTTTGCAACATCAGCGTACGCCATCACTCCTGTGCTGTACAGAAAAAATGTTTAAAATATATGCACAGAGCTTTGTACTAGAAAGAAGAACACATCTGTAGCACCGGCAATTCAGGATGAGATCGAGAAATCTAAGTTGGATGACAGCATTGATCATCAACATTCCTAAGATAAAAGTTATGCAGCCTACACGCTGTTTAAGTAAACGCAGTTCGTGTCCATGCACACGAAAGAATCGGCCAACAACAGTGAATGCATGCAATAGAATCGCCACCACACGTGATACAATTCACGTTCGAAGCACCAGCAATATAATAAGGAAAAGAAACGGGGAATGCAATGACAAGCTTGTATTAACAAAGGGGGTCCCAAAATAGACAAAGCTGTCAAGGCCAGGATCGGATGACGGAGGCAATTGGTTGAAATGCTACAAGAAATGAGAGAGGCGAAGCCGGAAGTCAGTCAATACCCGAACCACTACCCGTCGTGCGTGGCGAAGCCCGATGTGCAGGAAAGCTAGAAAATAGGACCAGCAAACTTGCATTGACAGAAAGTGGAGAGCAGAAGAAGAAGCTACAAACGCACGCAGTAAGGGCCATCAGGGGTGGTTCGCTCTTGACTCATTTCCTACGTCGCCTCGTCGATGTGAAGTATGTATATCCGATTTGCAATTGCAGGCCAGGTCCACTAAGTAAAAATGGCGTTTTTCTGATCATCGTCGATCGACATCACCAGATCCATGTGAGAATTCATTCCCTCCTGAGGAGCGCTCAAGACCGCGCTCAATGTGAGATAAACACACAGTCTTGAAGGCTCCTCAAATGCAAGCATGCCCACCCAAACCCTAAACCCTCGGGAGTGATCCGTGATGCACAGACTGTTGTGGTGGAAGTGGACCAGCTGCAGAGGGACTGCAGAGGAATTGATTTTGAGGAACAGTCGGTTGTGGGAATTGGGTCTTCAAGCTAAGCATCTTCCACCAGAAGCGCAGCTTTGATGCGCTGTACCGTGCACGAGATCAGGTTGTTGACAGTGGCGACAGATTCGAGCGAGAGGCGCGCCGTGGGAAAGCTGCTCACGAGGATCTGGAATGCCACTGTGAGCAGTGAGCCCGTTCCACGCCCAGATTCCGTGATGGATCCCGTTTGATCTGATGATGGGTTGGGTCCGTCGGGGAGGATTGCGAATCCTGAGGGAAGAAGCGCGACGTACGCCGGGTCGCCGCCTTGCAGGACGAGATTCATGGCGGGGATGTCGACTGGGGCGTAGATGACGAGCGATCCCGAGACGTCGGTGCAGCTTTCTTGAAGGATGAGCATGTTGCTTTGGTTGGAGTTCATGGCGTTGACGCGGAGGAGCGAGACGCTGTTGCCGGGGTCTTGTCCTTTGGCGATGTGCGCCATCTCGGTGACCATGCCGCCGTTGGACAGAATGTCCCATTCGCTGCGGAGGCGCTCGTCGCGGAGGAATTGGAAGACGCGCGCGGGGGAGACGGGCAGCCACATGGAAGTCGCGGCACTGAGGACGATTCCGTGCGGCTCCCCGGGGTTATCCACGCTCTTGCGCGTCATGACGCGGACGTCGTCGTCGCCGCTGCCAGATAAGGTGGTCCATGTGTGCACGGTGGACGCGCTCACACCCGCGCAGAAGTTGTTGGTCATCCGCTGCGCGAGCTTGAGCATGCTGCGTCGACCGCTGGCGCTCGGCACCCCGCCCAAGTCGCGGGAGGCGATGTTGCTGGCGAGCAGACTGGCCAGGCGCTCGCATTGGCGCTGCAGAGTGGCGAGCCAGCGCTGGGCGCCGAAGGCCATCCCTGTGTTCACAAGCTCCCGATACATGCGGTGCACCGCGCGGTCGTCGTACTCCATGTGCTCCACGCACGTCACCTTCGCGTACCCGTTGGGCGTGTCCTGGATGAGCACCCCCGAGGGTCGGCGTCGACAACGCATGAGCGACGGCGGAGGATTGTCGCGCAACGAGTCCACCGACACGTCCACCACGGCCCACACACCCTCGGCGTGCTGCTTGCAGTAGCGTAGGAAGTAAATCTCCCGCGTGGGGACCAGCGGGGAGAGCACCTGCAGCTCCCCATACATGAGCTGCAAGGCGCCGTTGCGGTTGCCCGTCACGCCCGTCGAAAGCACGTCCACGGTGAGTGCGCGCGACACCATGCACGGGAACATATCCATCCACTGGGTCGCGTCCATCAGGGTCTCCACCAAATTCACGCCGTTCATCATCACAAGCGCCGTCTCGCGCGTCGCCTCGGTCTTCAACCCCGGGGGCCGCATCCCAATCCCGCGCGGGAACTGCCGCACATACTCGTCGTAGTTCAGCTGCTCCTTCCCGTCGCCCATTCCTACTCCCACCCACAGCGGCTCCTCCGCCTGCGCCATCCGCACGAGCTCCTCCATCGCCGTCACCGCGAGCTCCACCACCATGGGCTTCTCGGCCTCCGTTAACCCCCCCGGCCGCGTCGCCACATCCGCCACGCTCGGCCCCGCCACCATATCCAAGCTCGGGTTGTGATGCATCCCCCCACCGCCGAAGCTCCCCACTTGCAAATCCAGCGACGAGCTTGGAAGCGCAGCCAGTGGCGTAATAGGCCGCCCCAAGTACTTCGCCGCGAGAGCGGACACGCGATCCAGTTCCTCCTTCAGTCGCCCGTTCTCAATGCGGAGCTGCTGCTCATCGAACGACATCTCCCCCACCGTCGCCGGACCCCCACAATGCGGGCACTGCGGATTCTTCAACGCCTCCCGCATCAGCAAATTCTCCGACCGCACCTTCTCATTCTCCTGCCGCAGCATAGAATTTTCTGCGCGCTCCGTCTGCGCCTTCATCTGCGTCCGCCGGTTCTGGAACCAGAACTTAACCTGCCGGGGCTCCAAACCCAAGTCCTTGCTCAGCTGCTGCCGCTGCTTGTCATCCGGGTGCGGGCACTCCTTGAACAGCATCTCCATCTCCTGAATCTGCCGCGGCGTGTGACGATGGTACCTCTTCTTGCGCGGGTGATTGGTATCCGGATCCTCGTCCCCAGAACCACCCTCCATGTTGTCACTCCCGGAGCGCGACTCATACTCCTCTTCCTTGCTCTTCTGCTGCTGCTGCTGCTGCTGCAACTGCTGCTCGCTCTCCGCCGTCTGACTCCCCTCGGGAGGACCCAGCGAGAGAGATGGCGACGAGTAGTGCTTCGGCGGAGGACGCGGCATGGCCAACGGAGGGATAGGGCGAGGCGGCGCCATGGGCATGCCACCAAGCTCGCCAAAGCCCCGCCCCAGATTGCCGTTCGGAGTTACGAGCACGGTCACGCCTCCAAGCCTCATTCGGCTCTCCCCCTCCACCCTTGTAGCACCCAACGCTCTCACCTCCCTCTCAGCATTCCTCGACCAACGTCCCTTTCACCCTGTCCACTACGACAAACGTCCCTGTCCAGTACTACACTACACACTACCCTCCCGTCCCAGAACAATGCTCCACACGAAAATTCGTCAAATTGCGCTACCTCGGCTTGCACCCTTACATACAGAGCTTCGATCACTCTCACCTCACACTACCTGTTTTCCCCTCCCCTGAAATGCCCAACAATCGCAACCCCACACGAAAGAAAGAAAAAAAGAAAACCTCCCCACCCAACTCAACTCAACTACCGCCACCTCGATCTCCAAGCGCTAGTCAGTACTTGCAGCAACAATGCCCCACGTACTAGCACACCAGAAGCTCAGACGGCTTCTCCTCTCCAGTTGGCTTCTCGATGGCGCTCGCCGCGACATCGGGATACAAATACAGACACAGCAAGCTTAGCCCAAAACACAGTAACCCACCCACCCGGACACACGGACACACGGACAGACAGACCGAGAGAGACTTGACGAGCTCCTTATTGGGAGGCTTGGGGTTTTCCAACGGAGATGACAAGGTGCCTTCCAGGCCGAGCTTCGGGCGGCGGTGGTGCCGAAAGTGAAAATTCTCACACACTAACATACTATGCTCCCATCTTGATGAGTGACGAGCACAAGTACTCTGCCTGCCCCTAGCGGAGATTCTGTTGACTTTGCGAAACAGGCGAACGCCGCCGCTTTTTTCCTTTTCTCCCCTTGGAGAGGCGGGGGGAGGCGAGCAGCTAGCAGCTAGCTAGGCCCCGCCTGGCTGGGTAATGTCAACCGACTTCGTGGGAACGTGTGCTCTGGGAGTTTAGTGAGCGAGCAGCAGTGAAGGGTAAGCCAGGGAGGACAATAAACTCAATAAAATACTACTACTGTAATTACTGTAACTAAAATCACCATTTTAAAACTGACTTGTAGACTTCGAGGTGGAAGGGCCAGGCCGACAGTGCTCTACTCGTAACTTGATTATAAGAGCGAGGGAAACAAGAGATGCAAGCTTCAGGGAACTGAAAGTTGAGCTAACGAAGCAAACCTACTGCAATAAGTTTACCAAAGATTTGGATTCTCTTTGATACTCTTCAATTTTGGGGCTTCTTACGCACCAGTGTGAATCCGTTGACAGGTGGTTGCGGAGGCCGGGATACGATGAAGGCGGACTATTTTTTAGAAAAAGGGGCAAAGGGGGGGAATTGGAGAGTGTGACGGTGAGAGCGAAATGGAAGTAGCAGGAAATCAAGTGGCGGAGCACTCAGTGGAGAGCTCGCACTGCCGCTTCATGGGTGAAAAAAGGGGGGCGGGGAGAGAAGGAGCAACTACTGGCTAGTTTTGAATTTTGAGTTGGGGGGTGGGTGGGGTGCAAAAGTGTTGTTTGGATGAGTGCTAATCAGAATTTTTTTTATTTTTTTTTAACAAATGGAACAAGCCATTGCATTAAAAAAAACGAAACAATATAGCCAAGCCACGCAAGTTGGACAATGAAGAGAAAGAGTACAAGGAGGAAAAAAAAACTAAAGGAAAGAACAAGGAGGAGGATCCCTCGAGTTCCAACAAATAATATGATCAATCCTACTAGCAAGAACCGAGGATTTAAGCCATATGCAATCAAACTTGGCCACACATGCTAACCCTATCTAATGGATGACAACAAGACTTCAACTAGGTCTTCAACTAGGTAATCAAAATTTTTGAAGGGGGTGCACACTTCAAAATTGTTGTTTTTTGTTTGTTTGTTTGTTTGTTAGGGGTGCAATTTTTTAGGGTGAAAGTTATGTAGAAGGAGAGAGTATTAGCTTGTTTAAATTTTGAATTTCATTTTAGTAGTGTGTTCACAAATGTGTCATTTTGATGAGTGCTAATCTAAATTTTGAGAGGGGTTGAACATTTCTAAACCTTGGGGGGGTGTATAATAGAAATTGAATTTAAACCACTTCAACTTGTATTATTTGATCTTTCATTAAAGTAATTATAGGTTTTGAAATTGGGATTTTGGATGATATTGTAAGGTTTCCAAACTCAAAATTCCCTTTACAACATATGTTGAAAATGATGATACATACCTCTACAATAAGAGACACTACTAATTTTTAAGGGACAATAGTACTTTTCAAAACATTAGTAATTGCCATCTTTGGGTACATTGGCCAAAATTAAAAATTGATTTTTAAAAAATTTCAACCTTCAAAAAATATAGTAGACTATTTATATGAATGTGTAGAAATTTTCAATCAAATTGACCATGTGGATTGAAAGATTATAATGTTTGAAGTGAAAAAAATCTTCTTTTCATTCTTGCAAAATAAGGTCACTAATAGGCTTCAAACCCTCTTGTCCAAATTAATAAATTTTTTAATATACAAAAATGATTGAAAATTTGCACCATTCATTAGTATGTTTTGTTGAGTAAACACGAAACATTTTCAAATTTTATAAGCAAATAAGGTGTTTACCTTACTCAAATTGTCCTACAATACAAGAAGGTTAAGTGATCTTGCAATACACTAGCCTTTTTTTGATGATTGCTTGTGCACAATGGAATTTGATTTTTAAAAATCCAAACGGTAAAAACATAGACACAAACATTTAGAATATGTGGAAAAAATTTCAAAATCTTTGACTTCAAAAGTTGCAAGATTACAAGGCTTGAAGTCATAAAAAAATGTTTTTTTTCTCGAAAATGCCCTAACATAGGCAACAAAGTTTGACTCTACTTAGAATGTGATTTGAAAACTATTTTTTTCTTCCAATTTCAAGCCACACTATATAGCTAATATATGTCAAATTTCAAAAGTCAATGTGGGATTTAGCAAAAGATGCTTGAATTGTCTAAACTACTCAAAATTTTTGAGGTAGTATAACTTTTCACATAGGCACCTCATTGCAAATTTTGTTCTATTTGCAAAGGTGGTTAATGTATACACCTTGAGACAAAATTTCATAAACACCCATTCTAAATTGACTTTATATGAATCTACCCAAAAATTCAATTTTCTATTTAATTGTCTTTTTGGAATTAAGAGCAAGAGCACTTTTAACAATTGTCTTTTTAGTATTAAGAACAAGAGCACTTTTAACACATGCTAGTGTCTTGGACATATTAATTGTGCCACTATAATCGTTATTTCACCTCTAATACAATTGAATAAAGTCTCATAATTCAAGTATTATGTGTGCATGATTAGTTTAACCTCTTAATTTATTTATTTTTTAATCTTTTTTATAAAATTATTAAATAATAATTAATTCAATGTAATAATAATCAGGAACTAATATATAGAATTGTAAGCATGAAACTAACACATTGTCTTGACTCTACCTAAAAAACTTTGAAAATTTATGCATATGGCAAATACTAGCTAAAACATGCCTAAAAATGGGAGGGGCATTTTTAAGCTTTTACAATGACTTTATTGGGCCTACAATCCCTTTAGGAATTAAATATGGATTTGTTTTTCTTTCAAAGTTCACTTAACTCTTTAAGGACCATGAGTCCAAATTTTAAACAATAAATGAATGCAAACACATCCTATATACAATGGATTTTAATATTTCTCATCCATTTCAATGTTGGTATATTCTTGTTTTAATTCTCTATTATTGTACAATATATAATTTAGATATTTATTTACAAATATTCTATGGTAATAAGAGTACAATTATGTTGCACTTTAAAAAAAAAACTTTTAAAGTTTAGAAGAAAGACCTTTAAAATAACTTGAATAAATGAGTAACAAAAAAATCTAGAATTTTCACCATAATGAAACTTTACTATTGTCAATCTTAACTTGAAGAAAAATCCAATTTAAAAAAAAAATTGATCAAAATTATTTATTATTGTAGTAGATTTAACCATATAAATATGATTCACGGATTATGCTTCATATCTATGGAAGTCATCATTAACTTATTATTATTGCATTTCATGATGAATCTTTACAATTTTCAAGATTTCCACTACTCCTAGTCCCTCAAGGGGTTAATAACATGGTAGAAAGTAAAAAATAAAAATTATGTTCTCTAAATTTGTCCAATGCAACATATATAATACCTAGATGGATTATTTAGCCTCTTTTAGATCTTCATCAGTACTATAATGTTCAATTTTTTGAATGAGCTCACTGTCATTTATGCCCCAAAGAAAAATGTCTCTCTTTCTAGTTTAATTATATCATTAAACTATTTAAATATTCCCTTTTGTTTGCTGATTTTACATTTATGCTTACAATGCTAATGAACTTGTATTAATAATCTAGATTTGTAAATATACTTTTGGAATTGACTATTCCTACCTTAATAGATGCCCTCACCTTATCATTTTATGTGAAGACAAATCAAACTCCAAATTTTTAATATTGTTGAATAAATATAAAAATTTGCCCCTTGTTCAAAGTTGTTTAATGTTATATTTTTCAATCTTTTCACTTAGGGTCCAAGGCTAGATCATGTCTAGGCTTGTAGAATTCTTACCTTATGGAAAAATGCAATAAAATTTTATTAAACCTAGATGATAAAATTTAGAGTTCATATTTGGAATCACATACCTTTTATAAGTATAGGGAGGTCATAAAATACAAAATAAATTGTTGCACAATAGGGAACACATTTTCATATTTTTTTTCCAATCTCCTCCCTCCAAGTTAGTGTCTAGAGAGAAATTTGAGTTGAACCAACCAAAGTCTACAAGTTCTCTATAATTATGTGTTTTCTATTGATTTACCTCAATTGTTTCTTACACTTTTATTTGAATTAGTATTTTTTTGAAGTGTAGATTTATTATCCTCTTGAGGTTCTCACCATAACTCATTGGCTATTTGTAGTTGGGGAGGTTTGATCTCTTTGAGTCTATGTATCTCATCATGGGCAAACCAAGAACAAGTATAGTTTAGCCTTGACCTCATTCAAGGGTTGTTAATTTCACACGTGATTCTGCATTTGTGAAATTTAATCATATGATTGTAAAAAATAGTTCCAATACTTTGTCCATAGTGAAAAAATTGGAGTTGCCCTTGCTCAGACAATAAACACTAGGGTTCAATTAAAGATGAGTTTTTTTTATTATGCACAATGTTTTTGCCATTTGGCTATATCCCAAAGACGTTGGCTATGTTTTTATAAAAGAATTATTCCTTTGGGGGATCAAAAATAGCCAAATCATTATAGTATGTCAATACAAATTCCTGGGTGTGCATTTAGTTCTACTACAACAAACCACGTGCAAACAAGTGGTTTCTAATAAACCTTAATTTTAATCTCAAATTTTGAGCATTGTTTACTAATAATTATAGGATTCTACTCCCCAAATTTCAAACTCAAATAAAATATGGAATAATTTCTAAAAGAGGTTAAAAATGCACTAAAATGGCATGTTTTTTTAGCTCAAATATTTTTAGAGAACACATTTACATGACCATTGCATCAATATTGAACTCAAAAAGAGCTTTCAATAGAGAGTTATTTTTAGGAATTTTTTGTTCATTTTTTAGACAATTTTTTCTTATATAATATAGGGGTGTGAAAGTTATTTTTCAGTTCTACAATGTATCTTTTTACTTCAAAAATTTGTATCTAATTATTATTAACAAATAAAATATCAATAATTCAAAACATAAACTTTCAAAGTAGAGAAATTTATTCATATATTTTTTATTTAATTTTATTTAAAATTCAAAAAGTATATAGGGGGTCCAAAGTTTTGTTTGCACGCTAATACCAAAAAAAGGAGGAGTGCACCCCCCGAGTACAAATTGCTAAATGGTACCTAAATATCATCTAGCTTTGACATAGGTATTACCAAATATCACCCAAGTATCTCGTGAATATTGAAGAAATAAATGACTTTTTCTTCCACTTGATGTTTTTTTATGAATAATTTTTCACCAATTGGCTACAACTAAAAGATACTGACTATACTATGTAAAGATTTTTTTTCTAGGATCAAAAATAGATAAATTAGTATTGTATTTTAAGACCACTAGCCAAAACTTACCTAGGTATCACCTAATTTCCATATTGATATCACCAAGTATCACCCAAATATCACATAAGTATTGAAGAAACAATTGACTTCTTCTCCAAAATGAAACAAGTATCACATGAGTATTGAAGAAACGACTAGCTCCTTCTCCAAAATGAAATAAGTATCAATGAGTATTAATAAAGCAACTAGCTATGTTTCCAAAATGAAACAAGTATTACCTGAATATTGAAGAAACAACTGTCTCCTTCGCCAAAATGAAAACAAAAAAAACCCACTAGGGGTAGTCACCCTCCCTCAAAGAAGCAAATTTTCAGAAGTTGGTGAAAATAGAAGGGAGCCAATGGGGAGTTGTCTTGTGTGGAAGGGGTGTGACACCTCTTTTGGGTGTGTGGATCCCCGAGAATGAAATCTCAGAGAATGGGTTCACCTCTACCACAATTGGTGTAATTTAGCAAACTAAATGAATGTTGAGCAATACAATCACTTGAATTGGCTTCATTGAAGGAGTGAAAGTATGGAGACAAGGGGTGAAACTTGAGAGCACAAAGATTAAAAAAAAATTCACGGAAAGCTCATCCAAGCCCATTTCTTCACCTACAGAGGAGAAGAACGGCATTCCCCAAACCTCAGAGATTGAGAGATCCGAAAATGATGGAAAACCAATTACAGAATGCCACGTGTCCAATCTCCGAGAGGTGTGTGACTACCCCTATTTACTGCTCCCGCCCGAGTGATAAAAGAAGTCACTGTTTCAAAGGACGGAGCCCAAACTGGAGACGTCCTAACTAAAGTTCAAGTTTAGAGGCCCCTGACCCTTCCTCCCTCCAGCAGTCCAGCTCCCTCCCGCCACTTGACCCTATCCGATCCATGAAGCCCAGGCGGGCGCCGGTAACTAAGCTTATTATTTTTTTCACCTGATCAGGCCCAGTAAATAGTATATTGCGAATAGTGTACCCCAGTTGGGGACTTTTCACTTCACTTCAGCAGTGGGGGCCACCATTGAGTCCATAAACTTATTAATATTTGGCAAAAATTTCATAGCATTTGGATCCTCTCTCCAGCCGTAGCTCGTAGGAATGGGAACTAACTTATATTAGTTGGACCAAGAGTTCTCCCCCTCCTAGCCTAGCTCATTTCAGTAGTTCATTTTGGTTTTCCTTCTTGTTTGTGCTCGTTTCTCTTCATTTGTTCAGTCTTTGGCTTTTTTTTTTTTTTGTGTGTGTGTGTTGGTGACTTTTTTTTTTTTTTTTTTCCAATGCAATAGTTCTTCCATTTGTTCAAAATAAGATAAACTAAACTAATCTTATTAGGTATTAAGTTCAGTTATCTCTCCCTCCTGATTTCCAAGTTCCTCCCCCCCAACCCCCTCCCTTCCCCGTGAGTAGTAGTTTTTATTATTATTATTATTGTTATTACTGTGGGCCTGCTAATGATGACCCCCTCCCCCATCAATAGTCTCCCTCCCTCTTTGATTAGGGTGTTGTCCAAGCACAGTTAATGTGGGTGTGTCATTGAATGAGCCCCCTTCGCCCTTCCCCTTTCCTGTTGGGAGGTCGCCCCGGGGCTCTTCTCGGTGGACTCGGGTGGGTTATTAAAGTTTTTTTTTAATTGGGGCGGGGCCATTAAGGGGCCTCCTCGCCTGGCCATTAATTCAAGCTCCCTTCCTTTCCCCCTCCCCTCCCCTCAGTCAGTCGTTGGGGGTGGGTTCCAATCGAGGCAGCGAGGGAGGGCTCCCTTCCTTCGCTGGCTGTCTGGCTGCGGACTTCAGTTGCCCCCGTTGGGCCCCTTCCCTTCCCTTTTCGTTTGCGTTTGCGTTGGCCGTCCCCTTTGGGGGTTGATGGCCAGGCGGGTTCAACAGACAGACGGGCAGGGGCATTATGAAGGTGGTTGGGAGGAGCTGAGAAGGAAAAGACCAGCTGGAAAACTGACCGACTGCCTGCCTAGCTGCCTTCCTTCCTTCGTGGCTGCTAATGCCGATGGGGAAATGAGGAGGGGCACGAAGGCCAAGGGAAAGGAAGGGGGAAGGGGGGAAGGGGGGAGGGGGGAAGGGGGGAAAGAAAAAGAAAAAAGAAAAAGAAAAAGGAAAAAAAAAAAAAGATGGAAGGGGGACTTGGGCTCCCACACTCCCACAGCCATGGGCTTGGAGGCCTCAATGAGCAATAAGGTAGGAGGTTCATAAATGGACTATCGAAGGGCTAAATTGAATTATCAGGAGGTGAAACATCTCGAAATGTTTTCCAGTAAATTTTTCTTGAAATATAAGTGGAATTGACATCTAACCTCCAAGTGGTTTCGTTTTTTTAGAGCTTTATGGAATTAGATATAAAATTTTGAAGTGGAAATGGCATAGGGCTTTGAAATGGCTCACCTCCTAAAATGTACATTGTATATACATTGCTAAAGGCTATAAAAAAGCATGTACAAATAGTGTACATTTAAGGAAGTGAACAATTTCAGAGATTGTGTGCTTTTAAAACCTCCTACCTGACTTGCACTTTGTCTTTCACCTTTCACAAGCATCAAAAAATAAATTTAAAAAATGGGCATTTTCTTGCCCTCAACATGATAAAGGATGCTAAATCCATCCCACAACAAAATGGCACCAGTAGGGTGAAAGTGTAAATTCTTTGGGATAAATGAAAAATCTTGTCTCCTACTTTATGTTGTGTTTAGAATATGTTCTGTTTTTTTAAATCTCCCCTAGCTAATTTGGGATTTTTGATTGCATGTAAATTCAAAATTTGCAAATTTTTATATTTGAAGAAAAAAAATCTTGTGTTTCTCCCAAGATAAAATTCCTATGTTTTCACTTTGTTGGGCCCACTTAATAGGACGGTTCAACGTCTTCCAAAAAAGACTTGCAAATGATTCTATAACATTGTTGTGGGCAAAAAACTTTATCCCTAGAAGTTGGGGCAATTTGTCATGGGAGAAGCCCCACATCCTCACTTAGAATTGGACAAAAGATTGAAACTATGGTGCAATCAACATCAAGGGAAATGGCAAGACCTCTAGATGTAAAGCATTCCAAAGTATTCAATGGATGACAAAGAATCCTTTTGTGTAAGATAGAAGTGCAAACATTCATCTTTGGAATTTGTTATGGAAAGAAGAGGTCTTACATGATAGTTTAACCTTCAACAAGTGCTCTAGATATTCTTTTTTAAGGAAATGATTTACAAAATACAAAAATGATGATTTCCAAGGTAACCAACCCAATGTTCTATTTAAGCTAATAAGATATGGGATTCATATTATAGAAAATTATAGAACCCAAATTTTTCAATGGAATCTTTAAAAAGTTTAAATATAAATATTTGTAAATCTTGTGATTGATTGCTACATGAATAATTTGTAAAAATTTGAAAAACTTATACTACCTTTAATCTTTAAGGATGGATGTCCATGTTGGTCGGAATTGCAAATGATTTTTTAAAGTTTTTGTAAGTCAAAATTGCCTTTATTAAGTATGATAATGCTTTCACTTTTGTGTGAATAGGGAGAAACTACACTTCAGAAATAGCTTTGCAACCTTAAAATTCAAGTCCAATGTTTTAAATGTTTTTTTAGAATTTGGGAGCCTACCTACCTCAATTTTCATGAGTTGTGACTAAAATTTATACTAGCCAAGTATTTAATTTCTCCCTCCTCCTTCTTTCAATGATTGCACACTTCTATGTAGAATGTTGGAAATGAATTTGTCTCATTGACAAGGATTTGCCAATTATGTGTGCATGAAAGTTCACTTTGATGGCTTGTGCAAACATTTTGTAGTGATTGTCTACCTATCAACAACAATTCAAGGCTATTGCCAAAAAATTCAATTTCAAAATTCTAATGTATAGTAACATGAATTATCTTTTAATTGAAAATGTTATTGCCTAACCTTTTCCATAAACAATTAGCATACTATATGGCAATATTATAGAAGTGTTAAGAAATTACTATTAGAGGATATCCATGAAATTTTCATCATTAAATGCTCAAAATGTAAATTATATTCTTGGAAAATTTTCAAAGACAAATGTTTTTCTAGTGGATGTGATATATATAAATATATTAATAGTTTCTAATCAATATAGTTTTTATAGGTGAAAACTTTGGAAAGTTGTAAGAGACATATTTTATAGTACATTTAAGTTTTGTTGAAAATCCTTTGCATGACTAGAAGGTAAAAGATAGTTGTTTTCAAAATACACTAAGAAGGAACCTCCATTGCCTCTTTTTTACCTTGAGGACAACCTTATAACTTATTATTGTTTAGACAATTGTCAAATTTGTCAAATTTAAATTTATATTTGGAATTAAAGAACCTAAATTAGCTAGTGGTGGTCAAGAAATAGAAAATTAATCAACTACAAAACATGAATCAAATTTTAATTTTTAAAATTTATCCTCAAATAAACTTTGCTAATTGGGAAGAAAATCTAGTTCATCTAGAGATAAAAAAAAACTACATTGCTTTATTTGCAATGTGGTCAATCAAATATTAAAAATTATAGTTTAGCTCTAAATTGGATTCATAATATACCATTAAAAAATATTATGGAGAGCTTTTCAACCAAATACTATGCATCCAATTTGGACAATGCAATAGATGAGATTCATGTGCTCAACAAGGTCATGAGTTTTTTTGATGTTCTCAGATTGTGAAAACTCAATCATACCAGCAGTTTGATGTAGCAGAGCAATTGTCACATTGGATAATGATAATTATTTATTTATTATTTTTAATATCATTTTATTATTCTTTATCTTGGCCAATAGTGACTAGTTTAGAGTACGGGGGACAAGCTTCAAATGGCCCTCCAATGCCCCCTCAAAACATTTAATGACTAAACTTACAAGATTCAACCCCTAAAGGACAAAATGGCATTTTTTAGGCAACATAGTGATTTTGGGCAATTTACTGCAAACAAAATTTTTATTTTTTTCCTTTGAAATTTCACACAACATACACCCAATGAGTAGATTTAAGGCCCAACAATTTTCATAACTTTTGACTACACAGATAAAAAGTTATTGTGTGATATGTAATTTTTAGGATTTGTCAGGTAGCAAAAAAAACTTCTTTAAAAATCATTTTTTTAAACAAAAATTTGAACTTGGTTCTTTAGAGTTATTTATACATGGAAAGCTTTTAAACATTTTATTTTGATTGATGAAATGAAAGTTATGAGGAGTTTTAGTTGTAGGTAGTTTGTGAGTAGTTATGGAATCTCTATTCTAAAATAAACTTTGAAGTCCTTTATTTAACTCAATTTTCAATATTTTTGGAAAAAATTAAAACACTAGGTGTAGATTGTTTATTACAACATTACAACCATTGGGATTGGAGTTTTTTCAATTCCATGAATGAATTGTTAACAAATGAATATTTTGAATCATTCTCTACTTCTTTCTATTTACTCTTTTTTCCTATATGTTGTACAATTATTCCAAATGATTTGAATTTTTTCAAGTATGTAGCCAACTTGTCTTGAAGAATGAATCCAAAGAATTACAACCATTTGGACATTTTTTCATAATGATTTGACCTTGTGAAGTGCAACGTTGTTTTTCAAAGGGCCCGAAAATAATTTTTTGTCACTTCAAACATCAATATCTTGCAATCTACACCATAGAAGTTTCTAAAAAAATTTCCTCATCTTCTCAAAACAAAATACTACAAGATCCTATAGTTAGGTGTATCTAGAAATATTTGTTTTTTCGAAAATTTGGTACTTGTTCTAGAATAGGCAGTTTTAGAGCATTTTTGGTGAAAACATAGTCAAAAACCTATATGGGTCAAAGGAAGAGTTGATAGCATTGCTTCCAAAAATTGATACACTCAAGATTATGTTGACATCATGTGAACCCTACGATTTAAGGTAACATTATCCATAACCATTAATTTAAGGAATTTGGGACACGATGTATACTAATACACATCCAACAAATTATTGAACCCTACTAGCAAGAAAAAAATAATTCATGTGCACTTTCAAATGTATTATTTGGACAATGTGAGAATAAGTCGTGAATTTTTAAAGAGACAACTATACATGCACCTAATACCAACACCAGGGGTTGATATTCACATATAGTACATTCTTGTAATCACATCTATTCTCTTCCCAAGATTTTGCAAGATTTAGAGGTGACGACTACGGGTACAATGACAGTTATGGGTGTTGCTACCTTATTCCTAAAATTGTTTCGTTGACTTGTTTCCCCCTCTTTTAAAACAATGGTTGAGTAGGAGGGCATATTAGGGGGGGAAAAAAGGGTTGACAAGGAGGTCGGACCCTGACAAGGAGGCGCTTTTTTTCCCGAAATGCATGACGACGAGAGGCATTGGGTTGACGTAAACTATTGTTAGGAAACCACAATTGGATGAAGAATGAATCCAAGACAAAAGTCATGGACGAAGAATCCATAATCCACAATTACACATAGAAACCCACATGATCATGGAATTGCACCAAATAACCTGCCCGCAAAATGAGTGTGAGGTTGGTTTAGGATGTTGGCCAAGGCATTACCGACTCTCCAATACTAGTCTTGGTCGTACCAAGGCTTCAGCAGGGCCAGGGCCATGGAAGTCTGCCCATTGAACTTTTAGGCATGCATATATTCAGTTGCAGCAGCCTGCCTTGTTTCATGGAGGGTCCAACTTTTTTTTTTTTTTTTTTTTGGCACAAATAAAGGAGACCTTCCCTTTGAACTTCCTGCTGGGCCCAGCTCTTTTGAGTTGACGACTGAGAAGCCAAACAAAGCATGTAAGCAGCAGATCAAAGTGGGCTCGAAAATCAAAATATGATTCCCGCAGTGTGTGTCCCTCCTCCTCAAATGGAGTGAGCTAGCTCACCCGCCTCGGGCGCTTCCCCGAGATCCCCACCCACTCTCCTCCATGCTGGACACTTTTGGGAGGGCACAGTTTGTGGATCAACTTACTGATGAGCCAGCCATTGATTGCCAAGCACGGAATTGGGACGAGTGTGTTTGGCTTATTACCTTAAGTCACCTTTGGTTGGAAGAAGGAAAACTTGGTCAGGACTTAACTTAGGGTTTACTTGGATGGAATGCACAACTTGGTGCTCCAACTTCAATACCGTTTTGTCAAAACAAAGTGTTCTCTTCGGAGTGATGAGGTAAGGTACACGGAATAGGAGTTTTAAGGGGACTCATACTAATTAATTGACATTGTACACTACATAAATATGCACCTTTGTTGTACACCAATCATTATTGAAGTGTCTGGAAGGTTGTAATAAGGTAGGCACACCCAAAACCAGCACTTTTTGCTACTGAGCCTATTTCCTATTATTCGAATGGTTAAATTTTCATATGCTCTTTTTGGCAAGTGAAAGGAGGTTCCAACGCACCAAAGAATGTGGCATTTGGATATTGTATGCAAAAGTTATGAAGGAACAAAGTTTGGTTCTGAAAGTGTTTCTTCCATGTAGGTACAGAACTGGTTTTGGAGATGTACATATAGTATAAATGGCTGTTTAAGGTCAGTGGCACATTTTGGGTGTACCTACCTTATCATGTTTCAAGCATCTATATTTTTTCACAATGAGTCCCTTTAATTTTTTGGTCCCTTTAATAATCCTATTCAGTGTAGAACAATCCATTATGGACAAAAAAATCATTTTGAACACTTGAAGTATGTTCACACTTGGTATTAAAGAGTGTTGTTATTGAAGGTTTTAAAAGCAAATTTAGACTTAATTCTAGATTGGATTCACATTGCAAACATCACCCTTAACCCTTAAAGGACCAAGAATCCCTTTGGGGGAGTTTGAGGAATTCACATAAGTTTCTGTGACCTGAGTTTTTAGTAAAAAATTTCAATTTTTTTTGATAAAGTGAAAAAAATTATTAGCTTCATGGGAATATAATTCAATTGGTGCCCAAGAGCAAAAATTATGCCATCTTAAACATAAGTTTCATGTTGCCGGAAAAAGCAGAAATCTACAAATATTTGAAATAATTATAAATAAATAAAAATTCTTATAGATCTTATTTTTTTTCTACATGTGAAGCTTTGATTCATTCCATTTGGATTAGTGATATGAAAGTTATAGACAATCTTGTTTTTTGAGCAATTGTTTGACAAGGTTAAGTTTGCTAGGTAGGACAATCTCACCATTGGGATTACTGTATTTCAATCCCATCTTAGAGCTATTAACAATTTAGTTTTTCTTTCAATCTTGAACCTTCTTCTACTTGATAATTTCTTAAAGAATGAAAATCAAGCATTTTTATTGAAATTTTTTTCCTAGACTTTCTCGAGTGAATGCAATAGAAATGGTAGTTTTGAGTGGTTTGGAGCAAAAAAATGGCCTTGGTCCTTCAGGAGTTTAACACCAAGTACGAACATACCTTTAGGGAATACTCTCATTATTGTTTTTTTAATTATTAAAAAAATTAATTAATTTTAATAAATGAGATTTGGACCACAATCAATGTATTAGATGACAATAATGGAGTGATTAGTGACTATGGTAGAACCACCCATTCCAATTAGGGATCCATATCCAACTTATAAGATGCAACTATTTCCAACCAAGGCTAGAACAAATTTCCAACCAAAGCATGGAATGTGATTTTTTCTCCTTTTCAAGGTTGGGACTAATAAGATCATGACACATGTCTTGATGAAGTGAGCAAGAAGGTAGGAAGTAGTGAGTAGGAGAGCACTTCTTGAATGATTGGAATTAGTAGACTCCATACATTGGGTATGGGTTCAAACCAACTCAAGGCTTCCAAAATTTGTAGCAATTTCAATTCAACAAATAAAATTATGCAAAAATTTGCAATCCCCTTTATTTCTATCTTCCTACATACCAAAAAATTTACATTGCCTACTCCTCCAAAAGATGCACATAATTGCTTAACCCCTTAAGGATTTTGACTATGTTTTCACCAAAACTGCTCCAAAACTGCCATCTCTAGTACAAGTACCAAATTTTTGAAAAAAAAATATTTTTGATACATCTAACCATAGGATCTTAATTTTTTTTTTGAGAATGTGTAGAACAAATTTCAAAAATTTTGACCGTGTAGATTGCAAGATATTAGCGTTTGAAGTAACAAAAATCCTTTTTTTGTCCCTGCCAAAACTCAGGCAGCTGCACTTCTTTAGGTCAAATCATTATGAAAAAATGTCCAAAGTTGTGGTTACTCTTTGGATTCAATCTTCAAGGCAAGGTGGCTATATGCTTGAAAATTTTCAAATCATTTGGAATTGTATAACATATAGGAAAAAAAATAGAAAGTAGAAAGAAGTAGAAAATGATTCAAAATATAAAATTGTTGATGGTTTATTTATGAAATTGAAAAATGATAATCCCAATGGTTTCAATGTTTTAATAAAAAATCTACACCCAATTGTTTTATTTTATTTTCCAAAATATTAAAAATTGAGTTAAATAAAGGACTTCAAAGTTCATTTTAGAGTAGAGATTCCATAAGCACCTTCAAACTACCCACAACTAAAACTCCTCATAACTTTCATCTCATTAATCAAAATGGAATGATTCAAATATTTTAATGTATAAATAAATCTAGAAAACCAATCTCAAATTTTTATTTTTGTTAAAAGTGATTTTTAGATATTTGTTTTTGCTAC
This sequence comes from Climacium dendroides, assembly GCA_950106755.1. Lineage (NCBI taxonomy): Eukaryota > Viridiplantae > Streptophyta > Bryopsida > Hypnales > Climaciaceae > Climacium > Climacium dendroides. Next base: position 24,977,041 of record OX467087.1, on the reverse strand, counting down.
CCAAACTACCTACAGAACAAAAAAAACTACATATCATACAACAACTTTTTAACCATGTAGTCAAAAGTTATGAAAATTGTTGGGACTTAAAGCTACTCCTTGGACACATGTTGTGTGAAAATTCAATGAAAAAAAAATGAAAATTCCATTCATAGTGAGCTGCCCCAAATCACTATATTACCAAATAATGTTGTTTGGTCCTTTAGGGGTTAAGTGGTTGACTATAGGTGGTTCTACCATACAATAACCAAACTTTTGTTTCACCTTTGAGTGTAAATTCATTGCAAGAAGCAGTTTTTCTAGACCTTTGTATTGTAGCCATATTAGAAAATATTGTGACTGGTTTAGGTGAGTAAGATGAGCATTATGGATATCATTTTTGATGGTTTGGGAATAGTCTACAGGCTCTATTAGGCCATGATGGGTTACTTACTTCAAAAAATTATATTTTGTCCAAAAAATTATATTTTGTCCAAAAAATTATATTTTGTCCAAAAAATTATATTTTGTCCAAAAAATTATATTTTGTCCAAAAAATTATATTTTGTCCAAAAAATTATATTTTGTCCAAAAAATTATATTTTGTCCAAAAAATACAATTTCAATTGCTCTTATTGTTTCTCACACTTGTTTCATGTAGGAAAAAAATTTAGCATTGACATGAGAGCAAACTCATAATTTTTTCCATGATAGATTGATCTACCATAGCTACACTACATTATAGAACTCATTATTTGGCATTTTGTTGTTTGAGGTGTTTCTATATTGCTATTTAGAATTTTATTCAATCCAAACTAAAAATGAAAAAAGCTTTATATTCAATTAACAAAAGCTACATGTGAGGGAGTTGAGTAACATCATACTTAAAAGGTAAGCTACACTAAAAAATAGGTATTTAGTATTACGTACACAAATTGATTTTAAAATATTATAAATTTTAACTCTCAATGAATATTTTTACAAACTATGTTTACAAAGATCCTTCTCTTATAATAGTATTGATCTTTATATTTTTGATAAAAAAAATTATAGCCTTGAGTATGTAGTTAGTATTTTTGACACTAAATACTATTTTTAAAATTGTACTATAGGAACATGGTCTCTTAAAATAGTTACTTGTTTTATTATATTTTTTGAATCTTGTCTCCATATGCACCAATGGTAAATATTCTTGAAAAAAGGTATGCACACCCTAATTGTCAACCCTTGACCCAATTGCATCCTTATCTTTAATATTCCAATATTTTAGTTTTAAAATGCTAGAGAACTGTACTGTACATAGAGATGCAATTGAAATGGGGGTTGATAATGGATATATGTACCCTAATAGTGAGAGAAGTATTGAGTCAAACAATGTGCCCAATTCCATCAAGTGACAAAGAACTCCACTAGGAATATGAGGAGTGATTTCTTCTAAAGTTATTGAGAAGATTCCATCACAATGAAATAAACATTATTTGAAGGGAAATGAACAAGTTATGAATTGTTGAGTTTAAAATAGTAGGATTTGAATTATAAGTCTAAAATACTTTAGAACTTCAAATATTGTATTTACAAAATATCCTCAACTATAATAGAACTAAAAAAATGTCTCATTTGTGATAAGTTGTGTATTTTGATGGTACTTGTTGAGTTGCATTATAAATGAAAATGCATTCCTTTTCAATCCATGGTAATTTTTTTTCAAAAATGCTATAAACTTTGGAGGGTTACGGGGCCTCGAAATGATTTATGAGTGATAGAATATCATGTTGTTTTAGTATTGAAAATCATTTTTTTAATTCATATTTTCTAATACAACTTTGATTATCTCTAAAGTCTTGAAGAACTTACTTGGAGATTTTTGTGAATTAGGTAAGCTATAATGACACAGTACTTTGAATTTTTGCATGGAATTTGGTGTACATTTTAATCAATGTGTTCTATATCTAAAACATGCCATTTTTGCAAACTATATGAAGTTTTTGGATTTTTGGATTCAATCTCAAAGCGGATAGCTACAAATATACACTTTTTGTTACTATTATAAAAACTTGATTATAAAGATTGCTATTTACACCAAATGTTTGAAATCATTCTCACTAAAAGCTCTCCGTGTTTTAGGTGACATTTTCATGATTTAGGAGACTAGTTTTAATGAAGGTCCTATAAAACAGCTTGTGTTTTTATGTCAATAATAATGTTCAATGTAACATCCATGGATTTTTTTATAGTACCTATTCCAATGAATGAGATTAAAGTTACAAAGACATTTGTTTTGATGGTAATGAAGGAATAAATTATACAAAGATTATTTTCCTGAATTTAATTTATAAAATAATAATAATAATAAAAATGACTTACTTAACCTTTTAACTTTCCGTATACTAGTTTTGGTTCTATAATACACTACTTGTTTGGTACACATTTTAGCCCCTATAGTAAAATAAACAACTTCTCTCAAAATAATAGGTAGATCAATTCCAAAATTTGATGCACAAACACTTGAAAAAAACTTTTAGTAAATGATCACAGTCTATAATGACTATTAATGAGCCATTGCAGACATTTTTGAGTCATTGTAAATACTTTCCAATCATTGTGGATAGTTATTTAGGCCATTTTTTCTTCTAGTAAAAAATAGTTGACTTGATGTATCTATCACTATGGTTGAAATTGTAAAGATAGCTCTAGAATTATCATAGTAGTGGCATGAAGGTATCCTTTAAAGGACAATTCATATTCTCACTTGGTTGAACTTCATTAGTTTTATATATAGTAGCACAACCAAACTACAATAAGGAAGAACAACCCTATGTCATTAGTCACTGAATTTCAACACTTAGTAGACCTTTCCATTTGCAACAATCATCCACTCATTAGGCAACCCTTTAGCTTCTTGATAGTGCATTTGGGATCTATGCACGCTTTACCAATTTAGTCCCAACAAACTTTGAAAAATCACAAAAAATTAATTTTTGGAACTTCTAAATGACTTCTCTCAAACTTTTTAATTTTTGAAAAATATGTAATTGACAAATATCCTCTTTAAAATACTTGTATTTTGACAAACTTTGGTGGTAATAAGTTATTCTATTAAGTTTGTTACATGAATAAAGGATTTTGAAAGGTGACATGTGACATACTATACGATATAAAATTGATATAATGCTTTATAAACAACATCCATGCACTTTCAAGCTCTTGAATGTGGAAAGAACAATTAAAAATTTATGCAGGCTACTAGATCGTCATCCTTTTAGTTGTTGTCTATATTTAAACTAATCACATTCACAAATTTTTTTGGCAATAAATTGGCATATTAAGTTTTTTGTCACATACATTTCAATAAAATGAATTCTAAGTAAAAAAAGATATATTAAGGGTGGTAAAAGCAAAACATAAAGCCTCACATTGTTGTCTTGGGGGAAGGAACTATTTTCGTCCATCTGGATTTTAAATGTGGTTCTTTGCCCCCCTACATGGTTGCAATGGTAATACAAAATCATCCCTTCAAATTGTGGAAAAATGAATGAATTTTTTGCCATGTGTTTAAGCCACATGGAGTTGTTTCTTGAAGTTATAAAACCATAATTATTCCAAGCAATTTCATATTCAAAAAATCATAATGCAAGAAGGTGCAATTGGCCCAACATTAGGGATTACTATTTGGTCAAAAGATGCAAACACCCCCTTGCCCCCCCCCTCTCATTTTCAATTTTCAAAAATTCTAGATTGTAGATCTTCTCACAAAAAAAATCTAAAACCAATCTCCAAGTCCACTATTAGATTGACATGTTTCTATTTAACAATTTTTTATATGTTTAAAAAAAAAGAACAATGTGCATTACAAAAAAGGAAAAGGAAAACAATCAATCAAGTTCTTCAAGATGGAAAAGCATGGATAGGAGACTAAGAATCAAATGCCACCTAGGTTGGTGGAGATTACCAACACAAAAAACTTTTCTGTGCACTAAGAGTTCAGAAATTCTTGAATGATAATGTTGTATCTATCCTCACCACAATGGTGAAAATAGAAAAGAATGTGATTCTTGTGAGCCATGCTTTCCAAAATGGTATCCTTCCACGGCAATTTACAAAACTGCTTCTACACTTTCCTCGCCCTCCTACAAAAGTAGACCAAATGCTCTATGGTTTTATGGACATTAAATGTGCAACATTGACACTCGCATTGATGGAGGAGTGAACGATACATAACTAAGCACAATGTGGGTGTAGGCAAGCTACTTGAGTTAATTAACCTTAGAAAAAATTTAAATTTAGAAAGGCACCTTTTGTTCCATATCATCACGATCACTTATTTTGACTCTTGTTGCTTTAGTTAGAGTTAATTGAATTTGGTGAATACTATGAAGCGGTAGGGGTTTTGATTAAGTCCAATTGTATATCCAATATGCATTAGAAAAAATATGAACCCTGAAAGGGGCTCCTTCGTAGTGCAAACCCATAAGGTTCCCCTCAATTGAACTCAATAGTGATTGAGTTAAATGATGAATAGTGTGCACAATTGAAATAATAATATAAAATATTAAAATATTAAAAATATTTTATATATGATAATAATAATAATAAATTTTTTAAAAAAAATTAAAAAATTAAATAATTGCAATCTGACGTGGTGGCACTCATGCCACATCAGATTTCAAAATTTGAAATTTTATATATTTTTTAATAATAATTTTTTTAAATTCTTTTTTTAACATTTTCTGAACCGTTCAGTTGAACTGTTCTGTGTTATTCCGGCCTAGCAATTGGCTGGATTTTAATTTTTAATTTTTTAAAATTTAATTTAATTTTTTTTTCAGCCAAAGTTCCTTGCGTTCACAGCACTCACGGACCCTTCCAGGGTTCATAATTCTTGTAATGCCTACAATAATTGAAGAAATCTTTTGGTTCTTCTAACCATAATTTCCATTTTCATTCTCTAGAATTGAAATCCAAGTCCTAGATCAATCCCAATATCCAAAACATGCATGAGAATTCATTATCTAGGTTAATTTTAGTGTTATATATGTCTCCTCTACACATGATTACTGATATATGCCTGTGTCTTATCGGTTAGGTCCTACAATTTTTTTTGGATAGAACTCATGTAGAATTGAGATGAAAAAGAGAGAAACACTTATTTGTGTGACTTTAAGTACCCATTCATATGTCTTGAGTAGTGGGTTTTGATTCATAGACCATGTACTAGGGATAGCCCTAAAAATTTCTCCCACCCTAGACTGCATGAAACTACATTCAGTGTAAGGTCACAATTCCTTCTTAGATTTCTACCTTGGTGGATGAAATTCCAAAAATCTTGTAATTTCTTTATATTCTTCCTCATCCAAATGCTTCCATAGGCATAGGATGAATCTCCTAGCATCCCATTGTAGTCTCTAGGTATCTCACCATTCTAGAAGATATTTTGTCGGCCTATTGCGTCCATATTACTTGGCTTTTGGAAGACAAGACTATTCCTAATTTGATACCATACTTTCCAAATTGCCTAACAAATGTTAGAACTGCTACCTCTACCTCTAATGGCAAAGAGACTGAAGTGCATATTTGAGGGCTGCTTACTTCTCCTTTGAGATTGAATGAACCTCATGTGGTATTGGATTATCGTTTTTTATGGGGATTTCTTGGCATTAGTCTTCTAACTAGTAATCTAGTTCGGATTGCTTGCATGTGCAAATAGAGGTCAATTAATTTTACCCCTCCTTGGCTTTGAGGTTGAATGAGGGAGTCCTACAACCTTGGCCCTACAATGTCTCTAACCATTCTCTCCCAACCAAATGTAGTCACGAAATGAGGCTTTTATAGTTCTATAATGGAATTGAATATGTCAATCTAATAGTGGGGTTGTTGTAAAAAATAATATATACTTTATGGTTACTTTTATTTTGAAAAAAATTAAAAATTTAGTTTGGAAACAACTTCTATATGTCTTAATTGTTTAAAAATAAGACTTTTCATAACTTTTACATCATTGAATCAAATTGAATGAAACAATTAAAGTAATATTTGTAGACATAAATATGTTCTACGAGGAAAAAGTTTTAAAGTTTAGTTTCAATTTTTTTCATTTTTTTCCATTGTGTAGGTTCAAAAATTTTGTGTTTAAGAAGGTATAAATTTTCCTCATAAGCACCAAATTAAACAAAATTTTATCCACAAAAATCTAATATATTCCCATTCCCTTACTTTTGAATAAAGTTTCAAAAAATTACAATAGAATCTGATATAATAGAAACATACCCAAAATCCTAAACAATCCATTCAAAGATTTTGAAGCTTTAGGAGGGTATGTGATTATTTATAGATGCTAAAAAAAATAGAAAGTTTAATCATCTTCTGTATATATTTTTTAATCATATTTCTATAATGTGTATTAAAAATATTTTTTGTCACTCTAACCAGCATGTGTGTATCAAGAAAATTTGTAAAAAAAATTCCATTTCTTTTATATTGACTAAACTTAGATTTATCTAATTCTAACCTTACAAAAGTGTATTAGACTATTGTATCAAAGTGTAGAAATATGTAAAGGCCATTTTCCCCCTTGGATTGCAAGATTATAATATTTGAAGTTTGAAAAAAAATTGACACTACTAGACATGAACAACTAACTTTGAGCCTTCTTCAATTAAATTTTTTTCTATAAAAAGATGAGTGTTTTTACCATTTCATTAGTTTATCTTGTTAGGTAAGCTTATGCAAAATTTCAAAAGCAAATCAAGTGTCTACCATATTTTAAATCACTTAGGAATAAAAAGAAGTCAAGTGATTAATCTAGCAATACACTAGATGTTTTTTTGATGATTTCTTGTGCATTAAAGAATCTATTTTTTTGAAATTCAAAAAATAAGATCTTGAGGCCAAATCTTTGAGTACATAGATGGCAAGATTTTATTGTTTTCAATTTGATAAAAATGTATTCTTTTCCAAAATTGCTTGACATAGTTAACAAAGTTTGATTTCTCTTGGAGTAAGATTTTTTAATTGTTTTATTTTTATAATTTCATACTATATTATGTAATTTACATCCATGCCAAATTTTGAAAGTAAATGATAATTTATCATAGGATTCCCAAACTTCTTGAAGTTTTTTAGGCAACATAACTTTTCACTTAGGCATTTGATTAAAATTTTGAGAACATTTGTTCAAAATCAACTTTGTAGGAACCTAACTAAATAGTCCTTTAGAGACAATTACATTGCCTTGTGACAAATCAATTTTTTTGATAGTATAGATACGTGACATTATTAAAGGATTACCCCCCCTAAAGCTCTTTAAAATCCCAAATGGTAATTGTGTGTTTTGGGCATCTAAAATGAAGTAGCAAAAGACCCTTTAGGACATAAATTTTTTAATTTTGGACTATGAAGCTTAGAAAGGTTCTAGCAATTAGAGATTCCAATTTTTTTTCCATGGTCTTTCAGAAAAGATCCATATGAATATTTTTATCATTCCAATGATAATATGGACAAAAATAAAAAAGGACATGTAAATAACAAAATGCCTATATTCTTAAGATATCAAGTACCACACTCTAAAAAATATATATATTTATTAGTTTTTTTTAACTTTAGATTGGGTTGAAAATTTTCATACTTCATCATGATTGTATAAGGTCAACTACCCATTCCATGTCAAATGGGGGCAAGTCCATGGTGAGCAAAATTAGTGGCGTATATTTTTAAACTTGAATAGGGTTTGTGAATATCAAGTTAGATTACATTAGTAGCAAAGGAAAAAGGACAATGTGGGGCCCTAAACTCATTTTTTCAACTCATGTAGGGATAAAATAAACTTGTCCATAAACTTTGAACACATGGATCTCATCCATACATTGGGATATGGGCAATGCTTTCTACTTTGGGATACATTGTAATAGAGTGTCAATTTTCAAGAAAAACTCACATGATTTCAAAAATAAGTATAAATGTCATTATTCCATTTGTTGTAAAGTTTTTTCACAAATTTGGAAAGGAATATACACAAGATTTATCTAATGAATGTAAAACCTTCACATTCCAAAATTCTCAAAGGAGTAAATATGCAATTGTTTGTTAGAAAAAAAATTCAAAATTTGTATTAAAAAAACCATGAGCATTTCAATACTGAAAACTATAGTACAAAACTATTGGCCAAATTACAGTCACCAAAAACCAATTGAATGTACATGGGTGTAGCCATGTTTCTAACTCCTACATCTACATTGGTCTTAGGTAAGTCTACATTAGAGAAAGCCACATCTTAAGTACCATTGATGATAATGATATTGCTCCATTCACACTAAAACATTATCAACAACAACATAGTCACATTAATTATGTTGAAAAAACAAGTACATGTGCAATTTTTTCATTTGATTAGAAAACATTTTTTTGAAAGGACAAAGTATCATTTTTCTTAAAAAGGTTTCAAAATTTCACCCAAACAAAATATGGTAGAATTGTTAAAGAAAACTTATAGTTGTCATAGAATTCTACTACAAAAGTCAATGGAGTGCATTCCTTGCCTCAAATTTCTCTAAGCATTACCTAGAACAATAGAAGTATATATATACTTTTATTTTGCACCTTCTTGTGCCTCGCCCAAGTCCATGCAACTTCTAAGGTCCTTCCAATCCAAATCAACAAGGCAAGAACTTGGATTTGTGTGCTAAAAAATATTTGAATTACATCATCCATATCAACAACATCACCATTCATCAAATACTTCCAAAGCATTGAGACTTTGTTGTATTTCATCCCACCTTTAGGAAACAAGCAAAACCCATGAAGTTGAGGGAATGTTCAGACCAGACCACAACATCAACAAGAAAGTGACTAGAAAAGCACTTCCCAACTATTTTTTTCATATCATATGTGCAATATGTTGTAGCCCTCTCAATGAGATTTGTATGAATCAAACAATTTTGTTCTTCACAAACGGAGTACTGTGTTTGATGTATTCTATAACTGTTGCAATTTGTTACAATGTCACATTCCTATGCATAGACTAAAAATGTCCTTTACCTTTGCCTTTGATATAGTACCCCAATATTGTAGAATGTTTTGGTGAGAATGTGGTGACCTACTAGAGCATTCTAACCATTATTCCATTTGAGATAAATTTTGATAAATTTTACAAAACCATGCACTTTGAAGAAGCCAAAAGTTGGCATGCCATTTGCATATGCAACCTTCTTCAATGAAACAAAGTCTAGATTTGCTATAGTTTTCAATGAATTCATCAATTTTTTCTAAAAGCTAAATAAAGATGTCAACGCTTCCCACAAAAATGGTAATGCTAACATTCAACTATTTGAGTTATGGAAGGGCTTGTTTCCTTGGAGTTTTTTCAAAGCAAATTTTTCATTGGTTTTTACTTCTATGCAGATTTCATTGCAATATTTTTAACAACACTTTTCTTCTTTTCAACTACAACAAATTTAAATTTTGTTATGATATTAACAAACTTAAAATCCTTGTTTTTTCCTCTATTGTTTGCTAATTTTTTTTGTCTCCACAACTTTTCCTTTGTGGGCCATTGTTTTCACTATCTAGGACATGGTAGGTGCCATTTTGAAAACCTATTCAAAACCTCAGTGAATTAATTATCAAAAAAGAACTTTGCCAAGGAATTATTCTATCATGTAAGAAGGAAGCAACCATCAAGCCAATAGAACACACTAGAAATCCAAATCCAAATCAAACAATACAAAACCTTTCTCACTTCTCTGCATGAACCACCATTCAACTTTGAAACCCTCTCTACTGTCCACCATTGCCTTTCTTTATTGAAAAAGATAGCATGTAAAGGAGCAAATCATATCCTAGCCAATCCAACCTCACTATTATAACCCTTTCCACACCACCACCACCATTTCCAATCACAATACAAATCAAAATCAAAATCTTTGACATAATTTAGGAGTCAAAATGTTTAGTGCTTCAACAAAACTACCTACACAAGAATAGAGAGTGAAGTACCTTGAATGGAGTTGAGGATTCTAGAATAAGCATCAATCAATGAATTATGGAAAGGATAAGGAATTCAACAAGGAAATAAAAGTAATCTCTAGTGTACATCATAACATCTCTAGACACAAAATTTTGATAGTAGTATTTGTTTGAAACAAATTGTTGTTTTGACACTTCTTGAAGTACATGTATGGGTAGAAACTCTCCCCTGAAAAGAAAACACATTTACTATGACCTTCACTAAACAAGCTCAATAGTAATCTAGAACATCTATCAAGCAAAAACAACAAGAGTTCATAAAAGCTTTGTGATTGGTACATGCAAAAGTGCTAAAGAAATTCAAATTCACTTTCAACATCCACACTTATACACAAGTCATTTGATTTGTAAGAGCACCAAATCCTAACTTTGTAGATCATCCGTTCCAAATCAACAGTTCCTCATTTGTTTTTCCATAACACTATATTGATGGTTGTGTGCAATCCCACATATTTTTCCATTGAGATAGTGTAGGCTCAACACCACATCATTGTATTTTATAAATGAAAACAATAATTATTGGGCATGTCACTTTTTCAAAAAAAGATCACTCACTTGAATTTCTTGGTAATAAGGGAGATAGGTATAGAAATTACTATTAGAAAATTTAGTTTTTTTGTTGATTTGGTTTATTTTCTTGTTGATTTGGATAGAAATCAATAGAATAATGAACCAAGTCAAGACAACCAAATCAACATAAAAATTGAATTTTCTAGTAGTGAGCCTTTTCCATTTTTTTAATTCATTGTAAGCTGATCCTGAATTTTTGGTATGTTACTCCAGCTATGGTGTACAATCAAATCATTTGGTTAGAATTTTCCAATAATAGTCAAATATTGGTGTACAATCCAATTCATCAAAGATGAGGCAATTTACATCATCCCAATCAATTTTCTAATTTCCAAGATAATAAACTTTATAGCCAAGTCAAGAACAAAATTTTTAAAAACTTGCATCTAAATTCTTAACATCTATAAAATGTCAATCCATTTCACTCCTAAGTCTTTACATGTTATCACAATTGTAGTAGAATATTAGAAAATGAGTTAGTGCAAACACATGAAAATTTTGAACTTTGAATGTTCATTTCATAGGATTTTGACTCAATTACAAAATTGTATTCATCGATAGAATACGTAACACTATATAATTAGGAAACGGTCCTCTCCATATTGGGAAGGTATTATGCTTCTTGAGATGCTTGGGAAAGCCTTATCAATTAATTCAAGGACTGGGTTTTGCTGAAGAGTCATATAAGCTAAATCCTTAAAAAGAATAGTGCAAAACCCTAGGGCATTTTAAAAGTCAAAACTTCAATTTCAAATGGAGTACACTATTCACTGCAAGAGGGCCCTTCCCGAGGATGCAAAAAAAGAGCCGGGGTGAACTACCCCTTCGTTCATCCCCTTAAAGGCTGATTCCATAGGTGCATGTAAAAAAAAAGCCCCCCTATTTTGTGCTTGATTAATTCATCTTTTGCACCACTCAATGCTAATTTGGGGCCTCCGCTTGCAAATATGAATTCCAATTTCATCATGCGTGGCAAAGGGACCCTGTCTCATTGGTGAACAATGTTGTGGTGCAACTAGATAGGACTACACTAAAATTGGTAAAATAGTGTTGGCTACACTAATTGTCAACAATAACACTAATTGTGATTTGCAAGGTTAGTGTTAGAACATTATTTACCCATTCCAACACTATATTAGCTTTACATTAAAATTTGGTCATTTCAACATTTCTATAAGAGTGCATTTAGTGTTAGATGGGAACAAAAATATAAAAATTGGAATAATAATATAATAAGTTAAGGCTATGATCCAGTTCACTACAACACTAATTATCACCCAACACTATTTACCAATTTTAGTCGAGTGGAGTTGCTAAACAATGTTGTGGTGCAATTAGGGAGGACTACCTTACTGGAGTGAGTTCTACCCTAATGTAAGTTACTGCCCTCGGGAGGGATAACTTCAATTCTGCGCACCTGGGAACCAAGTGAAGCCAGTGAGGCCCCCAGTAAGTTAAGTTACCTTAGGCCGTCCCATTAATAAGAGCAGCCCCAATTCCAAAATAAACTACCGAATAAAGCCGGTTGAATGAACCCTTGTTCCATAATTAGAAAAACCATTAATGCAACACCTACTTCCTGGGAAATAATGATAAAAGAGCTCCGTTTGCTTGCCTCGGATGCTTGGACCCAATAACCCCAATTCAGCTGAATAACGCTGGAAGAATATAGGCATTTGCCACTTTAATAGTAAGAAAATGAACATTTCTTTCAGTCCCACTCTACACATTTGGAAACTATAAGTTAATTTGGACCCCCCCCCCCTTAACTGTAATTTGCATCATTTCCTTGCTGACACAGCTTTTGATGGGATAACATCATTCTTTGGGCTGCTGATATCAAGTGCTTATTAGGGGAATGAAATTCCACTTTTCCTAAATGGAATGGGTAATAATGAAGTAAGCTTACATCAGTTGGGTTCAAAAAAATCATTACCATCATAGATGTATAGGTAATTCAATGTCATTGAGAAAATTAATAAAAATCACTTTATGCAACATTGGAGGTAAAATAATTGAGGAACCCTCTAACTTTTAACTCAAAAGATTTGCCTTGTATTTTTTCTCTCCTCGTATAAATAATAATGAACAGAGTATATTGTAATGTTTAGACTTTCTAAAATTCTTCTAAATTTTGAGCCCCAAAACGCAAGAAATGGTCATTTCTATGTTAAGGTATTTCGATGTGAAAAAGTATGAACAATGAGAATTGTGGTTGTAATATCTAAATTTAACCTTCATTTAGAACACATACAAAAAGTTCCAAAATCAAATTCCTTACCATTTGTGAGATCTATGAGCTCAAAATAAAAAGGATTTTTTTTCCATTGTGTACAAGAGGGAGATCTCAATTTCAAAATTCAATGAGGAATAGAGGATGTTGAATTTTGTTTGCATCTTTTGGTGTGATGTAAATGCAATGGTTGAAAACTAGCCTACAAGAAATCAAAATTTGTCTCCCAAGATCAATGGCCTATAAATAGAGTTCATAGCATTATTTAGGAAGGTCTTCTCGATTTAGGGTGTACTTCGCTTTACAAAGCACAGACACAAGATAGAAATAGTCTCCAATATGCACGTAGGATTTGGATTCATTTTGACACCATCTAGACTCACTCATTTGTGGTGGCTTTTAGGATTGGTGACAAGATTACTTGGAACCGGCAAAAGCCAATTCCTTGCCACTTCTTTTCTACAATCAAAATAACAAATTTTTGTATTGTAACAACAAAAAGGGAGAGGGAAAAAATTCAAAAACACAATTTTTGTGGCCTAGAACATGATTTTTTATGCCATTGCCCCTAAGGAAGTACATCCTTAAGTGTCAAAAAAACTCAAATGGCAATTCCTCACAAGTCCCTCAATAACTACAAAATTTGAATTTTTGATGCTAAATCACTTATAAAATCATAGAAAATGCATTCAAAGTTGCATGTGTACACAAATTATAGTTCTAAATTTGTATTGTAAAGGCACATCCAAAAATGTAAATTTGGCATATGAACAAGTCTAAAATCAAGCATGTCATATGATAAAAACTTGAAAAAGCACCATGAGGGTTGTAAGGAATTGTAGCCTATGAGGTTTGCATTTTGATTTGGTAAAAGATTTATTAGCACGAATAAAGTTTTTTGATGGGACCAAAATGAGCATAAAATACATAGAATAATTCATCCATGCTTGTTTTCTTGTTTGAGGCAGACTTTCGTGTGCCAAAATTGACCAAACTTTGAAGAAGAAAATAACAGTTTTTAGAACTCCTCATAGAAGTGTAAGTGCAATATTTGCAAGGAAGGAATTAGAATAGCTTTGCCAACATGATTATAAGGAAAAGTTCTTGAAAAGGGGGGGAACAAGTTTCCAACTTTCAAAGAATTAATTTTAATATTAAACTTGAACATTTAGGTTGCTTTTTGGTTTAATAACAAGACAAAGCTACACCTAAAATGTAGTTTCTTCCTACTTACAAGCCAAAATTACTTTTAAAATGTAGTTTCTTTCTACTTACAAGCCAAAATTATTCCTAAAATGTAGTTTCTTCTTACTCAAATGAAAGTGTGAACAATATGAAAGTCGGCCAAAGCAATTCTGATTCCTAAAAACTTGAATATTTTTTCTGATTTTGACTTATTATAGAAATTCGCCCTAAATTTGTGTTTGTAGGTGAAAAATAAGGTTCTAATTTTAATTTAGAATTTTTCTTGTTGATATCAACATGGTGTCTTGATAGGGATTCAATGAGCTTGAATTATCTAGAATAGTTGATCCATATTCATATGTTATCCAATTTTTTGGTACACATGACCATGAATAAGTTTTTAACTTTAATTTAATTAAAAGGAGTCTTTGATGTTTTGGACACATGATAAACTAGAGTCACTAGCTTACAAGGAGAATCACATTTTTCTTTTGGAACATTTTGCAATGTTTAAAAGGTCGACCATTGAAAGTTTGTCATCAACAAGTGTGTGTAGCATCAATGATATGATTGTTGGCACTCTTGACACTTTGTTGATAATTAATGTTCTATTGAATATCTCCATTGATGTATCTTCACAAAATACTCAAAAGCATGCATTTTGGACATTATTTTTTGATTTTGCAATATCTTTTTGTGCGGCAATAAAACTCTCTTAGTCTTTCAAATCCTTTTGGTTTCATTGCCACAACTTCTAGTTTTGATCATTACAAAAGTTTGAAATATATGCTTAGTCTATCTTTATATTTCACTTTAAAATCTATACACCTTGAAAATTTGAACAAGTTCCAATGCATGTTCTCAACAATGAGTACAGTACTTGGCATTCCCTCGTATGGTTATAGGCTTTAGCATTTCCAATTTAAAAAATATTATTCCCGGTTCCAAACTCAAATTCTAGCATTTTCCATTGATGATGCACCTTTTGTTGGCAAGAATGAAAGATTGGTGGTTTAGGGTTAACAAATCTTGAGGAAACTCTCATGTCACTAGTGTCAAAATGGATTATATGCCTAAAATTATAAATCTCTAAGTGACAATCAAATCTAAGCTAGTTCAATGTAATCCAACTTAGAAAAGTAGATGGACATCCAAAATACTATATATAATTGTATCCTACATAGAAAAAGCACAAGGTCAAACATTTGGAATCTATTCACAAATGTTGGCATCCCATCATTAGAGTGAATCCTTTCAAGGAACTTGATAATTTTAAGAACTTACCACTTTGATAGGTTTTGGAATTTCAAAGTAGAAGACATAATTTTTTCTTAGACAAAATACAAAAATGGTATGCAAAAAGCATTAGAAAAATTGAAGAAAAGTTTGGAAAGGCCTTTCAGATGATGGTATTGGATAGAGGGGTTTTGCCTTGGAAAAACATGAAGGTTTTGGGTACAATTAGATTTGGCCCACAATATAAAGGATTCTATAATCAAGTAAAAAGTAAAAGTACAATGAATGTACTCCGCATACATGTATACCTTGTATACAAGTTAAATAAAATATTATAAGTTTTTATAGAAGTTGTAAGAATTGTCTCTATAAACTGTATAAAATCCTTTGAAGATGTATTCAATACTTAAATGAGTGTCACAATTGCTTTACAACTCCAAATTAAGATTGTGATAGTTTTTAAAAAGCTAATACACATCTCTACAATCTTTCTAAAAGTGTTGACATGAATCTCCGACTTTTATAGCCGTTCAAAGTTCCTTCTCCTAAATTCAAAGGTAGCTCAACACTACTTTACATCCAAGTGCATATCTTTCATTCTCTAACTCTAAATTAAAAGTGTGATAGTTTTTATAAACTAAGAGTATGATAGTTTTATAATTCTTTTTATAAATTTAGAACAAGTTTTCATAAACCTTCTACATTTCAAATCAATATCTCTTATTGTCCGACTTTTATAGTTGTTCAAAATTTTGTCTTCTCCATTCAAAGGTAGCTCAACACTACTTTATTTCCAAGACTATATATTTCACTCCCTAATTCAAAACTAAAATTGTAATAGCCTTTTGTAAAGCTAACAATGCAATACATAGGCATATTCAAACTCAAAATTAAAGACTTTCTAATCAAAAATTACAAGAGCTCAAAAACTTTGCCCTCAAATTCCATGTCAACTAATCACTCTCACTCCATCAAGCATAACTTTCAAGAACAAACTTGAAATAGAGCAAGTCGTAAATTTTTGAAAACAACCTCTTATCTTTTCATTCCAAGACTTATAATACACTACTTACTATAGCTCTCCAAACTTACATTAACCAAAAACAAACTATGAAGGGGGATGAAGAAGAACTTCCTTCCTTATTCTCTACCTCATCCACTTAAGCATGTAGATTTCAACTCATAACATGATACATGGACCACATTTCATCTATTGGCCATTCCTTTTCTCTCCAAAACTCTATCCATATCCCCTACGTGGAGTTATAATCCTTCAAAATCTAAAAGAAAAATAAACCAACTTTATCTTTTGTTTCAATAACTTCTCCAAAGCTAAATAAAATATGGAACTATTTCAAAAGATTAAAAAAATTGGGATGTCACAATCAACAATCCAAATTGTGGTTCTTGCCGTGATCCCTCCCTATTTTCCCTCTTTCATTTTCTTCAAGCAAACATCATCAAACCTAGTCAATATAAAAATAATATACATTTTTATATAGTAGAATAATTTGCATTGCAACAACAAGAGATTAAATGGAAGTACACCATTGAATGTATCAATAGAACACTACTATAGTTGCAAAGGGATTTTTTATGAGCCTTGATGTGTAATGGATTAAATATTTGTTTTTTTGCAATAGAGTTGATCTCTTCCACCTCAATTTTTATTTTATTATTTTCAATCTACAATCTATCCAATCTTAAGTATGCTTATCATGTGGGATCAAATACTCTTGTTATGGGCTTAATTGTACTATCTTTTTGCAATGAAATCTTTTTTCAACTCTTCTACAAAATCAAATTAATGAGAGATTTTCTACATAAATAAGTAAGAGTTGTCCACAAAACTTGTATTTTGTTGCATTTGGATGGCTTTGCAAACAGTTGTTATCAATTTTACAAGGATTCTTTTTTTATTTTCAAAAGAAAAATTACATCAATTAATATTAGACTTGTGATGGTGCGACCTTGCACAACAAGCCTAGAAGAACTCTATGACCATTTTGAGCAAGCTTAAAGACCCCAAGCTAAAGAAGAGTGGAATCTTTCAAAATGGAGATATGCTATCTTTGCCAAGAACTTAGGATTTACAAACTCATTAGCAAGGTCTAATATCTTCTCCGTCGAATCACCATAAGGATCATTTTGACCACTAGGAAAGATGTTGTTTTCAATAAGACTAAATAGAATATTAAAGAAGTTGTTGCCTTCATTTGGATGGAGATCAATGACTACTATTAAGGGCCCAATGAAAAGATTTAGTGAAAATTACCAAAAATTGTTATCATAAGTACACCACCTTGGCTGCTTCGATGACAATTGGGGCAAGTTCTTTTTGTTGGAGATTAATGAAGGTATGGAAAATAGGTGGCCTAGAAACAATTTAGTGGGGATTAAGTAGGGATGTGGTTCTTTAGCATTTGTGTGTTGTGCTATATTTTGTTAGTATTTCAAATCTTGCAATTGAATTATGGTTTGATTTGTAGGAAAAAAACTACCAAAAAAAATTAGCATAAATTCTTCTAGGTTAATTAAGGCAAAGGCATATGTAAGCCTTGTTTCTTCATTTTCCTTAGTACTTTTCCTAACAACCCATCAATATAAATATGGGAATAGTTGGGTGGATTATGCAAATGTATTTATCCATCAAGATCTATTTAAATATAAACTCTCTAAAGACTCTCCAAAATCTAAAAGCTTTCAAGGAAGAAGGAGAAAAAATACAAATGAGTAAAGGTTTGATACAAATACAAAGACTTATTATGGGCCTTGAATGAATTGTAGGCTTTGGTAAGCTTTTCTATCCATTCCAAAGTCTTTTTGGACAAAAAAGAATGTAGATGTAAATGCTACAATCCATACTATGATGCAAGGATGAGATGGATATGGGAAAAGGCCTTCTTTAAATCAGAGGCTAAAAACAAAAAAATTAAATTTCATCTAATGAGTCAAAAATCCATAAGACCAATAAATGTACCTTTATTCTTGAAATTATAAGTCTAAAGGAGAATATAATATGGATCACATTATTAAACTTAGTGAAAAAAATGTATAAAATTTAAGTTCCCCAAAATTCTATTCAAATCCTTGTAGAGAAATGGGTTTGGCTACAACTTTGAGGGTACTTGGAACAAAAGACTCATAGTCAATTATTTTATAAGAATGGCTTTCCAATTTTGATGAATTGAGGTACAATTGTTTTTTAAGGCACCCTATAATAAAAGTTCAAAATTGGTTAAAGAACATTGAAGATAGTTTAAAACTCTCAACTATAGCTATCACTTTTAAAATCTCCTAAAAAATACAAAGAAGATAGATAATTGAGTTGTTATTTGGTTATCTTTTTCTACCTCATCTTGCAGTAATTACAGATAGATAAAGATTTGCAGATATTTTTGTTGGATCTATAGTTTAGGTAGTATTTAATTTGAATGGCAAATGAAAAGGGCTAATAATAGCTTAAATATCCAAATGAATTATCCAAATTGATAAGCTTTCCTCCAAACTTTCATATTTAAATCAACCACTCTAGGAATTATATTCCAATGATAACAATTTAAGAACTTTGTGGAATTTGAAACTGAGTTTGACCTCAATACTATCACTAAACTTGGCTTTGAGAATGACTTATGACACACTATATTAACTATATTAAATTAATTAAACAAAAATTATGAAGAAATTGCTTATAAAAATTGAACAACTTTTCTTTTCTATTGCAAAAAATTTAATTTATGTAGTTTTAGCAAATATCAGCTACTATGGTTGTAGTACTTACAATAACACAAGCACATT
Source organism: Climacium dendroides (assembly GCA_950106755.1). Lineage (NCBI taxonomy): Eukaryota > Viridiplantae > Streptophyta > Bryopsida > Hypnales > Climaciaceae > Climacium > Climacium dendroides. Next base: position 24,958,023 of record OX467087.1, on the reverse strand, counting down.
GGTGCTTTGGTTAGTTTGCTTGATGTAACTGAGAAAGACATTTCAAATCTTTGTTGTTAGTTTTGGTTCCCATCAATCTAGTATGACTCGTTACTTTCACTAGATTTTATTATTTGTATCCAATTGTAAAAAATGCCTTTACAATAATTAGTTTATCTTGTTTAGATATTGATAATGACCACTATTGTACTAGTAATAAAAGCCTGAGAGGGTCTCACCAAAATTTGAGCCATTAAGATATTCTGTCATTTCATAGACCTCAAACACGTGCAGAAAATGTTGCTAGTGTAGTCATTTCACTGTCAGTTGCTTTACTTGATACCATTTCAACACTGGTAATGACCTTATCTTGATACTACTGGGTTACTTATTACAAGGGTAAAAACATATCTTCTACCAATTATGTACTAAAGTAACTACATGTAATTGTAAAATTGACCTATACAAATGTCTATCTAAAATGTACAGCCTTTACTCGATGAAAGTTTAGAATCACTGTTGGATACAAAAAGAAAATCTTGCTTTCTTTTTTTAACTTACAACAAGATCCAACTAAAAAGTAGACAATTTCATAACATGAACAATAAAAAGAGTCACATTAGGGGATTTAACCTTCAACAAGTTTGGTGATGTCCACATTTATTTAGTCTTTAGGATGAGTACAACATCTTGGAACAAGTTTGATGAACTACTCAATTGCTTATTCATATGCATTTAGGTTGTAGCTACCTTTTTGTTACATATTTTTCTACTCCCCTTTACCCAGCCGCTGCCTACACCTGGACCTATCACCGTGAGTGACCCTTTCACCGTGAGTGACCACGAGGAGTTCATCCCTGCCGAACAAGCGAGTACAGATCCAGACCCCCTCCGCCGCACAATCTGCATGCGCATGTCACCCGCCCGGCCCGGCCCGGCCCTTTTTCCAACTTCAATGCCGCACCCGTCCTCCTCGCGCCTAATCCACCGGTCGAATTTCAAACTCTCCTCGTTTGTGTCCCCAAACGAAGAATGAAGGAAATTCAAACGGACCCCCTCCTCCTCTCCATGGCTATTATGGTCCCTTCCACATGGCGCATTCCCACTGGATGCCCCCCTAGTGCTTCATAAGCCAGGCAGCCGTCTGCCCGTCCCTTGACGTCGCGAACATAAAAGGCCCATCGCTTGTCACTTCCTCTTTGATGAGGACTACCAAGCTGAAACGATGGCTTCACAGCCAGATCTCGCGTAAATTAACCCACCCGATTCGGAAATTGATCATGGCGGCTACTCACTGAGAAGAGTTCATGGTGTGATTTGACGTGCGAAAAATTCAAATCGCAGGGGTTCCGCAAGCTATGGAGCCGGGGTGGTGCATATAGTGACGGCCAGGCCAGCTGCAGGCCAGCTGTGCGCGCTTGAAGCTCTCTTTTTTGTCTTCCGAAGTCGCCGTCAGCGTCTGTAGTAGAGAGTGTGATCGAGTCGCACACCTGGTGATCGAGCAGATTAGCAATCTGTGGTATTCTGATGCTTTTTGTCGAAGTTGCAGTAGCTCGGCCCGGCTCCTGCAACTGAAGTATGCAAGCGATCACAGCTCGTTTGTGAACTACATATATGCAGTTGGCGAATTAGAATAGATCCCACGGCGACATCTGATTACGAACTTCATCTGCTGAATTGGGCCCCGGCCCCCGCACCGATCGACCTACGAGAGCAGGATATTACAATCCGGTGTGAAGACCATTTCTGGAGGTTTAATTGCGGGGTGGTCATTTCGGATCGACGTTTCAAAGATTCAACCTGGGTTTAGGGCTCAGAACCATACCTCTGATCTATTGCAATCGTAAGAGTCACTCTTAAACTCCGTTGATGAATTGTCTGTCACCAGTTGACAAGTTAGAATCCCTAAGATCAGACGACTGCTCTAACAAATTAGGACCGTGACATGCATGGCGATCCTCGGGATTCGAACCATTGCCAGGCGGGACTTCTGAGTTTCAGTCTCTCTAATTCTCTGTAATTGGTCTCTACATACAGTATAGTCTCGCTGTTGCTTGGTACTTTGGCATGTCTTAAAAAGGTAGTAGCGTAAGTGTGCATCTTCCTCAATTCCCAGAATTAGCTGATTAGCAACCAGAATTAGCTGCTAATACCGCACTTAGCTGCTAATTAATCCACGAGAATTAGCAACTGCATGTCCATTGGATCATTGTGAAAAGCGGTACGTGCGTATCCCATTTCCAACAGAGTTCAAGTTCTTCAATGGCGCAACCGAATAACAACAACGCTCCAGCTGTGTCCAACGACACTCCCGTCGCCAAAACGGTGAGCTACATTCTCTTCAACTGGTTGACGAAGCACATGGAGTTTCAATGCCGCGCCGATGCCACGGACCTCCCCCGACCCTTGTTCCTGTTTCAGACCCTACCCCTGGCGCGGCACTTCCATTGCACGGAGATCATCCAGGGCCGCCACTACGAGCTGGAGCTTACGAAGGAGCCGTACGTCTACTTGATGAAGGAGCTCAAGGTGCACTGGTTGCCGCACTTGGACGCCAACCAGACTCCCGAGTTTTTCCCCACAATCCTCACCAACAAATCCGTGGACCATCCCTCGGGGTTCTACAGAGTCATCTCCGAAGCGTCGGAAGACTTCGAGTATCTCGTCAGGCTGCACATCAGCCGCGTCTGAGAGATTGCAAGCGCTCTTTTGAATCAAGGCCCTCTTTTTTGGCTCTCGATTGGGAGATTTGCCTGCGATATATCCTGTTACGACATGCACATAAGCTTCGGCTTCGAATCTGATGGTGGCAAATGCTCATTGATTTCACAGGTTTGGATTTTTCTAGCTTGGCTTCGTTCTGGAGGTATTTTCAAGGACTGGTGATGGAAGGTGGCACGCTGTCCTCGTTTTGATCTGATAGAAATGTAGGGTACTGTTAGTTCTCAGAATATTGTGACTTACCACAATTCCAGCTCTCAAATGGGAGATTAATTAGCAACTGATCCTGTTACGACATGCACATCGTAAGCGTCGAATCAGGCCGTGCCTCATTAGTCTGTTCCAATTCTTCATTGATTTCACAGGTGTAGGATTTTTCTTGGCTAACCTTCAGGAGATGTTTTCATGATGTAGCTGAGGGCACCCTGTCCTCGTTTTGGTCGGATAGAAATTCATTGTAGGTTACTATATATTACTCTCCATTCCGGCTCTCATATGGGAGATTAGCCGGAGCGTTCCTGTTACGACATGCTTCGAATTAATCTGGAGGTGCCACATTCTCACTCATTTCTACACTGATTTAAGAGGTTCAATTCGGATTTTCCTTGGGCTTCACGAGAGATTTTCATGCATGGTGATGGAAGCCACCTTGTCCTTGTCTTGCACTTGATCTGATAGAATGGTAGAGATGTAAAACAAATTTGCACTTTTCTTTTTTATACTGAGTACATGGAGATCGATTTCAAGGCAATCTAAGAGCTCTGTCAAACTTGTCTACATTGATAGTTTGCCATTAGCAAGTCCATTTCCTCCACTTCTTCGTACAGGCAGGTTGCTGTGACTTGGACGTTCCGTGGAGCCCTTGGATTGATGTTCTGTACAAGTCGAGTGCTCTCTTGTTGTACAATTCTCTTCTGCATCGATGTGAACCTTTTCAGAACTTGGCCTGGAGTAAAGCGAAGGTTGGATTTGTACTGCACTGAGCTTGCTCTTTTGGAAGGTTCAGTTGTTTGTTGGTTTGTTGGTTGTCCGTTGATTTGATGACTTTGTTTTGGGGAATGAACCTTTTTCTTGAGTTGACTGCATCAGCTGTGGACCATGTCTTGGAGACATTGAGAGTGTTAACATTGAGATTTTGATGTTCAACGAAGTGTAAGCGTGTACAAACGTGGCAGTCTTGATCCAGGTTGAATTTTGTGATTGATTTTGTAAATGAACTCATAAATTTGATGCACAGAAGTAAGAATCAAGGGAGGATACCATTGCAGAGAAAAATGAGGCCCTAGGAGGGCTGCACTCTTAACTATTTCCTTCATTATTTCTAGGTCGTTGCTAGACCTGTAAATTCTGACTCAAATATGATGCACACAAGTAAGATACAAGGGAGGAAGGGAGTGCACTCTTAACTATTTCCTTCATTATTTCTAGGTCGTTGCTAGATCTGTAAATTCTGACTCAAGTATGATGTACACAAGTAAGATACAAGGGAGGAAGGGAGGACATACCACTAGAGAGAAAAATGAGGCCTTAGGAAGGATGCAAGCAATGACACAATTACACTGTACTCATCTTGTTTGACTTTGGCAAGGGTGAAGACAAATTTGAATTATAATCTTTAAAACAAAAATATTAAAATGGACAAGTCAAGGAATTCAACAACAGATGCATATCAAGTGGACAAATGAACAATAGATTCAAATCAAGTAGACAACTTTAGGAATGTTGTAGCTGTCCAACTCATGGACAAGTCAAGGAATGTGATAATCATGAAGGATGATCTAATTGGATAGTTTAATTAAATATGAATTCATCTCAACTCAATCCAATCCATCTAGTTTTTAGTATTGGAAATGTCAATCTATCTAAACCACATGGACCAATTACAGTGCATAGAATTGAACAACTTTAGTAACATCCACCTCAAGTACTTGAATTTTAAACTACCTCACATACACTAACAATCATCACACCCGACAAATAAAAAGTGAGCGGCAACATGGAAAGAAATTTATAGAAGTACAAAATAAAATGAAATCTTCAAGTCTCCTGATATGGCACAAAAGGCTATGCTATTACAAAATTATAAAAAAATTGGCCAAAGCTATTTGGTTGCAAGCTCATTAACCATTATCATTGGACCATGTGTTGAGCCATAAACTCATTATTTAAGAAGAAACCCATTCACCATTGTCATTGATGAACCTTGCAATATGAGCAAAAAAAGGTTGTTTGCAATGTAGAAATGGAACTTTTGTTCTTAGCCATGACATAGGCTACCCTAAAGTGACCTTATAGTGGTTGTTAATTATAATATTATGCCATCTTAGAGTAGAGATGCTCTTAGATGATAGAGTCCATAATCTTATAGTCAAACTCCAAACTTTTATCTTGGAGAAAAGACCATTGGTGCAATAGAAAATGGTGTGAGATAGAAAAACATGGTCAATTTAATTCGTTGAAAGGAAAATTTATATTTTTGGTAAATCTACTATAGCATTGGTAATATGTCTTGGTTGTGTTTATATATAAATAGGGTGGTAAGAAATTCCTAACTTTTATAAATAGTAGAAAAAGGATGTTGAACTTTAGATCTTCCTAAAAGTGCTTAGTAGGTTTAGTTTTGACAATTAGTGACATAGGTAGTTGAGGTTGTAATTAGTAACTTGGATTTGAATTAGGCGCCTCTAGATTGGTGGAAAATGCATTGGCATGTGAATGTGGCAGTTTGAGGTGGCTTAGTTGTGAACTTTCAATAGCTTCTTTGGTGTGCGTTGGAGGTGTTGGATTGTCACATGGAAGCAATTTTTTGAGTTGAGGTCATTGTTGTCGTTCTCCTCATCTTAGCTCCTAGCACCCTCTAGTGTGTTAGGGTTTGTATGTTTTTGTTGGATTTTGGGTTGTATTTCTCATTTTGGTGTATCATTTATGGTTTAGGATTGTTGGCTTGCTCCCTTACTTGTACATTTAGGGTGCCTACAACAAATGCTTTATATATTAGGTGGTCACTATGCTCCTATTGAGAGAAAATTTGTTGATGCTTTTAGGATTTTTTCTTCATGAAATATCAGACATAGGAGTTGGATTTTGAGTATTTTGGGTGTGTTTAGACTCGATTCCAGTGTCTGCGAACTTGACTGATGAAGAGAACTAAAATTTTGGATTTTAAGAAAAGAAATTTGGTCTTTCATTATTTGTTTCAAGATATTTAGTTGTATTTTTGCTTATGTTTGTGGAAATTTTGGTAATAAGAAAACCTTGTAGTTACTAGCCTATAGAGAAGATCATCAAATTTTGGTTATATCTTTGGCTTTACAGGTACATCGAAGACCAACTTACTTTTGCAAATTAGTGTTGTCAAGTAAGTCTATGGTGCACAACTCTCCTTTAATGAGGGTTGACACTTTCCACTGTGTTTATTGGAAGGTTGAAGTATTTTGAAATAGTTGATGAATTTTTCTAATAAACTTTTGTTGACTAATTTGTTATTGTTTTGAGTTTGTCCCTCTTTAAAATTTATTCTTAATGTGAAAGATATTTTTAGTAAAGCATAGGCTTGTAAATTGGATAATTAGATTGACCAATGGTCAGAGGTTTTGTTGCATTTTTCATATGTATATTGACAAGTGTTGACATTAGATGATGTGAAACAATGAAACTGCATGAATTTGTAAATTTTGGATTTTAGGATGGGCTAGGTTGATTGCTATCTATTTGTATTTGTGAACACAACTTCCATGTTAAATTTATCTTTGTTTCGCAATAATGTGCTTGAATGTGCTCTTCTTCCTTGAATTAAATACTACATTTCTTTTTGTTTCTTTATCATGTATTTGAATGAAACCTTCTTCTTTGAATTTGATATTACAACAAGGTTCCATGTTGTAGCTCAAAGCTACTATATGCTAGAGTTTATTTTTTGACAATGGTTTAATAATCTTGTAGTTTCTATCTTTGAATGAATGATATTGTATAGTGCATGCAATTGTAGTTTGAATGCATTGGAATACTTGTAGTTCATGTGTTTGCTTTTGCAGTATATTTGCGGTTTTCTCAAGATTCTATAATTATAAAATGTACAAAAAAATAGGGTGCCAAAAATTAGTCTCCCTAAGAATCTAAAAAAATAGGGTAGTGAATAATATACACTAGTAGATTTTTTTCTACAAATAGGAAAGGAAAAAAAATGGAAGGAAATGAATACCCCCTCATTAAATACCCCATTATCTCACATGGTTACCAAACTTTTAAGGGTGTGAATCCCTCGAGACTTTTATGTGTCTTCCATTTTATTGCTAGAGTTTGTCATAAATGGATCAAATGTTTAGTGTATGTCATAAAAATTTCAAATTTTTTTGTGGAGTATTCAAATTACCAATAAATTTAAAATAAAAAAATTCATATAAAATAAAAATATATCTATACATTGTAGGATAAAACATTATTATATACCAAAAAGTATGGATTGGGGTAGGTTGAAGTGATGGGTGGATCAACCCTTATCCAGAAATTAAAAAATGGAGAAAGAATCTTATCTTTGAAGCCTTATAGCTTGATGCCACATGTTTTGTTGCACTTAATTCCTAATTGCCCAACCCACCATATATAGTTGATTTAAAATTCCAAGCTCATTTGGATGTGGGTAGTTAAATTCCTTTGATTGTTTAAAACAAAATTCAAGTAGTTTTAAAGGTTAACTATTGATAATTTTCATTTTTCACTGAAAAAGGCAAATATTTTATTTTTGAGAGGTCTTTAAATTCATATATTTACCATTAATGAAAAGTAAGGCTTGTCAAATTTTTGCTTCATTTCTTGGCTTCAAGCAAAGTTTGCCAATTTTACTTGATTGGAGATTTTTAAAATTGTATATATCCATTTTTTTCTAAAAAATGGTCCTAATAGAAAGAATAAAATCTATTCATGATTTTCACTAATGAAAATTTAAACAAACAAGTACTTAAAATAAGAAATTGCAATTCAACAATTGCAAGGTGGATTGTGTAATGAGTTTGATGGCTTTTCATTTGAACTTAAGGTTTTTGGAAGTGCATTTTAATGTGCTAGCACAAATTTTAGTTTTTCATGTTACCTCCAATCCTCCAAAACTCTTATATCCAAATTTCTCAAACATTATAGGGAGGAGCAACATATTAAAATTAGGATAATTACATTTCTCTTGTTATAATTTCACAATTCCTATGCAATTTCATATTCAAAATTGGAATAAATACTAATAAGCAATCTCTTTAAGCATCTATATGGTTAGATTTTGAAAAAACAACAACTTGCTTCATTATAGATAACTATAAGCCCATGTTCTTTTCTCATAGGAAAAACACACTTTAAAAGGCTTGGGCATTAAGGGATTAAATCTTCAAAGTAGGGAATCATTTGCTATATGCCTATTGGACAATTATACCAAGCATAAAAAAATATTGATGTGGTGATGGTGGGGGGCCATGAACCATGGCATGTTTCCAAAAAAATAAGGAATTCACTTTGTTTTTTTTATAGGATTCAAATAAACTCATAAATTGGAATTTATGTGTAAAAACTTTATAATGGATGCTAATCATGGTTGTTTTCATGCTATTGTATCCAAGTCTTTTTTAACACACACTGCACTACTAGGTGGTGTTTTGATAAACTTGACAAATGTTCATGGTAAATGTGTATTGAAACTAAGGTAGAGAACAATTTATATTAGAGGCATACTACCTAAACTACATGACCAATACCACAAAAATAAATAAATATCTTTAAGTGCTCAATATTTATAAATTAACATCAAAAGAGTGCTTTGTCATGGTGCATGTGTACACTAAATTTGAAGATCTTGTTGAAAATCACTAAGACAACATTTTTTTTTTTAATATAGGTCTTATACTTGAAAGGATTGTATTTATTTTATATTCATACTATTTTGAGTTTTTATATTTGACTTTGAAGTTCAAAACCTTAGATTGAATTTTATTGGCTTAAAGGAGAATGTTTTTTACCTTTTTTTTTTTTTAAATGTGCAATTTATAGAAATAGTTAGGGCGGATCATATGCTACTGCCTAGTACAATTTTTGAATTGTTTAATGAAGATTATGAGTTGCCTTAGAAAAATGGAATGGATGTGGTAGTGCCTAGTGCAATTTTTTTGTTCAAATATAAAAGAATTTCATGTTTATGCACCTTGAGTGGATGACAGGACTTTGTGTATGGTATTGTGCAATTGCCCTCATCCTAATCTACATGAAAGATTTGTTTATGTCATTCCGATAAATATTATAATAAGTTTGAAAAAAAATTCAATGTCAAAGAATGTAGCTAAAAATATATTTTAAAAACAATGAAACTAAGTTAGTTGATTGTTTAGATTGATACTTATACACAAATGTTTGAATGATTCAATTCTAGATAATGCCAAAAGAATTTTATAAAACTTCTATTTTGCAGACAAAGAAGTTATTAAAAGAACATATAAAGTTATTTTTTAATTCAATTTTGAAAACTTCCAAATATAAACAAAAACTTAAGATTGCTTACTAGAATATTTTCACCTTAGATTTATGATTCTCAATTTCTTGTTAAAATTATTTTCAATTAGATTTTCTTTTCACCAAGTACCAACTTCTATTTTGTAATATTTAAAGATGAATTTGAAAGTTTTTGATTAAATTTTTTTCCATGTATTTCCAACCATTTTTCAGCAAATTGACTAAAATACATAGGTTATGGGAAAACTTTGTTTTTTTCTAGAAATTGTTGAAAGACAAAACTTCACTTCTAAGAAGGTCTAGGAAAAATTATTTTTTGAAGTTAGGAACATTGAACTTGCAATAAATGGTGATTTTCACTCAAATTTATATAGAAGGATGTATATAAACATTTTAATTAAATGATTGTACAGTTTGATTTGTAAAAAAACAAACATAAATGAAGATTTTAGCTTTGCTTTGTTACCTTTGTATGTAAGTATTTTGAAGTAGTTTTGGGTCTAAAAAGCCCATTTTGGGAGATATACAAAATGCTTTGTTCTATTTTTCATAGATCCTTTGAAAAATAAATTATTTATAGTTTTAAAAATCTTCTAGAAGATACAAAAATTTATAATTGACCATGGATATTAATCAAATTTGAAAAATCTGAATTCAAATGTAGAATCTATGACCCCTTAGTAGTTGAAGAGATCACAAAATATAAAATTTATTAATCACTAGGCAGTTTTTACATTTATCTGTGCCTACTTTATAGATAAAAATACAAAATAAAATTTCCATGTAACACTTATTTTGCAAGTCAATGACACTAATTTTATGTATGACATACCTTTTAGTAAAATAATGGAGGAAAAAAAGGATTAAATTACAAAAAAAATAACCCTTATGAAGTGCTCCTATTAGAGATATCCTTGAAGTTTAACACTAATTTTTTATGTTTTTTTCCTTTAGTATATTTAGCCCCTAAAGGGCCAAGGCCATTTTTCTACCAAAAACCACTCAAAACTGCCATTTCTATTGTGCTCACTCAAGAAAACAAATTTTTTTTTTTATTGGAATATAGCCCATAGGATCTTGTACTTTACTTGTCTGAGATCATATGGTAAAAATTTCATGAAGTTTGACCATGCAGATTGGAAGATATTAGCATTCAAATTTGGAAAATAAAGTTTTTTTGAAAATTCACTTGCAATATCAAATGATTTTGACTGCCATTTGTGTTAAAGAATTGAGTTGAAAGTCCAAGAAAAAAATTTTAAAAAAAATAATGCTTGATTTTCATTCTTTAAGAAATTATTAAGTAGAAGTAGGTCTAAGATTGAAAGAAAAACTAAATCATTAATAGCTCTAAGATGGGATTGAAACACAATAATTCCAACAACAAGATTGTTTTAGAAAGCAAATTTCACCTTGTCAAACAATTCTTTTTGAAAAATTGTGAATATTGCATTTAGAAATGAATCCTATAAGTTATTTTTTCAAGAATGATGCTCAGATTGCTCGAAAAACAAGATTGTCCATAACTTTCACATCACTAATTCAAATGGAATGAATAAAAGCTTTTCATGTAGACAAAAATAAGATTTATATGGAAAAACATTTTGAAAACCATTTCAAGTTTTTGTGGATTCTTTTTTTGCCTAATGACATAAAAATTATGTTTAGGATGGCATAACTTTTGCTCCTGGGTACCTGTAGTCAAATAAACTATAAAGGAAATGTGCACAATAGCTAATTTGGATAATTTTTCAAATTTTATATAGTATTAGTGCATTTGCGGTGTTAAAACTTGGTTGTTACCAATTAGCAAGACTTTACTATGGAATCTTATCAATGGATGTTAGTTGGTAGTGGATGAATGGGGTGCAAATCTATAATAGCGGTTATTTATTTGTTAGGTGAATATGGTGAAGAGGACGATTGTGAATTTTTGGAGGTAGTCTCAAGAGAGCCAGGTCTCCTGTGGCGGTGTGGCCGGTAGTGTGAGTGTGATGGATAGTTGTGAGTGTTTGTGAATTCAATGAGTGGAGTTCATTTTCTATAGTGCTAGTGATTAGTTTTAGTTATGTTGGATCGATAGATATTACGGAGTGGAGTTGGACAGAAGTGAGGATCAATTGTGAAATTCTATGCTGGAATATAATGCGAAATTTATTATTATATAGTGCGGTGTTCAAATGTGTGGAGATTGTGTGTGTATTTTTGGATGTGATTATGCAATTGGAATTCTTGCTATTGTTGCGTGTGTTTCTGTGCTGAATGTTGAGTCTATAGATTTAATTCCGTGAGGAATTTCTATGGGTGTGATTGGATGTGAATGTCTGTGTATATGGATTTTAATTGTTTTTATCAATGGTGTATGTGACCATCTGAGTGGTGTGTTAAACTATAGGTGTAATTGATTGTAAGAAATTCTATTGTTATTGCTGTGATTGCATGCTTGGTTGTGCGTGAGTTTAATTGTATTATCAATAGTCGATGGACTCAATGCATGGGAATGTCAATTATGTGTGATTTGGATGCTATTGAATGTTTTAATGGTTTGAACTGATTGTTAATCTATAGAGGCAGTGAAATTAATTGTTTATGAAGAGAGAGATTTTGGAATTATAAATCAATAGAATTGAGAGAATAAGGGAGGCATAAAAAATGGAGAAAATATATCCTGCAACGAGCAATTGGTCGATGTGAATACATAAACAAAGAATCAATTGGAGATGTTGGTTGCTGAGCAAGGAGATCAATAGAAGACTGTACCAATGTGGTTGGTGAGGCTGACATGGGAGTGAGCAGACAAAGCTGAATCAATAGATTTACATGCAATTGATAAGTTTTCAGCCTTGGTTATAAATATAATAAGCGCGGCTTTATCCATTGTTTGAGTTAATGTGAAATATTTCCCCCTTTCCTTCAATTGTGCACAACTTGGGTTAATAGATTACCTTAGGAATTACCTATTGTAAACCATACCTCCCTGCGAACGAACTCGTAACTATAGGAATTTCTCAATAGTTAAATCTATAGTAAATTCCCATCTATAGTACCAATTTAAATAAAAATTATATTCCCACAAAACTAATAAAATTTTTCTATCTTATGAAAAAAACTCAAAAATTTTCACCAAAAATTGAGGTCATGGGACCATACCCAAACTCCTCAAAGTCCCTCCATGGGACTCTTGATCCTTTAGGGGTTAATACATCCAAACATCATAAACTAAAATAACTCCTATAAATTCAACATTTGTACCAATTCAGATATTATAAATATAAAGGAAATATATATGAATGCTAGAATTGATAATGAGCTCATCCAACTTTGAAACTTTTGTGAAGATCAAAGTGAAATATATTAATCAAATGATTATAATTAAGCGCAATAGTACTTAAATCCTTTATATATGAAATAATTTCTATGGTAATTAGTCTTTTAAACTCATATGCACATTAGTACCTTTACCTTTGAAGTATTCTTTAAACTATTTGTGCAAGAACTTTTAATCATTAGAATATTTTATAATCTAAATATAAAAAAATATTTTGTTATTAGAATATTTTATAATCTAAACATAAAAGAACTTTTAATTATCAAAGTAACTTTGTTTTATCTTAGTAGTGTAAGAGACACTATTTTTTCAAAGTCGCCCTATTTTAAATTAGTACAAGCTTAAATATTATAATATTATATCAATTTCTACTTTTTGTGTCTAATTTAGAAGGTGGAATTGATTTTGTATCTTTACTTATAGAATAAATCAATGTAGCTTGATCTACTATTCATATGTATTGGATATTAAAATATTATGATGATAACAATAATAATATTAAATAAAACCATAGACTTTAATCTACATATAGGATATATAAGAGCAAAATTTGTTTTAAAATAAATCTTATAGTATATATGAAATAAATTTTTTATAATTCCCTTATTTTAATTTTAACTTTGATTTTATGTTACACATATAAACATTTTTAATGACTTTCTATTGGTGTCTAGCATGGAATCAAATAGTATTGGTTTATCTTATTATTGATTGAAAAACATTAGTTTTTTTGATAATTTTTTTTACTAATATATTACTTTATTTACTTCAATTACTTATGAACAAATAATCCATTCATTTTTATTATGTTTGACCAAAATGCATATAATTATTTTTATTTTACCTTTAATTTTTATTCTCCATGCACATGAACACTTTCGATTGTTAGTGTTTGATAATGTGGCCAAAAGAGTGATTCCAGCCCTTGGCCTTGCAATTTCCTGCCCCTATAGGTGAAAAAAATGAGAGCCATTGATGTCAATACTGAAAAAATAGCCCCCCCTCCCAATGCCGTCAATCAAAAGCTTAGTTTAAGAAAAAGTAGCCGTTGATCATGTCGATAAGTAGTTGATATGGACTATTGAAAAATTAGGGTTTGGTGCTCTAGAATTTCCTTTTGTTTACAACATTCTTGTTTGTGTTGGGTCCCGAACGTGTCTGCGTTTTTAGCTCATTGTGTTTGCACAATGTGTCCCGAATGGGAGGTATAGTAACTGCATTCATACTTTAGGTGAAAGTTCTATGAAATCAATAACTTATATGTATTGAACATAGCAGTGACCATAGGGATATATCATTAGAACTTCATGTGGGTTTTTGATGTTTCAATCAATCACTAATGAACATAAGCCTACCTGTGTTTTCAGGATGTGTTGAATGACTTGTGGGTAAGGATAGGATTGTTAAAGAACAAAATTGTACTTAATTACGTTCGTGTTTGTCTAGTTTTGTTTGTTTAATGTTCAATATGCTTCAATCATTGTGTTCGATGTTTGGTGTTTGTATTTGTGAATTGTTCTTGAACTTTTTGTGTTCATCTATTTGAATTTGTATCTTGATCTATGTCTTGATGAATTAAATGTTTGCTTGATGAATTCAATGGTGTTCATCGTAGACTGCACGATTAGGAATTCAAGTTGAGAGTTTCAAGTACTAGCGTCTTACTAGGTGCTATGAATGAAATCCATGCTATGATGGATTGGCAAGTTGCCAATGTAGTGTTCATCATGGACAACATTTGAATTGGGGTCTTCACGATAGCTTGTTTTAATCAAGGCTTTTAACACAATAGTTTGTTTTCTTTAATATTGGATAGTTGGTGATAGTTCACTTGTGTTGTTTGATATTAGAGTGTTATTACTTCTTGATGAGTGTTTGTTATTGCTTGGTAGAGCTCTTTCGTGAAGTTTTTTGTGTTTTGAGTAGGATTTCAAAGTGGCACCACCCATATCTCAAATAATGAAAGGAATAACCCATAGAGGAAAATCAATAGTTAGCCCACAAAGGAAAATCAACCTGAAGAATTTAAGTTCACTAGCATTGCAACTGCTCCCCCAAAACTCCCAACAAACGAGCTCCTCCACAGTCCAATAACTTTTCCTCCCCAATAAATAATTTTGTGTGTAATTAGAAATTTTGCAATTTGCAATTTTATATTAATGACTTGGGTACCCCTTCCAAAAAATATTGACAATAAATGAGATAATGCCATGTGTACCCCTTTTGAAAATCATATGTTTTTTGTTTTAAATTGACATTCTCTCACAATGTGATAAAAGATGCAGTTGAGCTTGTTATAGGGTAAAGAAGATTTCCTTATCACTTTACATTTAGAAATATAGATATAGATATTCAACTTCAGATTTCAATGAAATGTTCATTTTTAGAATTAAAAAAATTGAAGTGAAGTTGAAACTAGTCTTTTAGAAGCTTAGTTTTGTTGGATTTGCTCAGAAGCAAAAGAAATCAAATTGAATGTTAAAGTCAAGTTTTAAGTTTTAAAGTAGTGAAATATATTATATTGGCATTCCATTTTTTAATAAGCTACCTCGTATAAAATTAAATAAATAATTGATATGACTTGAACTTCATTCAATGACATAAATTTATCATCAATAAAGTTACATACAAAAAATTGCATAAAAATCATTTGTTCTGCAACATGAAAAAGATTAATTGATAATCTAAAGGGCACTTTTTGTCCTTCCCATCCTTCCGTGGTTAACACATAATTGATAATATGAATTATTTATAAGTCAACAAAAGTTCCAACATTATAGTTTTATCCATTTCCATCCATTTTAATACGTAAATTGTTTTTTCTTTCAAACAACTAAAATTTACAAATTCCTAAAACATATGACATTCTTGTTTAAATTGATTTATGCTAAAACCAATCTCAACATATAGTAGAAAGGAAAAAAAAAAAAAACCCCACTATTTGTGCCTCTTTGAGACCAATAGAGCATTTTTATTTTAAATGGACACTATTTGAATATACTGTACCTAGTTATCGAGGTTAACATTTCATGCTAAATAATTATTTAAAGTTGAAAAAAATAGTTTGACAATTGCTTTTAGATTAAAAATAATAATTCCACCCCTCTTCCCATTTAGCACTTTAATAATAGAAACAATAAAAGAATGACAAATTTATTATTCTTAGATTTGCATATAGCCCATTTGGCCTATTTTGAAATACATATGTGAATCATTCTAAAACTTGCATGTAGCCCATTTTCCAATAATTTGTAACATAAATTTATTTGTTTCATGATTCTCCATCAAAGTAATTTAAGAGGAATTTTTTTATTTTTTTATACAACTTTAGCCAACCTTATTAGCCGGGTATAGTAATAGCAATAGGAGGGGGGTTCTAAATTGTGCCACAAACATGATAAGTTAATCACTATAGGACCAAATTGTATTTTTTGGCAACATAGCAATTTGGGGCAACTCACTATGAATGGAGTTTTTATTTTATTTTCTTTGAAGTTTTCACATAGCATGTGCCTAAGGAATAGCTTTTAGGCTCAACAATTTTCATAACTCTTGACTCTATGATTAAATAGTTATTGTACAATATGTAATTTTCTTTAAATTGTGAGTACCTATCTCAAAAAACACTTATAAAATCACTTTTTAAGAAATAAAAATTTGAAATTGGTTCTCTAGATTTATATATACATAGAAAGCTTTGAATCATTCCATTTTGATTAATGGAATGAAATGTATTAGTTTTAGTTTGCGGGAAGTTATAGATTCTCTATTCTAAAATAAACTTTGAAGTCCTATATTTAACTCAATTTTCAATATTTTTGGAAAAAATTAAAATCATAGGATGTAGATTATTTATTACAGCATTACAATCATTGAAATTGACATTTTCAAGTCCATAACTAGATTCTTATCAATTTAGTATTTTGAATCATTCTCTACATCTTTCAACTTACTATTTTTTTTCCTATATTTTGTACAATTCCAAATGATTTGAAAATTTTCAAGCATGTAGTCAACTTGCTTTGAAGAATGAATCCAAAGAATAACCACCATTTTGGACATTTTTTCATACAAAAATGACCTTGTGAAGTGTATTTGCCTAGTTTTTTATAAGGCCCCCCAAAGGAATTTTGTCACTTCAAACAGAATAATCTTGTAATTTACATAATGGAAATTTCTGAAAATTTTCCACATCTTCTCAAACCAGCTTACTACAAGATCCTACAGTTACATGTTTTTTTTTCTCAAATTTAGGAATTGTATTAGAAATGGCAATTTTGGAACACTTTTGGTAAAAACATAGTCAAAAAACTTTAAAGGTTAAGGTAGTGTTCTCTTAACCCCTAAATGCCCAAGCCCTGTTTGCCCAAGCCTTGTTTTGAGCTTCTTCGAATTTGCTCTGAATTGAACAAAATGCCAATTTTTTGATGAGTTGTATCAATTTTTTTGTAATTGTAACCGTACAAATTCAAACTAGACATGTTAGAGATATCATAGGAAAAGAAAACACAACAATATCACTTATGGAGTGAAAGATTATAATGTTTGACTATGAGGGTGTTAAAACTGCAAAAGTGATGTCAAGTCTTTCAATCCTCTTTTCACAAGTCAAATCTAAAAAAGTTGGTGATCAAAAAAATATGAGGTTAAAGGACCTAACATGTGTAACCCCAATCAATTTATAGCTTCTTAAAATCTACTCTATAATTTTTTTAAATGAATTTTGAATGTGACTTTTTCTTCAAGATCTAGTGTATTTGAGGCTCATTTTCAAGAGCTCTCAACACTACGGGAAGTCAAGATTACAATGGGTACCCTTGCACAAAATCTTGAATAGAAAAATCACTATCATTTATTTTTAAGATCGGATTTTTGTTGCTAAAACTAGACCTCAAGAACTTTCTAAAAATAAAAATTACTAAAAATAGAAACTTGATTAGGTTTATTTAACTTCAAAGTTTTGCAAACACCAGATTTTGGTGCCTCGGGCATTTAGGGGTTAAAGTGACCTTTTAAGAGCTGATTGCATTTAGAAAGAAGCTAAACTCCTTGAAACAATTTTCAATAAATTTTCATAGGGTGAAAAATGGAACTGGCATCTAACCCAAGTTGTTTCATATTTTTTGAACCTTCATGGGATTAGTTAAGAATTTTTGAAGTTGAAATATAGTGGTCACTAAAAACTATTGAAATGTACACTATTGATACATTGAAGAAAGAAAAATGTACCTGTTGTACCTGTGTTAGTGGTCGCTTTTGTCGCCTTTAGAGCACCCTACCTTTCATGTTTCTGAGCCCCATCAGTATATGTGCTCAGTCAAATATTCAAATAACATTGTGAGTTTGGCAGTAATTATCGCATTGTCTCGCCACAAGGCTTTTGCTCACTTGAGGTTGAATAGGAGAATCCCAAGTACTCTCGACCAAAGAAAGAGCATGCATAGGCAACTTCTATGAGACCAATTACCAGAACGAACTTCACCAAGAAAACACTTCACTTGAATACACTGCTTTACTTTCGGAGATTACAAAAGATTGAATGACTGGATCCAAGAAACTAATCTTTCCTTCAAGTATGCCAAAAGCATAAGCTATATGAGAGATCCCACTCAGGGCATCTAAAAAGTCCCACCTTCGTAAGACTATCTAAAGCAAGCTACATGAGGTGACTGTAAACAACATTCAATGCTACCCCATTAAAAAGCGGGTACCCTCCAGAAATTAGACAGTGTGTTGATCAGAACATATTAGCCACTTGATTCGTTATCCTAAGCTAAGAGAACTAGTATTCTTGGCAACGGCGAAAGGTAAGCCACGACATGGGTATACAACTAAATAACCACTAAGTCGGATCGAATGTATATCATCATTTACAAATTGGATGAACTACAACAAGTAATGAGGTTGAAGGGATAGTACAAAATGAAGTAGTCACCCGCTTAGAATCTGGGTTGCTCAACCACATCAATGTTTTAAGAACCTGGAGAAGAGCACAGTTTAAGCCCTCACTTCGTTGTTGAATGTACGAGAGTTAACAGCAGCATTGACAGTGACTGAGGCATCTTCCAAGGTCCTCTTCTTCGTTACCAGATTAAATGCCATAATTTTATCACCGTCTTGCCATTCATTGAAATCATTGGCACCAACTCCGCACTCTAAACCAGCAGCCACCTGCACGAGTAGAATACTCTCAAGTCATCGGACAACATTCATGTCATAAAAACAATCACAGCTAAACTTGTCTATTTAGCATATCACAGAATGAGAACATGTTCGATTACTATGCAATATCTATCTATCCGTGTTACTAGAACCAATAAAAAATCTCAGAGCAAGGAACAAAATTGACTTCTCACCTCCTTAGCAAGCTCCTTTACTCGTCTCAATGAGGTAATAGTGCCGACGTGCACAGAATCCTTTCCTCGAATAACACGGAGTCCAGAACCCTTCACTAATTTCCCTTCAGTCACCATGCAACCAGCTACTTTTCCACTTCCAGCCCCGAACACAGCTCTAACTTCAGCTTCCCCGATTGGAATTTCCTCCTGCAAGAATGTAGAACAGTAGTTGGCATGATTCACACATACAAAATAATAAACTAGTTCAAGATTCCCATTCGAAAACTTCTTTCCGTTCATGTGGAAGCGAAGCTTTACCTCAACGTCTTCTAACAGCCCCTCCATGGCTTTTCGAATGTCATCTACAAGATCATAAATAACGCGATACATGCGAATCTCGACTCCTTCAGCATCTGCTTGTGTCTGTACACTGGCCTGAACACCGACATTGAATCCAACTACAATTGCACCACTTGCTAAAGCCAGGTCCACATCGCTGGCACTGATCTCTCCCGTTGACTGCATCAAGAAGCGCAGGGCAACTGTGTCCTGAGGTAATGCTTGAAGAACTTCCCTGATTGCCTCAACCGAACCCTGCATGCCAAGTTGACTCAGTATAAGGTAACATCAGGAGAACTTTTTTCTCATGCAACCCACTGAATACAATCAGTTTGTCAGAATTTCGAAATTAATTCTAACGAGCAACTGCAAGGAAGCCTATCTAAATGTGATCACCAGGTGGTCACAGGCAGCATACTTCGATGTATGTTTCCGTCGCACATGGAGAGGACCAGAACATACCTGAGCATCAACTTTCAAGACTACATTGAGCTGGTGCCGTTCAACTCCTGTCTCGGCACTGGCAGCAACAGCATTAGCAAATGAATGAAGCGTAACTTTTCCTTCTCCTGCTTGGGCTACTAGCCTAGAGCTTCGTACAATTTCGGCGCGATCCGATGCTCGACTCCTAGCTATTTCAAGGGACTCTACGACCTCAAACTCCTCGCCAGCCACGGGAACTTGGCTTAAGCCCAATATCTGCAAAAGAAAAAACAAGCAGAGTGTAGTGAAAACCTCGTAACCAGACCCTAGAAAGTAAGAGCACGAAAAAACTATGCACCAAACTTTCTACCACAGGAAACTACATGGAATGTTGAAAGTCACCTGCACAGCTGTTGAAGGACCAGCTTCATCCACCCGGCTTCCAGTGTAGTCCATCAAAGCACGAACCTGCAATTTCAAAAATCCACGAAGATAGACAGTGAGTACCTACAGGGTATAACTATGCAAATCCAGTGAAGATGTCAGGTACTTAGGCTCGGGTCGTGAAGCGAAACACTAGAAAGGAAAGCCGTTTAGAACAATGTACCTTTCCATACGACTCCCCACAAAGCACCACATCCCCCACCCGAAGAGTTCCATTCTGAACCAGCAAGGTAGCGAGAGGTCCTCTCGATTTATCCAAACTAGCCTCAATGACAGTCCCCTTGGCCTCTCTTTCAGGATTGGCTTTCAACTCCTGGAACTGCAGATGATAAAGATCGTAGGTCAGCAGATGTCAACATTGAGACAACTCCTTCACTTCAAAATCTGTCCTAGCAACACCACAGCGAAATTCTCCAATAGCTTCACGTATGCAAATTTGCAAACTGTCCTACAGACAGAGACTCAGGTAAAACAAAACATACAAGACCACATTTTGGCAGGTCAAAAATTACCTCGGCTACCAGCACAATATTTTCGAGCAGCGCATCAATATTTGTTCCCTTCTTAGCACTAACCTGGTTGACAAACACAGATGATTTAATAGGAGATAACCTTAAGAACTCCAACCTCAAGATAACCTTGGGAAGTACAATCAATTGCCCATATAAGTCATGACGATGGAATATAGTCAGTTGCTGAATTAAAAAAGAAACTTTGACGGAAAAACTCCCATCGATCATCACATTACCGCATGGAAATCAAATAAAACCGTATCTAATCATACACATATTCAACAGCGTAAACAACGCAATAAAAGAACTTCCAAGATCATAGCAAAATAGTTCACCTGCACCATAGGAGTGTCACCTCCCCACTCTTCAGGCATCAGGCCATGGGTAGAAAGCTCTTGCATCACAACTTGTGGATTTGCTCCGTCCTTGTCAATCTGCTTGCATACAACAGTTGTAAAAAATAAGATTCAGTTAACAAAATCAACAGAGTCCCATGGTGTTGGATGCAGGCCACTTGGATGCAGAATACGAACCTTGTTGATAGCTATGACTATGGGTACACCTGCAGCTTTGGCGTGAGCAATAGCTTCCAGTGTTTGCGGCCTCACGCCATCGTCGGCAGCCACAACTATGACAGCAATATCAGTAACTCGTGCCCCGCGAGCTCTCATGGCGCTAAATGCCTGCAACAAGGAAGAAATGTATGTAATTAGAGTTTAGGCTACATGATACCGCTGTGCCTTACGAATCAGGTTAATATTTTTCTCTAAACGTATATAAAGCCTGGCCCTAGCAAGCAACAAAAGAAGACTCGATTCATCCCCTTTGCAGAACGATTCATGAACCAACCATTCGCTTCATTCCACTCCAAAAGATTAACAATAACGTCGAAGCCATCAGAAGGTACTAGAATAAAACCCGGATCTTACCTCATGCCCCGGAGTGTCGAGGAAAACACAGGGTTGCATTTCACCTTCAACCATTACGTTGATGGAGTAAGCTCCGATACCTTGAGTGATACCCCCTGCTTCGCCAGCAGCTACCTGGTAAATTACACCCAAACATAAAATACAAGTAAAAGATATCATTTCTCAGCAATCAGCTCTCTTCCTTGGACTCAACAGGCGTAAGTACATAGAAAAATCAGAAGCTTGTAGTAAAATTCTTGGCAGATGTTTTAGGAAAAGTATTGCAAAAAAACTATGTCAGTCGAATGTGATTTACCTTAGTTTTTCTGATGAAGTCCAACAATGAGGTCTACACAGGTACAACATAAATCCATTAGTCTAAATTGCAGATACATCGAGATACATCAACAAAAAGAGATTTCTCACCATCAACATTCACAACAAAAAATGCCCTAATCAAACTACTTAAAAATTTTGGAGACAGGAATCCAACTTCAGGACATCAACTCAACATCAACTCGTAGCTTACACCTGAACTCGAGAGTTTAACAACATGATCTGCAGATTTCACTCATTAAGTCGTAATAAAAGCCGAAACACCCCCCAAAAAATACTATATACGTACCTTGCCATGATCGACGTGACCCATGATCGTCACAACCGGGGGTCGAGGTACAAGGTGACCGAAATCGTCATCATCTAGAAAAACATTCGATTTTTTCGCCAAATCTTCCACTCTAATTGTTCCAGCCTCCACGACTTCCACTTGAAACTCCTGGCAGACAAGCTTCACTGTCTCTTCGTCAAGCGTTTGATTCACTGTAATACCAATTCCCTTCATAAATAGCACCTTCACAATTTCACTATCATTCACAGCCAGTGCTTCCGCGAGCTCTTGGCACGACATCCCCTCTTCCCCAACCTCCAAGATCTCAACCTTCACAGGTGCTGCAAGCCGCGCAGCTTCAACTCTGAGAGCTTTCCGACTAGCCTTGTTCATCTTCCTTCCACCCCGGCGAGATGTACTAGCTCCCAACAAATCAGCGACACCATCCATGGAATCCTTATTACGAGCAGACACTCTTCGTTTTGCGCCGTCTGAAACACTGTTGTTGGCCTTCTTGCGCCAATCCTCTTTGCCCTAAATTCAAACGAGCGACGACAAAATTCCATCAGCAATCTACTTGCGGTCTCCACTTAAATTTCGAACATACGTCAGGCAGGCTATCAATTCTGCCAAACGAAATCGATGACAGATAAAAGACAGTGCTTCCCGTCCCAAGGCATATGAATATTGAGCCTCGCAACAGGACAATTTAGATTTTGGTACCGCAACAAAGAATTCTATATCCAATTCAAAAAGGGTCATACACTAGCATAACAAGGTACGTGATTCTAGGTCAAATTCCCTGCAATGTAAGTTTCAAACTCAACCTTCACAACATCCTGATTGCCTGTAGCAGAGAAGTGGTTCTACAATATCCACATGATACTTTTGAGCCATTTTCCCAGAAAACCTCGTAATTGAGAACCTTAACATCATTGCCCGAGGCCCTAATCATTAACCCCGAAAGGACCAACGGTTGAAAATGACCAATTCGAATGATCCTAGAGTGACCATTTGGGCTGAGGTTTCAGGACCAATATTTTCCTATCAACAGAAATCACTGAAGAACACCGCATGTGTCCCTCCAGAAAATGAATGAAATTGGAAAAAGGAAAGTTCCCATACGAACTAAGGTAGAGGCTCCATTAACCATATAATACATTAGAGGCTCCATTGACCATACATGTGAGCTTTGATTTGTGCTAAGTATGAAAATACTTCATCTATTGATATTCAGTTTTTGCAATTGAGTTTGAGTTTGACACATAATAAATTTGCAAACTTAAACATGGTGAAAAGTTCTAGATTGTAGTAGGAAAAGGCTCAAAATTCACTTGTATGGTGATTGGAACCTCTCCCTTACTGTATGGGGAATGGAGAATTTACACTACTAAAAAATGCCCCCAAAACAAGAGGCCTAATTTGGGCCTCTTGGTTCATTAAAGGTTACTCTCGTCGTTTTCTTGTTCACAGACATCAAACAATCTTGTCAATGTAAGGAGTGAAGATGACAGATGCAATGAGTATGACCAATTAGAATGATCACAATTTTGAATCAGGTTTCGGGACCAGAGTCTTTCTATCGACAGAAAGCACTGAAGAACACTGCAATGTGCCCCTCAAGAAACAAATGAAATTGGGATCCGATATGACGTACTCAAAAATGCCCCCAAAACATGAGGTTTAATTCGTTAGACGTTAATCTCGTCGGATGTGTGACATCAAACAATCTTGTCAAAGCAAGGAATGAAGATCGCAGATGCCAAAACGAAACGAAACCTTAACTGACCTTAACTGCTGCCTTCGCAAAAGGTTTTGGTGGCCCAGCAGGCCCAGCATTCGCCGGCGATGGCGTAGCAGACCTTGAGCCTTGTGACCTCGGCGCCGCTCCAACATCTTTCAAAACAGGACCAGCTCCCGCGTCTCGCAATTTAGGTCCTGATGCGTCTCTCCCTTTGGGCACCCCTGCGGATCCCACGTCCTTCAACACCAGGCCTTTCCTCGTCGGGCCAGGCGCCGGCCTGACCACGGGTTTCGCAAGCGTATTCAATTGCGTCCGCGGCCGCTGCGTTCGCACAATTTCAGAGTCTGTGCTTGACGTGCTCGCTTGCGCTTCACCTGCTCGCGCCTGTCTCTCTGCGGCAGCTGCGGCTTGCGCCGCAGCGGCGTCCGCCTCCCTCTCCGCCTTCGTCCTCAGCTTATCTCCAGCTTTCCACGCTCCTGGTTGCGACGACCGCGCCCGCACAGGCGGTCGAGAAGCTCCCCTGGGTGGAACGGCTTCACTAGGACCTAGCTTCTCCACATTCTCCAGAATTTGACCCAAAGAAGGACCTTCGGAAGATTGTGCCCTACTCCCATTCGAAATCGCATTAGGGCGCCCTAACGAATTTAGTTGCGGAGGAGGCTTCAGTGATACATCCTCGTCCTCTTCATTCTCAAATTGCTTTCCATTCACAGGGGAAACGGGTTTCGGAGCAGGCTTCAACGGAGGAGGCTTCAACCCTACGGAATCGTCATCTGGCGGTTGCAATGTCTTCGTCAAAGACTCCCCCTCGCTCAACGCCTTCACTGCCACCGACGTCGTCGATTCCGTGGAGACTGAAACCGCATACCGAGGCGCCAGGAGCAATCGTCGCACTCGGGCCCCAACTAATGCAGATGAACCTCCTCGCAACCCCAAATTGCGAAACGGGAGTCGCCGGGACACAACGAGTCGTCCGTGCATTACACAGCAGGAGGAGGCGTTGCTCCCGCGTCGAGGGCTCCCAATGCCCACCAACACTTGCAGCGACGCCATAGCTGGGGCGGTGGCTGCAGCTGCTGGGGCCGCCATCGCACGCCCGAATCCTTCAGGACAGGAGACACAACATTCGCCGCAGAAACGGAATTCAATCCAGGCGTCGTCAATCCAGAAATCCTTGTGTTGAAGACGAAGAAGAAACGGGACCTGATTGTCAGGGAACGGTGACGAAGGGGGAGCTACAAAGGGGAAGAGGTTCCAGGGGTTTAGGTGGCTGCTTGCTATCCGGGAGTGCACAGGATAAGCCTGGCGTTCACAATCACACATCCGCTGCGAGCGCCGCTCACGATTCGCAGTCGAACGCTCTGTCGCCGTCGCCGTCGCCATCGGGCTCCAGTTCATGCCTTTTCTTTTCTTTCCTTTGCCCTTCTTTCTTTTTCTTTCCATCCCGTCTCTTCTACTTTGCTGCGCCTCTTTGGTCCTTGGGTCTTTCGTTTCTGTGGCCACCCGGCTTCCTTCCTGCCTACGGTATTGCTAAAAGAAATTAGGTGTCCAAATTGTAGGGGACCTGTGTGAGTGAGTGGGTAAGTTACACCAAGGCCAAATAATAATATCTCCCTCAATGCAAGTAAAATACTGACTCAGTAACGGTGGTGGGAAAAAAAAAAATGCACCCCAATGCGTCCTCTATATGCTCATCATTTCTGTTGTGAACACAAGACTAAAACAAATCACAAAAAACAGCAACAAGCAAAGTACACAAGAATAATTAAGCGTATATTCAAAGAAGTGTTTAAACATAAGTGAGGAGAGAGGAGATGAATAGTTCTCTTTTCCTATTGGTCCAAAGTATTCCCTAATTGACTATCCTTGTACAATGAGTTGGCGAGCGTATTTAAGATAATATATTTACTTCTTAACAATTTTGAAAAGCATGTCAAATTTTGGCCCTCACACAGTAGATTTTGGTTTTATGCAGAGTACGGTAAGCAAAGTAGCAACTGAGGTCAAAGGGAATCATAACATCAACCACCAAAAATAGAACCCCTCCAATCAATAGTCCATCTTTGTCTTTAGCACTAGCATCATGAATAGTGTCAATATATAAGACATCAATTGCTTTAGAGTTCAAGATAACATAAAAGGGTTGGGTCACTACAATCGAGATTTGCCTCGTTAGAGAAGCGTTCACAAGAGCACACTTATAATGTGCCGTTGCACTGTTCTTTTATTGGCTCAAGAATAAGGATGCTCTTACTTAGATTGGCTAATGTTGATAAAATGGTATCTGGCATAACGGTATCCAACAATGGTAAGGTAACTACACAAGTTAATTTGAATAAGGTGAAGATGCCCAAAACTATCTAAATAAGCTACAGAATATAGTTGGAGGCCCCTTTTTCAAGAATTTTTTTGGTAGTATTAGCAATTTAAAATCATGAGTTTAAACTTTAAAATATATAATTTTGGAACAAGACTTGTAATTATTATGAATTTTCAAAGAGGGAGCTTTTTAGACCATTGAAACCATCACATTGACTTGTCATAAAACCAAAATCTTAAAAATCAATAATCAACGAATCGCAATTAAGTATGGGGATAGTTTAATTCCTAAAGTCTCAAGGCCCTTTTTCCATCAAAAACACTCAAAATTGCTATTTCTATTGCAAAAAGCAAAAATCCTTATTAGTTGCTTTTTAGCATAACATCTTGTACTAGATTAGTATGATAATGTGGAGAAGAAATTTCATAAACTTTTACCACATAGATTGTAAGATATTTGCATATAAAATGAAGAAAATAATTTTTGAGCACATTCCTTGCTAATTGGATTATTTGACTTAAAATTTTTGCACTAATTTTTTTTTAAAGTTATGTTCAATATTTGAGTTGAAATTCTAGAAAAAAAATATTTTCAAAAAAATTCTTGACTTTCATTCTTTTAAAAATTGTAAAGTAGAAGTTGATACAAAATTAAAGAAAAAACAAATTGTTGATAGCTTTAAGATGGAATTAAAACACACTAATCTCAATGGTGAGATTCTTCTAGCAAGCTACTTAACCTTCTATGACTTTTTTTTATTTAATCATAAAAAATGAATTTAGAAATGAATCCAATGAGTTATTTTTTCAAGACATTTTTATAATTGATCACAAAAGAAGAAGCTCTATAACTTTCACATCACTAACCCAAATGAATTAAATCAAAGCTTCTTCATTAAGACCTAAAATATAAAAAATGTAATAATAATTTCAACTTTTTATAGATTTTTTTTGCATAATAGAAATATAGACAAGACTAAATAATGTAAGATCTAATCACACTAGATTGGATGAATCTTTGATGAATATAGATTAATTAGTATAAATGTTTGGATGAAACTAGGATGAGTATAGATGAAAGTAGAAAAAAGTTGAATGAAAATTGTAATATTTGAGATAGTATAAAAATAGTGTAGGCCACACTTTATAGATTTGGATTTTATCTAAAAGAATTGAAACTTTCATATTAGTATACCTCAATAATTTGCATAAATTCCAAATGAATTTAAGTTAGTACTATTATTATGAGGCACCTTGCTTGAAAAATGAGCACTCCTATACGCTATTTCTTGTAATTGCAATTGTGTTAGGTGATGGTTGGCCTTGGGTATCCAAAAAGGTTGTCTCAACTACAATATCAATCCATGTCACTATGTCAAATGACATCATTTTTTTAATATTATAAAGTATAAGTTCATAAAATGTAATTTTAGTTTTCAACACTTATAATGTATCAAGAAAAAAATTTCATGACGATCAAAGAATTTTAAGAATTTTTATTTAATTTTTTAGTTGAAAAAATAAGTTTTGTCACATGTACCTAAAATCCTTAGAAACTTTGGAATATCAAATAATTTTATTTCATATAATTTTTGGATATAACTTACATTTTGTGGTCCAACATATAAAAAAGTTAATTTCATCAATAAAAATTTAATAAATTGTACACTATGACACCTACAAATCCCAAAATTTAGAAGTTTTTCTCACCTCTATCAATAGGTCCAAAAATTTACTTTGAAAAAAAATAAACACAATAGAAATATACATGTCGATCATATGGAGGTGTAGGAATTATTTTTTCATTTCAGGTTTTTATTACTTGATCAAAACAAACAAATTAGACAAACTTTGGAGGTTTTAAACAAGAATCACCTAATTAGTGTGTCCAAAAAGTGATACCCCAAGCCGACCATCACCCTATTGCGTTTCAAAATTCTATCCCACATGCTCTTGTTTAAATGCATAACATCTATCTATAAGATTCCTAGGGTCAATTTTAGAAATACATACTTTGAGCACTTTGAAATTTCATATGATGTCCAAAAAAAATAGTTACTTTAAGAAATTTTAGAATTCCCTTTTAGCTTCCAACAAGACACAACAAAATAAAGACAATTTGACGATAATAATATTCTTAAAAAAAAATTTGGATGATTTTAGATGTGTTACTTCAACATGGTGTTTTTTTAGATTCTAAAACATTATTAAAAAATGGACCTAAGATGTCATTTGAGCCTATCCTCATCTATTGGATTTTCACCCACAACCATATCATATACCACTAACACATTTTTGGGGTTTAGAGCCCTTGTTTCCCATGGTCACAACTAGCAAAGTGAGATACCATTGAATTCTATTATTCCTTTGCATGGTCTAATTTTATAATCCCATAGCATATACTCTATAGTAAATCAATGTTGTGCAAGTATATAGGGATTTATCTTGGTTTATAAATGTCAAAATAAAAATACAAAGTACTAAAATATACAATACTACATAAATATTGACAAAAGTCTTTACTTCAATCCATACCATATTGATGTTTGTGGGAATTATGATACTCATACGTTATATTAACTTGTCTACAAAGGCATTTGATCATGGTGCCTATTATTCAATTGGGAATTGAAAGAAAGTCATATTATATTAGCATACATTTTTTGAACACTTGCATGAACAAATTTTTTGAACTTCTTAGGTTAGAAGTGTGCATTTTACAAAAGAATTTGTAGGGGTAGGTTTTGTGATAGGATTACTATACCACATCAACCTCAAACACCACTAAGGTAGAGTGCTTTTAAAACAACCTTGTTCTAAAAGTGACCTCTAACACAAAGGTACATTTTGCTCTCTTCAATGTACCAACAATGTACATTTCAAGAGGGAGTCACTTTTAGTGATTGATGCATTTCAACTTCAAAATTCGTAACTAATTCCACAAAGGCCCCAAAAATATGAAACAACTTGGGTTAGATGTCCATTCCATTTTTCTTCCTCCAAAAACTTATTGAAAATTGTTTCAAGGAGTTAAGCTTCCCCTCAAATGTAATCAATTCTTAAAAGAACATCTTATGTAATCTGTTTTGTAATAGAGTACTCCCAATAATCCTTTACAACTTGCAAAATCCTTTCTTTTCTATTTTTTCAAATACTATTCACTCTCAAGGTAGCCAAAGTTGATGCTTGTTTGTCACTAAAATTCATAAATTAATTCTGGGACCATTGCCAGGCATAAAGAAGGGAATACAAATCCACTCTGGATAAGATATTCACTGACTTGGATTTTGTGCATAGCATAAATAGAGCACTCTGATTCCTTGATTTGAAAAACCCTTGTCTGAGTCTCAACACTACGCCTCTATGAAGCCCACGGATCTCCAGGATATCAGCTGTTTCATAGCCACTATGTTTTCTAATACCTTAGCTTGCACAGATCAATGAGACGACCAACCAAGCGGAAGAAGGAAAGTACAACTTTGATCAACAGCAAGAGATTTTGAAGAACGGGGGTACTAACAAGCACTTGACAGTCCCAATCAGCTTGAGAATCAAGACATCGCTAGTCCTCAAATAGCGTCATAGAAACACATGTTTGGAAAGAGTTCCCCCCGCAGCAAACTGGATGTAGCACTTGAGACCTTCATGATACAGAAGGAACGTCACCCTATCAACTTTTGAACACTCGATAGTCACAACTGATTTTGACAATAGAAACTGCTCCATCGTAGTGAAGTTCTTTACAATTCCTGACAACGGAGGCAAAAACGAAAATTTATCGAGAGCACAATAATCGACAGAAGTACTGAGAGAAGACCAAAACGGAAAAACAATAACCACCAAAATGAGCTAACACGTTTTGACTCAACATGGATTGCTTTACAAACTTCAAAATTTGTATATACGTAGGACCTGAGTTGCCTATAGTTGATGCAGTGATAAGATCAAAAGACTCTGATGAGACTTCAGAGGCCCATCCACTGTATTTGGATTTAATGGGTCCATTTCAATAAAGCAGGAGGTCCTAAAATTGTCAGTCTACTCTAGATTACAACGGCCTAAATCGAATGTAGTAAGTGCATTGCAGAGTCGGCACTTGTAAATGCACCAGAGCTACCAATGCCTGCACACCCAAGCTTGAAGGTTTTAGAATTAATGTGAGCAAAGACGACTGCTCCTTACTCAGTTCTGTGTACTACGCCCTGGGGCAGACCTTTCAATATTTAGATCATATTCAACAGAATTAGGGACTTCTGTGAAAGCTAAGGTACATTGGGCTAAGTTTTCACAGTAACAGTTCAGATAATATACGACACATTGACATCGCTTGAAATAAAGCCAAAATTATTGATCGAATATGCTGATATTCAATCAGCACAGCTAAAGTGTCTGCACAAATGTTCGGAGAGTCTGACATAAAATCTACTTTAATTCCACAACTGTCAACTAAGGGGTTGGGTTACTTGCCTGTTACTCTGGCATGCTCCCATTACAAGCAGCATTTCTGAGGGAAGCAGGAAATAGAAGCACTTCCACATAAAGTAACTGCTGAATGTCAGGTGCTACAGCCGGGACATCTCCAACCTCGGTAGCTTCAGACCGCTCAGAAAAAACACTATTCAAGTCGAAAATACTGAACTCTGCACAGAGGATACTGAGACATAGCTATATCCTGCGACACCAACTGAAGATTCTGGCAGGATCACCTAGGTCTCCAGAGCAGCACTGGCACTCTCAGTCACCATTCCACCGTCTGGACCGTCCTCCTTGGATCCTGCAGCTGCGCTGGGACCGGCTGCTGGCTTGCCATTGTTTGCTGCTGCTACTGCTACAGATCCCTGTCGCTCCACTGAATTGACATTAGCTTGCCCGGGTCCCTTGTTTGTTGATATTGCAGTTGCAAGAGAGATGGGCATAAGGCAGAGCCCCTTGCTCTGGAGATACTGCATGGCGCTACCCATATCATCCTCCATCATACGGGTCACTTGCCTTTCAGTCAAAGCCAAACCATCTTGCCCAGCATTAGTAACACCAGAAGACCCAGCTGATGCGGAAAAATTGTTTCCAGCCTGCAACACATTCAAAGTACTCATCTCAGCCCTCCAGGTTGGGTCACTGTGAAGACACATAAGCGAAGTTCAACACAGGGTAACATCGACGGCTCGATAAAGGCCCCAAAGTTCCACTGACGATACTACAAAAAGATGTATAGTAATTATGGCAAAATAATTACCTCAGCAGGCAAATCATTAACAAGTGAAGGAAGTGCTCCAGCACCACCCAACCGACTCATGCTTAAGACCTGCAAAAATCACCAGGTCGAGATCAAAGGAGTTATACGATTTTGTAAAGCATAGTTTGATAGCACGGAAAAACCAAAACCGACTCGAAGACATTCACCTATATCAGCGGTACGGGCATGTATGCCATCAAATCGTAGGCAATAGCAACATACCAAACCAGTAACAACAAGAGTGCGGACATTGACTAGACGTTGCTGCACTTACCTTCACTTGCAGTTGTAAAAACTTGACATAGTCGATGATTTCGTCCAACATCGACGCTTTATCGGTCTGAATTCACAATCAGCAGAGATAGAATTGGATCATCCAAAAAAACTCTCCACATATATGATGTATATACCTTTCATGAGTAGGTAGAACATTCTGGACTGCTAGACTACATTTTGCCATGCACTGACCTGGACCATGCTTGTTTCATCCATACAAGTAAGAACTTATGGTATACAAAACTCGTCAGGTGAAGAGAGTCGAGATTGTACTACCACGTACCTTGTTAGAGTTGGGGACGAGTTCTTGCAAGGCTTTCATGCGCTCTGCAATTCGCTCTCTGCGAAGCTATAATCGACACCAAACAAAGAGAATATTAAGATGCAGCCATGTCGGCCAAAACCACAAGACACAGGTATTAAGTAACAGAATATGTAGGAAAAAACAGCGAGAAAGAACATGCCGCTCCTAGCATTTCTCCACTCTGATTAAACACATAGTCCCCTATTAATGTTGAGCAAGCCCCAAGTTCAAATATGTTGTCTACAGTATGAGTCCAAGAAACTCAAAGCCTCACACAGAAGACTGATAGAATAGACTGCCGACATCAGATGCAAGATCAGGCTACGACAGTTTTGTTCAATTGCAACACAACAAGAAACATGTGGTCAATTCACCAGTTGTCCGCTCAATCAACGTTGTTGTTCCTAAACGAGCCCACATATATAATCACGAAAGATGATCACCCCGTAACTATTCATACCCGTTCAGCAATGCTGTGAGGATCAGTTGCTTGACCACGACGTGCCCGCACACGCGGTCTAGCCCCCATGCCTGGGAGAGGCTGTCCTGACGGAACCCCTCCCGGGTTTGCATATCCAGATCCTTGGACACTCCCATTTGGCATAACTCCCTGCAAAGCAAGAAAACATTCGTCAAGCACAGCAAAACGAAAGAGAATTATGATACAGAATGAAACTAAGCTAGCAGGAACATACCCACCAAGATCCGGCATTACCAAGCGTCCCCATGGCAAGTTCCTAAAACCATCAATGGTCCAGGTAACCCGTCGAGGTTTGAGTTGAACCAGAAGAATATCAAGACGAATGAACCAACATACAACTCTATACTTCACCGATCAGATATCAGGTCTAAAACTTAATAAGAAGATTTGAGGCACAGCTCCCCTGGCAGAGGGTCAAGAAACTGTGTGGTCAACAGTACCATAAGCAACTCTGAAAAAGGGTACTCGCTGGTTATTTCCTTGCACCATAAGAACCAACTAGGGCTATAGGGTGCATGGCACGCAGGTACTGTACCAGCCTGGTGTCATTAATGTCGAGGTCAATCTCGCGCTACAGCTTTAGAGGAAAAGGAAAACTTCAACAACTCCTGACATCTTACTGGTAGAAAAAATGGTGACTGCCGAATACCAAGAAGAAAACCAAACAATTACGGGAAACGAGGGCTTCGAAATGGAAATGGAAATAGAGGTCCGGGTATTTTAGACACTCCAAATTCACTCTCCAAGACGAAAACATATACCTCCTGGCACTTCGCTCTGCTTGTGGAATGCAATGATGTGTGCTACTACAAGGACTACTAGGCATTTACAGAGATCATCTACTTCTACAGATTTAAATCCAAAGCACGAGCACTGTGTAACCAACCATCATACATTCCAAGAACTCCTAGGTAGACTAAAAATCATCAGCATGATCGCAGACCCTAAATCAACACGATCACGAACTCTAACTTTCCCACTACAAACCAACACTAAACGTAGCCAAAAACACCAACAAAGAGAACCACTAAGTTCAGCCAGAAAACGGCTGTCGTCAGAAATACAAGTCAAGCAGAAGCATTTTCCGTAAAAAACTCATTCGCCGAGTCACGCACTTGAGCAGGTAGTCAAAACTTCATAGCGCCACATCAACAAGTAAAATCACAACACGACGATCATAATGCAGAGTTAATAAGAGATTTTTCAGAGCGTACTGTGGTCCTGGGGTGACCATCGTCATCTTCCCGGAACCGCTTCCCCAGAGATTGCGCATTGTGCGAGTCCATCTCTCCAACCATCATCACGTTCTCTGCTTTGGCTGGGGCAAAGTTCATAGGAAGTGGCGGCACTCCACTCCCACCACCACCACCACCACCACCACCACCAGTGCCGCCACCAGTGCCGCCACCATACGATTGTTGCTGCAAGGGCGCCACAACTGACGCCATCATCTGGTCCCCAGCTTTCCCCTGTTGTTGGGGACCCGAATCTTCACTCGCACTGCTGCCGAGCGACAGTGAGCGCGTGAGTGAATCTCCATGTCCAGCCGCGCCATTGCGAGCTTCTCTCCCGCTTTCCCCACCCCTACCTCCTCCCCCACCCGGTTGTTGGCGGATCTGCACCTCCGGCAAACCGTAATCCACCCCCTCATTCCCCTTCTTGCTCAACATTCCAAACGTCTTGTTACTCCCCCCAGAAGCCACATTGTAATCCCACTGCGAGCCTCCTCCTCTCCCACTCCCCGCCATATCAAACATCCCCCCGCCCTGCATCGCAAACATATCCAAGTAATCATCCATCACAGGCCCCCCGCCGCCGCCTCCTCCTCCTCCTCCGATCCCCATTCCGTGATGATGAAACCCTCCCATGCCTCCATGATGATGCACCTGCTGCTGCTGCATCGCCATCATCATCGTCGTACTCGGCTGCTGCGCCATAGCTCAAACAAACCTCCCCACTTCCACAATCCTACACAATCCAACACAATCGTCCCACAATCGTCCCACAGTCGTCCCACAGTCGTCTACAATCCTCGAAAACTCACACGCACTCCAGCTCTCGAAACTCACAAACAACAAACCCTCACTCCACCCCTAAACAGTGCCCCCGAGAACCATTCTCCTGTTCTTCCCCCACAACAGTGAAAAACACTCCAGAAAAAGGAGCATAGCCGACGATCAAGGCGTGGCCGGTATCTTTTCTGCGAGATGCTGCTGCTTCTTGGCAGAGGCAAGGCGGGGATTGCGGACATTTATCATAAACTAGCACGGAAGGAAATAAGCAAAGCGAAAGCCTACAGAAGGGCGCCGGGAGGGAGGCAGCACTGCAGCACAGGCATTAAAGGAAAGACGACTACGAAGCGCGTACGTAGCCATGTACGTATTTATGCCGGTACTTTGGGAGGTATAATACGGCGAGGTTGGGGATGAATACACGTGTCGGGGCTACTGTATCTGGGAAACTGCTGAAGAACTGAAGGATGAAAATTGTGGATTCGGGAGGATGATACCGTAGTGACGTAGAGTATGGGGTACGTATGTATTCGTAAAGTAGGCGGAAGGAGACCAGTGTGGCCAGTCTGGGCGTGCGGGTGGGCGCCGTCTTGCAGCTGGTCGGTGTCTCTTGCAAGGCGCAAAGAGGCGCCCATGAGCGTGCGGTGTACCTAATTAGTGCCTATTTAGAACTGGATTAAATTATGAAATTAGGCGCAAATTAAGCGCATGTGCTTTAGAAACACTCTTCAAAAATATTATTTATCGAAAGGGGGCCGTTGTCTTAGCATAAGGGTGGTTATTACCATGGTCCTAGCCTCGCCGTTTCAAACATTGCCCTTTGAAATATTGGATTTTGTAGTATTTGATGTATTTTTAATAATGAACTTTGACATATTGGAAGTAACTTAAGATATTGAATTCTAAAATATATGAAGCATTTGAAATTACAAATTTTGAGGTCTTTCAAGTATTTTAAATGACTATGAGTGAAAGCTATGATAAGAACATGGTTTGGGCAATTATTGCAATCATAATATTGTAAAGTCTATTTTTCAAATTTAACATGGTGTTATTATTCATCTACTAATATACAAAAGCAAAAAAATCAATATATTCGGAATCAAATTAGGAGTCTCATGTTCTAATTGTATGTATATAAACAAGTATCTAAGAAAAAGTTCAAAGATCATGAAAAATATGTCTTCAAAAGTATAAGGTAGGTACATTTTTGTGATTCACAAGAAGGAGGATTCTTTGTTTGAGCCTATATTTTAAGAACCTTCAATAGTATTCTAGGGACCCAAACTTCAATGGTGTAGAATGTTGTGATATGTTTAGCATTCAATCAATATGTGTGAAAATGGTGAGCAACATCAATTTACTTCTATTTGTCAATAAGTGTCAATCTAAAAATATTAAAGTTGTTGATGTCAATACCTTTTGTCTACAACATTCTCAAATGAATCCAACAAAAAGGAAATAAAAGATACATCTTCTCAATCAAAAGAGTGATGGAACTCTCATGTTGAATTCAATAGTAGGGAAATAAAGACATGTATTTTCAATCAAATGGATGATAAAACTCTCATATTGAATTCAATAGTAGGGAAATAAAGACATGTATTTTCAATCAAATGGATGACAAAACTCTCATGTTGAATTTAATAGCAGAGAAATGAAGACACATCCTCTTAATCAAAGGAGTGATGGAACTCTCATGTTGAATCCAATTGCACGAAAAATGAAGACACATCCTCTTAATCAAAGGAGTGATGGAACTCTCATGTTGAATCCAATTGCACGAAAAATAAAGACACATCTTCTCGATCAAAAGGGTTATGGAACTCTCATGTTGAATTCAAGAGTGTGAGAAATGAAGACACATCATGTCAATCAAATGGACAATGGACTCTTACATTGAATTGAATTGAGTGGGAAATGATGACACATCCTCTCGATCAGATGGATGATGGAACTCTCATGTTGAATCCATCTATGTGGGAAATGAAGACACATCTTTTCAACCTAATGGTCAATAAAAGTCATGGAGCTCTCATGTTGTAATTGATTTTTTTTCATCCTCTAATGCTTCATTTGATGACCCTAATCCCTAATGATCATCATTATTTATCCCCCAATTCAAAGATGGGCCCTAGTATTTACATTTTTTTTTATGAAAACATTGATTATAGTTTGCGATAACAAAAGTCATTGAAAATAACATCAAAGATAGCCAAAAACATTAACTTTTTTCACAAGTTGACTTTCATATTAGTAACCAACAATTTGCGTAAATCCTTTCGCTCATAACTTTGAAAATAGACAATTAAAAAAACTATCTATAAAACCAGAATGTCACTACAATATAAAGGTTGTAGTTAAAACTTATACTACTTCCATCCCAAAATAACCTTCTTGTTGGACAAAATGTTCCAGATCAAGATTAAAGATAAAATTTTAAAATCCAATTTTGCACTATAAATAGAATTTGGTGTACTCCTAGCATCCTAAAAACTTTAAGTTTCAAAGCCCTTTTCAGAGTATAGTTTTGGAATATTAAAAAGTAGATTTGTTGAAGCATTTTCAAAGAACACCAATTTGGGAATATTAAAAAGTAGATCTTTTGTAGGCATTTAGTATATGCCCCGAGACCACACATAAACCTCTGTTCCGACTCCTAAAGCTTCGTTCCCTTCAATCTAGCCAAGTATTCAAAGAGATGCCAAAAAAATATGAATGAACAATGTTGATCCACTCCTTTGGTCATTTCATTTAGCTTTTGAATGATGATTGCATGGATAGAGAAGGGAGAACTATGACTTGGAGTTGTTTCATTGGTCCCAAATAGCAATCAAAAACCAAATTTGACCAATTTGCAACATGAAAAAGTGCACTAGGAAGATCTTTTGGGGACAAAAAAAAATTAAGACCAACAGGAAGATCATTTTGGGACATAGGGAGTAGTAGTAGTAGTCAACGATGGTAGTCCTATATTTATTGTTTTATTTATTTATTATTGCACCTTATTTTCAACAAATGGGATTGCAATAAATAGTACGGAACATTTTAATACCAATCAATTTCTTTTAAGGTGAAAGTACTACTGTACTTCGTCATTTCTGGCAAAATCTCAACTTCACAAACCGGTTAAAAAAAAGTAACAGTATTTGGATTTTTAAAAAAAGACAAATCAAATGTGATACGCCGTACTCTTTCTGGAATCTGGTTAAACCCCCTGAACTCGTTTCCCTTGCAGGCACTGCCAGCATTGCCCACCTGCCCCGCCGCTGGGCCCCACCACTGGGCCCCTCCAAAGCATTGAGGGCGGACAGTCCACCTTTTTTTTTTTAAATGAATTAATTTAAACTAGTGTGCCCTGTGCCTGTGCCAGTAGTATAATAAAATAAAAAGTAAAAATAATTTAAAAAAAATTTTAAATTCATGAAAACTTCAAAATTTAATATGTTTTCTGTGATGAGTTGGAACACCACAAAACAAAGCCCATGCATCTCCTCCTCATAACTTAGAGAGAGAGCTTACTAATGGTACCAAGAACGCAATCCGCAGATGTATGGTTGGGGAGATCTCCCACCAAGGTAGGGAGTCCATCAGTTGCCCACTGAAGAGTTGAAACTGTATTTTGGGGAGGTGAAGCTTCTTGAAATGTTTTTTTTTAGTGAATTTTCTTTCAAAGACAAGTGAAATTGACTAGCATCCTCGGGTTGTTTCTTCTTTTTTGGAACTTTGTAGAATTCGTTATGAAATTTTGAAGTTGAAATGGCATAGAGCTCTAAAAATCACCCACCTCCTTAAATGTACACTTTTTGTACATTCTTGAAGGCTATGAAATAGGAACATGTATAAATAGTGTATATTTGAGGAGGTGAGCAATTTTAGAGCCTGCATGCTTGTAAAACCTCCTACTTTAATAACAAACAAAACAACCTCATTTCATTTTAAGGTATAATTTATTTATTTTTAAATTTAACCAAACAAATTGATGAAAAAGAAGAAACAAAAACTCACAAAAAAAACTTTGAGTAGTTGGTTGCTGCCCCTTTCCGTCAGCCACCTGAGTGATCACCCACCTATCCCACTCTACAGTAGGTATTCAATTAGAGTAGCTACTAAATTACTCTGTTTTTTTAGAGTTGCAATTTGATATGGTTTAAATTTACTTGAAAGTCTGTTTTATAATTCAATTGCTTCCAGGTTCCTCCGCCTAGTCATCAGGATGGCGTGTGGTTTTTCATTTGGACCCACAAGTGAGTATTTTTGGGTGATCTTTCACATGCTGATTCAGGCCATTAATAGCACCACCATCCCCGTTTCATTTGTTTTAAAAATTAAAATTAAAACTAAAATTAAATTAAAGGTAAAGTTAAAATTAAATAACATAGCATCGTCATCCCCGGGTCAGTATTGAATAACATAGCATCGTCATCCCCGGATAGTTTGTTCTCTACTTCAAAACTTGCCATTTGTCTGTGCACATGATTGTCACATGTTATTGTAATTAATCGGCCATTGGGACCCTACCTCAAATTTGGTGCCCTTATCAAAGGAAATTGTGCATTTGTTTCAAAAGAAAAACTAAAACTGAAAAAAACTCAAATTTAGTGGCCCCGGCACCTATTATACTGATTCCCTTCCCCTACTTACTGAGACGCATTTCTAGTTTCTACAGGGCCCTCGGGGATATGGTAATTGGTAAATGATTCTGTTAATTTTCTTTGTTTAATGTTTACTAGTGTGCCTTGTGCCATTGCAACAGTCAAAACAGAAGTAAAAAGTAATTTTTTAATTATTTAAAATAAAAAATAACTCAAAAATCCATAACTTTCACATCGTGAGTCTAAATGCCACAAGACCAAGCCCTTGCACTCCTCCTTGCTGAGCACTTTTGGATGGTACCAAGATGTGACCAAAATGTAAATAAAAGTAATTTTCTAAATTTTTAGAACCAAAACAAACTCGAAAATGCATAACTTTCACATTATATGTCCGAACGGCACGAAACCAAGACAGTGCACCCCTCCTTGCCGAGGGCTTTCCGACGGTACCAAGCACACAACTAGGGGATGCACACAATCCAGGAGATCTCAATGTGACAAACAAACAAAACAAACTTTTTCCGGAACATCCCTGTATCGGGCATTAATCTGATCAATTCTAAATTTTTTGATTTTAACACTGTAGTTCTTAATCAAGGTTTGTTCTAGCCCCAAGTACTACCTCAAAGGTATGTCCATACTCAAAAAGACTTCCTACATTTCTACTACAAGAATCGATAATCATAAAAAAATATCTATTTATTTATCTACACAGAGTGTTGTATTAGTATCATAGAGGAGACTAAATTTTTATAGAAGTTTGTCAATGCCTTGTACCATAATGGTTCTAGCACATTGAAAGTGGAAGCTTACAACTAAAGACAATGTAATTCAATAACATGAAAATTTTGGTTGAGGAGTTTTTTGAAGCTAGTTTGCACATAGCTCCTAGAGGATGTAGACCTCACTTGTGTCCATCCTACAACATGACAACAAATTAGAATGTTAGTGAGGAATCAACAAGTGTCTTTAGCCTACATATTGTGTTATAGCCTTCACTAGGAGAACAAAACATACAAACTACTCATATTTTTTACAAATTACAAGCTCTTCTGTAAACTTGGCCAAAAGTTGGACGTTGTGACGAAGAAGCTGCCATGTTTTTTATCCTAGTAATCCCAATATTTCGAACAACAATGTGTGCTTGTAGCTAAGTGCTATGAAGCCAGAAAGGATCCTCAAAAAAATGCAGAGTGTAGAAGTTTTTTCACTACTTTATAGAGCATGCATTTCTACTACGTTTTTCCAACTTGTCGAAGCAAGATTTGGATGGATGTAGTCTTGCCTTAGGTGAGAAATAGTTTATTACTTCATAAACCTGCGAATTAGATTTGGAGTGATGCCATTAATTGCTCTCGGTGGAGCCTTTGTCCACTTGTACAAGTTGTAATTTTTTCTTATTAATTGCTTTGTAGCATTGATTATATTTGGCGCAATATATTGAAGTTGATCTGTTATTTTGGGATCCATAATCTAAGAGCTATTTTAGTACATATATTGGCAAAGTAAGCATTAAAGCTTTACTAGTTTGATGCCACAATCTATACAAATCTTCACAATCCCTTCATTATTTCTAAGGGTGGGAGGGTGGGATCTCTTGGCTTTATTAAAAACAAAACTCTTTTTAACTGTAGCAACTTCTAGTCATGAATCATAGTCCATACATTATGTTTTTTTTTATTTCCTACCTTGATCACATAGGAGTTGGAATAGTCATTAGATATAAAATCAAGGTTTTAAACCTAAAGCAATGTTTTAGAAAAACAAAACAAAACAAACAACCTGATTTAAGGTATAGATCTATTAACCTCATAAGGAGGGGACTATGGTCACCATGGAAATCAGCCTTTGGGAGGTATCATGTGAACTGTCTGCTTAAAAAAACAAAAGCATCACCTTCTCTATTCACACAAAATTTATGAAGGATGACCATCTACACTTTTGTCCTACATAGAAGCAGTTTTGTTTTTGTTTTTTAAAAAGTGCCAAAGTGGCGATATAAAATGTTATAGTGGTGCTCCAAATCTCAACATTCGTCCAAATATTGAATGAAAAATATCACATTAGCACATATTACATGTCTATCATTTGGTTTTCATCCACAATTTGGCAATTTCATCCAAGTTTTTTGACATTTGTTTTGGCATTTTTTAGCCAAATTATTACTTTTTAGTGCAATCTTGCACCAAAAAGCTAAAAACAAAGCCTTGCATAAAAGTTGATTCTCTATCATTCATCAAACATTTAACAAATGTCTGCGTTGTCTTTGTAGGGTTAACAACGGAGAGGGGGTGAAAGAACTCTCATCCTTTTTGTTTTCCGATACTATATCTCCATGGCCAATGAGGGAATGGCAACTAGTCGCAAAGTAATTGTATAATGAAGTGTAGGATTATGAGAGTTGTAACAAAGTTTAAATTTAGAATGAATTTGAGTTATTCTCCATCTAATATTCATCACAGTTGTCGATGTGAACTAGTCCACTCTCTATGATATCCACCGTGTTGATTTGTAGTTTCAAAAACAATTAGAAAGTGATTAGGAAACAATTGCAATTGTAAAATGACAATAGTAATTTTCTAGTTGTTTTGTAGTTGTTTCTTAGTTGTTTCCAAATCATTTTTTGATTGTTTTATATCAATTGTCCCATATCAATTGTCAAGAGTATGTTTAGGTTGGATATATAAGATTTTTAAGCAATTATATCCTTATTTTAATGAATTTTGTTAGTAGAACTCTAAAATTCTATATTCAATAAATTTTTACATTTTGTAGATTTTTACATTTTATAGATTTTGAAATCTACAAGTTACAAACAAGTCGCCAATGTACCACAAACAAGTTGCAAATGAATCATAGACAAGTTACAATGAAGTTAGTGACAAGTTACAAACAAATGATACATGAGTCATAGGTGAGTCATAGATGAGTTGCAATGAAGTCACAAATGAGTTTCATACAAATCATGCATTAGTCGCAAACAAGTCGCCAATGAATTGTACAAGTCGTCGATTGAATGATCGACCTCACGTGGCAGCAAATACCACATAAGCAACCACGTCATAAAGTGCATCAATGAAGTCCCAAGTAAGTTGATGAATGAGAAACAATCCTATTTCGCTTTGCAACTTCAATGTGAGTAGAAAATTTGTCCACAACAACTAGGAGCCTCTAGATTTTCACTAGTCACAAATGTCTGATGCAATTCAAAAACAAGTTGCTCTTTGTAGTTGCAAAACCCCTCATTTTCTTAGTGTGTCTATTTACCCCTAAAGTCCCATTGTCTCCTCAAGGGACAAAATGGATTTTGGGCAAGCTCCTATGGTCTCAATATATGTTGTAATCATCTAAATCTTTCCATGAAGATAGGAAAACACATTAGCTTTCCAAAAATAATTTTTTTATTTCAATCGGAGCCTAGGAGAAAAAATTATGGAACAAAAAGCCCTTTTTTCACTCGGCGTGTAGAAACAAAACTTCAAAAAAAATTAAAGTAAAAAATTAAATTTTTTTTTCTATAGATTATACTTTTATGTACATGCAAATCTTTGATTCATTCCATTTGGATTTGTTATGAGAAAGTTATGAACAATCTTGTTTTTCGGGCAATTAGAGCATCTTCTTGAAAAAATAACTTGTAGAATTCATTTTTGACCTCAATTTTCATAATTTTTCAAAAAACAAAGTTTCACAAGGTTAAGATGTCTTGCTAAAACAATCTCACCGTTGAGATTAGTATATTTCAATTCCATCTTAGAACTATTAACAATTTAGATTTTCCTTCAATCTTGAACCTATTTCTACTCAACAATTTTTTAATGAATGAAAATTAAGTATTTTTAAAAATAAATAAAAATTTCTATAATCTCAACTCAATTCTTTATCATATAAAATTATAATTTCAAAATCAATAGAGCAAAAATGATAAGTTATGAAGGTTTAAGGCCAAATAATGTAGTTGAGCAAGGTGCAAAAAAAATTGTTTCTCTTTTTAAGCACAAATATCTTGCAATCTACGCAGTCAAAGTTTGTAAAATTTTTTCCTTACATTCTTATACAAGTCCAATATAAGATCCTATGGTTAGATATGAAAAAGAAACTTTTTTTTAAAACGTTTTGCTCATTCCTACATAAATGGTAGTTTTAAGTGGTTTTTGGTGGAAAGAGGCTTTGGGACTTTAGAAATCTAATAACTTAATCTAGCTATAAGATTTATTTGGGATAATTTCATCAATTTTCATACACTATATTTGTACTAAGGTAGGAGGTCCATAATCCATCATTTAATCCCTCAAAGAGCATAGAATAGTCTAAATTTCAAAATTTCAAAAATTATAAAGATATTATATAAAATACAACTTATAACAATAATCTAATGGTGATTAGCAACCACAATAATTGTAAAATATGAATTATAGACCATATCTATACAATTTGATCAACAATATACTTACTAATATTTTCAAATAAATTAAAAGACAAAAATTAAAAATAGTTTTTAAAATCAATTGTAAGTTGAATATTTGTGATTTTCATGAGAATTTTTTAAAGTTCAATTTATTGAGTTCTAATCAACAGGATTTTAAAGGATTTTAATTTAATTTATTTTAATTTAAGTCATTTTTGAAGGGTCGTATTTTAAACTAAAAAGACTAACTTTTGAGACAAGACCTACTAGTATGGATGTGAATTGTAGAATATTTGCAAAACAAATCCTCAAAATCTATATTGTACAATGTTAACAAACTAAAATAAAAATCTATAGAAAAAATGATAAATGAAAAAAAATAGTTATTATATGTTTGGGATGTGTTTGCATTCATTTGTTGTTTGAATTTGAACATTTGATTTTTGATGGATGAAGCCTACATATCTCACAAATGATAGTAATGGATATTTCAAGGAACATGTTATTCATTCATAAATAGGGGATGTATTTAAAGCCTAAATTGTTTGTGAAACTTGAAAGAGATAGTAGGTAGTATCGCTTCACCATATGTTATATTCAAAGGCTTGTTGTACAATTGTGGGAAAAATAATCTTATGATAAATGCTCCCTAGAGTATACTAGAGGAAACAAATGACTTTCAAAAATATTAATTTACTTGCCAAAAACAAATCCACATACGAGTAATTGTAATGTGAATTTTAGAAAGGAATAAGTGTTTTTGAGATTTTGGACTATACTTCAATTGAAGGATTGAAGCACTATTAGTGTAATCTAAATGTAGTGAACTTACTCCCTCTTTTTACCCCCCTCAAATACTATAAAAGTTTGATGGATAGCTCTATAGGATCTCATTTT
This sequence comes from Climacium dendroides, assembly GCA_950106755.1. Lineage (NCBI taxonomy): Eukaryota > Viridiplantae > Streptophyta > Bryopsida > Hypnales > Climaciaceae > Climacium > Climacium dendroides. The sequence continues at coordinate 24,913,669 of OX467087.1, read as the reverse complement.
GTTTTATCATGGTAGACTCCATTTTGTCACAATTATAGAAAAAACATTATTAGCAACTCTATATCTACCACCAATAGTTTAGCTTCAACAACTAAGTTCTTATGTCTTTCCATTCTTTGGTATGCAATGAGGTGGAGACATTGCAATGAATTTTTTGAAAATCCCAAGTGCATTGTAGACCAAAGTTTAAAATTTAATAATTTATAAAATTTCAAATGAATCATTTTGAAACTTTTTAAGATACAATTTTTAGTATGCCAATGGAAAAAACAAGTTTGTTGAATTCAATGGTGTAAATGTAATCCCCCCAAAATTCTAATTTTACATAGTAATGTTTTATATGCAAAGGCTATTTATAAATTGCACGTTTAATGTGGAAAGCCTATTCTTCAATACTGCAAAATTTAACAAAAATTATAGGAAACTAAATTTATAGCTATTACATGAGATTACTGTAGTGTTCATTTTGAGTTTTAAGACTACACATGGATTTTGTCAAGATTGATATTCCCACCTACTTTAGAAAAGATGTTTGTTTCACAAAATAGGTCATTGGTTCAAGTTTGGCAAAATTATGCCTCCCACTATTTATTTAACATTGACACTATGTTCAAATCGTTGAATCTTGAAACTTTTGTGCTTGAAGTCAACCTAAATTTTCACCTTGCATTGTCAATGTCCAACTCCTCTTGCAACCTCACTATATTCCATCTCCTTCAACCTCCTTGTAACTTCTTTGTGACCTTGCTCTTCACTTCATGAGGCCCCCTCTAAATTTTGTAATCAATTTGGATTTACCACCTTGTACAACTTCAAATGCATCTTAGGCATTTTATACCAACAACAACCTTAGGCCTGAAATGGACACATGTAATTTGATTCATAGTAATTTGTAACAAGGATTTTAAAACCTTCCTTTTTGTTGTGTGTAATGGCCCTTGTAAGGCTGTTGGTGTGTAGTCAAGGTGTGACTTCATCACAATTAGCAAAACTATGCTTGAGAAAGACAAAGATCAACAACAAAGATGCAAGGTTCTAAAAATTTTGGTCATATTTATTTTATTTTGCATGTTCATTTGCTTGCATGAGCCTAGTGGTTTTTTAACCCCTAAAGGACAAAACTATGTTTTTGGATAGGTCACTATAAATGGAATTTTTATTTTTTTCTTCTAAATTTTCACACAATAGGTGGACAAGGTTTCTCTTTAACCGTTCATGGACCAAAAGGATTCAATGTATCTTCTTCAAATTTTCAATGTCTAATTCTTGGTAGGATGAAACAACTTTCGATATTTTGTAAATTAGGATCTTATAGAGTAAGAAGTTCACATACTTGTTGCATCTTCTAATTTTCAAAATTTGAATGTGAGAAGTATTTTAAAATTTATTTAGGAAATGTAATTCAACAAAAAAATGAGCAAACATAATGTTTTTCCAACGAAAGGAATAGAAAGAATGGAAAAAAAAAACATTTTCTTGGACATTTATGGTCTTTAATACGCATAAATAAACTAGATTTGTAGAATTTTTTTCAAATTTGTGTTTTTAGCAATTTAAAAAATAAAAGGTTAAATTTGGTGTGATTAAATCACAAAATTATTAGAATGACTATTCCAAAAAAAATTTAAGATGTTCCAAACAATATGCTAATAATATCAATTTCAAATTTCAAAAATTGACCTATATATAAATTTTATATTTTTTTTAGGACCAAATTTGGTCAATTTTGGTTTCCTACTCTTTCTATTTGAGAATGTATACAAATTTGAAAGTGCTTTTACGTCTCAATTTTTTAGACTAAATAATATTATATTTAATTTAGATTTCAATACATCTTTTGTGAGAAAAAAAATATTATTTATCTTCTTATAATTTTTCTTCCTCCAAAGCTACATTCCTTGCCTATACAATTGATCATCCAAATTTGTTATAATCTAAAAATCCAACATTCAAAATATTCCACAATTAATTCTATGCATATTAGACAAAGTAGTCTTTACTTTTGTATAGTTAAAGTTAAAAATTTCAAGCATATCCATGTGCCAAAAAATACCAAAGTAGGACAACTCATTGAAAACCTCCATTGTCAAAAAGTTGTTGGGCCTTGAGGGATTAAGGCACAACAATTTTCATAACTTTTGAATCCATGATTAAATAGTTGTTGTATAATATGTGATTTTTAGCAAGTAGCGAGTAGCTTGGCAACTCAAAGAAATTCTTTAAAAATCACTTTTTAAGAAATACAAAATTTGAGATTGATTTTCTAGATTTATATATACATGGAAAGATTTGAATTATTCCATTTTGATGAATGAGATGAAATTTATGAAGAGTTTTAGTTTGGGTAGCTGTAGATTCTCTATTCTAAAATAAACTTTGAAATCTTTGATTTAACTCAAATTTCAAAAAAATTCTGAAAAAAATAAAATCATAGGATGTGGATCGTTTATCACAACATTATAACCATTGGGATTGACATTTTTCAATTCTATAACTAAATTCTGAACAACTTAGTATTTTAAGCATAAAGCCAACTTGCCTTGAAGAATGAATCCAAAGAAGCACCAACATTTTGGACCTTTTTTCATACAAATGTGAGCTTGTAAAGTTCAACTGCCTGATTTTTTTGCAAGGCCCCAAAATGGACTTTTGTCACTTCAAACGCTAATATCTTGCAATCTAAATGGTGGAAATTTCTAGATTTTTTCCACATCTTTTCAAATCAACACACTATATGATTCTACAGCTACATGTGTCTAAAAAAGTTCTTTTATTTTTCTAAAATTTAGTACTTCTATTAGAAATAACAATTTTAGAGCATTTTTGTTGAAAACATAGTAAAATCATTTAGGATTTAAGCATGAAAATTTTCCATTTAGCTACAACCAAAAGACGTTGGTTATTTTTTTAAAGGAAATTTTCTTTTGGAGGGACTAAAATTGTCAGTTTATGCTATATTCTAAAGCCAATAGACAAATATTACCTACGTATCACCTAATTTTGATATAGATATTGCCAAATATCACCCCAATATTATATAAGTATTGCAAAAATAACTGGCTACTTCTCCAAAATTATTTTAAAAAACATCTCCAACCTATACCCAGTCTATAGTTGCTTGCAATTAAAAATAGAAGCAATGTTAAGTAAGAGCATCACCACCAGTAGCACTCCATCAAGAAGAAGGCACTTCTTGCCTTGTAAGATGTGGCAATGCACTTAAGTACCGGTGCTTCACACCAACCTCCCTTAAAGTTCTCACTACAATTTTTCCCTTTCTTCTCACACCTCTCACTAGCCTCCATGTCTTCCACTAAGGTCATAGTGAAGTTGACCAAGTTGGTGTGAATATAAAATTGCCCACTACAAAGGCCTTTCATTGCTAAGAAAGTGTGAGAGTGACAAGAGGAACAACACAACTTGTATTGTGATGGAGTACTGATGTGGAGCCATTTTTTTGTTTGGATACGCACAACAAGCTTTGAATAGTGTTGCCAAGGCCTAATGGCAAGGCTAGTGGCAAGGCTAGTGGCAATGCTCTAATGGCCTTAAACCCTAACCCCTACTTGGTATTGCCTTCAATGATTGTAAATCTTCATTTTCAAAAAATCAAATTGCTTTAGAAAAATTAAATGGGAACTTATCAATAGGAGTAGTCACACTTTCTTCACCCCATTGTCAATCTTCAAAGAATGGGGACGTGGGACTTTTAGAGAAGGTGTGACTACCCATAACATCCATTTATTATGTTAGGCTATTTGTTTGTTTGTTTGTTATGGTGAGATCTTCTATACCGTGAGTCTCCCGGTGGTTGTGCTTGGTACCATTGGAAAGCTCTTGACAAGGAGGGGTACATAGGCTTTGTTTTCATAGCATTTGAACCTACAATGTGAAAATCATTGAATTTCAAAGTTTTTATGAGTAAAAATAATAATAAATAAAAATTTATTTTGACTGTGGCACAGGCACAGGGCACAGGAGTTGTCATGATCTCCCACAGTTTCACATCCACAGTTTCACATCACTCCCACTTGTTCTATGCACTGCCACCTCACATTCCAGCAAGGCTTGTGAATAGGTGGGAAGACAGTTCTCCAAATTCTCCAAGTTCTCCAAGTTCCCAGTTACCCAGTTCTCTAAGTTCCCAGTTACCCAGTTCTCCAAGTTCCCAGTTACCCAGTTCTCCAAGTTCCCAATTACCCAGTTCTCCAAGTTCCCTTCAGTTCCCCAAGGTCTCCAAGTTCTCATCAGTTCCCCAGTTCTCCAAGTGGTGCTCAACAGAATGACCCATCCCTGGCGGGTATTCTTGAAGCCTGGTAACTTCCCCCTGTTGTAACTTATTCCCAGTGCAGCAGGCCCTGTACCTTACCTACCCTGCAGGTGGAAAGATCACCCAGAAATCCAAGTAAGTTATGTAACCAACATGGGCCCTAGTATCCACTGCCAATGACAATCATTGAAACTTCAATTTCTGGCTTCAAAGGGATGTGACATGGGGACCATGTACCCATGATGGCCAAAGGACGTGCTGCTGCTGGGCCATGGACATTCAATTCACATCATGTCGCTCACAGCAATTGTACGGCTGAATTCACCAAGCTATGTCGCCAGTGGGGGTGTGAATGAGTTGGACAACAGTAAAAAAGAGGGGAAAAAAACACCTTTTAGAAAAGAAAAAAAATTGTAACTTAACCAAGCATGGACCGAGGAGCACTCCAGCACATTTGGAGTGGTCTCTCAGACTAAGGTAACTCAGCCTAGGACAGGCCAACCTTTGGATCAGCCTGATGCAAGCTGATTCTACGAGAGGCAAAATGGGAACCAGCCCATCACAGGCAAAATTATACTGATGGTGTACATTCCAGTTTTGAAATGTGCATCAGTAGAATAATTTTCCCTCCTGTCCTTTAGGGTAGACGTACATTTGCCTTCTTTTGCAGTTATGGATGCAGGTCAGCCCAGGTGGAAGGCCTCTGGCTGTGCACCAGGCTTCATGTTAGGCCCCAACTTCCTGAGGAGCAGCCTTATTGCCATGGAAGAAAGTGGTCCAGCTGGGTATCCAGCCGGCCCTCCAGACTCCTTTCTGTGCATAACGGAAAGAGAGACCTGGAGGGGTTGGAGGGTTGACTTGAGGTCCCTATTTCACACCTGCGCGCACACACACCATAAAAATAAAAATAAATTTAGAGAGACTACATGCTTGCTGCTAAGAGCATCACCACCCGCCTGGCAAAACGGGTGTGGTATCCACTTTTCCAAGCTACGGGAAAGTGGACAACCCCACTCTTAAGCTGGTTAACCCTTAACCCCTAAATGAGGGACCCATGACCACTGATTTCAAGTCCTAGTGTCTGTCACTTAATTTGCTTCCATTTTGCAACTAAATATGCATGAAAAATTTTATATTTATTTTTCAGAGATGACATTACATATCTTCTCTACTTCACAGAAATTTTAGATTTTTTTTCTAGAAATTGATTTTTTTGAGAATTTTCGAAGAAAAAGTGAAGAAAAATCACATCAAATAGAAAATTATTTCAAAAAATCTGAAAATTTCACCATGTGTGTATACTATAGTGACAAACATCATGGTGTAAACCCAATTTCCGTGTCATTCTAAAAATAGAATTTTATAGAAATTGAAATTACATCCAAAGTTCAAATTGCAATAAAATATTCAATATTAGCAATTTTTCAAAAATTCAAATTGGAATAGAAACTAGAGTAGATGACCTTCATTTTGTTAGTTGGGATCAAACTCAAAAAATATAATTTTTGTGGAGAAATTTCAGATTTAAAACAATAAGGAACAACTTTCCAAAATGCACTAAAATAACATATTTTGTGATCCGTTTTTTACTAACTTCTCATTTAAATGAAGACAAACACTAACAAGACTACAAAATCAATTGCATGCTCTTCATAACCCAACATTAAAGATCAAGAGGAAAAATATGGATGAAAAAATGCTTTTGGTCACTGTACAATTCACCGCACTGTCATCCAAACGCCACAGAATGGCACTGGCAGCGTTTAGGGGTTAAGCGCCCCAACCCATGAACACAAGAAAGCAGGGTCCAACAACCTGCTTGCAACCGAACTAGTACCACTACCATGACTTTGCCATCTACGGGATCTGACCATATAGAACAGTAGTTGAAAGTCAAGGGATCATGCAGGGATTGATCGCAAGTGTTTTCACCAAATGAATGAGGAGATTATATTAGTCAAATGTTCATTGATAGTAGACGGAGGCCAATTTGGAAAAGCAAAATCCTATTGCTGGGGTGCTTAAGGTTTAATAAGTCAATGACCAAGAGATCGATGGTTCCCAATTTGCGGATGTTTTGTTGATGTTTTGGGATGATGGGTAGTTGTTCAAAGATACAGGCTGATGCTTCAAGATGTAGGTTGATTTGCTGAATTTTTTGGTAGTATATTGTTTGCAAATCAAGCTTTGGCTTGCCAAACAACCTTGTTTTACAAGCCAAACAAGATTTTCAAGCCAACCTCTTTAGAGATTCATCTACTTTGCAAGTTTGACTTAAACAAATCATTTGTTTTGCAAGACGGGTGGAGATGCTCTAATGCTTTTGACAAACGTTCAGGGCTTGAAGAGGGACACACCTACCCACATGGGCGAGTTCCACAACATTATGTGTTTCATCCTTTGCAACGGAATTCCATTTTATTTGTTTCAAAAACAAAAACAAAAAAGGATTGATACTAAAAGAATTTGAATATTTTCTATGGTCCTTCTTGAAGCCAAACTAATAAGGTAAGATGTCTATAAAGTGATGACCATTTATCAATGGAGTCAAATGTGGGGGGAGTTTAAAGGTTGATTGAAAGTAGTCAAAGGACAATGTAAGTCTTGAGGGCATTTTGAAAGTCAAAACCTAGATTTTCACATAGTTCTTGATTTTAAATATTTTAAAACTAAACTAAGAAAATATAGCTCCAATAATCCATTTTTTTTATCCCATTTAAATTTTTTCAAAATTATAAACATTATAATTTTTGTGATACTTTGAAGAAAGCATCTTGAAAGCTCAAAAATACACCACTTTTAGACTTTTTCTATTGAATGTTTCTTGATGTGAGCTCAAGGAATACATCAATTACACCATGATGATTGTCACTATTATTTCATTTTTCTTAAAATTCCATACTATTTGAAGCATTTTGTAATTATTATGATTTTTGCCAAAAACTTTTTAGAAAATCATACAAAATTCAATTTCATAATTTTAATTACAAAAATGAGATTAAATTTTATAAATATATTATTGCATGTGAAAATATCAAATTTTTGAAATGTGCATTTTAATGTAGAAATCTAATGAAGTTTAGCCTAGATAAGAAAATGTCCTTTATGGGTTAAACAATTCTTGAAAGATAATTGAAATTAGCATCTAATCCAAGACGTTTTATATTTGGGGGACCTTTATAAAATTATGTAAGAATTTTGAAGTTGGAAATATATAGGGTACTAAAAGCATCACCTCCTAGTTTGTTCATTGTTTGTACATCAACAAATGAAATTGTTAGATGGAAGAAAACAATATGTACTTTTGTATTAAAGAATACTCATAGAGTATAGGTGCTTTATAAGCCTCTCATTGTCGCGAGTCTTTGAAACGATCAAGTAAACCAATTTGGATGGTGGTCATTTTATTTGTATAAAAGAAGCTAAGTTGCACGTAGGCTATTTAGACAATATTCAAAAGAAAAACTATAAGTATAATTTGGTGATTTTTTATGATTAAGTGTATTGATTTTCAAAATATGTAAATTGAATTTGGATGTTGACCTAGATGGTCAAACTTTAGTTTTGGTCATTTTGGTCATAATAAAGAGCAAAAGCTCAAATTTTATGTATTCTATAGATGAAGTCATGTAGTTTCTTTATATGATATTTTATAATTTTTTTGAAAATAAATTAAAATTAATATGGTAAACTTTCTCGATAAGAAATTTCTAATCAATTATAGAATGTTCTCAAGAATCTCAAAATTTTACAAAGTGCAACTTTGACATAAAATTTATAGTGAAGTGCAATGTTTATATTTGATGATAAAAGTTCGTCATACTTTATAGATTTAGTAACATCCATTCAACTTGAAGCTGCAATGAGCCTCTCCAATTAAAGATTTTTTATGCTTGCAAAGTAGATAAGAATATATTTTTAAATAGCAAATTTTCAAACAACAAGGGCATATTCAATTCAAGACATCATGAAGGGAAGATTAAATGGTTTGGGCAAAAAGAAGTAAAAGAAATGCTAAACAATATATGGTTGAGTAAGTTTTACATCTATGATTCTACAAAAAATTTGAAGCATTCCCAAATGACTTTAAATATTTTAGCACATAGTACAAATAGTGATTGTGCATCTATAATGGATTAAAAAATAACATTTTTTTGTATTAAAATGTTTATTTATGTTGTATATATATTTATATTTTATAATTTTATAAGAATAAAAAAGTCATTGAGATTCAATATCTTCTTTGTTTTGAATGACAATGAAAAGTCTTGAAAATCTTACATCCTTTTTGAAGAGACTTGTAGAGGATTATTTTATATTGAACTCCTTTAACCCTTAAAAGATCATATATTCAAATTTTGAGTAACTATAAATGCATGCATACCAAGCATGCAAAAATGCATTTTTTCATCCATCAATTTTTTTTGAAGATTCTTATGTTGGTTAGATATAAATATTTGCAAAACAAAATCTTCAAAATCACTATGGTTAGAACTTAATATTTTGAACTTAACAGAGAATTTTTTTATGAATATCACTAATATTCAATCTAAAATCACTTTTAGAAGGAATTTCTGTTTTTTTTCTAAAATATTATTGAAAAATATTGGTTTATATACTAGTTGCTTTAGCTATATGGATATAATCTATCGATCAAATTTACAACTATTGTTTGAGATTCATCATTAAATTATTCTTCAAGGTTTCATTTTATAATACATCTTCACAATTTTGGAAATCTTGACTACCCCAAGCCTCTAAAAAGATATTATAGTCCAATTTTAGTATATAATTCATTTGGAAGGTTGAGTATTAAAGGGTTATTTTGGGCTTGTATCGAACAAAATAAAACATTGTTAGTCTCAAAGTATTTTGGATTTGTTTAAATCAATGTCAAAAACTTCTTATGGTAGATTGTTCAAAAAATAATAGAATGAATTCAATACAAAATCATTCAATTACTATAGTTTGGCAAATTTAGCAAAAATGTATGTAATAGGTTTAGGAATCAAAGGCTCTAAATTCAAATTAATTTCAAATGTATAACATTCTTAAAAGACAACCAACATTAAGGAAACAAACTAATTAGGCCCACATTTGTAGGAATTTATCAAATAAGAATTCCAAATACAAAGAATATGGAAGACATGTAAGTAGGAATTAGAAAAAAATTAACATTTAAGGTTTAAAGGTCAAAGATGACTTGACATTTGTCAATTGACAACAATTTTGTCAATTGATGGTTGCAATTCTACAAAGAATGAAGACTAAAGTTTAACAACGCCATTGCATCATGACAAGCAATTTGCCGAAAGCAAACATTTTTCTTTGTAGAGAAGAACGTGTAGAATCAGATGATATTTGTTTCCAAGATACCCACACAAGTCTTATAGTGAATCCTATAATTTTGTTCATTGTCTTTCCCACTCATAAAGTTTCACTCTTACACTTTCTCTTCACTACTATCCCTTTACAAACACCAAACATATAGGAGGTCCATAAATCACCCATTTAAGAGATGAAACTAAATTTTGGAGAGGTGAAGCTTCATGAAATATTTCTCAATAAAATTTCCTTGAAAGACAAGTGGAATTGGCATCTAAACCCAGGTCATTTCATATTTTTTGGAACTTTGTAGAATTCGCTATGAAATTTTGAAGTTGAAATGGCATAGGGCTCTAAAATTGACCGCCTCCTAAAATGTACACTATTTATACATTGCCAAAGGCTTAAAATAGCAACATGTACAAATAATGTACAATACATTTAAGAAAGTGAGCCATTTTAGAACCTCCTACCTTATTCACTCACTAAAACACTAGGTATACTACATTCCCACATAAAGTAGGAGGTTCTAAAATGGCTCAAGCTCTAAACTGGCTCACTTTCTTAAATGTACATTATTTGTACATGTTGCTTTTTTCATAGCCTTTAACAATGTACAAATAGTGAACACTTTAGGAGGTGAGCCATTTTAGAGCCCTATGCCATTTCAACTTCAAAATTTTATAACTAATTCTATAAAGCTCCAAAAAAATGAAACTACTTGGGTTAAGTTACATGTGAATTTCCACTTGTCCTTCAAGATGTTTCACCTCCCAAAATTCAGTTCCAGCCCTTTGATGGTCCATTTATGGACCTCCGACCTTAATTTGCACTCTCCTGACAAGGAGGGGACCTTCCGCCAGCAACGTACCTACCTTCACCTTGGATACCCGCCCACGACGCCCCACCGGGCGTCAAACGAACAGTCCCGTAATTCCACGTGTCATAACGCCAACTCCCCCCACTTGGCAACTCCCGTGGACGTTATAAACGGCTCAGATCTCCGTCCTCGCCATCCGACGGCGCCGTGCTTCCCACTGCAAGACGTTTCATTAGCATGTCCCGCCCGTCTTTAATTTTGAATCAGTACGAGCAGCGCACTCAACATTTCGGGCGCCTTTGCTGTCTCATCATAAATTCTGGCGCCAGTGCATTGCAAAGCACCGTTTACAATTCGGGAGGCTTGGCTGCATGCGAGCGAGCTCGGGAGTTTTGGATTTGTTGAGCGAGACAGAGCGAGTGCGGAGATCGAATGAAGCAGCTCAACATGACGAAGATGTCGCTGGAGGAGCTCAAGGCGTTTACGTTAAATCTGGAGGATGCGAGCATTCCTAACAAGAATGATCGAATATTCCAGATTCGAGTTTCTTGGACTTCGTTAATTTGTGCTTCCGATCGAGTGTCGCTTTTCTCTCTCTTTTCTTTTACAGCATCCTGTGTACTTGAGCTGTGACCGTTCAGATGTAATTCAAAAGCGAAGGGGAAAAGTTCGATACTGACGCTGAGATCGCGATAGATAGAAGGTGAGAAAGTTGAAACGCTGACCTTCGTGACTGTGGATGCGAGGAGGTGGCTAGGAAGGAAGCGATCGAGCTTCAATTCCTGGGAGTATTAAATTATATGCATATGCGCTCACCTAATGACGGGCGTTGTATTGATAATCTACCAAAAAAATGTTGCCGTTTTTTTATGACTCCAGGAGGCAGTGACAGTTCGGCGATCCGTTCGTGATGGAACCTTGGCGGACGTACATTTACACAGTGAGACCTCAATCCTTCAATTACAAACCTCTTTCCTTCGTGAGATTGGAAATGGCTTCGAAGTATCTTGTGCTTGTGAGGAGCGCACATTTGATTAGGCTGCTTAGATTGACTAGTGATCTTAGCTTTACCTCCTCGATCAGACGTTTGGCAATGTCTCTACGTTTAACAATTCTTTGTTAAATTATCCTTTGTGTACTTCAATATTCGGGTATAGATTATATTTGTTTTGTATTGAAATTCTTCCCGTTCGCTTATTTATCCAAAAACTTTAGTATTGGACGCATGGTTGATGTGCAGTATAATTTATTTCGTTTGCAACAAATGCTCCTCTATTTGTGTCAAAAAGTAAAAGTTCGAAATCGAATAAGTTACCTCGATCACGTTTGGAGAACTCCATCTGCGTTTGTGTCGGACTGTCACACTGGCTTGCTTCCATAGAGTTAATGAACTGGAAAAAACTGCAGCAATTCTGAATGTACGTACTTCTGTACTGGGAGATTGAAAAAGGAGATGCAATAATTTCTTATCTACGTAAAATCCTGGTCGGACTGTCCAACTCATCAAATGTCTCCTGATTGCTATGGATAAATATGTCACCTATACTTTTCGCATGTCAACAATTCTCCATAGCTGTTGGAGATTTCGGGCAAGGAATGCTGATGAGATTCTTATTCTCACCGTATGAGTTTTCAAGGAAGGCTTTCGGATTCTGACCTGTGACGTAGAGTTCCGTGATAAATGTGCTCGACAAGTTAGTAGTGTAGAGATCTCGTTGATTTTCCATCAGAACCAGACTACCAGGGTCCTTCGTTTGGCTCTCCAAATTTTCCCGCTGGAGTTTGATTCTAACCAGATCCCTTTTGGCTCGACCTGGTTTTAGAGATTCCCTGTTTTTTTAATCAAAATAGGAAAGAAAGATTTTAGGATTTTTAGCCACTTTAGAATGGACACGAGTACACGACGCACACGAGCTCTGCAGTCTCCAACAGGAGCGTCTTAAGTTAACTGTTTACGAAATTTTTTGCCTGCCGGTCCTGTGCTCGTCTTTGTTTTTTGTGGTCTGTGTCCCGTCGGTCCCCTGCCAGGCCACCATTGGTTGGCAGGCTTGTAATTTGCTCGCTTGGCAATGAAATTCCGTTTCATTTGTTTAAAACAAAAAACAAAACAAAACAAAAAAACTGTGTACGAAATTCAATGCCAGAAGTACGGATCGAAAATGGGGCACGAGGGCCTGTGACAGGTCTTGAAAGATAGCTCAGCTTCTGGGCTAAATTTATGAGTTAACTTATGTGAATTGTGAAGCAACCCTCTGTGCCAACTGATATATTCCTTCCTAGAATCCTGACTTCTGAGCATTGTTTTTCTTGCCTGGCTCTGGACGGAAGGGGAGGACTGGAGGAGCCTTTATGTGAGGAAGTTTGAGTACGACTTTACTCGAAAAGGGAGGATTTTTGTCCGCAATGAGTTTACTTTCATACGGGTCAAATTAAAAAATCGGGACAGTACTATGTACTGGTACAGAGACAGACAGACAGTGAGAGCCTCTAATAGTTGGTTGTTTATTTACATTAAAACACAATGGAATCTGTAGGGTAACGACTAAGTGGGAAGGCCTTATGCAAATGAGGGATTCACTGAGGTTGGCAAGCCAAGAGTGGGCCTCTCATTTGCATGAGGCCTTTTCATGAGGTTGTTGTCCGGTTTAAAGACGCAACAACGACTTTATTGAAGGAGTGGATGGTGCTTTACCCAACGTGTGCCACTCAATGCACTCAATGTATTAAGAGCTCGTGTGAACAACAAAAAGAAATGAAGATAAAAGAAAAAAAAAATTGAGTGTGCCACTCAATGCATTAAGAGCTCATGTGAACAACAAAAAGAAATGAAGATAAAAGAAAAACAATTGAGTGTGCCACTCAATGCATTAAGAGCTCATGTGAACAACAAAAAGAAATGAAGATAAAAGAAAAACAATTGAGTGTGCCATTCAATGCATTAAGAGCTCATGTGAACAACAAAAAGAAATGAAGATAAAAGAAAAACAATTTGAGTATAAGACGCCATGTGCTCATTGTGAGGTGGTCTAACATGTCAGGTAAGGTGCCATTCGCTCCTTTAGTAAAGTTGTTGCTAGGTCTTTACATCACTATTATTGAAAAATAAATGGTATAGTAGAACTACGCATTCCCAACCAAGGATTCATACCCACCTAATAGGGTGTAGCTATTTCCAACCAAGGTTGGAACAAATTAATTTTCCAACCAACTAAGAATCCATACCCACGCATCTATTTCCAACCAAGGTTGGAATAGATTAATTTTCCAACCAACCAAGGATCTATATCCACCTAGTAGGGTACATCTATTTCCAACCAAGGTTGGACAAATTAATTTTTCATTCCAAGTGATTAATCTGCTCCATTCCACCCGAAGCTTGGAATGTGAATTTTTTTTCAAGGTTGGAACTAATAAAGTCATGACACATGTCCCAATGTAGTGAGCAAAAAAGTAGGAAGTAGTGAGCGGGAAATGAGTTCTTGATTGATCTACCCGAAGCTTGGAATGTGAATTTTTTTTCAAGGTTGGAACTAATAAAGTCATGACACATGTCCCAATGTAGTGAGCAAAAAAGTAGGAAGTAGTGAGTGGGGAAATAAGTTCTTGATTGATCTACCCAAAGCTTGGAATGTGAATTTTTTTTTCAAGGGTGGAACTAATAAAGTCATGACACATGTCCCAATGTAGTGAGCAAAAAAGTAGGTAGTGAGCGGGAAATGAGTTCTTGATTGATCAGAACTCGAAGAATCTATGTATTGGGTATAGGTCAAGGCTAACTTTTTGCTTCCAAAATTCATAGTAATTTGAATTCAAAGAAAAAAAATCATAAAATCTATATATTGGGTATGGGTCAAGGCTAACTTTTTGCTTCCAAAATTCATAGTAATTTGAATTCAAAGAAAAAATCATAAAAAAATTGAGTTAAGGCTAACTTTTTGCTTCCAAAATTCATAGTAATTTGAATTCAAAGAAAAAAATCATAAAAAATTAGGTCAAGGCTAACTTTCAGCTTCCAAAATTCATAGTAATTTGAATTCAAAGAAAAAATCATAAAAAATTGGCACTGCCCATCATTTCTATCTTTCTACAAGACAATAAATTTACATTGCCTTCTACTACTACAAAACATGTGTAGAATTGTTTAAGTGGTAGACTACGGGTGGTCTACCCAGACATCTCTTGATCCACCTGCTATTTGGGAAGTTTGAGGCAGTCTCCCGGAGTTTTCTTGGAACACTATGGTAGACTTTCAAAGTTTTCTTAAAATTTTCTTGGACTAATTTCCTATAAATTAAACCTAATTTTCCTCAAGTCTCACTACCTGTCTTTTTGTGAAAGGTCTATGATCTGGATCACCGGGACCCCCAATACCAGGACCGTGTCCACCCCAACCATCATCAGAGGATACCTTCTAGGAAGGGAATCCCGGTAATTAACCTTGTAATGCCGCCGCAGACACTTAGTGTCCGATGGATGACAGAGAATTCTTCTATAAAGGACAAAAATGCAACTATTCATCTTCAAAGTTTTGTTGAGAAAAGGAAACATCTTCTAAGATAGAAACATCCAATTCCATCCTTGTACCTAATCCTTGTTCAATAGAGTGCTCATGAAGTGTCCCTAGAGTCCCATTAATGTGTCTTACACATGTTTAACTTTGATTTGTTGACGCACTTGAAGGACACATACTGAACTCTGATTTGCCGACAACTGATTTTTGCACAATTTAGTTTTGGGTGCACCTATGGGATAGTTCCAATGGTCTAGAGACTTGCCACTTTGAAAAATCATAAAAATTACATTTCACATCAGAAAAATCTAATTTTATTTGAATGTTCATGATTTTCTCTTGCTAATACTAGAAAAATATTAGTTTTAAGAAAAGTTGGAAGCCAAGTTGGAGCCAGCCCCTTCCAGAAGCTTATTTTGATGGTTTTGGGTGCCTTCACCTTCCACTAGTTTGACTTCCAATGAGTACTTTTTCATTTTTTTTAAGCGATTGATTCCCACGGTTTTAGGAAATGATGAATTCCGCAGAGACCAGTCTGTCCTCACAGGGTTAACTTACTGGGGCTAATCAGTGAACTGAAGGTTATTTAAGTTTATTGTGCTGGCTTCTGGCTTCTGGAAGGGGCTGGCTCCACTTGGCCGAGTTCCCGAAGAGATCAGTGGAAGGCTCGCTCAGTGGTGGCGTCTCGCTCTCTGTCCAAGTGTCCATCCACGTAACACATCGTGGACTTGCTCTGCCTACGCTGCTCTGACAAGCTGTCAACAAGGTCAACGTCTTCCTCAACCCGGCCAGGTGAGTAATAACCCTAAACTCGATTCTTTCGTTTTAAGTTACCTGGATGACTTCCAAGTTCAAACACGCTCCCCTTGCCAGCCAGACCACTTGTGGCTGGTTGTATTGTACTGTTTCTTTGGCGATGAAATCCCGTTCCCGATTTGTTTTAAAAAGAAGAAAAAGAAGTTCAAACATGCCATGTCTGGCAGCAGGTATTGAATGCTCTCTGTACGTACAATTATTTTTTATTAGGGCATACTGCTACATCATGCGTACCTCTTGCAACAATGATGGCAAGTCAATAAAGAGATCCGTTGATTTCATTACTGTAGTGCGCACGCAACTTTGGATCGTTTTCACATGCATGTCAACGGAGCGGAGCGGTTTAATCAATTGAAAAGTCTTGGAGAGAAAAATTGTTGTCTCCTTTCCTTATTAAGTCCTTTTCCCTTGCAAAAGATCAGTATCAAATTCAGTCTGTCGAGCATTTACCACGCACAATGTTTGTTTGTTTGTTTGTTTGGACTGATCCGCTGATTGCATAATCAAACTCTTTGCTACGTGTGAGGAACTTGCTAATCAAATTAGGCTGTCTGCAGCAAAGTTAATTAGTTAATTCGCCACTTCCGCATCATCAATCTAAAGTTTCGAGAGGACTTGCTGATCGTTTTTCGCCCCCGAGAGGCCTGCACAGTTCCTGAGGATTTGAAAGCGACCGCCATTCACACCTCCAGAACTCTCGTTGTGTCCTGTTTCTTGTTGCTTCCGACGGTCAAAACAGGTCTGATTTTGATTGAGGGCGGTACAATGCTAACCTACTCTAGTACCGCAGACTGAGGCAGTCGGCAGCCGCGGGAGAATTCTAGGGTTTGCTGGATGTGGAACATCAGAATGCAAGATTGGAAATGAGAAATTCAAGGTATGTTCCTGGCACTTCGTTTCAGGTTTATGTTAGTGAGGGTATTAGGAATGAATTTAGTTTCAGTTCACATTTGGGTTCGATTCGCTTTGCTAAAACCACTTCTCTAACATAAGTGGGAACACTACCTGCCTGTAGAACTGCAATGGAAGTGGAAGTGGATTTCTTGTTGGCATGCGCTCAAGTGGATAGGGTGTCAACCTCTAGCTGTTCTCATTCATGCCAGGTGAGACCACAGTTATTGGAATTTGGAATCCGGTAAACTGCTTAATTAGCACGTTATGAGTATCAGTATCACACAAATCCTGCCGTATCTTCATAAGAAAGTTGGCCAGCTGCTGCACATTTCAATAGGAAATCGGGTATGCTGTAGAATCTTGGAGGTTTCCATCCTGGGTTCTTGAACATTTTAGTTGAATGTTACCAGGATTTCATGTCGATAAACAGCATTTCATCGATTTAAGTGAATTCCTTTTCGACATAAAACGAAGTTTTCGACCAGTATGATTGTCAAAAACTTCAACATCTTCAATTGTGACATGACTAGTGTCACGGAGACCAATGAACTACTGGATTGCAAACTTGCAAAACTTTGTTCCAATCTATTTTTGATCATTCAAACTTTATCCTCACTACTCCGTTTCATTTGTCCCCCCCCCCCAAAAAAAAAACACACACCCAGAAACTCTTATATCCTTATGCTGCGGAGAATAAAAGTGTCCAATGAATGTCTTTCAAAGTTTCTGTAGAAATAATGAACGCATCATTTTATCTAGGAATGTGATATATTTGCGTGACTGCCTTCAGTTATTGATGGGCCTTGTCATTTGAGTGTTAAGGACCACAATGTTTAAGTGTTATGAAGAGTAACTTAGAAAAATAACTAGTTCAAACAAAAGTTGTAAATTGTGGCCTATACATCAATATCACATCCATACAATTGGCTCTATTAATATCATTGCATTAAACAATATTTATCAATAATATTTTTGAAGTGAACCAAAAAATGAAAATTTCTTCAAAAATCAATTTTGGCAATGAAAGTTAATGATCTTTGAAGGATGACTTTTCCTTAATTTTAGAATAATAAATTCAATTATGGTGATTTATTAAGATTTTTGTTGTACTTGTAATGTACTTCAAATAATGTATTTCAAAATGTACTTCAAAATTTGTTGTCATTACAATAATTTTTTAGATTGAAAAAATTAGTTTCAAGGTTAGGTATAGATGTCCTATGACTTCTTCACTTCTAAAAATGTTCAACTTTTCAACGTATCTAGAATGAACCATTTCAAGGTAGAGATGTTTTTATAGCACCCTAATTCCAACTTCAAAAACTAATTATTGCTTCTATAATAATAGAAGGGATTTGAATTTAGATGGATTAGATTTATTTTATTCTTGTTTTCTACAATAATTCTTGCTTTCCAAAGAAAATCAACTGAAAAATATTTCAAGTTGGACATCCCTTTGAAGATCTAGATTGATAACACTAGGGGTAGTCACACCTTCTTCACAAAGCAAATTTCTTTGAAGAATGAGAAGTAGGTGAAGAAAAACAAGAGCCAATGGAGAGCAATTCTAGGTGAAGAAGGTGTAACCTCCCTTTTGTTGTTGTTTTTGCAGAACGAGAGTAGAGAATGTACAATGAGATTTACGAGTGTAGAACGAGAGTAGAGAATGTACAGTGAGATTTACGAGTGTAGAATGAGAGTAGAGAATGTATAGTGAGATTTACAAGTGTAGGACGAGAGTAGAGAATGTACAATGAGATTTACAAGTGCAAAATGTGCAATCGGTGACGAATGTAGGATTAAGGCACGGAACATGCAAGTTGTGCAGAGCATAGAATGAAGCACACAACGCACACTTTGCCACAAATGAAAACAAGAAACATGGCAAGTAGGGCGAACGTGAGCTCTTGAATACAATATAATTCTTGTGCAAAGTGTTCTGCGCACCCATTCTTTTGCTTCGGAGGAGAATAACCATCATTGCAAAGATTTAGCAGCAAATGTATATTCTGTGAACATGAAACCAACGGGGAATCGGCACGTCCCCAATCTATAAAGAACTCCTCGGCAGTGAAGGTGTGACTACCCCTACTACTTAGAAGGACATTTTATGGACACTCCCATCGTCTGAGAGAATAACATGAAACAGTCTACGTTCTTTGTGACGTTTTTCACAAACATCTTCATATTCTTTGCTTGTATGCATTTGGTCTTACCAGTACATCATAGAACCTGTTTCTGAAATAAGTTTACATCTGGGCTTCAAGCCTTCTGGAAGCAGAGGCACTCCACACTGCAAGCCTGTAGTTGATGAAACCTTCAGTGCTATAAGTTAAGGACTGTAATTGTTGTTCTATTATGCCACAAAAGTGCCACAAGAATTCTCTGAACCAATAGGGAAGAGATTTTGTATTGAGAAGAACGACATCTACAGTGAAGTGAGGAGGAAGTTTGAGTCAGTTAAAACTGTACTCAAAATGTGAGTAGTAATCTTACCGAATCTTCCTTCAAATTAAAAAATAATAGAGCCTCTCGTCGGTCGCGTAGTTGTTTGTTTAAAATTTGTCATTCGACAATGATGTTTAGGTCTGCATTTGCTTGGTACCTTGGTATGACTGTTGAATTCGTTAAATTGACAGAAATTGACAGCTTCCTTTGGCATCATTCAAGGCGGGTAGCTTGAAACATATTGAGTTCATGTTTCAATATCAGTCCAAAGGTATTAGCTTTGTGCAGTTGATGGCACCACCGATGGGTGCATTGAATGAATCGCGGCAACTTAACAGAGTTGATGATTTATGGCATAAATAAATTAGCTGCAGCGGCAGAACTAATTTGTTTTGCAGTTAGCATGAGGAAAAGCTTTTGTTATCAACTGACCAAGCATGTGTTAGTCACAAGCCAATGGTGGATGTTCTACCTCAGCCACGATGGACTACATCACTTAAGACAGGAGGCTTGAGGAGGTCATTGGACATAATGCCAAGTTGTCCCATCTAAGGTTCAGATTTTTGCTTTTTCTAGTTAATTATTAAAAGGCTTACATGCACGGAACAACAAGGATTATAAGTTACACTCAATCTTTCCTAATGATACACGGACGGGGAATTTCATTAAAATGGCCGTATTCCATGTGCTATTTTTAGACCGTCCGGTTCAAATTGTAAAAGTGCCATCTAGGAATAGTGTAGATTTCAAACACCTAGGACCATTGTACATTTTAGATTGACTAGTTTGAACCATAAAAATTGTCAAAGTTGTGGAATGATGTCATTTTAATGAAATTAAGTTGTACTCCTAAATGCACTCTCATATGTGTTTGCAACTTTACATATGAAAGTTGTTCAATTACAATGTATGCAAAACATGACCTGTTTTCATAATATATATAAAATGTACAAGTTGATAGAATTTCATTTGAGAAAGTTGAAAGTGCCAACCTTCTTTTCACAAAACATCCATTAGTTAAAGAGCTACATGGCTTTTATAAATTACAAGTGATTCTACCTTTGTGCTAGGAAATGATCAGTAAATTTTGTTAATATAAGAGGAAACCAAATATATATAGAGTTTCACATCAATTCTAGAGGTTTGGGAATATGCACAATCCAAATTTCATCACTTGTAGGGTGATCAATTGAATTGAGGCCCAACACATTATATTTTTGGAGTCCCAATCCCTCGTCTTCTCCACCTTACGGCTATTTGGACCTTGTTGAGAGGCTTTGTGTTGTGGATCATTTGGATTTCGAGGAATAGTAAGGTTTTCAATCAACACTTATGGTCTTAGGAACCTGTTTTGAAACTGCTATGGAAACTGCTTTAGGATTTGGGGAGGATAGCATAGTTCAAACTCAAGGAGGAGCTTGCCAATGTTCCCAACAAATTCAAAAAATTTAGGCCAAATTTGACTTGATTTGGCTCCACTCACCTGTGTTTGTTAGTTGTCCACTCTAGCCTTGTTTACTATCTCTTCATTTGAGCCTTTGTTGCATGGTTGTTTTGTACTTGGTTGCTTTTTTCTTTAATGTAGTGGATTTTCCATTTGTTTAAAAAAAAAAAGTACCCTTTGCACTTATCAACAGTTCCCCAATTCAAGCACTCATATGTACAATAGGGTTCAATAATCTTTCAAATTGCCTATTGTGCTATTCAAAAAAATTTGCATAATATAGAATACAATTGGCATTTTTCTTCTTACATAATTAATATTCAATTCTTACATAATCCCAATCAAGCATACCAAATTTCAGCTTTCAAAAAAGCAAAACTCCATTTTTGGTGGATTGTTTCATTTAATAAGTCTAAAGCTTTGCATGGTAACTAGTTTGATTACCATCAACAATGTAATCTTAGCATCACGGAGTACATTGTGTTCTTTGGCGTAGAAACATAATCCACCGTGTTTTTCTTTTCTTTTATTGCTGTAGCATATCTGTGAATTCGTATAATCCCCTTTTTTTTGCTGATCAATTTCGTATGTTGGAGTGGGAGATGTAATTGCAAAAACTCATGATCCGGCATTTGCTCAATCCCATGCACTGTGAGGAAAATCTTTGCGAAAACATTACAAAATTAGTTCTTGGAGCAGAAGTTTTGTATGCGAGCAGACATGATATGGAATCCTGAGGTACCCGAAGGGAGTTGTGGCAGAATAAGCGAGATGCATACAGAGTTCCTCGGGCGCATTAATTATGTTCTCTGTCGATCAGTGGGAGCGCAGAATTAACTGTCACGGACATTATTAGAACCAATGCCATCGAACTATGTTGGAGCGATTCACAAGAGTCTGGTGGAAGGAAAATTGCGTGTGATCGAAGTCCCATGACTTCGATCTCATGGTGCACTAGGTGTGTGTCTCAAGTTATTTGATTTTTCCAATATTTTTTTATAGAGTTGATCGATGGACCTGCCGTTGCCGAAGTTGTGGAAGAGACCGATATCCTCTGCCGAACAAACGGTCTGCAGTTTTTGTACCACACTTATTTCTTCTTGGACTTTCAGAGGCAAATTAATGTGGTATCCGCTGTCAAGACTTCACAGTTAGGCGTTTCTCTGTGTATGGTGTTTGTACGAAATTACCGACATAGCTTGGGCTAAGTTTACCCTTGGTAGAGATGTTCTTGGATCATTGGAGCATTACATGATTTTTGTAATGCCATGGTTAGAGGTGACCATGTTCTCACTCAGTGACAATTCATGTGCCTTGCGAGTGTGGGTAATTTCGCATACAGCAGGGGAAGCCTAAACACCGCTCAATTGTATTGATTTTACAGTGCCCATTTTATTTATCACCGTCTGTCCTTCTTGACAATGTTGTTTACCATCGTCCGCCTGTAGGTACCCGTTGGCAATGCGTGATGAGTCTTGGATGAAAACGTCAAGAAAGCAATAATAACGGTGAATCGTGCTTTCGTCGATTATGAACAAGGTAAATATGGGAGACTGACATTTCAGATGCAGCGAAGCTTTGTGCATGTTGGAGAAGGAATTTCCTCTCACATTTATGGACAACATGTCGCACTTGAATGATTCGATCATCTCATTCAAGAATTATACATTAATGAACCAGTGCATTGTCGTTGGATATACCAAGTTGAGGGTTACATGAAAACTTTGAAGAAACGTATGCGAGACCAGAAGCAAGAATGGCGGAGGGATATTCTATGTCAAAGACTTTTTGGATGTAGCACCGATCGCGAGTACATGCAATGTTTTGAAGGAACTTCTCGTCGTATCTAGCTAGGACGACAGAGAAGTACCAAATGAATGACGAGATGGTTCAAGGCAGTGGATGGATGCGGCCAATATCTAAAGAATTCTTGAATTGGGCACACGATTTTGTCCTAAGCGATTCATAGGACTTGGAGCAGGGGAGATAGTGAATACTGACCCTACACTTTATGTTTCCGACGTTGCAGTTTAGATTGCACGGCTGACAACATGTATCTTCTGGTGACTGTTTGAACACTCACTTGCTTGCCGTGTTTTGTCCTAGAGGAATTTCTCAGCCGCTACGAGTTTCAAAGCGTTCATACACGAAGTTGTTTTTGTAGTTAAATCCATCAGAATGTAGCAGTCGCCCCACAAATGGGTGTTCTTGTATACTTGGAATATGTTGGGGTCTGTAATGTGAAGATCGATGAATCCACATTCTTTAAATGTTTCTCTCTGTGTTGTGGTAAGTGCAGTCAGAACTCCGTGCTTTGCCACGAGGTCGGAGAGAGGAGGGAGGCTTTCGGTCGCAATCATCAAATTAAAGGAGGTTTGGGTGAAGTGCGGCTGTCCCGGAATGCCGTTTATTTTCGAAGTTTTCGGAATGGTTCTCAGAGGAAATAGAGAGGACCCGAAGGGTTCCACTTGAGGCAGCACAGGAAGTGTGCGAGAGGTCCAAGTTCCCAAAGCCTGTGGCTACTACTTAATTACCACGCAATGTATTCTCACAGCATGCATTTGCGAGTTTGAAGCACAGAAGAAGAGAAGATCACTTGCGACAGTGCTGTTGTGTCGTTAGTGCTGCGTTTTGCATATGGTCGAGTCGGTTCGGTGAATCATAATTTCGAAAGCGTTGAGTATGTGGGCTGGGAGGAATTGAAGAGATATTGGAGCTAGACAGCGTGGACTATCGTACTCATTGTTGCGTTCTTTTGGTTTGCTCATGGGTACAATCCAGCTAATTAGGCGTAGGAAACACCAATGTAGTCTAGGAAAAGTATAGTTTCACGTCAGTTGACTTCTCAAGGACCATGCATTCCAGTGGGACAGAATTCGTTTGCCTTTCCCAAACAAACCCAACAAATGTTTTCTTCAAATGATCTACGGAGTAGCAGCTAGTAACACCGGAGGGGTGTGGAAGATAGCATGTGGAACTGAAGTGCGTGGTAGACGCGGGGACTTGAGCGTAGGCAGACTAAGGATTCGTTTACTTGACCCCGCTCGCGGGGGATGCAGATCGACTCCGACGGACTTCGAGGATTGCAGTCGGTCCTTGCACTTTAGTGTGACTGGCGACATCATTAACTAAGAAGATTCTTTTTACTTCTTCCACATCTCTGTCTTGTGCTTTGAATATATATATCACTACTACAGAATGTACAGTTTGCAACAGTTTCTGCAATGGTTTTGCAATGCCCACAATTTTAGTTTGAATAAGTTTGCAATGGTTTTTATTAGAGTGTTCCACAGTATTTGCAACGCTTTTGGACTTGCAACAGTTTTGGAATACAATAGCATGGATTCTTTGTCCAAGACTTTTACAGTTTATTGATTACAAGTTTGCAATGCTTTTGCAACGCATTATT
This sequence comes from Climacium dendroides, assembly GCA_950106755.1. Classification (NCBI taxonomy): domain Eukaryota; kingdom Viridiplantae; phylum Streptophyta; class Bryopsida; order Hypnales; family Climaciaceae; genus Climacium; species Climacium dendroides. The sequence goes on along the minus strand of OX467087.1, from coordinate 24,889,733 downwards.
TCTGAATGCATTGCAAAAGCATTGCAAACTAAGTTCCGTTACACATCAATCCATTGCAGAACCATTGCTAATGTGTTGCTGCGTCGTTCTGTTTGTATGGTAGCTTCAATTCATTGGAATGGTGCAGTCTGAATGTTGAAGTAGATCGAAGAAGTGTGTTGGACGTACAGAAATACGCATACTTATTACGAATCACGTGCTCTGAAGTTGAGGATGCGACTCGAAGTTACCTGAACCGCAATGTTGTAGATCGAACATGTTGGACACTGCACTGACAGTACTTCCGATTTGCAGAAATCGCAGTGGTCGTTGGGGTGAGTAATAAGGCGTAGACTCCGAGAAACATTAATGAGAAGAGGATTATTTTATAAGTACTACACTGTGTGCATGAGATTGTCGCGCGCGACACTCTTTCCATGCCGCGTGTCAATTGCATGGCGCGGCAGATAAATTGCACATTGGAATGGAATCGAATCGGAAACTTATTCACAGGGGAATGGGATGAATTTCCTTAAAATTATAATTAAGCTCCAATTTCAGGAAACCTGAAACCTTTAGCTTTTGCAAATTCCTATTTCAATCTTCCACAGTACTCACTGGAAGAATGAACGCAACTTCGGAATTGGACGACGGTTCTAACGTCTCGTCCACGAGAGCATGATCGATACGTCAGATTTTGAAAGATTTTGGGATAGCGGGCGTGGACAGTGAGAGACCCAACTGAAAGAACGGCGTGTCTACGACGAAATGTGTCTGTGCTCCCTAAGCATGAATTCCAACATGGCGAATGCTTGTGGTGAACACAGTTAACCCCTCAATGCCCAAGACCTTTTTTTGAGCTTCTAGAAATTTGCTCTACATTGAACAAAAAGCCCAACATTTTCATAAGTTGTATCATTTAAAAAAAATTGTAGCTTTAAAAATTCAAATTAGACATGTTAGAGATCACATAGGAAAAAAAAACATAACAATATCACTTATGGATTAAAAGATAATAATGTTTGATCATGAGGGTGTTAAAATTGCAAAAGTGATTTGAAGTCTTTCAATCCTTTTTTCACATGTCAAATCTAAAAAGTTGGTCACCAAAAAAATATGGGGATAAAGGGCTTAACCCCTAAAGGACCAAGGCCTTATTCTACCAAAAAACACTCAAAACTACCATTTTTGTAGCAAAGAGTAAAAAAAATGAAAATTATTTTTTCTACACATCCAACCATAGGATCTTATACCTTACTATTATGAAAATGTGTGGAAAAAATTTCAAAATTTTTGACCACATAGATTAAAAGATATTTGCGTTTAAAGTGAAAAAAATAATTTTTTTAAGCACCTTGCGAGATTGGATTATTTGACTTTGAACTTTTTTTTAACTTAAATTTTTTGCACTATAGAGTTTTGAGCTTTAAATTCTTATTGTGTGAAATTGAGTTGAGAGTCTAGGGAAAAGAATTTTTTTTTTTAAATTAATTTTCATGCTTAAAAAAATTGTTAAGTAGAAGTAGTGAGATTATTCTAAAAAGCAAACAAAATTATGCAAAAGAATTTCTTTAGAAAAATTGTAAAAATTGCATTCAGAAATGAATTGTATAAGTTATTTTTTCAAGAAGATGCTCTAACTGCCCAATAAACAAGATTGTCAATAACTTTCTCATAATAAGTCCAAATGGAATGAATCAAAGATTTACATGTAGACAAAGATATAATCTACAAGAATTTTTTTTTTTTAAAAACCTCAAAATTTTGCAAATTTTTTTTTGTTGCCTGGACTGCCCCCGTCCCCTATTTTGAGTTTATTTGGTCATAACATTTGTTTCTGGGCACCAAATGTAAAAAAATTTATATTCCCACAAAGCTCATCAATTTTTCTATCTTCAAAAACAGTTTCAAAAAATCATGACAAAATTTTAGGCCATAGGTACCTGCCTAAAATCCAATTTGTCCCCCGAAGGAACAATGGTCCTTTAGGGATTAACATGCATTATATTAATTAATTTGTGGCTCCTCAAAATCTACTCTACAATATTTTAAAATGAAGTTCTAATGTAATTTTTCACCAAGATCTAGTGTATGTGAGGCTCATTTCCAAGAGCCCTCAACACTAAGGAAAGTCAAGATTGCAATGCACACCAATGAACAAAATCTTGAATAGAAAAATCATAGTCAATCATTTTCAAAATTAGACTTTTGATGCTAAAACTAGACTTCAAATAAAGTTTAAAAAATATATAAACTACTAAAAATAAAAGTTTGGTTAAATTTTATATAACTTCAAAATATTGTCTACTCCAAAATTTGGTGCCTTGGGCATTTAGGAATTAACATTGGTTCCCATTCATGTTATAGATGGACTTTGAACAAAACATATTTAATTGTACAAACGTGATTCCAAATCCATATGAAAATTGGTAGAGGTCTAAATGCTTGAGGGACCAAATTCTTGTGTTGACAAAACTTTAAAGAATTTTACCAAGTTACTATTTTTAGTAGCTAATATGTATTTTTTAAATTCATACCTTAAATTTGTTTGTTTTGTTTTGTTTGTTTATTCGTTTGTTTATTATGGTGATATGTTGTATTTTTGATACCATTGGAAAGCTCCCTATGAAGAGGGGTGCATAGGATTTGCTTTGTAGCATTTGGACCTACAATGTAAAAGATATTGAATTTTATATTTTTTATGAATTAAAAAATAGTTCTATTTTGGCTATAGCAACAACACAAGGTACACTAGTCCATACTTTAAGTTAGGTTCTTTGTTTGTTTTTGTTTTTATGGTGAGATCTCCTAAGTTATGCATTCCTTAATTGCGTTCATAGTACCATCAGAAAGCCCTTTACAAAGAGAGGTGCACAAGATTTATTTCTTGGTGTTCTCACTCATAGAAGAAAAGATATTGAATTTTGAAGTTTTTATAAATTAAAAGTTAAAATTATTTTATATTTTATATTGTATTGTACCAATGGCACAAAGCACACTTGTCCTTTTTGAAGTATGATTTTTGGATCAAAATTCTAATTTTGAAAATAAATAATTATAATTTTTCTAATCAGGATTTAATGTAAGGGTGTTCATTAATTACAAATCTTAATTTTCCAGCATTGAGGGCTTTTAGAAATGAGCCTCAAATACACTATAAACATTGGTCCATACTAATTTCTTGAAATTTGACAATATATAAATATTATTTATTTATTTATTATTATACAAGAATGTACTCCTTTTGAATTAGATATTGTTGTAATTAGGACTCATGAACCTCTATGTGTACAAATAGAAATATTTGTAGAAGTATTTGTTGACTTTGATGGCTTTAAAAGTAGCAATATTGGGATGAGGCAACTTGGTTGAAAGACTTCAAATCATTTTTAAAGTACCTTCATGATCAAACCGATTACAATATTTCAATCCATAAGTGACATCGTTGTATTTTCTTTTCTTATGTTATCTCTAACATGTCTAATTTGCATTTGTATAGTTACATTTCCAAGAAAGTCACTAGAAGAAATTTGCATTATTCTAGCTAATGTTTTTTGTTAAATCTAACACAACTATATTGGAAATAATACAAGTTTAAAAATTTGTGACTAAAACAATGCTGAAATTGTGTTATTTCCAATATAGTTGTGTTAGATTTCATAAAAAATGAGGGTTTAATAAAAAAAATATCAACTAGAATAACACAAATTTCTTCTAGTGAATTGATAAAACTTATTAAAATGTTGGCTTTTGTTCAACTTAAGGTAAATTTTAAGAAGTTCAAAAAAAGGTTTGGGCATTTAGTGGTTAAATATTCATTTAATTATGACCTAAACATGTAAATATCATCCTTAAACATGGAATTAAATGTAGTTTTCTACTAGACAATGGTTGTTGTCTTGAATTCATTCCAAACTTTCTAGTATATTCCAAGAATAGTGATAGAGGTTGTTTGTTGGTTTTGCCATTAATTCCTAAAGTCCCAAAGTCTTTGCAGGGGACTCTTGGGATTTTGGGTAGGCTTGTGTAATCTCAATTTTTGACATAATTTTTTAAAACTTTATTTGAAGATAGGAAATCATATTAGCTTTTGGAGAATATAATTTATATTTCAATTGGTGCTTGAAAACAAAAATTATGCCACCATGAGTCCAAAAAGCAACTTAAGGACTAGCCTAAAAAAATCACAAAAAGCAACTTGAGGACTAGCCTAAAAACTAAAATTGTCTATAACTAAAAAGTTTAATTTTTTTAATTTTAAATTTTTTCTCAAAGATTATATTTTTGTCTACAAGTATGAAGCTTTGATTCATTCCATTTGGATTAGTGATGAGAAAGTTATAGACAATTTTAGTTTTGGGGCAATCTAAGCATCTTCTTAAAAAAATCTTGAATTTGTCACTTTAAATGCAAATATCTTGAAATCTAGAAGGTCAAAGTTCCTGAAAATTTTCCACGCATTCTTATACTAGTGTAGTATAAGATCTTAAATTTAGATGTATACAAAAAAAACAATTTTTAAATTTTTTCTATTCTTTGCAATAGAAATGATAGTTTTGAGTGGATTTTGATGGAAAAAAAGGCCTTGGGACTTTAGGGGTTAACCTCTAAAAGGCCAATTGGCACTTTTTAGCAACATAGCAATTTAGGGTAGCTTACTACAAACAAAATATCGGGGGGGGGGTTTCTTTGAAATTTTCACACAACATGTGCCCAAGGAGTAGCTTCAAGGCCCAACAATTTTCAAATCTTTTGACAACTTGGTTAAAAGATTATTATAATATGTAATTTTCAACAATATGTTGCAGCTCAATTTTTGAAATGAAATAAAAATTTGAAATTGATTTTCTAGATTTAAATATACATAAAAAGCTTTGAATCATTCCATTTTATTTAATGAGATGAAAGTAATGAGGAGTTTTAGTTTGTAAGTAGTTATGTATTTTTCCACTGTAAATTAACTTTGAATCCCTTTATTTAATCTAATTTTCAATTTCTTTTGAAAGAAATAAAATCATAGGATGAAGACTGTTTATTACAACATTACAACCATTGGATTGGCATTTTTCAATTCCATAACTACATTCTCAACAATTTTGGATATTGAATCATTCTCTAATTCTTTCTACTAAGTATTTTTTTCCTATATGTTGCACAATTTCAAATGATTTGAAATTTTTCAAGCATGTAGCCAAATTGCCTTGGAAGAATGAATCCAAAGGAGTACCACTATTTTGGACATTTTTTCATACAAATGTGACTTTGTGAAGTGCAATTGCTTGGTTTTTTTGCAAGGCCAAAAAAATAATTTTTGTCACTTCAAATGCTAATATCTTGCAATCTACATGGTAGAAATTCCTAAAATTTTTTCCATGTCTTTTCAAACTAATGTACTACAATATCCTAAGGTTATATGTGTCCCCAAATTTTTTTTTCTAAAAATTGGTACTTCTATTAAAAATGATGATTTTGAAGCATTTTTGGTGAAACCATAGTCACAAACCTTTAGGAGTTAAATATTAATAGATAACAAATTGGGGTTGAAGCATATTGCAAACAAACCATTTCATACTTTTGTATAAAATATTGTGTACTTTTGTTTTTTTGCAATAACATGTAAAACCTAAACAAAAACAAAAACATGATATATATTAACAACAAACTTGATGTAAAAATTTGACCTTTCAGTCAACCAAATTGTGTGTCGCTTAAATATAATCCAAAGACAAAAATGTAATTTGACAATGCATTCAAATTTGGAAATGTATAATTGAACATGAATCTCAAACAAAGGTGATATAAGTACATTTTATGGGGTGCAAATTCAGAGTAATAATAAGACTTTACCTTAGTTTTCCTAAATTGAATATTCCATGTAAATGATCATTATGTTCCAAAACCATTCTAGGATATAGAAATGAATTTGATTTAATTTGTGGAACTCGTTTTGGTCCATGAGTTTTGCACTTCAATTCATAGTGGTTTATATAGTTGAAGTTCAAACATTCCATTTTGATGGGAGGATTTTATTTTGAAGAAGAAATGCCACAACATCTCCAATCTAATTACATTTGTTGCAGAAGAAGTAAATAACTAAATACTAGTGTAAAGGAGAAATGTTAGGACAAGTCCAATCTCATAACATTTCTTTAAGTAGAGGGAAATTCAAAATTTTGCTAGTAGTGGAATTTTATTTTGAGGAAGAAATGCTAGGGCACATCAAACCAAATTACATCTTTTATAGAAGAAATAAATGTTAGGGTAAGGAAGGAATGTCAGGTCAAGTCCAATCTCATTACATCTCTTACAAAAAACAATGCCGGGGCAAGTCCAATCTAATTACATCTTTTTCAAGAAGAAATGTTATGGCAAGTCAAATCTAATTATATCTCTTTTAGGAAGAAATGACAATTCAAATTCAATCTAATTATATCTCTTTAAAGAAGAAATGCTAGGGTAAATCCAATCCAAATTACATTTGTTGCAAAAGAAATGTCATAGCAAGTCCAATCCAAGAAAGAATTGTCATTGTAAGTCCAACTTAATTACATTTAATTACATATCTTCAAGGAAGAAATTATAGTGTAAGTTCAATGTAATTACATTTGTTGAAGAAGCAATTTTAGGGCAAGTCTAATGCAAGGAAGAAATTAAGTTCCTTATCAAGATACCTTGCTACTAATAACTTACAAGTACATATGAAAGATTCACCAGTAGGAAACCACCCCATTATTTTTGAGGATTTTTTTTAACATTCTTTATGCATTAATTTTAAATTATATGTTGATTTTCATCACTTTTAATCCAATAACTAAGATGATTTTCAATTGTCACAAAAATATGTGAAAGTTTATGCCTAGGTTATAAAAGACATGTGATTTCATTTATAAAGAGCATTAGAAAAAACATTTCATTTTCATATACATTTGCAAAATAGACAATAAAAAGTTAAAGGTTTTAAAGGTTTTGTAGTTATAGGCCCTTGCTTTCATAATTAACCCCTAAAGGACCAAATTATTTTTTTTGGCAATATAGCAATTTTGGGTAGCTCATTGCAAACAAAATTTTTACTTTTTTGTTGAAATTCTCAAAAAACATGTGCTCAAGGAGTAGCTTTAAGGCACAACAATTTTCATTACTTTTGAATACATGGTAAAAAAATTATTGAATTATAAATAACTTCCATTACTCCCTAAGGAGCTCAAAAAAATATATGAGGAGTTTAAGGTTTTGAGCATTATGGAACCTCTACTCTAAAATAAACCATGAAGTCCTTTATTTAACTCAATTTTTAATATTAAAAAAAATTATATCATTGGATGTAGATTGTTTATTACAACCATTGGGACTAGCATCTTTCAATTCCATTTAACTAAATTTTTAACAATTTAAAATTCTAAATTATTATTCTCTACTTCTTTCTACTTGCTATTTTTTCAAGTATGAATATGAAATATTTTTTATTGAATTTTTTTACATGTATTCCAAGTTTATTTCTTCAAAATATTATAGAAGGTAACAAATTGTAAGATCTACATATTTTTGTATTAGAAGTTTGAAAGATAAAACCTAACCATTTGGGAAGAGATGAAAATACTTCCTTTTGAAATCCAAGTGTCATTATTTTGAAATTGGTAAGGTTTCTTATTCTAAAATTTTAAGAGGGTATACTCTAATAAGTTAGCTAAAGGATCCTGTAGTTAAATTTGTTGATGAATAAATATAGATTTAAGTTTGAGTACTTTGAAGCAGTTTTGGTCCTAAAAACACTAAATTTCTTTAGGGGTTAACCTTATTATGCCATGAAGGACTCAAAGTACATAATGAATGACTTTTAAGGTTCATATAGAAAAGAAGAATACAACTATTCACTCAATAATTGGATCATTTCAACTCACTACTATGGAAATTTGCTTTGCCTTTCAAGGATTAACACTTAAATGCTAAGTATTATATGCATGTGTCATTTATTCTTTTCAAAGTTAATTTTCATCCAAGAAAGCTTTTAAAAAGGTCGTGATGGGTGGTTGTAGAAACACTTCTTATTTTTTATCCCTTTGACTTTGGATGGGTGGTTTCTGAGCTATAAATTTTGTAGTGTACGTCTAATGCACATAAAATTTGAAATGAAGCTACATGTGATAATTGTAGACATCGAGTAATCTTTTGCATTTCTATAAAAATTAGTTTACTATTTTCAAATAGCCTTTGATTGGACGTCTATATTTGCCATTTGGATGGGTGGGTAGTCCTATTTTTGACCTGAAAATTCAGAGCCAAAAATTCAAAGCCAAAAATTGGAGAAGTAAATGCTATACTAAGATTACTTGCAATGACGACAATGTTTTTGGAAATTTAGACGTATGTAGTGTACATATGGGATTCAAAGTGTGCATCGTTTGCACAAAGATTGGGGTGAGAGAAAAATCCTTTCAAAAGTATTAGGTGCAATTCAAGCAGGTAAAAGTGTAGATATGACCATTTTTCATTAATTTTTATGATTTTTTGCAAAATTACTAAAAAAATTAAAATGTTTAGGTTTAATTTTTTTTCTAATTTTTTAATCTCTCCGGTTCTGTACTAATCCACTACTGACATTCATTAGCAATGCAAAGCAAGTCCATTCATTTTTTTAAAATTCATTTTTATTGATTTACACTGTCTTTTATTAACTTCGTTTTTACTGATTACTAATGATTTTTTAATTATTTTTAATTATTTTTAAACTCATAGAGTTAGCCAATATACCAAAAAATATGTATTAAAAATAAAAAATAGTATTAAAATGCTTTGACAGTGATGTGAGAAAGTTATTTAAATATTTTTCCAAATTTGAACTTATTATTATTATCCTAAAATTCAAGGTAATACCCTTTAGGACAAGGAGGTAGTTAAAAGTGGTGATGTATTATAAATTATAGCTTAATAGAATAATTTATCAATGGCTTTTAAACAAAAGTCTAAAAATATGATCTACAAGTCTAATTCATACAATTAGATCTTTGATTGCTTTTACCAAATAAATTCAATAAAATTTAAAATCAAGAATTGAAATTGATTGTAAATTGAATATTTGTAATTTTTAGAATATTTATTTTTCTTTATGTTTGAAATGGCAAAGTCTAATTATGGTTAACTTTAAAGATTCTATTTCATTGTCTTTTATTGATTTATTTATATTATATTTTAAATTTAATTTAATTTTTAAAGATCAAATTTTCAATCAAAAAATTATTTTTTGAAGTTCACAAAATATATATGTATACTTTGAACTATGGAATGTTTGCACAATAAATTCTTTATTTTTTGTAATGTTCAAATGTTAGAAAATCAACACAAAAATTTACAAAAATAAGATGGATGAAAAAATTAGGCTTTTATTAATACATGATATACTTGCGTTTAGAAGTTGTTCAAAATTTGAATACTTGGTCTTCAATCATGAAAAGGTGAGACTTATCACTGAGGTGGTTTGCCCAAATGATTTGATTTGTCGCCCAATAGGTGCATTTTTCATTTCTATAACAATCTTAAATGTCATTCATCAAACATTATTAGCTTCAATGCAAACATTAAAAAGTTGGAAAAGTCATATATTACAACACACCTTGATTTTGTCCAAGGCCTTATGACTTAACATTAAAGTCAAAGGACCTAAGAATTCCTACTCTTTAAGGAATTTTGATAAAAATAAAACTCATATAAAATTCTAAAGTTTTTATGCAACATAGGAAATCAAGGATGATTGATTTTCTCAAGAATTTAAAATAAAATTCATTACGAATGTTTAAAAAAAATTCAAATAACAAAATTGAATTGAAACCTATACATGATCTTTTCAATTGTTTATATAAGGTCTTAATTTGACCTAAGAACAAGAATCTAATTACTCATTTCTTCTAAAGTTAATAATAGAAAAATTTCAAAGAGACAATTATTGTAGCTTCATTGGAAATAAAATTGGGAAATGAGGTGGAATGAGTTCCATCTACCTTGAGCTTGAAAGAATGGACTTATGACCATGGAATTGATCTTTTTAAATTTGCTCTCCTTGCATGTTGTCATTTTGTGATTTTTTGCATTTTTAATTTTTATATTTATTTTTAAAAGATGAAAGCTCATATTGTCTACAAGCCATAAAACTTTTAGATTCTTTTGTGGAAATTTAAAATACTATGAATTTTTTAGAAAAATTTAATGGAAAATTCATACAAAATACAAATATGTTCTATTTTTAAAATATTTTTTTCTATTGGTATATATAGTAGTGTAGAATATTATGGAGGAAAAATATTTACCATGTCTTTGTATATGGTAATTTGAAAATCAAGAGACCATGATTATAGGCCCAAATTTAAATTGCAATAAAATATTCAATTTAGAATTTTTCTCAAAATTTCAAGATAAATTAGGAATTACATTGCATTAACTTTTTTTCATTGGTTGAGACTAAATTAAAAAAAAGATCAATTTTATGTTTAAATTGACATAAAGACCAAGGAGCTTAAAGTTGCCAAAATATACTATGTAGTAATTCATGGGTTGAGCATCTTTGTATGTAGAAAAGCCAAAACATACCAAAATGAGAATATTCAATTCCATTTACTAAAAATATATTCAAGCAACTAACACAAAAAAAGATGGATGAAAAATAAAATTTTTCATCTTGTAGGCCTCCTTGTAATCATCTCTCAAAATTTTCAAGGTAACCTCAATGATGTAAATATAACTTGCCTATGGCTAAGGTACTTAAACAAAAAAAACTATTATGTTAGTAGTAAATAGGAATTTATGGGGTGGCTCAGCTTTTTGCATTTTTTTCCACATGTTATTAAGTAGTTCTTCATAATATTTTGGTTGTTACGTAAGCTTAGTCATCTAATTAGTATAAATCCAATTTTATTTTGTCATTTCAATCATTTTTTTTAAGTTTGCAAAAGGAATCAGCTAAAAAATCAACCTATTAAATTACAATTTCATTTAAATACTAAGTTGAAGGCAATTTATCAATTCTAGACAATTTGCACTATTGTACTTGGATAGCAAGTTCCCAGCTTAAATTAATTTAAAAAATAAGTGTCAAATTTTCCTACTAATTCTAGGACCAGACAACCAAATCTAAGAATAAATGTAAAGATCTAATAACAATCCATTGAGTCAAAATACCAATCTATCATTTGACTATCTACTATCAAGACATTTTTTGATGTCAAAATGAAGGAATTACTTAGTCATTGACATTCAATGAAAATGAAGTGTTGAGAGGTCATTTTTATAATGAAATCCATTGTCCGTCGTGAATCTTCAAAGGGTATGAGACAATTTGAAGATGAGAGCTTGACCATTCATTATCAAAAACACAAAAATTGTGTTCAAAGCAAAACTTTAAACTTCATTTGGGTATAGTAGAATAATTTTTTATAAAAAATCTTTGAAATAAAAAAAGTTGAAAAATCAAGCTAACTTTCATCTAAAGAATTTTTTTTGTGATTTTGAGCCTCTCCAAAAGAGTTATGGACAAAATTCAAAGAAGATGTTTGAAAATGTGAAAGTAAATGTGTTTTCCAACCCCTCTTTGAAATTTGTCTATAACTTTTGATTGGAGGCTTAAAATCTCAAACGGATTTTGGGAAACTAAATTTAGCTTGATTTTACACATTTAACTAGTTCAAATTTTTTGAAAAAAATTATTCTACTATGCTTAAATGATGTCTCGAATTCTATTTTAAACACAATTTCTTCTTTTGACTTAACTATGAGTGGTTGGACTTGTAGTAATCCTAATCAACATATCCCACATGGGTTGTTTTACCTCCTACGACCCCACTTGTATAAAGAACTTGTCTTCTCATCTCAAAGCACTCACAAAAAACAACTTTTGTATTATTGGGCGATTTTGATGTAGAAAACAATTTAATGCCAGATTTTGAAAATGAGATCTATTTCTAATTGACTATATCCTAGGACTACTCAACTAGGAACCGGAGGGAACTTGTGTGGGGTAGTTAAAATCTGCTTGTTCTTGATAGAGAAAGGATGAAAAACCTTCGTTTCTTTTCTCAAGAAGTTGATTTCTTCTGTTCCTATTTTTTTTTTTCGGTTCTAAGACCTTTAAGTATTGAAATTAAGACGATAAATTTCTGATTTTTTAAATTTAAATTTTTACAAATGAAATGGAATAATTTTCTAATTTTACTTTGCTGTTTTTAAACTAGCTGCCGGATTTCCCCGTGCGTTGGCCCCAAATATGAAAAAAAAATTGTTTGACCCCATTAGTCACTTTTGGCTCCGTAAAGGGAGTAGGCACTAGGCAGCAAGTGCTGGCCAGCAAGTGGGAGGAAAGGCGCGATGAAGTCGGGAACGTGCGCAGAACCGGGACTCCGGGGTCGTCGTCGGTATCCTCAACCACGCCGGTGTGAACGCGCCTCACTCACCGTTCGTTCGTCTCCATTTATCGTCCACTCGACCTTGTCGTCGTCGGTAACGCCCGTGTGAACGTCCTCGTTCGTCGTCGTCGTCGTTCGTCCCCCTCCAGTCGACAAGGCCAGCTTGCTTCGCCTGCTTCGTCGTCTCCTCTCCCCGCCCCTTCCTTTGAAGCAGGTGATGGTGTCCTTTGCACCTGCTGGCTTTGAGTGAGCAGCTCAGCTCCCTAGGGTATTGCTTTCTCGTCCCCCCTGCACGTCCCCTTCCTCCGCCTCCACGCCCTTCTCTTCCGCTCTCTTCTCGACTTCCAGATCTCCCATTCCCCGCCTCAAACGGACCTCGCTTCATCAAACGCCGTGGAGAGAACCGGAATCGATCCAGGTGCGTGACGAACCTCTTTCTTTCAATGCTGTGTGTGGATATCACGTCTTGTGCTTGGTTTCTCTATGAACTGTCGGGCAATTGTGAGATTTCGCTTCTGGATCTCGCGGTGAGTTGAGTACCGAGAGGTCTAGTTAATCGGTCGTCCCGTTTTGGTCAAGCTGCGCTCTGGTGAGTGCGCTCTAGATCTTGATAGAGGTTGAGGATAACACGACCTGGTGGCATTGGAGTGTACCTTTGTGACCGTGCCGATGGGCGGTTTTCGGAAAACTAGATCCGACTTTCGGGATTGTAGACGGGTTTTTTCTGGATACAACGGGTTGTGCGTGCAACACGTGTTTGGCTGAAGCGAAAAGATTAAACAAGTACCTTGAGTCCGCGTAGTTTCGAAGTGATTGTAGGAGTGCTTCTTTTTTGTTTGACTTTTTCTCTTGTACGGCATTAGTTTCTCTTGTTGATTAATTTGTGGTGTAGTTAGTCTTGGTACTGTTCTTCTGAAGGCAGCAGGATGCCGACTGCTCTCAGTGTTTTGGAGAATGTATTTAGCTTTACAAATGGATGGGATCACTAGTTTTTGATTGTTGCGGAGATAATTATCGGTTTATGAATTCTGGCAAAGCACTAATTGAAACGATTAGGAATGAGATTAAGAAGTTGAATCTCAGCGAATGCAAGCTCGGAAGGCACGGACCATCAGTGGACTGGCTGGTTGCATCTAGAATCGTTTATTTTGTGTGGTGTTGCGGCCTCTGTTTTGTTTTGACTAGTTCCTGACTAATTGGATTGAACTATGTCAGCCTGGATCACTTAGAACCTTGTCTGAATACCTGTCTTTTTATGTAAAGGTTTCCTACGGAAGCGAGGCTATTTTGTGCGTGCCAGTCTCTCTAGAGATGGCATTTTTAAGTTTGTAGAAACTGGTATTGACCTAGACAAAAATCGCACTCTGGCGTCAGTAGGAGCTGTATACTTGCTCCTGATGATCCAGCTATTGAATGGGATATATCATATCCCCTCTCGTAGCTAGGAGATACAAAGACCGTTCAATGTTATTCACCGAACCCTAATTTCTGCTTTTCGTTTTCTCGAATAACGTTCATCTTGGAGGCTGAGAATACTCTCAACTTCTTCCTTCGTTACAGAAACCTGACTAGATGCTTGGGAAGAGTAATGCTGCTATGATCATACAGTTGAACTGTCTCCGCCCAAGGAGGCCTGAAACCGACCATTGATTATAGAGTACGTTATAGACTTTGTGTAGTTTCCTTGAGGAGGAGAGACTCTTTTTACTATTTACCGTAATTTTATGGAAAATGGCGGGTGCTATCTCCTGAAAAATTGAGATTGGGTCTCAGGATTGTGGCAGCCTGACATTAAATAGAACTAGATTTTTTGCAATGCTTAGACACTATTGTAACAAGGGTCATGGTGTTCTTAGTGGCTATCTCTTTGCACTTGTATGCTGATTCACCTGATTTTGAAGTGCGTTCTCAGACGGTGTATCCAATATTGTTCGGCATTGATATCCAGCCTTTTACCGAGTGTGAAAGCCTTGATATGCAACTGTCTTCTAGTGATGAATTTATACAGTACTAAAATCTTCCTTCCCATGCTAAGTGCAGGAGGTGAAAGGGGAAGACTTGATCAGTGGATTGAAGAAATCTTCTCATGGCGGTGAGTTATGCTGGCCTTTCCTCTCCCGCTGTATGGTATTTTCGTTGATGCAGGAGAGAAATCTGAGTGACGATGGCGATGATATTTCAAGTGATGATTTTCCACGCAATTTCTTGCTCTCCAAAAAGTTTTTGTAACAGTTTCTGGAGACTGAAGTATGAACAGTAATTCGCTTTCTTGACAAGGGTTGCTACATAGCAGGGCTCTGCGCTCCTACTCCACGCATAGTTTCTTGTCTGAGCCTCATTTCTTGTGAAGTCATTCAGTCGCATATTGTGGAGTAGAATGTTATTGTAAGTAAAGTCTTCTGCTCAAAATGGGATGCGAGAATTTCTTTTCATTGTTGCATATTGTTGTCTGTCTCATTAATTTCATCTGACTATGGTTGCAGCGACCTTATGTTCCTAAATTTGGAGCCTGGGATGCGAATGGAGGAAATGGCACAGCTTACACTGCAGTATTTGATAATGCTCGCACTGGCAAGGGTGGAAAAATGATCAATCCCAATGATCCAGCTGAGAATGAAGCTCTTGCAGCTCAAATGTATGGTGGCTCTGGTGCTCCCCAGCGAAATAGTGAACGTCCTGCCCCTCGTTTTAGGGCGCCGGTTGATCATGGTAAAACCGTCGTTAAAGCTTAGAAGCTACAGAGATTTCTTTTTAAGAACACCAGGTTGACTCATTTGCTTCTTTCGTGAACCCTGACGCTCTTTCTCGATTCATGTCTTTGAGCAAATAGATGATGCACCAACTCGTCAGCGACATGAAAGGCGGTCGAGCCGTGAGGACATGGATGTGCGCAGATCAAGCGATCTTCCTGGCCGTCAGGCACCATCGCATGAGCCACCTGCTCGCAGAGCTGCAGGTGCAGTTGGCGGTGAGGTTCTGAAGTCTTTTATAACATTTTACTTTGTACAAGGAATGTAAAATTTAGATTTCTTTCAGAGTTATGGAGTGTGATTTATAAACATTGTAAATTTTCTTTCTCACTTGAGTTGTATTCAGCTGAGTTTCCCATGTTTAAGTTTCTCATTTTTAGCTTCAGATAATGAACCTTTTTTTGGGTGGGTGGGTGGGTTGGTGCTGGGCTCTGGATACAGTGATAAATGACTACTCAGTTACTGGTAATATTAATCACGGCACCTAGGCCATGATCATCTCAAATATTACCTTCGTGGGGACATGAGGGTACTCTTTCTGCAGCTCAGAAGCGTGAACTCCTATCAAGTTTGGAGAACCATCATCTTTAGGATGATTAAACCTCAGGGAATTTTACGTATGTGCAGATAGTTATTTTTTTGTCATTGATTTCTTCTTGATTTTCTTCCTTGGATCTTGTGATTGCAGGTCGTGGAGGAGCTGAACCGCTGGCTAGGCGTACCGCGGATAGGGATGCCCATAGTGATCGAGATGGTTCGAGTCATAATCCTGACCGCTCACCTGCACATCCTTATGCGAATAGAGTGGGTGCCCGCGAGACTGGTCGAGGAGCTGCCTCACCTGCTTGGGATCGAAGAGGTCGGCATCCTTCTGGAGGGGATGAAGGCTCTGTAATGGCGCCGGGTACTCCCAAGACTCGTCTACGACCAGGCGCAAGACCCGAGGAGTCGGTTAGAGCAATTCCTTTTCGTGACAAGTGTTTAGAAGTGGCAGAAGTAGTGCTCTGAAATAGTTCTTGAGAGGCGAATCGATTTCAAATTGTGGTTTCTGATTTTTTTTCTCATGACGCCTCATATTGGTCGATAATTTGTTCGGTTTTGATTATGTGGACAGTCTGCGAAAGGTGGTGCATTGCCGAAGTTTGGAGCTTGGGACGTAAAGGATCCAAACGCAGGAGATGGCTTTACTATGATCTTTCAGAAGCTTTCTAATGAGAAGAAAGAAGGTGGACCTGTGCACATTCCAAGGTTGAATTCTGACCAGGCGTCTTCCCACGAGGGTAGTTATGGGAAGCATCAAAGTCAGGCTGGTGGACCAAGGAAAGAACAAGCTAGCAGTTCACCGGTAAGTAACGAATTCTGTGTTGAATGATAGATGTGAGGAACTCTTTGAGTTCTCATTCGCAGCTGGTATTGACTACAATTGCTGCGATATTCAATTAAGATAAATGCAGAAGTTAGGACCGCATTGAAATGACCTTCAAAGAGTTCTCCACGTAATCCTTGTTATACTTGTTCATTGCAGGGCTGCGGCTGCACCATTTTGTGAACGGGCAACAACAGTCTATGTTTTGAAATGCGAGTATCTGATCCCCTTCACTAAACTGACCCAAAAGTATACTGCAGTGCCTTAATGATTGCTGTAGGGATTTACGTGTATCCCGCTGTACTAATAACTATGCCTTTTAGAAAAGTTTGTGTTTTAGCTTTCATCAATGATGCAATCAAAGTATTCACGTACTGTTTATTTAATGTATCTGCTGCATTGAACGATCTCTTCATTTCTTTGGCACCCGAGTTAGTATTTGTAGAGTGCTATCATCTCTATGTTGTATGATTATCCCCTCCTAACTTGGTTACATCTCAATTTGTTTGCAGTGGTTATTCGAGTGCATTCAAAGACTACTATGATTGATCATTCAAGGGTGAAGCTCTTAGTGCACCTGGTGTGGTGACAGGATGGTTACACCTCATTTCGTTTGAGTACATTTTGTCACTTGTACGAACTTCTATGCGATCGCATGGTTATTTCTGCCTTGAGCAGGAATGGTTTCTTGACGTGCCATGAATGCAGTTTTGAAGCATCTCGAAAACGCAGGCAATCATTAACTCATCCAGCGACAATTTTTTTCCCCATCTGGATGTGGATCCTTCCCTTTGGTGGAGCTGTGAGAGACTTTTAAATTCGACTCTCAAGATTAACTCCTGAGGCATGGTCTATGGATCTGTGAATATATATGTCTGCATGGGGGTGATGGGCTATGCTCTGGTTCTTTTAATTTCTAGGCTTGCTGGACCATACCTGCGTCATCTCCGTCCGTAGTTTGCTTTACTGTATAAGTAGCTTTCTGGGAAACAGGGCTACCTCTGATGTAACCAAGTCTAGTTTAGAGGCAGTTTTATGTAGTGGAGGTTATTTTCGATAGGGAGGTTTAGACTTGGGGATGTGCAATGTTTGTGACGTCAGTGTGGGCCATTTCCTGTAGGCAGAGAGGAGAATGTTGTATCCAGCTCAAATCCAACGGAGCGACCCTGTCCTATTTCTGCTTCCGTGGGTTTCTTTTGTAGAATGCTAAAATGAATAGAGAACGAATGTGATTTTTGTTCCCAGCTCAGCTTCGTCCAACTGCACCTTTTGTAAGTTTAGAGGCATCTGTGGTGGCTGGTTAGGAGCTGTAATTGTTTTGTCTTCTAGGTAATAATATATGTATCTTTACTCGGGCAATGTGTGTTACTGATTATTTCCCAGTGGTATCATAGAACACTTTTCCATTTGCTACTTTCTCTTCATTTGTTCAACCGGAGGAAGGTCTGCTGGACAAGCAAATGCTCGATTGCCTACCGGAAGCTCACTGCAACTGTTCGGGAGGAGCCCTATCCTACGGTGATGGCTTTCAGCTGCTTTGAGTGGTCTCCATGTTTAGGATGGGAATATTGTTCGTCTTGTCCCCACTTTCGAGAGACGTCAATTTGCTAAAACATGTAGTATTTGTATACTGTATGAATAACTTGCAAAATATTGAAGTTTGTAGTACGTAAGGTCATGAGCCTAGATACTTGTGAACCTTGACTAAAGTAACTCCACCAATTGCGACGTGATTCTAACCTCTGTTCATGTGAGTGTAGGGTAGGGTTGGATTTTGGGTACAATTAGTTTGTGGATTGTGGGTACAATTAGTTTGAGCATTTTTGAAATTCATAGCTTATTCATTTTGTGTCCCAAGAATGCATCTGAAGAGAATCTAGAATCCCTGTTTTGACTAAGACCCTATAGAATTTTTGCTGAAAATTCATAGTTTATTCATTAAATGTCCCAAGAATGCATTCTAAGATAATTTAGAATTCCTATCTGATGACAACAAGAACTATGTTCAAAGTTTTATTTGGAAAACTTTAGGTGGTACCTTGTTCTAAGTTGCAATTGGGATTATCTCATGATAGCATCTTATTCTTACAACTTATTTTTACAAATCATGCAATTGGTTTAAGAGATTGTCATGAATGAAGTATCCTTTAAGAATGAATCAACTATCTAAGTCTCATGGACCTAGATGGTGACCCCCATTCTTAATGCCTTTGTTAGGAGGTAGACTCTATAAAAAAAATGACATGTTCTTTCCCCCATAAAATTCTCAGGTTTTCATATGATGATGAGGTCATTTGATCATACACCATAGTTGGGTGGACTATGGTGGTAAGCCCCCTACTAATGCCTGAGTTTGAGGACTTCTCAATCCACTCAAAAGGTATTTTTATGCAATGTTTTTACTATTTTTATAAGAAATGATATGGAATATAGACAACAAAGAGTTTCTTGTGTGTATCATAGTCATGCCAATTTTGGTAAGTGAAAGGTATGATTGGCACATTTTTGTTGAATCTTTTTTTTCTTTGAAAGATAACATTTGATAGATGCTAAGATTAGAATTCATCTTCCAATATTTTTTCACCAAACAAAATTTTTGGTTTAAATAAAATCCTAGTATGTTGGCATCTATTTCTTGAATTATTTTCCTTTGAATTTGCCTTACAACTAGTGTATCTAGCTTTTCTCATTTCATTTTAGCATGTTGAATATCCATACATTCCAAAATATATCTAAATTAGGATTTTTATTTCATTTATTTTAAGTAGTGCAAAAAGTATTTTTTATTGGAATGACAATCATTTATATGTATAGACAAGATAAAATATGGAAAAATGGATGTTTTTTTATCCATCCAAATTAGAGCATTTCCAAAAATGGGTTATATATTTATTTTAATGTTTTTGGATGAAAAGTGATACTCCAAATAATATTTGACATGGCAAAAACATTCTCTTTGGCATGGCAAAAATTACAAAATCGACAACTTTGGGTTTCTTCACAAGTTTTGACAAGAGTCCTTTAGTCATCATGTCCCAAGGTAAAAGAAGTGCCACAATTTTTTAATTAAAATATTAAAATAATAATACTTATTATTATTATAAATAATTTATTGTTATTACTAGCGGTTGGCACTTGCTATGCTACGCATTCATCATTAGAATTTTATAAGAATTTTTATGTATTAGATAGAATGTAGAACAAAAATTTCAATAAATCTTCAAATAAAAATGACTAAAATCTTTGTATAATTTTTTTTATAAATAAGCATATATTGAAATGTACAATAGAACTTTATTGAATGATGAATGAAACATATGCAATGGTAAATACTATAAAAGATACACAGACATTAGAATGCATTAAAAATTTGACTCCATTGTTACAAAAAATGACAACCCAAATTGAAGAATTGAAAAAAAAACCCTTATAAATCTCAAAAACTTTGTGAACAACTTAATTGTTGTGGAATCCAAAATCGTTTCAGCTGAATAACTTTCTCAAAATCATTTGGTAGTAGCAATAGAAAATTGAAATCACGAAAGCTCAAAACTCACAAAAACACAAAATCATAGAAGTGCAAAGAAGTGTAAAGCCAAGAGAAGCAATGGATTGCTACCTCTATAATATCATCCTATGGATTCTCTTGAATATCACCTTAATTGCAACAACTATATTATTTCTATAATATCATCCTTTGTAAAAAGTGATATTATAAAAAAGATTGCACTTCTATTTCTATAATATCACATTGTGTGAAAATATGATTTCTATGTATGCATGATCGAAAATATTTTTACAAAATATCTAAAATAATTATTTTAAAGACTTATCAAAATCATTATCATGCATTCTATTCAAATATATCAAAATTTTACTAATATGTGATAGAATGAATGTGTAGTATAGCAAGCACGAGCCCCTAGTATTAATGGTAGCATTTGTGATATTACAGAGGAAGTTACGATTTTAGTAGTATTATGATTATTATCCAAAGTGGCAATTGCTTTGCCATGTCAGACTGTTGTTGTGGTTGAGTTCCTACAATCCAAGATCTTGTGGGAACTTGCAACCCTATTGATTAGGTGAATTTTATCTAATGATCTATTATATTTCAAATTCTTTTATTCCAAGCTCTAATGACTTCCAAAATCAAAACTTATCTAAAGAAAAATGCTCATCTACTTCCTTGGTTATAAAAATATAGAAGAAAAATGTATAGTGGTACATTGCAAATGACCTTTTTTAGAGAAGATTTAAAAATTTTGACTCCTAAATTGTAATGTCAAGCCCAAATTTTAAGGCACTTATGTCACTTTTAGTAAGAGAATGCCTACTTAGACAAATCAATACAAGAGGTTTCAGCCCTAAAGAAGGTTGTTAGTTCCTTGATAGTGTAGAATATTGGTTGGAAAAACAAGAAAAAAATAAAAATAAACAAAAATTTAAAAAATCCTACAAGGCTTGGATGGTGCAAGACAATTTAATATTTTTAAAAAGAATTAAGAATGATTAATAATTCATAATTCTTAAATTAAATCCAAAATTACAAAACTTTAATAATTTGACGTGGCACTACTAGTGCCACATCAGATTGTCATTATTTATTATTTTTCATTATTTTTTTAGTATTTCCATGGTTATTTCAACTTCATTTGCGTTGCCCTCATGTATTGCCCATTAACTCTTAAGTGTATGGACAAATACCCGGGCTCCAACAATTACTTTGTGCATCTAGACTAGCAATCATCCTCCAAAATTTTTTCAATTCCCATAACTAAATTCTTAACAATTTCATATTTTCAATCATTCTTTACTTCTTTCTACTTACTATTTTTTTCCCTGTATGTTGTACAATTCCAAATGATCTAAAATTTTTCAAGCATGTGGCCAACTTGTGTTGAAGAATGAATTTAAAGAAGCACCACCAACATGGACATTTTTTCATACAAATGTGACCTTGTGATGGTAGGATTCACCAACTCTTGTACTACAATGCACAAACTTTGTAATTTTTAAAAAACTTTTAGAAATTCATAGATAGAAATTGATACTAGAATTTTTTTTTAAATGGAGGTACTTGAAGTAGAGTGATGTCATCTACCAATGCCCCCTAAAAGAGGCTTATATATGTAATATATATGTAATCTCAATTAATGTTTATATAAAAAAAATAGTGCATCTTTACAATACAAAAGTGCACTAAAAAATTCTAATATGGAAGGACAAAACAAGGTTGTGTATGAAAAATGTACATTCATTCATACAATGTTAAAGCAAGGGTAAACAAAAGTGGCAAATGAAAGGAGTAGGTACTAGTGAGAGGAATCAGCTTCAATTGGATGAATGGTTCAAAAACAATTGATTTAAACTTATACTCCCTCAATCCCAAAGTGATTGTCCACTTTGAATGTCATGTTTTGGGTATGTCAAAAAAATACTTCCTCATGCCTAATTTTATTTAGGTTGCAATGAACACATACAATGTTCTTCATTGATTCTAGTGATATATAATTTGGAACCTTTCTTAATTATGTTTTTCACAATATATTCAATGAAATTGGCTCAAAAGAAATATCAACAAAATTGTGGACAATCGTTATGCGCCGGAGGGAGTAAAAAAACAAAAGGACGACACATTCTCTGTCTCTTCCGGTGATAATAAAAAAATCAGTTTCATGAAGTCTTTGAGAGAGTTCAGGCTAAAGTTACAACTCCAAATAGTGGAGGAAATTTACAAAACGTCAACACAATCCATCTACAGGCTACTCTTCCTATCAACAAAAAAGCTCCGACGTGACGTTGAACAATGCGACCAATTCAAAGGGAGAGTTACGTGATCACTTGAGCAGTTGGCCAATGATTCTAGAAACCACCACTGACTGATCACCGCCTGGCTAAATCAATCAACACCAGGTAGAAGTCGGATCACACAAGAACCCGTATACATCACGTGGAAGCAGTGCCACAACTTGCCTAATCAGTTACAACTTAGGCAAAGGTTAGCAAAGTGTAACGCTCCGTGTCACTTTCATCGTCAAATTGCGCATTGCAATTGAAAAAAGCGGAGAATTCAGAGTCATAACCCGGCCTCATCCTCCTCCAATCCAAGATATGGCGGTCCTCATTGAACCTGCAGGCGAGGGATTAGGGTTTGGGGTTTAGGGTCTCGGGCTTCAACCGGTTGTTAAATGGTTAGTGGCGAATTGATGCCTGCATGACCATGGCAAACTTGTCTAGAGCATCACCGATCCGGTTCAATGCGGTGATGTAACCAGTTCCCAGCTGCTTCTGAAGCTCAATCAAATCTCGATGCTTTTCTCGTTCAAATTGTAAGGTCTGCTTATGCCTGTTGTCCTTCCTGTCTTCGGCCAGCCTCAGGGCCTCCACAATGCTCCGGTTGTTCCGCTCGAGCACCGCCGCAATGCCATCCATTGCGCCCAGTTTGGGAGCTCCGAACCGTCTCCGCTTCCCTGTGGAAACGGGTCCTACATCATTCTCGTCGCTCTCCTCTCCCCCAGAACCAGAGAAGTCCATGTTGCTTGCTATTGCCACAAATTTCACACATTTTAGTTCTTGAGGGACAACAAACATTGATGCTAGAATTAACCCCCAAATGGCCAAAAGAGCAGTGTTACTAGATCATCAATAGCTTGAAATCCACATAGCATTATCGAGAAGCTGGGAACCCTCACTACTCCACAGTGGAGTGAAAATTTTCAATCAATGTAGAGAACCATTCCATGGAGAAAGGCAATTCTAAACAATCGAGAACATGCCATTGCAAGGACTATCATGAGCTCCTTCAAGAGCAGGCCCAAGGGGTGTGGATTGCAGCTCCTCAAGAATGCAATTGGCAGAACAACGTTGCAAGGTCGTAATAAAACTTCCTTTGGTTTCATGTAATGAAACCACGACAGTGAGGCTCTGACCTGCTCCTCGGGAAGGGGCTAACGCATCGAAGAGGACGCCCGGGGGATCTCCCGTGCGGCTCTTCACGTACCACTCTTGGAGCGCTGCAAACACCTCCTTGTGGAAATTGGGCGGCAGGCGCAGCTTCTTCTTGTCGTCACTGCCCAGCTGCCAATACGACGGTTGTCCCATGGCCAGCTGCTGCTTCTCGTAATCGTTCACCTTCTTAAAGCCAGCCGTGATCCCCTCCCACTTGTCTTGGCATTGACCTGCACTCCGCTGCACGCCTTGCATCCAGCACCGATCCTCCATCCACTTCCACCGCTCGTGGGCCGACCTGTTATGCGCTCGCTCCACTTCAGAGCTTTCACGCCACATGCCATTCTCAAGGACTCTGAGGGAGGGGTGGCAACACCCGCCATCAAAACCAGCAGCAAACTCAAAGGAACACAACACAACATGCCGTGGTTTCCACTCACCCTACTCCCAAGGGATATTTTTCCCCAAGTAATAATATTTTGACATACTCCCCGTACTTATTCTTTCGTACTTATTCTTTGGAGATCTAAATTTTTCGAGACTCTTTTCAGGGCGTGCAACAACATCTCCTGTGTATAGAAAGTATCTTAAACCTTTGGCTATTTCATCGAAGTTCTCGCCGTCATATAGTCGATATCCAAAGAGCTCTAGCAAACAACTCAAAGTAGTCAATCTTTGACTACTTCACAAAATATAAAGCTAGCACAACACAGGGCAAATCGCAAAGTATCCCCTATTAGATTCAAATAGTCGTTAACGGGGAGTACATGTTGATCTCATAGAACATTCGATCAATGTCAAGGCAATGTCGAGGCAATGTCAATGACACTACCATCACAAATCAACACTATCTCTGCTACATTAACGTGGCATTAATTCATCAAGGGCACTGAAAGAACCTAGTGACTATAATTCACTTAGCGTTAATAGGTGTGTCAATCAAATGGGGGATTTTTTGTGATACATGCCTGGAGATGATCAAACCAGCAGAACTGACTGACTGACCGACAGACAGACAGACTGAGTGAGTACCTGTGCTTCTCCCGGTTGCCCCCCTTGGCTTGACGCTCAAAATCCTCCCGTCGCACCGCTTGCAAAACCAGAAGCTCCGAAACCGTCCACATGCCTTTCTTATAATGCCGGATGCCCGCGTCGTCGCCTTGAAGCTCATCCGCCAAGGCATCCTCCACAATTATGGCATCCTTGGTATCCAAATGCACGCTGGGCATGCTCTCGTCGTGGCCCGCCATTCCCACTACCGACAACATGGGCCGCGTTCTTTCGAAACCCACCAAAAAAATCCTAACAACAGATCCAATTCACATACTCCAAAACAAAACCTACGTGACCATGAGATCAGTCCCCTAAAACGAGTCGATCAATTTTCAAACTCAAACATTTAACCTTTCCTGCGCTTCATGATGCTGGAACACGAACGAGACAAGATTACTCACAGGAGGTGGCAAAAGAGGAGCGAGAGTTGGGGCGACTGAATGCAGAGGAAACTGAAACCCTAATTCGGGATTGCAATCGATGCAGGGAAGGATTTGAATTTACGAGAGCTGGGTTTGCGGAGATTCTCGTCTGTATGTAAGCAAGCTACGAGGTGTGAGCCTGCGAGATGCGAGATGCGAGATGGAGGGGGTCGGGTCGGGTCGGGTCGAAGGCGAGCTCGCCGCTACCCTGGGAAACGTCGGCTTTGCGTATCTCGAAGGTCTGATGGGCTCGTGCTTGCTTGTTTCGGCGCTTCGAAGTAAGTGGGTGACCGGCTGGGGTGACCGGATGACTGGATGTTTGTCTGTGGAACTGGGAGATATTTGATCCAAACCAATTAACCCTGGAAGGACGCTGACGCCAAAAGTAGACCCTTTAACCATGACTAGATCTATGGTCAAAGGTACTTCGCCAAAAATGATTTGATTTTTGAACCAATAGGTGCATTCTTGATTTTTTTTAATGATCTAGAAAGTCATTCATTGGGCACTCTTCAATCTTAAAGTCCTTTTAGGGTTATTGCCTAATCTTTTTTGGATTTTTTACACATTACTACACATATCACTATACAAATAGATCTTTTTCCTCATAAAGGATGGGTCAAAGATTCAATGTGGGTCAAGGTGGGTTGTTGTTATTCCAACTATGGTCCAATTCCATCACAATCTACAAGAGTGAATCATTTCATATCAATTGATGGTCATTTAATCCCTAAAGGCCCATTGTTCCCTTGGGGAACAATTTGGAGTTCAAGTAGGTTCCTATAAGATGAAATTTTATTTGAATTTTTGAAACTTTTTGTGGATTTGTAGTTCTAGAAGGGCTTTGTGGATATATAATTTCTATTTCAATTCAATGTCAGGTGAAGAAGTTATACCTTTTTAGGCAAATTTCAAGTCAAGGGGCAAGCTAGACTTCCAAATTTTGTTGATCGAGGCTAGAGGTAGATGCACAAGTTACACTGGTCACAAGGACAAAGACTAGGGTGGATAATGGATGAAGGGTTGAGACCATTGGCCAAATCCTCAATGTATCAAAGACCTTCAAATTTTATGTTGTGGTCTCATGGCAAAAATTCTAGGATCCAAAAAATAAATGAGAAATGCTAATGTCATTAGGCAATTTGACATCAAGAAAAATTTAATTGGCAAAATGTAGAAATTGCTTCATTTACATTTGTTGAGAAACTTTGGAAGAGAGTTGTTTTTATAATGAAATCCATTGTTTATTATGAATCTTCAAAGGGTATGGGATAATTTGAAGATAAAAGCTTGAATGCTCATTACCAAAACTTAGGAATTGTGTTTGAAGGAGAATTTCAAACCTCATTTAGGCATAATAGAATAACTTTTTTTTAAAACTTTGAAATAAAAGAGTTAAGAAATCAAGATGAATTTCATCTCTCAAATTCTATTTGAGATTCTGATCCTCCAATCAAGAGTTATGGAAAAAATTTAGAAAGATGTTTGAAAATGTCAAAAAAAATTCCCTTCTAGCCCTTCTCAAAAATTTGTTCATAACTTTTGATTGGAGGCTTAAAATCTCAAGCGAACTATTAAAGATGACATTCATTTTGATTTGCCAACTTCACTTACTTCAAAGTTTTTTGGAAAAAGCTATTCTACTATGTCTAAATGAGGTCTAAAATTCTACTTCAAACACAATTCTTACTTTCACTAGTAGAAAATGCAGAAATTTCAACAGAATTCTGTTGTTTTGGTCACGTTGTTTTGGTCATTGAACAACAAATTTCTGTTGAAATTAACTTTCAAGTGCAACAAAATTATCTCACATTGCATACCTTACTTGGTGCCTTTTCTTTATGTGTCCACCATGTGGATGCCCTAGAAGAAGGTGGATGAAGGAGGTCAAGCTTAGAGTTTCCAATGGAAAAAACAAGCCAAGATTAGACTAGGAACGGAAGTGAATCCATTTTCCAAAGCTTGCCCAAAGCCTTAGCCTATATATTATTCAAATAGTCCTTTTGAATTCTATAGGAAGTAGAGGATTTGTTTTTTTACAAAAATAATTCATGACCTTGTAAAGCATTAGTATATGCAAATGCTTATATCTTTCAATCCCTATAGTCAAATGTCATAAAAAAATTTATTACTTCTTTCTATAAAAGTTTGCTACAAGATCCTACAACAAACATTTTGTTAAAATTTTTTATGATTGTAGCATTAGGGGCAGTTTTGAGTGGTTTTTCATAGAAAAATGACTTGGGCCTTTAGGAATTAAAATCTCCTATTTATGGCACTTCAACAATTAATTATCATAAAATATTTTAGATTGGTGTTCTATATTGAATGCAACTAGTACATTATAATGACTTTGGATCCATGGTTAATTTTATAGTTATGACCACTTGATTTACTAATATAATTACATTTAAGTTAACAACACATAACATTACCAGAATAAACATTTGAGCATCATTTCTCTTATTAAATTGTCTAAATTTTAGATGTAGTTACCTTAATGTATTCTATTTATTTTTTTAGCAAGGGTGGAACCAAAATCCTAATTTTGAAAGAAAACAATGAAATGTAATTAGATTCATTGTATACAATCTTGCACTAGTGTCATTTAAAAAAACATACCAAAATCATGGCATGATACACTACTAGAACATTTACTTTTCTATTGATTTGGATAGAAATCAACAAAAAAGTGAACCAAATTAACATGACCAAATCAATAGAAAAATTGAATCTTCTAGTACTGATATAAAAGACAAAAATATGGCTCAACATTGATGCACACTAGATACTCCCTAATTTTGTAAAATAGAATAATTTTTTCTAAAATTATCTTTTATAAGTGGCATTTAGATTTTAAAGTTAGGCTTCAAAGTTTTCTGTTGGACTTTTTTTTTCAAAAACAAGAAAGATTATTTAAAACCTAAGCTATTGTACATTTATTGTATTTCTACAAGGAAATAGTCATGCACAATCTTTCACATTCTAAAATCTCTAAAGAAACGAAATCAATTCTAGTTTACTTAATTTAGTATTTGGTAGGGTAGTGTAACCAATGTGGCAAATACTAAAAAAAATTTATAGTCGAAAACTTTAAATCACTATATAGACAATGCATTTTTAAAGCTATATAGCATTAAAAGTAGTGCAAGGGAATTGCACTTTGAGTGCCCTATCAAGCATCATGATCCACCACTTGAATAAATAATTCAAATGCAATTTAGAATAGAAAAACAAACAAGGAATTAAATAGAGGATGACATTTCATGACTTTTAGTTTAACTTTAAAACTTGAATATCTTTATTATTATCTAATCATTTATTAATATAATTTATTTTTTATATGCATTTTTCATGAATTAGTAAAAAATTGAAATACAATTTATAGATAAATTGCATCTAATTGTCATTTTGAATCAACTATTTGCCAAATGAACCAGCTCATTTAAAACTAAATTGAGTTTTTTTTGACAATTTTTCTTCTACAACTCTTAGATTTTCTTGTGAGGCAATCATGTGATGTGATTTTTTTAATAAAACATTGCACATCAAATTTGGAAGTAGAAAGTGGAAAATTTATTGAAATTTTGCATTGATTTTATGACATTATGCATTGATAATTCCTATTAGTAAATGAAAGTTAGATTTGCCATAAAATAATTAAAGCATTTTGCAAACCTAGCCTACTCAAGATATAATTCTACATCAATAAAATCTATGAGAAAATCTTGACATGGTGAAAATGAGAAATTCTATAAAAGAAAATGTTTTTTTGTAATGCATTATACATATAAAGATGATAAATCTCTTAGATAAAAATTGAAATTATTTTCAATATTTAATATCATAGTTATTCGCTACTACAAAGGATAGTCATCCTCTCTCTCTCTCGCTAAATGCATTTCCTTGTAGTATCAAATCTATAGATTAATCCTTAAATTCAAAAGTAAGATTAGTCCAAATTTCCAAAATTATAGAAATGTACTATAAATTGTAACTTAGAATAATGTTAAGTAATTTTCAAATGTTTTGACTTCAAAAACTATATCCCTTTATACTTGAGTCATAGAAGATTTGCAAAAGAAAGTTGTGTAAATCTATACCATAAAAATGTAAAAGAAACTTTTAAAAGATCAACATATATTTCGATAGATGACAAAATAATGATTTTGTGTGCTTCAGAAATGTTTACATGCATCCATTATTCAAAATTTGAATGTTTGATCATTTAGAGGTAAAGTTTTATAGGTTTAGTTGAAGATTTCTTTACTTGATATTTTCATTAATTGTATATCCTATACTAACAACCATTGTTAATGAAATTTTTAGTAAAGGACATGAATTGGATGTAGGAAAATTATAAGTAGAAGTCCAAATGTAAATCTATTTAGAAAGAATGTGAGGCCTTGCATAGACTTTTGATTCCCATGACATTTTCATACTTGTTGAAGTAGCCAAAAGATTGCCATGTTTATCACCAAATTAAAACTATCCCATATAGATTTTTGTCTAAAATATTAACTCTTTGAATAAAAGTGCATTAGATTGATTGTGGGCACACCTATAATTGAACCTTGGAATATTGTATATATACAATTAGAAAGGAAGTTGTTGCTTTGTAACAATACTAAAAAGGCTTTAAAGGCTGGAGGCATATTTCAAGCAAAATTTGTAAAAATTTGTCATTTTTAGGGTAGTGAGAAAAAAATGAAAAAAAAAGTTTTTTTTTCAAAATTCAATTGTACAAATTTGTACTAGACTACTATGGGAATGTGTGGAAATTTTTTTAGAAACTTTGATTGCACAAATTAAAAGATTATAATATTTGAAGTCAGAAAAAACTATTTTTTTTCGACCTTGTCTAACAAGGCCAACAACCTTTAACTCCTAGAGTGAGATTTTACACTATACATGATTGTTTTTTGACATTTGCTTTTTTAGATCATGCAAGTTACATACCTGCCAAATTTCAAAAGTAAGAGAAGAGTTTTGCAAAAGTTTTACCAAGTTGCCTTAGCTACCAAAAAAGTTCAAGGCAACATAACTTTTGATTTAGGCACTTGATTGGAAAAAAATTCCCACTAAAAGAGTAAATGTTCACACCTTGTATCAAAATTTTGTGAACATTCAACCAAAATTGACTTCATAGGAATCTACTCGAATTTTCAATAGTTCATTCAATGGATAATTATCCTTTAGGGGTTAAGTATTGAAAAGATTAGTGTTTGGATGTCATTGGGATTCTCCAAGAACAAATAAATGAAATATTGGAAATATTGTGTTAGTAGATGAGAATGTGATGGATGAAATCATGACATAGTTTACATTTAATGTAGGAATTGTCCAAAAACTACAAGTTAAAATATTCTAGCACAAGATCCAAACAAAATTGAATCAATTTAATAATAGAAATTATGTTTATTACTTAAATGCTTCAACAAAACAATTATTTTTGAGGAAAATCATATTGTTATATTCAAGTTTTTTGAATTATAAACTCAAGGGATTCACACCCCTAAAAGTTTGGTAACCACATGCAATAATGGGGTATTTTATGAGGTAACAAGGGGTATTTATTTCCTTCCAATTTATTTCCCTCCCTATTTGCAAAAAAAAACTATTAGTGTATATTATTCACATCCTATTTTTTTGGTAAATTCTTAGAAAGACTAATTTTTGGCACCCTATTTTTTTTGTACATTTTAGAATTACAAAATCTTGAGAAGAACGTGAATATACTATAAAAGCAAATACATGAACTACAAGAATTTCAATGCATTCAAACTACAATTGCATGCACCATGCAATACAATTCAAAGGGCCATGATCAAAGACAAAAACTACATGTGAACTACAAGCATTCCAATGCTTTCAAATTATGATTGCATCTACCATGCAATACCATTCACAAGCCCATGATCAAAGATAGAAACTACAAGTTCATTATACCATTGTCAAAAAACAAACTCTAATATATAGTAGCTTTGAGTTGTAGCATAAAACCCTACTATAATATCAGATTTAAAGAAGGTTACATTCAAATACATGATACAAAAACAAAGAAAAATATAGTATCTCATTCAAGGAAGAAGAGCACATTCAAGCACATTCAAGCACATCATAGAGAAATAAAGAGAAATTTAATATAGAAGTTGTATTCACAAACACAAGTAGTTAGAAATCAGCCTAGACGATCCTAAAACCCCAAATTTACAAGTTCATGCAATTTCACTCTTTCACATCATCCAATGTTGGCACTTGCCAATATACATATGAAAAATGTGATAGAACCTCCGACTATTGGTCAATTCGATTATCCAATTTTACACGCCCATGCCTTACCAAGAATATAGTCCACAATACAAACAAATTTTGAAGAGTGACAAACTTGAAACAATAATGAATTGGTCAACAAAGTTTTGCTAGAATATTCATCAACTATTTCAAAAACACTTCAACCTTTTAGTGAACACACTAGAAAGCGCCAACCCTCATTAAAAGAGAATTATGCATATATACCATAGACTTACTTGATTGTACTAATTTGTAAAAGCAAGTTGGTCTTCAATGTGTTTGTAAAGCCAAAGACATAACCAAAATTTGATGATCTCCTTATAAGCTAGCAACTACTGGGTTTTCTAATGACTAGAATTTCTACAAATACATGTAGAAATACAACTAAATCTGTAAAAACAAATAAACAAAATCCATCTTCTAAATCCAACTTCTCATGAAGAAGAAAAAATTGCAAAAGAGTCGACAAATTTTCTCTAGATAAGAACAAACTGACCACCTAATATATAAAATATTTGTTGTAGGCATCCTAAACGTGCAAGCAAAGGAGCAAACCAACACCCCTAAAATGTAAGCAATACACCAACATGAAAAATACAACCCAAAATCTAAGAAGAATGTGCAAACCCTAATAGACTAGAGGGTGCTGAGCCAAAAGGAGGAAAATGACAGCAATGGCCTGAACTCTAAAAACTACTCATGCGTGACAATCTAGCACTTGCAACACATGCCAAAAAAGTTGTTGAAAATTCACAACCAAGCCACCCCAAACTGCCACGTTCACATGTCAACTCATTTCCCACCAATCCAGGGGGACCTAATTTAAATCCAAATTACTAATTACAACCTAAACTGCCCAAGCCACTAATTGTGAAATTGAACATACTAAGCATTTTTGGAAGGATTTAAGGTTTGGCATCCTATTTTTTTCTATTATTCACAAAAGCTAGGAATTTCTCACCACCCTATTTTATATATAAACATAACCGAGACATATTACCAATGCTATGATAGATCTACCCAAAGTATAATTTTTTCCTTCAGTGAATTAAATTGACCCTATTTTTTTATCTCACATCATTTTCTATTGCACTAATGGTTCCTCCCCCGGAGATTATAAACTATTTGCATGGAAGGAGTTTGAAACTTTGCATTGCCAAATGTTAAAGTATTAACACAAGAATCTACAAAAATTTAGATGGATGAAAAAAATAAGATTCTATGTGTACGGGATATCTTTGTATTCATTCATCATTCAAAAGAAAAACCTAGTCTCCAATAAGTTACACCTTAGAAGACCAATCATTTCTTCAAATGTTCTAGTTGATAGTGGATAAATGGAAATTTTGTCAAGTTCCCACAATGCCTATAATTTTGAATGGATATTTCAAAAATATAATATAAAATATAGAAATGTATTTTTTTAATGTGTATTTTGATGAAAATCTAATTAGGGGGCTTTGTCAAATATTTTGCTAACCAAAAAAATTTGGAAAACTTTGGGTAGTTCGTCCTAAACCTCAATCATCTATTTTTGAAATCTAATATGATTGCATATAACTAACATGCTTTAATATGAAAACTTCAAAACAAAACAAAAAAGCTTAGTGTAAATGTCTCATACCAAGAAGAGACAAAATTTTCTAACTTTAGGTTGTAAAAAAACCTAAAATTTTGGCTCTATATTTTCACCATTCTTCTTTCAGCAAAAAATTTCCTTAGTGCTCAAAAGTCATCAAAACATGACTAATTTATTGCTAGAAAACTCAACTTCCTCATATTGCATGATGATTTAGATTAACCCTTAGTTGATTTTGAAGGTTTGCATGCGTATATGTAATAAGATGTATTCTACCACAATGTAGGCTATAGGGGTTCAATTGTGAGTAAAGCAAAATCTCACTCCAAGAAGCCTCAAAATCTACTCATTCAATTAGTTGAGCAAGGATAAGAAAAACTTTTTCACTTCAAATGCTATAATCTTGCAATTCACATTATTAAATGAACTACTATATATTTTCTACACATTGCCACAATGATCTACTATATTTTTCTGTGGTTGAAATTATTTTAAAAATACATGTATTTTCAATTTTGGCCAATGCACCCCAAAATTGTCCTTTAGGGGGTAAAGGTAGGACTTGTTCTCTAGGTTCATATTATAACTATCTTCAATAGACCTACAATTTAGTAGAAGTGCTTTGTTCATGCTAGTCTCACAACTATACTTGTTTTGGAGGATTCTAATAACATGTTTGATTGTCATGGCCAAATACTACTTTTGTTTTCCATTTATGGAGTTCCTTTTACTACAAAAAATCTTGAGCTAAATTTTTTTCATATGCCATTGTAGAGTAATTGCACCTAATTTGATCCTTTTCTAGAACTAATCCTTGTAGATTCTTGCCTAAAATATTCTATCTCTATTCATAAGAGCCTTGGATTGCTTTTATAAACACCTATTTTTTGTACTTTGAAAATTCTTAGTCCATTTATACGGTTTCAAAAAATGCATTATAAGATTTATTCCTACATTGTTCAATTATGTCATGAAAAATAATTTTTACTTTTTGTATAATTGTAGTTTGAAAGCCCCTCTATTGAAAAATCTTATTGAGGTTGTAAGATGCCTTTTCTTATCAACTACGTAACATCTTTATTTCATTCAAGATTGCAAATTGATTTAATCATTAAAGGACATTGTAAACCCAAGGGGCATTTTGAAAGCCAAACCTCAATTTTCACATAGTTCTTAATTTTAAATGGTTTAAAGTTTATAATAACTAAGAAAATATAGCTCCAATAATTTCTTTTCTATTTTATGATTCTAAATGTTTTCAAAATTGATAGAATTGTAGTTTGGGTGACATTTTGAAGATAGCAAGTTGAAAGCTTAAAATGCACCACTTTTGAATTTTTTTTAATCAAATTTCTCTTGGTGTGATCTTAAAAAGTACATCAATTATTCTATAATGTTTATAACTGTAATTTCCATTTTTGTTGAAAATTTTATAGTATTTAAAAATATATAATTCCTATGAATTTTACAAAGAAATTACTTTAAGAAATCATATCAAATTCATTTTAATGTTTTTAATAGTGAAAAATTGAAAAAAAATTCATATACATTGTACTATATCAGAAAAAAATCAAAATTTTGAAATGTGTATATTTAATATAGAAAATTATTAAATTTCGACCAAGTGTAGACCTAACATGTCCTTTAAATAACCCTATAAAGTTGTTGTGGACAATAAGTGCCTAATGGATGACATAGAATCCTTCAAACAAAATAGGAAAATTAGGTTGTTCTACACTAATTTCTTGACATTTAACTTAACATAAATATTTTCAATTATTTTACAAGAATGCACTACTTTTGAATTAGGTCTTATTGTAATTGGGACTTGTGAACCTCCATGTGTACAAATGAAAAAAAAATGAAAAATGTTTGTTGATTTTGATGACTTTTAAAGTAATTTTCTAGATGTAAGGCAACCTAATTGCTAATCCCTAAAGAACAGACTAGTGATTCTGGAAATCACCCTTTTGGTTACCGTGTGAATCATATTTACTTATAGAATTGCAAAAGCACTCATTAGAAGTCAAACTATTGTAAAAAAACCTATCCTTTTCACAACAAAATTCCAAGGATGAATAGTTGCTATTCTGTCCTACCAGAAGTCTATTTTATCATCCATTTGATGCCAAACATCCTTGTAGATGTTTAACCCCTAAATGCCCAAACTGCATTTTTTGGCATTATAGCAATTTTGGCAAGCTCATTATGAATGGAGTTCTTATTTTTTTCTTTGAAATTTTCACAAAACATGTGCCCGAGGAGTAGCCTTAAGGTCCAACAATTTTCATACCTTTTGCATGATATGTCATTTTCAACATTTAGTGGGCAATTTGTGCAGCCCAAAAAACTTCTTTAAAAATCACTTTTTTCAAAATTCCTTTTTGAAATTGGTTCTACACATTTATATACACATGGGAAGCTTTTAATCGTTCCATTTTGAAAACTAAGATGAAAGTTATGAGGATTTTTAGTTTGTGAGTAGGTATGGAGTCTTTGAAAACCATACCTACTCACAAACTAAAAATCTTCATAACTTTCATCTTACTTATCAAAATGGAATGATTCAAAGCTTCCCATGTGTATATAAATCTGTACAATCAATTTCAAAAAGAATTTTTTGAAAAAAGTGATTTTTAAAGAAGTTTTTTTGGCTGCCCAAGTTGCCCACTGAATGTTGAAAATGACATATCATGCAATAACTTTTTAATTGTGTAGTCAAAAGGTATGAAAATTGTTGGACCTTAAAGCTACTCCTCGGGCACATGTTTTGTGAAAATTTCAAAGAAAAAAAATAAAAATTTCATTTGTAATGGGCTACCCAAAATTGCTTTATTGCCAGAAAAATGCAGTTTGGGCTTTTAGGGGTTAAGGGTTATGGCAACCTAATTTTACTGTTGTGTGTGTGTAAGATAGAAGTATGGGCAGATGCTCATCCTTGGAATGTTGTATGAAAACTGAAGGAGAGGTCTTGTCCAATAGTTTGACCTCCAATGTATGCTCTTGGTGTTTTTTTAAGCAATTGTTTCACACATTTCCAAAAAGAATGATTTCCACAGTGACCAGCCCAACAGCATTCATACGTTAAGAGTTAAAGTTTTTTTTTGTTTTTTTGGAAACCTTTGAGGCAAGATCCATTGCTTGCAGATCAATTTCTGATCACTTAAGTTAAAACAGCTTATGACAGTCCAAATGCCAGCGAACCCATCGCAAGCAAAAAAATTTTAGTAATGCACATTTCAAAAACTGGAATGTACAACATTAGTACAATTTTGCCTGTGATGAGATGACTCCCATTTGGACTGTCATAGGCAGAGTTACCTTACCTTCATAAATCACGTGTCTTGTCCACTGAGCTTCAGGTTAGTTCAGGGACGTACACTGTCGTCTCTCAGTCTTGAGTTCTGTCAACCTTCATTCATTCATTTTATTTATTTTTGAA
Organism: Climacium dendroides; assembly: GCA_950106755.1. NCBI lineage: Eukaryota > Viridiplantae > Streptophyta > Bryopsida > Hypnales > Climaciaceae > Climacium > Climacium dendroides. The sequence goes on along the minus strand of OX467087.1, from coordinate 24,853,511 downwards.
CATATGATGATTACAAAGCAGCCAAGCCTGAGGGCTTGGACAAAAAGGACCATCAAAAGAAAAAGAAAAAAAAGGAAAAAAAGTTCTTCTGTCAAACCTTTACTTGACTGTACGTACTAGGGCCATTTAAAACAGTCGCTGCAGCTTTGCTTTCTCCATAGTTATCAGGTCAGTGGAAGGGAGGAGGCTCATGAACTGATGAGCATCCAAGGGATAATGGACCTCTGTAGGGAAATCAGCATAGCGTAACATTTTTCACATATTTTGGGTAGAAAGAGAAAAGAGGAACAATTCGTTGGCAATTTAAATCGTCATTTCCTGACTTAGAATGAATTAACTATGAATTTTCAAAGTGAAAGGTGCGTACGTAGCTACTGGTGCTCATAGACTAGACCAATCAAAATCAAAATCAACCTTTGAATGGAGCACTTCAAACTTAAGATGTTTCTATAATTTTGGCTCTCAGAGAATGATCCACATTATACTTTCATTTATTTTAGCTTTACATGAATGTATATTTTATTCAAAAGGATTTAAGAGTACAATTAGAAAATGCAATGAACAAACTGTGATTCATTTTTGAAACTCTCTGCACTATTTATGATAGTTCTATAGGGCAATTCTAAATGCCCACTTGCAATTTGAGCCTCCTACCTTACCATGCCTCTAAATTTCATTGCTTACTATTGGATGTACTAAACTAGATGCTCTTATAAATAATTACAATTGAATGTAGTTACTATCAAATGTTGTTTAAACTATTGTTATTAAGTTGAGATTGTATAGGCAACTAAGAAAGGAATGCATTATTGGGACACCATATGAATAAAATATGAATCTTCTACTAGGTATTGTATAAAGTAAAATAGCCCATTTTAGTCAAATAACCCATTGCGATCACCTAGGAAATGACCCATTGTGGGTTTTTTTTAGTATGTGAGATGTGGGCCACAATGCATGTTTTACATGACAACAATGGAATGAACACCGACCTCATTAGGAACTTTTGATTTTTCAGTGTGAAATTCATTGTAAAAATTGACTTTTTAGGCCTTTCAAGATAGAAAATATTTTGACTGCATTAGGTAGTAAGATGAGCATTATGCATTCAGATTTTGTTGATTTTAAGGTAGTCACAAACTCTTTTGGGCTGAACACTTAAAAAATTCCTAGTGAATTCATACTTTGTCAAATGAATATAATTTCAATTGCACTTGCTGTTTCTCACACTTGTACTAATGTGGGAAAAAAATTGAAAAATTTCAGCAACAAGATGATGTCAAACTCCTCATTCTGACCACAATGGGTTGGTTTACTTTAGTACCAAAAAAACAACACTTGTTCGAAACTCTCAGAGATTTTCATGTTTTGATTGTGTAAATCTCATGTAATCAATGTCTAGGAAAAAGTGATGCTTTTGGGTACAAATGTAGGTGTTATAACTGAATGGGTGCACATACTTTGCTGGATTCTTTTGAATTTTTGAGCATGATCAATTGAGTATCTTTATCCATCCTCCGTGAACATCTGCTGCTCCATGACGAATTTCAACAATCCTGAAGGACATGTGAAAGACCAGATTATTTTTCTTTTTCACCTTTCAGTGGGGTATCTCTAATAGTTTAGCTGACGGAGGCTATCAATTCAGGCAACTTTGTTATCAAAGTAGTACAATAGGATTTCTGGAGAAGTAACGCATGCAAATTCTCAACGAAGTTCCTTAAGAAGTTGGTTTATTAATCATGGTACGTTTCTCATTAGATTTCCTACAGGCTGCTTGCTGCACCAAGGTTGCTGTAGAAATCTGGCCACAGAACTGTCGCAGGGAACAGCCAGCTTCGTCATTGGCCAAACATGGCACACACCTTCTAGGCCTCACTTACACCACCTCTCTCATAAAGAAGCAGGAATTTGAGTGCGTATGTGTATGTCTTTCAGGCGATATATAAGTTAGTACTGCAGCTCTTAACTTTCACCTGCAACGAGCTGCTGCTTCAATGGCCATGGTGAGCTCGTTCTCTTCCTTTCGTGCAGTTTTGGACCTTCTTGTAGGGAAAGAAATTGAGTAGACCTTCGATGTTCATGTTGAGTCCTCGTTATACAAGATTATGAAATGCTTGAAGTTTTTTGGAGGTAGCAATGTTGCTGCAATCAACCGATTGCACACTGTCTGATGTAATTTTCATTGGAATGCCATGGCAGGCGACAGGATTGCCCACCTCGGCAGTTGGAATCAGGGTCGGTGCGGTTTTGTTGTTAGCTCTCGCAGTCTTGTTTCGGAGTGCAGACAGCAGGGAGGCTCCATTTCGAAACTCAGTGGACAACTCTAGAGCCACGTGTGGAAGTTTCTTCTACAACAGCCAAGTTAACAACGATCAGGTACTGACCTCAAGTATCTTGTCAGAAACTAATCACTTCTAACTAGTGATCCCAAGTGTGAATTTCATAACATTTGCGCTTCATATGTTGCTGAAATTGCTGCTAAATGTGTCAAAAAAAAAATCAATTTAAGCACTGCTACTCACATCCTTTGTAGCTAAGTTAAATTCCTGGCAGAAGTTTGCTTTAATTTAGTCACATTTGTGAACTCTGCTTCTGAGTGGAGATGCTCTGTTACATGAAAGTTCGTAAGTTCTGTGACAGAAGAAACTCAAACAGAACGAGCAAATTGAGGGTAAGCGTGTCACTCCATTGATAAGAGGGTCTAAGCTCATGTCTCTGTGAGCTTACACTGGTGGAGTCACAGGATGATTTAGCTTATCCTACGTAAAGTACTGAGGAGATTGCAGGTTTTGGGAGCTTCTAGTACGTACACAAGGCTTAGCTTACAATCGTTTCAAAGGCTAATTGTGATCTAGCTTATGCTGCATTAATGCTTCTGTGAACGAAGTTATGCCTGGTAAACTTCACTCAAAATTAATGCAGTTTTCGATCATAGCATTTTTAATCAAGTTGAATAATTGTTATATTGGATTGCAGGGATGGACAACGGTCCCGGAGGAGTGCGTGGACGGTGTCGGTGCTTATATGGAAGGATCTCAGTTTAACATGGACGCTGAGGGAGTAAGCCAAGCTGCCCTAAGCTTTTTGGAATCCCTCAAACCGGAAGGGGACGGCAAAGACGTGGTGGTGTTCGACATTGACGAGACTGCTCTCTCCAATCTGCCTTACTACCGGAATCACAAATATGGGTGAGTCTTGGCTACACGAGTGGAAACATGGGCTGCTTAGAGTTGGGAAATCTTCAGGAAAAAAAAATGACCACAAGAAGATCCACAATTGAGTGTCATGTAGGACTCTTTGTGGGGTCATTTTTCTTGAATGTGTAAGTAGATATGCCAGTCCACTAGCGCTACCTACATGTTGTTGTATGAGTCATTTTCCTTGCTCTTCATATCCAATGCTTAGTTGTCAACTCTACCAAGATGAAATTCATTGAGAGGCTAAGTATGCACTAGATAATCTTGCAAATATGACATAGGAGACTGTGAGTGTTGAGAGGATTGTTGAGAACACAAAATTATCAACTCGTTTCATTGAATTTTGAACATTTAGTTATGTATCTTTGTAATTGTTCAAGGAACTCACATTCAATAGAAGGGTATATAACATTCTAAACTAGTGAAGCTCGTTCCCTTAAACATACCCTGTTGAAGCCCCCCCAAATATAGACTTAAAGGAAGAATCATCCTTTACTATAAGTCAAAGAAACGTGGCCACCTCGTCATTTAGAAAGCACATTCTTTGAGATACATGAATGAATTTTTCTTAAAGGTTAGTTAAGTGGGAGGTTCCTAGCTTGGTCAAGAATGTTATGTAATAAATTAATTGTAACCAACTAAACTAACAAGAGATTGACACAATTGCTGTAAAGACTTGGCATTACCCAAATTGTGTTGTGTTTTGCAAAGGGGAGCTCTATAACAATACTGCATTTAATTTGTGGGTGGACGAAGGGGGAGCCCCTGCGGTGCCAGCCATCCTTCAACTCTTCAATGCTTTAAAAGCGGCCAACTTTGGCATTGTGTTCTTGACTGGACGATTGGAGAGTCAACGATCCATTACCACACAAAACCTTGAGCGTGTTGGTTACAAGGGTTGGACCAAACTCATTCTCAAGTAAGCATGCACTTCTTCACAATTTGGATCCTTGCAACTTGAATCTAGTACTAATGAACAATGAGGATCAATAGAGTCCGATGAATGGTTTTCAAGGAAATTGTAAAAATAAAGATTGCATCAATCAAGCTATTCATATTGAAATTTGGTAATTTTTAGGTGGCAATTTTTGGTGATAAAACAACATCCTTCCAAGGTTGATTTATTGCTTGCTAACTAAAAAAGAAATGCTACACCTAAATTCCTAAAATCAACTAAACAAGCATTTGAGTGTAGTTCCTGTTACCAAGTTGCAGGACAAATTTGAAGGAAAATCATCTTGAAACCATCCAATGTCAGAAGTATAATATAAGTTGTTTAATGTTGGGATTTTAGAAAAGGCAACGTTAGCATTCTATAATCCAAAGTAGATTTTGTTCAAATACAATGAATTTGCACTCTAGCTTTGTCAAATTTAAATGTTTTTGACTATATGATTCAAAAAGTAATAATCATAATTTGAACATCTTGTCACTTGAAACTTAGAAAAACATAAGAATTAAAGAAAAAAATTTAATTAAAAAAAGAAGTCAAAATGACCTCTAAAATAAGAAAAAATACATGAATGATGTCGAAGGAGGATACGAGTGTAGGTGCACAATGCAACCCTTGGTGCAAAACCTGCCTCTATTTTAGGGTTGTGTGGGACTTGAAAATTTCATGGCCAATCAAAATCCCTACATTCAAATAAGATAAGGTATATTCAAGCATTTTCACAAGACTTTTTTAGTGGCAGAATTTGCCTCAAGTGCCTACTCTGCTTCAAGGATTGATTTTGCATTTGACTACAAATATGCCTTTTACATGATTTTAACGCTTGAGAAAGGATTGACCATGGCCAATTCTATCTTGTGCACGGTCGTAGGGCTCAACTTACATTCAAGGAGAATTGGCCATGTCCAACCCTATCTCTAGTGAATTGGCCAGTCACTTACGCGCACCCACAGAAGATTGAAAATCTCGTTGAAAGCGGGTATTGAACTTGGTGGTGTGTTCTACATACTTGTGTTAGATCTCCCGAAGAAGGTGGCACCACAGCTAAAGAATACAAGTCAAAGAAGCGGACCGAGCTGAATGCCCAAGGCTATCATATCTACAGCAGTGTGGGTGATCAGTGGAGCGACATCACAGGACCCTTTGTTGGTAATCGCACATTCAAAGTTCCCAATCTCATGTACTTTATAGCATAGCTTACTGGGTCTTTCAATTGCATGATTGCATTCAAATATTGAATGCGTCATTGGCAAACTTGATTGTTTTAACATTTCACATAAATTCTGAAAAAAAAGCAACATTTGTGACAGCCATGGCCATTTTCTGAGAGTAAGACTGTGATTCTTGTTTGGTGTCACAGTGAGTTTCTTGAGAGTCCTAGTGTCTTGGGAGTTGTAACTTAAAAGGGTGAGAGGAAGTTTGGGCAATGGAATATCTTTCGTAGCATTGTCATTTGGTTCCGTTGCCGAAGAATTTGTCGCAACAGGATGAGAGCTGAGGGTGGTGAGTATGCCACGTTAGAGATTGCTGGTACGCTCAGATGAGGCTAGGGAGACTCCTGTAGCACAATAGGAAAGCCTGTCTAAAAAGTCGGAGGGTGAACAATCGCAGGAGATGTCCATGACTTGTGTCGTATCCTGGGATCGATTTCTTGAGTCTGTATTCTATAACAGGTTTTCAACCTGTATCGTTACTTGTGTGTCAGTGTGTCTGGATCATACATCGGACACAAGTTATGATTCAACCTGTATCGTAACTTGTGTGTCTGCATCATGCGTCGTACGTTGCTGATCGGTAACGGAGGTTAGTTTCTTGGGTCGGAAACTGATGTCTGTAACTTAAAATTAAATTGAAGTGATTCAAAACATGGGTCCACGAACATGCACCGCAACATGCATCGCATCACAGATTTGTACCTGATAACGGATATTTTGATAAAATGACAATATTCCACAAACTTGACACTTTTAGGTTTAGACCATGTGGTTTGAAATCTATTCCAGTCCTAGAAAATGAATGGAAAAATGGAGAAAGAATATTGTCATTTTAACAAAAGATTCATTTGATTTTAACAAAATATTCTTGTGACTCTGAGCAATGTGCTTTTGGAGTTGAGGATAGTTGCTTGAGCCCTAATGAGTATTGTGCAAAACGCTACCAAAAAACGCTTGGTCTTTCTTGCAATGATCCATTTAGGGCTGCCATTAATGTCAAATGGTCATGTCCTTAGTATAGAATTGTGGCTAGAATAAGGGCCTTATATCTTAAATAACATAGTAGTAAAAGCAACATTCCTTGATTGCCTTGTGTTATGATTGGCCACTCTTTGATGTTTCAACTAATTTTTTCTTTTGGCGGTTTGGTAGCCATTTGCACCAAAGTAATGGGCCTTGCACCACACCCTTGGAACACATAGTATTGAAAGGGTGAAAAATCACAAGAAAATTTCAAATTAAAAAAAAAATCTTGAATGAAATCACCAAATTGTTGATGAAAATATAATTAGGGATATATGATATGTGTATGTGATACTTTCTATCCAATATGTAGATGAATTTTTGAAATTTTGGATCACCACTATAACATTTAATATCGCCACTTTGGCACTTCATAAAAAATGAAAGAAAGTAAAAAAAGTGGTACAAATCCAAGAACGCTTCTCCCAATCGTTGAGATTGAAGATGAGATTGAAGATGATTGCACCGGAAAAAATAGGAAAAATTGACACGAAGTCCTCACTGATTTAACTTCCCGAATTACAAAGCCATCTACAGCCTGAGGATTCATCGTCAAAGTGCCGTCAGTATTTCTTGTTTTATTCTTCAGCTAAACTGTCTTTGTGAAACTTGTCTGCTAACTTCACGTACTGTACACTGCCGTCGGTCACTCAATCCATTTCTGAAGAAACTAGCTAAGCAACCGTGCTCAGAGCTTTGAGGCACTAGCTGAGGGTGAATACTTGTGCTAGCTTTGATAAGCTCCAGACTCCTTGGAAACTGATTCGACATTCAAAGATCAAAGCTGACAGAGTGATAATGAAACGGAGTCTTCATAAGGGATGCGAAATTTCGAGAGCGACAGGCAATGGCAACACTTTCTTGAAGCCCTTCAGGTCCGCAGACAAGCACACCTACTTCCTCCCCATCGTGCTTCTCAGCAACTTCATTGAAGAGCTCTGGTAGAAATAAAATCCGAACTATGTTAGCTGACGAAATTTTGACCACGTTAGAAACCAGACTAACTAGCGCATGTTATGTGCTCATTTCAATTCATTTTCGACCTTCTGTGTGGACTGAAACAACTTGTTTACATGGCAATTTCGATATGGATGGTCAACATAATTTTGCACTACTAGCAGTTCTCCAACTTGGCAACAAGCCAACAACATGGACAAAACCGAGCGAGGGAGTAATACTAACCTTTGAATTGTGGCCGGCTACCTTCGGTAATGATGCAACTGTCTAACAAAGAACTGTTGTCGTTACCCTCCAGGTCTGCAACTTTAGAGTCCTGTGTGTAGCCAGCCGACGACGACCCTAACAATGTACTGGACATCCAGAAAAATATAACAGAGCCCCCACAGATAAAAATTGCTACAAATAAGCTCACGAAATGAAGGATAGTCTCGATGGCTGTATTGAATTTCTTTCCCTTCGGCTGAAGCCTCGGATCGGTGACGTAGTGGTAGAACAGGGCGGAGATCAACACAAATCCGGTCGTCGTAGCGAGTATGAGCGCGATCATCCACAAGTTTTGATAAGAATTAATGGTTGAAATGCCATTGCGATTGGCAGCTCCCTTCTGCGGACTCTCATTGCCGGCTAAAACGTGGATTTCGGCGCCAGACATCTCCACCATAGGTGATTCCGCCATACCCCCAACATTGGGTTCTCCAGTGACGTATGCTTGTAAAGCTAATCTGAACGATTTGGATTGTTGGTGACCATAGCTGGGATATATTTGCCCAGGTTTGATCGTTTTCAAGGTAGCCAATTCTGCTCTTCCTCTGACGCACCATACTAGTTGCACATTCGTTGGCAGGCCTTCTTGTTGAAGGGAATGACGCTTCAATATGTCCTCGATGATGGCCATGAAAGGGGTTATTCCCGCTCCTCCGGCCACCAAAATCAAATTCCTGTACCTGTTCATCAGGAAAAAAACAAGCAGGTCATGTTAGATCACGACGACGGATATGACTTTCGACCCTCGTCGAAGGTGATAATTCCATCAAAAGGGAACTGAAAACTGCGCACTATTTTAGCTGCAATTTTGCTACGAGTTCCACGATAAGAATTGAAAAGGCCACATCTCAATGCTAATAAGGAAGCTTGGATATTTGCTATGCCCTAGGAGGTAAAATTGATCAGCAATGGGTATTTCAAACCTGAGAAAGTAGTCCCTTTCATGACCGTAAGGACCTTCAGCATAGAGCTTTAGTGCGAATGGGCACCCTGCTAATTTGGTGTTGGTGGCAGATTTGGCGTTGATTTCATTGTGTAGGCCAGTCGTCCAGTCGCCAAGAGGTTTGATATGGACAGAAATTTCATTATTGTCGTTGAGTGGGCTTGACGAGGTGCTAAACGGATGCCAGTGCACACGTGAGAGGCCGGGGACATTGAGGTATAGGAAGCTCAGCGTGTTGTACTTGAAGCCTGCGATGTCAGTGACGAATATTTTAGGCAATAAAATGGGAACAAAGATCCAACCTTTTTCCTTCAAGAACGACTTAATGTGAAAAAGCAATGCGAGTCTTACTGAACCGTTAAATACGTAATAAATAGAATTAGGGCCGGGCTGGCACACGCTGTTCATAGAATCATGCATACCTGGCTGCTTGGGAATCTTAAGCTCCACGAGACCGCTGGGTAGTACTCGAGCGGTCACACCAGTCACTTGCCTTCGAGATTGCACCATTCTAAGGAAGCGGTCAATGAAGAAGAGGAAAATCGGACCCATGGATGCGCCCGAATGACTCCAGTCAACATGAAATACATAGAATGCGAAGAAAACGAGGTACAGTTGATGCATTGTGAAGAAGGTGTTGAAGTGATTCGAACGAACGTATGGAATGGACGTAAATCCCATTGTGATTGCCGTCAGAACTGCAATCAAGCCGGCACAGTTGCTGAGTCCGCTTTGCGGCCATTCGACCAACTGCATGCACATCAACCGACCAGCACATTAGCGAAGTTATTTGTAATTGACTACAATTCAGAAGTTCGGAAGCTGCTTCAGCATTTTCTCATTGACAGGCGCATCGATACAGATATGCAGAAGTTGTTTCAATTCAGGAGCTGGCCGGAAACCTGAATTCATAAGGCTGCACGTTTACGACACGTACCAGGTGCAGTTTGTGAATGCCGCCAGCGTAAATTCCGTATGAAGATCCGTGCACGACGGTGAGCGCGACCGTGAAGTAGCCGAACCACCTATGATATTTTATAGCTTGTTCAAAGGGAAGATTGATCAACCTCAGGATCGGAGACCCCCTTGCGACGGGAATGAACAGGACAGCGATTAAATAAAACAGTGCTCGTCCCGAGTAGTCACAAGCACTCTCCCACTTCCTTGCCCACCTGCAGGACAGTGTCCACTCGTGAAATGCCAGCTAAATTGGCCCCTCGAATTATTCGGTGTTCATAGGCTACTCACTTGAACTATTTATGAATCTCCCTCTTCAAATTCTTCAAATTCTTGCTGTTCGTTTTTTTAACCTCAGACGAATCATTAGTTCATTCCATGCAATTGAGACTTGACAGGGAGAGAGCTTACTTCGGCTCTCCCTCCACGGGTTTGCCGGAGTCAATGGCGTCCAGCGCAGGTCTCAGCAAATCAATCCATATCCACATCGTGCACACGAAAACGATGACGAAGATTACAATATCAATGAATGTGATTATCCCAATGGGTGCTTTCACGAAAAGGGGCTGCGTCCAAATAGCCCGATACAGTTTCATAAATCTGGACTGCTCGAGGGAGGAACATCGGACCCTGAAAGGCAACATGAATATGTAAGTTTTCAGATTTTCCATTTCAATTCATCCCCTCAGCTCCACGCAATTCAGCACATTCAATTAACTAACAGAGGATTGCATGCATACTCAATGACCTTTATCTGCAGATACCGGCAAACTTTTGTCATGTCTCGGTAATTATTATGAGAACCACGCGTGGGGATACCTAGCTACTGTGCACTTCAAACATGATTATTTGTGGAAGAAGAGCGCAGGACTAGGCCCGTAAGTACCTCGAAGGGAACCTTTCCTCCAGCTCCAAGTACAGCAAGGCTAAGATAGCCAAGACAATAACAGGTACTGCATACATCACGTAGCTCGTAGCTGCACAGATCACATTGCATAAACTCATATCGATCAGAGGGTTACAAATCCCTTGGCATAGCGAGATTGTGACTGACGTACAATCTTGCTCTGGACAGAAAAGTACAGACGAATTTAACTACGAATACAACTTGAAGAAGATGCATGAGAGGCTTCGACATTTAATTTTTGTCTAATTATGTTGAACCCTACTTACAGTATTTTCCCCAGAAGTTGGATGCGACTGCAAGAATGACCTTGCTCCTGAATCTCTTCCCTTCTCCGCTGGGCAGTCGGAACCAAAGCGAGATCCACCAAATGGATACTCCCCATGCCGATAACCACAGGATTGCCTTGGCAACCTTGACCAGCAGTGGGGCCTCGCGTTCGGGCACCTTGTTGGGTACCACGGACTGATCAACACCAGTACCAAAGTCAGCTGGAGAATTCATGGTCGGTTGCAGGTTGCAGCAGAAATCAGCTCCAGAAGCAGCTGACAAAATGTTCACTTGCTTGACATCGACTAGAGTGCTGTAGAACTGTATCTTCAAAGTCTCAACAGCCGCTTGACCTCATTGCAGGTAGCCACCTTGTGAACCCAACGCTCATCTGGAGAAACTAACGTACATGCAATGGAAGCTCATCGAGCTGCTGTGTGGCTAGCTCTACCACGTCGCTCTATATACACTATCCTGCAGCGAGCATCTCGCATCTCGGAGAAAATCGCATATTCGATAATTACGACGGTGGATTTTAGTCAATTAGTGCTGTTCCGTCACCGCACTGCAACCTAAGATCTACAAAGGTCATAGTTTGAGTTCTCTGGGCGATAGTTATAAGGAACGTGTCATGTTACGAATACATGGTCATGGATTCGATCGGATCGCTTGTCCGCAGGATGCGGCGGCGAAGGGCAAAGTTACTCAGAGACACTACGTACTTTGGAGCCTGGCCGTGCTTAGGTGACGTCATCCGAGCTGAACGTTATCGTGCGTGCTTCATGACGTCGCCGCCAGTGGTCGGCACGCAGCCGGGGTGAGGAGCAGCGTGCCCACGGCTTCCGGGGCCCTGCTTTTCTCATGCCGACACGAGCACTGTTATTACGCCGCAGTCAACTGGGAAACATACAAAACGCTCCTGGTTGCATGGCAGTTATGTCTGGCTCAGGGTTCGCTCTCGATCCCTTATCCTGGTAGACTCTTCTCATGCTTTAAAAGGTGGCCTCATGCTTCCTTCTGGAATCGGCATCCATTCTTTTATAATTTCTTTAGTCTGGGATTCTTATTCCAAAACTCAATCGACCTGCGCCGGGCTTTAACTTGGCGTGGTTTCAATGCAGGGGGATCTCATTTTTGGTGTCGTGGATGATCAGTAGTGGCTACGGCAATCAGAATGCGTTCCTTTCTTGGTTTCTGCTTTGACATCGCATGAAAGGATCAAACGATTTGAAAGATTCCCATTAGCACTGTGTCAATGTTTTAAGTAGTGCATCCTAATCTGTTTGGGTTAGAAACTCACTTAGCACGTGGCATGTACCTGAGAGTACTAGGAGGTGTACGTCGTTAGAACGCCCAAGTGGATTTCACGAAAACTAATATCGGTCTTGTTTGATGCTTATGTGAGAAACTCTACGGTGATGCTTAATGATGTGATCGAGAAGCGCCCAAAATACTGAGGCAAATCCATTGAATCCAGGTTTTTGATTCTGATTGCAGCTCTCATGACTGACAGTCTGACATCTGTGATTGAGCTTGTGATACTTTTAATGTTTTTTTTTATCTTAGGTATGAATCCCATGATTGGTTTGCAGTAACTTAAGTTTCAAGACTTGTTTCACGAACCTGCATGAGAATCTACAGGCTGTAACTACACCTAAAATGGAGCACTCCTCAAAATCGATCCCTATTTTTGAAGGAAACCTGAATAGGGAGGATACTCAAAATGACAAGAACAAAGGTGAATTTTGGGTACACTTTTTGTTACTTTAACTTCTTCTTCAGTGTCATTTCTTCATATGCATCACTAAATGCATTTTGGCATCACCTACATGACACTTTTAGCACCCTACTCCTTGCATTTCTGAAAATTTGTAACCAATTCACAATGCGTCCAAAAATAATGAAACCACTTGCATTTGCTTCAAAGTCCTTCACCAATGTGCAAAAATTGTTGTTCCATTTTCTAGAGCATATTGGTTATGCCACCGGAACTAATCCGTGTGATTTTAGGTGTAGCTAACTTACACAGCATCAGATGCTACAAACTTCGTCACGTCTAAATAGACTGTTCACTTGAATGTGTAGAGCTAGCGACCGGATGGATCCCTGATCACTCGTTTCCTCCGGTCCTCAGTACACCTCAAATCCAACCCATCGCAAGTCTCCTGGTGTACATACAATGCAAAAAGAGATTCCATCATAATTATGTCGTGGTACTTGTAGAAGAAACAGAAGTAGATGTTGGAGTAACTTAAGTTGCAAACCTTGGCAGGTGGCCGCTAAGCAATTTTTGCCATTGCAAAGTCAATCTCAGTTACACAAGTCTAAGCATCATTTGCTCCCCGATTTGCTCACTTCTCATCTCAAATTTGTCGTTGTCCGTTGGTTGGACGTACAAGTGGTGATGCTCTAAACTAGATACCAGTGGAAATACAAATTCTTCAACAAGAGAAATGACCAATGAGTATAACACTAGAACGATTGTAGATGTTCTTGCAAGTCATTTTTTTTGTTGATCTATACAAACCTTGTTTTTGTGAGTGATCATTGAAACAATCCTTGAAGGACGTTGAGGACCAGTCTAACGTCCAAAAATGTCTAAAGTATGGTTTCATTGTTCACTATAAAAACAAAGAATGCACCTATTGGTTCAATAATCGGAGTATTTTGGTGAATATTTTCATATCTTGGCCATAGAGGATCGAGGCCTAGAGACCAAATCCTTCAAGGGTTAAGATATTCATGTTGATTTCATTATTTATGAAAATTTCTTCTTATGATCATGTAACAATATTGAGTAGTGCTTGCAAGGACATTTGAACTTCCTAGTTCATGCAAGAAGGCATTTTATTCACGAAAATGGTAATAATTATGGATAGGAAAAAATCTAAGTACACAACTCCCATATTATATGGCCTTGATTATCACTTATGGTGCATTTTTGTCCAATCCCAAGGGAATCAATTTATTTTAATGTAGAAAATTCTTATATTATTTTAACAAGAAATCCAAAAATATAATTATATATATGAAATGAATATTTTTTGAAGATAATAAAAGCATTAAAAACCTAATTATATATGAATTTTTTAATACATGTATCACAAAACAAGCTACCCACCTTTCGGGAGGAGGTAACAAAAAATTAAATGCTTTGTTATAGATAAAATTCTATGCATGAATTTTAATTTTAATTGGAGAAAATTTATTATATGGATTTTTGAAAATTATGCATAAGTGTTTCGATTTCTTCATATCTATTGTGAATCCTTTTTAATAAATATAGAATCAAGGACAATGACACGATATGGGTTCCAAAAAGGATTGTCTCCCTAAAACATTATCATTTTTTGACTCATTCAATGTGTGCTAGAAATTATACATTTTTTTATATGAATATGATGACAAATTCATAAAAAAAATTAATAATATTCCATCCAAAATACTATTGAACAAAGAAAATTGTTCATTTTTGGTGTATTACTATATTTCTTTATTTATGAGAACTTTCAAAAATCACAATTTTTTATACAATTTAAAAGGACTATGATTTTATAACATCTTTCTCTTAAAATCATATGATATGCTTGAATATAAATTTAATAAGGTGCATGCCTAGTTATTTTAATAGAAACTTTAAATACATAGTCCTTTTACTACTATAATGCAATCATGTGCTGAATATGTTAAATTAGAAGAAAATTCAATTATTGAATTTGACCTATATAAAACATGATTGTGGTGTACCAACATGCCTTCTATAACACTATGTAATTTTTTTCATTTTCAAAAGGACATTTTTCGAAAGTCCAGAGAGTCTAGGAAGTGATACCCATATTGTGCCATTGCCCCCCCCCCCCCAATTTCAACATTTTATTTTATTTAGTATTCACCTAACATTTTGGTTCTTTTAATTTGATATAATTTCTACAAAAGTCATCCCTTAAGCCATTTTAATGCCAATGACCCTTGAATATAATACAACTATACACACATAGTAAAAATTGCATGTACTCGGGAAAAAAAATCATCAACAAAAGAATAAAGTACAAGGACCTTATTTTGTTCCTTCTTTTTTTGTTTTGGTCTAAAAAATACACTTAAACCTTATTTTTTAGAAATCAAAGTGAATTGGCCAATTAAAATTTTAATTTTGGATCATATTTAGATAATTTACAATGTTAGTTGTGAAGGATTATTGACATGATCTAATTACTTTAATAATTATAGATATTATTTCAAGCTTGTTATTTGAATATTTTTATAATATGAATGTCATTATGTCAATATGTCATGTATTTTTTTATATTTTATTGTGAAGTTCAATCAATTTTAATTTCGTGATAAAAAAAAGAGTTTTTTACTTTTGCATAGAGCCAATATTACTTTATAGTAAAGCCTTGCTTCACATGCATGATGTGAGATTTTGATTTTGTCTTTCAAAGATGTCTTCAAAATATTTGTTAAAAATCCAATTTTTGCCAACTTTACAATTTTTTTTTTTTATAAAAGGGAATGATAATTTTGCCACAATAATAATATTATGTACAGCCATTATCTAAGGGAATTTTTATAATGGTATTTAATTGGTCTTAATTTGACCCGTAAAGGACCATTTGTCCCCTCATTCCTCAAGGGACAATTTGGATTCCTATTGTCTCAATTTGTAGTCAATGTTTTTGAGATTTTTTTGAGGTTGTGGAGTTTGTCAAGAGCTTTGTGAATATATAATTTTTGTTTCAATTGATGCCTGGGAGAAAAGTTATGGCACAATAAGCCAAAACAAAAGTCAACGGGCAGCACAAAAAAATCAGAAAAGTCAAAAAAATAATAACTTTTTTCCCTCTAAAATCTTATATTTTTGTCTACATTTGGAGCTTTGATTCATTCCATTTGAACTAGTTATGAGAAAGTTATGGACAATCATAGTTTTTTGCACAATCTAAGCATCTTCTTGAAAAAATAAATTATAGGATTCATTTGTGAATGCAATTTTTACAATTTTCCAAATTTTTTTAAACAAAGTTAGGTTTTCTTTCTAGAACAATCTCACCATTGGGATTATGGTATATCAATTCCATCTTAGAGCTATTAATGATTTAGTTTTTCCTTCAATCTTTAACCTACTTCTACTTAACAATTTTTTAATGAGTGAAAATTAAGTGTGTTTTTGTTGAATTTTTTTCCTTAGATTCTCAACTCAACTATTCAACATAAAAACTTTTAAAAAAAAATTAACAGTGAAAAAAATTTTAGTTAAAAAGATTCAAAGCCAAAAAATCTAGTCAAGTAAGTTGCAGAATTTTTTTTTTCACTTTGGATGCAAATATCTTGCAATTTATGCAGTCAAATTTGATGAAATTTTTACCACATGTTTTCAAACAAGTTAAGTATAAGATCCTGTGGTTGGATTTTGAAAAAATATATTTTTGTGGTTTTCTTAGGTGAACACAGCAGAAGTGGTAGACTGGTAGTTCTAACTAGTTTTTGACAAAAAACACCCTTGGAGCTTTAGGGGTTAAAAGAACTTTATTTTTATTAATATTTTTAATAATATGTAAATGATATGATCAAAATCATATACACCCTATTATATTGATCCCATCCCTTTTGTTCAATAATTCTAGTGACATCCTTTATACTAGAGCTGGTTTGATATATGGTAATATGCATTGCTCTATTGAAAAAAATGAAAAATATATTGTATATTTGGTGTGAAGAGCCTCTTAGACATGACTTGAATACTAAATCATGAAGTCAAACAACTCAATCAATAAAATGAAGCCCCAACTTGGCTATGGAATTATGAGGCCAAATGATGAAAACAATGAAATGAAGTCACAACATAGTCATTAAATAATGATGTTACACTACTAAAGCCATGAAATGAAGTCACATGAGTGCAACCACAACTATTGTTTCATCAAAAAACAATTTTGAACTCTTTAAAAATTGCCTTAAATGTCCATTGCAAAGACCAAGCTTAAATGATCGACTATCTTTAGAGTTGCCTTGGGGCTTTGCTTGTGTAGGACTAACTCTTGTAGGTCTATAAAATTGAGTTATTTTGATGAATGACAAGTTAATTTGAGTTGTATTTTGCATTAAACAGTTTAGGCAATTTTCACTTCAATTTAATTTAATTTGTAATCCATCTTGTGTATTGTGTTCCATTTTTGGTATTTTTTCCATTTTAGTTTGATTTTGTATTTAGGGTGCTTCTATATATGTCTTTGATTATGGTTACAATTTGGTCACTGCCATCAATTACCAAAAAAATTACAATGTATTGAAATTGTTTTCTCTCAAGAAATAGTGCCATTGGGAAGATTTGGAGCATTGAAATTTACTTGATTAGTTTGAGCAAAATGGAGGTTTAAATTATAGTGAGTAGTTCATTGGATATCCATCAATATTGTATAGGGTTTGTTGAGTGATAAAAAATAAATCTTGTGCAAATTCTTTTTTCAAAATTATGGAAATTGAATTTTAAAATGGATAAACTACATCGCTTTTCTAAGATGATACTATAACTACCCACAAAACAAGATATTTCATAATTTTCACAATAATAATCTAAATGAAATGAATCAATTTTTATATAATAAATATGAAAATTTAATCTATAAGAAAAAAAATTTAATTTATTCCACATTTTTGTGATTTTTTTATTATTGTCAAAGGTTGATTATTTTGGCTTTGTGTGGTGTATGATTTCTGTTGCCGGCATTGATTTAAAATAAAATTTATATTTACGGAATGGTAATCCATTTTTGTATCTTAAATTTTTTTTTAAAGTATGCCAAAATTGCTAAGAACTTAATCAAACCTTCATTTGCCCTCCAAAGGAACACTTGGGACTTCAAGAATTATAGGGTTTATCAAATAGAATGAATCAAAGTTTTTTGAACAAATATCAATCCATCCAATAAAATAGAAAAATGAATAATTTTTAAAAAAAATGACTAAGACTTTCACATTGAGATGGAAATTGAATTATCTTATTATGACTTTTGCAATAATTACCTTTCCAATGCTATTGTTTAGAATTATAAATAAACTATTGCACATAATGTAAAGTATTGTTGGAAAAACATAATTTAACCTTCAATGATGATTATTTCCAATAGAAGTTGTTTTATCCATACATACATGTGATCAACTTATGTCTATAATCTTTGTGAATTTCACTACATATTTTATTTATTCCATTGCATTCTTGTTCTTTGCAAAAAGGTGATCTATTCTAACAACCACGCTTTTCATATTCCCCCATTTGTGTATAAAGGTTGAATTTTTAATGCTAAGGTTTTCTAAGTTGGAAGCAAGGGCCCCAAAATTTTCAATCTTCCATGAACGTCATTAACAGCATAAAAAACAACAAAATCTTGATATTGTATTATACTTCAATTTTTATTTGTAAAATAATTTATATTATTAAAAATAATTTATTGAAGAAATGGTTGAATTAAAGTTAGTATTTTTTACAATAAAAAATGTCTTTAATGAGAATAAAATTAGTTACATATGAAAACAAAAATTCATCTTTCTATTCTTTTTTATTCTTTTCTTCTAGCAACAATATAAATAGTTTTTTTAGAAACTTGACTAGTTTGTAATAAGTGGAGAGTGGCTATATATTTATGGTATAAATATAGGGTATATTTTTCAAGATTTGCACAAAATCATGGGATTTTGAAGGCACTTGACTAAAAATCTATACCTCAATTGCTTCTTCTTTTATATATTAGACAATTGTTTTGTGGACTCATTATTTTTTTATTTTTTTATTTTTTTAAATCCACTTATTGAAATAGATATTTTTTTAGTATCTACTAATAATTACAAAAGTTCTATTCTTCTGTTGCAAGATCTACAAATCTCAAAGAAATCCATAACTTCTTGAAAAAAAACTCTCATACAACATATTTTAAAGGGTTTTGTTGTACAATTTAAAAACTAAGGTACAATACATAATAGTACAACTAGAGGGGCTTTTGAATTGTAGGCTTGTGGCTCAAACAAATCTCATCATCCTATAATACATACAAATGTTTGTGTGCATACAAATTTGTAGTGAGAATTTTGGGTTTAAACTACAAATAAAATTGAACTAAAATTTTTTAATTAACAAAAAAAATTATAAAACTCATAAATGACTAAATCATTTTGAAAATAATCTTAAATTTGATAAAATTATAATAATTTAGGACATTTGGTGGATTGATCATTATTAAAAAATGATTTTTTTTAAATAATTAATTTTGAATTTTTAAATACTAAATTGAATAAAAGACAAGTTTTAAATTTTATAATTTGTACATATATAATTACAAAATCTTCAATTGGTTGACACTAGTAGCAAAGACAACAATGCTAGCATGTGAGCATATGACCCTTGAACCTTAATATAATTAAATACCCTACAATTATTGAAAGTGCTTATAACATAAACATTTATAATATAGATATTTATAACATAGGTACTTTATAATCATAGAAGGTTACTATAATATATACACCTATAATATAGGTGTCATAACTCTTAGGCTCATGTGCTCATCATCCTAAGCTCACATATTAACACCCCTAATAGTAAGAGAAGCAACGAGATCATAGTTTTTTTAATAATATCTTTGCATGTTTAGTCCAAATTTTATTTACTTCAATTCATTTGTTTTCTTAAGTTAGAATATAGATTGTTCACATTAGCATGTTTGCCTCCTATGTCTTAATCATATTGTTGTGCTTCTAATTTTATAATACTAAAATTAATTTATAAATATTTAAATCACCTATCTTTTCACTAATAGCAATATTTTAGATTGATTTCCAAAATTTACACTTAAAAAAAAATCCGAAGCATCCAAAAATATTTATAAATTTGGATGAGATTGTAGAATTTGATAGGATTAACATTTACAAAATTGATTCAATTTGTTATTTCATGATTTTAAATGCATCTTTAATGGAAATATACTATTCAAAAACCAAATTGGATTATTAAATATTATAAATGCTATTTATCAAACATTAAAATATTTATTGTATACAATATCATACCTCATGTAGGATCAACCTCATTTTGTATCATGGCCCACTAAATGAGCAAATTTGAGATTTTCAAAAATGTAAGGAAGAATATTGAAAGGCATCTTAGTGTAAACTTGATTTTAGGTGTTTTTGAAATGTTAATATCATCCAAAATTCCATAGAACTATAATCATGTTCAAAAAAATATAAAAAATTTCTAAAGATATATGTCCTAGTGTAGAAGTGCACAACAAATTTTAGTGAAAAGACAATTGTTGGTGGAGTTTTAAACCTATAAATTTTTAATGTATTCAAATTTATTAAAGTAAAATTCTTCAAAATAAGTAAGTCTTTTCACACTCTTTAGTTTTTGTATTCAATTATTGCCATTAAATTTCAAAAATTCAAAAATCTATTTAGGAAAAAAATTCATAGATTATTTTTTATAAATGCACATGCTTGAAAAAAAATATTAAGAAGTGAGATTCTTATCGAATTTTCAAATTTGAATCTAAATGTAGAAAATTTCAAATATCAAAGTTTGGATAGAACTAGTTACCATAATATTAAATGGGAGTTCTGAAATTCAAAATCTTTAAGATCAATCAATTTTAAAAAATTAAAATTTGTCTATCTAATTAATATCTAATTTATATATTCACATCAATCATTTCAATTTTCATTGTACCAATGTAATATATTTTTTAAATGATTTTCTAAACTATTTTTTTAAACAAAATATACAATGTGCACTATTTTTTTGCAAAATCAATGTCCCAAAAATGATCCCCCTACCATGCATTTTTTCATGTGCAAATTGTGTGAATGCACGATAGAGACATACAATTAGTTTCTAATGGATTAGTTATATTGTTTGGAAATGTTATTTTTGAATTAGTATTATGCAAAACTCAATAAAATGATAATTATATATCCAAAAATACATTATATTCACTACACATTGCACTTAATAAGAGCATCACCACTAGTTCTACAAAATTGGTCTATAGCATGAAAAAGTGGCAAGGCACTTGTCACCTTGTGAGATGTGGTGGTGCACCAACAACCATTTAAAGTCCTCGCTAAAGTTCTCCCCTTTCTTTTCATACCTCTCATTAGCCTTTATGTCCTCCACTAAGGCCATAGTCAAAGTTGACCAAGTTGATGTGAATATAATATTGTCTTCTATAAAGGCCCTTGATTGTTGAGTAAATGTAGAAGTGACAACAATGGTACAACTTGTGATGTGATGTGGTATTAGTGCAAAGCCTTTTTGCCTACACAAGCACAACAAGCTTGTAGTGGCATTGCCGAGGCCTGGTATTGAGATTGGTGGCAATGCTCTAAGAAGAAAATCCTAATTTTTAAAGAAGACTATTGATTTCAAGTGGCAACCTTCAAGTCATAAATTGTTTTAGTCAAGTTTTGGAGCCATATGATCAATTTGGGATGTATTTAGAATTGAAACTTTTGGCCTTCACATGATGAAGCTCTAAATTTGCTTCATTAGGAGTTGTCAATAGTATCTACAATGAAGTTAAGTGCAATGGAGGAAGACTTATTTCACTTCCTTTGTTGAATTTGAAATTCTTCAAAGTGTTACAAGAAGGATTCTTAATTATTCACTCATTTCCTTCCAAGGTGGGGTACACTCGAAATTGCACCTTGCCTAAAACCGTAATCATCAAATTATGTACATCTCTAAAATCAATATGTATGTATGTCGAAGAAATGATTTTAGAGCCTCTATTGAAAACTTTGATCCACTTTCATAACTTTTGCATACAATATCCAAATGCCACATTTTTAGTACATGGGAACTTCCTTTCTCTTGCCAACAAGAAAATATGAAAATTTGACCCCGAATTTGACCAATCTAATAATTTAAACTAAGCACAGTAAGCAAAAAGTGATGGTTTTAGGTATATGCACCTTAGATGCATTTCTCAATGAGTTGAGAACTCACTAGTGTAGCACCCCTACATCATGCATATTTATTGGAACTTGAGATGTAGTGTGAACATGTAAATTGTGAGTGCAAAATTCTTCAACAATTTAGGAGAAGGATTCTTGGTTATTAACTCATCTCCTTCTACATGCTCACCTTCAATGAGTTTGAGGAATGAAGGCTTCCTAATGTGGCTCTCCACTTCATGTCAAATTGACACTTGAGGAAGTTTGCTTTAAAAATGATTGTACTCTAGAATCAATCATGACACAAGGGCACATTTTTTTTCTTCAATGTACCAACAATATACATTTCAGGAGGTGGTCACTTTTCATGACCACTACCTTTTAACTTCAAAACTTTGTAATTAATTTCACAAAGTCCCTCCAAACATGAAACAACTTGGGTTCAATGCCAATTCCAATTTTATTCTTCCTACAAAAATTGATTGAAAATTGTTTCAAGGAATTTAGCTTCCCCCAAAGGCACTCAATCAACTCTTAAGAGCATCACCGCCCGTCTAACAAATGGGTGGTGATGTGGCTGGCAAAATGAGAGGGGGGAGGCACCATCCACTTTCCAAGCTACGGGAAAGTGGATAGCCCCACCCAGAAGCTAGTTAACAAGCCAAACGACTGGGAGATCAATGGTTCCCAATTCGCAAATGTTTTGCTAATATTTGGAGACGATAGACAACTGTTCAGGGATGTGGGTGGATGCTTCAAGATGCAAGTTGACTTGTTGAAATTTTTGGTAGTATATTGTTTGCAAGCTTGGCTCCGGCTTACAAAGCAGCCCTGTTTTACAAGCCAAGCGAGGTTTTCAAGCCAGCCTCTTTAATGGTTCATCCGTTTTGCGAGTCCGACTTGAACAACTTAGTCATCTGCTTTGCAAGACGGGTGGGGATGCTCTAAAACTAAACTAGGCTACCTTGTGTGCAAGGCATGGCAGTGTGAACTGACTCTTCAGGTTCTCCCCTGCCCAGTTCTCCCTGTCCAGACACGGGCACGATCTGCTCAAGAAATGTCTTCCGTTACTCTCAGCCTTTCAGTCGGAGGAATCTTTGAGCCTCCTGCGGAATTGCTTCGATTCCTTCAGCAGCTCAGCTCAGCCCAGCCATTGCAAGGTCACCCTGGAGCCACCCTCCACCGGATAACTTCTTAACGTGTGGTTGTCCGTCCACAAGGCCGCCCTGCATTTGCTCTCGCCTTCAGCTTTGCGACGGAGGATCTGCGCTCTGAGGACCGGAGTCCGGAGGAGTGAGTGAGCATCCGAGCTGAGCTTATCTGCTCATCAGTGGAATCCTCTTCTGAAAGAAGCCCTGGAGCCGCTTCATGGGATGGTTTCCAGTTTCCACGTTTCAGGGGTTCATTGAAAGAGCAGGCAGTACGAATGAGTGAGGACCGTACAACTCCCTTTTTGGGGGGAAAAGATAGCTAACTTAACCCCTTATGATCTCAGTGATTTTGTGGCTCTCAAGCCGGTTTCACTTGTGGCGATATTTTGTGGACGGAGAGGTTTTCATTTTGAGAGGAAATGGGGGAATAGTATGTGGAATGTTTTCTATTTTCGCAAGGATGGAAATCATGGAACCACACAAAAGTTTTAAAAAATCCAACTTTTTTTTTAAAGTAAGATGCGTTTGGACGAATATACACATGCTTGGGTGGATAAACATTAACCTCTAAAAATGAATTGGGGGGAGGAGAAATTGTAAAAATATGGGCTTTTTTTTTAAGAATGAAACTTTTTTGTTTAAACTTTTTGAATAAAATGAAGATTGAATTTTTTTTTTGAAACTTCAACCATACAAAAGTGAGGTATAGTATTTTAACAAAATGTGGAAAAAATTTCACCCCATTTGAGAGATTATAACATTTGAAGTGAGTTTTTAATTCATTCCTCAAAACAAGGTCAAACAGACTTTGGTCTCTTTTAGAGTAAAATTTTTTGCTCTACACAAATATGAGGATTTTCATCATTCAATAGTATATGATATTAGGTTCACTTAGGAAAATTTTTAAAAGCAAATATGAAATCTGGCTTATTCTAAATCACTTTGCAATGCAAGGAGGTTAAATGAATTGGCAATACAATAGTCATTTTTTGATGATTTCTTGTGCAATGAAAAAAATTCTATATTTGAAATCAAAAGGGGAAAAGTTAAAGATAAGCATTTGGAATATGTAGAAAAAATTTCAAGAATTTTGACTTCACAAATTGCAAGATAATAGGACTTGAAGTTAGAGAAAAATGTTTTTTTTCTTGAAACTGCCCCAATATAGCTAACAAAGTTTGACTCCTCTCAGAATGTGATTTGAAGACTAAAATTTGTTTTTTTTGGACAATTGTATACCATGTTTTATTAGTTACATACATGCCAAATTTCAAAAGTTGATGAGCTTTTTGTAATAGATTCTCCAAAGGTTCCCAAATTGTCTACGCTATACTAAAAGTTCCAAGGTAACATAGCTTTTGATTCAAGTATTTGATCAGAAAAAAAATTAGATTTTCACAAAGAAGGTACATGTTTATACATTGTCTCTAAATTTCATAAACATTTAACCAAAAATGACTTTGTAGGAACCTACCCAAGATTTTTTTTGCATATGTTGAATAGACAATTGGTGTTTTAGGGGTTAATAGAAAGGAGGGCTTTTGGCTCCAAGATCCTCAACAAAAAGTGGGATCTATAAATCTACATGATTGGATCTTAGTTTGGTACCTATGTGATTGATATGAGTTTGTTGAACCAAACTCTTATAAAACTGTTTGGTGCCTAAAGATTATTTTTTAAATTTATAAAATGATGTTTTTTCTACAATCTATATGTTTATGTATGTTAATAGCTTCATTGTTGTAGTCAAGGTTGAAAGTAACACTACCTCAAAAACTCAAAATTAAAATCCTATAAGTATTTTTTCAGGTGACGTTAAATGTTTTAGCTTTTGAAGCCAAAATATGCTCACTTTTGTGTCAAGTTAAATGCAAATGCCATTCAAATTGTAAGTAGTGGATCTTAATTGAACCTTCATTAAGAAATATATCAAAATAGTTTCATACTCAATTTCTTTACCATTTATGAAATATAGGTACTCAAAGTATAAATTTTTATTTTTTTCCATTCTTCATTGGTATATCTCTACTTCAAGATTCAATGAGAATTAGAGGATTTGTATTTTAGTTCTTATCTTTTGGTATGATGTATATGCATAGATTGAAAACTAGTACACCAAAAGTTAGATTTTGAATCTACATTGTGAAAGAGGGACATGCCATGTATTACCATGCTTTTGCAATGAATAAGAAACACTCAGTTTTTGGACACCTAAAATGCTAAAAACTCTCAAATTACTCACAATTTTTTTTCAAACCTATTCTTCAATCTACACCAAAAAATGAGGTTTATGAATTTGAATTTTTCTAAAATTTTGGAAATTATATAAAAAATAATAATAATAATAAATTGAAGAAGATATTATATTTCAAAAAATAGCATTTCTTGACATTATTCCTATAAAAAACTAGCCTTCTCAAAACTAGTGCCACATGGTAACTTCACATATAGGCACAAAGAAATTACAAGAAATCACTTATTTGTTCAAATAAATGAAACAATTCATTAAAAATGAAGCGAGAAACGAAGGAATGACAAGCACAATAGTTTGCAGGGACTGGTATTCAAAATTCAACTTTGAAAGAAGATAGTCTGCACCCCAAAAATCAAGGGTAACTATCAATAACAACTCATTACAAGCTCTAAAATCACTTTTTGGTTTATAGAAATTTTAGAGGTTGGATGAGGAATCAATTTCCTTGGCATTGTGATGTAGTTTACAATGAGCTCAAAAAAATTAAATCAAATTTTTTCCATCCCTCAAATTGAATTTTTTTTAAATTGAATTGTTTAATTTAATTTAAACAATTTAAATTAAATTTTTTTGCTACCCCCCATCCCACCCCTTTGTAATTTTCAAGTGGAGCTAAGGATAGCATTTGATATGGGATATATCCCATATTTATAACCATATCCTGTACCCATATTGTATCCATATCCAACCCATAAATGTATTTCATCCGTATCTATATTGTATCAGTATCAAATCATATTGTATCTATGCTATATCATATCCATATCAAGATCCTAAGGCTCTTGTTTTTCCTCTACAAGATACTCCATCAACGGTTGGGAGAAGGGTCTTTTTATTTTTTTTGAATCTGATCAACAGCTCAAGTTTTTCAGAGGGGGGGCACAACTAATACAATAGAACACATCTTTTTGGTACATTGTGATGTTTTGATTGTTTTTTGTCTTTAAAATGGTGTTGGTATTGTGGTTTGAGTTTGCCCTTACATTCAAGAAGATTCTCCATATTATTGAAATATAAATTATTTGAATATTGAATGAAAATGTCATACATAGATCTAATTTATATATATATATAGCCTTTGATTTTGTTTGTTTGTTGCTTATTTAGAAATTTTGACTCAAAACGTATAGTTACAATATTATAAGGAATTTAGGTTTCAATACATGTGCACCTAGTAAAATTTATAATTCATTTAGAGAATGTTTGGAGTTTAAAATGGATTTTTAGTGTCAAAATACTTATACCATGAATTTTAATTATTAATCATTCATTTAGCTACTTATACCATGTATTTTAATTATTTAATCACTCCATTTAGGGGTTGAAAATAATTTGAATTGAATTTGACTACAATTTACTAAAGAAGCTTATCAATTTTAATTTCTAATTCCTTTTGAAATATTCTAGAACTAAACATTTATTGCAATTGCAAGACTAGTTGATTATGCAATATTTATGTTCTACCACAATTACAAGTTACCTCATCAAATTTATAATTTACAAATATAATATTTTATTATTGTTTCTAACTAAATGTTTTTCATAAAAATTCATGCCTTGTGTAAAAATTGAAGATTTTGATTTATTTTTGGATTTAAAAACCTAATTCAAGCACATCAACATCAAGTACATCAACATTAAGTACATCAGCATCAAGTACATCAACATTAAACATGCAATTAGGGTTCTAAATTTTTTGCAAGTTTACTTTGATTTGATTTTACAAAATTTGTGAAACATTCATAATCTTCTACCTTCATAAGTAAGCATATAATACAAAATATTACCTTTAAGTGAAAAGAAACCCTTGGATATGCAAAGATATAAGTGAATATAGACTTGCAAGAAGACCAATCAATAGAAGACCAAAATTTGTTTTAATGAATGGTACTTGTTAATGTAGTGATGAAAATGACTTTCGTTTTTATAATGCAATAATGTAGGTTTCTATTTTTCCAAAGATATAACACAATATTTGAATACTTTGATCATTTTCTATATTCAATCCTTTTCCAATAAACTTCATTCCATCATTTTTTTAATTTATACTTTAATTAGGTGAGAGACTTTGAAAATTTGATCATTTTTTATCTTCTAGTTTCAAAATTTATTTGTTTATTTATTTTGAATTTGATTTACAACACACAAATATCTAGTTACCTATCATAATCAATTTAATTATTGAAAAATAATTATAAATGGTATAGAATTTAGTCTTTTAAATTAGTAGTATTGGCCCATTTTTCTAAAAATATAAATTGTATTGGTGGTATTTTGCTAAACAATAGTAAATTAATAGAAAGCACTCTTCCATTCCAATTAATATTTAAAATAATAATATTCAAAAAATATTTAAATATAAAAAAGTAAAATATAAAATAATTAATTTAATATTTTGAAATTAAACCATTTCAATCTTAGAGATATTGAATTTATAATGTGCAAACTATAGATTTTTAAATTTATCAATTTTCCAATTATAGTTTTACAAATTTAAATTTTATTTTTTATAAAAAAATATATAGATTTATAGTTTAAATATTCAACATTAAAGGAATTTCATATTTATAAGTTGATCATACTTTTCAAAAAATAGAGCAATAAAATTCTAATATACTAACAGCTCTAATCCTTCAATCTACCAAAAATTATGCTATCTTGTGTAGTGTCATTACACTTGAATTGATCCTTAATATTTACACCGTTTTTATAAGTTTTAGAATACATCAAAAAATTGCCATAACTAATTGAAAAATTAAATTTTTTTCAAAAAAATTTGGACATGTTGAGGTACAAGTAATATACTTGTGCAAAAAAATTCTAAATTTCAAGTGTAAAACATTCAAGATACATTAGTAAGATGAATGAAAATTATTTTTGGAATTTTATAATAAATTTTTTATAAATTTCAAAATTTAATTGAATGAATTATTATTGACTGCAATATGACCCCAAATAGGTATAATGGGATATATTTCACGTTCCTTCTCATGCAACTTTTAACCCCTAAATACCTAAGGTACCAAATTGTGGTGTCGATAATACTTTAAAGTTAAAGAAAACCTAACCAAGTTATTATTTTGTAGTTTATATTTTTTAAATTATTTTTAGAGTTTAGTTTTAACATCAAAAATCTGATTTTGAAAATGAATGATTATAGTTTTTTCTATTCAAGATTTTGTAGAAAAATGTCCATTGTATACTAGAAAATCAAAATTTACATTCTTCTACAAAATAGACATTTTGATTTTACATTCTTCTACAATGGACATTCTTCAAGCTCCACTAGCTACCCCGCAGGCACTTACTTGCTTGGGCTCCCTTCCTCCGTCCATCTTGAAGTTTTGGGGTTTGACTTGGCTTGGCGCCTCTCCTTGCCTCAGTTCTCCAAGCTATATGTCTATTGGGGTTGTATTTTATTCTCTCTCCATGAGCTCGCTTCTAGGTCGCACTCAGTCACCTCCCCGTCCTTCAGCTCAACTCTCCTCCTTCCCCCTTTAACTTAGCTCGCCTCTCCTTTCCTTCAGCTTAGCTTGTGTCCCCTTTTCTTCAGCTATTAGTCTGATACAAGATTTTGATACAAGAACATTGATGTAAGAAATGAAGATTTTTTTGATTTGAGTCTCTAGGAGAAGGAAGTGAAGGAGATGAGCCTTGCAACCCATGCAATTTAATGAGGTACTAATTGTATTTTGTTTTATTTTGAGAAATGAAACAATTTCATTGCAAAGAAGAATCTTAGATTGCAAAGTGTAATGTGGGAACTTCAAATATTTTTTACTCCTTCAAGGAGTTGTATATGTTCAAGTTAATTGTGCAAAGAAAATTCATTCTTTAATTCTATTTGCCTTGCCATGAAGCATTATGTAGTTCATGAATGTCTTCATTGGAGTTACTATAATGTTGAAATGCATTTTGAAGCACGGGTTCATTATGAAGGATCTCTTGTTAATAAGCTTCAAATCCCTTTGCTTGGAACGATCTATCTTAAAGTGTCAATAAAATTCAAAAAATTTAATAAGATCTAGTAAGTATTGTTTTTAGTTATAATATATAGTTGAACGATGCTAAGTCTTTGAAATTACTCAACCTAAATACTCTTGTTGACTAAAAGTATCTTCACATAGTTTCAAGTTTAATTTCAAGTATTGTATCTTTTGCATCTAATGTTCAAATTAAATAAAATATATTGAAAAATTTGCACTCTCTCTTCTAGTTTGTGAATGAAAATGTTCAAATTAATACAAGATGTATTCAATTTTCGAGAAACAATCAAAGTTAAAAGATTCAATTTGAATTCAACATATTGCATTTGATGGTTGCAACTTTTAGGGCTTGTATCTTCTTCTCTCAATGTTTGTTTTCAATGAAGTTTGATGTGTTATGCTTTCCTTAAGATTTAGTTATTGTAGAAAAAATTTCATGTGAATTCTAGTTGTTTTGAATGTTTGGGAGCAATTCAAAGTTTAAAATCCCCACATTGTTGAATTACATTTAACTTTTGGTGGCTTGTTTCATCTTCATGTATTATTTTTTTTCAATTAAAAAAAATAGACAAGTAGCACATATTAGTCTCCTCTTTCTACTTAAACTTTCATATGAATCCAAGAAGTTATGAGCATTTACAAAGCATTATAGTAGAAGGAGGTTTAGCCTAAGAGTGTTTTGGGTAACTTCTTTTACTATTTTTTGACATTTCAAAGCCATTGTGCTAATATTTTTAATCAATTCAATGATAATTTATTTCATCAATATGTTTTTATTTTGGTTTTGAATCACTTTATAAGTTAGGATAATGTCATCTTGTGTCTACAATACTTAAGGTGAGCAAATGTGCAATTGGTTCTATTTGAATTATTATTATTTTTTAAATTCTAAGGTTCTTAGATTTCTCTGTGATGGAGATTTTAAAATGTCACAATGTAGATGGGCTTTGATGAAGTCCCTTTCCAATACCAATTCCTATCTTTGTTCTATTCATGATTAATTATAGTGTAATGCTTGCCTTCATATTCTATAGGAATTATTGTATGTATAAGGACAATGTGTGCTAATTTTTGTATTGCAATGTCAATGGTGGTGCACTTTAGGGTTAAAAAATAAACAAGATGTCTTCATAAGTCCACAAGAGATATACATACTTAGCATATATAATAAGACTTGCAAATACAGGATTTTTATATGCTTGAAAGTGCTACACCTATGGCAGATAAAGGAAAAAGGTTGTTTGAAGATGACCACCATGATTATGAGAAGAATATACACTCTATGCTTGGTTCTAACAGTAGACATACTCCATAATTGAATCTTTATGGAACTATGAACATGGAAAATCCTTTTTTTTATCAAATGCCATGGATTCTATTGTATCACAGAAGAAAGACAATTATGTACAACTACTTATGGGTGAGGAGCAAGTGATTGAAGTTTGTGAAGATGAAGAAGAACCACATAATCTTGAAAAGGAAAATAACTTGATTTGTGCATTGAATGGGATGGTCCAAAATCCACCTATTGGGCCATTTCAATGTGAAGATTTCATTTTGACAGTTCACAAGACCAATAATGAAGGGATTCACAAGACAATGAGATTGTTATCATTCTATAGGGCCAACTGAAGGATTTTGTAGTTGGAGAACAAAACAATGAAAATTTTCCATACAAGTTTACAAAAGAAACCTTGAATATCAACAAACCTAATACTTTATTGAGACCTTGAGCAAATACTGCCTCTAAAGTGATTAGATAATACGTTATTTGATGTTTGTTGAACCACTTGAATTTATTGAAAACAACAACTTCAATTATACTTCTATTATTATACATTTTATTTTTGTTTATACAACTCATCTTTAGACTCACTCAAATGCATTTTTGATTCATACAATTTTTTTTGTTATTGTGTTTGACTTAGGAGTTGAATAGGCTAGCCCTTATTCAATGAATTCCTCAAATAACTTGTACACAACAAAATTTTCTTATGATAAGATGGTATATTAGACATTATTAAAGTTCACATGAAAATGCATGTAAAATACACAGTTCCTTTGTAGAATTTTTTCTTCTACTTGTACTTTTGTTCTTTACATGTTCAATATTAGATAGTGCATCAAGTTTTTTTTGTTGAATTGCAAGAACTTATGAACTGTAGTAGTATCAGTAATAATTTTATTATTCTACAATGTTTTTTTTTTGTTTTTACAACTCTTGTTTTGACTTGTCTATATAGATATAAGTGTCACTTTGGTCTAGAAGACCACTTGGGAGTAGTTTTTCATGATATGGAAGCTTTGCTATGTTCCACTCAAAAGAAACACAAGAAGGTGAAAGAAAAACCAAAGCAAAAAGGCAAAAAAGTCCTTCTAAAATATGATGCTTTTAAAGCACAAAATACATTGGAAGGCAAAAAAAACGCATTGGAAAAACTGAATCAAGCATGTCAATCAAGCGTGGATGTCAATGGTATTTTATTGTGAAACAATACTACTTAGACAATACTCTTTGTCAAATTATTTACTCTCAAACGAAACATGTCAACAAAGAAGGAAATCATTGTCATAGAAGTACTATAGGCGATTTTGCCATGCACTAAGTGGAACTCTTTCAAATGACATGAAGAAGCACTTGTCTATAATGTTGAGTTTGGGGTTATCACCATCTTAGGTGATGGCTTAATATAGAGCAGATGTATATGAGATGGCATTACTTGAGACACATTTGTCATGCCTCATGGTGTCTGAAACTTGTCTGATATAAGCGAGTAGTAGAGCTTTGGCAAAAACATCCTAGTGATCCTTAAAGCGTAAAGATGTGGGTGAAGGAAAATCCAACAAGTGTTTTTCACTACAAAAAACATGCTTTGCTAGACTTAAATTTAACAATTTAAGACGATGTCTCATTTTCGCTAGGAATATAAACAAACTGGCAATTGAAAATTATAGTGATACATGGTCAAAGCAGTACACTTACTTTTGATGCTACATTTGGTACTACTAAAACCAAAGTAAGCTACTATATCCTACAATTGAATTCATTAATTTTTTGTTTATTATTAAAAAATATATAATTTCATATTTATTTGGTAGAAAATTCCTTACAATCTTTTGTGATTATATTGCAATATCTGTTGTATACTATCATAATCTTCAATGAATGACGATGTTCTGTTGTGAATTTGTACATAATATAAATTTACACTAATACATTATTATAATGAGATTTTATGATTTGAGAAGAAGAAACTTGTTGATGACGCTTTCAGTAGCTTCAAGATGACACTGGTAGCTGACAGTGAATGATATAAAGAGTTCAACCTTGGATTAGCTTAATCAATTCATAAGCCTGTCAATTCGAATTAGTCTTCTTGAATCTATAGAATTTGTGATTCATTATGAAGTTTGATTTTCAAATGTCAAATTGGAGGGTTTTTATGGAGTCGTAAGATCCTAAATCTCAATTAGAAGCAAAGCTAGAGTTTTCTTTGTTTCAACTACCAGATCAACCAATTCAATTGATATCAACGATACTACAACAAATCCATTCGCGAGAGGAAGGTGGACCTTCTCGGCCACTGAAACAACCTTGTGTAGAGCAGCATTGGCACGGCAATCTTCAAAGAGATGCTCGTACTTTGGTGATTCTGCTTCAAGTCGGTTGTATTGAATCAGATATTTAAGATGTAACTTTTAAAGGCAGTTTTGAAGGCTTTAATGAAAAGCAGTACTATTGCATGGTTAAGCTGATTAGAGGAAGTCCTGGCCACCAACGTTGATTGAAAGGGCCAGCAAATAGAGTAGTATTCTTCTTTGACTTCAATTTCATCCTTGTTTGACTTTTATTTTAGTATAGTGATCATTTCATATTTTATAGTTCATTCATATGTTTAAAATTGAAGGATAAAGGTTTAAACGAGATTCATCTACTGAGATTTAATTTTGGTGGTAGTTTGGACGTTTGGAGGTGAGATAAATCTTCTAAAAAGACTTTCCTATAACTAATGAGGGTTTGAAGACCCATGGTAATTGTACATGGCTTGATCCCTGTAGTGATTAGTCGGACCAATATTCCTCCAATTAGCCCTTAATTCTCACTAAAGGTCTACTTAGAGTAAACTGCTCCGGAATCGTTCCCACGAGGACTCGAGGTTCACGGATTCTAAGCTAACTCGATCTAAGTTTTCACTTTCTCTCCTACTTACTAATCCGGACCAGAAGTCCGGTCCGGCCGCTAGTGCCGGATGGATTCCGGAAAAGTCCGAAAACCATTCAGTTGTCCCTTCCGAGATCCCTAGATTAAGGTGACGAGTGGCCAGATCCACCGTCCGGATGTTTACCGTGTCCAGAAACACACACACACTCTCTCTCAACCTCTACTACTAATGCTAATTTAACTTTAGGGACCAGAAGTATTATACTGTTCCGTTACCTCACAAATCCGAAATACTTACCGGACCAAGTCTCACGGGAATGGTCAAAGACTACAACGACATTCTAGAATCAACCCGACATTGAGCCTCCCATTGACCGGGTGGATATCCTCGCACTCTTTTGGGCGTTACGCCGAGGCTTTAACTCCGTCTATGGGGAATTCCGGTATCCGGAATTCGGGCACGTCTTGCAAACTCCCATCCATGGAAGCTGCTAGTAGCCTCTCAGATACCCTCACACACAAGGTAGTATCCTACTCTCAGGCTATACCGGCATCCAGGCAGGCAGCACACTAACACTACCGTCGGAACAATCCGGCCGATCTTCCCATCAATCCAGTGACGTTCGGAAACCACTCACAACATCGACTCTCGCTAATCAAGGTAAGTTCTCAGCATCCGGAAAAGGCACGAATGGACCCACACCCCCACAAGCATGCACCAAATACAAGAAGGAAGAGAATGGAAAGCCTCCAAACGCTTGAATTAAGCTCAAAGGGTACAAACTGAAAATAATGGGACGAATGTGAATGACCACCAAGATCTAACTTATACTAAACCTAACATCATCTTCAAAATCTCACAAAACATTTCTACTAGTCTGCTAGATTTACGGTAATCTACTAGATTCTATTTTTTCGGCTTGGCAGCCGGACTCCAGTATTTTACAAGTATATACAAAACTACTTCCTATTCCCCTGCATCCTTGTCTTTAGAAGGGATAATGTCTTTTAACAAGTCAAGGTATATCTGCTTCCGGCTACTCCCCGGAGAAAATACATCAGGGCCTCTTGCTCCCCAACTTGGACCTCTCGTGATACTGGTTCCTCTGTCTACACTCCGGGTTCCGACTATCGGAACTTTCGGACTTCCTCGGGAATCTTTTCAGGTCTGTTTGTGGTGAGAAGAAGACTGAACCGACCGAGTTCCCTTAGTCTCCGGAGGAGTACCCGTAAGGTCAATGATCGGATTCTCCGAGAGGAGGTCTCCACCGTCTTTAGGTACCACGGCACTTCAATCCACTCATTCTGGTCTCCCCGGCGGTGGTGGAAGTTCTGTAACAGGCGGTACCACCGGCGATACTTTTGTAACAACGGATTCCAAAATATTGCCTTTCAGAACTGTCAAGGCATGTACGGGAGAGGAAGGAGGAGGATTTACCGGATTTGGCTATGCTAGGGCCAAATACTCCACCATGTTCTACATCTCGGCTCGCGATGCGTCCATCCGTCTCGCCTGCTCCAGTAAACATTTAACAATGGGCACCCAGCTTGAGTTGGTGGCTATGTCAAAGTTGGCTTCAAACAACCGGGCCTTGTTGATGTAATCCGTCGGAACTTCCAAGGAACTCTGGAGCTGGGTCACACTCCGGTATAGTGCCTCTATCTACTGGCGGTGTTCTTCATCCACGGCTTTGGTCTTCTCTTGGGCCGTTCGCAGCTCTTTCTCCAACCGGGTACAAGTGGACTCCGACTCTTGGGCTTGTTCCAACAAAGTTCGGTTCTCCACTTGTAAAACACCCGCCTCCGACACCGACTTCTTTTGCTCCTCGATCAGGATGGCGTTTTGTTTCTCCGCCGCCACCAAAGCGTCCGTCCTCCGGAAGATGGCGTTCCGGTTGGTCAGTGCCATCTTCCGGCACACCCGTTTTAGGATCTCCTCATAGTTTTGGAGAATCTTCATGATGTCTTCTGTCTGCCACACGATGTGTTGGACCAGATCCAAAATGTCCTCCAAGGACAACCCCTCTAGTTGGAGTTCGGTCCTCTCTTCCTCCTCTGCCTCTGTAGGTCTGGTCCGGAAGGGACCAGCCTCTGTTTGAGTGGGACCAGCTTCCGGCTGAGAAGATCTGGCCTCTTGTTGAGAAGGTCCGGCTTCTTCTTTCCATTCTGAAGCCCCCTCCTCCATTGGCTCTGGCTCGGGAGGATCCTCCATTGGCATTACCGGTGGAGTCGCTTGCTGCCGGGACTTTTTCATCAAAGGAGTGGGCTGCTCCTCGTCCTCCGTCTCCTCGTCATCCAGTCCTTCCCGGGGAGAGGGTTCTTCTCCTACGTACTTTTGGAGCTGAACCAACTCCTGATAAGCGTCCTCCTCGTTTGACTTGAGTAAGGAGTGGTGGGAATATAGGTGGAAGATATAAGCCGAAAGAGGGCTCCCACCCTTCTTCCCTTGCCGAAGGGAACGCACAAGATCCTCTACCAATCGAAGATGACGAATGCCCAATCCATCATCAACTTCCCCTGAAGGCTTCCTAGGATGGTGGAAGCCACCTTGGCCACCACTTGCCTCGGCTTGGTCGGGTGGAGGATGGAGTTGAGAAACGCTACCACATCCCTGTATTCTGGTTTGATCATGTCTGATATCTGGAAACCATCCTTCGAGTTTACTGCCGCTCAGAACTCGCCCTCCATGCACTCCTGGTTCTTCTCTATGACCTTGTCCGGCACCATCTGGAACCCATAGACAGCTCTCCATTCGTTGACCGTCCACAGTTCCAGCTTCGTTCGGAGGGTGGTATCCAAGATACCACTTTCCGGTTGAAGCAAATCTACTACCAAACTCTCCTCCCGGATGCCCCAAGGGACATCCATTAAACCCTCACATCCCATGTTGGTGAGGTTCTGTTGTAGGCACTCCAGCCGGACCTCATCGGTTGGAATTTCTAGCACCACCCGCATTAACGGAATTGCCTTCGACCGGGGCGGTGGCGCTGGAATCGCCTCGTTTGAATCCTCTGGCTCCTCCCTCAACCTAAGTTGGCTCGCCTTGGAACTCATCACGCTTACAAGAATCCTCGCACAATCTCTCCCTACCCCTCTTGCTCACAGAAGATCACACTGGAACACCCTGCACGATCGCAACTCACATAGTTCCTCAATCTACCGGAAATTTCTAAGAGCTGGAAAGGTAAAAAAACGAAGATGCAATAAAGTAAGAAAGCAATTGTGCCTTCCGCCAACTACAGTCCTCTTCTTATACCAGCCAGATGGATGGACGGTCAGACGAGAGTATGGGATAGATTTTGGCAGCAAAAACCTAACCCTAGTACGGATCCGGTTTCCGGTTTTAAGGGCTGGCACCGTCATCCGATTTTCGGAACTTTCTAGGGCTCCGAAATTAGGTTTTTACATCTAATGGAATTTCTCCGGATCCGGAGTTCCGGTATTCCTGAAATCTTTCTAATCTCCTATGGGGACTCAAAGCTTTCCTTTTAAAGAAATAAATTTTGAAATTTCCCATCAAATGCTAGTGTTCTGGGTCTAGCATGTCGGATCACACTCCCACAATCCCCCTACCCTAGGATTTATTTAGTAGGTAAGTCCTATTTTTCCTTTGCCTAGTCAGATTTGTGTGTGGAAAAAGAAAATACGAAACTCGTGACTTTGAGGAGTCATAAATTTTGATGTATTTTGAATTTTGAAATGAAATTTGAAGGGTTTTTTTGAATTTATTGTGCTTCCAAAAAGACAATTCTTATTTGATTTGAAGTTGTGAGTGAAAAATTATAAGCAAGTGAGTGAAAAAAGGTCTGCTACCATCTAGTTGAAGAGGGGTAGAGATTTGAGTGACCACCATGACTTGCAGTTTTCAATTTTCCTCTTGAGATTTGGGAGGTTTAGATTAGTCTTTGTTAGATTTCTAAAGATTTATTTTTGAAAATATTTGAAGCATTTTAGTGAAAATTATGAGAGTTTGAGTGAAGGAAGATTTTGTGCCATTCTATTTGAAGAGTTTGGATGAGGTTTGTAGGTGGATGCATTTGGTGCATCCTATTTCCTTTCATTTTCTTGCTTAAGTATTGTTTGGAGAAGAGGATCCAGTGTATATTTCTTGGTTTTGTCTTAGTACCTTCCCCTGTAATGGATTTTGTCCCATTTTGTGTTCGTGGCTAGGTGCTTTCAATTTTTAGTTGTATCGTGGTGGTGAGGTCAGGTTAATGACCGGCAAGACCATTGAATGTGCACCAAGTGGGCAGTGCTAGTTTTCCCTTGTGGTGAGGTTGGAGTAATGACCAACAGATCATAAGGTTTAGTGGTGATGTAGATGCAAGTTGCCTTTATCCTGTAGATAATTGTAGGTATCCAAGTAGTTATCAAAACTACTTGGAAGTGTTTGTATTTGAGGCTTTGG
Organism: Climacium dendroides; assembly: GCA_950106755.1. Classification (NCBI taxonomy): domain Eukaryota; kingdom Viridiplantae; phylum Streptophyta; class Bryopsida; order Hypnales; family Climaciaceae; genus Climacium; species Climacium dendroides. The sequence continues at coordinate 24,815,916 of OX467087.1, read as the reverse complement.
GTTGGCAGTAGATGCCAATGAGGTTTATGAGCCTAATTGATATTGAATACTATTAGATGCCTCGAGTCTTAAGTGCAAATAGGGTTGTTAGTTTAAGCTAATTTGTGTTTTGAAAACAAGATTGGTCTTAGGGAACCTTATTCCCTTTCTCCTTCTTCCAACCTCGTTATTCTCAGTTACAACTAGATATCTTATGTATTCTCAAAGTAGACCCCTCTCACCCCGACAACGGAATGGAATATCGGTTGGATTTTTCATCATCTTTAGAACACATGAAAAGGACTTACACATTGTTTTACAAGAACTCAAAGATACAGTGCAATTTAAGGCACCAAGGTGGGCATCTAGCTCAATTATTGTAGACAATGCACAAGCCGAAATAAATGTTCTTGGATTAGTCCTACAAACTCTTTTAGATTAAATACTATATTTGATTGTACTCATTTTCTAAAAAGGTCTTCTTTCTTTTAAATTTATTCTATTTATTTATCATTGTTATGTAGATCAATTTTGCCAGATGCAAGGATTCTCTTGTGTTTTTATCATGTTTGGAAGAGTTAGGCTGAGAATGCAGTTAAGAAGATTAGAACCATTGGAGAGAGGACATTTATTCTTAAGGCACCAAGAGATATAATGTATGGTAAAAGAATGTCATATGATGCCTCTTCAATCGAATAGGCACATCAACAACTTGACAATCTTGTTGCAACAAGACCTCTGGCTGCAGTATTTATGAAGTATATAGAAGAGCATTGGTGTGAAAAAGTAGAGATGTGGTGCACAAGATATCGGAGCATTCTTCATACTGGTCAAAATATTAATGATGCCATTGAGTCTTATCATGGGAATTTAAAGAATATTCTATATTCTATAAAGAAAAAATTGAATGGTAGATGCATGGATTGGTTAATTTACCATTTAGTTGGGAATGTATTATACCATTATTGGTACAACGTTCATTTGAAGAAGTTTGGGTTTGTAAGAAATATTCAACAAGAGTTCATAGTAGCATGTGCCATCATTCGTGCAAAATCCATTCTAGATTCACATGTTTTGTTCTACCCTAATGGTGATGATGTTGCTTTGGTGGCCTCAGTGAACAACAAACCAAAAATTTGGACGGTGCATTCTCCTAACTCAGAATGGACTCAATGCAAATGCCCTGTTGTAGATGAAGGCATGATTTGCAAGTACTCTATTAAAGTCTTCAAGATGCTCCATCCAAATATAAAAGATGGGCTTATTATTAGAAAAGTAGGAACTCGACATGGCGTTAACAAAGACACCTCTTTGTCACAGGGATTATCTTCATCGTTCACAAAGCATTGTACTATAGAACTTTCAATTTTTATTGATGACAATATAGAAGCAATGGATATTTGATGTACTGAGAAAGAACCCGTTGTTTCCAAGGAACAAGATCACAAAATACGTGGAGTAGTTTGACTTAATGCTCATGTTGTTTTTGAAGAATTCCTAGCACTAGCAAATGAGCATGATTTGCATGATCATTTGGTAGCTGATCTTCAAGCTATACAAAGAAAGTACAAAGGCATGGTGGTACGGGGAGTAGCCAATGTAGGAGGATTCAATAGTATATGGTCCTTCTTATAATTGCTAGGTGATAATAGTTTAATACAACGTAAATGATTCCTTGAACCAAAGTCTAGAAAAACTAAAAAATAGTATTTCATTGTGAACATGGTAGGCACAAGTATACTAGTATAGATTTCATTATATATATCTTTTTAATTTTATTATATTAGTTTTTTCAATCTCTCAATTTCACTTGTGATTGTTAATTTATTATAATTCACAATGTTTACTATAAGAATTTCAATGAACCCCTATAGGACCAAAAACCATAGTTTGGGCATTTTCAAAACTCTAACAAATTTCATTGACTTCAAAATTTGGAATTTTTACATAGAATTTATAGAATAGTTGCTAGTCACCATGATTTCAGTGTGAAAATTAATTTCATATTTTCAATCTATCTTCAAACATATTGACCAAATGCACAAGATGTGGACCATATGTGTTTTTTTTATAAAGAAGTTGAAATATAAAACTTCAATTTTTATAGGGTTAAAGAAGCCCACATTTCTAAATTCTATCACATTGAACTTCCAATCTATTGGAATATTCATTCTAATATTTTGAGACAATGTACTTGAATAAATTAACCAAAGGACCCTATGGTTGGATTTATCCCATAGGCCACTTACCACCACCAAAATGAAAGTAAAAATAATTTTCAAATTTTAAATTCATAAAAACTTTAAATTCAATAACTTCCACATTGTAGCATGGAGGGATGCATTTTTTATACAAATAGAAAGCTCTATGCATAAAAGAGTGAAAGGAATTTTGGGGTGGCATGAATGGAAAAGCTATTTTTTTCAAAATAAAAGATAATTTATTTAAGTTTTTAAATTTAAAAAATCCTTAATTTTCACACCATAGATCCAAACGCCATAGAATTTGGCATATATGTATAGCCTTCTACAAAAAGGATTGCAAGGAATTTGTTTAGTGGCGTTTAGAGATGCAATGTAAAAGTTATGTTTTTTCCAAAATAAAATATAACTTACTCTAGTTTTTTAATTATAAAAAATTCTTAACGTTTACACTGTAGGTCCAAACACCACAAAACTTGGCACAAATAGAAAGCCTTGTGCACAAAGGAGTGCAAGGAATTTGTTTAGTAGTGTTCAATGATACAATGTAAAAGTTATGATTTTTCTAAGATAGAAGAGAATTTATTCAATTTTTTGTTTCTTAAAAGCTTAGAAATTCAATAACTTCCACACCATAGTTCCAAACAAGACAAATTGAAATCCATGCACACCTCTTTGAAAATAGCTTTTCAATGGTATCAAGAATGTCACTGTATGCCTCACGGTTTATTAAATCTCAGCACATCAAATCAACAAATTAAAATTAAAACAAACAAACAAAAGAAAAGAAAACAAACATATTAATTTAAGGTATAAGGTATAAGATTTTTGTTTTTGTTTTTGAAACAAATGGACAATTTCTAAGGTATAAGGTTTGAATGAAATTATAAATAAAAACTTTTGGAATTATAAAGAAAGAGTCTTTTAGGAAAGAGCAATAAAATAATGAAGTAGTTCACTTAGACTCACGCGATCTAGAATGAGATTGTTTGAAGGATGGAAGGTTGGATGTCTGGATGGGAGGTTGAGACACTGGGACAAACAAAGGGGACGAAGCTTAGGGAAGGGAGGAAGGAAGCCCGGGCAGGTGAGTGCCTCCGAGGCAGTTGGTGGAGCCAGAAGGGCCCATTGTCAGATCCCCCAAATGTTTTGTGGGAGGGTAGATAACGTCTCGCTGCATGTTTTGCCCTTTAATCTCATATTATTTTATTTATTTATTTTTTATTTGGCATGTGCAAAGAGGATTAAAAGACTTCAAATTCCTTTCATAGTTTTAATACCCTCATGATCAAAAATTATAATTTATCAATACATAAGTGGTATTTTTTATTTTTTATTTTTATCTCTAACATGTTTAGTTTGAATTTGTATGGTTACAATTCAAAAAAACTTATCAAGATGTTGATTTTTGTCCAATTTAGAGCAAATTTCTAGAAGCTGAGAAATATTGACAAAAAGATTCATTCCTCACTTGCTCCTTTTTTATAGAACCAAATCTCCACCAAGCTTAAAATTAACTACATATTCATTAGATATTTTTTGGGAGGGAAGCATTGCAAGGCTATTTCAAGCATGTTTATCATACTATGAACTAGCCACTATTGGCCAAAATAAAAAATAGTTAAAAATAATCATACTACTAAAATCATAAGTCCCTCTGTAATATCACAAATGCTACCATTAATACTAGGGGCTTGTGCTTGCTATGGTACGCATTCATTGTATCACATATTAGTATTACTAAATTTTTACTAAAAATTTGACAAATTTGAATAGAATGTATGATATTGATTTCAATAAGTCTTTAAAATAATTATTTTAATTATGTTATACAAATATTTCCAATCATGCATACATAGAAATCATATTTTCACACAATGTAATATTATTGAATTAGAGTAGCAGTTCACAATCACCTCTGTAATATCACTTTTTACAAAGGGTGATATTATAAAAATAATATAGTCGTTGCAATTGAGATGATATTAAAGAGGATCAATATGGTGATATTAAAAAGGTAGAAATTCCATTGCTTTTCTTGGCTTCATACTTCTTCTGCATTTCTATGATTTTGTGCTTTTGTGAGCTTTGAATTCAATTGTGCATGAAGCTTTTGAGATTTTTGAATTTTTCCTTTATATTCTTCTATTTGGGTTTCCATTGTTTGTAACAATTGAGTCAAATTTCTAATGCATTCTAATGTATGTGTATCTTTTACCATATTCATCATTGCATGTGATTCATTCATCATTCTTTAAATTTCTATTGTTTATTTCAGTATATGCTTACATATTACAAAAATTATATGAACATTTTAATAATTTTTATTTGAATATTTATTGAAATTCTTGCTTTGCATTCTATCTAATACATAAAAATTTGGATGAAATTCTAATGATGAATGCGTAGCATAGCAAGCGCCAACCGCTAGTTAAAAGTATTAAAATTTTAGATTTAAAGAAAGAAAAGAAAAGAAATATTTTTCCAAAAAAATTATTTGAAAATTAATTATTATTATTATCCAACTTGGTAGTCTCTATGAAATGTCAAATTGTTTTGTGGTTGAGTTCCTACACTCAAGTTGAAAATTGAAAAAGGAAAAAATATATATTATAATTTGAAATTTAGGTAGTTGTCCACCATTTTTTTAATCCCTCAAGGCCTAAAAAGACAGATGTGTCCTCTTCAAATTTCCAATGACAAATTATTGGTTGCGTAAAATAAATCTCAATATTTTGTAAATTAGAGATTTATAAAATAGCAAGTTGATATACTTGTTGCATTTTGAGATTTTCAAAATTTCAATGTGAGAAGTTTTTAAAATTTTATTTAAAAAACTTGGTCTTGTACAATGGAAAAGTAGGCATAAATTTTGGATATGGTCCAAGCAAAAAAAATCGTGGACTTTTTTTTAAAGATGTTCCAAAAAATATACTAATGATATCAATCATTGAATTTTAAAAATTGATGCTTTTATATATATTTTCAAAAAAAATTTGTAGACACTAATTTGGTCAATTTTGACTTTATTACTCAATTTATTTGAGAATGTGTACTAATTTGAGATTATTATTTATTTTTTGAATTAAAAAATACTACATTTGCCTTAGATTCCAAATAGGTATGTTTTTTTATAGTTTACATGATGGATTATGGAAGACTATTATTTTAGAAGGTCTTGATATTGAATATGGATATCAATTTATAAGGTGAAATAAAACTAATTAGATATATTTCACTTTGTTTCTCAAGCAATTTCTAAAGTTGGATGAATTAATGATCAACTTCCAATTTTTATATCTCGTATTATTTTTATAAATCAAATGTTTAAAATAATTACAAATTTGAAGTTGTAGGGGCTCAGGAATGTGGACAAAGAGGTTCATTCCTTACTTGATTCTTTCTTATAGAGTCAAATCTCCACCAAACTTAAATCTAACTATATATTCTAAAAGTTGAGAAAAGGAAAAAAATGTATTATAATTTAAAATTTAGGCTATTGCCCACCATCCTTTTTACCTCCAAAAGCACAAGTTTGCACCCAGGGTTGCTATTTAGTGAGCATGTGAGCGTGAGCTGGTGACTTGTGGGCTTGTGAGTATATAATTTTTTAGAGATTCCATCTAAAAGTTTTGGTCAAAATTTATTGTTTTTGATAAATTTTAGTAACCATTACCATGGACCTATTATCGTAGTCCCTTGAACAATCTTGATGTGCTACTTATTGAACTTTGCTAAATGGTAAGAAGAATAAAAATTGGTTAATAATTAAGATTCTTTTAGGGTCAACTGAGGTCTGAGGTTGTTCCATTGAGATTATGATCACTTCCCTCTTATTACTTGGGACCCCTCGGCATTGAGGGGAGCCTCCTAGTTGCATGGAAAAAAAAAATTAATAATTAAAAATATATATAGAATAATAAAAAATTATATATATATAATTAATCAATTTTTTTTCTCAGGGTTGGAGGTTCCTCTCGGCACCAAAGGGTTCCAAGTAACAAGAGGGGAGTGAGTTTATAAAATGAGCTTTGAAATTTAAATACTCCCAGAGTAATATATAGTTGAACCAATAACTAGTTTTTTTAATTTGGATTCCTACAAATGACAAGCTTACTTCACATTTCAGCAACATTATAATATTATGATTACAATATCATATGCAACTTGTCAATTTCTAAAATAATTGGAAGCTTAGAACATAACAATCTGAAATACATAAAATAATCATGATTGAAGAACACGAAACAATGTATAATAAACAGTAAAATATAATCCAAAAAATGCAATAAAAATATAATCCAACAATTGCAACACAACAAACAAAAGAATCACATAGAAGATATAGACATAGACTGAGAGTGGGCACTACTATCAATCGACAATGTCTCCTTGTTTGATTCTAAGGTCAACACATCTAGAAAATGTAAAACTTGAGGATCTAAAGAACTAGACTTTTTCTATACAAGAACATCTTGTTGAAATGCCAATGTTGAAGCTATATCCTTTGCATATGATAGCAATATGTAGGACTTCTCCGAGCTAGGAAAAAATCCAGATAAAGTGAAAAAAGGCCAATGGATTGCCACATTAGAAATCAAGTTGCAAATAAACAACAAAGTATTAGAAATGATTTCAACATTACATTGATGATGAAACAGATATCCACATAAATGAAAAAGGAATAGAACAACGGCTTTAGAGTTATAAATATAAAATTTAAATAAATATTAGTTGTGGCTAGATTTACCTAGTGAAATGAGATTTCTTGACAATGTGGGGAACTTCAACTTCCATTGCATCTTCATTGTTAGAATGCAAGAAGACTATAGCAAATTAGCAATTGGTTTAGGAACATCTAGAATTGTGCGAATCATTAGGGCTAAAACTGCATCAAAGATGGCTTTGTCTTCCTCAAGTGCAACTATGTGCTTGTTCAAATTCCTGCAAGTGTGGATGGAGGCTCTTAAAAGCAAGAACACCACAAGTTCAATTTCAAAGAAGACATAGGCAAGGGTGAAAGAGAATATGAAAATGAAGATGAGAAACAATAGTTAAAAAAATCATTTTAAATTATTTGTTACAATAGTGCAATCAAGAACAACATCATTTGAAAATGAGCATGCTTGTATTAACATTTGAAGGAATTAGGGATCCTTTTCTCTCGCCCCTCTCTATGGCTTGGAATTGTTGTCCATGGTCAAAGTCTCCAAGTAGGTGAAATTTTGAAGGACATCATTAGCCACAACATCCAAGCTCATTTTCTTCAAGATTAGAAGGCACGACTAGAATTGAAATTTAGAAGGACCAACACTAGGCAAGTTCCTCACGAACAACATAATTCTAAAACATTGTGTCTGCAAGAATGAAGATGGATGCAGACATTAAGTCCCTAAAAATGAAAAATTGTAATGTAGAAGCTAAACTAAAAATCAAGGTAGACTAAAAGATCTAAAGGCACATAATTAAAAACAAATATAAAAAAACATGAAATTGCATTCAAGATGGAAATGGAATACTAAACTATGAATGCTAATGATTTGATAGAAAAATGTTGATAAAAACATGTCTAGCTCTCAAAATTGAAAAAACAAATGAAAATACTATTCTAGAACAAATAACAAGCCAAGCCAGATGTAAATTGTTCGTTCCCTACTAGTCCTTCAACTTCTCAAAATTATATATAATACTGTATTTGAGAATGGTGGCCTTTGTGATGGCCCTCAAAGGATAAATAATGATATGAGCTCCATTGTAATGTAGATGACCATTACTAAATTTAGAAAACAATTCTAGCTAGAGAGGATTAGCCATGTTTCACTTGGGAATGTTGTTTGGAGGCACTGACAAATCAAGGACAGACAAATCCTCTAGCATATTCACAATAATAAGGTCAATACGTGGTTTATTACTCTTGACTCGCGGTACTTGTCCTCTTTAAGCTGCAATTGAATTTGGAGAGTTGATAAAACATATACATGAAATAAAAAATTAAACTACATGAAGTTTATGAAGGCAAGTGAAAATCATTAGGAAAAAATTGAACCCACAAAGAGGCCTTGATTTTTCTTACTAATTTTTATACTAATTGAATGAATATAAAGTTGACCACATCCTCATTAGTACCACCACTTGGCGTGTGCTCCATTCTTTATGATAGAACCATCATAAGATTTATAAGATCATAGAGATGGATTGGGCAATGATGACAAATTTTTGAATTTATTGTGCAATTCATAGCCCAATTAGTGAGTTGAGAAGGCTCTTCCCACCTAAATTTATGAGATCATGGAGATGGATTGGATAATGATGATGAATTTTTGAAAACATCATGCAATTCTTGGCCCAATTAGTGAGTTGAGAAGGCTCTTCCCACTCAAGTTCTTGTATTACAAAGCGGCCTCTTTTGGGGTTCAATTTTTCCTAATGACTAACCTTATCAATGAATTTTATAATGTCATGGTACACTTGGGATAGAAGATCCTCCATTACATTTGCAAGAGAGAAATTGAGGATTTCATCCATGGAAATCTCTAGGTCATTAGAAACTGCATATCTGATAGACCATGAAGCGTGCATTCCTTGCTAAATGAAGTATAATCAACATCACGCTTAGTGCTATGTGAGAAAGAACCCTAATGCCAGGAGCAAGGCTGGGAGATCTCATCTTTAGTAGATGAAGGCGGAATTTGCTCCTTAGTCTTCTTTCCTTTGATCATCTTCTTAGTTGTTGATGCCTCTACAGACTTCATGAGTTTTATGGACTTCTTCGCCATTCCCTCCTGAGCCTTATCCACTGCCTCAAAGTTCTTCAACACAATCTTCTTGTCATTTTCATCCTTTTCTTCATAGCTCTTCTTTTTGCATCCTCATCAAGGCCAACAAATTCGTCAATGTCTTCTACAACCTTATGAGAATTGTTCAAGAGTTTGATCTACTTCTCAAATTATGGTGTGAACTTTGGTGGGCAATCTAGATACCAAGCACCAGACTTGAGGTCAAACTAGTCCACAACTTGAATTGCATTGGTGAAAAGATGGATTACTCTGAGGAATCATCCAACCATGTCTTTAAAAAAAGAGGTAGATCACGCTTTGCAATGGCCCCTTTTGATAGTAGTTCATACTTGAAATACCTGCAAAAACAAATTATATCAACCAATGGAGATAAATAGATAATGTTTCAAAGCCATGTTTTAATCATAAAATAAAGGCAAATATGAAATGAAATTCATACCTATAAATCACACGCTTCACAACTTGATCATTGCCTTTGTGCATTCTGAAGTCATCTGATTTCCTAAAGATGTGTGTACCCTTGAAATTATTTAAGAATTCTTTCTTCCAAACACAGATTCTCCATCCTTCAATATAATCTGCAAACTCCCTAGCTCTTGGAGAGAATCCATAGTCAACAGCAGCTGGTCCTTCTTCACAATGTCATCAAACAATTTGGACCTCCACTCCTCAATCTATTGAATAGAAATAATAAAATAGTAAGAAAACTTATCTTCAATCTTATACCCTTGAAAAACAAGTACATAATGGAACAAGGGAATAACATGATCTTTAATTTGATAAAAAATACCTACCCTTGCATATCAACAAGCCTTTGTCAAAAACAACTTTAACTGTTTTCAACTGTTGTCATTATCTCCAACTGGCTTAAAGGGAAACCATCTTGCTTCTCTTGTTTGAATTGAAGAATTCCACTATCAAATCTACCCAACCTTTTGCTCTTTGTTGACATTGCAAGTTGCAATCATCTGCAACTTCTTTAAAGCACTACTAGAAAATTTTATTTTTTTGTTATTTTGGTCGCGTTGATCCGGTCAACAGATTTCTGTCAGATTCCAACAGATTTCTGTCAGATTTTGACCGGATCAACGCGACCAAAACAACAAAAAAACGAAATTTTCTAGTAGTGAAGTCACACTACAAGAAAATGAATGTTTTATAACTGCAAAATATGACTGCAGTGAGTCACAAAATCATAAAATATGACTCAAGCAGAAATCACTGTAGATGGTCAGGATATGACTAGAATGAGTCATGGCTGAGTCATTCACTTTCAGTCATATGACTAGTGAGTCATATTTGCAGTCATATGGATTTGGAAGTATAATAAACCATTTTTAGACGTATTTTGTCAACATGGCATATATGTTGACCACCCTTGGAGGCTTGACTTTCTCATGAGCTGCTCGGGCAAAAAAAAAAAATCCTACATGGCATGTGATTGTGCCCAGTCATATTTTGGCTGACGTGGAACATGACTGTAGTAAGTCATATTTTGGCTGATGTGGAATATGATTGTAGTAAGTCATATTTTGAGTGATATGCAGTACGACTACAGAGAGTTATATTCTAAATAATATAGAATATAACTGTGGTGAGTCATATTTTGAATCATATTTTAAGTGATATGGAGTATGACTGCGATGAGTCATATTTTAAGTGATATGGAGTATAACTGTTGTGAGTCATATCTTAAGTGATATGAAATATAACTATTGTGAGTCATGTTTTGGTTAATGCAGCATATGACTATCGTGAGTCATATTTTGGTTGATGAAGCATATAACTATCGTGAGTTATTTTTTGGTTCAAGTTAGTACTAAAAGATAGTAAGAAGTAAAAGCTAAGATATAACAAGAGGCAATAAAAATAAAAATAAAAACCAATAAGAAGTAAAAATAAGACAAACGAAGATGCAATAAAAGATTAGCAATAACTATAAAGCAACAACAAATTAACAACTATGAAACAACAACAAACTAACAACAAATAAGATGGAAGAAGCAACAATAGATTAGTAACAACTAAGAAACAACAACTAAAACTTCAATAATTAAATAACAATAACTAAAACACAACAATACAACAATTAGAACTTCAAAAAATAAAAAGGGGAAAAAACAAGAGTTAGAAAGCAACAACACAACAACCAAAGTACAACAACACAACAATTAGTACTTCAAAAAACAAGAGGAGGAAGAAACAAAAGTTAGAAAGCAACAATACAACAACCAAAGTACAACAATACAACAATTAGTACTTCAGAAAACAAAAGGAAGAAGAAAGAAGAGTTAAAAAGCAACAATACAACAACCAAAGCACAACAACACAACAATTAGTACTTCAAAAAACAAAAGGAAGAAGAAACAAGAGTTAAAAAGCAACAATACAACAACCAAAGTACAACAACACAACAATTAGTACTTCAAAAAACAAAAAAGAAGAAGAAATAAGAGTTAGAAAACAACAATACAACAACCAAAGCACAACAACACAACAATTAGAACTTCAAAAAATAAGAGAAGGAAGAAGAAACAAGAATTAAAAAGCAACAACTAAACAACAACAACTAAAACACAACACAACAATTAGAACTTCAAAAAATAAGAGAAAGAAGAAGAAACAAGAATTAAAAAGTAACAACTAAACAACAACAACTAAAGCACAACAACACAACAATTAGAATTTCAAAAAACAAGAGGAGGAAGAAGAAACAAGAGTTGAAAAGCAAGAGGATGAAGTATATGAAGTGGTAGCTAGGGTTTTGAAACCCTAAAAAATGGCGGCTAGGGTTTTAAAACCCTAAAAAATGACAACTAGGATTTCAAGATTCTCAAAAAACAATGGCTACGATTTTACAATTTTGAGCAATAATTTATTTATATTTTTTTAAGTTGCCCAAATTTTTAGAGGGCTGCCCGGAAAAAAAAACTTCAAAAAAAATGTGAACTTACAAAAATGTGACTATAGAATATGACTGCATGTTGTCATATATGCAAAAATATGATTGACAAATATAATTGGTGTTCCCATAAAGCCATAATACGTTCCCTATGGTTCCCTAAAAAGTATTTTGCCGTTCTCTATGCATGTATACTATACACCCATGAAGTACAAAGGCAAAATATGATTGGCAGTCACATTTGCAGTCATGTTTTTTCCCAACATTGTGGGATCTAAAAATATGACTGCAAGCAATTGCTAGTCATCCTCAGTCATATTTTTGCAGTCATAAAACACTTAAATCCTAGTAGTGTCATTTCCGGAGCAATATTCGAGCTCCAATGGTGTTCAATATGTAACAACACAAACATAAAATGTGAATGATTAAATATTCAAGCTTGGATTTGAGTTGAGAAGCCTTATCCAAAAAATAAATGAAGTAAATACTTCAATAGAGATCAAGTACCAACTCTTTCTTATGTTATGTTGGCATTGCGACATCTCAGAGGTATTTAAATGCTCCACAAATTTATCTATGGAAAGTACTCTATATCTTTGAACACAAAATAGCGTGTGGACAAGATTAGTCTTGATAAACAAATTTTTTGTATGTCTAGTTGAAAGGAAGAGGATGTTCAATGAAATACAAACTAACAATGAAAGTAAACAAAATGAAAACAAGAAAGAAGGATGCACTTACTTGTTGACATCATGCATGACATGCATGACTTGATCAGTATTGCCCTTTATCTCCAGAATTATCAAATCCACGGAAATATACCAAACCATGCTAAGGTCATAATATTTGGATTTATAAGAATACCATGCAAGTAATAAGTGATTTCCAACACACACAAAGAACTTGGATTTTTCAAATGCTATAACCCAGGTGTTGCACTAAGTTTGGCATTGAACTTGTCATTATCAACATTCCATAATGGTCCTCATGTATTTTTTTTGTCCTTTGACACTTGCTCCATCCCTCCTTGCTCATTAGTGACTAACACATAAAACACAAAGGATCCATCTCTCTAATCATTCACAAAGTCCTCTTGAAGTCTTACAATATCACATTGAAGCATTGGATGGACCATGGGCATCACAATAAGACGGCACAAGGGGATCATTAAACGAGATATCACATGTGATTTTAATCTCAAGGCAACAAAAGAGGCAACTAAGTTAACTTTTTGGACTCTACGAAATATGTCTTTGGAGGCAAAGGGCATCTTTGCCTTCTCCACATCTGCTTCAATAGTATCACATTCTTGCTCTTCAACACTACCAATGTGCTCATTCTCTTGTGCTAGAGATTGCAAAAGATTTGAAACAAGAATGCCTTTCTACATTAGAACTCCAAAATTAGAAGAAATCAATAAATTGAGAAGATTGCAGGCACTAAGCATGACAAAAAATATGGAAATTCTAAGTACCCTCTTTATTGCAAAAAAATTGCAACCAAAATTCAAGAATTAAACAAAAAATTTGAATAAATAAATGATGATGACTATCAACCTTCCATCGGTACTCAAGGCAATACTTCTAGATCTAAATTTCAATCATATAATACTATTATTAGAAATAATTAATTTTGCAATTCATCAAAACTAAGATTAGAAAGATGCAAACTACCCTGTAATATGTTTGATCTCCAAATAATCGCATTAAAATGAGCTAAATTCAAAGAAAATGAAGTTAGAAGCAAAATCGATACATTGAATTCTGCAATAGAGTTGAGACTATTATTATTGATTAATTCACAAACAAATAGATTGCTAAACATCCTTCTACCTATAAGTGTGATTTCCATGTCTCTTTAATTCATTTACATACTTTACCATTAAATTTTTGTTTTATTTGTCACAAAAAAATTTCTACACCATTCATATACTAGAAGTGTTGATATAGTCCTAGAGTCCCATAAGAAGCCCCAGCTTTGTGCTTTCAGTGCCAAAGAGTAGTCAAGAAAGTATATTAGTAGTCAATTGTCTAGTTCAAAAAATTTCAAGGAAACAATTATCAAGAAGAAAAACTTCAAACATCTACAATTACTAGTTAAAATATTATCAATGCAAACAATATTGTTAATAATGGGTTTGACTATTAGAAACACTTGGAATATATGAATTAGTGTATTTTTACTAGATAAGACAAATAAGGCCTCCAATCTCCCCTTGACACTGAGGGTAGTTAGGAATTTAGTTTGACATTCTTATATATTATACCAATTCAACATTCCCTTAGAGTTTCACCACTTATACAATAAGAATTACCAAATTGGAACGGCCTACACTGTGCTCCTAGAGCTAAGGGTACAAACCATGAGAATCCCAATACAAATTCAACATAAAATTTGGTACTTGTTGAAAGACTAGCCAAGACCTTTGGCACCAAAGGTAGTTGGGATTCTGGTTATTTATTTTCTCCAATTCTATCTAACATAGAGTTTTAGCATTTATACTTTATGAATTACAAAATGAGAATGTCTTAGAGAATGCCCTCGAGGTCAAGGGTGCAGACCTCTATAATGTCTATACAAATTTGTTATCAAACTCTTTTCCAGATTTTATAATTGTCAGATAAATAGCTCGAACCCATGACGCCAAAGGTAGTCTAGGATCTAGTATTTACATTCTATTTGATTATTATTCAAAGATTTTTAACCCGGGTACATGAAGAATAACTAAATTAGAACGACTTGGAGTAAACCCTTGGCCCTAAGGGTACAAACTACTGGATTGGATTTTGTTATTCAAAATCAAATTCATCATTGAATTTGATAATTCTTGAAAAGTAAGTCGGGACCCTTGGCGCCGAGTTGGTGCCCAGGGTAAATTTCATGGGGTAGAATTTGATTTCATATAGTCTATAACTATCAGTGATAGAGACTAATGATTCCCCAGATTCCTCTAAATTTCAACTACGGGAGGTTAGTATAACGAAAATACTATTCATTGCCAAACATAATAGATTAATAGTACAATCAAATTAGCTCTCAGCAATTGATTCTTTCAAGATTATTGAATGAAGTTACAAGTCATAGTTCATATACATATTCATTAGTTATACTGATTAAATCAACCTAAATCACAATTGCCAAATCAATTTAAACTTATTAGAACTCCAGAACTATCTAAACCAACAAAGAATTACACAATCAATTGTCACCATTGACATCGAGGGCAACCACTAGACGCATTACTATATTGCCAATTTTGAGTTACATAGATTTGAGTTTAGAATACTCAGAATCCTAATCCAAAACCTACAGATTCTAGACAAATCAAGTTTCTGACGTCGCATACAGACAATAGGGAAAAGAGCGCCTGGACAATGCCATCTTTAGCTTTTTAGTCATGTCCGTCAAGTCTTGACAACAATCATAAATATATGGAATGGATTTGAAGATATAATGGATCCATGCTAATTGCGAGTCACTTATGTTTTAGCTACATTAATGTATTTATAGGCAGGAGAATTGGACATTAGTGGTCTTGATTTTTGGTATTTTTTTCTCGCTTTTCAATAGAAGGTAGTGATCTATGAAATTAGGGTTGGACAAGTGATGAAAATTGACTAACGTACAAGGTATCCTCAGCACCAAGGACACAACATCCATGACAAATTTAGGAATCAATATCCAATTACATTTGTGAAATGATCATTAGAACCCTAGCATGCTTCTCCATTTCTTGAAACGAACAACAAACATGGGAGACTAATGTGAATTGACTAATTATTTGAACACCTCACATTTGGATTTAGCAAATTGAAATGACATTGCAATTTGAGAGAATGGATTAGTGACTCACATCAATTATAGATTTCTCGACCTCGATCACTCTTTCAATGTCCCAAACCATGTCCTTGTTGCTCCCACTATCGTCACTTTCATTTAGATTCTCTTCTAGAATTGCACTTTGTATCACCACCTGCCGCACCATTGTCCTTGCTTTTTGCAATATGAGTAACACAGTGACAAACCTTACATTTGATTGGCATCATTGCCAAATTGTCAATACCTAGATTGTGTGTAAAGACAAAACAAACTAAACAAGACATATTAAGGCAAAACCTCAAGCACAAGGGCAAGTCCACATCAAAGAGATGGTGCAAAAATAAAGAGGTGATGTTTGTGCTAGACTTTGGGCCTTATACAACTGCAGAAGTAAATCCTAAATGAATTGGTTCTCTTGTCCACAGAAGACCTAACTCCGATGATGGATGAAAGGCCAATAGACAAACAAAAGCGCTAGACAATTGACAAATATAATTCTGACGGACAAATTGAAGCCCTTGGCAACAAATAATGGACAAATGAAATTTTATAGTCCGGTATATCAAAATTACAAATTTTTGTTTCTTTCTAAGGTTAGTACATGATTCAGAAGCCAATGTATGTTGAATTTGATGAACTAAATTTGGTTGCATTCATACTAAAGTCTTACGTTGGAATCACATAAATAGACTGAATTGCCTTGAAATTACACTGAAGTCTACTTGATCATCATTCAAAACGCACATATGTAATTGAAAATTATTCAAAATGGTTCATTTTCTATATACTACATACTCTCCTTTGTTGCAATCAATATTGAGAATAATGACTTGTACCCAATGATTTATTTAACAAATGAATCTTTACAATCCCTTTATAGATATTTAATCTCATGCAACTTAAATTTCTTTTATGATTTTGTTCTTTTTCTTCACCCAAATGCAATAAATTTGTGACTATATTCAATAAAATCTCTAGGAAATGGTAGATAAGGTATAATGGATTCCAAATTGTTGGATGATTTGAATGTATTCATTTTTCATTTGTTGTGAAATTGATGTGCATTTCATTACAATTACAATGGAATTTGCAATTTAAAAATTGTTTCATTTTTGAGCACGCTAGATCTTCCTAAAGTTGCTCAAATTTCTAGTGAAAATTGAATGAAAAAATTGTAAATGACCTAGACTTGACTATACAATGATCAAAATTCTTAGGTCTAGGTCATTAAGCCACTCACTAGAGAGCTTGAGGCTTTTACTTCTTCTATTTGACTTTCTATTACGTTGAAGTAAGACCAACGTTGTTTTGCATAATATTGCTTATCTAAATAGGCATTTCAATTTTAGTATCCTATACTTTTTGGTATAGAATTATGCAAATTAGAAAGTTTTTAAATGAAATGTGAAATGCTGTAGTTATTTTCTATATGATCAATAAATTATAAATTTTTTTTCTATATGTTACATAGTTCATGTCATCCTCAAACAATCTACAATCTAGGTTATTGCAAAATTAAAGTGATTTTCTATAAGCAAATGGACTTTACCTTCTAATCACTCTTGCTGTAAAATATGATCTAAAGATGATGAATCCTTCATGAAGTTAACTTTTGGAGGTCAAGAATGAGTAATTTTACTTACACTTGCATTTGATGTTCTTCCTATAGTGCACAACTTGGACAGATTCATGGACACAATTGATAGCTCTTGGAAATTACTTCCATTTTTCTAATTGACAATTATATCTTCTATGACACAGAGGGTGTAACTTTCCTTTGGTGGCAATGTTTTTGTTTCTAAAACTATCCTGCCTCTTCTTCTAAACCACTATAACTCTTTCATTGATGAGTATAGTAGTTTACCTCTTTTTCTCTTTCTTCCTATTACTACACCAAAAAGCACTCTTAGTTATAACTTCTGTAGCATGTATGAGACTAATGAAACATATGACAATTCTTCACATTAATATTGATATTTTTTATGAATTTTGATCTGAGCTCCTATTTCAATTTCAAAAGAGTTGCAAAACAATGACATCAAGCTCTATATTATAGGATGATATAATGTAGGTAGAAACAGAACTGAGGTTTACAAATTGTCTTTGCCAATTTTGGGAATTATGTCATCACATATTTGATGTCTCTTCAGTCTTCACTAACAAGTTTTTCATGACATCAACGTCATATTGGTCAATTGATACTTTCAAAATTCAAAATTTAATATTCTGCCAGTTCTTAGATACAATGAATGCCCCAACAACGCTACTTCAATTGGAAAATGGTGTAGTTCTCTAGAAATCAGATGGCCTAGTGAGGTACAATGAGAGCACCTATAACCGTTAAAATAAGCAATTCAACTCAATTGGAGGTATCTTCTCCAGCCCTCTAAAACCTCATTTGATATCATTTATTAACACTTTTTGAGGACACTTCAATGGAAGTCTAGAAACAGTTAATGGAAATTCAAATTACATTAATGTCTACATAGAAAAGAATGTTACTTTTACTCTTATCTGTCAAGCACAATCTAAATGCTTCCCAAATCTTTATAGAAATAATTAGTATGTTCCTTGAATTTTGCTTCACTCTTATTTATGAGTTAGATTTGGCCCTTTGCTCACTCTGAGAGAATATCTTTTGAATAGAGAATTGAGCAGTGGTTCTAGATATATAAAATTGGAGGCCATTGTTAATATTGCTTTCATTGTCATCAATTGGTGATATTGCATTCTAACATATTCATATCCATTGAAGGCATGCAACTATTTTTAATCAAAATCCAATTCAATCACTCAGTCTCTACAAATTTTTTTCATAATATTCTCATTGCTTTTGTGTCTAATCATTTTGTTAATGACCTCCATTCAAGCGGATGGCCATGAGATTCCACTTCTTCCTCTTGGAGAAGAAAGGTATGCTATAGTGTCTTTAAATTTACTTCATGTCCGGTTTGGTTTTGTTCAATCAAGTATATATGTAGAGGAGGAGGTCATGTCCGATTCTGTCCAATTGAAGGAGTACATCCATATGGTGAAGTTAGAACTCAAGGATGGTCACATCTGGCACCTTTCTCAAGGTTGCTATAGAGCTTATGGGTTGTCATTACTCATGATGGATGCTTCCTTAAAGATTAAACCAGTAAGAACATTTTATTGTGGATATGCCTCCTGCTTGGCATGATGTTAACAATTCTATAAAACGTGAGCATATTGCAATTGCTAGTACTTCAATTCCACTCCTCCGTGTAAAACAAAAAGTCCTAGATTTAATCACGGATTATTGAGTGAGTCTAAAGGAGAGTCTCCTAGCTAGCCAAGTATTCAAGCAACATTTTGTAGTATAGCCCATGACGATATCCTCAAGACATCTTCAAGTATAGATTGCATGCCATCAAGTAGTCTTGCTCTCTCGACTCACTCTCGTCCATCGTTATATCTAAATAGTGTGAAAGAACAATCAATATTGTTTGTTGCTTAAGGGATTTGGCATCAATTTACATATCTAGGAACGAAGTAGTTGCATTAGACTACAATTTACTTATCCACCAAAAAATGCACTACCTTCCAACTTTAATAGAGACATAGTTTCTGAATTGCCTTTACTTTATATTTCATCTTTGTCATGCGTTGGTGGAAATCTATAGGGCATGGATAAAAAATACAATAGTCATGTTTGGTGCTAGACCACGACATCAAATATCAACAACTAAGATGGTATTAAATTTAGGAAGTCATCTTGTGCAAAGCATTTGGTATGTAATAATAAAGAATGTAAGTACTTAAAGAAATTTGCCAAGCACAATGAGGAGTGGTGTGATTATACTATTGCTCCATTCCATGTTGGTGCTAACCCTCTGATAGATTCAAGTCTTCTTTGTAAGATATGCAAACTTCCACTACACTATGTTAGTATTTGTGATGCTAGAATATATTACATTTTCAGTGATACTGTAGTGATGACCAGAGCATGCATTCATCTAGGTTATCACATGCATCCTGTGGCTTCTGGAACTTGTAGAGAATCTTTAGACACTATTTCCGGTCTCATTACAAGCGAGGTTGAAAAAACTTCTACTACCACTAACTTAACCATTGCCTTTGTCGCTAGTAAGAAATTTCTAAACAACCACCTTATACACAATGGTAAAGGCCCTAAGGAGATGTTGCAGGGAAAGTAGTTAGAAGATGCTATGGATAGATTGCATTATGTGGAAATTATTTAATGATGTCATAAAACACAATGGTATGCAGAATTTAAACTTCAAGGGCTTCATGGTTGACAGTGCACAAACAAATTGGAATGCCATTCACATTGTGTATGATTTGAAAGATCCTAAAATAGAGATGGTGAACTGTAAATGAACATGTTTCTTGCATTGAAATACTTTGTTGCATCACCGTACGCAAAAGCTCATCAAATCGGACATGCAACACCAACATACTTGTCTTTGTAAGTAGTATAAAGATTCATAAGATTATGGAAGAAACTGAGACACGTTACTTAACAATTCATTTTTGGTAGCTATCATTCGGAGTAGCCTTAGAGGATGCTCTATGTGAATTGGATTTGTAGCTTGCATTTTGGCACTTTTGATATTGCCAATGACAGAGGTGGGTTCATGCAAATGGTATGTTACTCAATGATATTTTTTTCGTAATGACTTTTTTGTAGGACCACTTATAGTTTATAATATTTTTTTTTGTTATAGAACCGACTACTCTACATTTGACTTTTAATCACTAATAGGAAATAGGTGACTTACCCCTCGGTGTTGAGGAGCCTTTATCTAATATAAGATTGATCTAAATATTAGTGGAATGCCATATTTAAAATGTGGTAGTAAATTTTTTTAATAATGGTATTTTGGCCTAAACTACACTTTTTTTTGTTCTAGGGCTTGAGTCTCGAGGAGATGGCAGACATGCCATCATGCAACTTATCCAAAATCATTCATAAAAAATAGTTGCAGCAATCGGGAAATCAAGGTAATGATTTGTTTGCCATGACTTGTGATGACTGCATTCAAGCCTTCTAGCAAATGACAAATTATTGAGTATTCTTAAATGGCACAACATCAAGGTCAGGGCCATCAAAAGAGGAGTTGAAGTTGAGAGGTGCTAGAGCTAGCAATGACCCAAAGAAGATTGCAGAGGCCTTAAATGACCTTCCTGGACCAATTCATGTTGGAATGCATGTTCCACTTCTAGAAGATAAAGACGTGTTCAGTAGTAATAAGCGCAAACTTGACCTTTCCATTGGTTCAGATGGTGACTCCCATCACCCGGACAAGGTTAATTTCTCTTAGGCATGAGTGCTGACATGATCTACATATACACCTATAGTGGCATCAAATGAAGCAAACACACTGGCCAATCCTACACATGTATTGCACATCACAATTACAATGGAGAGTGATTGTCACACTACACAATGGCATATTGCAGGACTATCCTACAAATTGAACTACAAATGTCAAGCCCAACAGAGAAAATCAAACATCAAATGCATTGCTAGAATTACAAAGGGATCTAAAGGCACTCCAACTCCAACGTATGTCACATATCGTAGTCAACAAAAATAATTTTGTAGAAACAAGGAGATTATGACTAACTTTTGGTTTTGTTCAGATGATATTGACCGATGTATACAAGGTTCTAAACATGCTTGGCTAATTGACTAGCCCTAAGTACCAAACATGTGGCCTAGACTAACCAGCACCAATTTGACTCGCCGAGAAACAATACTACTACAAAAAGTCGGCTTTCAACTTCAAGAGTGACCACCTATGTCACCTTATCGTTTGTTTACAATATCAAATGATTTTAAGGCAATCCTTTATGATCAGCCTAGTCCTTTGCATACAGACGCATATCGAACAACTCGAAGGAGCAAGGCTATTCAATGTATTGCAAATGCTCTTACTACAAAGCATTGCAATAAATGGGGGAGTACTGGTAATGTCAAAGGAATGATCTTGGAAGTAACTATTCTCCCCCTCCTTGGACTTAGAGCAATCATCTCCCTTCAATTGAGAATTGAGCCTACGCAAAAGGTTTATTGAATCACACTTGGCATGTACTTGGAGTGTACTTGCCCCGATTTTGTAGACATGGTCGTCTCAGCAATTGGTGGCCACCATCAGTACATGAATTGCAAACATCTTTACTACATATTTTGTTATTTCTGCAAAATGAATCCAATTGACAATAAGTTTATCCATTCTCCAAGCTTTAGCTTCAATGAAGTGAAGCTCCTTCTCATTAGAGCTAGTATCATCAATGTTCCTAGCAAGAGTCTTTAATATGCCTAGAAAACCAAGAATCCTTGAGTGATTGACATTTGAGGATTGGATGACTATAGACTAAAATTAGATACATAGCTTCAGAAGTATCATTCTCTATTAGGACAAATACTGTAATTTGTCTATATATTCTATATAACCTATTTCTAATCTCAATTTGAATTTTACTAAATTCTAGTTATTAGCCTCTATAATATATACTTCTAATATTTTATGAAATTAAGAAAATTAAAAATTTCACACAAATTGTATACAACAATAATAGTTGGTCTATAGTAATAGGTATTAGAATTTATTGAAAATAGTAAATATTATTCTAGGTATTTTTTATTTTTAGAAATATTCGACTATACTAGGTATTTTTTATTTTTAGGAAAAAATTGACTTCTTTAAACATTTTTTGAATTTCAGAATTCAATGCTCGCATAATCCTTACTTAGCACTCGTAGGCTTGTGTTTGCAAGCTCATACTTGGAGGCTCACAATCTAGCATCATTGAGTTTGCACCTATAATTTTCAAAAAATGTGGCACACTCATTAACATCACACAACATTATTTTGGCTCTAGATTGATCTTTAGGACTTGAAAGAGCTTCAAATCAAGCAAGTGTCTTGTAGATTGAGGATGGATTAGTATTAAATTGTTGGCAAATCAATGGTGGATTAAAAATAACTTCTAAAGCCTTTTAACAATGATTTTAATTTATTATTTCAAAATTTTTGTTGTTGTTACTTCTCTTTGATTGATACACCTCAATATGTAATACTTTTTGTCTTTCTTTCATAGCTTTAAGAATATGTAGTTAGTTGTAAAATTTGATGAAGTATTGAGTATGTGGAAAAGTGTCTCTATAAGGGATGGATCTTTAATTATATCCCCGACTCTAATCAACATTTAACATTACACAAAATATACTTATGTTTTTAGAGGATCAAACAAAAAAAATCCATAAAATTTGAATTTGAATTAAAAAATATCTCTACTATAAAAACATTTTTTTGTGTATATGTTTTGTATTGCATTCAAGAACCAACAACCCATCCTCTAGGTCTATTTGAGTATGTAAAATCTTTAGCTTAGATGCCATCATCTAATAGTAGACATTCAAAAATCTTTTATAAACCTTGAACCTTCCCATTTTTTGCATTAAAGATTTCATAAGATTATGAGGTATTTTTAAAAAAAAATAGACACTTATTTTGAAATTCAATACTTCAAAAATGATTTAGAAAAGAAACAAACATGTAGGTGTTAGAAAATAGAAGCAAAAGTGACAAAATTTGGTTTGAATTTTTTCCAAAGGTTGTATGAACAAGAAACTACTCTATGATTGGCATTGTCCTTGAAACATTGGCACCTTTTTGGGTAAGGTACCTAGTTGAATTTATTCACATATAGCTTATGTAGATGCAAGCTTCCTCCCTTGTGGTCTAGTGCCAATAAATTCTAGGTAAAATAAGTTTGGATCATAAAAAAACTACCGTTGACACCTTCAATAGAACATTCTTAAAAAAAATGTTTCAAGTGAATTCCACTTAGTCCTTTCAATACTCTCTTTAATTCCCATTTGATGTATTGCTTTTGAAAATTTGTGTTCATTTCAAAATCTATATTTGGCCCTAAAATTAGATTTACAAAGTGAGAGAATTGTTGCATGTTGATCCTTTATTGGAGATGAAATAAACTTAAGAAAGTTGAATATTGAGAATATAAGAATGTTTGGCAAGTCATTAACTATTGTACTTGGATTATATAGTCCCCTTTTGTTTGACTTTGCTTCTTTAGGCCTCATTTGCCTCAAGGTTCAAAATTGACCTCAACAACAATTTCAATGTTGAGTTTGAGTGTTTTACACAAGCACAATACTTTCTACTTGTAAGGTACAATTACATTGATGATCACCATTGACCCAAAACTATCACATCTAAATTCTTATTGAAAATCAAGATAATAATTTTAAAGATTTAAAAATATGGACATTATAAGGTATTGTCATTTATGGTACATATGACTAATTACATCACGTGCTAAGTCTCGACATGCACAAATCTCACCAAAATACCATTTGAAAGGTTAATAGGTATACATCCTAATATATTCCATCTTTGTATTTGGGGTGGCCATATTCATATTCATGTGAAAATCCTTGGCTACACAAAATTCTCTTCTAATAACATTCTTTGCATTCTAGCTAGTTATGACCATAGCAATTCTACAAGCAAACAAATGTTTTTGTGCCACTACTAAAAGATGAAAATTTTTATAATTGTGAAATTTAATGAAGACATTTACATGTACATGTCTCCCATTTTTTTATCCTATCCGAGGATAAGATTCAGCAAAGATAGCAAATCTTCATATTAGAGTTTTGAAAGTCCATGTCACCTTGCACCAATCACAAGATGACATGCAACACTTTTTTTCATAAAAAATGACTTAATTTATGCCAAATCTAACCCTCTTATCAGTTTTGACAATACTTCAGCTTCTTCATCCCAGGGATGAAACTGAACAGGTTCTCGTTCATACACCGCCCCGTTCTGGAACCTTCTCATCTGCTTTCATTCGACGTCACCCTCTGCTCCGCCTCACTTTCACACCACTTCCTCCCCTACCACTCCGTACGTGAGGGTGAGGGTGATACCGATACCGCACAGGTGCCCAAATGGAATTTCCACGTCAGTTTTTTAAAGGTCCACGTCCCCTTCCACCAATCACAAGATCCACTTCTTATTTTTTAAATGACTTAATTTATGCCGAATCTGACCCTCACGTAGTGTACCTACTCTCACGTCTAAGTTCCCCGAGGCCCTGCTCCATCTCTTAGCAATCACTTGGCAACAACTTGTGCTGTTTTGCATCATTCAGCTTGGTTTAGCAAGGAATCGGTGTTTGCAACTGTGCATCATGCCTACCGTCGAAGACAGGCGTGTTTTGGATGTGCCGTTGGAGCGCGCATGGAGGATTGCCAAAAACTCGCATGAGCTCCTCCCGCAGCTGATGCCAGAGGTTTTTGAAAGCATTGATCTCGAAGAAGGCGATGGCGGCCCGGGGAGCATCTTTGTCCTTACCATGGGGCCGGGTACGGTTCTTTCTCTCCTTTGACCTCGTCGCGGTTGTTGATCCGTCCAATTTCGAAAAGAAATGCCATCAGTAATCTAACAACTCGAGAACAAATCGGTAGGAAAAAGGAACTCGGTAGACCTCTACGAAACTTCGAATCGGTAAAGATTTGCACGTATGGAAGAAAGCTTACAGGCTTCAGGCATTCTGATAGGATGCAGACGAGTATTTCAAATCCTAGTAATTTGGACTGCGTTTTCGTTAACTAGTTTTGCGTTTTTCTTTCTCCATTTTCAACATCCTGTTTTCTTGATTTTGTAATTCCTCAGATGTAACTGAAAAACGTTAGAAAAACGTCCCGTAGAAGAGAAGTGTTTGAACGCCGTCCTTCGTAACTCAAGCTTGAGTTTCAATTGAGAGGTAGATGCAAGAAAATCTCAAGGGGGACTGAAATTCTTTATTATTCACTTAGAAAGGGACTCTCATCACCGATAAAGTCTCGTTAGAAATTCAAGTTCCGTCTTCGTAAAGCTAAGGTGCCGCATGAACGTGTTCAGTTTTTGACAAATTGACTTGATGGCATCTCTGCGGGGATTGAGCGCATCTAAGCGGGGTTTGAGTGTTGAGTGCAGCCATGCCGGGCGGAAGGGGGAGGATCGTAAGAGAGCGCGTGGATTTACGAGACGACGACCGACACAAACTGAAGCACACGACAATCGAGGGAGGCGATCCCCGCTACAGCAGCTTCACGTCCACCATCAAGTACGAGAGAGGCCCTTACCGAGGGAGCTCCATCCGCACGTGGTCTGCCAAGTACACACCCGCACCAGGAATGTCGGCCCCGCCTCCGGAGGACATGAAGCGCCTCACGGAGAAAATTACAGATGCCATCCACAATTACGCATCTGAGAATCCTGATTACTGCGCGTACTAATTTCTAGCTCGGGGTCTTAGCTTGCACGGAGTACCATCAGAAATCTCAAGACGCAGCAAACCGGTTTGAATCGCACTGCTCTATGCTCTACCGCTGTAGTCCTTCGGGAAGGTTTGTCTATATAACCAGTTTTAAGCATTTCGTACTTCTTTGCTTTCCAAACTCTTTGTAAAAGACTTATGAGGCTGGCTGCAGGGAATGACTGCACCTCCACTTAACTTACAAAATCAGTAGCTTCCAATTCGACTGCAGTGACAGTCTCAATTTCTTGTGATATACTTGCAGTAACAAGCATATTTAACCCAGGAAGGACGGAGCCTATTACCATGCAATCTGTCTCAATGTTATTTTGTCTTTGTTTCCTGTATTTTGCAACCAAGCCTGAGTGGGAATTATATTATTTTATTTTTCAGAGATGAATTCACATGTCTTATGTAAGTCATAAAAATTTTAGAGTTATTGGTGATGATTTCAAATTACCATAATTTTTTGAAGAAAAAGTGAAAGAATTCATATCTAACTCAAAATTAGCTCCAAAATTCTGAAATTTTCTCCATATGTGTATATTATAGTGGAGAAGGTAGGAATTGCTAAAATACACTAAAAGGTACATTGCTATAATGTGAACAAAAAATAGACCATGGTAATAGGCTTAATGTTCAGTATGCAATAACATGTTCAAATTCAAGAAATTAGAGTACAAAAAGGATTCAATAAGCTTCATGTCATTAGTTGGGCTCAAATTCCAAAAAGTTCATTTACATGACTCAAATTGAGATTAAGAGCAAGAAGGTAGGAATTGCTAAAATACACTAAAAGGACATTTTTGTAATTGGTGCGTAGAAAAGATTCTCCTTAATTGTCATAACACATAATAAGGGCCTTATCAGAGTATTCAAGAATTTCCTAAAAATAAAGAAAATATGCAGCATTTTCTCCAACGTTAAATAGAGATAATCTTTCTTTATGAAAATATTAAACCAAACTTCAAAACTAAAGAAACCAATATGTGTCAAATCAATCCTTGATGTCTACACATGGCTACATTCTTTAAATTGGTTCTTTCTTTTCTAATCATGTCATCTCTTGATGGCTAGTTCTAAGGACTTAAGTAGTAGGCTTAGGCAAACCACAGAAAATAAATCTCTAAAACATATTTATGATAAAATTCACTAGTACTTAACCCAAAAACGACGACAAGGCCATTTTGTGGCTTTTGGATGAATGTTTCTTGAACTATAGAGAGTTGGGAAGCAGTTTTTCATCCACTTTTTTCTTATTGACCTTCCATGTTGGGTTATGAAGATAATCTAGTTGAGTTTGGAGTTATGCTATTGTTTGTCTTTACATAAATGAGAAGTTACTTAAAAAAACGGATCACAAAATATGCAATTTTAGTGTATTTTAGAAAGTTGTTTCTCCTTGCTTTAAATCTGAAATTTCTCTACAAAAATGATATTTTTTGAATTTAAGCCCAACTAACAAAATAAATTTCATTCACTCTAGTTTCTACTTCAATTTAAATTTTGAAAAAATTCCTAATAATCAATTTTTTATTGCAGTTTGAACTTTGGATGTATTTTCAATGTCTACTACGTTCTAATTATAGAATGGCACGGAAAATGAGTTTACACCATGTTGTTCATCACTATAATATGCACACATGGTGAAATTTTCAGATTTTTTGAAATAATTTTCTATTTGATATGATTTTTCTTCATTATATCTACAAAAATTCACAAAAAAAACAATTATTTACAAAAAAATCTAAAATTTTGGTGCAACAAAGAAGACATTTTGTTTCACCTCTGAAAAATAAATTAAAATTTTTTCATACATATCTTGTTGCAAAATGGCAACAAATTGGGTGATGACAATGTAGCTTGAAATCAGCGGTCATAGGTCCATCATTTAGGGGTTAATGACCATCTCTAATACATACCTTTCAACTAATGTCAAATTTTTAGTGTTTATTTTTGTAATTCTATCATATACAATGTAAGGTCAAAACAAAGTTCACAATCATAATGTATTCAATAATGTTGTCCAAAAAGCATCAAATTAAGCATTTTAACATAGTTTCTATAACAAAATCAACTTTATTGTTTTTCTTGTTAAATCTTATCAAAAATTGTAGGAAATTTTTTAATACATAGTAGTCCTTTTCTTGTATTATTTGGACAAATCAAAACATTTTAACTTCTTTTCTTACAAGATAGTTCATTTTTAATTAGACATATATATAGTTTTTAATTACAATTATTTTCCTTCTTATAGAATAAGGTCAACAAAATGTCGTATAATAATAAAAGTCAAAATGTATCTATTGCAAATAAAGATGAATTTTAACTTTCTTAAGGTGATGTATAAATACTATGTATAAATTCATTCATAAAGATGCATCTTTTAAAAGTAAAATATGTTGATAATTCAAAAATATTAAATGCATATTTCATAGTTTAAGTATGAAGTACAATTTTATAGGTATAAAATATTAAGATCCATTTAATTTAGACTTTGCATCTTAAAACATGCAAAAATCATAGAAAAATGATATACATTAATTGCAAGCATGTACTTGTCAAAAGATTTTAAAAAAATATTCAATATATAGAAGGGCCTTGACTCTCAAGAAGCTATTTAATCCACATAAATGTCTAATAATTATTCTTGAACCAATTTTTGCCAAAAACATAACATTTCCATTTCCAATATGAAGTTTAAAGAAATTTATTTATAATTATAAACAAATATACATTTAATAATTCAAAACATGATAATACATATATTCAAAGCTCCCTTCTATTAAACCCTATTGCAATTTTACTATAATTTGCTAACTAAAGTTTCCACTAGTACTATAATCATGAGAATATTGGTATAGAGTCTAAAATGAATAAGTAGTCAAATCCTCTAGCAATGCCTCAAAGTAAAAAAATATCCAATGACTTTTAACCCTTAAAAGGACGGACTAATATCCTTGAAAATCATCCTTTTGGTGACCATATGAATCATTCCCTAACAAAATTGCAAAAAGATTTATTGGAAGTCAAACTATTATAAAAGACCTCCTTTTTTTACAACAAAATTTTGAAGATGAATAGTTGCCCTTTTATCCTACTGAAAAGAAGGATTCTCTGTCATTCATTGGACGCCAAAAGTCCATTGACATTTTATGGTTAAGGTTCTTGTAGACCACCCCCCCCCCCCAAATGCACTTATTCATCCAATAATAAGTCTTTTTTTTTTGTCCTTTTTATTGACCTTTTTTTTGTCCCCGGTTCACTACTTTGGTGATAGGTCTCTTCCTCTCACGGCTAAGGAGGCAGCAGTTTTTCAGCTGGACTCAGGAGTGGGAACACTAGCTTCAGTAACATCAGTTGGAGTCTCTTTGTTGGACTCCGAACTAGAATCATCGTCTCCATCTGCAGGTGGATTAGCGTCCACTGTTAGAGTTTCAGTAATCAAATTAATCTCGTCAAACTCTACCTTCTTCTCCGAAATCAGGGCCACTTTGCCGAGCGCTTCCAGAAGGTCTTCCAACGCCTTGGTCGGGTTGTCCCGTTTCTTCAACAGAAACTCGCTCACGTCTGCGGGCGTGATGGCCTTGCCCGCCATGGCCTCCTCAATCTTAGGGAAGAGGTCGTGCCACTCGACTTTCAGGTTGTTCTTGGCCAGTGTGCGAAACGCCGGAAACTCGCAATACGACATGTGGACTTTCTTGTCCATGCGACCGGTGCGCAGCAACGCCGGGTCCAGTTTCTCGACGTAATTCGTGGTGAAGATGATGATGCGCTCGCTTCCGCAACAGGACCAGAGTCCGTCTGTGAAATTGAGCACGCCTGATAAGGTAACTTTGCTTCCCTTCTGCAATACATACAATACACGCACACGCCGCACGTCAGTGTTGAATGTCATTGAAACCCTATCTAATGCTTCATATTGAAATTTAAACTCGGAAAATTGTGAATCGCAAATCAATGGAGCTTCTCTAAAGTAGAGGATGTTTAAGCTTGAAGATTTCAGATTGGAAACTCCAAACCAAACATCAATGAAAATTCTCAACTATTTTATCGGTAGCTTTAATCTTCAAATTGAAACTCCGAGTCACACGTCAATCAGAATCCTCTCACGTAGAGCATGTTTAATCCGAACTTCTGAATATTCAAATCGAAAATTCCAAATCACACATCGATTGAATTTCAAATCACAGTGTGCTTCATTTGTATCTCTGAAGCTTCAAATCAAAAACTCCAAATCACACTTTCTCTAAAGTTCAAAACGTGTAATGTGTACGTAATGTGTATCTCGAAAGCTTTAAATTGCAAACTCCAAGTCACAAATCAATCAAACTTCTCTAAAGAGAATGTGTTTAAAGAGTCTGAATCTTTAGCGGTTACATTACAGGAAAAAGAGTTGAGGATTAGAGTGATCGTTTTGGAGCCTATGATTTAAAGCATCGATAATCATATTTCTATCGATTGGAAATCAAGTTTGAGATATATTACCTCTCGATCACACTTTTTTCTCTCATAAATTTTAGCCTCTTTAAGTATGAGATAGAATCGAGAATCATTTAACTCGAAAGATTTTACACATAACAAATTTTGGTGTTCCCAAACCGATAAAGAACTAACAAGAAGTGGGAGATAACGAGTACCTCTTCCTCAGGTTTGTCTTTCTTGGCCTCCTCCTTCTGACCTTTGGCACGCTGAGCGAGATCCACGGTACAATCGATATCCTCAATGACGAGGATAGATCGGTCAGTGGTTTGAATCAGCAGATTCCGAAGCTCGCAGTTGGATTTGACTTCCGTCAATTCCAGATCATAAATGTCGTACTTGAGGTGATTGGCCATGGCGCCAATCATGCTGGATTTCCCTGTGCCAGGCGGCCCGTAGAGAAGATATCCCCTCTTCCACGGCTTCCCGGCCATTTCGTAGAACTCCTTTCCTTTGGTGAAGTTCGTCAGGTCCTGCATGATCTCGTCCTTCAAGACAGGGTCCATAGCGAGCGTGTTGAATGTCGAGGGGTTCTTGAGTGGCACTGATTGCCATGCTTTCTTCCTGGAATGCCACCTTCGCGCAAGAAATGCAACAAATTGGTCTTAGACTTCGAATCTAAATGACGTCAATTACTCTCCAGCAATTCGAAGTAGATGTAAAGAATTCCGGCAGTGCGCTGTGAAACTTAATTACCAGGTTCACAGAACATTCAAATGTAGTAGTGGCACAATTTCTTTAAGAATAATACCAATTAATTAAAAGCTAGTTAGCTCGTACGCTTGAAGAGCATCCACTTCTTCAAATTGAGATCAACTTTGTAAAACAAGGTGTCAGGGATTCCTTTCCATGACAATTCAAAAGGTGCTCAACAAGGGTTCCCCAGAATGAAAGGAAAACTTAAGGACAACGAAGAAGCAAGTAAGTGTACCCGCCCATGTCTTTCATGTTGGTGTAGAGGAGGCGGTCCCGAGATTGCTCTTTCACCAGCTTGGCCGTGTCAATGACGTGCTGCACGTACGTCGCCAGCACACGGTCTTTGTCCCGCTTGGGTACCTTGAGAAAGTACTTGCGTTTCTCATCGTCGGGTGTTTCGCTCCAATGGTTGGAGGGAATGCTGCGATCGGAAACCTCGTGAGTCCACTTGAACTTGACGCCCATGAATGTGTCCTCAATGGTTTCATTTCTTCCCAGAGCGAATGTGTTGCAACTGGCGTTTTTCGGGCGGGACAAGTTGACGAAATTCGCGGATATGGCGATTGAATTCAGATACGACTGCACGTAGTCGTAAATCTCGTTGTTCCCTGCGCCGCAAAACTCCTGGATTTCGAAGTTGGCGTAGTAAGTGAACCTCTGCTGGAATTTATGAATATAATCGTTGAATCTAAAGAAGTACTCCCGTGGTATCACGGTCCACAGAAAGCCCATGATCATCGCCGACAGGGTTCCATAAAGGGGCAGCAAATATTCCGCCGCCCCTAGAAGACCCATTACAGTAGCCTTCTACTGCGAGAGTTGAGAGTGTGAGACCTGTAACTCGAAGGAGGCAATTTGAGCAACGCAATTACAATTCCCTATGAAAGTCCTAGCACATTCAGCTCCGAATGTGAGGCTCAGAAACACGTCAGAAAGAACCGAGAGGTGAGTCTCGCTGTCGAAGTAGTGCACTTTGACATACCCCACTCCAGTTGAGGTGAATACCCAATCTAACTTTCTAATGCAATTTCGACAGGGGTGTCAAGAGTGGAGGACTTGTGTCCGATCCCCCAAGCCCTAAATCGTCCTCCTCGTGCCAGCCATCGCCAGCCTCTCTCTGCTCCTCGCCGCGCGCCCTCTGGTCTTCGTCGTGCCCTCTTTGCTCGCCTCTACAGCATGAAGTGCTCTAGCGAAATAAAAATTGCAATCCAAGTTTCTAAGCTTGTTGGTGCCCTAGCAAACAATAATTTGAGACGCAAAATAAAATAGTGCCGACTCAGAATAGAAGAAAGAGGAGACTGAGTCTTGTAGTTACAGCTGAGCAGTCTTGACACCTCCTAATATGCTGACTCTCTAGTGAATGTCAATCGCTAACTTCTGGGAATGTCAAAATCTGACTTCTCTCACAAGCTCAAATATAAATGGAAAGGATCCAATAATGTGGATCAATCTGTAAGCAAAATTCTTGCTCTTGCTGAGTTGCCTTCATGCTCACTGATCTGCCGATCCCCCTGCAATAAATTGTGAACTCCAGCGAACGCTGCCTTTTATTGGCATTTGGCAACTGTGCAGGTTTGACTGAGGTGGAAGTTTTCTTGTAGCCCACGCAAAATTTGCTTTTACCACCAAGAATTGTCACCCATTATCTTACAGACAGTCCGTAGTATCGATTTCGGTGCTCTGATGTCACATTATTCCATCCAATAACTTAGGGCATCCCCAAAGCTGACTCGCCAGACAGGGGCGCCAAATGCTCTTTACGCGTGTGGAATTGCAGACCTGGGCCACACTGCATTCCATGTGCTCCACAGCGGACACACCAAGAAGGGGCGCCAAGTGGGGTCCTAGCTTAACCCTTAAACGGCGAGTCGGTCACCGTGGAAATCATTTGTTTAGGTACAGTGTGAATTTTTGGCTTAAAAAAAATGAAAAAAGCATTCATTGAAAGACAAGCTATTGTAGAAGACCTTCCCTTTTCACACAAAATTTGGAGGATGAATAGTTGCACTTTTGTTCTACATGGAGAGATTCTTTGTCATTCATTGACCAGAAAACGTTTAAAATTCTACTTCAAGTACAATTTCTACTTTTGACTTAACTATGAGCAGTTCAGATCCTAATAATTCTAATTCACATTATCCCACATGGATTGTTCTACCTCCTACCACCCAATGTGGATATAAGGAGCTTCTCTTCTCATTTGGATCTCAAGCCAAGTTGAAAATGCAATTTCTTCAACCTCTTGATACAAATAGAGAAAAGTATATTGTAGTAGAAACTTATTTTCTTCAAATTTTTTTATTGCAGTTGAAAAGATTCTCAAAGATTCTCAACTTAGCAAAATCAAGAGTCAACCAACTTGCTAATCGGTTAAGGAAATATAAGAAATGGCCTACAAACCAACAAGCTCATAAGATAAAGCATGAACCAACAAGCATGATAGGGATGCTTTCTTAATGTTTGGAGAGAAAATTTAGGCGTGATTGGGCTTTTTGTGTCCTTCCTTGGGTCCGCAATGAACCACTTTTTCTTTGCTAGCCACATCTAAGCCTAAACAAGGGAGCTTCTCAATGAATGGGTGGCAATGTTCTAAAAAGTCTAATGAATGACTTCATTGTTAACTAAGAAACAAAGAATGCACATGAAATAGACCATCCCATTTCTGCCAACTATTTAATTTCATAATCCTATTGTTGGCCCAAATTCTACCCCAAAATTCATCTAAATTTGTTCATTTTCTAGCAAAATTATTGCATTTATGCCAATAAGGGGTAGCATGTCGATTTGTTATTGGTGAATATTTAAGTGCCATTAGATACATGGAAAGGCAATTATAGATTGTTGTTTATGACTCCATTATATAAGCGGTTTTGTAATTTCAAGACAAACCACTTTATAAATTCACATAAATTACAATTTTAATTGTAAAATTATAATTCCACTTGGTTTTGATTTGTGAAACAAGCTCACACCTTTGAAAAATATGTGCCCTTCTCGGAATTGACCCCAAGATATTAAAATTGCTAATCAAGGTGGTAATAGGCTTGTCTACCTAATTGGTTTGATAATCAAAGGATTTTGGTGACTACCTTGGTCATAGGAGCCATGTCCTTCTAGGGTTAAGTTTATAATTAAAAATGTGGTTTCAATTCATGTTCAATTGTTCTACTCCAATGTGCAAGACACTCCTCTCAAAGAGACAACACTAAAGTAACCAATCCAAGTAGCAAACTTTTACTAAGTGAATTGAAATTGAGGTTGTTTGGTATAGTGGATGAATTTTCAATGAAAGAATAATGAAATCCGCAATGAATGCAAGAAGTTGCATAATTTTTGGATTACTAGACATTTAGTTAAAATTTCTAAAAGCGAAAGCTAATAGGTTGCTATTTTAATTCATAGGTGGTGCAATAATCACATGGCATAGTTTTGTGAATGGGCTATGATGTATTCCAAAAGCAATCTTCTTGTATTTAAATGGCATGCAACATATGTTTAGAAAATGTCCCTCATTAGTTGAAAAAGGAACAATTGAAAAGGAAACATTGGTTATTGTATTTCTACAAATTGAAAATGGAACATTTATGATTTCTAATTTGTTTATAATTTTTCTTGTATGCTACATGGACCTTTTTCTTTCCATCCATCTCAAGGTTGAATTATGTCCCCCTATAGCTTCCTATTTTGTCTACAATTTGAAGAATTTAGTCACTTTAACGACTTATTACCTTGCAATAGAATCAAAAAAATATATGCATTCATTATTAAAAGTGTTCTCAATCCAACAAGTATATTGGCCCTCCAAATTTATTTCTAACTTTTGAATGGTGTGTAATTAGAACTTGAAATTACTATTATTTGAAGCACATCCAATAGTACTTTGAATACACATACAAATATTTCAATTATGGCTTTGGACCATTAAACTAGACCCCATTGAAAGTAAGTTAAACGACAAAAATTAGGCCTCTACAAATCATATTTAAGAAAGGAAAATAATGCAATGGCAACAAATTCACAAGTGTACAAATTTGGATCACTTCACAATACATCCTAGATCTTGATTTTTTAAATCGTGATGTCTCAATTCTAAATCTTAGATTTTCAATTATATCATAAAATATTATATAATAAAGATATGTTAGAAAAGGTTATACAATTGAAAAAAACCATTTTGAGGGCACTTAAAGAGGGAATTTGCTAATGGATAGATTTGACTACAAAATTAGCCCTTGAAGATGTTTGATTTAGAATTATTTTTCTCATACTATATAGATAACAAAAGTTGAGACTTGTAATCCAATTTGAATCTATATTTTTGCTAGACTTTCAAAATTCTACTTTCTTGGTGCCAAAATTTTCAAAATGTGTTGCCATATAGGCATTTCTAAGTGCACCAAGACTTGAGACATAGTACAAAGCGCCAAGTCCCAATTTTTCTACTCTAGACCATAAATCAAAATTTGAAAACTCTATGGGACTTGGAACTTAAGTTATAATTTGTGAACTAGCCATTAGATGGTGGGTTAAAATATATTGGAAAATTGGCCATAAATTAAATTTTGAAAACTTTTTGGGACTTAGAAATTCAATTGTAATGTAAATTGGTTTATGTTGTTGATTGAGAGCCTTGCATTAAATTTCATGAAGCATTGAATCTTAGATATTCATGTGGCTTACAACAAATAATTATTGTTTTTGAAGCATACTTGGATGTAATTCATTTATCTCTATAAATCTCCCAACAAGCAATGAAAAACTTCATTAGCCATCCATTGCATATTTGCTCTTAGGAGTTGCCAAAATGACCAAATTTCTAAGCTTTGTAGTCCATAATCTTCAAGATCATTTTAGGCTATAGTAATCGTATCAATCTAAAAACATAATTTGAAAAGTGAGTGAACATAGTTAAGAGGTCTTTTAGAATATCTTAAATTAATTAAGGGATATTTTTAATAAATAAATGAAAAAATATAATGAAAAAATAAATTTAAATTCCAAAATTTTCAAAATCTAATAATCCAAAAATCAACTTAGGGATCTCAAATTCTAATGCAAGACTTTGATCTTTACTATTTTATTGAATTTCTAGTCATGTGTATTTCTAACTTTCAAAATCTTCTTCTAAGTGGAAATATTCATCCCTATATAGAGTTTAAATATTGCAAAAAGGAAGTTCACATTACACATTACATTCTAATTAACTTAAATTTTCAATTCTTAAATCCTTGTCGGAAAATAATACAAATATCATATTATTTGTATGTTTAATTTAATAATTCTTAATCTCCCCTCCTACCAAACACTAATACAAAATCATCTATTTTTTTGAGAATTTTTTTAACATTGTTTAATAAAAATTTATGTTAAACATTGTTTAAAAAATCCTTGGAAATGTAAACAAGGGATAGCTAGTTTTGTACAAGTGACATGCATTAAAGTAAGTACAAGCATCTTATATGACCTCACACCCAATTTAATTCAAATTTACTCTATTTATTCAATTTAATTTGTAAATCTAAAATAGTGCATGATCTCTATCACTTTGTGGCAAGAGATGAGTAAATATGCTCTAGTCTACATTCATATGCTAAAATGTACCTATTGGTTCATAAATGAATTATATACACGTGGAAAGCTTTGAATCATTCCATTTTGATCAATAAGATGAAAGTTATGAGGAATTTTTGTTTGCAGTCAGTTATGGATTTTCTACTCTAAAATAAACTTTGAAGTCCTTTATCTTACTCAATTTTCAATACTTTTTGAAAAAATAAAATCTTAGAATGTAGATTGTTTACAACAAAATTTTGACCATTGGGATTGGAATTTTTCAATTCCATAACAAAATTCTTAACAATTTAGTATTTAAAATCATTCTCTATTTCTTGTTATTTACTATTCCTATATGTTGTACAATTCCAAATGATCTAAAATTTTTTAACCATGTGACCAATTTGTCTAGAAAAAGAATCCAAAAAGTAACTAGCATTTTGGACATTTTTTCATAGAAAAGTGAGCTTGTGAAGTGCAATTGCCTTGTTTTTCGCAAGGCCCAAAAAACGATTTCAATGAATTAAAATTCATTTATCTTGCAATCCACGTGGTGGAAATTTCTGAAATTTTTACCACGTGTTTTCAAATCAGCATACTATAAGATTCTGCGTTTACATGTGTCAAAAAAAGTTTTTTTCAAAAATTTGGTACTTGTATTAAAAATGGTAGTTTTGGAGCATTTTTGGTGAAAACATAGTCAAGAAACTTTAGGAGTTAATAAAGTTGTACAAAATAGTGAATAAAAATCATTGGTTTTTTAATATGTAAGATGACTACTTGACCGTCTATTGAACCCAAATGGTCCACAGTATATGTATAAGGTTAACCTTGTAAGGGCATTACAAACACTAAGTATTTGATGGATGATAGATGACATCACAAAGTTAAAACCCTGCGGTTTGTCAACAATTAGCATGTGGTTAATAGTTGTTTTATGGGTTCGCACATTAATTACAATTTATTGCATCATTATGATGCATTACTTTGCATCGTAACAATGCAGTTGCAAATAATGCATTGTAACGATGTGAAGTAATGCATTGTAACGATGTGAAGTAATGCATTGTAATGATGGGATAAATTGTAATTAACATGCAAACCCATAAAATAACGATAATCACATGATAATTGTTGACAAATTGTAGGGTCTAAACTTTGTGATGGATCCTTCTATATAAAATAGAAGTGCAAATGGTCATTTTTAGAATTTTGAGTGGAAAGGGGAGCTAGATCTTGTACAATAGTTTGACTTTAGATAAGTACTCTTATTTGTTTTTTAAGCAAATGAATCACACAATACCCAAAACAATGATTTCTATAGTGACCAACTCCTCCTTCTAGGATTAACCAACAATTGTATGATTGGTGAGTATAGTGATAGGCTTGTTGTTGGGGATTCATAAATTATGATTTAATAGAATTAATCATTAAGCTCGTGTGCAATGTGAGATCAAGAGCCAAAATTTTAAAAAAAAAAGGGGGATAATACTTCTTGGAGCACCCAAATTGGGATTTGATGGAATTTGATGTTGTATTTCATTTGTACTATTCTTAAGTTTAATAGCTTTCATCGATACCATTGTTACAATTAGAGACAAAATTTACTATTAACTCTAATGATTTAGCAATGGCAAGGTTCAAGAATGTCATAAAACTCCTCCAATTCAAGGCATGTTTACATCCAAAAACTTTGGATTGGAGCCCTCAAAATGGAGTGTTTTGATTGAAAGATAGCTATGGTACCTAGTTTTTAGGTTTATACCAAATATAACTTGGATTAGAGCCCATCATTTTTTCAATGGATGAAAAATCCTTGTTGGAAATCTACATGGCCAAAAATGGATAGTGACTTCCTAAACATAAGGGGAGTATTTTTTGGAAAGGTCTTAGAGGTATCCAACCCCAAAGGCCAAGAAGAAATTTAGGGAGACTTTTTTCAACCAATCATTTATGATTGTTTAACCCCTAAAAACCCATTGTCCCTACAAGGGACAAAATGGATTTTGGGCAGGCTCCTATGATCTCAATTTTTATTGAAACTTTTTGAAACTTTTTCATAAGATAGAAAAACTTAAGATCTTTCTAGAAATATAATTTTTATTTCAATAAGTGCTCGGGAGCAAAAGTTATGCCACAATAACCTCAAAATAGGGGAGAGTGGACAACAAAAAAAATTAAAATTAAATTAAAATTAAATTTTTAATATTTTTTTATTGTAGATTATACTTTTTGTAAATGGGAAACTTTTATTCATTCCATTTGGATTAGAGATGTGAAAGTTATGGAGCTTCTTGTTTTGCGGGCAATCATAGTGACTTCTTGAAAGAATTTTTTTTCTTTCACTTTGAATGCTAATATCTTTCAATCTATACGATCAAAAATCACAAAAAAATTATCACATGATCTAAGACAAGTGTAGAACAAGATCCTACGGTTAGATTCAAAAAGTGTTTCTTAAAATTTATTTTGTAAGTGATTGTAGTAGAAGTGGTAGTTTTGAGTGGTTTTGGCAAAAAAAATGGCCATGGGACTTTTAGGGGTTAATGCTTGTTTGTAGGCCATTTTGGTACTGAAATTGTCAAAAATGACCAAAATTAGATAGAGCTAGTGCAAAATAGCATACATACATATAAAGCAGTGTTGACTATAAGAGGTTCTATAACTATGGGGTAAGTCTAGAAAAGACTTATGTGGATAACTACACTTTAAAAATTTAGTTTAGTCACCCAAGTGCACAATGGACCATGACTCAACTCTTTTGGTTTACACCATATGTTTAAGCCACCACCTACTTATAAGTCCCTTGTTTCAAGCATGCAATTGCAACTCCAGCCTCACATGTGAAGCATGAGTCATGCAAAAAAAAATTAAAACAAAAATGAATTGCAATACCAACCTCACTTGCTTAGCCTAAAATAAATAATGCACAACAATTCTTTTGAAATCAAAATCACCTGCAAACCCTAATCACAAAACAGTGCTGTGGTGCGGAGGAAGCAAACGAGCAAGAAGCTGCAAGCCACAGGAATTTCCGAACCGAACCACTTGCAGTAACTTAACTTCCACAAAGAAAGTAACGTCCAAAGGGTTAGGGTAGGAGGTCCATGAATCACCCATTTAAGAGCTAAAACCGAATATTTGGGAGGTGAAGCTTCTTGAAGTATTTTTGAGTAAATTTTCCCTTGAAAGACAAGTGGAATTGGCATCTGATCCAAGTCTTTGTTTCATATTTTTTTGGAGCTTTTTGGAATTATTTATGAAATTTTGAAGTTGAAATGGCGTAGGGCTCTAAAATCGCCCACCTCCTAATATCTACACTTTTTGGACATCGGTGAAGGCTACAAAAGAGAAACATATACAAATAGTGTACTTTTGAAGAAGTGGGTGATTTTAGAGCTTGTATGCTTTCCGAACCTCCTACCTTGACCCATAAACAATGCCACAACCATTTTCTAGTCGATCAATGACACAAAATCTTTGCGTATAGGACAAAAGTGCAATTATTCATCTTTGAAATTTGTATAGTAATTTGACTTCCGATGAGTACTTTTTTCATTTTTTAAAGCCAACAATTCACACTGTACCAAAACAAATGATTTCCACGGTGACCCACTCGTCGTTTAAGGGTGAAGTTAAAAGCCATGCGCGACACGCGTGGCGGGGCCGAACTCCGGCAGGCTGAGTTCCGCCACCACAGCCAGGCGGTACTCGCCACTCCACGCCGGCAGGCACGGCACCGACCAACACACAGGCGGGGCAGGTTTTGGGGCATGCTCTATAGTCCATCCGTTTCACACAAACCAAAACGCTCATTGGAACGTTGTTCGATGAGCTTATTTACTGAGAAATTTCAGCTTGGAGGGATTCTCACGGCGACTGATGAGCCAGGAATTGAGGTGATGGGCCAGGAACTGTGGACCCGACAATCACGCTTAACTTACTGACTGTCTGCACGATGTGCGCGCCTCAATTTCTGCACATAAAGGAAGTCCTGGACTTAGCAAGCGTTCTTTGGAGTGATGGTACATGATTTTATCAGTACGTGTTCAGATCATCGTTTCTTTCTAAGTGGCTGCAGAGCTGACAAGGGATTACGAGCGTTATTTACCGGGAGAAGTCAAAGACATTTCATAACTCTCTAACCATAGAACGGGAAGATATTCATACTAATCAGTATTAATCCTTCATTTAATCATGGCTTCCGGCTCATGTATTAATACAACCAGCCCAAGTCTAATACCATAAATTGAAATCAGCCCATAGCCTTCAAATTGTAAAGCCATTCAGTTTAAATCCTTTTAATTTTAAAGAAACCGGTTATAAACTGTACAACAATAATTTCAATCAGCTAGAAATACCGGTAGCAAAGGAGCGGTCAAGTGGAAGAATGGAGGCGCGAACGGCCGAAGACCAAAGAGCAGGAGCGGAGGCGTACAC
Organism: Climacium dendroides; assembly: GCA_950106755.1. Lineage (NCBI taxonomy): Eukaryota > Viridiplantae > Streptophyta > Bryopsida > Hypnales > Climaciaceae > Climacium > Climacium dendroides. The sequence continues at coordinate 24,774,727 of OX467087.1, read as the reverse complement.
AGAGAAATGTTGAAGAACTTGAGGGAGTTTCTTTGACAAATGAGAGATTATTTTCGACCCCTCTCAATTCTCAGCCTGACTTACACGCCTGAGAACCGGCCCACCCAAATCATACACGGCCGAGAACCGGCCATACCCTCAGGCCAACAAATCAAAATCCGCCTTTCTAATATTTTGAGCAACTAAAAATCCAGAACTCCAAGATCATAACAGTTAAAATCCTATTTAAATGATTTTTCGTTGGTTCTCTGGCCTGTAATTAAGTATTTCAATCAGCTTTTTCAAAAAATCAATCGGCTCAGTTTACACTAGCTGCCGGTTCTTCCCGTTCATTGTCTCTAACATTGCAGACTATTGTTATAAAAGTTCAAATCTTTGAATTTCCTAGTTTTCTTGAGCACAAACAACAGTATTTCACAATGCAAGATTGGGACAATTACATAACTCTCGAGAAGTCAAAGACATTTTATAACTCTCTAGCATTGCAGACTATTGTTATAAAAGTTCAAATCTCTGGATTTCTTAGTTTTCTTGAGCACAAACGACAGTATTTCACAATGCAAGAAGATTGGGACAATTACATAACTCTACCAAAAGGAATCCAATGAATTACCTCACTTGCTTCAAGTACCAATCATATTCTGAATTGATGAGTGAGAAGAGAAGCTCTTTATATAGATACAGGGTGATAAGAGGTAGTATAAGCCATGTGGATATGAAAATTAAAATTAGATCCTTTTGAATTTCTGTCCATAACTTTTGATTGGAGGATCAAATTTACAAACGGGTTTTTGGAGATGAAATTTACATGTGTTTACCAACTTTCTTAAGCTTGAAGTTTTTTGAAAAATTATACTTTATGATGCCTAAATGAGGTCTAAAATTTTAATTCACATATAAATCTTACATTTTGGCAATTAGTGGTCAAGCTCTCATCTTCACATCATCTCATATCCTTTGAATTAATTTCATAAAATTTCATAATTTTATAAAAAAGGATCTCCCCACCTTCTATTCTCACAAATGTCAATGATGCATTTTCTTCATTTTGCCATCTGATTTTTTTCCATAGGTAGATCAATGTTCAAATAACATTGGTTTTGATGCACCTTTGTCAAAGATATTACAATTTTAGAACCATTGTTAATACCTTAAATGAACTTAGTACGACTGTTTACTATTTGGTGAAAAGATGCACCCCCCATCCTCTTCTTGCCTCCCTCCTTCATTTTTTATTTAAAAAAATTTCAGACCGTAGATCCTCTAATAGGAAAAAAAATGAAACCAATTTCCAAGTCATTGATCTGGGATACAAAAATGTATGCGAAAACAAATATGGATACGGATTCAGAATACAAATATAGATACTTGTACAAAAGATGGATATGGATACATGTAGAAGACGGATATGAATACATATATAGAATACATATACGAATATAGAATATGGATACAAGTACAAAAAATACATGGTATATGTATGGATACAAGTATGAGTATAAATATGAATACAGAAGACATATCACACTAAAATCCCATATCAATTATACAACCCCATGTTAATCTCAAATTACAAATTAGGGGTGGAAGGATGTTTAGGGTTTGGGTGAGGTTGGAGTTTGGTTTGATTTGATTTGGGGTTGTGTTTGGGTTGAAGTAATTAAAAAATATATTTAATTTGGGTTGAGAGTTGGATTAAAAGGTTAAAAAAATACATTTAATTTGGGTGGAGAGGTGGGGTGAACCTTTGCCACAGTATCCACCCAAAAGACAGGTTACGACTGTTTACTACCTCTCATCGACATTGGAAATGGTGAAGATTGTATGAACAGGGAAGCCTTGCAACTCTACCTCCAACTGTACAGTACTGCACACGAGGACGACAGAGTAAAGCTTAGCACTTTTCTGCCCCCACCAGGTGGATGCTCGAAAACTCCAAATGACAATTCAAAAAGAAAAAAAGCAACATGATGAGAGAAACTTGAGTCGTTTCATCATTTTTGAGTGGAGATGCTTTGTCAAAATTCTGTGAATTTTCAAAGTTGAAAGCATCCATCCATTAAATTAGGCTTTTTGTTTGATGCATTGGGATCTCCTAGATCGTGCATCCTCCGGTTGTATTCTTGGTACCATCAAAAAGCTCTTAGCAAGAAGGGGTGTGCAGGCTTTGTTTTGTGATGTTTCGATCTATGGTGTAAAAGTTATGGAATTTTGAGTCATTTGTGAATCTTGAATTATAGAAAATTACTTTTACTTCTCTTTTGATTGTGGCAAGGGCACAAGACACAATAGTACCTACTAAGGTAGATGGTCTATGAAGCGTTTCAAGAGCCTTAAAAGCATCTTGTAAGAGAGATGTACGTTTTGCTTTCTCATTGCACTAATGCACCATCAATGTACAAATAGTGTACATTTCAAGAGGTGGACTCTTAGAGCATCGCCACCCATTCATGGGGCCGGGGCTTGGGCATGGCCGGCCAAGAAAAAGTGGTCCACCACGGACTTGGGGAGGGACAAAAGAAGACCGGTCACTCCAAAATGAGCTCTCCAAATACTAATTCCCCGTCCCCGCCACACTTTGACCCGGGCTGGTTTGCTCTTCATTCCTCCAAGTCATTAATGAATTTGATTGACTTTACTTGGTTTGTGGGCCATCTCTTATCTTTTTTAATTCAATTAGCATTTTCGATTGGCTCTTTGTTATGACAAGTCATGAATGCATTCATTTGTTTTGGTTTGGCGTGTTTGCTTCCCCATGAATGAATGGGGGAAGGAAGCAACCCGGGAACTACTGGGCACGGGCCAACCCATTTCCCTAGCCTTGTGTCCGGGGAATGGGTGGCAATGCTCTTATAGTGAGCATTGCATGCTTCGCTTTCCTTCTTTTCCAAAAAGTTACTATTCATTGTTCAAGAAAAAATCACCTTAAATAGAAATTAAAGTTCTATTCATTGTACAAATGGCAAATGTATGGCAAATCAAGCTTAAGTTCAAGGTATTCCACTATAATATATAATATATATGTAAAAAATACTAAAATATATATACATATATTTATGTGTAAATTTCTCTTTTCACTTTGCCTTGAATTCTTGAAAATTGTCAAACAACACAACTTCCCAATTTTACCTTGTGCTAAAAAAATTAATTATAACTTACAATCTACTATAATAATTTGAAATTATTCCATTGATTCCATTCATATAGGAAATTTCTATTTTTCATTTATATGTAGGGCTTGCACCCACTAGTTGATGCATGTAAATAATTCGTCAGGGTTTGGGACAAGAATCCAACTCCCATTTACTTTGATGCCATGGAGTCAAAAAAGTGTTCTGCATAGGATAGTGGTTTATGAATCTTGAGGATGGAGACTCTTTTGGAAGGAAGACAAATATAAGGACTAATCTACTCAAAAAAACAATAGTAAATGATGAAAAGATGCTTTCTAGTAAATATATTCACGCTCACACTTGTTGGTCAAGCTTAAAGGATCCTAGATAGAATGTATAGATAGATCAATTGGGGTGATGGCTATCACGGTGAGTGCCTAAGATATTGTGGAGTGTACTTGAGGATGGATAGAAGCCTTTAACAAATTAAGTGGCGAGGAATGTAATCCTAGCTCTCTTCAAATAAGTAAAAAAAATATTTTTTAAGATGAATGCCAAAATAAAGTCTCTACTAGATCTTTTGTTGATCCCAAAGATAGAAGAGTCATATGATGAAAGACTATCACACACGGTTCTGTAGGAGGAAAACAACTTTAAACCCTTGGCCAAGTAAGGTTTAAATGGAAGAAAAAAAAAGATTTTTCTTCCCTATTGATTTTTCATCTTTGTTTATGCCATTAACTATTATTCTAATATTATTTCTAGTTCATTTCACAATTTTGAACAAAGAATACCAGTTACCAAATGCTTGGCAATCCTTGAAATTATTTATGATTTTGGCTTAACTTGGTAAATGAACAAATATTAAGTGGTCCTTCTTGAATAAAACAATGTTTTTTTACCTCTAACTATTTTCTTATTTATTTATTTCTTATTTAATAATATTATTGGTAAGATACTTTATAGTTTTATAGTAACAAATCATTTTATAATTATCTTGACTGTTTCATTATTTCTTTCTATTAGAATCCCTACAATTGGATTCCAAGTACTTGAGTTTTATTCATTTATTTTTATTGGCACAAGGGCAAAATTGTCGTTAGCACCTTTCCTAGAACATCTCGAGTTAATCTCTTATTGTTTTTGCACATTAAGTCTAAGAATACGTTTATTTGTTTACATTTATTGGAATATGATAAATATCTAATTGACTTAACAAATTCAAATGGTGAACTTTGTACTTAGTAGAGTCCCTCTATGGTTTTGTTTTTTTTCCAACTCTATGATGCCGCCTTGGCCCTTGATGTTCAATTTCTAGGTTCTTGCAACTTTAACCCTAGAGTGTTTGGACTCTTCTCCAGAATTGACAATTTGGAGAAAAACATTATAAAGTGCTATTTGGAAGAATATTTAAGAAGTGATATACAAAGGAAAATTGTAGATTTTGAATTTTAGATTCCATCTCTATGGTTAAATTCACCAATGCTAGTATCCACTCCTTTGCAAATAGAATATCCATTAGGAATGGATGATCATTTTTGCTAATTTTACAATCACAAGTAGAAATTTTCCACCTTTAATCTTCATTGTGATTTACATCCATGGTAGAAATTTTGGTGTAATTGAATATATATTGTAATTAATATGAATTTCCTTCCTTCATAAAATTATAATAATTTCAACTTTTAAATGTATAGATATTTTTTGACATATAGTATGCTCATGCTTTCATCATCTACTAAAATTATAATACTGAACTTTAATTTTAATTATAGTGCTCAAATAAATTGTGGAATGCCATGCTAATTCCATAGTAATTAGTGCCTTGTGTCATTGCCATAATAATTGTCAAAGTCAAAGTAGTTGTCTAATTTTTTAATTTAAAAAAAAATTAAAATTTAATAACTTTCACATCAAATATTGGAGCATTACGAAACAAAGTCCATACACCCCTCCTTACAAAAAGTTTTCCAACAATACCAAGAACACAAATAGGAAATGTATAGTCTAGGAGGTCTCAATATAACAAATAAACAAACAACCTAACATAACCCCTAAATAAAAGAACCAAGTTTTTTTTGTCAACATAGCAATTTTGGGCAACTCACTATGAATACAAAAATTCACTATATTTTTTAATTTTCTTTTTGGATGTAGGGACAAGTAGTACTTTGTTGCTCCACTAGAGTCTTTTGCAATTGAATGTGTCCATAAGGAGTTATGGGAGAAAATGTTATTTTTCATGGACGAGGGCAACATGCATGGGCAGGGTAATTTACACTACAACAAAATATGCATTGCAATGCCTGGAAGAGCTTGGGCAAATTCTTGCCCTAAGTACAAGCAAGGGTACTTCATTGACATTTTTCTCAACTAGTTAATTTGGCATATTGTACAAAGAGGCAGTTGCTCTATGGTTTTTGTTGGCCTAACTAGGAGATTATTTCTAATTATTACATTTAAAAAGAAAAAACTCAAAGAGTCTATTGAATCAATTAGCAATTTGTGATTCTACAAATTACCATCCCAAAAAGATTTGATGGTAAAATAAAACAATTACTTCTTTGACGTTTGTAAGAATGAATAGTGGAGAGGTCATTTTTTTAATCAAATTTAATTGTTTGTCATGAATCCTCAAAGAGTATGGGATAATTTGAAGATAAAAGCTTGACTATTCATTGTCAAAACCTAGGAATTATATCTGAAGTAGAATTCTAAACCCCATTTTGGCATAGTGGAACAACTAAATTTTTTGGGAAATCAAGCTAACTTTCATCTCCATACAACCATTAGTGATTTTGGGCCTCCAATAAAAAATTTATGGACAAAATTGAGAGAGGATGTTTGAAAATGTCAATGACAATGTCCCTTCCAGCCCCTTTCAAAAATTTGTTTATAACTTTTGATTGAAGATTTAAAATCTCAAAAGGGATTTTGAAAACAAAATTTAGCTTGATTTTCTAAATTTTTTTCATTCACAAGGTTTTGTAAAAAATTAATCTACTGTGCCAAAATGAGGCTTAAAATTCTAATTTGAATACAATTCCTAGATTTCACTTAACTATGAGTGGATGAGCTCCTAGTAATTCTAATTTACATAACCCACATGTATTGTTTTACTTCCTACCACTCCACTTGTATAAAGATCTTCTCTTCTCGTCTTATAAATACATAATGTCTACAGCTTCTCAAGCCCTTGGATATTAATGAACAATGAAAATTAATTTTGAATATTTTAAAATTATAGTAGTTATGGAGTAAGGAACATCTTTAAAAATGAAGGAAAAGAAAGCATCTTTAAAATCAAGGAGAATGTGATTTAGTGATTTGTGATGAGTTGGGCCTCACTAACCTTGACCTAGGTTCTTCCCATGCCAAGCCCAATATGCACTATAAGAAACCAAAATTTATTGATGTCAAAAGGAACGGATTTTAGGTGATATTGAAAAAAACAAACCCATGTTTTTATGTCAACAATGATGTCCAATATAACATCAATGGACATCGTTGTTGACATAAAAACATGTTTTTTTTTTTGATGTCACCTTTGATGTCACCTAAAATCCGTTCCTTTTGATGTCAATCCGTCACGTAAAACAAGGTTTTCTTATAGTGATATCCAACTATCACTACTAAAAAATTCAATTTTTTTTGTTGATTTGGTCACATTGTCTTGAACAATTTTCTATTGATTAGGACATTATTTAATGTGTGGATTTTGTTCATTTTTTTGGTTGATTTTTTTCTAGGACAATGCGACCAAATCAATAGAAAAATTGAATTCTCTTGTAGTGTGTCCTTCACTTAAGCTTAGACAAAGATTGATCAAGCCCAAAGTTTGATATTTTGGGCAATTTCTATTTTTTCCTTTCCTAGAGCTAGTCTTGGAGCTAGTTGAACCCTAGGATTCCACCATTCACATTTTAAAGAAATTATTGTATGTGCCAGCTATAAATTGTTGAAAAAAGGGCTTTGTATGAGACTTTTCTTGAACCTAGTTCCCTACTAATTTTTTTTGGTATATGTTCCCTAATTTGAAATGTTATAATTTTTTTTGAACATGTGACTAATTTTATCACAAAAGGCAAGCAAAAAAGGGAAATTAACGTACAAAAACCTCTCCAAATCATAGCTGCCCAAAATTTGGATGCTTCCAAAACACTTTTTTTCAACTTCAAACTCTATAATTTCACAATCTATGAGGTCATAACTTCCTATATTTTTACTACAATATAATGAAGTAGCCTACCACTAGTTCTTATGGTTAGATGCAACAAGATTTCACTTGTCATTTTGAAGGGGCCTTTGCCATCAAAACAATCCATTTTGAGTGGTTTTTGGTGAAACATAGTTCAAGAACTTTAAAAGCTAATGGATAGATTCTATAGTAATAGGTTTGTCTTTTAGGGAGTTTACAAAATACACATGTGCAATTGACATGCAAGAATTAAAGGAGTTAATCCCTAAAGGCCAAAGTCATATTTTAGTTAGAAATTGTGAAAACTACCACATTTCAGGGCAGTGAGAAAAAAATGAAGAAAAAAAAATTTTAAGAAAAAATTCAACCATATAAATTTGTACTAGACTACTATAGAAATTTGTGAAAAAAGTTTCATAGACTTTGAGTTCCTAGGTTGAAAGATTAAAACATTTGAAGTTAGAAGAAAAAGTTTTTTTTTGACCTTGCTCGACAAAGCCAACATCCCTTAATTCCTTCTAGAGTGAGATTTTTACATTATACAGCTAGTTTTTTTGAAATTTTCTTCTTATATCATACAGATTACATACTTACCAAATTTTAGAAGTAAGAGAGGAGTTTTGCAAAAGTTTTTTGAAACTACCTAAACTACTAGAAAATTTCAGGGCAACATAATCTTTGAATCTGGGCACCCAATTGGGGAAAAAATTAAATTCCCATTAAGGGGGTACATTGATTCACACCTTGTGTCAAAATTTTGCAAATGTCCAATTAAAATTGACTTCATAAACATATCTAGATTTTTGATTGTTTGTTCAACAAACAATTGCCCTCCAAGGATTAAATCACGTATGTCTCAGCCAACTACAAAAATTTTCTTAAAGAAAATTAATTGACATTCAAGTTGGTATCGTTTAGTTTTGAGATCATCATTAATCCTTAAACGTCAAGGTGGGCGTTTTGCGTCCAATGGATGACAAAGGATTTTTCTACGTAGGACAAAAGTGCAACTATTCATTCTCAGTATTTTACAAGAAAAGGGGAGGCCTTCTACAATAGTTTGTCTTGCAATGAGTGCTTTTATAATTTTTTAAGCCAATGCTTTACAAGGTCATGAAAACCAATGATTTTCAAAGTCACCCCATCATTCTTTAAAGGTTAACATCGGCCAGCTTGAATAGATGAAAATCATTTTAATCCTTTAATTCCAAACCCAATCACCTCAATGTGGTCAAATCAAGAAACATTTTTGTATTGAATTCAAATTTTCTAAAATTGTTTTACATTTTTTGTAAATATTTCATGGTATATAGTCTAAACTGTCGTATTTTTGATGTGGGCACTTAGTCAGTCTTTTACTTGCATACGGTAGAACCACCCATAGTTGACCACTTAAGCGATCCTGCACATGTTCAAAAGCAATAAAAGGCAATGTATATTTTTTGCTATGAAGAAAAATAGAAATGACAGGCATTGCCAATTTCTCATGATTTTTCTTCTTAAATTCAAATTACTATGAGTTTTGGAAGACAAAAGTTGGATGATCCCATATCGAATGTATAAAGTCTTCCAATTCAAGAACTACGTTTTCACTTACTATTTCCTACTTTATTGCTTACTACATTGGGACATGTGTCATGACTTTAAGGTAGGACCACTCATTCTTGACTAGAGACCCATACATAACCTATAGTGTATAGTTGTCTCAACTAAGGTTTGAATAAACTTCCAACTGAAGCTTGGAATGTTGTTTTTTCTCCTTTTCAATGTTGGGACTAAGGTAGAACGACCCAATACCAACCAGTGCCCCTTTGGTGATCAATAGGGTGTCAGAAATGTAGGAGGGATGGAATTCAAATTCATTTTTTTCAATTGAATGGTTTTAATAAGTTATGTCATTCAGTATTAAGAAGAAATGGGCTTAGATAGACAGGTGTCACTAGAATTCGTGCACAACATACTGCAAATGGTGGCATGTACAATTGTGAACATAAATAGTTGTATATTTGTTTATAAACTTAATGTATTGTATGTACAATCCATACTAGATCAATTTCGACACATGTCTACTAATGTGAATAGAATTACGAGTAAATGGTTTGTGGAACTTGGATTAGGTCTTCAAGAGTAGTGCACTTTTGGATTTAGCATCTTGTGTTGTTGAATTTGTGGATGAAAGAAGCGAGCATACTCTTTATGTAGTCTTAGCACACCTTCTCTATTTCAAAGCTCAATGAATTCTGATGCAATAGCAAAGAAAAAGTGTTGTGGAAGCACAATTGGCATCAATTGTAGTTGTGGACAAAAGTAACTTCGTCAATGATCAAGACATTGTGTCTTCAAGATCTGAGAGCAGTTGCTTTCACTCATTTTAGTAGAAGCTAGCAAATGGCATTTGGTCAAGGAGGCTTGACGGACTTCTTAGCTCATGAAAGCTACAGTCCTATAGGCAAGTCAGGAAGTTCCATTGAGGCCCCAACTAGCGACGAGGAAGAGAACTATGCGGAAGTGGAAGGTCAGCTGCAAGATACAAAAATTGCCAAAACTGCAATGGCAGAGAGGAGCGTCGAAGGAGGCGTCGGCAAGAAGCCTGCAGCAGGTTACAGTAGCATGGAAGCAACCACAAGGACCTGCACAATTCAAGTACTTTGTGATCAACTTTGCCTAATTTGATTTTCAAGCTTTACATGATGTTGTACAACACCACAAAGGGTAGCAACGGGTAAATATGTTCTGACTCTTACAAAACAGTTGCACTGGTGAGCTTCATATGCTTCTAGCTAGTGATTGAAAATGACAACGATGAAAGACAGAAAGAAAACATAGGCAATTGCAATGATTGATCTCAGTTCTTGGAACAATCGAAAAACAAATTACACATTGTCCTACGTTAGAAACTTGAAACATTAACTTCACCAATATGATAAAGTGCATTCGGTTTTTGTTGAAAATAAATGAAAAGCTTGTAGATGGAAACAAACAAAGTATTGATTTGCACAATAGACCTTCATTATCTGAGATTACAAACACAATACTTATTAGCTAGAAGGTGTGAGAAAATTGTAGATTAACAAGGATGCACTTGCATTCTTCAAATTATAAAACATATTTTCTTTTAGATGCATGCTTTTCATATCAACTAGAACACATGCATGACTCTATACTTCCAAAAAAACGAAGCTAGAATTCCTGCAAAAGTTGCACCTGAGCACTGGTCCTATAGTCCATCACTGTATCGTGGCCAATCTATCCAAAGCCGTCAACAATTGCATTGGCTGCGCTTTCACAATGTCCCTAAAGAGCAAACAATTTTAGCACGTCTGCATCATCGACACTACTGAATTTCCTTCCTCATCGTTCGAGTCCATGCTTTCCTGTCTCCTATGTATCTACGGCTAACAACAAGCTGCGACTAAGTGCCACCATAGTCATTGAAACCATAGCAGTCGTAAACTGCATTTTCCTTCGGAACATTTCTAGTGTCATTTAAGAATTCGCTGAGCTTAAAAGACAATTGTTGCCCTGAAATTCACAAGATCGTCCTAACTGTGCAGAACATCGTATTTACCTACGCAGGCAAAATGGAAGGGAGTTAGTCGCAATGCTACAAGAATAGTTGTGAATACTTTGACAAATCTGCATGGTCTGGACTCTCAGACTATCTTAGCGCAGAGGATGTCCCGGCGCGTGTGGCAGTTAGCACCTTCTGCTACAAAATGGACAACGTTGACTTCGCAGAGGAGTCCTACTAGCCCTGATGGATTCCAGAGGCAATGGAAGAAGGCCACACTATAGGGGAATGCAAAATGGCAAGAAGTGGAAAAACAAGTAGGAGACAAAAAAACCCGGCAACTAGAGCGATGACTAGCTGTAGCAAGTATTGGTTGCTACTGAAAATGGCAAAAGTATGTGGCAAGCAGCCCAAGACTTCGGCATACCTTACTCTACCCTCCGAGAGTGGTGCTTCGGTTTGAGAACTTCAAGGAAATGGAAACCTCCAGCAGTTTTGATCCTCGAAGAGAAGCAACAACTCGTGGACTATGTACTAGCCATGTGTGACCTCGGATTCAAATTGACCATGATGGCCTTGAAACTAAAAGTGTATGACATCACAAGTGCTAGGTAGACTCCATTTCAAAATGGAATTCCAGGCAATTGTTTATTAAAGTGGTGGCACCGATGGTATCCAGAACTCTCTCTCCACTAGTAGAAAACGCAGAAATTATGTTGTTTCGGTGACGTTGTTTTGGTCACCGAACAACAGATTTCTACTGAAATTTACAGATTTCTGTAAATTTCAGTAGAAATCTGTTGTTCGGTGACCAAAACAACGTCACTGAAACAACATAATTTCTGCGTTTTCTACTAGTGCTCCGAGTGGCTAAGGCTCTAGATTCTGCTAGGGCTCAAGTCTTGAACTCTACTAATACGAAGACATTCTACAATAATCTAAACTATCTATACACAATAGAGTTATATACTACTAATAGAATCTGGAACTATGACAAAATAAGGATACAAGCAAGGTTGCATGGAGGAGCATGAGTTATCACTCGTAGAGGCAACCGTAGTATTCATACTATAGTACCTAACAACAGAGAGTGGATGTCAATTTTTTATGCATCAAAGTAGTAGGGGAAACGATACCATCATTCTACATATTCCGTGGAAAACAAATTCGGAACAATTTCATTCATAGATGTGAGGCAGATGCCACTATGGCATTACAGGAGAAAGCCTAGATGACATCAACCTTATTTCTAGAGTGGATGTCACATTTCAGGACAAATGTCGATAGCATTGGAGGAATCTCACATGACAGGTGTCATCTGCTCATTCTAGACAGACATTACAGCCACGTGACATTGGAGGTGGCCATGGAAGCTAAATCATTTGGGCTTGATCTCTTGACATTGCCGTCCCATTCCTCTCACGCTCTGTAGCCTCTAGATTGCAACATATTCAAACCGTCCAAACAATATTTTAAGACATATAGAGACTACTAGACCAATAGGAATGCAAGAGACTCACTATTCAAGGAAACTCTAGCACAGTGGACTGCTCTAGCGTTGTAGAAGGCCCTATCCGAGAAAAACATCAAAAGTGGCTTCCGAGCAACACGAGTCTAGCCAATGAACCGCAAGGCTGCTGCTACTCAGTGTCGATCAACAAAAGCATTTACAGTCGTCGTATAGAATGCCACAATAGGACTACTAAATGAAACAATATTAGAACATGAACCCTCAAGTGTGTCATCAAATGATGAGGGAGCAAGAGAACTAGCCCAAGCGAGGAACGATTTCAATGAGGAAAGCTTACCTGCATTGGTGGACATTGGTGCAAATTTGGCCGAAGAATTGTGCCCGTCTATGTAGCACTTTTTTGTTGACATGCAACCTCTCGATCATGATGTTGGTACTGAAGAATCCACCAATCTGACTGTCACCACTGAGGTCAACATCATGCAATCCATCTCTTGATTCCTCCGCCTACCGATAGTGAGCCACATGTCAGCAACAAACGCAAGCACCTAGACATGGACTTCACAAAATCATTGATGCTAACGTTAGATGTGTATCTAAATGCTGCAGCGCAGAGACAGAAAGCTAAGATTGAAGCTACAAAATAGCGTGAATGTGTATGTGTAGAAAAGGAAGAAAAGAAAAAATGCACGGTTGTTGAAAAAGAACTAGGCAAGCAATGCCGATTGGAGGCACGTGCGGCAAAGATTGCGTAGCAGCAGGAGGCTCAAGCTTGCCATGATGTTGAGAAGGACCAAAAAAATCACTGATCACCTGCAAGCCAAACTACTAAAGACATTACGGAGCACGCGGATATGTGGTTCACAATCACTCCCCCAAACCACGGAAGCTAAATGCCTTGTACAGTAAGGTTTCCTTTTCCAAACCCTATATCATTAGCATCGCTTCCGTCCTCTTTCCAATACGTATTTCTTTACCAACAACATCTGAGTTCACTACACACTACATCACCCTTGCCATCGGAAGTGCAACTGCCCTATCCATTTCCCATTTAGTACTTCACCCCACCAATCACTCCGCAAGCCCTCCGACTAAGCACGTCAACAATGCGAGAAACTTCTTCTCCGCCCGTAGTTACAATTGGAGCCACTTCTCCAACTTTGAATAACAGTCCAACGACTTCCACGGACGAAGGAACCCTCGACGTTGGGCACAACCATCATGGTAGTACTATGAAAAACCCTAAAGTCGACGCAAATAGGTAGGAGAATGCGGCAACGACCTTAACAACCTTCACTGGCATCGGGGATGGGCGCCGAAGTGAGTGATGTAGAGGTGCCTTCAAAGCGGTTGAGCGAGTCATTGATGCCGCATAAATGTGTACCGTTGTGACTGGCAATCCATCTCCAATGCCGTCGTTACTAGCAATACAAGCTACTAGCTTCAAAGACAGTTGTTAATGGCTTCTAATTCACAAAAAATTGGTCGTTAGTACTAGTATAGGTCCAAGTGTGCCATGCCACCTGTTTTGGGGGGGGGCCTCAGTCAGTAACTACTCATATGTGATTGAGCAATTTTCTGTGACTCTATAGTTTGGTCATGGATCCAAACCCTCTGGCACTTTCCATAATTTGTAGTAATTCCATATCAAACTGTAAAAATATCATAATTGCAGCAATCTTCCCCATTTCTAAGTCTGCATTCATAAAAATATTGTTCAGGCCTCATAGCAATCCACATCATGCCTGCAATACCTTAACTAGTCAACTATGGGTGGTTCTACCTTAGTAATGTTATGACACATGTTCCAAAGTAGTGAGCAAGAAAGTAGGAAGCAATGAATAGGAAAATAGTTCTTGAATGATCAAAATTAGATGACTTTAGACATTGGACATTGGACATCTAGACATCACACCTTTGAAAATATTTGCTATGCCTTACACTATTCTAGATCATGTCCACAATTGCTTATTTGATCAGTTATGGGTGACTTCTTATAAGTTCCAACCTTGAAAAGGAAAAAAAATCACATTCTAAGTTTTGGTTGGAAATTTGTTCTAACCATGGTTGGAAATAGATAAACCCTATAGGTTGGATATAGATCCTTGGTTGAGAATGGATGGTTCTACCATAGTGACTTTGTCTTGCTTGGTACTCCCCCAACTAGCTTGGCTCCAAAAATTGAATGGACCATTTTAGCTTCTCAAAGTCATCCTCTCTAAGCTTACTCAAAAATATGATTTTTAATTAAGATGTTGTGATATCATTTTCAATAATATTTTAAACACATTTCGAGTAACTTCAAGGGTTTATTTGTCATCCCATTTTTTTTTCTAATGTGAATTTTTGGGGGGGGGCCTAGAAACAAGAAATATTAGACTTCTATGCATAGACACATGATATTGCATATCAATTTGGATATCAATTTTTTTATATACGTATGCAAGATACATAAGATAAATATTTCATATGCTTTGTTGAAGTTGCCCAATGATTCTAATAAATGATTTGGAGAATTTTTAGAATATTCCTAGTATGAAAAAAATTTGACCACTAATATTTTAGTGCCATAATAGCCCCAATGAATTTATATTTATTAAAAAATTAATTTTGGATGGTGTATTTGAGCACATGGAGTAACTACAAATATACTAAGATGATTGCAAGAATGACTTGTCAATTTTGTTCCACTTTGACAATTTTCAACCTTTTTTTTATAGAGTACTTCCCTTTGTCTAAAAAAGAAACTAGTATATTGACTTCAATTTTATCTTGAAAAGAAACAAGTGTTTGACTCTCTCTCCCTATTGCTAACCCTTTGATAGAAATGAATTGCTTAGTATGCTTGATGATATCCTCTGGGCATGTAACACTCTTTGCACTGCAAACTTGTTTTTTTGAAAATTAATGTGGAATTTAATAGTGCATTCCGCTAGTCAATCAACATTACTTGAATCATGCATGTCAAGAAGATGCTGTTCAATTTCTCTAATTCTATCATCCAAAATGCTTACTCAATAGCTGCAATTAGATACTCAAAGCTCTTTTGAATGAGATGATATTAAAATGCTTGTATTGCTCGGAGTAACTCTAAATCCAAAACACTCATATCAAGGCTATTTGGTGGTTGCAAGGTCATGTTGGTATTGAATCCGTCTTTGGTAAGCACTGCAACCAAGTCATTCTTTGTATTAATAGGATGTAGTTTGGCATTATTGAGCTCGATGAGAATGGTTCTAGTAGTTTTACTAGGCCATGAATGAGGCCACTTCTTACGGTCCGCTAGCAACCATCAATTAGCATCATCATGACTTCTTCTTTTCATTATTATTCTCTCAATGCATTTCATCTCCATTGCACCATGGGGACAATACTTGCTATTGCGTTTTGCAAGCTTTTGAAATATGAATGGAAAAATGCCGATCTTCCCATCGAACTTGTAGTTCACATATGAGTCATGTCGAGGTCGGGCCACAATAGCAAGAAATATGACTTTGGAGATGAATCATTTGTTCTTAGTGGGGATGTAGAGCCATTTTTCATCAATATGAATCATATTTATGTAGTCTTAAAACATCACATATGCTCAACTTTTTTGCATCTGTCAGGAATGGTTGAGTGCATTGGAACGATGTTTGATTTCACTTTCCTTCACTCGGTGATGAATGGTTGTAGAAGTCATCCAATAAGAAATTGCCTACCTCTCTCTTGTATCTCAGATCATGTTGAACCATTTGGTAGCATCGTCCAAGGTTTTCATGGATTCTTCACATTCAGTAACATACTATCATACATTGTTCTTCATCAATTATATTTGGTTTCTGTTACTAACTAATTCTTTTACAATTTGGCACGGGGTTTATAGCCTATACTAACATGTCGAACGAGGCTTATGCTTGCCTCTCTAGTTTCTTTCTTCTTTTGAGTTCCTTCCATTGGAGAGAGAGAGTTCGGAGAAGTCTTTTTTTCTATGTTGCTATTTGATGACATGTCATTTTATCCTCACTCTTTCTTATATGTGAAGCTAGCTAATGACAAAATGAATGTATAGCAGTCGAAGAAGTATTTTTTGTAGTCAGCTCTCCATGCCCGAGCTTTACAAATGTAGCCAAAGAATTACGTGGTAGCAAGGTTGCAACATACATAGGCCTATCATTTTATCAAAAACAAGAGTAGCGTGAACACTAAGATTTGCTTCTTCAACATATAGGAAAACTTGTGCAGCTATATTGACCACTTTCTAAATATCAATACTAATAAAAAAAACCCACCTCAAATGCTACAATTTTGAAGATGCTTTCCCTTCCATTCAAAACAACTCTAAACCTAAATTTTTTGCAATTGGGGTTTGAGGAATAATTCAAGACTAATCCCCAATACCTTTTGCTTGTAATTTAGAGTTACCATTTCTTAATATCAAAGAAATTTTGAAACACTGATTTTTTTTCAGACAGGGAATACTATTAACCCCTAAAGGACCATTGTCCCTTCGGGGGACAAATGCGTTTCAAGTAGGTACCTACAGGCTGAAATTTTGTTGTGATATTTTGAAACTTTTTTTGAAGATAGAAAAATTGATAAGCTTCGTGGGAATATAATTTTTTTCACAATTGGTGCCCGGGAACAAAAGTTATAACCAAATATGCTCAAAACAAGGGACAGGGGACAGTTTGGGCAGCAAAAGAAAAATTGCAAAATTTTGAATATTTTTTTTGAATTTTTGTTTCTTGTAGATTATGTTTTTGTCTATCTGTAGGTCTTTGATTTTTTTAATTTGGATTTGGTATGAGAAAGTTATGGACATTCTTGTTTTTTGGGTAGTTAGAGCATTTTCTTGGAAAAAATAACTTGTAAGATGCATTTCTGAATGCAATTTTTGCAAATTTTCCAAATTTTTTTTGCATGGTTTAGTTTATTTGCTAGAACAATCTTGCCATTGGGATTAGTGAATTTTAATTCCATCTTAAAGATATTAATAATTTAGATTTTCCTTCTTTCTCATACCTACTTCTACTTAACAATTTTTTTAAGCATGAAAATTAAGGTTTTTTTTGAAATTTTTTTCCCCCTAGACTCTCAACTCAATTTCACACAATAAGGATTTAAAGCTCAAAACTCTGTAGTGCAAAAAATTTAAGTTAAAAAATTATTTTTTTCACTTTAAACGCAAATATCTTTTAATCTATGTGGTCAAAATTTCTGAAATTTTTTCCACACATTTTCATACATGTAAGGTATAAGATACTATGGTCGGATGTGCAAAAAAAATAATTTTCAAATTTTTTTACTCTTTGCTACAGAAATGGCAGTTTTGAGTGTTTTTGGTAAAAATAAGGCCTTGGTCCTTTAGGGGTTAAATTAGAAAAACATTCTTTTAAAATATCAAAAATATGATCAATGTATATACTTGTAAGAAGAAGGTACTTTAGAAAAGAAAAGCATAGAAAGTTTTTCAAGTAGGAGAACTAGAAAAGTGAAGAATAACAAGAAAATAGACACTTTAATGTTTTAATTTGTAGAAAATAGAAAAATAATCAACAAATAAACTAAAAAGTGGACATTTGAGAGGACTTCATCTTGAAAAGGTTTCACCAAAAAATTGAGCTTCAAACCATCTTCAATGTTTGAAAGTGCACAAACAAACTAAGGAGCCCTATTTGCATGAATTTAAAAGATATAAAATAATGTATCTTCAAATATCTCTTGGTAGGATATAAAATAATGTATCTTTAGGTATCTCTTGGTAGCATGTAAAATAATGTACCTTTAGGTATTTCTTGGTAGGAACATGCCTTCCTAGTGTGGAAATAGACTACAAAAATTTATCTCAAAATCATTAATTATGGATACTCCATAGTATTCAAAACCAACCTAAACCTCAAAATGTGACAAATTAGAAAAAAATAACTTATATAAAATGATTTTTGATTTTTTTGAAAAATATAAGATATAATTACATTCAATACAACCATCATAAGTAAAAATTTCAAATTTATGTGAGTCATGCTTCAAAAGTTATTGTAAAGGAAAGCTCCATCATTTTCTATAAGCTCCGAGTATTCAGTACCAGCAATGTTTTTTACAATGACTCACCACCCCTATGATTTCATAGAATCTCTTTCCATTGTTAAAAAGCCACAAATAATGCTTCATTCAATGTAATTTCATTCAATATTGCCTATGTAAAGTGTAGTTATAGGCAATAAGATATAACAATCCAATCTCATTGATCATTCAATTCCAACATTAGTTAGATTCTCCCAGTTGCACTAATTGCCCACTTACCCTTTACCACAATCTTAGCATCCCTTTAGTATCATAACAATACACTTGGAGTGAGAACACACAATCAAGTATTTAGTATGGGTCTATCCACGCTTTACCAATTTAGGCCCAACAAACTTTGAAAAATTATAGAATATTAATTTCTTGTTGAAATGTCTTGATTCTACTTGTATATGGGTTCTCTCAAACTTCTCAATCTTTGGAAAGTATGTGATTTGTCAAATAGCTTCTCCAAAGTATTAAGATAGCAAATTTGTTTGGTAATAGAAATGTTTACTTTAAATAGTTATAAATCCACTACAAAGATGAAACTAATCCTTTTGTGCCTCCTCTTGACAATCTTACATGTACCCTCCTACTCATTTGTAAAGACAACCAAAGATGATTATGTGACTAGAAATCCATGCTTTTTTAATTTGTCAAAGATATTGACTAATAATCCACATTTTAGTAAACCAATATATCAAAATGTGGAAATGGTTTTATCCCATTTGACCTTGTGAATTGAAAGATAATAATGTTTGAGTTGGAAAAATAATTATGCTTTGTTTTGATAGGGTGAATAGATTTGAATTCTATTAAAATGAAATTTGTTCTTTATACACAATAATTGAACCTCTACACTATTGGATACCACATCTTTCTAGATACATGTACACAAAATTTAGGATATAATAAGAAAACCAAAGAGTGATTGCATATACACTATTGGTATAAAGTCCCAATCCATTATAAACCCAAGGTGCATAGAAATACTCCATTTGCACTAAATTTTTTAAATATTTACATCCAAAACAACACTAATATATCCACTCTTTTCTTACACAGATAATGAATGACTTTCATTAAAAATAATACAAGACAAATCCGCCCTTAGAATTTATTTCAAATATATACATACTATGCAACATTATAAATAATTATATATTACTGCTTGATTGATTAATTATATTTAAAAATGACCTCAAAGTAGGGGGTGGATATTTAGTTTAGTGCGTAGAAAATAATTTAAACCTTGAAAAATCAATGCATTAGAGAAAATCTGGATTTAGTAGAGGGCCATTGCACATTGACTTTTGGCCAATGTGCAAATATAGTGAAATAAAATATAAATATAAATAACAAATAAACTAAAAATTTTAATTGCCAATTTGATGGGCACACAGGCTAACTCAAATTGGCAAGATTCTCTGTGAAAAGATTTGAGCTAAATCCTTCTCCATTTGCACAATTGCATGCAATCAAATAGCCCTCCAAAGGGTAAAATGTTTCTCTTGCGGCAAATAGCCCTCTAAAGGGCTAAAATTTTCACTCGTGGATGCATACTAAGCAAAAATTGAATTTTTTTTTATTTACTAGTAAATTGAGTAAATAATTAACAAAAAAAAATCCATCCATTCTAAATTTTGCTAGATTGCTACAAGAATATTTGAAAAAAAATTGGAAAACTTTTGATAAATAAATTGCAAGATTATAATATTTGAAGCCAAAAGTCAAAAGATATTATTTGGCCCAACCAAATAAGGTCAATAAAATTTGATTCTTCCTAAAGAGAAATTTATTTTGCTAAACAAGGGCCAATTTCAAGGCCTTATATTCTCAAAAGTGTCATTTGATTTTTCCTAACTTTACTTCAAAAAATAAATTCCAAATCAATTTTTGAATATTTTGTACATTGATTTTCATTTATATTTTTTTATAAATATATTTCTCAACAACCTTGATTTAATCCAATTGATTATTTACTTTCTTTATCCCAAAATGATCTTGTTGGTTACAATTTTTTGTCCCACAATGATTTTGTTGTTGCACTTTGTAACATTGTAAATTGGTTAGATTTGGTTTTTGAGTGTTATTTGGGATTAACAAAACAACTCCAAATAATAGTTCCCTCTCCAACTATGAAATCATCAATTGAAAAAACAAATGAAATGATTAAAGAGGTCAATCAATATTGTTCATTTTTATTTTTTGCATCTCTTTGAATATTGCCTAATTGGAGGAGATGAAGGT
The DNA here is from genome assembly GCA_950106755.1 of Climacium dendroides. Taxonomy (NCBI): domain Eukaryota; kingdom Viridiplantae; phylum Streptophyta; class Bryopsida; order Hypnales; family Climaciaceae; genus Climacium; species Climacium dendroides. The sequence goes on along the minus strand of OX467087.1, from coordinate 24,754,136 downwards.
CTTGGAATCAAAACAAAGGGCCAGAGATAGTCTCATATATGTACTAAATGCCTACAAAATGAAAAACCTCACACTCACTAATTATTTGACCAATGGTGCTCCTTAAAGATGCCCCTTAAAATCTACTTTTTAATATTCCAAAAACTACACTTTGAAAAGGGCTCTAAAACTCAAAGTTTCTGAAATGCTAGGAGTCCACCAAACTCTACTTCTAGCTTGGAATTGGTTTAAAAAATGTTATTTTTAGCCTTGATACGGAACATTTTGTCCAACAAGAAAATCATTTTCTTGGGCTCGTGCCCATAGTTTAGGGTTTTGCGAAACCAAAGTGATCGAGAGCAAGAAATCCAAACTCAAACTCAGAGGAGCTTGGTACCGAAGCAGTGCAACCGAGAAAAAAATAATTGAAAAGCGCCAATTAGGATTGCAACTCGTTACATTGGGCATGGTCAGTGTCCAAGAAGTAGAAATTTGGGAGATTAGTGGTGCTTGTACGTAACATTCAAACTTCAGAGAACTATTGTTGAAAATGATTTTCTTGGTAACCAACCATGGAAACTGAGTTTAAGAGTTTGGTAACAAACTTGGTAACCAACCATGAGTTTCGAAAACTGAGAATAATCATTAAGTCAGTAGCTCATCAACGCAAATTCAGCGATACCAAGTCCTCTGTGATGAATTGGGCAACGAATGAAGATGCTGGTATTGAACCAAACAAACTAGGGTATTCTATGAAGTCTCCAAATTACAGCTATCACTTGCTGACCGATGTAGCAAACGTGATTCCGTTCATTTTATAAGAGCAAGTTGTGTGTAATTTCATGTCAACAAGGATACTAAGCAGGAGCATGAAGTTTGCTGTACGTGAGATCCAAAAAGACAGTGACCAAAGCTATTTGACATCCAGATGGATCAAAAACATACCACTTACCAATGTTACTGTCATATGAGTTATACTCAACCGTTGCAAGGTTGGCCACGCCTTTGGAAAGCTCAATGAGATAAAAGAGCTCAAACGTTCTCACCTATTTGTATGGCTTAATCATGATGTGTGAAGACAGATTGCATGATGCTTGCTTGATTTCAGGGATTCAACAATGTTTGTATATATGAAGGACAATGCTACTGTTGAAGACAGATGGTATGACAGAAACCTGCTTTGAGAATATGTAACCACGATATATTTATCGTGACACCTTGGAATTGCTTGGCAGAGTCCCAGCAAAAAGGATTCTTTCCAACCAAAACCAAATAACTACAGTTCCATGATGAGAAGTTTGGCTAAAATATGACTATCATCATTCCATATGCCATTTTTCCATTTATTTCCTTCTTTAGCTCTAAAGTATAGGATTGGTATAGATTTCGAATGCAGGGTTTAAGGTAAAAGTACTAATTAAGTTTGTGGAATATCGACATTAAGTTTTATCAAAATTTTGGTACATGACAAAATTATAGAAGAAAACTCTAACCATTCCCAGCCATTGTCGTTGCAACAATCTACTTCTTCGCAGCTAGAGTCGTTATGATACCGGACAGAGAGCGAGAACTCGATCAGCACTTGTGATCAACGACGCTTGGAATTCCCTCGATCATGCCTTGCCTTGAGAGCTCTCAAGCTGGAATCAGATTGCAGCAGACATTAAAACAAGAGGCAATTGTTGCGCTTTCCAAGTAGGCGAATCCTCATAGCAGTCTCACGTTAAGATGCCAACAGGAGCTGATTTGGTCAGTTGGTGGGCTTGGGCTGAAGCAGTGGCCTTGGCAAGTCATGGTGACAACTCATGTCAAAGGCCACTGCCTTAGCCCACACCCACCAACTGCCTGTATCAACTCCCTTTGGTGTTCGAATTGTGCAGTTTGTTGGTTGGATAGTGGCAAGTTCAATGACCAAAATTGGTGCCATGTACTCTCTCTAAACTCAATGGAAATTCCTGTACAAACAGTCATTGAAAGTATTAGTCAAACGTTTTATCAAGGTAGGAACCATGGAGCTTCATTCGACCACTGGAAGGAAATATTGATAAATCGACGACCATAAGTTCGTTTGTTAATTCCTGCGATCATCACAGTCAGAGCAATGGAACATTTAGTACAATCATTACAAGATTAAACAAAAATAGCCACCTTAAAGAAATTCAGTAAATGATGCTCTGTAAGTGCTTTATTTAGAACGTTGACGTACAACAAAATCATAAAATGAACATGAAAGCCAAGTAATTGCTGAAACAGGGAGATAGAAATACTACAACAATGATGAAAGTACTCACTCTCACAACCTTGTCCACAACTCACAACCCACAACCCACAACTATTTATAGGTAACATATATGAAGCTCAGAAAGCTCGTGTGTTCCATTTTGACTATCAGCGATCAAATTGCAAATTCAAGAAACCTAACATAAAATCGAGCATCAATAAAAGCTACTAACCAGGGCAACGCATGTACAGCAACAGTGACATTTGGCAATTGAAAACTAACTCACTCACAACCTTGTGTTCACCAAACCACATACCCACTCACATGCACATGCGCCACTCCCAGCAAAAAGAGATGTTTCCAACCAAAACCAAATTCACGAGTACAATCCCAGCCATTAGAAAAGTACGTCAACAGAGTCGTCACGATACCGGCCAGACAAGATAGAGAGCGAGAGAGCTCGATCAAGCACTTGTGACTCATGAACTTCGCCTGGAACTCCGATTATGCCTTGCCTCAAGAGCTCAAGTTAAAATCTCGGATCGCAGTGAGACACTGAGGACAAGAGGCAAATGTTGCGGTTTTGAAGTGGGCACCCTCACATTAAGACGCCAATGGGAGCTGATACGGTCAGTTGGTGGGATGCCAAAGTCAAAAATGATGATAACTCATGTCATTTCAAACATTAGAGAGGTCATGTTTGAAATGACTTATCATCATATTTGTTAAGGACCACTGCCTTAGCCCACACCCACCAACTGCCTGTATCAACTCCCTTTGGTGTTCAACTTGTATAGTTTGTTTGTTGGAAAGTAGCAAGTTCACCGAAATTGGTGCCATGTGCTCTTACAAATCTCAATGGTAATACCTGTACAAACAATCATTGAAAGCATCAATTATTAAAACGCTTCAAGAAGCCATTGAGGCATTGGAAGGAAATATTGACAAACTGACGACCATGGAGCAATGGAACATTCAATACAACCATTGCAAGATTAAAAAAACGCCATCTTAAAGAAATTCAGCAAATCCCACAGGTCGAGGGATGATGTCAGACAAATGGCACTCGATTTGTGCATTTCTAAGTAAGAATAAATGGAGCCCTGCTAGTGCTTTATTTAGTTGACGTACAGCAAAATCTAAAAATGAACATGAAAACCAAGTAATTGTTGAAACAGGGAGACATAAGTGAAATACAACAACAGTGATAGAACTCACTCTCTTGACATAGCCTTGTCCACAACCTACAACTCACAACTGACAACTGATGATCCCCAATCCCCATCTATTTCTAGGTAACATATATGAATCTCAGAAAAGCTTGTTCCATTCTGAATGCATGTCGACGAACTGAAAATTCAAGAAACCTAACATAAAATCGAGCAACAATATTGCTAAAACAAGCAGGGCAACGCATATACAGCAATGTTCAGTGACACTTGGCAATTGAAAACTAAGTCACTCACAACCCTCTCTTCACCAAACCACACGTACCAGCACTCAGATGCACATGCGCCACTCCCAGCAAAAATAATTGTTTCCAAATCCAAATTCATGAGTACAATTCCATGCATAATTCCAAAACAACACTCCGGCCGTTCCCAGCCATTGGTGAACTAGTACGTCTATAGAGTTGTCACGATACCGGCCAAATAGAGAGCGAGAGAACTCGATGAGCACCTGTGATCGATCAACGGCCCCTGGAACTCCTTCGATCATTCCTTGCCTTGAGAGCTTAAGCCGAAATCTCAGCTAGATCACAACGTGACACTCAGCACATATGTAGCTAGTTCGGCTTGGGTCCTCGATCATTCACAAGTCGATCGGCACCCTGGTCAGCCCAGAAGCACATGCATGCGGCACCACTAGAGCAAGCAGGAACTTACTTAAGCATATATAAATGGATTTGTGTGGCTCCCAGGCTTCGCTATGTTGCTCTATATATCAACTGGCCAAGGGAGATCGATGGGGCCGTGTCGCACCTTCTGGATCGATCATCCGATCCCCTTTCATTGGTGTGAGGAGCAAAGGAATTGAAGACAGTCAGTCCGTAGGAGTGCTTTCCGGCCAAACCCAGTGTTGAGTGTGCAAGTGGAACTGGGTGTCCCTGTACGTTGCCATAGACTGACTGACTAAAAGTTCTGTGCATGTGGCGTAAAGGCAAAGCTAACGATCGAGAGCAGAGACGTACTAGGACTGATGAGAGGGCCGTCGAGTCACCTTCAAGTCCGTGACCTTCGATCATTTCGAAATGTACATTTCCAACGAGAGACGTACTGGGACTGATGAGAGGGTCGTCGAGTCACCTTCAAGTCCGTGACCTTCGATCATTTCGAAATGTACATTTCCAACGCAAGGCATCGCTTCCGAACTAAAGGCCTAATGCCGGTTGTCAGTCAGACGTACCTTGTCGCTGATCGTCCTGGAATTGGAATGGATGGGACGCCGCCTCGACGTTTATCCAACAGTCTGCATGGGCACATATCGACTAACTACAGTACTAGTTTTAACACACTAACTAATAAGTTAACCCCTAAAATGATGCCCATGTCCATTATTTTGAGTTTCGTGGAATTTGCTCTAAATTGAAAAAAACAAAACATTTTGATAAGTTGTATCAATTTTTTTTGAATTGTAATTGTACAAATTCAAATTAAACATGTTAGAGATTACATTGGAAAAGAAAATCCAACAATATTACTTATGAATTGAAAGATTATAATAAAAGGTGTTAAAATCATGAAAATTGTTTAGCTCTCTTTTTGTAGGTCAAATCTCAAAAATTGGTCATGAAAAAAATATGAGGTTGAAGTGCCTAACATACATAACCCCAATCAATTTATGGCTTCTCAAAATCTACTCTACAATTTTTTTTAATGAATTTCTAATGTGATTTTTTCTTTAAGATCTAGTGTATTTGAGGCTCATTTTCAAGAGCCCTCAACACTATAGAAAATCAAGATTACAACAGACACCTTTGCACAAAATCATGATTAGAAAAATCATAATCTTTTGATTTTAAAATATGATTTTTGATGCTAAAACTAGACTTCAAAAAGAATTTGTCAAAAATATAAATCACTAAAAATAATAAACAAGTTAGGTTTTATTTAACTTCAAAATATTACTAACACCAAAATTTGGTACTTTGAGCATTTAGGGGTTAAGTTACATTGTGGAGGGCCAAGAAAAATAACCTTTTCAACAATCCATAGGTAGCAATTTTTTTTAGAAGCCATTTTTTTGCTACATGCACTCGTAACATTTTCCGAAATACATGAAAATTTTGGGACATACATAAAATAGCAATCTATAGTATTGTACTATTGTTCTCCTCTCAACAAAATGATGCAAAATAAATGGACACCATTTCATCTCTTAGATGATATGATGTAAAATATTCCACATCCATTAGTAATTAAAAGGATAGGTGTCAAAAAGTGTTAGAGAACTAAATAGCAATTAACTAGGTCACAATTGTACAATGAAATAAGGTCCAATACTTTTTAAAAACAATTGTAAGAAAATGAAGATGCCTAAAAACATCTCGTTTGCCCGGTTTGAAATATTTTTGCAAAAGTTATAAACCTCTGAAGTTTGCAACCGATCAACCCTAATCGGTCCGATTTTGTTCGTGAACAGTAAGATTCCATCCAATATGACAACCATGGGAAATTGAACCACAATAGTAATTTGATGTGACAAAGCATCTACTACATTAAATAATAATAATTATTTATTTATTAAAATTTTATTTTAAATTTTATTTAATTTTTAAATTAAAATTTAAAATTTAAAATTTAAAATTATTAAATCTTTTAAAAAATTCTGACCAACAGTGGCTGGTTTCCAGCATGGGGAACAAGCTTGAAACGGTCCTCTAGTGCAGCTGAAATTCTAATGAGAAAAGAGTTGTTGAAAAGTTTGCTCATAAGGTTGTTTTGGACAATGTAACTTAACTTAGTGTGTTGAAACTAGTTAGTTGATACGTGCCCAGATTGTTGATAAACATTGAGGATGGCGTCCCATCCATTCCAATTCCAGGACGATCAGCAACAGGGTACGTCTAACTGACAAGCAGCATGACCCTCGAGTTCAGAAGCGATGCCTAGATACTATCATGTTTGCTTCCTTGCGTTGGAAGTGTACAATTCGAAATGATCGAAGGTCACGGACTTGAAGGTGACTCGACGGCCGTGCCTGCTCATCGGTACCAGTACGTCTCTAATCTCGATCGTTAGCTTTGCCTTTACACCACATGCAGAAAACTTTCAGTCAGTCAATCTACGGCGACGTACGTACGTACAGGGACGCCCAATGCCACTTGCACACTCAGCGCCGGGTTTGGCCGGAAAGCATTCCCACGAACTGATTGACTCCATTCGTTAGCTCCTCGAACCAACGAAAGGGGATCGGAGGATGGATCCAGAAGGTGCGATAGGGCTCAATCGATCTTCCATGGCCAGCTTATATAAAGAGCAACGTAGCGAAGCCTTGGAGCAACACAAATCCATTCATGCTAGTAAGTCCCTACTTGCTGTGGTGGTGCTGCATGCATGTGCTTCTGGGCCGACTGGGGTGCCGATCCACTTGTGAGTGATCTAGGACTCAAGCCTAGCTAGCGGCACATGTCTTGAGTGTCAAGTACGATGCGTGCGATCTAGCTGAGCTTTCAGCTTGAGCTCTCAAGGCAAGGCATGATCGAGGGAGTTCCAGGTGCCGTTGATCGATCACAGGTACTCATCGAGTTCTCTCGCTCTCTGTTTGGCCGGTATTGTGACAACTCTGTAGACGTACTTCACACCAATGGCTGGGAACGGCCGGAGTGTTGTCTTGTAAATTATGCTTGGAATTGTACTCGTGAATTTGGTTTTGGTTGGAAACAATTCTTCTTGCTGGAAGTGGCGCATGTGCATGTGAGTGCGGGTACGTGTGGTTTACATGGTGAAGACAGGGTTGTGAGTGAGTTAGTTTTCAATTGCCAAATGTAGCGGGGTTTTTGTTAATGCGTTGCCGTAGCTAGCTATTTGAGAAGCTTTGTTTGATTTTATGTTAGGTTTCTTGAACTTGCAGTTCATCGACAGTTAGGATGGAACCACAAGCTTTCTGAGCTTCATATATGTTACCTACAAATAGATGTGGGTTGAGGATCATCTATTGTGAGTTGTGGGTTGTGGACAAGGTTGTGTCAAGAAAGTGAGTTCTTTCATTTCATCACTGTTGTTGTATTTCACTTATGTCACCCTATTTCAGCAATTACTTGGTTTTCATGTTCATTTCTTGACATCAGTAAAGCACTTGCAGAGCTTCATTTATATTTACTTAAAAATGCACAGTGCCAAATGTTCCATCTGCTGGTCATCCCCTCGACTTGTGAGATTGGCTGAATTTCTAAAAGGTGGCTTTTATTTTTGAATCTTGGAGTGGTTGTACTGAATGTTCCATTGCTCCGTCCATGATGATCACAGGAATAACAAACGCTGGACTATTTCACTCCTTCAAAAATTTATAGTCGTCAATCTGTCAACATTTTCTTTCAATGCTCAAATGAAGCTCCATGGTTCCTACCTTGATGAAGCGTTTAAACTGGTGCTTTCAATGATTGTTTGTACAGGAATTTCCATTGAGTTTTGTAAGCGCACATGGCACCAACTTCGGTGATCGAACTTGCCACTTTCCAACCAACAAAATGTGCAAATCGAACACCAATAGGAGCTGATACAGGGCAGTTGGTGGGCCTGGGCTAAGGCAATGGCCCTCAGCAAGTATGATGATAGTTCATTTCAAACATGACCTCTCTAATGTTGGAAATGACATGAATTGTCATCATTTTTGGCTTTGGCGGACTTGCCAAGGTCACTAGTTGCTTCAGCCCAAGCCACCAACTGACCGTATCAGCTCCCGTTGACGTCTTGATGTGAGGCACTATGAGGATTCGCAACATTTGATTTGCAACACTTGTTTTGAATGTCTGTTGCAATCTGAAGGCAAAGGCATGATCGAGGGAGTTCCAGGTGCCCTTGGTCACAAGTGTTGATCGAGTTATCGCTCTTTGTCTTGTTGGTATCATAACGACTCTAGCTGCGAAGAAGTAGATTGTTAAAAGAACAATACAGTTCTGTTCTATAATTTTGTCATGTAATGAAATTTTGATAAAACTTAATGTCGATATTCCACAAACTTAATTAGTACTTTTACCTTAAACCCTGCATTCGAAATCTATACCAATCCTACATTTTAGAGCTAAAGAAGGAAATAAATGGAAAAATGGCGTATGGAATAATACTAGTCATATTTTAGCCAAACTTTTCATCATGGAACTGTAGTTATTTGGTTTTGGTTGCAAAAAATCCTTTTTGCTGGGACTATGCCAAGTAATTCCAAGGTGTCACGATAAATATATCGTGGTTACATATTCTCAAAGCAGGTTTCTGTCATACCATCTGTCTTCAACAGTAGCATTGTCCTTCATATATACAAACATTGTTGAATCCCTGAAATCAAACAAGCATCATGCAATCTGTCTTCACACATCATGATCAAGCCATACAAATGGGTGAGAACGTTTGAGCTCTTTTATCTCATTGAGCTTTCCAAAGGCGTGGCCAACCTTGCAACGGTTGAGTATAACTCATATGACAGTAACATTGGTAAGTGGTATGTTTCTGATCCATCTGGATGTCAAATAGCTTTGGTCACTGTCTTTTTGGATCTCATGTACAGCAAACTTCATGCTCCTGCTTAGTATCCTTGTTGACATGAAATTACATACAACTTGCTCTTATAAAATGAGCGGAATCACGTTTGCTACATCGGTCAGCAGGTGATAGCTGTAATTTGGAGACTTCATAGAATACCCTAGTTTGTTTGGTTCAACACCAGCATCTTCATTTGTTGCCCAATTCATCACAAAGGACTTGGTACCACTGAATTTGCATTGATGAGCTACTGCCTTAACGATCATTCTGAGTTTTTGAAACTCATTCTCAGTTTCTCAGACTAATATTAAAATATATATATATATATATATATATATATATATATATATATAACATTCATATGGACTGCTGTGGATTTTTTTGAGAATTATACAAAGGAAGAGGTATTTAAAGCATACCAGAGAGCAAATCAAGCAAAGATAAAGCTCTAACCCGTGAAAACACTGGCTTATTAGCTTGAGGAGCTCAAACTTCACCAAAAAAAATTCCTTTCCAAGTTAGTCTTAAAGGTGCTCAACAACAGTTCTCAAAAGTTCGACTGTTACGTATCCCAAATTTCTACTTCTCGGACACTGACCTTGACTGGTGTATTAGTCCCTGTAACGAGTTGCAATCCCAACCCTAACTGGCGTTTTTCAATTGGGGATTTTTTCTCGGTTGCACTGCTTCGGTACCGAGCTCCTCTGGGTTTGAGTTTGGATTTCTTGCCCTCAATCGCTTTGGTTTCACAAAACCCTAAACTAGGAGCACTAGCTCAACCACTGGTCAAATAATTGTTGAGTGTGAGGTTTTCATTCTATAGGCAATTAGTACATATACGGGACTACATGTAGCCCTTAGTTGAATCTCTAAGAATTTCACCTCCTTCAATTAGGCAATATTCAAAGAAATGCAAAAAATAAAAATGAGCAATGTTGATTGATCTCTTTAGTTATTTCACTTGTTTTTTCAATTGATGATTTTATAATTGAGGAGGGAACTATTATTTGGAGTTGTATTGTTAACCCTTTACGTACTAAGAATTCACTATTTCAAGTAGTGGACTTTGATTGAATGTTTTGTAGAAAGCATAATCTAAATGAAATTTTTTATTATATAATTATCTTGAGTGAAGAACATTGCATTCATTGGTTTAAATAAATAATTATTTAAATAAATAAAAATCTCCATATAAAATCTCTAAAGTTGCTGAAAAAAACATGAGACCCAATTTGGGCTTCTTAGACACTAAAGGGTTAATCCCAAATAGCACTCAAAAACCAAATCTAACCAATTTACAACGTTACAAAATGCAACACAAAAATCATTGTGGAACAAAAAATTATAACCAACAAGATCATTTTAGAACAAAGAGAGTAAATGATCAATTGGATATAATTGAGGTTGTTGAGCAATATATTTATACAAAAATATAAGTGAAAATTAATGTATAAAATATTCACAATTAATATGGAATTTGAAGCAAAGTTAGAAAAAATCAAATGACATTTGGGAGAATATAAAGCCTAGAAATTGGCCCTTGTTTAGCAAAATAAATCTCTCTCTAAGAAGAATCAAAGTTTATTGACCTTATTTGGTTGGGCCAAATAAAATTTTTTTTGGCTTCAAATATTACAATCTTGCTATTTATTCATCAAAAAATTTCCAAATTTTTTCCAAACATTCTTGTAGCAATCTAGCAAAATTTAGAATGGATGAATTTTTTTCTTAATTATTTAATCAATTCACTTATAAATGGGAATTTACTAATAATGATCATTTTTGTCAATTTTTGCTCCATATGCATCCATGAGAGAATTTTTTTGCCTTTTGGAGGGGTATTTGAGTGCATGCAATTGTACAAATGGAGAAATAAATAGCTCAAATGTTCTCATAGAGAATCTTGCCAATTTCAGTTAGCTTGTATGCCCATCGAATTGGCAATTAAAAATTTTAATTTATTTTTTATTTATATTTATAATTATGTTTGTGTTTTATTTCAGTGGATTTGCACGTTAGCCAAAAGTCAAACAACTCTTCACTAGGTGCAAATTTTCTCTAATACATTGATTTTTTAAGGTTTAAGTTATTTATTTGCACCCACCTAAATATCTACCCCCTACTTTGATGTCAATTTTAAATGTAATTAATTTGTCAATTAATAATATATAAATATTTATAATGCCGCATAGCATGTGTGCATTTTATATAAACACTAAGGGTGGATTTGTCTTGCATTAGTTTTAATGAAAGTCCTTAATTATTTGTGGAAGAAAATAGTGGATATTTTAGTATTGTTTTGGATGTAAATATTTAAAACATTCATACAAAACTAGTGCAAATGGAGTATTTCTATGTACCTTGGGTTTATAATGGATTGGGACTTTGTATACCATAATATAATCATGCAATCATTCTTGATTTTTCTATTACATCCTAAATTTTGTGTGCATGTATTTGAAAAAATGTGGTATCCAATAGTATAGAGGTTCAATTGTGAATAGAGTACAAGTTTCATTTTAATTAAGCTCAAATTAAAGCATAAATATTTTCTAAACTCAAATGTTATTATCATGCAATCCGCAAGGTTAAATGGGCCAAAATAATTTGTATCGTTTGTTATATTGGTCTACAAAAGTTTTTTATGTTTGAAATTTAATAAATGTTCCAATTTTCAATTCTAGTCAAAGCAATAAAAAAATAGCAAAAATTTGACAAATTTTCCTTAAAACCTCTAATCTACATGCATCAAAGATCACAAAGCTACATACAATGAGTGTGATGAATAGGATTTGTTTCTAAAAGATTCATGCAAAAATAACAAAATATGAAGTCAAATATTAGAGCCATACTGACTTTTCAAAAAGTCCAACTCAAACTCTTTAAGTCTTTGTCAAATTGAGACTTGAGTAGTATAAATGTTGATCTTTTCTTTTGAATTCAATGAATTTTTGTAATTACTATTGCAAAGACGATTTCTTTTTCAATTTAGAACTTTATTGCCATTTGATAATTGGATCTACATACTAGATTATTGGTCAATAAAGTAGAAAGATCTATTACTACTGATTTAAAATGATGTATATAGAGGGAGTCAAAATCACAATTAGGTGTTATTTTTGCCTTATAGACAAATGAAAATCATTGATATTAAGCAAAATTGAAAATTAGAGAACTTTTGTATTTTTTGAGAATTTTCACAATAAAAGTTTGAAGAAACCTCAAAGTCTTGAACATGTGCATGTTGGAAGCACCATGAAAAAGAGTCAAAATTATTAATTAAAAGCTTGTTACTTTACAACCATGAAGAGTAATTCATAAATTGGAGAGTCATTCAAAGTGTATACTTTAAGATTGTTTTGATGACACTTCAATACACTTATTTCAAATGGAAATGAATTGAATTAGATATTCTACCTTATCTATGTTAATACAAGAAAATATGGATTATTTGTTAGTATCTTTGATGAATCATAAAAGCACACATTTCTAGTCACATAATCATCTTTGGTTGGCTTTGTAAATGAATAGGAGGGTACATGAAAGATTCTCAAAGGAGGCGCAAAAGGATTAGTTTCATCAATCTAGTGGATTTACAACTATTTTAAATAAACATTCATATTACCAAGTAAATTTGCTATCTTAATAGCTTGGAGAAACTATTTGTCAAATCATGTATTTTTCAAAGATTGAGAAGTTTGAGAGAACTCATTTACAAGTAGAATCAAGACATTTCAACAAGAAATTAATATTCTATGATTTTTCAAAGTTTGTTGGACCTAAATTGATAAAGTGTGGATAGACCTGTGCTAAAACACTTGATTATGTGTTCCCACTCCAAGTGTATTATTATGATGCTAAAGAGATGCTAAGATTGTGGTGAAGGATAGGTAGACAATTGGTGCAACTTGGAGAATCCTATCAATGTTGGAATTGAATGACCAACAAGATTGAATTGTTATATCTTATTGCCTACAATCAAACTTTACATAAGCAACATTGAACGAAGCATCATTTGTGGCTTCTCAACAACAAAAAGAGATTCCATATAATCACAGGGGGTGGATGTATCATTGCAAAAAACGCTGGTGACATTGAATATTTGTTACATAGAAAGAGATAGAGCTTTCTTTTGCAATAACTTTTGTAGCATGACTAGCTTGAGCTTGAAATCTTTACTATTAATGTTTGTTTTGAATGTCACCATATACTATGTTTTTCATAAAGTTCAAAATTATTTTATATTTAAAAATTATTTTTTCTAATTTGCCACATTCTGAGGTTTAGATTGGTTTTGAATACTGGGTGATTGCAAGAAAGACTTAATGTGCTTTGTCACACTCTACTTTTTGATTTCTGTTTTGGCCATAACATCTACGTTTTGGCTCCAAATGACTCAAAATTTATAGGGAAGCTACTGATAACCATTATACACCTTTCCCTATTTTTTGAGATTTTTCAAAAATAATTTACTATTTTTAAACAGCCCCGATAATTTCTCACAATGGCTGATTTTAGGGGTTTTTTGCACTATGTTACAAAGGAAAAAATCGAATTTTGATCTGAAATTTGGAGAGGATGGTCTTCTAGTAGACTTATAGCTACAGTACAAAGTATTTTGAAAAATTCTTATTTTTATGTGGTGTACAAGTCCACAAAGAGAGCTCCTTTTTGCAATTTTTTCCAAAAGTAAGAAACATTATTTTGGTGAGTTTTTTGGTCAAAACCCATCACCAAAAAGTTTTCTCACATGATTGATTTTTAATATATTTTAAAAAAGAAAATCCTATTTTTTACAAATTAAAATGTCAAAAGTGGTATTTTCTTCACCGGTTTTAGGATTTCAAAAAACCGGTGAAGAAAATACCACTTCTGACATTTTAATTTGTAAAAAATAGGATTTTCTTTTTAAAAATATATTAAAAATCAATCATGTGAGAAAATTTTTTGGTGATGGGTTTCGACCAAAAAACTCACCAAAATAATGTTTCTTACCTTTGAAAAAAATTGCAAAAAGGAGCTCTCTTTGTGGACTTGTACACCACATAAAAATAAGAATTTTTCAAAATACTTTGTACTGTAGCTATAAGTCTACTAGAAGACCATTCTCTCCAAATTTCAGATCAAAATTCGATTTTTTCCTTTGTAACATAGTGCAAAAAAACCCTAAATCAGCCATTGTGAGAAATTATCGGGGCTGTTTAAAAATATTAAATTATTTTTGAAAAATCTCAAAAAATAGGGAAAGGTGTATAATGGTTATCAGTAGCTTCCCTGTAAATTTTGAGTCATTTGGATCCAAAACGTAGAAGTTATGGCCAAAACAGAAATCAAAAAGTAGAGTGTGACAAAAATGCAACAAATAGTACAGGTCTTTCTTGCAATCACCCTACTCCAAAGATAAATTTTTGTGGTCTATACCTACACTAGGAGGGCAAGTTCCTACCAAGAGATATTTAAAGATTCTTTATTTTATATCCTACCAAGCAGGGTTGTACGAAATGAACGTCCCGGGCAAAATCACGTCCAAAGTCTAGACGTCTGGGCGTCCGAATGTCTAAGTTTGGCGGATGTTCCATGGACTGAACGTCTGGAAGAATTTTTTTTCCAAAACGGGCAGTGGTGGATGCCGAAGCAGATGGTCAATGGCCAACGGTGTCGTGATGTGGGCCGTCTACTATATTAACGTAGGCATCTTACTAGTGTAAAAATCAGTTCCAAGCTAGAAGTGGAGATAGCCGTTTACAAGGTCAGGTAGTTAATTTCTTATTGAAGTTAGGCTTTCGGAGTTTAGCCTCGTCAAGAGGTTAGGTCTTGAAGTTGTTTCGATAGGAGGTTAGGTTTGGGGTATTTAAACCATATGGTTTGTCACCTTGGGACCCGTCTGTGGGTATTTAGGGCTGGGCTTCCATCTTTGGTTTCATCTTATCTTATCTCATTTGGTTTGTGTCTTAGGAGGTTTTCAAAACTTGGAACTTGAGATTATCTTTTGGTTTGGCTACTTTGAGTGTATTTTTGCGAGGACTTGTTCTTTTGAGTTGTGAGGATTTGTTCTTTCGAGTTATGAGGGTTTTGAAGGTTGTTCTTTTGAAGGGAAAGGGTTGTTCTTTTTTTAGTCAAGAAGGTGCAGTAGGCAAACTTGGTGGATTCAAGTACTATTGTAGCTAATAGGACTAGAAGAAGAAGTGGGGAGTTGGGAAGTATTTCGTTGGTTTTGTTGTTGGTGTAGCAGTGAGGACGACACTTTTTGTTATTCTTTTCATCTTTTGCTTTGACAAATACTACTACAGCCAGGAGCCTTGTGCTTTTCTGGATAGACTGCAAATCTTACAACATCTTTGGTGAACCCGACGTGAAACATCCAGAGTAGTAGTGTTTGTAAGTTAGCGTAAGTTTGAGAGGTGAGATGGATCGTGAGGGTGGACTTGGGGGTGGTGGTGGAGCACCACTTGACCGTTTTGGCGACGGAGCTGAGATTCTAAATATGGATATGTTGAGGATGCTTGAGGCAATGAACTTACTTGTGCAGCGTCAGCAAGTTGAGCAGAAGAAAGAAGCACAGGCAACAAAAGCACTGCATTCGATTGTTAATCGGTTGGATTAGTTTGATGGTCGTGATGTGTCAAAGTATATTCGTTTTTACGTGCAAGAGATGGAGTTGAATAGGGTTGCTGAGGGTGAGATGGTTGCAACGTTTGAGCTTGCAGTAATTTCGGAGATTCGTGGTCGGGTGAGAGAGCTACAAGATAGTGATGGGGGTAGTTGGCAGAGGTTTGTTCAAGCGTTGAGGGAGGAGTTTTTTATGGAAGATTCAGAGAGGGTGACAAAAAGAATGTTTCTAGAGTGGGTTGCACGTTCAAGTAAGGGTTTGTCATCAAACGAGTTGTTGAGGGAGTTTGAGCGCCAGTTTGTGCAGCTAACGGGGACTGAGAAGGCTACGTTGGAAGTAGAGAAGACAGAGTTGTTTATACAAGCAGCAGATCCATGGCTGCAAGAGAAGCTTGAACCGCTTTTGGAGGATCGAAATGAAGAGCGTGGATTGAAGACCGAATAGAAGGATGTTGAGGGAGCGGTGTCATTGCTCACAAAAAGACAATGCCGGAGAGACAAGTCAGGGGTGAGCGATGTAAAGGTTGTGGCTCCAAAAGTGTCACATTCTTGTGGCAATCCATCTTGTTCTAAAGCTTCTCATGTTCCTGCAAAGGCAGAAGATTCAGCTATGGACGAGTTGGTAAAGGGTATGCGGGAACTAAAACTGAAGTTTGCTAAACTGGAGGAAAAGGGCCAAGTTTCAAATGATTCGGTGCCTAAACCTAAAGTTGAGCAGGTTGGAGGGTGGCTACCTCCTCGGTGTATGTGGTGTAATAGTTTTGAACACTCGCGAAGGGAGTGTCCTCATTTCACAGAGGCTTTGCGCAACAACATTGTGTTTTTCAAGGAAGGGCGGATTCACTTAAAGGAATCAAGATTACCGGTGGAGACAAACTTTGGTAAAGGTGGCATGAAGGCATTGGTGGAAGGGCAGACAAGTGAGAAGACAGAGCGAAGTACGTATGGGATTGGGCTTGTTAGAGATTGTGCAAGTGTGAGCATTGATCAACCAAGTCGGTTTAATGTAGTATGGACAAGAGCAATGGAACTTGTTGGAGGCAAACGACTTACGGAAGACAAGTTATATTTGGCAGGGAGTTCTATTCGCTGGGACACAGGTTGGGATGATCCGGTGGATAGCTTGTCAGTTCATGCATATATTGCTTGGAATCAGCATGAAGCGGTGGTGGAGGAGAAACGGAAGAGAGAAGATGTTGGTGAAGGTACTTCCAAGAGGGCTAACAGAATGGAGAAGACTCAGCCAACGAAGCCTGGACCTGAAGTTCCAATGAAGGAAAAAAGCAAGGCTCCAGCTTATAAGTTGCAGTCTGACATTGGGGTTGCTACAGATTTGAAGAAGGTTTTGGAAGAGCGTATATTGAATGGGAAGGTAGAATTTACCTTGGGTGAAGTTCTTGGGATAGCGAAGCGAGAGTTCTACAAGGTTATCATCGACATCATCAAGAGAAAACGTCAGAGTTTGGGGGATACTGCAACAATGGATGCACAAGGTGTAAAGGTGGATGAGGATGAAGAGAGTGAAGGTGTTGTTGGTAATGTTGCTAGGATGGAATTCATTCCAGAAGATGGAGAGATTCGGGCATCAAGTCGCTATTCTCGGAGTCATTCGGCAAGAGCTACTTCTGAGACTTTGGTTAAGCTGGGTGATTTGGAAGAACCAGTTGTCGCATTGGTAGATCATGGCTCGGAGATCAACCTTATGTTGAAGGAGTTGTATGAAAAAGGCAAGTAGCTCATTGACACTAACCATGGATGGTTGATCAGGGCCGCGAATAACTCTAGAGGAGATTTGTACGGAGCGTGTCCAAATATAAGTGTGTTGATTGGAGATGTGAAAGATGAACATAATTTCTTTGTGTAGGAAAAATCCACGTATCCTATTATTCTTGGCCAGCCTTTCATTACAGCTACACGGATGGAAACAAAGGTGATGGACAATGGTTCAGCTTATGCAAGGATTAGGAGCCGAGATGGGAAGCAGGCTGTGCAATTCTTGACTGTCTGTGCCAATCATGAGCGGAATTGTGAGAATTTGAGGGCTCATCCTTTGCCAAAGGTGAGTAGGGAGTTTGGTGATAGTGCTGATCATATGAGGGATTTTTACAACATGCCATTGTGAGGCGGGGTTGCAGTGGTGTAAAGGGTTGGGGGTTCCCGTGAGTAGGGGTAGGAGATGAAGCTTTGGGCTTGGTAGGATTGTCTTGTGATGGATCTATTTTTTACAAAAATACAGAAAAATTAAAGAGAAAAGAGAAACGGTATATTAGAAGTATTGAGACCGAGCTAAAGAAAGTAGGAGAACTTGAGGATGATGAGTACATATCAGGGATGTTTGAAGAATCAGACTTGGGTGATACTATGGGGGAGTTGAAGTTTCTATTACAGTCGGGGTTTGAAGGTGAAGACAAGATAGTTCATGTGCATTCAAAAGAGTTCTATGATGAAGTTGAAAGCTATATTGATAGGTATGAGGTGCAAGTTGACACGAAGTATAAGACCGTTGCAAAGAAAGTCAAACCGTTAGCAATACCTTTACCATCAGATTGTGAGGAGAAGGTTGAAAGAGCTACAATGCAGTCAAATTTGAGGGATCCTGAGAAGATTGGACATGAGTTTATAGATTTGGCATTGGATGGACTTAGTAGAGAAGAGCTGTTGGCATTACGAATTAGACAATTGGAAAGAAGACCCAAGGATATTGAGACTGCTATTTCAAGGCTGAAGCTGCAAGGGTGAAGAACAAAGACAGATTTGACCGCAAGTATTGGTTACGCTCTCAACCTATTCAGAATGATGATTGGGTGTTGGTATATGATAGCAGTTTGGACAACCAACATAATACAACAAGGAAGTTTGCGAAGCAGTGGTTTGGTCCATATGTTGTGAAGCATGTGAATGACAATGCTACGTATTTGTTGTGTGAATTGGACAGGACTGAGTTGAAGATTCCAATTGCTGGCAAGCGTGTCAAGCTGTTTTGACATCGAGGAGAGATTTAGTTGTTTGAGGATGCCAACAAGGACATTGAAGGCACTGAAGCAGATGAAAATGAGGAGCAAGAAGACAATCCAAGGTCTGAAGATTCATAGAGGTCCACATCATTTTTAAGTTCTAAATTGGTACATGCTGTAGGATGTACAGATTTAGAAGGGGTGGATGTCGTGATGTGGGCTGTCTACTATGTTAACGTAGGCATCTTACTAGTGTAAAAATCAGTTCCAAGCTAGAAGTGGAGATAGCCGTTTACAAGGTCAGGTAGTTAATTTCTTATTGAAGTTAGGCTTTCGGAGTTTAGCCTCGTCAAGAGGTTAGGTCTTGAAGTTGTTTCAATAGGAGGTTAGGTTTGGGGTATTTAAACCATATGGTTTGTTACCTTGGGACTCGTCTGTGGGTATTTAGGGCTGGGCTTCCATCTTTGGTTTCATCTTATCTTATCTCATTTGGTTTGTATCATTGGAGGTTTTCAAAACTTGGAACTTGAGATTATCTTTTGGTTTGGCTACTTTGAGTGTATTTTTGCGAGGACTTGTTCTTTTGAGTTGTGAGGATTTGTTCTTTCGAGTTATGAGGGTTTTGAAGGTTGTTCTTTTGAGGGGAAAGGGTTGTTCTTTTTTTTAGTCAAGAAGGTGCAGTAGGCAAACTTGGTGGGTTCAAGTACTGTTGTAGCTAATAGGACTAGAAGAAGAGGTGGGGAGTTGGGAAGTATTTCGTTGGTTTTGTTGTTGGTGTAGTAGTGAGGATGACACTTTTTGTTATTCTTTTCATCTTTTGCTTTCACAAATACTACTACAGCCAGGAGCCTTGTGCTTTTTTGGATAGACCGCAAATCTTACGACAATGGCGATTTCAGATGGACGTGGGAAGGCAGATGGCGGACGCTAAGGCAGAGGACGCAACTAAATCAATTGTGGTCTCAGTGTCTTCTGGACTTTTGGTTTTAGCGTTTTGGGTTTTTGTCTTCTTTTTGGCTAATCGAGTTGGAAGTCCACTGCATGAGCCCCTAAATGCTCAAGGCTTCTTTATAACTTCTCAGAATTTGCTCTACATTGCATCAAAAGTCAACATTTTGATGATTTGTATTAATTCTTAAAATTATAATCATACAAATTTAAATTAGGCATACTAGAGGGTTTAGAAAAAGAATATATAACATTATCACTTATAGATTGAAAGATTGCATTTCTCTTTTCTTACTCTTTTTAGTACATTCTTTTACCTTTGATTTCCGTACTTTGGGAGCTCTTTAAATGACTATGTTCATTGCATTCAAAGATTATGACGTAGAATTTAACAATTTCATAGACTGTTGTAGTCAATGGCCATGATGCTGATTTTGAAATTTAGCCAATGTCATATTTTGATCCTCATCAGTGCTTAATAAACATGTTTGTCTTGGATTCACAAAAAGGAGCATTTGTTTTGAAAGCTTAAAAAATCCTTTTCTAACCCTCGAGCTTTTTGAACCATCCAAAGTCGTGACTGCAGTTTGAAACTGTGCACGCAGATGACTATTCCGTAGTGGTCTCTCTAGATCTTGTGTGACTTGCTTCTTACCCTTCTCCTTGTCTCCTAATATTGGACTTATAGACTCCATCAAAAACTCATCCATATTCTTCTTCACTTCATTTTCTTTATCGTTTTTGGTATTTGGATCTTTGATATTTTTGCTCGCAAATCCCACAGTTGACTCAATGCTTGCGTTCCTTGCATGCATTTGAACCTTCACCTCACAACCTCCCTTCTCTTTGTGTTTGTCCACTATAAGAAAACTGTGTCTGCCGTAACATCGTAATTTGAACACCCGGACATCGCGTGTGACGTCTTCTATGTCTGGACTGATGTCCAATTACATTGTGCTGCTATGGACATGCCAAAAACATGGTACGTTGCATTAGATTTGCAGGCCCAGCATCGTGATGTCTGAAAAAACATCGGTCAACGGGTAACTTCAGAAGTTGACATGTGGCTGCCACCTAGGCGTGGAAAAGCCAGAGTGTCATTTTTTCATCCATTGCCTGTTTATGATGTGGCATCTGATGTGTAACTGATGTGGCATGCCATGTCGGTGTTGATAGAATTGATTGACGGGGCATCCGCGGATGCTGACGTGGCATTTTTTGGGGCCACTTGCCTGGTTTGCCTAGCATTTTAGAATGTCTTCTAAGACATCACTGTGGACGTCTAGGTGTCTTAAATGACGTTAGGTGAAATAGTTGTATGTTGATTGAAATGTCCATCCGAGCGTGTGGAGTTTGCACATGCATGCTTCTTAAAGCATACCCTATCATAGGAGATGTCTGTTTGCACAAGCCAGCACAAGTACATGTTGGGGTAGCAGATGGCTTCTTGCATTGTAGGATGTCAGCGGCGATGTCCACTTGTTTGATCTTCGTAGAAGGAGATGCAATTATGAATACACTTATTTTTTAGGACATCTCCTGGAACGCATGTATGCATTGTATTGGACGTTCTAATGTTTTATGTATGCATTGTATCGGACATTCCAATGTTTTTTGTATGCATTGTATTGGACATTTTGATGTTTTATGGATTCGTTGTATGGGACACTCTAATGCTTCATATATGCATTGTATTGGACATTATGAAGTTACAATTCAAAGATTGCACAACATGTTATGCTGCTTTTGACATCAAGAACATCCACAATTTGCTTGTGACGTGAAAAGGGACTACGTCCATGACATATTCATAGAATAGAAAATCCAATATAAAAAACAACCATGTCTTACAAAAGAGGGTCACGGTAGAACACAAAGCTGAATTTCAAAATGAACACTAAGCCGAACAAAGAAATCAACACAAAGCAAAATACATATAACAGAATTTTAGTTGAAGACAACCTCTTCAGCTTCTACACTCCTACTACTTGCTATACACGAGAACGTCTGAAGCGACGTCCCATTGTTGGTGCTAACGTATTCTTGTCTCCCAGGACGTCTTCTACAGCACGCTCTACATTCAATGTAACACAGGTATCAACGACTTCGTGTTCCTGGAAACACTGCCCATATATGAGGGTGGCATAATTCCAATACAAACATTAACATTGGCAAGAACCTCACCGTGTGCTCATTTTTTGCATGGCGCGTCTCCCTTCTTAGGAGATCCCTCATCTGAGGAGGGCTTGGCTTCGAAGCCTTCGGTGTGGCTGCCTTCGTTGACTTTGTTGGGGCCACAAACTTCGACGGCTTGGCACCTGATACGCTCCTTGTGACCTGATTGGATCGACAAGATGACCCAAAAGATTGCAAATTTGCCACCTACAACCAAGCGATAACACCAAACACCTTACAAAATGGACAGTCATCACTTTTTTTGCTACAAGTGGATGCACCAACACGAAAGCAAATTCTTATGTGGAAATAAATATGAATGTGAGCCAATGAACTTGTCGTAGCACATGAAAGCAAAAATCCTTCTCTAAGGCTCAATATTTCTTAAAAGAGGCCTTAAAGTAACTCGAGTATCGTTCCCACGAAGATCGAATTTCCTAGGTTCACAATTACCGGAAAATGGTAGAGTGATGGTCACGAACACACACACACAAAACCTCAAGAAAAACAATAGACCGGAACTTCCCCTTGGTCTCCTTGATTTCTTGGACAAACACGACCGGCCCCCTCTAGTCCAACAATTACTAATACACGTTAGACCGGATTTTCCCGATCTAACAACACTGACCGGATTTAATCCGATTTAACACCTACTTGTTTATCACACAGACTCTCTAATTGGTTAGTTTACTACCCCACAGATTTACACTACCCTGTAACTCTCCCAACACTTCTATTCACATACCTTTGGTAGTTACATGTATTTACGTTTTACAGACCGTAACCGGAATCCGCGTTTCCACAGATCTAACCTTAACCTCTAGTATTCACATCCGGTCTAGATCTCTACTCGTAACCATGTCGATTTTAACCTCTCAAAGAGGGATCTGCTAATTGGGATTTACGAAGGAAGCTTAACTCCTACCCTCCGATTTTAAAGTGTCAGAAGTTTCACTATGTGATCAAACTTTCAAAAATAAACTTTCAAATCCTACAAATGAGAAAATAGACCATCCTCACAACTGGAAAGGAAACGCAGTCGTGTCCAACAAGTCACGCAAGCCGGTCTAATTCCTCCTAACCAATGCTACAACGACAGCCTTCTGAGTTAGTCCTAAATCCGGTCTGAACTAGCGGGGAAGAGAGGGGAAACGAGCGTTGCGGAGGCATGCTACCCTTACTCTTTCCGGAGAGTGGCCCTCATCTGTACTCCTTCCGAGTCCATTCCTAGTCCACACTAGAGATCCCTTCTACCTCCATCCACACGCACTAATTCAATACTGGACCGGATAAACCCAGCATCCGGGTACACCTTGTATCCACTTACACTCACTTTCCAGCCTAGACTTCCAAAACACGGACAAGTGTCAAGTACACACAACTATGATTTGTTTCAATCACGCCAAGAGCAAACTCCCAGGTACTTATGAATATAAGAAAATAAGATAAAGATGCACACCGGGACCAAAGAAGTCCCGGATTTAAATACTAAACTACTCCCTCAAAATCCTAACCTAAAAGTAACGCTCCAGCCAATCAAGGCCAAACACGTTTCATTCCCTTACTAATTTCTAGCCCTATTGACTTTCACTCAAACTCCCACTACTTCCGCTAAAAGTGGATCTCAGATCCTATAATTTCGGACCCAGTCACTTTCCAACTGCTAGTGGCCGTGTCACTCAAAAAGTAAACTTCCTAATTATGTACAACTATTCCAAAACTTTAGATTTTCACCACCCTATCCTTAGAAATTTACCCTACGTAATTTCATAAGTTCTTAACTTCTTTGCGGCCGGCTTCTTTCCGGTTCCGGTCTTCTGTCCTTGGCGTACCTTACCCCAAGCGGCAAGCTTCTTCTTCTTGGATGCTGCAGCCTTAGTCGCCCAAGCCTCTGCCAGTGCTTCATCCGGGTCAGAATACGACTCTGAATCCTCCTCAGTACCGGATTTTTCATCCTCGTCCTCTTCTTCTTCTTCTTCCTCTTCGTCATCGTCCTCTAGAATCGTCCTTTTCTTCTGTACTGACATAATTGGAGGCTTCTTCTTCTGCGTGGTTGGTGTGGGCGGAACATTGGCCCTAGCACTCTGAGGAGTGGTTTCCTCAATCGTTCTACCCTTCCCGGATCCTTGCCCTTGTGATCCGGTCTTCCTTTCTTCCATTGACCCAGTTTCGCTTTCCAAAGCTAAGTTGAGTGGGGTGGAAGGAAATACCTTTTGTGTCTTTGTAGGAGGAGTTGGAGAAACTGGAGATAACTCACTTAGGTCGATAAACTTGTTGCTCAGCCCTGGTTTGGGCACGTTCTTTTTCTCGGACAGTTCCGGTCCAGATCTCGTCTTTTCTTTAGCTACGGCCTTCACCTCCTCCGATGGTTCCTTCGCCTTGCTTGCTGTCTCCACTTCTCCGGTTTTCTCTTCCTCAGCAGCCTCTACTGCTCGCGTTGCATTGAGAGCAACGTCTGTTACTTCCCCCAATAGAGAAGTCATTTCTCCTTTAGGCTCCGACCGGATGGAAGAGCTTGGTACATCCTCCACCTTGTCCTTTGCTTGTACTTCTTCTACGGTGACCAGAAGAGGTGCTGGTACGAGTTTCGATTCCGTTTCCAGTCCCTGCTCCCGCTCTCTTCGTTCTTCTACCTCCTTCATCACCTCGCGTAATGGCTCCACTATTGCCTCCATCTTATGGTGGTAGGACACTAACGCCATCATCAAGTTGGCTGGAATTTGCTTTCCGGTCTCCATCACCTTCTCGTCAAACAACATTGCTTTGTTGATAACTTTGCCCGGATTGCCGATGAACTCCCGGATCGCCTGAAGGTTTTTTGCGGCTGTTTTGGAGAATTTCTTCTGCTGGTCTAGTTCTTCTTTCTTCTTCTCCAGCTCCTTCGTTAGCTGGTCCACCTTACGTGTGGATTCGCTCAGCTCTTTTTTCACCGCCTCTTTCATCTTCCGGTCCAGTTGGGAAACGAGCTGTTGCGGTTGACTGATCTTCAGCAGCTGATATAGTTCTTGAATGGTCTCCTGATTCTTCCTGTACTGGACCCGGAAATCACTGAGTTCCCTCACAATCTGACCTAGGGGATCTTGGTTCCAGACCGGATCGACTCCCTTACTACCCTCTCCTATTTCTGAGTCTTTATCCTTCCGGTCCTGCCTCCTCCACTGAGACTTAGCTTCCTCGACTGGTATAGTGTTTGCCTCTGAATCTTCCTCTTCCTGCCCGGCTTCCTCATCCGGGTCTTCTATCTCGAATTCTGACATGGCTTTGGCCGTATCGTATGAATCTAACTCTCTATTTGTAAGCCAGCCATGTGCTTGATACAAGTGGTAGAGAAAAGGGGTTATAGGGGAAGGCTTAGACTTCCCTATACCTCCTACCAATCTCTTTATCTGATCTCTCATCACTACGCCCCAATCTATTTTCCGGTCACCCGACAGTGCACCGAAAATAGTGTTTGCCAGGGTGACCGTAATCTTGTTTGGCCGCTCTGGACTAAGGATGGCTGCTAGATACTTCATTAAACGTTTTTTCCTACCATTTATGCACTCTGCCACAGGGAAACCATCCTTCTTCGTTGGAGGATTTTGGAACTTACCCACATAGAAGCGATCCGTCCGGGAAGCCGATCCCTTGTCGTCTTCTTGAAATCGTACATCTCCCTCCACAGTGTTGGGGTCCAATCTTCGGGCCGGCTCCTCGACGTCCCCTTCCACTTCCTTAATGGCGCGCCCATTACCTCCCTCACAATCTCCTCGTCTTTCAAATTCCAAGGCCGGGCTAGAAACCCCTCACACCCCATCTGCCGGAGGTCTTCTTCTAGCTCTGCTTTCTCTTGTGGATCCGTTGGTACCACCGGCTTCACCATGCGCAAGGATACAGCTACCTCTTCTCTCACCATTGTGGGCTGTTCTTTCAAACCCTCTCAGTGACCGGAATCACTCTTTGGAGTCTCACAATCACTCGCGCTCTAGTCTTCCTATTCTGCTCAAGGATCCTCCTCAAGAGTCGCCTCACCAGTACACTTCTAACTCTACACTTATACGTGAACTTCTAAGTGAACTCTCCTCTCGAGACCCGTCTGTCCTTAATCCGGTCTGTAAACTAAGCCCGTAACTCTTCTCTTTGACTGACATATAAGTACACTGCGAATGCTCCTCACCAATCTCTTCTCAAGGTAGTTTCCCCGCAAAAGGAGGTCTCAGCCACCTACCCCTCCTATTTCTAGGGCTTCACTCACCCGAGGCCGTTACAAGTGACCGTTTTCCTCAAAATAGACCCGCTCTCAAGTGTGGTCTAGAACTAGGTAGGCACCTATTACACCTGGATTGCCTGTCTTCCGTTTCCGGTCTCCGGTCCTTTATTTTCTTCCGGTTTCCGGTTTCTAATAAAAATCACTCTGACCTACTCCTGACCTATCTATGCCGTTTCCGGACTTTCGGTTTCCGGTTTCTGGTTACTTCTATTAACACTATTATCTATTCTAAAATAACCCTATTCCGGTATCCGGTTCCTAACTACTTACGGTCTACTTTTCTAACGAAAAACGAAAAAAAATAGGGAGTAAGAAGCTCTATTCCCTTTATTTCCCTTTTAAACCTAAAGACTGGATTCCCGTGCTCCCACATTACTCCATTTTCACTTATAAGCGTCCTTGTGAACACACTGAAATCTAGTTTTAGACCTTGGTGAAGTCTGGAATTTCTCTATCCTCAATCCGGGTCAGAAAATGATTCTAGATTGTACTTCTTCACCCTAGACCCATTGACTCTGGTATTCATTTCAACTCCTCCCAGATCTTTCAGTAATCTAGTTAGAGTGACCCATTGGGGTAAATTTTGTTTACCTTATATGGACCCATCCATCTGGTATGCAACTTACCCAGAAAGTCTTCATGTCGATTATCGTATAATAACACAAATCCTCCTTCTTCGACTTCATGACTTTTGGGTAACCTTGCATCGAAATCTACTATAAGAAAACGGTGTCCGCCTGGACATCCAGCCAAAAACGACGTATATCCGCGTAGACACGATACGTTGCACGAGACGTCAGGGTGTTAGGTTGAGAAAGTGGAGATTTTGTGATGATGTCTGTGTTAGCATTGCTAGATTGCAGTCACAGCATACTGATGCTACAAAAAACGTGCATGCAATGTAAGGCATCCAGGTAGACATCAGATGTTTCCCAGGATGTCCACAATAACATGTTTAGCCACGTCATCATCTTTGGTCAAACATACCTCACAAGTTTAGATAGAATTTTGGTGCGGTCAGAGGTTTAGTGACTGCCCAAGGCTAAAAAGAGGACAACGGGCAGGTTGTGACTCCTAAAAACTTATGTGGCATTTGATGTGGCGAGATGAGGTGGTTATTGTGTGACGTGGACCGACAAGGTGGCAAGATGACGTGGCTGCTATGTGACGTGGCATGATGATGTGGACAAGGATGATGACGTGGCATGCCACGTCAGCATCTATGACGAGTCCATGTTCCGACCTCGGATGTCTCTGTGGACATCACACCTGACGTTCTGACGTCCACATTGACATCACTTCTAGCGTTAACATTTTGTACTTCCTACGACTGTAACTTCAAAGCACATGCTATCCACGGTGCGTTTCATTACGTCTGACTGGACGTGTGGGCGTTGTAGAAGCAACTGTAGGCATTCACTTTGATGTCAAAAATGACTCCAGATGCATGACATTATTTTATGAAAAAGGGTGAATTTGTACATGATGCACTTCCTTCCTATGTGTTTATTTAGGTCAGGGGCATTTCTGGGCTCTTCAAGTCATACAACTTGTGCACGTTCTTCAAACTTCATTAGGATAAGATTGCAACCTACTCTTATGATGTCACGTGCAGCACCGAAGTAGACAGATTCTGTCAGAAAATGCATGTTCAAGATGCATCAGGAATACTTGGAAGACATGAACATGTTGATGTCCACGTATTTCGCAGATGTCCTATGTGACGTCTAAATGCTATCATAGCATACACATGTCAATGATGTGAACACCCTATGCTTCTTCCTCAGATGCGATGTCATCGCTAACTATGGCAACATACTCGCCACCATGGTCTATGGGTTGGCGCACCGGGTCCACAACTTGTTGCATTGGTTGTAGTCCATCGAAGTCCCTATCATTCACCAACTGCACCATGTTCGGGGTTGTCGTTAGAGGGTGCAATGAGCCACGTCTACCCCTCACCTCAGTTCGGCAAACTACTTTCCAACCAGGCCGATGTGGATTGTTGAAGAAGAATACCTGTTGGCAATGCAAAGGAAAGGCAAATGAATCTGCATAGACCGTTCCATCCAAATGGTTGAAGTTTGCCAACGTGAAGCCATACTTATCCTGTTGCACGCTAGGAGCTCGACTACCTTGTGTGCCCCTCACCCAATCACACAACAACACTGTGACGCAGTGATTTCGATAATCCAATACCAAAATCTCTTCAATGTACCCCACATACTCCTGTGTGGATTCCAGTGGCCGGCCATTTTGCAAACCCCAACGAAGCTGGCGTGTGAAACTCGCTACCACTCCAGAGTCACGGGTAACAAGCCCACGTTCAGAGCTTTGGGCACGGAGGTGCATGCCATGACAGTACACTTGACGGTGGGATGTTGCCTTCCGCTCAGGAAGCTGCGCATAATGTCTGATGTCTTCATCCACTAGACGTCCAGAATGATCAACCTCCGTCACCGTTGACGTCAGCCACTGTGCAAAGGATGGAAACTCACTTAGTTCAACTGGATAACGGACAGCTCTTCTTGGATTTGAGCACCGCCATGCAACACGAAAAGCTTCCCGCTCCTCCCATCTTTGGGACTTTGCTGCAGTGTAGTCCTTGCATCACACTCAGCAATAATGAAATTAGGACAACAGATTGAAGATTTGACATCATGTATGCCGGGGCCAAGTAAAGTGTGCATGGCACATCTGCAAAGGTGTGCAAGAATTCAAGTAGTCCTTAACAACGATCGTGTGTTGAGGGTTTCCTCTTCTACTGAGATGTCCACATTGGGGCCAAAACAAACATCAAAGCGTCTTCCTCTATGACATCATTGAACGTGCCAGCGTCGGATATGACGTCTGCTAGGAGTGTATATAAGGCAACGTGATGTCCAAAGTGGCACTGGAAAGCAGTGCCAGTTACTTACTCTCGCCAAGTTTCCAAGCATGGCGCATTGTCAATTACGAACGCATGTGCATACACTCGCAAAGCGTCGGATAATGCCCTCTCTTTTGATTTCCTACTACGTATCACCTCGTCATTCATGATGGGATCTTCGTCTACATCCCAAATGCGCTCACCAGTCCCTTGAAACTATCTCATGTATTCCGTGCAGAAGCCAAGCGTGTCTTCAATGCGATATCCCTCTGCTATGCTACCTTCTGGATGCACCAAAGTCCGCACATAATCCTTCAAAGTCTTCATGTATCGCTCAATGGGGTACATCCACCTACAATGCACTGGGCCACATACAAATAACTGTTCAACAAGGTGCACTGGCAAATGGGTCATTATATTCAAGAATGTCGTGGGGAACTCCTTCTCTATGAGGCAGGTTGCCATAATAACATCCTGCATGAGGACATCTTTGTCAGCTTCCTTGATCTCCTTCTCACAAAGTCTTTGGAAAACCCTGCTCATTTTTATAATAGCCAAGCGCACATTCTCATCCAAGATGTTCCGGACAGCCACCGGTAGAATCTATACATGAACAACATCTCTGTAAGTCACTCTCCTACTACTACATTTTTAACACATTTCCTTGTAACTTGCATGAGGGTCACCCGGACATTAATTTTGGACATCCACTACAACGTCTTTGTGCTGAATATGACATACTACTAGAAAACGCATCACAACCAAATGAAACACTATCATGTTCATGAAGACGTCTTCCCGTGCACTGTCATTAACATACTACTGCCTTCAACAACGTTACTAAAGACATATGATGTCCACAACGGTTCAGGAGCAGTGACAATCTCTGAACTCCCTCCCTTCCTTGGATAAGTTCAACGAACCCCTGTGTCACGTCCCATCGCAACCTCACTTGTTGCATGAGAATGTGATAATCATGTGTCTTCATATACTGTAACGTTCCATTCTGTAGACGTTTATGAATTGCACCAACATAGTTTGTTGGGGTACGGATACTTGATACTATATCCATGAACTCCCTGCGCTCATCTACTATCATTGCATACGACGCATTTGGCATGTAGAAATCATCTTGGCATCTTCGTGGGCCTTGAAGCCAAATTTCTCTACGTATTCCAAGCTGTTCTGCATCAATGCGGTTGCCAGGGCTATCGTTCATAGCAAGAAGGGTCTTCACCATGTTCTCGCATAAGTTTTTCTCGCAATGCATCACATCCAAAATGTGTCGGATCAAAAGATACTATAGAAGGGAACACACGTAAATCTTAAGTACACTCTGCCCTCTGAAAAAATGTGTACCGTCACTTCCCGTGTTGTCTACTAAGAAAACGTACAACGACATTCAGCCTTCACTTTGTATTCACGACTACGTCTGAGTGGACATGTAACACAATATGAAATGTTCACATTGCACGGCTGAATAGGCGGCCACTGTCTACAGCTATTGCAATTTGTGCAGCGGGATGTCTTCTATGACATCTACTTGGACATCAACGCACCAGTACTATGACACAGAACGTCAGAGAGGACGTACCACTCAGACATTGGACACTACCTACATGTCAAAGTCAGGTTAGACCACTTTGTACCTTCCAGTAGGGCAGCTCAAACAATGCACTCAAGCATTTCACCCCTGTCGAATGCACTGGGTTATTCCTTTCCATCTTCTCTTCCACCCAGATCTAGAAACGCTTGCCGCCACGCAACATATCGAATAACATCTTCGGCGGTCATGCCCTTTGGCCTGAAGCGATGCTCTACTTTCCCATTGAAGCGACGATTTCAACGATAAGGATGGTGTCGACTTAAGTACCTTTGTATGCCCCCATACACAATCTTGGACCCTCTTGTACTTTGATCCGCCCTCACATCGCCGGTTCTTGCAAGTCGAGAATCTGTCTCAAGACCACAATCCGGGCATCCTTTATATCCCTTGCAAGACAAGCCAGAGATCAGAGCATACGCAAGAAAATCGGATATGGTCCACATTAGTAAGCCACGCATGATAAAGCGACGAGCACCTTCGGGCTGTGAGAAATCTTGAGCCACCACACCTTCCCACAATGCATGTAGCTCCTTCAACAATGGTCGCAAGAACACATCCATGTTCTTAGAAGTTGGGGACTGCTTCCCAGAAATAAGAAGGCTAAGGGAGATGAAGAATTTCTTTGTCACAAACCATGGCTCAAAATTGTAAATCAAAATGAGCACCGGCCATGTCGACCAATTCGTGTTGCTCAGCTTGAAGGGATTGACACCATCCAATGCTAGTGCCAAATGCAGGTTCCTGTCGTCAGCACTGAAGTTGTCAAAGTGGACGTCCACGCTAACATGCTTCCAAGCAGGGCTGTCCACCATTGACCGCATGATGCCGTCATCGTTGACATGCCGCGTCCAACCCGTCAGCATCTGAGCGATCTCCGAAGATCGAAACATGCGTTTAAGTCTTGGGATCAAGGGAAAGTGTCGAACGACCCTTGTTGGTATCGAGTTCGTTCCCTCCACCCACCTTGGTTTAGAGCACTTCGGGCACGTACTTAGATTTGCATGCTCGTCTTCGAATAGCACACAACCACCTGGACACACATGGATGTTGTTGTACTCTAAGCCCAACTTCCTAATCATTTTCCTTGCCTCATAATGACTAGAAGGGAGCTTGTTGTTCTTCGGGAGCAAGTCTGATGACAAATACCGTAGGAGCTCACTAGTGAAATGGTTACTCACGCGGAAGACCACGCTGTAGCGATTAGTCGGACCAGTATTCCTCCAATTAGCCTTTAATTCACACCAAAGGCCTTCTTAGAGTAAACCGCTCCGGAATCGTTCCCACGAGGACTTGTGGATTACAGTTTCATAGGCTATCCCGGTCTAAGCACTCACTTTTCTCTCCGTCGGATTATTCCGGACTTTCGGTCTAGTCCGGACACTAGTGCCGGGTGGGTTCCGGAAGGATCCGGAAACCGTTTCAGTGTCCCTTCCGGGATCCCTGGGTTTGGATGACGAGAAGCCAGATCCACCGTCCGGATGCTTACCGTGTCCGGAAACACGCTCTCTTTCACTCTCTCTCTCTCTCTCTAATACTAACAGCAACCTAACTCTTCAGGGACCGGAAGTGTCCTCCTGTTCCGTCGCCTCACAAATCCGGAAGCTCTTCCGGATTAGGTCACACAGGGACGATCAAGAACTACAACGACATTCTAACCTTTAACCGAACACTGAGCCTCCTGTCGACCGGCTGGTTTCTCCTGTACTTTCTTGGGCTTGTGCCGGGGCTTAACTCTGTTCTACGAGGAATTCCGGCAATCCGGAATTCGGGCACGTCCGGCAATACCTCCGTACACGGAAGTTTGCTAGCAGCCTTTCAGATACCCCTTTTCACCTAGGGCTATATCCTACACGCAGGCTATACCGGCATCCGAGCAGTACTACCCTAACCTTACTGCCGGAACCATCCGGTTGATCTCCCCCTCAAGTTAATACATCCGGATACTCTCACAACATCGACTCTTGCCACACAAGGTAAATCCTCAATCCCGGAAACACAAGAACGGACTCACACCTCTCACAAATATATACCGTACACAAGAAAGATAAGAGATTGGATACTCCAACACACTTTAGAAATAAACTCCGAAAGGGTAAAAACGAGGTAATAGGAGCCAAAACCAACATCCTATGGGTGGTTTTTAAGGCTGGTTTTAAGTGGAACTTGGATGAGTTGTACACGTAGTTAATTACAAGCACCACATTACATGCTGACAGTGGACCAACGGGTTTTTTTGTCATTCTTTCAATTCAACGAGTTTGACTCTGCTCAGGTTCCGCTCTGGCACTCACGTCCTGCTCTGGTGCTCACGTTGTCCGATTTTTTGTTTGGTCATGTTTTGTTTTGGCGGCGCTTGCACTATGCGTAGGCTGCTGATGTGCTCAACTTCTGAACTTTGCAAATCTTGTGTAGGGTTAGTTTGCTCAGATGCGAGGTTACAATTCTAGTCTCAGTCAGTGTACAATTCAAGGTTTAGGTGGGATTTGAGCACATTGGTTTGGTTTTTGCTTACCGCTGAATTTGCTCAGTCTATTGCGCACAATGGAGTCAAAGGTGGTGCGAGGAGAGTCCGCAAAACTTTCAAGAGAGAGGAGGGGATCGTTTGACAAGAAGCAGAAGTCTACAAAAGTCCCTCAGTCTGTTCGAGAGTTGCTTCTAGAGTTAGCATCTCTTAAACTGCAGACAACCGAATTTTTTGTGAAGGAGAGAGGCTTGTCTGGTTGTGGTCTAAACCCTAAGCATTCCGCGGATATGGCCTGTGTGACCTCGGAGAAAATCGAGGAAGTTTGGGGAAAGTGTTCAACGTTTAAGACAACAAACACTACTCTGAGTCCACAAAGTAGATTAGAGCTTCTCCAGTTGTGTGCTAAAATTTACGGGAAGTCTGAGATTACAAATAATGAGTTCATGGCTTGGGTGGTAAAAGGCTACATTGCTGGATTGATGGGTTTTGATGTGAATTGGGCATCCGCTGCTGCATCGACGAATTTACTTCTTCTCAGCCGATTAGAGGGGGAACTTTTGAAGAGAGATCTTACAGAAGAGGAGGCTACTGCCCTAAAGCATTTGGCGCCTTATGCTATTGCAAAGCCTTCCGTTTCCCACTCGAAGGCCAGTGGAGCAGCCAGCGGTTTGGGGTCACAACCAGTGGAAGCAAAGTTGCTCTTTGGAAAATTCAAGCCGGGCGGTGTCAAATTATCTCCTGCATTGATAGCGGAGATTGTTCAAGCAGAAGAGGTTTTGGTTGTTGAAGGCGAGCTGCTAGCGAACACCGAAAGTAAGGAGAGGTTTTTGAATTCTTCAAAATCCAGCATTGCAGAGAGAATCATTGGATTCAAATTTGGGGTGGACGATCGAAATGCTGATGCAAAGGAAGCGGCTGAGAACGTGAAGGTGGTAGAGGAAGGATTGCGGCAAAACGATCTATTAATCTCAGCATTAGAGACAAATGTGAGTAATTTTTTGCTATTCGGTTTAGGATTCTTGCTCAGTTTCATGTAGTTCAGATCAGGGTTTAGGATTTAGGGTCCACAGTCCTTTAGTGATCTTGATGGGATTTGGGTTTAGGGCTTAGGGTGTCACTACCTGGAATTTGTCTTGCTCTAGCAGGGATTCTAGCTTTGTGATGTCTTCTAAGTTTAGGGTATTTTCTCTTTCTCTCTTAACAAGTACAGCAATTCAGAGACAACCTCGATGAAGGCAATGATCTGTTTGTTGTTGGATTACAAAAGTTAGAGAGCTTGAGGTTAGAGCGACAAGTGCAATGTAAGAAGCTAGAGTATGCTAACTTCAGTTTTGAAGACTGTCAAAGAAGGGCCAAGAAAGCAAATGAGTTGTATACCGATGGTGGTCTAGACATGTGGAAATTTGAGGCTGACATGGCAGTGGTGAAGAGAGAGTTGGAGGAGGTGCGACGATACAAGGATGTAGTTGCGGATCAGATCCACCGGATGTAGCAAGGAGGAAGAGGAGTGGCTTGCTGGCCAAAACCTTGCCTGCATCCTCATTTGTCAGATGAGGCCGGAACTGTGTTCGAATTGGAAGCCTGTTCTTTTTGTAACCGGTGGTACACATCGTTTGATGTTGTTATGGCAAGCTGCAGGCATTTGTATCATCCATTCTGCATTGCCAAGGTTGCAGAGACTGAAAATGCGTGTGTGATTTGCAAAAAGACTTTTCATCCGGCATGGTGGAGTTCATTTGGTTTCCGCTCATGGGAATTAGGTGTCGAAGATGACGTTGCAAAGTCATCGTTGGCAAGGTCCATGGAGGAGCTGAGTGAGACTTTGAAGGACAGTTTTGGTATTCCAATCCTTGAATGTGAGTGAATCCCTCAACTCTGATGCTTTACTAATTTGGTGCTTTACTAATTTGGTGCTTTGGCATTGTTGTTGGGCTTCAGTGACAAAATATGATTGTTTTAAGTGCTTCCACATTTACAGTATGGTTTCGGGTTGTCCTTGGATGCTAGAACGTAGTTGCAATTGTACTTGCCTTATTGGAGTACTCATCAGTTTTGGCTTGGGTGCTGGGACATAGTGACAAGGGTACTTGGCTGCTGGAATATGGTTGCAATTGGGTGCCTTATTGGAGTACTCATCAGTTTGGCTTGGGTGCTGGGACGTAGTGACAAGGGTACTTCGCTGGTGGAATACTCATCAGTTTGGCTTGGGTGCTGGGACGTAGTGACAAGGGTACTTCGCTGGTGGAATACTCATGAACTCGAGCAACAAAAGCTGGAATGTGGTTGTGAGTATACTTGGATGCTGGAATACTCTTTTTTGTTGTGCATGGTGTTGGAATACTCGAGCTTTGAAGCTTTGGTACTAGATACTCCTGAGTTTAGGCTTGGGTTCTTGATACTCAAGTGTTTATACTTGATTTTGGGCTTGGCCGTTGGTGATTCTTGTGTTTGTGCTTCAGTTTTTGCTTAGCTGTTGGTGATTCTCGTATTTGTGCTTTGGTTTTTGCTTAGCTATTAGTGATTCTTGTGTTTGTGCTTAGATGTTGGTGATTCTCGCTTGGTGCTTGGGTTTGTGCTTGGGTGTTGGATACTCACGAGTTCAGACTTGGTTTTCTGCTTGGCTATCGGTATCGAGGGTGTTCGTGCTTCAGTTCGTGCTTAGGTACTGTATACTCACGTATTGATGCTTGGGTGGTTGGTATTAACTTATTCTGTGCTTAGGTGATGTAAACTTACATATTTCTACTTGGGTGGTTGGTATTCACTTGTTTTGTGCTTAGGTGCTGTATACTTACGTATTTCTGCTTGGGTGGTTGGTATTCACTTGTTTTTTGCTTAGGTGCTATATACTCACGTATTTTTGCTTGGGTGGTTGGTATTCACTTTTTTTTTGCTTAGGTGCTATATACTCACGTATTTCTGCTTGGGTGGTTGGTATTCACTTGTTCTGTGCTTAGGTGCTGGATATTCAAGCATCAAGTGCAGGGTGCTGAATACTCACTTGCTCTGTGCTTAGGTACTAGACGCCCATGCATTTGTACTTGGATTCTGGAATACTCATGAATTTCTTGTCGGACACAAAAATGTGTTCTTCAGATTTTGATTAGGGTATATAACAAGCGGGGGTTTAGGAATTAGCAATTTTGAGTTACTGAACGTACTCAAAGTAATTCGGAGGCTGTTTTGGATAGCAATGGATCACATTTAGGATCTCGAAATTAACCAAAGCAAAGCCTGAGCTACTTAAATACATAGGGTATGTATAATTGGGTCCCTATTGTGCTGTTGGTTTCATTTATTGCAATGAAGACATAAATAGTACTGGGTTAGGCTATTTTTGGCAAATTTTGAGTGACTGGTTGTGTCTTTTGTTTGCAGGGTCACAATCTAAGGGGAAACAATCGGATAAAGGATCGTCTGGATCAATCTATCAAGTACAGCCCGGAGTCCAGGCTTGCATTTCAGGTAGCAGATTGAAAGATGCCACACCACTTCAAGAGGGGCTTAAAGACCGTCCTGAAACAAAATCAGCTCTTCATGGTGACGATTTCGATGAGGTTGACTCCCCAGTTAAGGAGGCAGCAAGTGTTACAAGCAACAATACCCTAAATCCTGACTTGGCAACAATGTTGAAAACAAAGGATATTGATGCAGTGTTGTTGTGTCCTCCCGAAGAGGCGGGTAAGTTTGAATTTGCTGGTTGATTCCCCAAAGATGCCAATGTTTTCAGTTATTGTGAGTGTATATTCTCGTGTCTGAATTCATGTTGTTGACTTTCTCAGCGCTAATTTGCACCCTACTGGATTCCTATCTCTGCAGCCACGTAGAGTACGGTGATTGCAACGAATCTGATGGAGCCAACTCATTCAGTAGAGTTGAGTCCAGTGGAAGCTAGTTTACAGGAGCTGAATCCAGTGGAGTTGAGTCTAGCAGTGGCAAGTCCGCCTGATACAAGTGGCAAGAGATACTCTTTTAGTGTAAAGAGGTCTTGTGATCCATGTGTAGATGATTCTAGCATGAGGAAGAAGCTTAGCAAATCATGTGCGTCTAACGAGAGTGGTGATGCATGTAAAACCACAAGATTGTCTAGACAATCTCCTTCCAAGAACGGAAGTTCTCGTAGACATGAATGTAGGAAAGGAGATGTACAGCCAGAAATCATTGGCTTACAAGTTGAAAAAATACAAAAGGTGGTAACTAGGAGTAGGGTAAAGAACAATTGATTTTATTTTATACTTGTCCATGTAATTTGTGAAAATATAGTGCAATTGCTCTTTTAATTCAACCTGTTTGAATTTGCTTGTGTGAAATGCATAAAGTTTTCAACAATTTGTGGTGCAAGATAGGGTGATACATGAGGTACAAAATGTATTTAATGTTTTGGTTGGTAGATTGGTATTTGAATTTAGGTGGAACTTGGTTTAGGGTCAGGAAAGGACTTTGACATTTTGAAGGTTAAGATTCTTGATGAACCATTTATAGGTAATCTCCATTTGGGATTAATATTTGACTTTGTGTGCAAATTTTTAGCTTACAATTGAGAGTTGTTCAATTGTAATCCATACCTTAAGTTAGGTTTGTTTTGTTTGCTACATAAGGATGTTTTTAGTTGTATATCCCTTAATTACATTCTTAGTATGCCCCTAAGCACTCACCAAGGAATGGTCCATGTGCTCTAAAATTTTGCATAATGCTTGGATCTAGAATGGAGCAATTATGAATCTTTGAGTTACTTTTCAATTAAGCTTGATGAGTTCATTACTTCCCTTTTTTTAAATTGGGACAATAATACAAAAGATACTATGTAATTTCTTAATATTACTTAATATTACTTAATATTACCAAAGCAAAGGCAATGCAAGCTATTGCCATGGAAAATGAGAATTAGGAGTCATACTATGCTTTTAAAGAATGATGAAAGCCGAGATTGTTGGGAATGTAGCAATCTAAATAGATCTCATTAAAAAATTCTACTTTGTGATTGCTAGGAAATCCTATATGTTTGCTAGTAATTTCAATGTTTTTTTAGATTTTGAAACATGATGGTTGTTTTCTTAAATCCATTTTAAAGATTAGTATTTGAAATGGAAAGTAATTGATGCTCAAATTGTGATGAATTCTATAATGGATCCTAAGGTTTGGGTAACATTGTTAGTTCTATGCCTAAAATATTACTTATAAAGAGATAAAGTGGTTTAGGGTCAAGACTTGGAGGATAAAAATCTCAAGAGCAAAAAGTCTCAATTATATAACAAATATGGCCTTTAAATATGAGAAGGTTATGGACTATCTGATTTTCTAGGCAATGTAAGCATGCATCTTCTTTAAAAAAATAACCATTTCTCAATGTAATTTTGTGTATTTAAAAAAAATTAATTGTTGAAGGCGTTAAGCTAGCTTATTTGAACAATCCCACCATTGAAATAATGATGATTGAATTCCTTATGTCAAAGAGATATTAATGAATTTGTTTTTTTATCTAATTGTAGACAAACTTTTGCTTAATATTTTGGTAAAGGATGGAAATCAAGTGTCTTTTTCCACAAAATACACTCCTACGTCCTCATTTCAATTTTTCATTAATTTTTTTCATTATGTACAATGCAAGAAGTTGTTAAAAAAATAGAACTCAAGAAATGTCTATAGTCATAGAAGGTGTAAAGGAACTTAAATATAGATGGATCCTAAACCTTTAATCCAATTTTTTCATACTAGTACTTAAGGTATAAGATCCTAAAGATACTTCTCTAAAAATTAAAAAATTAAATATTGATGATTATGTAAGGCCCACATGTCATATAATTACCCCCTATTAGGAGAAGGGATTGTATGTTTTTTTGTCAATAATTGCCCCAAATCACCTTGAATTCAATTTCTTCAAATTACTATTTTTCAATATGAAAATGTACAAATTAAACAATTACAATCAAGTTCTATAAGTTAGGAAAATTTAAATTTTTCAACTTAAAATTACATCAAGAGATGCTTGACACACACACACACAAGGGAATTTACTTTTTTGTTTTCTTTTTAAATTATACGTGAATTAAAAGATAAGGTCTATGTAATTCAAAGCAAAGCCATTTTATATAACATGTATGTCTTATCAAAATATGCATGTATTCTGTGGATCAAAAACATTTGTCAACTATTGAATTCAAATTTAATATTTTATAATTTCTATCCTAATTCTCCTTTTTCTTTAATGTGATGAGGTTTGTACATGATCTCATAGTATCCAAAATAAGCATTACAAGACAAGTAGTTGTGGACTTAGATGTTGTTCCAAAATGAATCCAGTTTCCAAGTGTTGACCAATTGTATAATTCAAATTCAAACTCTTCATATTCATTTAATGGTATCTAATATTATTGCCCTATCGTGGACTTGCATTTAAACTTTGACATATTAGCAATCAATTAGGAAATGTAAATTGAACATAAAGACATACAAACACTTTATAATTTAATCAAATTTTCTTCTATTGCACTTACACCATTGTATTCTTTAATCTAAAGGACTACCTTCATAAAAATGGCAATATAGAAACTTTATAAAAAGACATGCACATGATAAAATATTTACATGTTTCGAATGTAGACTTCAATAAGAACTTAAAGGCGTAGATCAATCCATCATATCTTTTTATGTGCACTAAAATTCAAGACTTATAGGAATATAAACCGGTGCTTCATGAATTAATGTATCACATATTTTTTATAAATGGAGTAATATTTGGACAGCTAAGAAATCCATCTTCTTAAAAAAATAAATTAAAATTGTTTAGATTTCTAAAATCATTCTGCCTGTGAAAATATTTGCATCATTCTATTTTGAGCATGAGACATGTGAAAGTTACAAGTAGACGATTTGTGAAGATATTTACACAGTTTTTACTCTAAAGTATACTTCCAAATGTCCAATTTTAATACCTTCTTTGCAAAGTTTGGTAAAGCTCTACATCATGACACGGTAGAGGGCTAGAATTCATGCCTATAATTGCCCTTGCCTAAGCTAGACCTAGCCTTTTTATAGTTGCAAAATCTTTAGATAAGGCTTTACCCCTTATTAATTTTTTATTGTGTTACTCAAATGTCACAAATTCTCTAGATAAGGCTTTAGTCCTTATTAATTTTTGCTTCAAGTCCTCAAATGTTGGTCTCTTTGGTGCATTCAAATTCCAAGGCAATACAATCACAGATCTTTCTTAATTGATACTGATTTAAAGATTAGTAGTGCAGTGACTCCAGACCAGTTGTCATCCCCCGAAATCAAGCTGGCTTTCTTTAGAATGAGACACAACATCCCATGCTACCGTAGCAATGAAGCTGCGTGACGAAATCAAGCTGTCTTTTTTTAGTTTTGCTCCTAAGCATCCATTTTTCTTCAGAATGAGACGCAGCATCCCATGCTACCCCATCAATGAAGCTGCTTGACGAAATCAAGCTGTCTTTTTTCAGTTTTGCTCTCAGGCATCCATCGCATGTTTAATGCAAGCTGCAATTTTTGTAAATTTTGGTTTTGCTAGTACAACTCTAGCAATGAAGCTGCAGTGCAAAATAAAGTTGGCTTTTTTCAGTTTTGGCGAAGGCATCCAAAGTATGTTCACTTCAAAGGATTTGAAGCTGCAATTTTGTGGGATTTTGGTTTTGCTAGTGCATCCTCAATGCAGTGCAAAAATATTTCACCATATATACCACAATGAATCCCCAATTGCAAAACAGTTGAGCCTAAAATTATCACAAGTACATAACTAGAAAGCATCTTGAAAGTCATCATCAGGGGTCTTATTTTTCAAATCTCAGTGTTAAATGCAATACTAGTATTGAAAATAAGATCAATTTACAAAGTCTAAAACCAAAATTCAGTTTATCATGCACAATTACCAAGTATTTCATGTATCACCATTGGAAAAGTAAGTCGTATTAAAAAAAATACGGTGAAAAGGGCAAATTACAAGAGCATCTAGGTTCTAGTCTAATAACACGGCACACCTCAGGGCCTCATCAATGATCTCTTTGACATCTGCCTTCAATTCAAACCCTGATAACCTACTTTTGATAGGATGTGCAATAGGAGACAAACTAAATTTGGAAGTGAGCACCAAATGGCTATAAACCGTACTTGGTTCTCTGTCATTTCTTAGCAAATACGTTCGACTCCCTTCTTTGAGCCTCTCATACCATATTCCATTGAAAACAACATCTCCAGCAAAATACGTGTTTTCATCTGGGTCAGTGAAGGCCTCCTCAACAGTGTACGTTGCCTTCACCACGATTATGAGCCACCACGGCTCCTCTTCAAGTGGGGCTCGTACAGCAACATTATCCCCCAAGCACAAACCATCCGCAATCCACTCTCCACCAGTGCCAGCTTCCACCTCCTCATTTGCATCATAAAGTCTTCGAGTCTGAAATGGAGCTTTGGGTCTCAACCTGTACAAACTGAATTCTCGGACATGGTCTGATTGGTAGCAAGTATGCTGGGTCTCATACCCCAAACACACATAGCAAAAACAAGACAACTGTCGATACTGCAGGAGTGTTGGGTCTCTTGCTATCACCGAACGGCATTGGTGGTTCGACATGCTTCCCAGTACACGTTCCGCTTGCCTGCTGTCACTTCGGTCCACACTACCTAGGCCAGTTCTAGGAATTAGCCAGAATAATTTTGATGTCTCACTCTGGGCACTTTGGGGTCCTGCGTGCACCTTCAGAGCTTGCTCGTTCAAGAACTGAACAATCTCAGCAGCACTCTGTAGCTTCCTTCCATCCGCTTTCAGCTGCTCTTTACGGAGCTCTCTCTTCAGCAAGGCACCTGCACCATCTACTTCTCCCTTCCCGTGACCAGACCCAAAATAATTCCAAGACATTTGGCAACCATCTACCAATGTGGCACTGCTAGTCAACTTATGAAATACCAAGCATGTGCACTCTTAAATTGCCCGCTACATCCATCTGACCAGACTATATGGTTATTGGGGGTGAAACCTTGGCCCTTCACATGTTCCCAATTCAGCATAAGACAATGTTGGACAAAAAGAGAGTCATGAGTTTTATCATCAGATACATAATAATGAGTTTCTTTCAACAAAAGAGCCTCATTGCTATCTCTATCCCAATCAGGGTTTAACTTGTAAGTGATATGAACTAAGATTGTGACCTGATCATTGTGCCAATGCATACTTTGTATCTCATTTTGAACCTTTAAAGTATAATTTTCTGAAAAATCAATGCAAGAGATTAAAGTTCCAGGAGGAACAGAGGTAAACAACTCTTTAAATTGATAATCCTGCCAAGATGCTACATAATTATGCAACACAAACGCTTGCAACTTGGGTTTCAGGTAATTGATCAACTCACGGGGAGTTGTTTCTTTATATTCCAAGGTTGAGGCTTTCCTTGGGATTCCTTCCTCCGTTGTCCCCACCACCTTGTATCCGATGCTCTTCCACTTGACAATCTGCTCAGATGTCATTTCCTGTGGACAAATCCGAAGCATCTGGATTCCACAATCCACGCATTCACCCATTAAACAGTCCCGCTTGTGCCACATTGACAATTCGTCTTTCTTGCACAAAATGGATGTCCACAGGTTAGTCAGCCTCTCATACACTTGAAGATGAGCTGCACACATACTACCCGCACCTTCACCACACCCTAAGCCACCACAGATCATCGCACAATCACAAGAACAATCTAAATGAATTCCCTGTCTATCAGTCCTCATAATGTCGAGAGCAATCATCAGCTAAGGCCATATTCATTAAATTGAGACAATGTGGATTCTCATTTTAATCATCTTCCTAAATTTAGTGAATAGAAGAGTTCATTAAATTGAGACAATTCAATAAATCGAGACTATAAAATGCTGGAAGTATAAAGAATTTCTACAAGTTTATGAAATTGGGGGAAAAAAATAGTAGTGAAGGACGTTGAAAAGAGGGATTTTGGACTTGAACTTGAACCATTTATAATAAGTACTAAACTAAAATATCTAAGTAAATAGTTTGACATATGGTGAGGTAGAGAATTTTGAAATAATCCATGATAGAATACATCTGTACACCTAGCCTTACCAAAAACTACATCGTCAAAGTAAAGAATTAAACATATGCTTAGATAGAGAACTTTGTATAGAAAACATTAGTACTCCTAGTGTTCCAAAACAAATGTCATAGACAATGAAATTACAATGAAGAATTTACAAAATACACAATACAATACAAGAAATAAAAATAAAAATATATTATATTGTAGAACATCTATAACATCAAATTCTAAAATAATATAAAAAAGATCAAAACAATGAACTAAAAGAATAAAAAAAGTAAATCTATTTCATCTTCTCCATCTAATTTTTTCTAACAATTATTTTTTTTTTTTTTTGAGACATATCTAAAAATAACTATCAACTTCTACAACTCTTTATAATCTTTTTTTCCATTTTTTTTTCATCCTTCCTAAAGTTAAGAAAATAACCTACAAACTCACAGAACTCCTAATGACTTTCTATGCCTACAAACTATTCATCTTCACTCCGAAGATACATTATTGCTTTCGCCAGATACGTATGCATCCACTGATGACTGGATGATAGTAATTTGTGTTTTGGGAATTCTAACTCTTGGATCAGAAGTGCCTTCTTTGAAACGAGGCTTCCAAGCAGTCATAATGCAGTCTGTATGCGTCCAACTCGGAGAGATAGCCTTATCCTCGCACCAAGAATTCCCTTGTTTTGTGTCCCACCCAGCATATGTTTCTTCATTGGTGTGATGAAAAGACGTAGGTGTCCAATATTGAAGTTGAATAGAATTGACATGCCCTGGATCTGGATTAGGATTTGATAGAGCCCGAGCAAGCCAAAATGGACGGAGGTCACCGTCAGCGGGTCGCACAGCAACTAAGTAACCTGCATATACATCGCGGCCAACACGAAATGAAGGAGGTGGACGATCACGCCTGCGACCAACAAAAGGTTCATCTTCTGCAAACTCCTCACGCATTGTGCCATCATCTAGGTATTGGTCTTCCACCTCATTGGTAATTCGAGAATTTGGCCAAAATCCATCCCGCAATGTCTCATGCACCACAAGTGGAGCATTGAGAGCACTTCTCACACCCTCCCAATATTTCCGCACCGGCTCATTCTTCCTCCTAAATTCACCAGATAAGTCTTGATTTCCCATTGCCCCCCACAATGCAATGTATCCATCTAAACCCTTGCAAATCTCATCAAAGCAATGCATTTGTTGGGGTGCCAAAGGTAAAGGACTACCCCTTGGGACTTTAGGGTGCCCCTCTATTGTCTCCTTCCATAAGCGAATTCCCCCACCCTCTCTCGGCAACCAATCAACATCGGTACATAGTATTTTGTACTACATCAATGGCCACCCATTGGAATCTTTATAGAACTTGAACTGTTGCGCTTGAGAATGACCCTGTAGAGAATCATCGCCTGTATGTAAATATCCATCCACAAATC
This sequence comes from Climacium dendroides, assembly GCA_950106755.1. NCBI lineage: Eukaryota > Viridiplantae > Streptophyta > Bryopsida > Hypnales > Climaciaceae > Climacium > Climacium dendroides. Next base: position 24,709,880 of record OX467087.1, on the reverse strand, counting down.
GCTTAAAATCAGGAACCTCCTCGATGAGATGAGGAATCACGGGTTGTGTTTCGCAATCCATGAAAGACTTCATCAACCTTGGAAGTGTAGGGTAGTCATTCGTCTTCAATTTGGTGCTCCAACGACCAAAAGAGCATCAATGTCTTCATGAGTGTGTCCAACAATGAGGAAATTGATGTATATTTCTCGAAAAATAGCTCTATAGACAAGGAGAGAACAGAATGCAAAAACCCACCGATTCTTGTTGTCGCCAGAAGCATTGTCAAGCTAAAGAGTGAATGTTGGAGGAAGAGGTTGAGCTTCCATCAACACTTCAGGGGGGGACCCGAGGGAGTCCATACAAATCTCTGAGCCTATTAACAAAGCCTCTGTCAGTTCAGAACGCTCTCTTCCTACAAACAATTGATGAGATGAATGCTTCGGTTGTGACTCTAGATCTCGCAATAATTTTGCAATGGACCCAATAGTATGGTTGGAGTCTGTTGGGAAGATGTCCAATCCATAGTGCGCATATCGCACATCTCCATGACCATGAGCAATCATGCCTGTAACAGCGATAGGCATCTTCATGAAAGAATCATTCCCCTTACTCTTGTGAGAGTAATGAGGGGAAGCAGTCTTGGAGTGATCCATCTTGTCATGGATTATAGTGAGAACCTTGTCAGGATACATCTCAGACATTGAGTGGTTTCCATAATACAAGTCCCTATGCGCCTTCTGTCCTAATAGATGCACTCTCAATTTGTTTGACCACACGTCTTGCGCTCGTGAACGTGGAGTGCAAGCACTCTTGAGTTGCCTATATCTATCGCAAGTTCCACAACGAGCAAAACTATCTCCTCTAGCCTTGGGAGCATACTCTGGAAAAGATTGACGACGTATGTTACTCAATCCACTAGCCGAAATACGATGCAATTGAAGTGAAGAATTGACATTGTTGATCTGTGGCAACTTATCCTTCCATTGAAATGCAGACGGTAGAACCATGGAGGGGACTTTCTCCCCGGACTCAAGGGTCCTCGATTTGTGGGGCATTGAATCCGCTTCATTCTCCACTAATAATCGAAGAGTTGCTGTGGCTTGCAAAGTGTGTGTCCGAGGCTTTTTCATTCCAAGGTTGCCATGATGCTCCGGTTTTTGGTCATCTTTTGCCATCTTCTTGTATCTATAAAAGGTAGCCTTTGATACTCCATGGATGGCGCACCAAGCCATCGAACAAATTTCATGGTTTGCCAAGGTGATCATGTCCCTTCCATTGGAATCACTGTGGGTTTGCTTGTGCACGTCAAGGAGATGTGACTTGCGCCAGAACACTCCACCGTCAATATGAAGTAGAGACCGAACGGCTTGAATCTGCCCACGTGGAAATGGTTGCAAGCAATTCTTCTGGCAACACTTCATACTAGAAACATCAGCAATTGCTTGCTCAGTGAGGAGAGCTTCTTTCTTTGGGAGATTGGTAGGCTCAATCCTCTCACGTGAGCTTTCATATGAACGAACTCTAGTCCGAACACGACGCCTTGAACCGCTTGAAGAGACTGCAGTATTGAAGAGATGCGTTTACTCATGATCATATAAGCTAGCACCATTAAGAAAGACTCGTGAAATGTGCCAGGAGTGCATGGACTACATCCACTCCGACGGAACATCTTCCTCGCACAGAGACTCTGCAATTTGTATTGCAACGCGGTCATCACCGAGTGGCTCTCCGTCCATGTCAATGACGAGATCAGCATCAACACTATGACAAATTCCTTTTGCCACCTCTATCCCCTCTTCATTTCTGAGTGTGACGCATTTGGTATACCAAGAAGCTCGAGGAAATCCCTCGCAGGCTACGACACCCGGTGGCAAAGTTGGCACTGGAACTGTAAACTCGTTGGCATCTGAAGTATCCATTCTGCGTGTGAGAGAACACCAATTAAGTAATACTATTGTGAATATCCTCGAGTCGAGGATAATAAAAAAAGTAGGACTCATTGACAAATCCAGGAGCAAAGCGAACTCCACTGGAGGGTAAAATTGTAAACAATTTTGTGATCATGTATAACAATCCATCCACGAAGACTAAAGTAGTGATAATGTAAAGAATTTAAAAAACAGAACCAGAAAACAGATTTTAATTACTTCATCTTACAAACACTCTTGAGAGATATTATGCATTCCCACACATGACATTACAGTGATACACTAATTATGTATATGAACTCTGTATATCATCACAAATGTCAATGAATGTCTATGGTTATAATTGACATTCCATGTATGTATGTGGTGGACATTATCTTCGGCTCGAGGATAATCTCCAACATGCATGGAGGTTATCCTCGGGCCAAAGACAATGCCGGACATGTTGGAGCTTATCCTCGGCTCGAGGATAATCTCCATCATGCATGGAGGTTATCCTCGGCTCGAGGATAATCTCCATCATGCATGGAGGTTATCCTCAAGTCGAGGATAACCTACATGCATGGAGGCCATTGATCCAACAATCATGTTCTATGCATGATTGTGATTATATTTGCATGGTCATGATTATCCTCGAGCCGAGGATAACCTCCATGCATGTATGTGATAGACAAATTTATGGTTCCGTTATTTACGGCGCGAAAGTCGGTTGTTCACTCTTAAACATAACATACAAAGGACAACATTTGCGATGGGACACCGGAATTTTGAATACTCCAAGAGGAGGACTACGTAAGACTCCATGTACCTTCGCTTAATACTGAGGAGCAAGAGCAGGAATTTAGCATTCAGTGAGAACGGAAGAAGGGAAATAGAGGAACTTACGACAACTAGTGCGAAACTAAGCCACCTAGTCACATAAACTTGCAAATGAAATGCAAAAACATAAGTTCAAAGGCAGTGCGGTAGCAATGTCTGCAAGAGGACGCGGAGGAGGGGAAACTGGAAAACACGAAAGAGGAAATGAGGTGCTGGAGGAAGAGAGACGATGCACACACTAGTGGGAGAATATGAGCGGGAAATACAACGGCATTTGAATTCTTCATGGTTTTCAGGACGTAGGGGAGAAGTACCTCCTCGGATTAGGGGGGCGTTGACATTCTCATCCCGCAAATAATGACAATCATGTGGAATGTGAAGGAGATTTTCAAGAATAGAAATGGAATCTTACATAGCCGATGTTATGAAGATTTTAATAGGGGGATTTGGAATTTGGGGAATTTTTGGCAGTCCCCTTTTCTCATAAAATGTGGAAATATTCTTTGAAATTACAAAAGAATTTCGGATTTGGCAAATTTGGCAATTCTACAGTACCCACCAACCAACCTTTTTGTTTAAATAGTTTATTCTAATGTCTGCTTTAGATGAATGTTTACGGGAGGTAACGACACCAATTTGGCACATGCTGGGTCCAATGTGCATTGGCTATAAACAGAATTGTACCTAATGTAAGCTTTGAATAGGACATGAAGTTGGGACTTTAGGATTTTGGGATCATGGTTTTTAGGGTTTAGGGTTTAGGGTTTAAGGTTCAGCAACAACAACAAAGTCTTTAACAAATGTAAATTATGTGTTCACGAATTCAATGTTTATTGAATTTGTTCACGAATATGTTCACGAATTAATTTTGATTTTACAAATCATATTGACAATTCATATTTTTACTTGGAATTCTGATATCTAGAAATTGAAGGATGTTTCTAATTTAAAATTAATTTTTTTCTTAAAATTTTTGAAATTAAAGCGTGACGATAAAACATAATGATTTACATTTTGTGTACTTCTAAATGATTGTACATGTTCAAAATTACCCAGAATCTTACATGGTACTTTTGAATCTCCAATTTAATTTCATAAAAAGTATACAGAACTTTCAGCTTCAGTTTTGAAAACAAAAAACAATGTACGATTTTGAATTTTTAACATTCAATTGTATAAAATGCGGTAATTGTTATATTTTATTTTCCATGAATGTTTTAACACAATCTAAGGAATTTTCATTTACGTAATAGTACATTAAGTTCTTGCTATTCGACTTGTACAGCACATTGGCAACCAAAGAAAATGAAGGTAATTATGTTGTTTTTATAGTATTAGAATCACATAAGCTTTGAAATTTTAAAGAAGATAACTCTAGGAGATCAACAAAATATTGTTCTAGTTAAATTGTTGAATAAATTTGAAAGAATTATAATTGTTTAGTATAGTATATAATTTTGTTAAATTTTTTTTAAAAATTAGAATGATTTGGATGAAAAAACATAAAGTTTGCACAACCCTATGAATGACTACAATGAAACAAAATTAAAAAACTTTATGAAGATACAAAGAAATAAAAAGCACATCCATAAAAATATTTAAAAAAGAACCAGAACTATACAAAGTACCAACCATATTTTTAAAAGCTTAGTAATTATGTGAAGCGTACAAAATTTAGAGACCCATGTTGTACAAAGTCATCATGTCCACCTTCATGGCATCCCAAACCATTATTTGAAGCATAATTAACTTCAAATGGGACTACTTTGTTAGTACATTGAAATGAATGATGGACTTTGCATTCACTTGCTACCTATCATTATTATAAATTCCATCATGGTTTAGAGACTTGATCAACTTCAATGTCTCATAAATAATCATCATGAGAAAATACTATACTCTACAAGTTTTAAGAATTCTTTTATTACATCTTGTGTACTTAAAACACATAATTATTCAAAAAGTGCAAGTTCTGTATGAATGAACTTAAGGCATATCTTCTAACTAGTATAAAAAATTTAGAGTCAGTGCTATACTTTATAATTTTGTCATGATAATCTTTATATTGAACTAATTCTTAATCATTTTAACATGGAATGAAGAAGTAAAACAAGCCAAGGGTACGTTGTACTTTAAAAACTAAAATCAATGCACAACAATCATGGACTTTTTATGAAGAGAGTCAAGTGCAAAAAATAGAGAAGTTTATTTTTTTTCTCATTCCACCCTAAACCCTAGTACCCTACTCCATGAATTCAGAAATACTAGTTCTTTAAACTACAAAAAATGAATACTTAATTTTAATGTTTTGTTGTGAAGTACCAAACAAATGGCACCAAATTTATTCACACTAGAATCATGAATTCAACTTTAGAATATTTTCGAATCCTCATTTTATTTCTTATCTCATTTAATGGTTGTTCCATACCTTTTTAAATGTTAAATCTTTAGAAAATGGTGTTTAGACCTTTATGGACTAGAATCATCTGAATTGTAACAGTTACTTCTTTATTATTGCCAAAAAAATTCAAATTATAAAAACCAAATAGTTTATTATCTAATTATTCTTTTATTCATGACAATACTTTAGAAGTTTAGCAAAATTTACTAAACTTTTTATTTCATATAAAATTTTAGTATATGCAATGTCGCAAATGTATCGTAAGCTTGTAATACGGTATGGAATTTTGGAATTGTGTTCCAATGTATAAGTTTTAAAGATGCATGATTCATTTGAAACTTAGTACAATGAATTCCAAAAAGCTCAAAAAACATGTTGGTCATTTAGAAGCTTAGATATATAACAAATTAGAAATAGTATTGATTAAATTCTAGTCAAATTTGTTTAAATTACAAAATATGGAAAGCCTCAATGGATATGTAATTCTTTTGTAGATTCTTGTGGTAAGAAAAAATCTACATTAAATTTAAAAGTCTAGAAGGAATGAATTATCCCATCATGTGGTTTTTTTACCATTCTTAATCCCTAAACAACTCCAAAGCCATCTCCTAGTCAATGAATGACAATAAACCTTGTCGTATAGTTTCCATGATAATCGGTCTTACAATCAAGGGTTGATTTTTTTTTAAAGAAACATTTATAGAGCCCAGATGTCAATTCTTCAAAATCAAATGTTGCTTTTTTGAAAAATAGGACCCAACAAAAACTTAATTGGATGAAGTTTCCTTACATTCCCTAGACTATACATAACGCCAAGTCCATTTTCAGGTCGATGAATGACAAAAATGTCTTCGTGTAGGACAAAAATGCAACTATTCATCCTCCAAACTTTGAATGGAAAGGAAATATCACCTACAATAGTTCGTCTTCCAATAAAAACATTATCATTTTTTTAAGCCAACAATTCATACGGTGACAAAATGGATGATTTCCATGTTGACCCGCCCATTGTTCAAGGATTCAAAACAAATAATTATGTGTATAGGCCTTGAAGCTTAGAAGAAGGAAGTTTGGGGGAAGTAGGTCTGAACTCATATTTGCAATGAGAGGCCCCGAATTACCTTAGGGCGGTGTAGAAATTCCCAAAAATTGGTTCAATACAGGGGGGGCTCCTTTTATTTCTTGGGCGGGCAGGGCATGGCCTGCCCGGCGAAACCCCGAATCCCCGAAACTCCGAAACCCCGAAACTCCGAAACCCTGAAACTCCGAAACCCCGAGGCTGCAACATAGGGCCGAGGCACGGTGCACCTCAGCACAAAGTCCCAACCAGATTTGCCAAAACGCCTGCCTGCCCTTGCCCGTAGAAAACACTGAAATTTTTTATTTTTTACACAAATTTAAAAAAAAAAATTCTGAACTCATATATGCAATCAGAGGCCCCGAATTACTTTCGGGGAGTGCAGAAATTCTGAAAAATCGGTTCAATACAGGGGGCTCTTTTTTATTTTTTGGGGCGGGCAGGTATGGCCTGCCCGGCGTTTTGCCAAATCTGGCTGTCGAGGCACGGTCCTGCCCGGCGTTTTGGCAAATCTGGCTGTCGAGGCACGGGTCCCCCCTGCAACAACAGCCTTCCCCTGGTCTTGCCCGGCGTTTTGGCAAATCTGGCTGTCGAGGCACGGCGCATGTTCCCTCCCGGCGTGTTTTTTTTTAGTACTCTGTGCGAGTTGCGCCTCCTTCTGGCGCAAGGTGCGGGTGCAGTTGTGCAAGCGAGTTGCTTGTGCGGGTGAGGAGTTGCTTGTGTGGGTGAGCGAGTTGCTTGTGCGGGTGAGGAGTTACTTGTGCGGGCTTGGGTGTGCGACCTGTGCGGGCTTGGGTGAGCGAGTTGCTTGTGCGGGTGCGGGTGTGCGACCTGTGCGGGTGCTGGTGTGCGGGATCTGGTGCGGGTGAGGAGTTGCTTGTGCGGGTGCGAGTGTGCGACCTGTGCGGGTGCTGGTCTGCGGTTGCTGGTGTGAGGGCGAGTTGTTGGTGCGGTTGCTGGTGTGCAGGATCTGGTGCGGGTGAGGAGTTGCTTGTGCGGGTGAGCGAGTTGCTTGTGCGGGTGAGGAGTTACTTGTGCGGGCTTGGGTGTGCGACCTGTGCGGGCTTGGGTGAGCGAGTTGCTTGTGCGGGTGCGGGTGTGCGACCTGTGCGGGTGCTGGTGTGCGGGATCTGGTGCAGGTGAGGAGTTGCTTGTGCAGGTGCGGGTGTGCGACCTGTGCGGGTGCTGGTCTGCGGTTGCTGGTGCGAGGGCGAGTTGTTGGTGCGGTTGCTGGTGTGCAGGATCTGGTGCGGGTGAGGAGTTGCTTTTGCGGGTGCGGGTGTGCGACCTGTGCGGGTGCTGGTGTCTTTTTTTTATTTCTTGTAAGTAACATTCAGTCTATGAAATGCAAGTTGTGAGCTTTGTGTATGCAGTTCATGTTCTTGTTCTTGTTCTTTGTGTTTATGAATTCATAGCTTGTTTCAATTTCCATGCAAGTGTTAGCGCCATACGTTCTCGAATCTGGGTTTGAAATTTCTGTTCATTTGTTTTGGATTAGGGTTTCTGTAGAGAATCCAGTACATCTAAAATTTTTAGTGGCATTCAATAATCAATGCTCTTGGTTTGAATGCATGATATCATTTTTGTTTGTATGCATGTTCTAATTGAATCTGCACTGTATTCTATGTTTGTATTCTACATGTGCATAGGTGATTAGTATTACAAATAGGGTTTATGTCTTAATGTTCTCCAGTTCTTATGCTGTGAACAACAAAAATCATCTTTGTGCGAAGACAATCATCTTCGGGTCGAAGATAACCTAGAGGCTATTAATGCAAAGAAACCCCAGAACTAATGAAATACATAAATTAACAAATAACTATTATCCTCGTTCCGAGGATAAATAGCAACGAATTCAACACACATTCAATATACCTAAATGAAATAAGGACAAGTTTATCCTCGGGCCGAAGATAAATAGCATTTGAAAATCACACATTCAATATAACTAAATGAAATAAGGACAAGTTTATCCTCGGGCCGAGGATAAATAGCATTTGAAAATCACACATTCAATATAACTAAATGAAATAAGAACAAGTTTATCCTCGGGCCGAGGATAAATAGCAACTAATAATCACGCATTCAATATAACTAAATGAAATAAAGACCAGCAAATTAGAACAATGAACTATATCCTCGACTCGAGGATAAAATCAACCGAACAAAATAGAAATCCAATATAGTTTAATTAAAAGAAGAGATCGTTCTATACTATCCTCGGGACGAAGATACTGAACTGTAGATATCATTTACGAATAAAATGTGTATATTTTACACTACTCTGGATATGACGTGTTGCCTGCATTCATAATGGTTCACTCGAATTGCAATAGGCAGCAATTCTCTATTCCATTATCTTCGACTCGAAGATAAATATGAAATTCCAATTCTCATCATAATGGTTTACTATGCAGAGATCCATATCAACATGGTTGATGAGTCTGAATATGACTACTCAGCTACTCTCCCGTTCCTTGAGCCGTTCACCAAATGGGTGGAAGAGGAGCCCTTCATATCTGAGATGCCAGAGCTCTACGACAAGCTCTGGCAATTCAAAGCCGTCGTTGAGTCATGGACTTTCGGTGTCAACGAGTCCAAGAACTACGTCTATCTGCGTCACCGAGTGCAGGACACTAGCATGTACGTGAACTGGAACTTCAATGAGAAGATCGCACTCATAGAGAATCATCAAGACAAGTACATTGTCATCACTTTGCAAGGCCTTGACAATGCAGGGAACGAAACTAAACATACCCATTCAATCGTCTGCCATGAAGACGACCCTATGGGAGTTTTTGACTTCGACAACCTCATAGTTGACTTGCACTCCGCAAACCTCGATGGCTTGGCATCAGACTTTCATACAAGATACCATCCATGGATTAGAAGGAACGCCAGGGTGACGGCGAGGAAAGTCGGATATATGTTTCATAAGCTGACAGAGCAAGCTCAAAAACATGTTCAAAAAGGTCCTGCTCGGGCGAGTCAAGGTCGTGGTCAGCAAAGGCCGGATACTGCCACTGAGACCAGGTCAGCGTCTGGTATGCGCGGCCGTACAGGGAGCAGAGGAAGTGGGAGAGGAACGGCCCGCGCACAAGCCCAAAAGAGAATTAACCCGGACACAAGTACCGGTGAGCCAAGCGACAAACGCAGGAAATCCATCCCGGACAGTCGCCCTACCACTGCGGGTAGTTCAGGGTCAATACTAACAAACGTGAATACCCGGAAGCCAGCCGGTAAGCAACCAATCGAAAAACACGAGATTGCTGCTGTATACCAATCGGATTTCTGGAAGAAAAATGGCAAGTGCTTCATTTTTCATCCATAGGTATTCACTGTTAATATCAAGCAATGCTTCCTGGCCAAAGAAAGATACATTATCCGGAAGCTTGAAATGAAATTGGTGGATGAGCAAAAAGAGACCCTCATTCATCTTGGTTCAGAGCAGCAAAGACAGAAAATTTGCTTGACCCCCATGGGCGCCGATAAGAAGCTTTTGAAGGAGTGTCCTAAAGATTGGGATTCCATCAAGGACGGAGGCTTCTACATTATTGATGGCCAACATAGTGTCACTGCAGCCAAGCTCCTTCAACAAGGAGGTTGTTGCTCGACTCGAAAGGTCGAGCTGCAGACGTGGCAAGCTGTGATTGTCTGGTTTAGAGACCCAGCACAGCTGACAGATATTTCAAAGTGGTACAATGCCTCTAATCACCTCGTTCACAGTCAGCCAACATGGGGAAATCAAATATCCGCATGTAGGCAGGTCTGGAAAGCGCTCAAGCGGCCTACCAACACAAACAGTGAGGGGCTGGTGAGAGGGAATAAAGCCATCTACAACGTCTCAGCGTATAAGGTACCCTTCATTTATCTTCGAGGCGAAGATAAAATTCATGTCCATGCTGTAGTTGCCTTTATCCATCCTTATGGATGCACTGCCGTTTCTGACAATTTATTATGTGGTCTCTGTAAGGGTTATCCTCGGGCCGAGGATAATTGTATGATAATCTGTAAATCTTCTGAGTGCACTGACATGCGTGTTGATATCATGTATATCCGTTTGAGCAGGAATTTGTGGACGCTGTTATGATTCGGTATAGCAGCATCAATTCGGACAAGGAGGGCGCTCAAGTCAAATTGGCGTCCGATGTGAAAAACGAAATTCGCATAATAACCTTGGCCGATGAGACCTATCTGATGTGGGAGGAGTTCCTCACGAAGCACATTGATGGATCGCTGATTGATCCCGTGACAAGGAAATCCTACAATAGCGCGAAGACCTTCAACGCAAAGAACTTCTCGCTCAAAAGAGAGTTCTTCAAGCACATGGGACACTTCACGGACAAGGATCTGAAAGATTATGTCCTCCATCTGCTGGAGAGAACAGATAAGCGCACACGAGACTACCCAAAGGTCTCAGTGGGGGCGTCAAAGATCCTGTGCGAGGACAACTATAAAGCCGAGCACTGGGTAGAGCGCAGGAAGCGTAAGAAGGTCATCGTCGAGGAGTTCATGGCCCTAGATAAGTCCTTGAAATTCAAGGACAGAAATGGGGATGTCATCAATGTGGTGTGGAGGCAATGGAAGCTTGACAACTTCTTCTCCTCGGCATCGTGGGATTTCCTCCTCACTGCAACACCCAACCAATTCTTCGTAAAACGCCTTACCAATGAGGCGAAGAAGAAGACAGCCATAGACTATAAGGACAATCTGAGATTGTCGATGGTCTATCCCATGTTCAAGACTTTCTTGAAGATGAAAAAGCGAGTGGAGCCATTGGGAGGAGATGTGTTTATCCGAGGCCACCAATGCTATCTCCAGGCTCTTGTGACGACCCACATATGGCCCTACGTCAATAGAGAACTTCGCCTCGCTGTGATTGATTTCCGGATCCTCCCAAGGCCGAATCCGGGATCTGGTGACAGTCCACCGTGCTTGCCGTTATTGAATTTCCTGGATGATCACCTGAGGCCAGTGTTGTCTACTCCAGACGTCTGGTTATGGATTGTGGGGAATTCATATGACATGGACGCGGCAAAGAAATTTGCGGTGTCGAAGATGTTAGGGTACGAAGTGAGGGTGTCCACCTACCTGCCAAGTAAGGCTGAGAGGTTGGACAACTTGACCAACCGAGCGGTGCCACCCCCCGTGAAGCTCCTGTTTGTCATGAAAAAACGCAGTGACGGGGAGACAAAATACAAGGAAGTAGTGAAGAAGGTATACTCCACCGATGACATACCTTACTACACTGATTTCCATAAGAACACAGAGGCAAAATATAGGGTCCTTCCGAGTGAGCTGAGGATGGAGTTCTATATTGACATTCTCTAGAGTTTTGCCGTGATGGGAGAGAATGTCATCGGCGTTTACACAGGATCGAAGTTCCTGATTGTTGCTAAGGTGCGGCTCTTTCATTTATCTTCAGGTCGAAGATAAATTCCTACGATCGCTTTCTGGTGTATTATCATGTTTGATTGTTCTGTTGCATGCATCTTTATCTGTTGTTGTGTTATCCTCGGGTCGAAGATAGTTCTCTAGGATGGATCAATATATTTCAAAATAAAGTATTAACAATTGCTTGTTGTATTGTAGATGTATGGCCTCTATTATTATGGCCTAACTAAGAGGCATGCATCGCAAAAACTTCGAGATATGGCGAGTTATGGCAGTAAATTAGACATTAACGATTTCTACCATGAGAATTCGCCATATCTTCCAGGTTACGTGTGTCCGCGTAACCTTGAAACTCCTGAGCTGGACTCGGATTCCACACCCTCGATCGATCGCGACGTGGAAGCCCCACGAGAATTTCCTACTGACGAGGGGGTTGCCGACCTTGGGATCGATGAATTTGGGACAAACACGAATGTTGTCCAGGGAGGAAATGTGGAAACCACCACGGAGGACTTCTACATAGGGAACCGCAGGCCCGAATCTGCATCGAAGGAGAACGAAGAGGCAGATGCAGTCACTCGCAAGAAGAAGAAGAAGGCAAGGAAGCCCGTGGAGGGCTTCATACCAGACATCATCATCAGTGATGTGGAGGACACGTATTTGGATTTGGAGGACTTCAAATACGATGGTCCACATGCGGATGGCGCGGGAACCTCTAAGGGAACCCAAGAGGTTGTAGAGCCACAACCTCCTCGTGATTCCACGTCCGGAGATGCTGCAGATCCTAGTCAGGTTCCGCTTCGTCCTGTGAAGGAGGAACTGAAGGATTTTTGGAGGTAGAGAGATGAGAGGAAGGCCTTTAAGAAGGCAGAGGAGGCAAGAAGAAGGGCAGAGGAGCTGGCGGAGAAGGAGGCATTGAAGAAGGAACTTGAGAAATTGCGTAAAGAGAATGTTTCTCTCAGAACGCGATCACAGGACCCTTCTGCCTCTCAATCTAGTCAACTTGATGTGCCTGACGCTGGTGGTGCTTCAGAAGCAACGGATCATGTGCCAACTGATCCCATTGGTAAGGATTATCCTCGAGGCGAAGATGATCCTCTACCTCCGGCCCAAGAGGATACCGCTCCCTCTTCTCCTCCTCCAATGGAACAAGACCAGGGGTCCTCTCTTCCAGTTGATAGACCAGATCAACTGATCCAAGAAGAGATTGCTCCCCCTGGAACTAGGACAGAGGAAGCTGATAGTGCTGTGGATTATCCTTGAGGCGAGGATAATTTGAGGCAACCCCCTGCATTGGAGGCACAAGTGGAGTCCGTCCTGGAGACGCAAGAGCAGGCTGACATTGCTCCAGATCTCATCTCCCGTCCAGCTGAGCCGCCAGTACCGGAGATGGAGATAGAGCTGGAGAATCCACCAGACGACGATGAAGAGATTGTCGACTACGGGGATTATTTGGAAGATGAGTTTGGCCACGTACACTCTCGTCCATCTTTAGATCCCTACGATATTTCATGAGTCTATCGAGTGTGATGTGATGGATGTTTGTTTTGGCTTCCGTCATGTTCATATTCATAGTGAGAGACTCTCATGTCGATTCCTTCTCTCTGACAGGAGGGAGTGTACAGTCTTTGATTGTAAAGCGTGGACGGACTGCCACTTTGTGACTGCGTTTGTAGCATAGTGTAGATACCGAAACGGACTGTAGTTGGTACTTGTATACAATCGGCTAGAGATCAACCAAACCGTTAGACCAGGTGTATCATAAATTATTTTGAAATAAATATATGTCAAACCTTTCTTCAATGCTTGTAGTGTCTAATGAATTGATATTGTCCATGTTTGTGCCCAGCGCAGAAAACTTAGAAGTGTGCACCGTCCGTTGGCACTCAAACAATCACTTAACGGAGGGGTTCTGCAGTCGCTTAGTGGGGTTCAATACTTTTCTCCGTTTTATGGGTCACCTGATTCTGCCTTTCAACAGGTAACTACATGTCTTTCGTGTTTTGTTTGATCAGGTAGTAATGACTGGTCGCAAAAAGAGAGTGCCGCGGAGTGTGTCCTCGTTAGTGGTCCAACCGCGACAGAAGTGGTTGAATATCGTGTTCGATTTGAACGGAGTACTGTGTGAGAGCCAGGGTCAAAGGCCCTATAAGAAGAAAAACCATTACACAGTCCGAGATAATATATTCTCCGATCGAACCCCCACACTCATTAGGACGAAGGCCGTCTTCGTTCGTCCCAATGTGCGCGAGTTCTTAAACGAGGTTTCAAAAATTTCGAATTGCGTCGTAGTTTGGAGCTCGATGTTGAAGAAGACGGTGGAGCCCGTTGCAAGTTTCCTCTTCCAGAATTGCAAGACTCCTTTCCACATCCTAGGTCAGGACAACTGCAGGAGGGTAGAAACCTCCGACGGGAAATTTCTTCATCAGGCTGGGAGTCCGTGGAAGACTCTTCTCTTGAAAGTGCTTGATGAGGAATTGTTCCTGGACCCTCATGATGTCGACTCCTTCAACAAGGACAATACTATTCTCATTGATGATTCTCCGCAAAACGGCGTCCTCAATGAGACCGGGAATTGCATATACTTTGAGAGTTGGAACCCGTACATGCGTGGAGACAAAGTGCTCTTGGGCACTCTCATTCCGTGGCTGAAGAAACTACACGAGGATTGTCCACTCGGACGCCTCTGTGAGTTCGTAGATCAAAACTGGATAGGTGTGGCACCCTTGTCTGCATCCGACGATAGTGCCGAATATATATTAGAAGGGATGAGGAAGTCCGCCAAGGCATTTCAGTCTCGATTCGTGTTGCGGGGGATGAATTTAGTGATTGAATAAGAGAGAGGAAGGAAGAAATAGACTTCTCCATGTCTTAGTCAATCATAGAATTCATTGTACATTATTCTTGTGAATACGGATTTTTATATACATTTCATTTTTATGAATTAGTAAAATTTTGAAATTTCATCAAGATTTTTGGCCTGTTTTGAGGATATTGTTTTCTTCAACATGTGTCTGTCTTCTATGTTGAGTTATCTTTGGATTGAGGATAATTGTGGAGGATGTGTGTTATCTTTGAGTCGAGGATAATTGTGGAGGATGTGTGTTCACATCCATTACTATAGGTCGGAGGATCCTTTTTATACCTTCTCCAACGGACGGAACCACTAACGAGGAGCTTGTTGTCTGAATCGGACGTGTCACTTTCAATGAGGTCCGGCTCGATTGGAGGGAGCTTCGTGCTGTCCTCCTATTCAAAGCCTTACCTCTTGGGCTCGACCACTGATGCAGCTTCGGCGGCCATCGACTTCTCGAAGGGGAATGTGGAGGAAGGCGTGGTAGATAGCCCACCTAGTCGGGGTCCTGTGAGGACACCGATTTGCTCACCGTCGCCGATGAAGAGGGCCAGCTCCACCCCAAGTCGATTGCGTTCACAATCGCCGACTTTGCGAACGCCAAACACCCCGCACAGGAAATTGTATGAGGATGACGAAAAGACGGGTATGGATCCTCGTCTCGAGGATGGACTACTGTTGCCGGTGACAATCGCACATCAGGCTGTCTAGAGCAAGGAGCTCAATATAGATCCCAGGGATGGGGATCGGATCAATGAAGTACCGTTGGGTGCATGCAGTGCACAGCAGGTTCGACGCCTCGTAGATATTCCCATCTCGTTCCCCTCCAAATCTGTAGGCGGAGTATCTTTGCCTTCCGCAGTACCTATTTCCCGCCGAACGACTCTTCGAGACCTACGGCGGTCAAATTACACACGATCGACAACAACTGCCGATCCGTACATAAGCACTATGAATAGATCGATACCACGGCCGCCTCCTCGAGGTTCTAGGTCTCTTTCCAATACCGAGATTCCGCAACATGAACGAAAGCGGAAGAGAGAGGCCAAGGATTTAATGATGATGGGGATGTTCAATACATTGAGTAAAGACAGTGGATCACCCAAGCCTTCTCGACGCGAGGATATTTTTAGAGGATTGGCCAAGTTGAAACCTTGGAGGCAGCCAAGGAGGCAACAAATAGTTGTTCTTCATCCAAGAACAATGGTTTGCCCAGTGATCCTCATTGTTAGTCATCTTTCCTTTATGGAAGGATCATTACTATTAATAGAATAGTCATTCATATACAAAAAACGATTTTTAGCGAAGCCAAGTGCTCTCTTTGGTCATATCCTCTACATTTTTACACAAGACATTCAATCATTAGACTTAGCAAGATTAGATATACCGGGATTTCATTTCCTAGGAAGTGAAGTATATAGAGAAGTGAGAGAAGTTGATTCAAGTAAATTCATGTTCTTCAATGTAAAGGGACCCGCTTTTATAAATATTACATCTTATTACACAACTCATGTGGAATTGCATTTTGCACAAACACGTTTCTGAATTACTTTGGTGTTAAATTGCTTTAAGCCTTCAAACGATTTGCCTATTTCTTTCTTAGCCTTCAACAATTTATCTTTGAATGGAGGAGCCTTAAGTTCTCAAAATGACCATTTTGTCTCAATTTAATGAATATGGCCTTAGCTTTGTCAACTCCTGGTGGTATCGGCAACAACAGGTATTCCACATTCGCAACCGCTTGACCCACCACGGCTTCAGGTTCTCAAAAGAAGTCAAGCTACAAACAAGGTCAAGGTTCTTGGCCTTGAAAGCCGTATAAAATTCGAGCTGCATACCAGTTAACACAAATCAAAGAAATCAGAACTTGTGCTCAGGGGTCCACAAGCTGACATTCGCTGCAAGCAAAAGGATCACATGGTTCAAAGTACCCTAAGCATACCACCTTCAGATACAAGTCCGACAAAGTGAAAGCACATTAGGCACCTTAAAACTTGCACCAAAAGCAACCCAGGATCCTAAGCAACCCAACACTCTCAACAACCAGCACCCTAAGCAACCAGCACCCTAAGCATTTTCAATACCAAAGTAGGAGTCCAAAAAAGTACTTGAACCATAAGGCCACAGCAATCCAGCACCCTAAGCACCTTCAATACCAAAGTAGGAGTCCAATAAAAGTACTTGAACCATAAGGCCACAAGCAATCCAGCACCCTAAGCAACCAGCACCCTAAGCACCTTCAATACCAAAGTAGGAGTCCAAAAAAGTACTTGAACCATAAGGCCACAAGCAATCTAGCACCCTAAGCACCTTCAATACCAAAGTAGGAGTCCAGTAAAAGTACTTGAACCATAAGGCCACAAGCAATCCAACATCCTAAGCAATCTAGCACCCTAAGCACCTTCAATACCAAAGTAGGAGTCCAAAAAAGTACTTGAACCATAAGGCCACAAGCCACCAGTACCCTAAGCAATCCAGCACCCTAAGCACCTTCAATACCAAAGTAGGAGTCCAGTAAAGTACTTGAACCATAAGGCCACAAGCAATCCAGCACCCTAAGCACACCACTCAGCGCAGCAAAACTAACAAATGATTTCAAGTATTTCAAGTACACCCTTTTCAGCACAAAAGCAAGGCAAAAGAAAGGGATATAGTTGAAGCACCCTAAGCACAGGCTATAGTGCACTTTTAGCATAGCAAGTGACATTCACTGTGAGCACAAGCAACAAATGGATCTAAGTATCTCAAGCATGCAACCTTCAGCACGTAAGCAAGATAAAGGCAATGAACTTTCTAATCGCATTGGCATTGTAAGCAGAAAAGCCTAACGGGTGATGGCCAAAGCACCCCACTTCCAACACAGAAGTTTTACAAAGTGCAGCAGCAACAGCAGTACATTGCAAGGACAACATTTAGCATCAAATTACAATAGTGAGAAATAAAAGTAAGGCAATACCTGTGAACACTGAAGGAAATGTGTTGGATGTGAAATCCATTGTCTCAAACCTTCATGGAAACTTACAATATCCTTCCAATTTGAAGACACTGCGGCCTTCACATTCTCTGCGAGGGAATTGCTACGACTTTTTCGGCGATGATGCAGCTAGAAAGCATCATTTGCAGTATCCAAAACAAGCCGTCTAGCCTGCGCCTTCGATATGTTTCTCCTGTCCACCCCCAACACAGCAGCCAACCCCCGACCACTTCCAACCACTGAAGATGAAGCAAAGGTGCACAAGATATCTTTAGCCATTGCAATCTTTGATGGCTTCACCCCAACCAAATGTTCTCTCATACCCTCTCTTACACTAGAAACAACATTCTGTTGCAATTTCATAGATTTCAAATTACTCAAGAATGGTGGAATCATGTCTTTCATATAACTGTGACCCAAAAACTTTTGCACAGTAAGGTGCTGAATTTTAACATTGTATTCTTCCAAGCAGGAAGAGGCGAACTCTGCAATCTCCCTAGCAATGTCTTGGCTAATTCTATTGGCCCTAGAGGCACAATGTTCAAGTCTTTGACATTCTCCCTGTTCAATTCTCCCTGTAGGTGCTAGTTTTTCTTCTTCAACCAAACCGGCCTTTCTTCTTGCTCGACATCGCCGTGTTCGCTCCCGTGCAGACGCCTTCCTCTTCTCTGTGGACCAAGCCAGGTAACCGTCTTCCTTGACAGGTCCCCTTTGAAGTTTAGATTCAGCCATTTCGAAAGTGAAGGTTCTGAAAATGCACCCATGGATCCACACTACATCAGTTATTCCATCCCCAAAACTTGGGAAGACACGGAGCACTGGATTGAACATAGCTGAAACCTTAAACTGCTAGCACCAGCGCCAGCGCCAACAGGAAACAACAACGACGATGCTGCCAGCAGCAACAAGAACAGCGACGGTGCCACAATAGCAATGCACATGCAACAAACATGCGTGAGGACCAGCACCTAAACGCACCCTAACATAGGATTACGTTAAAATCTGAAATTCTGCACTTGAATGTGTTTGCGGCAACCCTTAAGCAGCTAGAGACGTCCTAAAACCGCAGCAAGATAAACCTACAATCGCGCCATAGTTCTCCCCAAGTACACACAGCTCAAATTCCTTCACGCTTCCCCTAAACCCTAGTAAAATTAAAAGAGCGTGTCCTTCAATGTGGTTGCGCCAGACTTTCATAAGTCTCAGTAGTCCAAAACTCTAACAGCACTCTCCACAAAATTTAGTGAGAAGGGAACAACAGTAGGATGCCAGGCAAGGAGAAACCCTAAACGTGAACACAAAGTTTACACAGCTCTACCAGAAGGAAAGAGCGAGGTCACGTGCCAGAACTCAGCGAAAGAGAAACGGCTCCACATGGCATCGAAGTTTGAATTTGGATGAATTCGTGAAGGCGCCAAAACAATATTCATCCAAAATGTCACGATAGTCATTCAATTAAGCACTATTTAGCACAAAAAGCAAGCGTGATACTCACATTTTTGTCCTTTTTGAATATATATACATTTCTATGTATGGATGTAATCCATCTTTAAGAATCTACTTACAATATTGAATACATTAGTGTAATTTTTTTTTTAATATTCAAGAATCAATTAAAATTATTTACAAACAAAGCTCAAGAAAAGGAAGTGTGACACCTTTATTGGCTCCTATTACCTCATATTTACCCTAGTGCAAAAATTTTACAAAGTCAAAAAATCTAGTCCCTCAATGTGCTAAAAAACTTGTTTTTTCCACTTTAAATCTATGCAGTTAAAAATTCTGAAATTTTTTCTACAATTTTTTCTACTTGTTAGGTGTAAGATCCTATAGTTAGATGTGAAAAAAATTAAATTTTCTTTTACTCTTTGCTACAGAAATGGCAATTTTCAATGTTTTTTGGCAAAAAAAAGGCCTTGGTCCTTTAAGGGTTAAGATGTCAAATATCTCAAAGTCCAAGAACACTAGAAAATCACCCCACATTAGATATGAATGATTTGAAAATAATAAGTTAAGAAGGTGAAATAGCAATAAAAATTATTAAAATTTGATGCAAAATTTATGATTTTAAACTAATAAAATTTAGAATTTAAATCTTAAGTTAAAAATAAATATTTTTATATAATATAATATTGATATGATTTTGTAAACCTTTTTTCATAACAAATCCATTCATCTAATTTATATAAAATTTTTATATAAATTAAATCTATATAGCTTATAATATTTTGAAAAATTTTCTAGACATTTTTTAAAACATCTGATGTCCACAACAATGTCTTAGATTGCATGATTGTTTTTTCATAGCACCAATATGTTGTGACTAAAATTTAGCAATGCTTTTTACAACATCAAACCAAAATCTCTGCTTTCCAACGTCCGTCGACGTGACATCCCAACGTTTTCTCAGACGTATGATGTTATCCTGAACGTACAACGTTTTTGGCCTGACATAAAAAAAAAAACAATTTTCTTATATGGTGCAGTTGATGAATGATAGGGACTTCGATGGCCTACAACCACTGCAACAAGTCGTGGACCCGGTACGCCAACCAGCAGACAATGGTGGAGAGTATGTTGCCATAGTTAGTGATGACATTGCATCTAAGGAGGAAACATAGGGTGTTCACATCACTGACATGTGTTTCTTGTGCCAACATTTTGACGTCACATAGGATGTCTAAGAAATACAAAGCCATCAGCATGTTCATGTCTTCCAAGTAGACCCATTGCATCTTGAATGTGCATTTTGTGGCAGAGTTTGTCTTGCTTGGTGCTGCAAGTGACATCATATGAATAGGGTGGAATTTTATCCTAATGAAGTTTGTTGAACGTGTGCAAAATGTAAGACTTCAATAGCTCAAAAATGAACCTAAACCAAGTAAACATATAAGTCATTTTGTATTACATAGGAAGGACGTGCATCGTGTACAAATTCAACTTTGGGCATAAAGTCATGTCATGCATCTATAGTCATTTTGACATCAAAGAAGATGCTTACAATTGCTTCCACAACACCCACACGTCTAGTCAGACGTAATGAAACGCACAGTGGATAGCATGTGGTTTGAAGTTACATTCGCAGTAAGTATAAAATATTGACGTCAATGTGGACGTCAGTACGTCACTTGTGATGTCCACGGAGACATTCAAGATCAGAACATGGACAGGTCAAGTATGCTGACGTGGCATGCCACGTCATCATGCCACGCCACACAATTTCCACCTCATCACGCCACGTCAAATGCCACATAAGCTTTTAGGAGTCACCACCTACCCATTGTCCTCTTTTTAACCTTGGGCTGTCACTTTATCTCTAACCGCAACAAAATTCCAAATCAACTTCTGAGTTAAGTTTGACCAAAGATGGTGACGTGGCTGAACATGTTATTGTAAACATCCTTGGAAACATCTTCTGTCCACTTGGATGTCTTATATTGCATCATTGTTTTTCGTAGCATCAGTATGCTGTGACTGAAATCTAGCAATGCTATTGAAGACATCAAAGCAAAATCTTCATTTTTTTGGCATGACACCCCAACGTCTTCTACGACATATCGTGTTTTCGCGGACATACGTCATTTTGGGCTGGATGTCTAGGCAGACGCAATTTTCTTATAGTGTTTGCATGAAGGGTTCAGGTCATTGTGGTGGTTTGGCCCATATCTAGATTCACTACTAGATTCAACTGGCCTATCTCAGATGAACACTTCCGCCATTCATATTAATAGAGTAGTAATTCAATACGCTATAAAGAACTCTATAATTAGTTGAGGAATATAAAATCGAGGAGGTACGTGTACAAGTTTGCACCTACATCTAATATATAGTGTACTTAAACCAACAATGTATGCCAATATATATGAATTGAAAATACATTTTGAATTGTTGGTTCATTTTGCACTTGTAATGATTGAGATTTTTTTACATAATAAATATATATATACATATATATACATATATATATATTTTAATGATTTATTATATGCTTAAGACTTTCTTTTACTTTGTATTTAACCCTTGAAGGATTATTGTCTTTTTGAAGGATAAATGGCATTTTGAACGTGTACGTAGTACCTACATTATGAAATTTCTTCTTATTCTTTCGGAAGTTTTTCTTGAAGATAAAGAAATCATGTGGAATTTTTTTTGAGGAAAAAATGGCAAAATTGCATTTGAAAATTTTGTTTTGTGGGCAATCTAAGCATCTTCTATAATGTGCAATCTAAGCATCTTCTCGAGCGTCCGCCAGGGTTGTTGTGGACGTGTGTCCGCGGCGAAATCGCATCCAAAATCGGACGTCTGGACGTCCTCACGTTCGGACGCTGCGGATGCAGACGGACGGTCCCCGGTCGCCGTCCTCAAGCCGGATGAGGGAGGAAGAGATTGAGTATAGATGAGCAGATTGTGGGAGGATCTTCTCTCCTTGTTGTCTTCTTGTGATTGCAGGTGCATGTGGACAGGTTGTAAGTGTTGGGAGTGAGTTAAGACACCTCAGTAGGTTTAAAGTTCATTATTCCGGGTGAGATAGCCAGTGCTAGGCTAGGTAGTAAGAGAGAGGATTCTCAAACTACGCTAGAGCTACCAGATGGGATGTCTGGGTTAGCCTCCGAACACTTGAGAAGTCTTGCCATCTGAAGAAGTAAACGGAAGAGTTCTAGATTGTACTGGTACGGGCGGACATACTTGTAGCCACCTTAGTTTTGCACGGATCTGAAGAGACAGTAAGGTCGTTGTAGTTGGTGAGGATCGTACGGGGGATTTTTGTGTGACCTATAGACTGGGAACATTCCTAGTTTGCTATGAAAGATCAAACCGGATCCCGTTAGAATAGAAAGATAGATTAGCTAAGTGAATCTTCCATCACTATAAAGACCAGAAGGAGAGGAGGGCCTACCTCTCTGAGAACAAGTGGCAGACCCCTCTGAAGTGCCAACAGAGGTTAAGCGAAACCGGAATAGAAACCGAGGAAAA
This sequence comes from Climacium dendroides, assembly GCA_950106755.1. Classification (NCBI taxonomy): domain Eukaryota; kingdom Viridiplantae; phylum Streptophyta; class Bryopsida; order Hypnales; family Climaciaceae; genus Climacium; species Climacium dendroides. Next base: position 24,687,478 of record OX467087.1, on the reverse strand, counting down.
TAAGTTTCTCGGATGAAGTGATAAAGATCCAGTTGGGAGTGTGAGTTCTGGTTGGGTTCTTGTTGGTTGTGTGAATAGATTTTGATTCGGATCGGGTATTAGCTTAGATCGGGTCAACCTACGATAATAGAAAGGAATTGTCCGGTATTTGGGGAAAAGGGTAAACAGTGAGAAAGAAGAGTATTTGAATTGAGAATTTTTCTCAAACCACCTAGTAACACGAAACACTTCACAGAGTCTCTTGGATTCGATCTTTAGAGTCACTTTGTTATGCTTTAAAGAGGTTTTTGTGAGCATAATAGGGAATTTCACTTATCCTGTGCTGCGACAAGAACCCTTAGGAGATTTTGTGCATTATTCATGACAAGATGGATACAAGGAAGACGACTCTTTAAAGAATGCGGGTGATGACAAAGGCCACAAAGGATTTGGGCCAACTTCCCATGAGCATCACTGGAATGGTGGCTCATGGTCATACCAATGGTGCATATGCCCATTACGGACCAACGTATTGGCCAGGCGATTCAAACTTCACCATTTCATCTCTGGCTAGACTGTTTCGGCGACTTGAAGGACCACCAATTTGGGAGAGGGGCGGCCTCTTCTCCTATCCGCCCGCAAATGCTATGTTCGACGCGCTATTTAGAGGGAAATCTAGGTGTATGGACGCCTTGAAATTGATTCTACAGGAAGCTCAACGTGGATCGTGCCCCCTTCCTTAGAATCTGTATCTTTAGCTTGACAACTTTGCCAAGGACAATAAGAACCAGTATCTCATGGCTTTCTTGTCTTTGCTTACTGCACAAGGAGTCTTCAAGGAAATTCAGGTCGGTTTTCTACTAGTTGGACATACTCAAAAAATAGAATGTCCAAATGCGAGGGATTCATGGCCGCCTTTGCTCCATACGTTGAGTACTAGAAACTTGTGCTACGTGAGATCAAGGAGCCCCTTCCCGACTGTCCTTCGGAATTGGTTGAAGGCTTTTGGCCAAAGTACGATTAGAGGGTGTAGGAATCCTCTTGCTAAGGGCCCACGGTGAACCCGGTCGACGTGATTCCTGAGGAAGAGGAATTCGAACCTTATTGTAGACCTACAAATGAGGCACCAAGAGAAAGCTTCAATCCGTGGGTGGATATTTGCCCAGGTTCATGGGTTCTCCTCAGACCTGAAGACCCCTCAATTGTAATGTCTGGCAAAGCAGAGCACTGTCCAACGTCTGCAAAGAAGCAAGGCATGAGAACCACGGGAAGTTCATACTTCAATATTGGAGACCAGATAATTCCGAAAGAACGACGGAATTGATGTACCGGAATTGTTGGTATGAGAAATGGGTTGTTGAGAACAGGCCTCCCACTTGGGTGGACGCATCTTGTGCAGTATACGCGAATTGGTCCAAGAAAGTTAACCCGAAATCACGTACTATTTCTAAAAAAAGTAGAAAGGCCACCATGGAGAATTTGAATAGGGCAAACAGGGTGGACCCGTAATCGACTAGCGTGTCCTAGGGAAACAAAGCTATCGGGACCTCTCCCGATGCGTTCTTCTGTACACTTATAGTGGCACAACTTTCGAAAGATATCCCGATGCTTTCTTTTTGTCAACGTGACAGTGCTATGGCTATCGGGAGATGTACCAATGATTTCTTCTGTTCACGATGACCGTGGTACTACCATCGGGAGAACTCCTGATGCTTTCTTTACTTCAGTGCGACGGTGCCACAGCTATCGGAAGATCTCCCGATGATTTTTTTTGTTCACTATGACCGTGGCACTGGCATTGGGAGATCTCTCGATGCTTTTTTTTCTCTTCGGCTTGATAGTGGCTGCATCTTTTTACTAGGTAAATAGTGCTATCTTCCAGTTCAGTTAATAGTAGTTCTTCTGGAAGCTGTTGTGTAGGGGATGACTATTTTACCAAAGAAGAGTACAATGTACTCGATGTTCATGTTATTCTTCGAGAGCAATCTCCAAATTCCATTTCATAGTTGTAGCGATTAGTCGGACTAGTATTCCTCCAATTAGCCCTTAATTCACACCAAAGGCCTTCTTAGAGTAAACCGCTCCGGAATCGTTCCCACGAGGACTTGTGGATTACAGTTTCATAGGCTATCCCGGTCTAAGCACTCACTTTTCTCTCCGTCGGATTATTCCGGACTTTCGGTCTAGTCCGGACACTAGTGTCGAGTGGGTTCCGGAAGGATCCGGAAACCGTTTCAGTGTCCCTTCCGGGATCCCTGGGTTTGGATGACGAGTGGCCAGATCCACCGTCCAGATGCTTACCGTGTCCAGAAACACGCTCTCTTTCACTCTCTCTCTAATACTAACAGCAACCTAACTCTTCAAGGACCGGAAGTGTCTTCTTGTTCCGTCGCCTCACAAATCCGGAAGCTCTTCCGGATTAGGTCACACAGGGACGATCAAGAACTACAACAACATTCTAACCTTTAACCGAACACTGAGCCTCCTGTCGACCGGCTGGTTTCTCCTGTACTTTCTTGGGCTTGTGCCGGGGCTTAACTCTGTTCTACGAGGAATTCCGGCAATCCGGAATTCGGGCACGTCCGGCAATACCTCCGTACACGGAAGTTTGCTAGCAGCCTCTCAGATACCCCTTTTCACCTAGGGCTATATCCTACACGCAGGCTATACCGGCATCCGAGCAGTACTACCCTAACCTTACTGCCGGAACCATCCGGTTGATCTCCCCCTCAAGTTAATACATCCGGATACTCTCACAACATCGACTTTTGCCACACAAGGTAAGTTCTCAATCCCGGAAATACAAGAACGGACTCACACCTCTCACAAACATATACTGTACACAAGAAAGATAAGAGATTGGATACTCCAACACACTTTAGAATTAAACTCCGAAAAAGGTACAATGCTGAAACTATGAGATGGTTGTGAATGACCAGAAAGGTCATTAAAAGTCCTACTTATACTAAGACTAACGTCATCCTAAAAATCCTACAAAGCATTCCTACTGGTCCGCTAGATTTCCGGAAGATTCCAGATCCTATTTTTCCGGCTTTGACGGTCGGACTCCAGTATTGCCACTATACTACACTACTGTATACTATTCTTTTGAATCTGGATCTTTAGGAGGAACATAGTCCTTCAGAAGATCCAGCTTTACCTCTTTCCGGCTACCCTCCAAAGAAAACAGATTCGGACCCCTTTGGCCCCATCTTGGGATTTCCACAATACTGGTATCCCTGTCTACACTCCTAGTCCCGACTACTTGAGTGTCCGGACTCCCTCTTGCATCCTTCTGAGTCTTCTTATGACGCGGAGAAGACTGTACCGGCCGGCCGGCGTGAACTTCCGAAGAAGCACCCGTCAGGTCAATGGTCGGAGTCACCGGCAGCAGGTCTTCACTTCCCGGAGGTACCACTGCTCCCCAGTCCACTCCTTCTGGTCTTCCGGCTGGTGGTGAAAGTTCCGGATTTACCGGGACCACCGGTGAGACCTCCGTAACCATAGGTTCCGGATCGCTGCTTTCCAGAACCACCAAAGTCTGTGCTGACGGGGGAGATTGAGGTGCCGGATCCGACTCTGTGGATATAATGTACTCCATCATCTCCCTCATCGCGGCCCGGGATGTATCCATTTGTCTTGCCTGCTCCAATAAACATTTGACGATAGGAACCCGGCTTGAGCTGGCGGCTGCATCAAGGTTAGTTTCAAACAGCCGGGCCTTGTTGATATAGTCTGTCGGGACCTCTAGAGAGCTCCGGAGCTGAACTACACTTTCGCATAAGGCCGCTATCTACCGGCGATGAGCTTCTTCTGTGAGCCGGGTTGTCTCCTTAGCGGTGCGGATGGTGCTCTCTAAATCCACACAGCGGGATTCCGAGTTTCGGACTTGGTCTCGCAATGTCCGGTTTTCTACGCGCAACGCCCCCAGCTCTGTTACCAAATTCTTCTGTTCTGCTATGAGGAGGTTGTTTTGCTGCTCCGCTGCCACCAATACATCCGTCCTCTGGAAAATGGCATTCCGGTCGGTTAGCGCCATCTTCCGGCACACTCGTTTGAAGGCTCCATCATAATTCTCGCAGATCTGGAAGAGATCGTCTGCCCGCCACACCAGATGCTGAGCCATCTCCTGGATGTCTTCTAGGGGCGACCCTCCCAATCGCATGGTTGTCCGATCCCTCTCCTCCACCTCTATCATCCGGGTCCGGGAGGGTCCAGCCTCAGCCTGAGTGGCGACGGTGTGCGGTCATATCGGCCCAACCAGTTGCAAGGATGGTTGGACTCCCTTCGGAACAGGTCCGATTTCCGTCTTTACCTCCTGAACCTCTTCCTGTAGTTCCGGTGTAGGAGGCTCCTCTGACGGATTTACCGGCAGCGTCCTATTTCGCCGTTTCTTCTTCTTTAGCGGAGAGACCAACTCCTCTTCCTCAGTGTCCTCATCGTCCGGTCCGTCTCGGGGCGAGGGCTCCTCTCCTCCGTACTGCTGAAGTTGGACTAGGTCCTGATACGCACTCTCCTCATTCGCCTTGAGCAAAGAGTGGTGGGCGTACAAATGAGACAAATATGCCGGAAGAGGACTCTGGCTCTTCTTTCCGGACCGGAGGGCACGCACTAAGTCTCCGACTAGCTCGTGGATGATGGCTGCCCAGTCCATCATCATCTTTCCCTAGAGGCTCCCCAAGATGGTGGAGGCTACCTTCGCTACTACTCGCCGCGGCTTGGTGGGATGGAGGATAGGGTTGAGAAACGCTACCACATCCCGGTACTCCGGATTCACCAGGTCGGAAACCTGGTTACCTTCCTTCGGATTGGCGGGCGCCCGGAACTCTCCCTCCATCACCTCCTGGTTCTTCTCCATGACCTTGTCCGGCACCTCCCGGAACTTGTAGACGGCTCGCCAAGTGTTCACCGTCCACTGGTCTGGTTTCGCCCGAATGGTGGTATCCAAGATACCAATTTCCGGACGAAGTATGTCCGAAACCAAGCTCTCCTCTCGGATTCCCCACGGCACTTCTAGGAGTCCGTCACACCCCATGCTGCGGAGATGCTCCTGTAGGCGCGCCAGCCGGTCCTCCTCCGTCGGAACCTCCGGAACCACCTTCATCACCGGGATGGTCCTTGGTCAAGGTACAGGTGCTGGCGCCTCGTCCTCTGAATCCTCAGACAAGTCCTTCAACTTCCGCCGGCTTGCCCTAGAAGCCATTGTACTCACGATCAATCCTCACACAATCTCTCCCTAAATCTCTGCTCACAACTGTCACTCCGGTAACCCCTGCACGATCGCAACTCACACAGTCCCTCAGTCTACCGGAATTCTAATGAAGCGAGGAAAACGGAATACGCCGGTGGAAGAACAAAAGAAAGAGGATAAGTGTGCCCGCGGCCGGCTACAGTCCCCCTCTTATACAGACCCGATGTACGGGACAGGTTTTGGCGGCAAAACCCTATCCCTAGTACGGATCCGATTTCTGGTTTAGGGCCGACGCCGTCATCCGATATCCGGAACTTTCTAGGGTTCCGGATTTTAGGTTTTTAGCCCTAATGAAATTTTTCTGGATCCGGAAATCCGGTTTTCCTAATTTGCCTTACTTCCTAGGAGAACTCAAAAACTTTCCCTCTGAAAAAGACAATTTTTGAATTTTTCCGTCCTATGCTAGTATTATGGGTCTAGCATGTGGGATCGCATTCCCACAATAGTCGTAGTAGATGCCCACGCTCCGTTACCTTTTCTATTCTTTCTTTTCTTGTACTTAGTGTTCTAAGGGATTATTCAAATGTGGCAAGACATTTTTTCTTCCTACCTACTGCTCTCAATATTCCTCTTGATTTCTTTGATTCCATTGTCAATGACATTGTTTTGTCGTTTTCTACCTAAATCGACGTCATTGCTCTCAAATTTTAATGTTGCCATCTACTATGTTCATATGGAATAAGGCTAAGTTTTCACGTTCATTGTGTTCATGCAAAGAATACTTCAGTAAGGCATAAGATGCAAAAGACAATTAAGTATATGGGGCATACCACATGAATCTACTTGCCTTATATTAAGGTGTGCTCTCTCTCGGGGGATTTCCAAGTAAATGAGTTACCACCTTCAAAACTTCCTTTCATGCATTTTTGGATTCTATCGTACATAACATGCAAGTTCTACTTCATCATTTACAGATTCTATCGTGCATAATATGCAAGTTCATGTGCAAATGACCTCTCCAGGGGCTTGCTGGACCTTTACTTCAATGTATCTGGATATCTCCCAATGTAATGCCTATTATCATGCATTGAAAGCTATTTACTCAATGTATTCAAAAGTTATATATATCCTAAGATGCATGTTCATGTGCTTCAATTGCCCTCTTCGGAGCATGTGAACACCTTCAGGAAAATTGAACTTCATTGTATCTGAATATCTCCTGTTGTCTTCCCAAAAATTGTGCATGCATTTGAAGACTATTTCCTTCATCATTTGCAGTTAACGTATACCCTGAGATCCATGTTCCTATGCTTCAATGGACCTCATGCAAGCCTTCCAAGACCCTCACAAACATAACCTTCATTATGTCGAGAAATCTCCCGTTGTATTGACTAACACCATACATCGGGAGATTTTAAATTCTAGACTTTACATAGTTCAAAAGTAGTTAAATATGACATATCCATGTGAGTCTAATATTTCTTGTTCTAGGACCTCTCCCCATTTTTACTTTCCAAAAATTGGAAGAAGTGGTTCATTCCATTTTTTGAGCCAAACTTGTTGGGAAAGTACCAAGCAAAATAAAGTGACTATGGTAGAACCACCCATACTCAACCTATAGGGTTTAATTACCAATTTCCATTCAAGGCTGGAACACATTTCCAACCAAAGCTTGGAATGCAATCTTTCTTCTTTTTAAGGTTGGGATTGATAAAATCATGACATATGGGTCATTGCATGAAACATTGTCCACTTTCTTTTGCGTTTTGGCAAAATTTGCAGTTGAGCATTATTTAGAATACTAAGAATACTAGAAATACCATGTAGCAGAACAATCTCATCCATTGATTGGAAAAATCAATAGCTAAAAGTACTGTTGCAGCTACTATTGACTACTTGCAAATATTCAAATAGTACGTAGGAAGAAAAAAAGCACATATTGTCAATGAAAATATAGACAAAAAAAGTAAAAATTAATTAAAAATTAATTAATAATAAACTAAAAAAACTAAAAACTATCCATATGAGAGGATTGGGATGGTGATAAAAAAAATGAAGCTGACCTTTTCTTCAATGTTCAAAAGTGCTCGTGCAAAAAGATCCTATTTGTATAAGCCTAGAAGACTTAAATTAATATATTTTAAGAATTTGATTGCCCCTTGGTAGGCATATGCTTACTTAGTGTGGAAACAGACCACCAAAATTTCAACTCTAAATCATTCAATTTGGGTACTCCAAATGTAGTGCAAACCCCTAAATCTCAAATGTGACAAATTAGCATAATTGACTTTTAAATATAATTTTTTTTTCCAATTCCTAAAAAATAAATAATTCAATGACCATCAAGTTAGACATGTCCAATAGAAATTCATGTTCTTAGGACTTGGGATTCAAAAGTTATACTGAAAAATAACAACATCACTCCAATTGTGACAGAGAATAGGACCAATGTTTTTTGCAATGATCCACATGTCTCCATGTAGTGAGCAAAAAAGTAGGAAATAGTGAGGTTCTTGAATGATCGGAATTGAAAGATTTTATTCATTGGGTATGGGTTCAAGCCAACTTTTGGCTTCCAAAACACATAGTAGTTTGAATTCCAAAAAAAATTCATGAAAAATTGGCAATGTCCGTCGTTTCTATCTTTCATCAAGAAAAGAAATTTACATTTACTACTTTAGAATGTGCAAAATGACTTAACTGGTTGACTATGGGTGGTTCTACCATATACAAGTCAAAAATTGAATACCCACATAGTAAAAACAATAGTGTAGACTGTCTATATGACTTGAAATATTTACAACAAATAATCTGAATTTAATGTAGATAGTTTCTTCATTTGACTATATCAAGGTGATTAAATTTGGGGTTAAAGGATTGAAATGGGTTTTTACCTAGACAAGATGACTAATAATAAAAATGATTTCAGAACTAAAACGATACTAACCTAAACATATACTAATTTTCCTTAAGAAAAAGTGTGTGGCTAGCTGAGACATACATGATTTAATCTTGGGGGGACAATTTTCTGGTGAAAAACCAAGAACATTCTTCTGAAGTCAATTTTGGTTAGATGTTCAAAAAATTTTACACAAGGTATGAATACGTATCTCCTTAGTGCAAATTCAATTTTTTTTTCAATTAGGTGTCTCGATTAGAAATTATGTGGCACTAAACTTTCTTGTAGCTCATGCATTATTAAAAAACTTTTGCAAAACTCCTCCTTTCCTACTAAAATTTGGAAGCTATATAACTTATGTCAATAATGAGTATTAAATTCTAGTTGGATTCCAACCAACATTTGGTTATAGGAAGTTGTTTATTTTGTAGAATTTACTAGCCTCCATAGCATTCATGTCCTTTTGCCTTTTCTTCATGTGCTTTCTTCATCACTTTTAGACTCCATTTATGTAGTTCATTATTAACAAAGTCCTTTAGACTTCACCTATTTAATTAATTAGCTATTGATTAAGTTCTTTGGACTTCACTTATTTGAATAGTTATTGATGAAGTCCTTTGAACTCCACTTGTGTAATTTGAGTATCAAATATGATGCACCATCTACATGCTACTCAATGTTATATTATTTTTTACTTCAATTAATTTCACTTAATTTCCTTTTCCACAAGGTTGTTCTAATGCAGGGTAATTTTTCAATATGCATTGTGCACCCATGCCTTGACTTGTTGCCCGACCCACATACTTTTCTTGCCATAACAGCTTTCCTTCCTCTTGAAGCCCTTCACAATCTCATCACATTCGCTCAGAAGTTGGTTATTTATATTTGCAACTTTGTAGCACCGGTCAATGTTTGCAAAGGACAATTGCAATTTATGTATGAGGATAGAAGCACTTCTCATCTAACGAGCTCTTTTCATTCAAGAATCAAAATTTTCAGGTTTGCTTGGAAAACGTTACGTTTCAAAAACTTTGAGTGTCGGAAAAAATCCTTGCCGAACAAGGTTGCTGAAAAGGTTGTTTTCTCTGGTCCTCCACAATGTAATTTAACTTATTAGTGAGAGTGTTACTGCAATTAGTCAAAATGTGCGCATGCAGACTATTCGATAAATATCGAGGCGGCGTCCCATTCATTCCAATTCCAGGACGATCAGCGACAGGGTACTTCTAACTGACAATTCACCGGCATAGGCCATTAGTTCGAAAGCGATGCCTTGCATTGTAAATGTACAAGTCGAAATGATCGAAGGTCACGGACTTGAAGGTGACTCGACGGCCCTCTCATCGGTCCCAGTACGTGTCTGTTCTCGATCGTTAGCTTTGCCTTTACACCACATGCACAGAGCTTTCAGTCAGTCAGTCTATGGCGACGTACAGGGACACCCAGTTCCACTTGCACACTCAGCACCGGGACTGTCCGCCAACGCACTGATCGACCGCCTTCGTTAGTTGAGCCTTGAGCCTTCCAGAAGGTGCGACACGGCTCGATCGATCTCCCTTGGCAAGCTGATATACTGTATAGAGCAACGTAGCGAAGCCTGGGAGCAACAGATATACACTCATGCATAAGTAAGTCCCTGCTTGTTGATATATAGAGCAACGTAGCGAAGCCTGGGAGCAACAGATATCCACTCATTAAGTAAGTCCCTGCTTGCTCAAGTGGTGTTGCATGCATGTGCTTCTGGGCCGATCGGGGTCCGGATCCACTTGTGAGTGACCGAGGACTGAAGCCTAGCTAGCTACACATGTCCAGAGTGGCACGCTGCGATCTAGCTCGCTCAGCTTTTTGCTTGAGCTCTCAAGCAAGGCATGATCGATCGAGGGACTTCCAAGGGCCGTTGATGGATCACAGGTGCTGATCAAGTTCTCTTGCTCTCTGTTTGTTTGTCTGGTATCGTAACGGCTCTGTAGACGTACTAGTTCACCAAATGGCTGGGAACGGCCGAAGTATAGTTTTGTAACATATTCATGGAACTGTACTCATGAATTTGGTTTCGGTTGGAAACAAGTCTTTCTGGAGGGAGTGGCGCATAAGCATGTGCATGTGAGTGGGCTGTTTGATGGCATGTGAGTGCGCTGTTCGGTGGTGAAGACAAGGTTGTGAGTGAGTTTGTTTTCAATTGCCAAATGTCGCTGTTGGTGTGTATGCATTGCCCTGGCTATTTGAGAAGCTTTGTTGATTGATTTCATGTAAGTTTCTTGAATTTGCAGTTCGATCGCCGGTAGTCAGAATAGAACCACGACCTTTCTGAGCTTCATATATGATACCTAGAAATAAATATGGGTTGTACGTGGATTATCAGTTGTGAGTTGTGGACAAGGTTGTGTGAAGAGAGTGAGTTGTTTCATCACTGCTGTGGTATTTCACTTATGTCTCCGTGTTTCAGCAATTACTTGGTTTTCATGTTCATTTCAAGTAAATAGAGCACTTGCAGAACTTCATTAATTTTTACGTGTAGAAATGCACAGAGTGCCATTCCGTGTGGCGTTCATCCCCTCAACTGCTGAACTACTTGAAGAATGAAGATGGCTTCTTTTCTATTCTTGCAATTATTGTCCTGAATGTTCCATTGCTTCAACGGTGATGATCACAGGAATGAACAAATGCTGGACTATTTCACTCATAAAATTTATGGTCGCCAATTGGTCAATATTTCTTCTCATTGGTCGAATGAAGCTCCATGGCTCCTACCTTGATGAAGCGTTTCAACTGATTGTTTGTACAGGAGTTTCCATTGAGTTTTGTGAGAGCACACGGCACCAACTTGCCACTATCCAATGAACAAACTGCACAAATCAACCAAAGGATGTCGGTACGGTCTGTTGGAGGGTGTGGGCTAAGGCAGCGGCCTGAGCAAGTATAAAGACAAGTCATTGCAAGCATGACCTCTTGCTAATGTTTGAAATGACATGAGTTGTCATCTTTTTGGTTGTGACGCACCTACCAAGGCCATTGCTTCAACCCAAACCCATCAACAGACCGTATCAACTCCCATTGGCGTCTTGATGCGAGGGTTCTATGAAGATTTGTTCGCTTGAGAAGTACAACATTTGCCTCTCATCTCAAGGGAATTAGTAAGGATTTACTTGAATGCCACATCCTAACGTCAAGTATAAAGGCAAAATGTGCATAATGTGGATTTTCTTACACCAAGCCCTTACATTCTTTGATTATTTTTAGATCCAATGGTTTGAATTGATGCTTTCAATGATTGTTTCTACAGGAATGTCCATTGGTTTTTCTTAGAGCACACGGCATCAATTGCGGTCAGCAAACTTGCCACTTACCAAGGAACAGATTGCACAAATCAAACACCAATAGAAGCTGATGTAGGCAGTTGATGGAGGTGGACTAAGGCAGTGGCCCTTAGCAAGTATGTTGACAGCATGACCTTGCTAATGTTGGAAATGACATGAGTTGTCATCATTTTTGGCTTTGGCGGACCTATGAAGGCCACTGCTTCATCCCAGATCCACCAACTAACCACCTCCGCTCCCATTGGTGTCTTGATGTAAGGCTGCTAAGTATGAAGATTTGTCCACTTGAAAAGCGCAACATTTGCCTCTTGTTTTGAATGTCTGCTGCGATCTGAGACTCCAGCTTGAGCTGTCAAGGCAAGGGATGTTCAAGGGAGTTCCAAGCACCATTGATGGATCAGAGGTGCTGATCGAGTTCTTTTGCTTCGTGATTCGCATGATGACAACTCTAGCTGCTAGGAAGTGGCTGGGAACGGCCAGAGTGTTGTTTTGTAATTTTGTCAGGCACCAAATTTCGGTAGACTTATTTAACAGCGATATTCCACAATTTTAAATAGCACTTTTACCTTAGAGCCTGTGTTCAGAAAATCTATGCCATCCCTTGACTTTAGAGATAAAAAAAGGAAATAAATGAAAAAATGGCATACAAAATAGTGCCACTAATACTTGACCAAACTTCTCATCATGGAACTGTAGTCATTCGGTTTTGGTTGGAAAGAATCCTTTTGCTGGGACTCTGCTAGTGTGAGGATAATTATATTTTGGTTACATATTCTCAAAGCAGGTTTCTGTCATACCATCTGTCTTCTAGAATAGCATTGCATCATAGCACTATACATACATGGTTGAATCCCTGAAATCAAGCAAGCATCATGCAATTTGTCTTTCACTCATCATGATCAAGCCATACAGACGGGTGAGAACGTTTGAGCTCTTTTATCTCATTGAGCTTTGCAAAGACGTGGCCAACCTTGCAACGCTTGAGTATAACTCATGATAGTAACAGTGGTAAGTGGTATGCTTCTGATCCATCTGGATGTGGAATAGCTTTGGTCACTGCCTTTTTGGATCTCATGTACAACAAACTTCATGTCATATTTAACTATTTTTGGACTTTGCAAAGTCCAAAATTGATAATGGGACATCTAAGACAGTTGTAGACTTTGATTTCTATAGATTTTAGGAATCTAGACATGATATAGATTTTGGACTAGGTGGTTTGAAGATTGTACAACAAGTTTAGATTTTAGATATCTATGATAGCGGGAGATCTTCCGTTGAACAAAGTCCAATATTCCCTGAAAAATCCAAAGGTAGTTAAATATGTGTGACAACTCATATTTTTTATTTTTATTTGTTTACCTTTTTGAGCGAACCGGAAATTAGAAATAGGTATCCGGATTCATCTAGAGAGAAAAATAAAATCCAAAAATAGTCACAAAAGGACCTTACGGAACTAATCCGGTTTTAGGTCAAAGTGGAACGGATTAGATGTACAACCGGATAAGTATTTCTGACCGGAATCTTGTTGACCGGATGGGAGATAACCGGATGTCAAGAACCGGACCGGATATCCGACCGGTCATAAAGACAGTCCAGGGCGTCAGGACTATATAAAGCCTGGCCCTGCCCATTTTCAGGTCTCTGGATTTCCACGTGTTGTCGTGTCCTGATTTAGCGCCTGATGTTTCTATCGTTGACCACGGCAAGGAAGAGGAAGTACAAGAGGGTCCGGAAGTGAGAGAGGGGTGTGAGACGGAGAGATCTCCTCCGGACATGAGTGGGTGAGACCTTGAGTGCGAGCGGATACGTGAGAAACTAAGAGTGTGAGCACGCCAGTAGGTTAGTTTACAGGCGAAGCGGAACATCTAAGTGTCGGCGCTCCCTTGTTAGGACTGTAGAAGAGTGAAAACCGGGTAGAGCTACCCTCATGCCGCGGCTGAACCGGAAGAGAGGTTCTAACACCCCGCCCCCGAGTGAAGTAAAGCTTAGAAAAGTGGTTCCGGTCATGCCGACCAAGGAACCGGAACATGAAGAGCTCAGAGAGGATTTGTTGTTGATGGGTTGTCAAGGGTTAGCTTTGAAACCTTGGGGTTTCAAAGATGAGAGGATGGTTAGAGAAATCCTGAGTGGCGTATCGAATCAGTTCGATAACACCCTGAGAGGGAATCCGGTCCAATGGACCGAGGCTTTGTGGCGGGACGTATACGGATTCCGGCCAGGAGGACTCGGGCTTGCCAACCGGAAGGATGATTTCCTCCAGGGCAAGTTCGGAAGCGTAGTAAACCCGAAGGACGGCTACGCGGTCGAAGACTGCCTCGATGACCGGGAGCGACGCCTGCTCCAGTTCCTGGTTCCGGTTCTGCATCCGGAAAAGCCCACCAGGGTGACTATCACCTTGGCTAACACGATTTTCGGAGCGCTGAGCGAAACCCGGAAAGTAGACTGGGGCCGGATCTTCTTTGATCTGGTGTCCCAGCTTACTACAAGAGTGGGGAGAAGTAGGGCTATCCCACTGTGCCCTTATGTGTACCACCTCTACCAGCAACAGGAACTGCTGACGGAGGTGGAGCTGAAGGTGTGGAAGGCCCAAGAGCGGACCATGAAGTACGGAGAATCCGAGTCCGACCAAGAAGCGGATTCCGGAAACGAAACCGAGGAGGAGGAAGAAGAAGAAGAGGAAGAGGAGGAACCGTATGTCCCCGCCAAGAGGCAGAAGACCACACCGACTCGGAATCGAGGAACGCCCCCGGGACATCCGAGGCCGCGCAGAGGTGAGACTCCAACCGGACCGGATGTGGCATCTGGATCGGGAACCGCAGATCCATTCGACGAGTTGGTTGGGATCCTCTGCGGAATCCGGGCGGATTGGGAAGTTAAGAAGCGGACGCTCGGGGAGATCGCGGAATTAATCGGAGCGGAACCGGATAGTCAGTTGCTGCGGAAGGTGGCTGAGAGTGTTATCAATCCGGAAGAGCTCCGGAAGATGAAGGAGGACAGCAAGCGGCAGCACGATGAGGTGGACACCCTCAAGGCCGAACTATTCGCGTTGCTTGAGAACGCCACCGCGACAAAGGAGATGGCGGAGGAAATGAAGAAGTTGGCCGCGGAAGTGAAGGACGTGCTTGGAGGACCCGGAGCCGCAGTCACCAAGGCGCGCCTGTTCGAAGAGGAGGTGCACAAGGACAAGAAGATATCCGGAACCAGGGTGGTGCACATCCTCACCGATTTTGAGGAGCAGATGGAGAAGCTCCTATCCAAGGCACGGGAGTCAGCGGACCGGATCGTGGAGAGCAGCCAGAAGTTGACAGAAGTTCCGGTCCGGCTCTCAGAAATTTCTCTTCCGGACTTGTTTCCGGAAGACGTAGCTCAGGAGCCGGGAAAGGACAAGACGCCCCAGTCAAGCAGGGCAAAGAAGGAGACGCCCTCGACCAGATATCAACCGATAGATTTGGACTCCCCGGAAGTTGAGGAAGAACATCCGGTTCTACCTACGGATGGGGAACGGAACCGGAATCTAAATGAGGTCTTCGAGCAATTGGAGAGACCTGATGAGAGCCCTACCATTGGATCCCGAGTGTATGAGACGAAACAGGAAGGATTGTAAAAATAGGACTTATAGATAGGAACCGGAATAGAATCCGGTTAGGATAAGGTAGGACCGGATTGTCAGCGCCTTTAGAAGCGGAAATCATGTATTCACTTTTTGCTTTTTGCTTTTTGTATATAAAACAGTCTCTGAGCTGGAGACGAGGAGAGAGTTCTTTTGGCATTTCCTTGTGTACTTTCCTTTAAACTAACTTTTGTGTATTTTTCCCGAGTATTGGCAAGAGTGCACGGAGTCAGAATAGGAAGGTGAGTACGGAGGTGTTGGTAGAGTTTCTCCCCTTGATGTATATTTCCGGTTCTAGGTACATGTGAGTAGGTTATGAAGAGTTAGGAGTGGATTCCAGTGCCTCAGCAGCTACAGAAGTTTAGCATTCCGGGTAAGAGATCCGTTGATCAGGCTAGGCGGATAGGGAGGGATTCCTTAGCTGCGCTAGAACTCCTGGGTGGGAAATCCGGTCGAGTGTCCTGACTCCTGTGAGATCTTGCCACCGTTGTGAACGGAAGAACTTTTGTAGATGTTGGAACGGACGGATGCACTTGTAGCCACCCAACTTCGTACGGAACGGATCAGTGTCAAGGTCGTTGTAGTATGAGAGGATCGTACAGGGGGGTCTTTGTATGACCTGTGATTCGGGTTGCTATCCGGATTATTGTGAAGGACCAAACCGGATCCATGTTAGTTAGGGGATCAGTGGATAGGAAAGTGGGTCTTCAGCCACTATAAGTCACGGAAGGAGTGGTGGGCCTACCACTTTCAAAAGCAAGTGGCGAACCCTCTGATGGTAAAACAGAGGTAAAACTAAACCGGGTACGGAAGTAGGGACCAGACCGGATCCACCCAGGAGGGTACATAGGACCGGAAGTTGCAGGGTCCAGAATCGAGAAGTCAGTCCAGAAATCGGGGAACTAGTAAAACCGAAAGTAGGAAACAGTCCGGTTGAAGCTTTCCGGTTGGTTTTGGATGTTCCGGTCGTTAGAGGTAGAACCGGAAAAATAGAATTGAGGGGTTTAATTGAGTTTATCTCCTTGTTAGAGTTAGCTACTTCACAGGATCTCGTGGGTTCGATCTTTAGGGTCATTTTGTTATGCTCTAGAGTGATTTTTGTGAGTATAATAGGGAAATTACTTACTCTGTGCTGCGACAATATGGCATCTTTATGCTTCATGTATCCTTATTGAAATGAAATTACACACAAATTGCTCTCACAAAATGAGCGGAATCACGTTTGCTACATTAGTTGGTACGGTGATAGCTGTAATTTGGAGACTTCATAGAATACCCTTGTTTGTTTGGTTGAACACCAGTATCTTTCGTTGCCCAATTCATCACAAAGGACTTAGTATTGCTTATTTGTTGAAACGAATCAACACCAAATTTCTCAAACTAGTACTTAACATTCTTGAGTAGAAGTAAATCCAAGATTGAAATTGTTAATAGCTTTATGATGGGAATGAAACACAATAATCCCAAACTTAACCTTGTCAAACAATTGTTTTTGAAAAATTATGAACATTGCATTTGGAAATGAATCCTATAAGGTGTTTTTTCAACAAGAATTTTAGAATATTAGATTGCCTAAAGAACAAGATTGTCCATAACTTTCACATTACTAATCTAAATAGAATGAATCAAAGCTTCATATAGACAAAAGTAAGAATGATGGACAAAACAAATTTCAAAAATTACTTAAAGTTTTTGTAGATTTTTGCCTACTAATATCAACCTTATGTTTAGGATGGCAAAATTGTCGCTCCTACACACGAATTGAAATAAAAATTATATTCTCATGAAGCTAATACGTTTTTCTATCTTATCAAGAAGTTTCGAAACATTTCACCAAAAATTGAGGTCATAGGAACCTGCATGAACTCCTTAGAATCTCTAAGGGGACTCTTGGTCCTTTTGGAATTAAGTAATAGGAGAAGAGAGAGAGTCAAACACATGTTTTTTTTCAAGAAAATAGTAAAGTGAATACACTAGTTTTTTTTAGACAAAGGGAGTATTCTATTAAAAAAAGGTTGAAAATTGTTAAAGTGGAATAAAATGGATAAATTGTTCTTGCATTCATTCTCACTATAAGAAAACAAAATTTATTGATGTCAAAAGGAACGGATTTTAGGTGACATTGAAAAAAAAAAAACATGTTTTTATGTCAACAATGATGTCCAATATAACATCAATGGACATCATTGTTGACATAAAAACATGGGTTTGTTTTTCTCAATGTCACCTTTGATGTCACCTAAAATCCGTTCCTTTTGATGTCAATCCGTCACCTAAAACAAGGTTTTCTTATAGTGTCTAGTATATTTTCAATTACTCCATGTGCTCAAATACACCATCCAAAACTAATTTTCTAATAAATAAGAATTATTGGAGCTATGTGGCACTAAAATATTAGTAGTCAAATTTTTTCTGATATTGAAAATGTTCCCCAAATCAGATATTACAATCAATAAGCAACTTCAACAAAGCACATGAAATATTTACCATATGTATCTTGCATATGTATGTAAAGGAATTGATATTCAAATATTTACAATATCATATATATACTAGCAACTATGCATGAGTGTAATATTTCTTGGTCTACAACCCCCTCCCCCCATTTTTACTTTCCAAAAATACGAAGAAGTGGTTCATTCCATTTCTTGAGCTAAAGTTGTTGGGGAAGTACCAAGAAAAACAAAGTGACTATGGTAGAACCACCCATACCCAACCTATAGGGTTTACCAATTTCCATCCAAGGCTTGAACAAATTTCCAACCAAAACTTGGAATGCAATTTTTTCTTCTTTTCAAGGTTGGGACTGATAAGGACATTACTCATGGGGCGTTGCAGGAAACATTGTCCACTTTTTGTTGCATTTTAGCAAAGTTTGCATTTCAACATTAGAGTACTATGAGAACTAGAAATACCACGTAGCAGAACAATCTCAACCATTGATTGGAAAAATTGATAGCTAAAAGTATTGTTGCAAGTACTATAGACTACTTGCAGCTATTCAAATAGTACGTGGGAAGAAAAAAAAAACAGATTGTCAATAAAAATATAGACAATAAAATATAAATTAATAAAAAAATAATTAATAATAAACAAAAGAAACTAAAAATTGTCCATTTGAGAGGACTTGATGGTGATCAAATTTCACCAAAAAAAATGAAACTGACCTCTTCTTCAATGTTCAAACGTCGACCGTGCACGTTTTCGCACTAATGATTCCATGTAGGACAAAAGTGCAGCTATTCATCCTCGAAATTATGTGGGAATAGGGAATAATTTCCATAGTAGCTTGTCTCCCAATGAGTGCTTTTGCATTTTTTTAAGCCAACAATTTACACGGTACCCAAACAAATGACTTCCATGGTTACCAACTTGTCGTTTAAGGGCTAAAAATAATATTTTATAAACCAATTTCAAGTTATAGGTAGAGTTTGGTACACTTTTAGCAATCTAAAAACTTTGTGTTTCAGAGTTGTTTTCAAAGCATAGATTTGAAACATTGAAAAGTAGACTTTTGGGGGACATTTTCAAGGACCACCACTAGAGAAAGAATTGTTGAGTGTGAGGTTTTCATTCTATAAGCAATTAGTACATATACGAGACCACATGTGGCCCTTGGTTGAACCTCCAATAATTTCATCCCCTTTAATGAGATGCAATACTCAAGGAGATGCAAAAAATGAAAATGAGCAATGTTGATTGACCTCTTTGGTCATTTCACTTGTTTTCTTATTGATGATTGCATAGTTGGAGAAAGAACTATTATTTGGAGTCATTTTGTTAGTTCCAAATAGGACTCAAAAACCAAATCTAACCAATTCACGACGTCACAAAGTGTAATATAAAAATCATTGTGGGACAAAAAATTATGACCAACAAGATCATTTTGGAACAAAGAGAGTAAATGACCAATTGGACATAATTGAGGTGGTTGAGCATTATATTTATACAAAAATATAAGTGAAAATTAATGTAAAAAGTATTCAAAAATTAATATGGAATTTATCTGTTGAAGCAAAGTTGGGAAAAATCAAACAACATTTTGGAGAATATAAGGCCTAGAAATTGGCCCTTGCTTAGCAAAATAAATCTCTCTTGTCAGAAGAATCAAAGTTTATTGACCTTATTTGGTTGGGCCAAAGAAAATCTTTTGGCTTTTGGCTTCAAATATTATATTCATGAAATTTATTCATCAAAAGTTTTCCAAATATTTCTGAGACATTCTTGGAGCAATCTAGCAAATTTTAGAATGGATGAATTTTTTTTCTTAATTATTTATTCAATTTGCTAGTAAATGGAAATTTACTAATAATGATAATTTTTGTTGATTTTTACTCCATATGCATCTATGAAAGAAAGTTTTTGCCTTTTGAGGAGCTGTTTGAGTGCATGCAAATGAAGAAAAAAATAGCTCAAATCTTCTCACAAAGAATCTTGGTAGTTTTTGTCAACTTGTGTGCCCATCCAATTGGCAATTAAAAATTTTAATTTATATTCACTATATTTGTACATTGACCAAAAGTCAAATGGCCCTCTACGAGGTCCAAATTTTCTTTAATGCATTCACTTTTTGAGGTTTAAATTGATTTTTTGCACCCACCTAAATATCCACCTCCCTACTTCGAGGTCATATGTGATTATTCATAATGCCACATAACATGTATGCATTTGAAATAAATTATAAGGGTGGATTTGTCTTGCATTAATTTTAATGAAAATCATTCATTGTCTATAGAAGAAAGGGGTGGATATATGAGTATTGCTTTGGATGTAAATAATATTTAAAAAATCCATGTAATACTAGTGCAAATGGAGTATTTCTATGCACCTTGGGTTCATAATGGATTGGGACTTTGTATACCATAGTGTATACAATATTACTCCCTAGTGTTCTTATTATATATACTACTAAAATCACAAGTCCTTCCGTAATGTCACATTTTACACTATGTGATATTATAAAGTTTCAATGGACATTTTACCACTGTAATATCACACAATGTAAAAATGTGATATTACAGAGGTAAAGTGATTTTATGGAGGTTTCATATTTCTTGGCTTCACACTTCATTTTACTTTCACAATTCTATGATTTTCTTTTCTTACTACCTAATGATTTGAAGCTTTGTTAAATTGAAGCAATTTTGGATTCTACAACAAAGTATGTACAAAGTCTTTGCAATTTGATTTCAATTCTTCAATTTTGGTCACCATTGTTTGTAAGTGAAAAAATTTATCAAGTGGTGGTGTCCTTGCAATGTTTTCATGTTTGCAAAGATTTTTTTTCTGAAAATTATGATATAAATATTTTCTTTAGTTACTTTCTAATTGCACTATATATGTATTTCCTAAAAATATTGTATGAAAATGTCAATATTTTCATTTAAAGATTATACATAATTTATTAATCTACATTCTATCACATGAGAAATTGATGAAAGTAATATAGGGAATGCGTAGCAAAGCAAACGCCAATTGCTAATCATACTATTAAAATCATAACTCCCTCTGTAATATCACAAATACTATCATTAATACTAAGGGCTCGTGCTTGCTATGCTATGCATTCATTGTATCACATATTAGTAAAATTTTGATATATTTGAATAGAATGCATGATAATGATTTCAACAAGTCTTTAAAATAATTATTTTAAATATTTTGTAAAAATATTTTCAATCATACATACATAGAAATCGTATTTTCACACAATGTGATATTACAGAAATAGAGTAGCAGTTTGCAATCACTTTTGTAATATCACTTTTTACAAAAGGTGATATTACAAAAGGTAATAATATAGTTGTTGCAATTAAGGTGATATTAAGAGGATCCATAGGATGATATTATAGTGGTAGCAAATCCATTGCTTCTCTTGACTTTACACTTCTTTGCACTTCTATGATTTTGTGCTTTTGTGAGCTTGGAGCTTTCATGATTTCAATTTTCTATTGCTACTACCAAATGATTTTGAGAAATTTATTCAATTGAAGCGATTTTGGATTCCACAACAATTAAATTGTTCACAAAGTTTTTGAGATTTATAAGATTTTCATTTCAATTCTTCAATTTGGGTTGCCATTTTTTGTACCAATGGAGTCAAATTTTTAATGCATTCTAATGTATGTGTATCTTTTATAGTATTTACCATTGCATATGTTTCATTCATCATTCAATAAATTTTTACTGTACATTTCAATATATGCTTACTTATAAAAAAAATTATACAAAGATTTTAGTCATTTTTATATGACGATTTATTGAAATTTTGGTTCTACATTCTATCCAATACATAAATTCTTTTATAAAGTACTAATGATGAATGCATAACCGCTAGTTATATTCTAAATTTTGTGTACATGTATCTAGAAAGATGTGGTATCCAATAGTATAGAGGTTCAATTGTGAATAGAGCACAAGTTTCATTTTATTAGATTTCAAAAATATTCACCCTATCAAAACAAGGAATAATTATTTTTCCAACTCAAATGTTATTAATATCTTTCAATTTGCAAGGTCAAATGGCCCAAACCTGTTTCCATGTTTTGATATATTGATCTACTATAGTTTTGTAAAATTGAGCTTAACAAATGTTTTAATTTTCAATTCTAATCAAAGCACTAAAAATAAATTAAATTTAAACAGAGTTTCCTTAAAACCCCTAATCTATAGGCATCTAAGATTACAAAGCTTCATACAATGAGTGTGATGAATAGAATTTGTTTTTAAAAAATTCTTGAAAAAATAACTAAATATGAAGTCAAATATTAGAGCCTAATTGATTTCTCAAAAAGTCCAATTCAAACTCTTTGGGTCATTGTCAAATTGAGGCTTGAGTAGTATAGCTTGTTCATCTCCTCTTTTGAATCCAATGAACTTTTGTAATTACTATTGCAAAGACAATTTCTTTCTTCAATTTGAGACTTTATTGCCATTTAACAATTAGATCTACATACTAAATTATTGGTCAATAAAGTAGAAAGATCTATTACTACTCATTTAAGTTGATGTATGTAGAGGGAGTCAAAATCACAATTAGTTGTTATTTTTGCCTTATAGACAAATAGAAATCATTGATATGAAGAAAAATTGAAAATCGGAAAACTTTTGTATTTTTTGTGAATTTTCACAATAAAAATCTGAAAAATCCTCAAAGTCATGAACATGTGTATGTTGGAACTGCCATGAAAAATACTCAAAATTATTAATTAAAAGCTTGTTACTTTACACTATGAAAGGTAATTTATAAATTGGGGAGTCATTCAAAGTGTATACTTTAGGATTTTTTTGATGACACTTCAACACACTTATTTCCAATGGAAATGAATTGAATTAGATATTCTACCTTGTCTATGTTGATTCAAGAAAATATGAAGTACAAGGTACCTACCAAGCGATACCTAGGGATACATTATTTTATATCCTCAGAAGAGATACCTAATTATATATTATTTTATATCCTATCAAGAATTACTAAAAGATACATTATTTCATATCCTACTAAGAGATACCTAAAGATACCTTATCTTATATCCTCCATATTCATGTAAATAGGGCTCTGTTGCTTGTGTACTTTCATGCATTGAAGATGGTTTCAAGCTTGTTTTTTTGTGAAACATTTTCAAGATGAAGTCCTCCCAAATGTCCATTTTTTAGTTTAATTATTAATTGTTTTCCTATTTTCTACAAATTAAATCATTGAAGTATTTATTCTTCAATTTTCCAATTCTCCTACTTGGAAGATTTTTCTTTGTAAGGTACCTATTTCTTAGAAGTGTATACATTGGCTATATTTTTCATATTTTAAGAGAATATTTTTCTAATTTTATAGTATTTCCTTTGTCTCAAAAACAAACTAGTGTTTGAGATTTTATTTGGAATTAACAAATGGTAACAATAAATTGCAAGCAAAAGTTGTAAAAGATTAGTCTTGAATTATTTGTGGAAATCATACTGCAAATGTTTTAGGTTTAGAACTAATTTGAAAGGGAGGGTGGATGGTAGCAAAATCGTGGCGTTTATGGGAATTTTTTTATTAATATTGATATTTAGAAAGTGGTCAACATAGAGCAACTTAGTGTGAATGTAGTTGAAGGACATGCAATCCTAGCTGCGCAAGTTCTCTCATATGTTGAAAATTAAAGCATATCTTTGTAGTCACACCACTCTTGTTTTGGGCACAATGATAGATACTTTTAGTAAATAATAACCAAATCTAATTGATGAAGAGTGAAGAGTGGCGTATATTAGCATGTTACTGAAGGAGAAGAATCCTTGAAAACTTGATAAGCTCATCAAAAGTGCTTTGGACGATGCTACCAAGCAGTTCAATGTGACCTATATATAATTTTAGAGATTTGGAGGAGAGGTTTGCTTGGCAATCTCTTATGAGATGATTGGATAGTTTCTACAAATGCGTCATCCTTGAAACAAGGCCATGTTGGAAGGAAGAAGAAGGCACTTGGCATGAATTAAATGAAGGAGATACCATTAATCTATTGCAAACAATTTAGCCTATAGCCACCCAAATGAAAATGCTTGCTATGACCATTCATCAGTGAGTGAAGGAAAAAGAGATGAAGCATCATCCTAGTGCATTCAACTATTCGTGATAGTTGCAAACAAGGTCAAGTGTGTGTAATTCTTTAGATTTTGAATAGTCATCAATGTTTCAAGACTACATGAACATGATCCACTCTAATGAGAAGCGGTTCTACACCTCATATTAAGAACTATTTCTTCATACCACTAAGAACAAATGATTCATGTCCAGAATCATATTTCTTGTTGTTGTGGCCCAATCATGACATGACTTGTACATAAACTAAAAATTCAATGGGAAATTATTATCTTCCTATTCATGTTTGAAAAGCCGAAAAAATGCAACACCAAGAATCGTTCATGTGGTACAATTGAAACAAATCGCATTGAGAGAATAACAAAGGAAGAAATCACAACGATGCTAATTGACAAGGTCTTGCTAGTAGACCACGAGAAGTGGCCTCATTCATGACCTAGCAAAACTATCGGAACCATTTACATCCATCTCCTTAATGCCAAACTGCATCCTACTGGTACAAAGACCAACTTGGTTGTACTACTTACCAAAGATGGCTTCAATATCATCATGACCTCACAACTACCAAATAGCCTTGATATGAATGTTTTGGATTTAGAGTTGTTCCGAGCGATGGAAGCATTCCAATATCACCTCATTCAAAAGAGCTTCAAGTGTCTAATTGCAACTATTGAGCAATCATTTTGGATGATAATTGGAACAAGAGAAATTGAACAACATCTTCCTGATATGATAGACATGGGTGATTCAATTGACAATTGATGGTGGAATACACTATGAGATTCCACATTTGAAAAAATCAAGTTTGCAACATAAAGGATAGGTATTGGAGAATGTTAAATGCTCCATTATATTGATTATATATTCATTATATTGAGACTTTTTGCAGTCTCCATAAATGATTAAATAGTGATTAAATAGTGATTATATGCTCCATTATTGTCAATATAGTGATTATATGCTCCATTAATTTTTTCAATAGGTAACAACATCAACTTTTAAAATTTTATTTTATAATCACTATTTAATCATTTTTTATCCTTGATTTTAATTATTATTTTTGTAAATGAATTTATAATATCTAGTGTTCTAACTCAAGATCTACAAAATGTCTTAATATAACAAATATGATCATAATATCTCCAGGATGGGAATGAAATACAATAATCCCAAATTTAACCTTGTCGAACAATTGTTTTTGAAAAATTGAGATCATTGCATTTGGAAATGATTTCTATAAGTTGTTTTTTCAAAAAGATGCTTAGAATCTTAGATTGTCGAAAGAACAAGATTGTCCATAAGTTTCACATCACTAATCTAAATAGAATGAATCAAAGCTTCATATAGACAAAAATAAGATGGACAAAAAAAATTTCAAAAATTATTTAAACTTTGTGGATTTTTTTCTACCTACTAACATCAAACTTATGTTTAGGATGGCAAAATTGTTGCTCCTAGGCACCGATTGAAATGAAAATTATATTCCCATGAAGCTAATACGTTTTTCTATCTTATCAAGAAGGTTCAAAAAATTTCACCAAAAATTGAGGTCATAGGAACCTGTACGAATTCTTTAGGGTCTTCAAGGGGATTCTTGGTCCATTTGGAATTAAGCAATAGGGGAAGAGAGAGAGTCAAACACATGTTTTTTTGGAGACAAAAGCAAAGTCAATACACTAGTTTTTTTTAGACAAAGGGAGTATTCTATTTTAAAAAAGGCTGAAAATTGTCAAAGTGGAACAAAATGGATAGGTCATTCTTGCATTCATCCTAGTATATTTTCAATTACTCCATGTGCTCAAATACACTATATAAAACTAATTTTCTAATAAATATGAATCATTGACTAAAATATTAGTAGTCAAATTTTTTCCCATATTGAGAATGCTCTCAAGAACTCCCCAAATCACATATTACAATCACTAAGCAACTTCAACAAAGCACATGAATCATTTACCATATGGGTGAGTGCAAGAAAGACTAGTCCTTTTTTGCGTCACACTTTGAGTGATAGAGTTGTCATTGGCCACAACTTTTGGAGGTTCAAGAAAATGAAGTTGAAATTTTTTTGGGAGGTGGAGAACTCCATAGCCACAAGAGGCCATATTTTCTAAGAATTAAAAAAAATCAAATTCTAATTAATTTCTAATTTAGATAATTTATCACACTTTGTAATTTAGGGGTTTTTAGTATTGGGGAGTATTCAATTTTGATCATTTTGAGCTGAAATTTTTATGGGCTCTTCCTATAATGTATTTGCATGATCTTACCAAAGGATTTTTTAAAGAAAACTCAATTTCAAGTGCGTCACAAGCGCTCAAATAAAGGTCACTTGCGCACGCCATTTTGAACAATATAGATGATTTTTTTTGGGGGGGGTGTGAAATGTAATGAGGACAAAGTCTATCAGAATGGAAATTTTTTATTTTTTAAAATAATGGTTCTCTTTTTTTCTAAAAATTTAAAAGTGGGCTTCACTATTTTTAGTGAGAAATTGGGACCCCAGGCTACAACAGTACTATAAGACAACATCTAGTATTTGGTAATACTCCTATAGCTACCTGCCTTCATCAAGTTCTGCCCAAGTGTACAATAGCTAGACACTTGTCAATTGTAACCTCAATCCGCAGTTTTATCAACGGTCCATGTAATGCTTTCCAATTCTGCAATATAGTACTGTAGTACTCATAGTACTGAGTCGCTGAAACTAGGTACTAAGCAAAACGCTACGAAAACTGGTGAGTCCTTCTTGCACTCACCCATATATATCTTGCATATGTATGTAAAGGAATTGATATCCATATCTTTACAATATCATATGTATATTGATAACTATTCATGAGGGTCTAATATTTTTTGTTCTAGGACCCCCTCCCCCCATTTTTACTTTCCAGAAATACGAAGAAGTGGTCCATTCCATTTGTTGAGCTAAACTTCTTGGGGAATTACCAAGCAAAACAATGTGACTATGGTAGAACCATGCATACTCAATCTATAGGATTTATCAATTTCCATCAAAGGCTAAAACAAATTTCCAACCAAAGTTTGAATTGTAATTTTTTCCTCTTTTTAAGGTTGGGATTGATAAGATCATGACACATGGGTCATTGCAAGAAACACCGACCATTTTTTGTAGTGTTCTACCAAAATCTGGATTTTAGCGTTAGAGTACTAGGAGTACTAGGAATACTACGTAGTAAAACAACCTCATCCATTGATTGGAAAAACCGATAGCTAAAAGTACCATTGCAAGTACTATAGACTACTAGCAAGTATTGATAATGAACACTCAATTGGGAAGAAAAATCACAGATTGTCAATGAAAATAAAAACAATAAAGTATAAATTATTAAAAAATAACTAATCATACTACTAAAATCATAAGTCCCTTTGTAATATCACAAATGCTACCATTAATACTAGGGGCTCATGCTTGCTATGCTACGCATTCATTGTATCACATATTAGTAAAATTTTGATATATTTGAATAGAATGCATGATAATGATTTCAATAAGTCTTTAAAATAATTATTTTAAATATTTTGTAAAAATATTTTCAATCATGCATACATAGAAATCATATTTTCACACAATGTGATATTACAGAAATAGAGTAGCAGTTTGCAATCACTTTTGTAATATCACTTTTTACAAAGGGTGATATTATAGAAATAATACAGTTGTTGCAATTAAGGTGATATTAAAGAAGATCCATAGGATGATATTATAGAGGTAGCAAATCCATTGCTTCTCTTGGCTTTACACTTCTTTGCACTTCTATGATTTTGTGCTTTTGTGAGCTTTGATCTCTCATGATTTCAATTTTCTATTGCTACTACCAAATGATTTTGAGAAATTTATTCATTTGAAGCAATTTTGGATTCCACAACAATTAAAATATTCACAAAGTTTTTGAAATTTGTAAGTTTTTCTATTCAATTCTTCAATTTGGGTTGCCATTTTTTGTAATAATAGAGTCAAATTTCTAATGCATTCTAACGTATGTGTATCTTTTATAGTATTTACCATTGCATATATTTCATTCATCATTCAGTAAATTTCTATTGTACATTTCAATATATGCTTACTTATAAAAAAATTATACAAAGATTTTAGTCATTTTTATATGAAGATTTATTGAAATTTTTGCTCTGCATTCTATCTAATACATAAAAATTCTTATAAAATTCTAATAATGACTGCGTAGCATACAAACGCCAACTGCTAGTAATAAACAAAAAAAACTAAAAACTATCCATTTGAAAGGACTGGATGGTAATCAAATTTCACCTAAAAAATGAAGCTGACTTCTTCAATGTTCAAAAGTGTTCGTGCAAAGAGATCTTGTTTGCGTGAATCTATAAGATATAAATTAATATATTTTTGGATGTGCCCTGGTAGACATATGCTCACTTAGTGTGGAAATAGGCCACCAAAATTTCAACTCTAAATCATTCAATTTGGATACTTCGAACGTAGTGCAAATCCCTAAATCTCAAATGTGACAAGTTAATAAAATTGACTTTTAAATATAAATTTATTTTTTTAATTTCTAAAAAATAAAAGAATTCAATGACCATCAAGTTAGACATGTTCAATATAAATTCATGTTTTTAGGACTTGGAATTCAAAAGTTATATTGAAAGATAACAACATTACTCCAATTGTGACAGAATAGGACTGGTATTTTTTGCAATGACCCACATGTCCCTGTGTAGTGAGCAAGAAAGTAGGAAATAGTGAGTACGAAAATAGTTCTTGAATGATTAGAATTGGAAGATTTTATACGTTGGATATGGGTTCAGGCCAACTTTTGGCTTCCAAAACCCATAGTAATGGGAATTCAAGAAAAAAAATCTTGAAAAATTCGCAATGCCCATCATTTCTATCTTTCATCAAGGCCAAAATTTACATTGTCTTTTACTACTTTAAAACATGTGCAAGATGACTTAAGACAATGGTTGACTATGGGTGGTTCTACCATACACAAGTCAAAGATTGAGTGCCCACATAGTAAACACAATAGTGTAGATTGTCTATTTATTTGCAACAAATCTAAATAATTTTAGAAGATTTGAATTCAACATAGAAAGTTTCTTGATTTGACTATATCAAGGTGATTCAATTTGGGGTTAAAGGATTGAAATGATTTTCATCTACACAAGCTGGTTGATGTTAATAATGATTTCAAAACTAAAATGATACCAACCTAAACGTATAGTGATTTTCTTTAAGAAAAAGTTTGTAGCTAGCAAAGACATACATGATTTAATGCTTGGAAGACAATTATCTATTGAAAAACTAAGAACATTCTTATGAAGACAATTTTGGTTGGATGTTCACAAAATATTTACACACAATATGAACACGTATCCTCTTAGTGCAAATTCAATTTCTTTTTTCAATTGGATGTCTGGATTAGAAATTATGTAGCACTAGACTTTTCTTATAGCTCGTGCAACATCAAAAAACTTTTGCAAAACTCCTCCTTTATTTTTAAAATTTGGGTGCTATATTTAACTTACATCAATAATGAGTGTTGGATTCCAAATGGGTTCCAACCAACATTTGGTCATAGGAAGATGTTTATTTTGTAGAATTTACTAGCCTCCATGGCATTCATGTCCTTTTGCCATTTCTTCATGTGCTTCGTTCACCACTTTTGGACTCCACCTATGTAGTTCATTGAAGTCCTTTGAACTTTACCTATTTAATTAATTAGCTATCCATAAAATCCTTTGGACTTTACTTATCTAATTAGCAACTAAAGAAGTCCTTTGAACTCCACTTGTATAATTAGTTAGTGATGAAGTCCTATTGAGTATCAAATATGATACGCCATCTACATGCTACTCCATGTTATATTATTATTCCCATGCCTCGAATTGTTGCCGGACCCACATACTTTTCTTGCCATAACAGCTTTCCTTCCTCTTCTCGAAGCCCTTCACAATCTCATCACATTTGCTCACAAGTCGGTTCTTTATGTTTGCGACTTTGGAGGACCTGTAAAGGACAATTGTATTTTTTGTATGAGGATAGAAGCACTAGCTTCTCATCTGACGAGCTCTTTTCATTCAAGAATCGAAGTTTTCGGGTTTCCTTGGAAAACGTTCCGTTTCAAAAACTTTGCGTGTCGCAAATAATCGTTGCCGAACAAGGTTGCCGGACAAGGTTGTTTCCCCGGTCCCTCCACATATTAGTTAGTGTGTTATTGTAGTTAGTCGACATGTGCCCATGCAGACTGTTGGATAAACATTGAGGCGACGTCCCATCCATTCCAATTCCAGGACCATCAGCAGGGTACGTCTGACTGACAACCGGTATTAGGCCTTTAGTTCAGAAGCGATGCCTTGCGTTGCGAATGTACAAGTAGAAATGATCGAAGGTCACGGACTTGAAGGTGACTCGACAGCCATCTCATCGGTCCCAGTACGTCTCTGCTCTCGATCGTTAGCTTTGCCTTTACGCCACATGCACAGAGCTTTCAGTCAGTCGGTCTATGGCGACGTACAGGGACACCCAGTTCCACTTGCACACTCAGCACCGGGACTGGCCACCGACGCACTGATCGACCGCCGAGCCTTCCAAAAGATGCGACACGCGAGCTCATATATAGAGCAACGTAGCGAAGCCTTGGAGCAACACAAATCCACTCATGCTCAAGTAAGTCCCTGCTTGCTCTAGTGGTGCTGCATGCTTCTGGGCTGACCGGGGTGCGGATCCACTTGTGAGTGACCGAGGACTCAAGCCTAGCTAGCTGCACATGTCCTGAGTGGCACGCTGCGATCTAGCTAGCTGAGCTTTCAGCTTGAGCTCTCAAGGCAAGGCCTGAGTGGCACGTTGCGATCTAGCTAGTTGAGCTTTCAGCTTGAACTCTCAAGGCAAGGCATGATTGATCGAGGGAGTTCCAAGGGCCGTTGATGGATCCCAGGTGCTGATCAGGTTCTCTTGCTCTCTGTTTGTTTGTCTGGTATCGTAACGGCTCTGTAGACGTACTAGTTCACCAATGGCTGGGAACGGCCGGAGTATAGTTTTGTAATGTGTTCACGGAATTGTACTCATGAATTTGGTTTCGTTCTGGAGGAAGTGACGCATAAGCATGTGCATGTGAGTGGGCTGTTTGATGGTTTAGGCAAGGTTGTGAGTGAGTTCGTTTTCAATTGCCAAATGTCGCTGTTGGTGTGTATGCGTTGCCCTGGCTATTTGAGAAGCTTTGTTGATTGATTTTATTTCAAGTTTCTTGAATTTGCCAGTTCGATCGCCGGCAATCAGAATAGAACCACGACCTTTCTAAACTTCATACATGAGACCTAGAAATAAATACGGGTTGTCTGTGGATTATCAGTTGTGAGTTGTGGACAAGGTTGTGTGAAGGGAGTACTGAGTTCTTTCATCACTGCTGTGGTATTTCACTTATGTCTCCGTGTTTCAGCAATTACTTGGTTTTCATGTTTATTTCAAGTAAATAGAGCACTTCCAGAGCTTCATTTCTTTTTACGTAGAAATGTACAGAGTGCCATTCCGTGTGGCGTTCATCCCTTCGACTACTGAATTTTTTGAAGATGGCTTCTTTTCTAATCTTGGAGTGGTTGTCCTGAATGTTCCATTGCTTCAACCGTGATGATCACAGGAATGAACAAATGCTGGACTATTTCAGTCAGAAAATTTATGGTCGGCAAGTTGTCAATATTTCCTTCCAATAGTCGAATGAAGCTCCATGGCTCCTACCTTGATGAAGCGTTTCAACTGATGCTTTCAATGAATGTTTGGACAGGAGTTTCCATTGAGGTCACCAATTTTGGTGATGGAACTTGCCACTATCCAACCAACAAACTGCACAAATCAAAGAGCAAAGGATGTCGGTATGGTGTGTTGGAGGGTGTGGGCTGAGGCAATGCCCTGAGCAAGTATGAAGACAAGTCATTGCTAGCATGACCTCACTTATATCTGAAATGACATGAGTTGTGATCTTTTTGGCTGTGGCGCACCTACCAAGGCCATTGCTTCAACCCAATCCCATCAACAGACCGTATCAACTCTCACTGGTGTCTTGATGCGAGGGTTCTATGAATATTCGTTCACTTGAAAAGTACAACATTTACCTCTGCTTGCAAGGGTGTTAGTAAGGATTTGCTCACTGAAATGCACATGCCTTGAATGTCACATCCTAACGTCAAGTATAAAGCCAAAATGTGCAGAATGTGGATATTCTTACACCTAGCCCTTACATTATTTGATTATTTTTAGATCCAATGGTTTGAATTGATGCTTTCAATGATTGTTTCTACAGGAATGTCCATTGGTTTTTCTTAGAGCACACGGCATCAATTGCGGTCAGCAAACTTGCCACTTACCAAGGAACAGATTGCACAAATCAAACACCAACAGGAGCTGATGTAGGCAGTTGATGGAGGTGGACTAAGGCAGTGGTCCTTAGCAAGTATGTTCACAGTATGACCTTGCTAATGTTGGAAATGACATGAGTTGTCATCATTTTTGGCTTTGGCGGACCTATGAAAGCCACTGCTTCAGCCGAGATCCACCAACTGACCACCTCCGCTCCCATTGGTGTCTTGATGTAAGGCTGCCAAGTATGAAGATTTGCCCACTTGAAAAGTGCAACATTTGCCTCTTGTTTTGAATGTCTACTGCGATCTGGGACTCCAGCTTGAGCTGTCAAGGCAAGGAATCTTCAGGGGAGATCCAAGCACCATTGACGGATCACAGGTGCTGATCGAGTTCTTCCGCTTGGTGTCTCGCATGATGACAACTCTAGCTGCTAGGAAGTGGCTCGGAACGGCCACAGTGTTGTTATGTAGTTTTGTCAAGCACCGATATTTCGGTAGGCTTATTTTATTTTACAGCGGTATTCCACAATGTTGCATAGCACTTTTAATTTAGACGTTGTGTTCGGAAATCTATGCCATCCCTTGACTTTAGAGATAAAAAAGGAAATAAATGAAAAAATGGCATACAAAATAATGCCACTAATATTTTAATCAAACTTCTCATCATGGAACTGTAATCATTTGGTTTTGGTTGGAATGAATCCTTTTGCTGGGAATCTACCAGTGTTGGGATGATTATATTGTAGTTACATATTCTCAAAGCAGGTTTCTGTCATACCATCTGTCTTCATTTGTAGCATTGAGCTTTGCAAAGGCGTGGCCAACCTTGCAACGCTTGAGTATAACTCATGACAGTATCAATGGTAAGTGGTGTTTCTGATCAGTATCAGTGGTGTGGTCGAATAGCTTTGGTCACTGTCTTTTTGGATCTCACGTACAGCAAACTTCATGCTCCTGCTTAGTATCCCTATTAAAATGAAATTACAAGCAAATTGTTGTCATAAAATGAGCGGAATCACGTTCGCTACATCGGTCGGTACGGTGATAGCTGTAATTTGGAGACTTCATAGAATACCCTTGTCTGTTTGGTTCAATACGAGCATCTTCACTCATTGCCCAATTCATCACAAAGGACTTGGTATCGCTGAATTTGCGTTGATCAGCTACTGCCTTAACGATCATTCTTAGTTTTTGAAATGATTCAGCACCAAATTTCTCAGACTAATACTTAACATTCCTAAGCATTGACAGAGCAGTGTGGAACCTTTTGAGAAATATACCAACGAGGAGGTATTTAAAACATACCAGAGAGAAAATCAAGCAAAGCTAAAGCTCTAACCCGTGAAAACATGTCTTTTTAGCTTGAGGAGCTCAAAGTTTACCAAATCGAATTGCTTTCCGAGTTAGTTGGTCTTGAAGGTGCTCAACAACGGTTCTGTGAAGTTCGAACATTGTTACGTCCGAGCATCACTAATCTCCCAAAGTTCTACTTCTCGATCGGACACTGACCTTGACTGGTGTATTAGTCCCTGTAACGAGTTGCAATCCCAACCTTAATTGGCGCTTTTGAATTTGGCATTTTTTTCTCGATTGCACTTCTTCGGTACCAAGCTCCTTTTGAGTTTGAGTTTGCATTTCATGCCCAGCCTCGATAACTTTGGTTTCACAAAACTCTAAACTAGGGGGCACGAGCTCAACCAGGTTGCCCTTCCAAATTAGGATGCCTTCTCCAACTAGTCAATTGGCAACCTTAGAAGCTCCAGCTCTCGCAATGGCCTCCTATCGCTCTCCCGTAGTGACTCACCAAATTTTAGCACAGTAATGGGTGTCAGGCCGGCCTGATTCCTCTAAGACTTGCTTGATGAATAAAATATTTTGTATCAAGGTTAACCCTTAAACTTGGAGGTGCACATTTTTGCAACCTACTAATGACAATGAATCTCTCCATGTAGGACAAAAGTGCAGCTATTCATCCTCAAAATTATGTGGGAATAGGGAACAACTTCTATAGTAGCTTGTCTCCCAACAAGTGCTTTTGCATTTTTTTAAGCCAACAATTTACATGGACCCAAACACATGACTTCCATCATTCCATGGTGACGGGTAAGGGTTAAAAATAATATTTTATAGACCAATTTCAAGTTGTAAGTAGAGTTTGGTACATTTCTAGCAATCTAGAAACTTTGCGTTTTAAGCGTAGATTTGGAACACTGAAAAGTAGATTTTGAGGGGGGGGGATTTTCAAGGAGCACCACTAGAAAAAGAATTGTTGAGTGTGAGGTTTTCATTCTATAAGCAATTAGTACATATACAAGACCACATGTGGCCCTTGGTTGAACCTCCAAGAATTTCATCCCCTTCAATTGGGCAATATTCAAAGAGATGCAAAAAGTAAAAATGAGCAATGTTAATTGACCTCTTTGGTCATTTCACTTGTTTTTTTATTGATGATTGCATAGTTGGAGAAGGAACTATTATTTGGAGTCGTTTTGTTAATCCCAATTAGCACTCAAGAACCAAATCTAACCAATTCACGACTTCACAAAGGGTAATATAAAAATCATTGTGGGACAAAAAGTTATGACCAACAAGATCATTTTGGAACAAAGAGAATAATTGATCAATTGGATGTAATTGAGGTTGTTGAGCAATATATTTATACAAAAATATAAGTGAAAATTAATATAAAAAATATTCAAAAATTAATATGGAATTTATCTGTTGAAGCAAAGTTAGGAAAAATCAAACAACATTTTGGAGAATATACGGCCTAAAAATTGGCCCTTGTTTAGCAAAATAAATCTCTCTAAGAAGAATCAAAGTTTATTGACTTTATTTGGTTGGGCCAAATAAAATCTTTTGACTTTTGGCTTCAAATACTATATTCTTGCAATTTATTCATCAAAAGTTTTCCAAATATTTCTGAGGCATTTTCCAATTGAAGCAATCTAGCCAAATTTAGAATGGATGAATTTTTTTGTAATTACTTGTTCAATTCACTAGTAAATGCTAATTTTGGTCCAATTTTGGTCCATATGCATCCATGAGAGAAAGTTTTTGCTTTTTGGAGGGCTGTTTGAGTGCATGCAATTGTGCAAATGAAAAAACACCGCACATCTTCTCACAAAGAATCTTGGTAGTTTTTGCCAACTTGTGTGCCCATCCAATTGGCAATTAGAACTTTTAGTTTATTTTTATTTTTAATTTTATTTATATTCATTGTATTTGTACATTGATTAAAACCCAAATGGCCCTCTACAAGGTCCAAATTTTCTTTAATGCATTCACTTTTTAAGGTTTAAATTATTTTTTTGCAGTCCACCTAAATATCCACCTCCCTACTTCAAGGTCAAATGTAATTATTTATAATACCACATAACTTGTATGCTTTTGAAATAAATTATGAGGGTGGATTTGTCTTGCATTAATCTTAATAAAAATCATTCATTATTTGTGGAAGAAAAGGGTGGATATATGAGTGTTGTTTTGGATGTAAATATTTTAAAAATCCATATAAAACTAGTGCAAATGGAGTATTTCTATGCACCTTGGGTTCATAATGGATTGGGACTTTGTATATTATAGAGCATACAATATTACTCCCTAATTTTTTTTATTATATCCTAAATTTGATGTGCATATATCTTGAAAGATGTGGTATCCAATAGTATAGAGGTTCAATTGTGAGTAGAGCACAAGTTTCATTTTAATAGAGTTCAAAAATATTCACCCTATCAAAACAAGGAATAATTAAATTTCCAACTCAAATGTTATTATCTTTCAATTCACAAGGTCAAATGGGCCAAAACCATTTCCATGCTTTGATATATTGGTCTACTATAGTTTTGTACAATTGAAACTTAATAAATGTTTCAATTTTCAATTCTAATCAAAGCAATATGAAAAAAAAATTTGACAGATTTCTCTTAAATCCCCTAATCTATAGACATCAAAGATTACAAAGCTTCATAGAATGAGTGTAATGAATAGAATTTGTTTCTAAAAAATCCATGCAAGAATAACTAAATATGAAGTCAAATATAGAGTCCAACTCAAACTCTTTAGGTCTTTGTCAAATTGAGGCTTGTGTAGTAGAGCTTGTCGATCTCTTGCTTTGAAGCCAATGAACTTTTGTAATTACTATGCAAAGACAATTTCTTTCTTCAATTTGAGACTTTATTGCCATCTCATGATTAGATCTACATACTAGATTATTGGTCAATAAAGTAGAAAGATCTATTACTACTCATTTAAGTTGATGTATGTAGAGGGAATCAAAATCACAATTAGGTATTATTTTTGCCTTATAGACAAATGGAAATCATTGATATTAAAAGAAATTGATAATCAAAGAACTTTTATATTTTTTGTGAATTTTCATAATAAAAATTTGAAAAAAACTCAAAGCCTTGAATATGTACATGTTGGAAGCGCCATGAAAAAGAGTCAAAATTATAAATGAAAAGCTTGTTCCTTTACAACCGTGAAGGGTAATTTATAAATTGGGGAGTTGTTCAAAGTGTATACTTTAAGATTATTTTGACACTTATTTCAATTGGAAATGAATTGAGTTAGATATTCTACCCAATCTATGTTGCTACAAGGAAATATGAAGTGCAGGTTCCTACAAAGATATACCTAGGG
Source organism: Climacium dendroides (assembly GCA_950106755.1). Classification (NCBI taxonomy): domain Eukaryota; kingdom Viridiplantae; phylum Streptophyta; class Bryopsida; order Hypnales; family Climaciaceae; genus Climacium; species Climacium dendroides. The sequence goes on along the minus strand of OX467087.1, from coordinate 24,650,905 downwards.
ATACATTATTGTATATCCAAGAAGATATACCTAAATATATATTTTTTTAATATCCTATCAAGAATTACGTAAAGATACATTATTTTGTATCTAGCAAGAGATACCTAAAGATACCTTATTTTATATCCTCTACATTTCATGTAAATAGGGTCGTGTTGCTTGTGCACTTTCATGCATTGAAGATGGTTTCAAGCTTGATTTTTTGTGAAACTTCTTCAAGATCAAGTCCTTCCAAATGTCCAAATTTTTGTTTATTTATTAATTATTTTCCTATTTTCTACAAATTAAATCATTGAAGTATTTATTTTTATACTATTCTTCACTTTTCCAATTCTTCTACTTTGAAGATTTTCCTATATTTTTCCTTTGTAAGGTACCTATTTATTACAAGTATATGCATTGTCCATATTTTTAATATTTTAGGAAAATATTTTCCTAATTTTATAATATTTCCGTCTGTGTCAAGAAGAAACTAGTGTTTTAGATTTTATTTGGAATTTATAAATGGTAACAATAAATGGCAAGCAAAAGTTGTTAGGGATTAGGCTTGAATTATTTGTGGAAATCTAACTGGAAATGTCTTAGGTTTAGGACTAATTTGAAAGCGAGGGTGGATGGTAGCAAAATCGTGGCATCTAAGATAATTTTATTGATTAATATTGATATTTAGAAAGTGATCAATATGGAACAACTTAGTACGAATGTAGTTGAAGGAAATGCAATCCTAGTTGCGCAAGCTCTCCCATATGTTGAAAAAGCATATCTTTGTAGTCACACCACTTTTGTTTTGGGCACAATGTAAGGTACTCTTAGAAAACAAAAACCAAATCTAATTGATGAAGAGTGTAGACTAGTGTATATTAGCATGTTACTCAAGGAGAAGAATCCTTGAAAACTTGATAAGCTCATCAAAGGTGCCTAGGACGATGCTGCCGAACGGTTCAACGTGACCCGACAGATAATTTTAGAGATTTTGAATCCTATAAGTTGTTTTTTCAAAAAGATGTTTAGAATCTTAGATTACCCAAAGAACAAGATTGTCCATAACTTCCACATCATGAATCCAAATGGAACGAATCAAAGCTTCGTATAAACAAAAATAAGATGGATAAAAAAAATTCAAAAAAAAATTCAAAAAAAATTTAAAGTGTTTATGGATTTTTTTTCTACCTACTAACATCAATCTTATGTTTAGGATGCAAAATTGTTGCTCCTAGGCACCAATTGAAATAAAAATTATATTCCCATGAAGCTAATACGTTTTTCTATCTTATCAAGAAGTTTCACCAAAAATTGAGGCCATGGAAACCTATATGAATTCCTTGCAGTCCCCAAGGGGACTCTTGGTCCTTTTGGAATTAAGCAATAGGGGAAGAGACAAGTCAAACATAGGTTTCTTTTGGAGACAAAAGTGAAGTCAAAACACTAGTTCTTTTTAGACAAAGGAAATATCCTATTAAAAAAAAGGTTGAAAATAGTCAAAGTGGAACAAAATGGATAGGTCATTCTTGCATTCATCCTAGTATATTTGCAATTATTCCATGTGCTCAAATACACCATCCAAAACTAATTTTCTAATAAATATGAATCATTGGGGCTATGTGGCACTCAAATATTAGTAGTCAAATTTTCATCCCTATTGAAAATGTTCTAAAAAATTCCCCAAATCACATATTACAATCACAAAGCAACTTCAACAAAGCACATGAAACATTTACCATATGTATCTTGCATATGTATGGAAAGGAATTGATAGCCAAATATATACAATATCATATGTATACTAAAAACTCTGCATGAGAGTCTAATATTTCTTGTTCTACAACCCCATTTTTATATTCGAGAAATACTAAGAAGTGGTCCATTCCATTTTTTGAGCCAAAGTTGTTAAGAAAGTACCAAGCAAAACAAAGTGACTATGGTAGAACCACCCATACCCAATCTATAGGGTGTAGCAATTTGCAACGAAAGCTTGGAATGCAATTTTTTCTTCTTTTCAAGGTTGGGACTAATAAGCTCATGACACATGGGTCATTGCAAGAAACATTGTCCACTTTCTGTTGCATTTTAGAAAAGTTTGCATTTTAGCATTAGAGTATTATGAATACTAGGAATACTACGTAGAAAAAAATCTCATCATTCCATTAATTGGAAAAATCAATAGCTAAAAGTATTATTGCAAGTACTATTGACTACTTGCAAGTATTCAAATAGTACGTAGGATGAAAAGAAGCACCGATTGTTAATGAAAATAGAAAAAATAAAGTATAAATTAATAAAAATCATTAATAATAAACAATAAAAATTAAAAACTATACATTTGAGAAGACTGGATGGTGATCAAATTTCACCAAAAAAATGAAGCTGACCTCTTCTTCAATGTTCAAAAGTGCTTGTGCAAAGAGATCCTATTTACATAAACTTAGAAGACTTAAATTAATATATGTTTGAAATTTGATTGCCCCTTGGTAGGCATATGCTCACTTAGTGTGGAAATAGACCACCAAAATTTCAATTCTAAATCATTCAATTTGGATACTCCGAACGTAGTGCAAACCCCTAAATTTCAAATGTGATAAATCAATAAAATTGACTTTTAAATAACAATTTATTTTTTCAATTTAAAAAAAATAAAGAATCTCATAGCCATCAAGTTAGACATGTCCAATAGAAATTCATGTTCTTAGGACATGGGATTCAAAAGTTATTCTAAAAGATAACAACATCACTCTAATTGTGACAAAAAATAGGACCAATGTTTTTTGCAATGACTCACAGTCTGCGTATAGTGAACAAGAAAATAGGAAATAGTGAGCAGGAAAGTAGTTCTTGAATGATTAGAATTGGAAGATTTTATACATTGGGTATGGGTTCAAGCCAACTTCTGGGTTCCAAAACACATACTGGTTTGAATTCAAAAAAAATCATGAAAAATTTGCAATGCCCGTCATTTCAATCTTTTGTTAAGACAAATAATTTATATTTACTACTTTAGAATGTGCAAAATGACTTAAGTGGTCAACTATGGGTGGTTCTACCATATACAAGTCAAAGATTGAATGCCCACATAATAAACACAATAGTGTAGACTATCTATATGATTTGAAATATTTACAACAAATCTAAAATAATTTTAGAAAATTTGAATTCAACATAGAAAGTTTCTTGATTTGACTATATCAAGGTGATTCAATTGGGGGTTAAAGGATTGAAATGATTTTCATCTACACAAGATGACTAATGTCAATAATGATCTCAAAACAAAATTATACCAACCTTAACGTATACTGATCCTACTTAAGAAAAAGTGTGTAGCTAGCTGAGATATACATGATTTAATCCCTAGAGGACAATTATCTATTGAAAAACCAAAAACACTCTTATAAAGACAATTTTGGTTAGATGTTTACAAAATTTTTACACAAGATATGAACACGTATCCCCTTAGTGCAAATTCAATTTTCTTTCTTTAATTGGGTGTTTATATTAGAAATTATAATGCACTAAACTTTTCTTGCAGCTCGTGCAATGTCAAATTTTTTTTGCAAAACTCTTCCTTTATTTCTAAAGTTTGGGAACTATATAACTTACATCAATAATGAGTGTTGGATTCCAACTGGGTTCCAACCAACATTTGGTCATAGGAAGATGTTTATTTTGTAGAATTCACTAGCCTCCATGGCATTCATGCCCTTTTGCCTTTTTTTTACGTGCTTTGTTCATCACTTTTAGACTCCACCTATGTAGTTCAATATTGATGAAGTCCTTTGAACTTTACCTATTTAATTAATTAGCTATCCATAAAGTCCTTTGGACTTCACTTATCTAATCAGCTACTAATGAAGTCCTTTGAACTCCACCTGTGTAATTAGTTAGTGATGAAGTCCTAATGAGTATCAAATACGATGCACCATCTACATGCTCCTCAATGTTATATTATTATTTTTTGGCTTTTGTTTGTTTAATTCAATTTCCTTTTCCAAAACGTCGTTCTAATGCACTTTTGCACGGTAATTTTTAACACATTGTGCAACCATGCCTTGAATTGTTGCCCACATACTTCTCGTCGCATGACAGCTTTCCTTCCTCTGCTTGAAGCCCTTCACAATCTCATCACATTTGCTCAGAAGTCGGTTCTTTACGTTTGCGACTTTGGAGGACCTGTAAAGGACAATTGTATTTTATGTATGAGGATAGAAGCACTAGCTTCTCATCTCACGAGCTCTTTTCATTCAAGAATCGAAGTTTTCGGGTTTCCTTGGAAAACGTTCCGCTAACGCTATATTCAAAATTTTGGGAGTTTAGGACTCTCCCAAAATAATATTGTCGATTTTGATACCAATACGAATGGATGTTTTGTATATAATTTAGGTTGACAAATATTAGACATACTAATTTTTTAATGTAATTTCCATTAAAATGAGAGTGTAGTGACATACAAAGTCTCTAATTTGAACATTAGGTCAAATTTCAAGCACCAATGCTAACATTAATATACAGAAAATCTTTACTTTTTGAACACCAAGTCATGAGCTTTGAAGTTGGTTGTAAAGGATGGTTCATGTCATTCAAACGGTCCGAGTTCTATTCCCATTGAATATGAATAAACGGTTGAGGGAGAGGCATGACTTGGTGCTGCCTAATGACCTATGCATGCAGCTAGGAAAGTTGTAACAATCAATCGGCCCCCTACCCGAATTGTGACAATTACTTAACACAATTATCAAACACATAGTCATTAGAACCACTACCCATTTTTTCCAGTTGCTTCAAATTATCAATAATATTCGTCATAGATATTATAACATAAGTGCTTCAACAAAAATAAATTAAAACATAGAAAAATAATAAAACTCAAATGTACTTAGAAGCAATTTATTATAATTGAAATTGAATACTCTTGTTTTGTAAAAACAAAAGCTACATTTCAAAGCATATAAACAATACCAAACTATAAATCCAAACCAACATAATTAAAGTATATGCCATCTACTGCAATATATAAATTCCATCCATTACACAGAATATGTGGATGGGAAATACAAAATAAAGCATACCACATATACCCTTATGTACATATGGCTTCTCAATTATAGGAACTCAAGCTCTCGTTAATGACTTCAATTTGTATAGTAGGGATCTTAATCATGCACTCATGAGTGTCTTTCTTGATCCTCGACTTCCACGCTGTCATAAGAGCATCAGTGTGTTGCCAAACAGGAGGTTCAGTTTCATCTACCTTCCAACGCAGACCTCTTTCGCTGTCCCATCCGGTGTAGAAATCTATAACATCTTGATTCCTTGATGTTGGACGGAAGTATTGAATATGGACACAATTCGGATTTTCTGGACTGCAGTTCGGATCAGACAATGCCCTTGCAATCCACACCGGATGAGTGTCACCATCTGCGGGGCGAACCGCAACAAAATAGCCTTCAAACAAATCTCGAGCTACCCGAAAGGATGGATTTGGACGACCACTCAACGGCCCAACGTACGGGTCATCTTCCCCAAACTCTTCACGCTCTTCACCATCCTCGTTCAATTCATCCGCTCGATCTGCTACTACTCGTGAAGTTGGTCAAAAACCATCTCTCAAAACACCAAAGGTAGGTAATGGTTCCATCAACGCTGTCTTGACGCCACGCCAGTACCTCACTATGTGCTCGTAACGTCTTAGGTAATCCCCAGTGACATCTGCATTGCATAAATTGTCCCAATATTTCACGAACCCCGACACACCTTTGACGATGTCATCTAAGCCTTTCATAGGCTTCAACGGAACAGGCAGCGGTTCACCCCGTGGCCACAAACTTCGTCCTTCAACATCTTCTTTCCATAATTTGATGCCTCTTCCGTCTTCTCCTAACCACTCTACATCAGTGCAAAGAAGTTTGTACTTCATGACAGGGCACCCCGTTGAGTCCAGGTAGAACTTCAACTGATGTGGTTTTGTGTGTCCAACAAGGATGTCATCACCATCAATAAGTGACCCTGCTATAAAACCCTTGAAATCGGGCACTTCTTCAATAAGGTGAGGAATAACGGGGATGGAATCCACATCCATGAACGACTTCATTAGTGCTGGTACTGTTGAGAAGTTGTCTTTCTTCAAATCCATGCTCCATCTTCCAAACAACGCATCTATGTCGTCATGTGTGTGACCCACAATCATAAAGTTCACGTACACTTCCCGGAAGATTTTGTTTGCAACAAGTAAAGACCAAAAACAGAAAACATATCTATTCTTGTTGTCTCCAGTGGCATTGTCCATCTACACGTTCAAAATGGGCGGTAGCCGCATGGCTGGAGCTAAAGTATTTGGCAACGGCGGTAGTGACACGTTGCACATGTCTGCACCCTCTAGCACAGCCTTAAACAAATTAGTGGACTTTGAATTTTTGAACAACTCTCTAGAAGAAGACTTCGGAACTAACTCTAAATCTCGCAACAACTTTGCCATTGATCCAACGGTATAGTTGGAGTCATGGGAGAAGACATCCAAGCCATAATGCGCGTAGCATACATCTGCATGACCATGTGCAAGCATGCCCGTCACAAAAACTGGTAGCTTCATGAGGCCATCGAGTTCTTTACTCTTGTGAGAGAACACAGGACAAGCGGTTTTCGAGTGATCTATTTTGTCGTGTATGATTGTAAGACATTCATGCGGAGACTTGAATGACAACTCTCGATTGATGTAATATACATCCCTATGGGCACGAGCAATGGTAAGATGCCTATCCAATCTTCTTGCCCATTTCAAAGCAGTTTGAGATCCACTGATAGCACCCTTAACAAGCTCATTTAGCTTGTCACAAGTAGCACACCGAGCAAAATTATCCCCTGGCTTCTTCACATCGAATTCTGAGAACTTTGTGGACCTTATTTTACTCAAGTTCGAAGTGGAGATCTCCTTCAATCCGAAGGCCGCATTGGAATCATTGAGTTTCTTCAATTGGTCTTTCCATTGAAATGAGGCCGGAAGAATCTTTGACACGACCTTCTCACCTGCCTTCAGACTCCGGGTGCGATGCGGCATATGATCGGCTTCCCTGTCAAGGATGCACTTTAAAGAAGCTATTGCTTGTAGGGTATGTTCTCTAGGCTTCAACAGTCCTGTATTACCGTGATCCCTTGCTTCTCGATCGAGCTTCATGTATTTTGAATAGCGATAGAATGTAGACTCAGCAACTCCCGCAATAAGCATCCATGCGCGCAAACACACATTTATGCCTTCAATTGTAACCATCTTCCTTCGATGTGCACCTTCATGAATTTGTCTGTGCACATCAGTCTTCATGAAGGCACGGTGTTTAAATGTTGAATTTCTGTACATTCTTTCTCGAAATGCCCGAATTTTCTCCCTCGGGAACGGTTGGACACAATTCTTATTGCAGCAGACCTTGCTAGACACCATGTTGATTGACTCTTGTGTAAGGAGGTCTTTTGCTCTGACAGCAGTTTGACGAGGCGGATTTCGGTTGGCACTTGCATAGGGCCTAGCAGATTTGGATGATGGTGGATTCATTAAACTTGCTTGCAGACGGTTGAATTTGTCTCTCTGTTCATGATCGCGTAAACTAGCACCACGACAGTGCACGAGCTCAATAGGCCAAGCTACTAATGAGAAGACATTCTCTTCAGAAATGTCCACTTCAGAATGTGATTTTGAAATGTGCACTGACACATGAGTGTCTCCAAGAGGTCCAGTGACACCAAGTACAAGATCTGAATTCACACTATGACAAGTACCTTCTCCAACAAGAACGCCCTCTCCATTATACAAAGTAACAAACCTTGTATTCCATTTTTGTCGAGGAAGCCCTTCACACTCAGGAATGCCAGCACTCATTTCTTGAAGTACTTGGAGTTCATTGTCTGATGAGTCCATGAGGTCAAGTGGGACATCAACGGAGCCCATATTATCTGTAACCATAAACCACAATCCGAATAGAAAATTAATAGATGAAGAAAGACCTGTCAAATTTTATTTAATGTAATTTTTTAATTTATATAAATGCAGTTTAGGGCGGACCTCCCTAAACTGCACAACTAGACAGATAAAGTTCTAGATCAATGAAGACCAATCTGATCGAAATAAATGATCATTGTACGGCTAACAACCCTTATCTGCTTCACAGTAGTGTGAAATTTTCTGAACACAGATGCCGCAGACCTCATTCATTTTCTTAATCTGTCAATATCAATGGTGTGGCGCTTTGAGGCTAATAGCATGACCACTTTGTCAGATTTTAGAAACTAAATAAGACATCCCCTCATATTTTATTTCTTAAGTACAAAAATTGTGGCATTTCAATTTAGGGCGAACCTACCTAAACTGCATGAACATAGTGTGAAATATTTCAGACTCGACATGTTGAAACCCTATAAATTGAACAAGGAAGAAGTGTATTTTAGGGCGGACCTCCCTAAACTGCATGACCGGTAGAAACTGCGTGAAGGTTGTCGAAGTCCTTTCTAAATTGAACAAGAACCTGCTTTGTTCACTGTTGTGCAATAAAAAACTATTGCAATGCAATTTAGGGCGGACCGTCCTAAAGTGTATGTCTAGACTCTCCGTGTATTGAAGATATAGCAGTACCTATCTAGTTAATGCTTCTAAAACATTTAGGTTTGTCAGTATGCAGTTTAGGACGGACCGCCCTAAACTGCAATGACAGTATATATAGCGTAAATATAAATTGTCTTCATTTCAGTGGGTAAATGATGCATTGCAATTTAGGGCGGACCAACCTAAACTGCTCGTCCCACTAGTAAAAATTTTACTATATAGAATATAAATTAAGGCGTTGATGCATTTCATTTTAGGGCGGACCGACCTAAAGTGCATATCCAAACTGTTGATTTTGTGATTATTTATTAGAAACCCCAACTTATTTAAGTCTTCAGAAAATATTTAGGTTTGTCAATCTGCACTTTAGGGCGGACCGCCCTAAACTGCATGAATAGGGTCAAGGAAATTGGATTCAGTACTACTGTATTTTGTTGTCATATTCATAAAATTATTTCCCATCGCAGTGTAGTTTAGGTCGGACCGACCTAAACTGCACGTCTTACAAAAACGTAATATGCTCGACATGAAATACAAGTCATGACATGGTCTACTTGCATTTTAGGACGGACCGTCCTAAATTGCACGTCTTCAAAAACATGTAGCCCACGGAAGTTTCTAAATATAGACCCGGATTTTACGGCTACAAACCAGGGTACCTATTCACACCGCAGAAATTGAATTCAGTATGATGACTTAAAACTGAACTTGTACTTGAAAATATATGAGCACATTGCAAATTCCTCAATACGAAATTGAAATGTTCAAGAAGAAGAGGAGAACTCTGTCGAACTTGAAATCTGTTGCGTTACATGACTATGCACAAAGTACTGGAGTGCTAGAAATGTCTGGACAAAGAAAATGCTTTCATTTGTTGGTTGTACGCAAAGCGCACCTTGAACTGCAGAACGCCTCGTCCAACTGTGCCGCGTTTAAAGTCTTCAAACCACAACAGAAGAAAATGACAACAATGAATAACAGAGAGCTTGAATAGGTTCACGATCACATAAGAAAAGCCAAATGAGAATGAGAACGACACTAACAATCTCAACGCGCATACACAAAGCACCCGGCCACCCACGCCGGGGGGAGCAAAGTTTTGGCGCCGGAAGGGGGCCGCACCAAAACAAAATGAATTCAAATTTCAAATTTTTTTTCGGGAGATTCGTTTTCCACTTTGTAGCACTTTTTCAGGTCACACGATCTTTGGAAGAAGTTCGTGCAGTCTTTCATTAGAAAAATAGTCGTCCACTTGACAGTGCTTACTTCAGATTCAAGCCTATTTCAGGTGTTTGCGGATTTGCAAAGTCAACTATTGGAATTTTTTTTCGCAAATCACAGTGTTGACAAAGCAAATTTTGCGCGCGATTTTTTGTCTAACATTAAAGATTTCCAGAAGTAGGTGAGACATTCTCTCCTTCCTTTTCCTTGCCACGCAACAATGCATGTGCAAAGAATGTATTGAACTTTTGTAACTTTGTTGACTTTGCATTTTAAAAATAAAATCTCTTTGTTTATGAATGTTGGTGTACAAAATGTAAACAACGCTTTAGGGTTTAGGGTTTAGGGTTTAGGGTATAGGGTCCAGTGTTAAAAATTTGGATTAAATGTTCAACATTCGAAAAAAGCGTACATACATAAACATTGAAAAAACTGGAAAAAAAAAGTTTTAACACTTTGGCATAAACCAAAGCCTTACAAATGAACTTAAAAAAAATGAATTGATACTTTTTCAAATGGGTTTGAGTAGTTAAAAAAATGTAAAAGTCCATGAATTACTCTTTTTGTTTAAAATAATAGAACATTATGAAAGACATACAATAAATCAATTAGTATCCTTGGCAAAGCCAAAAATTACTGTAACTAAAGTTATGCATTGGATTCCAAGCAAATTTTCAATGCTTGCCCATTTAATAAATCATGTACACGTTTCATGGCCACTGGACTGAAGATGTCCAAAATTTAAAATGTCATGAAATTTTTAACGTGAATACTCAAAATTTTCATTAAGGAAGTTCAAATTAGTTGTGGGCATTATATTCAAATTAGTGTTGAGCATTATATTGAAAACAAAGTACACATACAATAAAAAAAATAATTTTTTGTTTTTTTACAATGTACTACGTGAATTTTTACATTCCACATGAGAATGTAGAAAGATAAGCACATAAAATGAAAGATGCATTTGGTACTCATGTTAAAAATTATGTAATTGTATATTTTTTTGGATGTTCAATGGAATCATGAACACCCTTTGCAGAGGACTTTCCTATTGCACTAAATAATAATTATGGTGTATGAAGATCCTATATGACGGACTTTTCAACTTTTTTAAACATAAACACATGACTAAACAATCATTTTTAACTGAAAATTTGGGTGATTGACACATACAATGAACTTTGGAAGTGGCAAAAGGTGAGGTCATCTCTTGAAGTGAAGAACATTAATTATTGAAATGATTAAGTTGGGAAACCCATCATGGTGGAGTCCACCCTGCATTCACATCACACTCTCAATTATAAATGATAAGCTTACATTATGGTAATTCACACTTGCAAGTGCCATTCAATCATGAAGGCACTAGCACTATAATTATTTGAAATGTGCCACCAATCATGCAAGTTATTTTCTTAGTTATCTATAGAAAGTAGCCAAAATTTGAAAGGCATCTGTAGTACATTAAAATTTTAAGGTTTTATTTACTTCTTCAAAAATGAGTTGGACGTCTGAACGCTCAATCCATGGAATTTGAGAATTCAAAACGTTTACAACTTGCACCATATTTATGTGCTTGCGTGCAAAACCTTTTTTTGTAGCTTTCCAGACTCAAATAATATACACTTGTAATAACGCTTAGAGCTAGTGTTGGCATCGTGGATCGGTGGACCGATGTAATAAATTCTTCTCAACAATTTTTTAATCAATAAAATGAATTGGAATGTTCCTAATTTTAAATTTGGGTTCAAGATTTGTAACAAGATTCTTTGAATTCAACCCAATAAATATAAATTTGTAGATTGTAATATATTTTTCTTTCATACCTTTTATTATTCGAAATGGAACTACAATTTCATATGGATAAAAATTCGAAGTCTCTCAATATCATTTATTGCAATTAATTTGTTTTTGCATGTCTCCAAGTGCCTAGAAGGAACATTAGTTTCGTTTTATTATGAAATCTAAATTGCTCATTTAGTATGCAACTTGTACATGTATTTGGGTTTTATTATTTTCATATATGTCATGGCTTTTCAACTTTATTATTTGTAAACTACAGCACATGAGTTATTCAATTAGAAGTTCTTTTGCATGTAAAAATGCATAAAAGGACCTTTAATATTGTTTTATCATGAAATCTAGATGTTCATCTAGTATGCAACTTGTACATGTATTTCGTTTATTTATTATTTTCATATATGTCATGGCTTTTGGGCTTCATTATTTGTAAACTACAGCACATGATTTATTCAATTAGAATTCTTTTGCGTGTTAAAATGAATGAAATGACCATCAATAATGTTTTATCATGAAATCTAAATGTTCAATTAGTATGCAACTTGTACATGTCTTTTGCGTTTGATTATTTTCATATACATCATGGTTTCTGGACTTTAGTATTTCTATACTACAGCACATGAGTTATTGAATTACATATTATTTTTGCTTGCAAAAATGTATAAAAGAAGCACTAGTAGTGTTTTTTATTATAAAATCTTAAAGTTCACCTAATTCATAACTTGTACTAATATATATTTTATTTACCATTTTATGAATTCATCCCATAAGGCCATGATTTGAATAGAATGGACCATTCAGGGGGAGGGCCCATTCTATTCCCATTATTTTTTATTCATGCAAAGTTCAACTTCTAAGTGGGCAAGATTGAAAATGAACGCACGATGTCGCTTGTACCACTATTTACAACTTGCTTGATCAAAATTTGAGCAATCACTTACAAAATTCCATGACCTTTTTAATTTTGAACCGTTAAGGTACAACGGCTGTATCCTTGGCAATCCTTCCTTTTCACATGTAAATTAACTCCTAAATGGGCTAGCATTGAGAATTAATGTGGAATCCAATGTGTAGCATGAATTTCAAGTTGCTTTAAATTTATTTGAGCATTCTTTTTTAATTATTGCAAGACATTTGAAGGATTTGGACCATTCAAGGGGAGGGCCCATTCTATTCCCATTTTTTTTTATTCATGCAAAGTTCAACTTCTAAGTGGGCAAGATTGTTATGATTTATGAAAACGAAGGATTGCCCTAAAAAAGATTATAAAAAATGCTAGAAAAAATGGATGAAATTGCTAGACAACTTTGAAATATAAAAATATATTAGATGAAATTGCCCAATTGTGGATGAAAACCATACCATACATCCAATATAAGAGGCAACCCATTTATAACCGACATCCCATTCTGGTAGTATAGACCATTGCCTTTTTGACTGTGCACAAAAAATTTGAAGCAATTACATATGGCACAACTTTCTATGCAGTTGTCGCACTATATAATTGGCTTAGGAGAGTTTCAATATTGCAATCAAAATTGTTGGAAAGATAATGGGCTATATCATCAGAATAGAAGAAAGCCCATTTTCCACTAAAATTCTCAATAATTATATGTTGCAAAAAAACATCTAAAAAATTATGCCTACATTGTAATGCCTCTTTCGAAACTTGTAGAAATGAAAGTTTTGAAAAAATCAGCCGTGCAAATAGTCCAAACGGCTTAAGTGGTCAAAATGGGTTGGCTCCCTTAAATGGATGAATGTTGCAATTTGGAAAACCAATATCATTTTTTATATTGCCAATATGACACTTCTTCAAAAATGGAAAAGAAGCCTGTAGCACCAACGTCCAACCCTGCGGCCTCAGTTGCCGACCCTGTGGATTTGGTTCCTGACCTTGTAGCCTCGGTAGTCGAACGTTTACCCGACCCTAAGTCCGAACCTAATACCGACCCTAGTTGGAGGCTCAGTGTAGCCCCGGTCGGTCGTCACCCTCCTTTCGCCGAGCGGGGGGAGGGTCAGCGCATTTGTTGCTAGCTTTGTTAGTTTTGTTGGTTTGGCTTTTTTTTAGTTTCTTCGTTGAGGTTTCGTGTGAAGTTCATTGTGGAGAGGTTTGTTGGCCGCCTAGGTTGCAGTGAAGGAGCGCGGCGAGAGAGCTGTGAGGAATGCTCAAAATTTGAAATTGCAAGGTGCTAGGTGCGGATTGCTTGGTGCTTGGTGTTTGGTGCTTGGTGCTTGCTGCGAGGTGCGAGGTGCGGATTGCTTGCTTCTTGGTGCTCGGTACTTCGTACTTTGTGCTTGGTGCTCGGTGCTCGGTTTAGGGTTGCACCTGCTGTGCGAGGTGCGGATTGTTTGGTCCGAGGTGCGGATTGCTTGGTGCTTGCTGCTTGGTGCGAGGTGCTTCGTACTTGGTGCTTGGTGCGAGGTGCAAGGTTAAGGGTTGCATTTGCTGTTGCTGTGCTCGGTGCTTGGTGCTCGATGTGAGGTTTAGGGTTGCACCTGCTGTCTGAGTTGCATCTGCTGTTGCGGTGTAAGGTGCGAGATGCGAGGTTTAGGATGCACCTGTTGTTTGAGTTGCACTTGCTATGCGAGGTGCGAGGTGCTGAGTTGCACCTACTACCGTCTGAGTTGCTTGGTGCTTGCTGCGAGGTGCTTTGCTGTCTGAGGTGAGAGGTGCAAGGTGCTCTGCTGTCTGAGGTGCGAGGTGCGAGGTGCTTGCTGCGAGGTGCTTTGTTGTTTGAGTTGCTTGCTGCTTGCTACAAGGTGCTTGGTGCTTGGTGCAAGTTGGTGCGAGCTGCACTTGAGCTGCACCTGCTGTCTGCGAGATACTTGAGTTGCGAAGTAGGAGGCACAAAATCAGAATTCCTCATTTCAACAAGTACTTTGCCAATCTTTTTTCACGCGTTTTTTACCTAAATTCAAGCTGCTAGAAATTGCCAGAGAGCTTGGGACAGTGCTAATTTCACAAGTTGCCGGTTCCTTGCTTGATGAGATTCATATTAGATGCTATGTTGTATTAGGGTTTTGTTTCCGTGTGATTGAATTTCAAGGATTTTGTGGTGCAATTTTAGGTTGGACGTCTTCGGTCAGTTTGCGGTGTGCTTGTGTAGTTTAGGGCGGACGTGATCGGTCAGTTTGCGGTGTGCTTGTGCAGTTTAGGGCGGACGTGTTCGGTCAGTTTGCGGTGTGCTTGTGTAGTTTAGATCATGTGTACACGCCCACCGACTTGACACTGTGAGAAACCGTGAGAAACCACGGGATTTGGTTTTTATGATTGTTTGCCACAAAACTTACATCAGGATGTGTTTGCATGCAATTCAGAAACGAGGTATTTGGTGGCGGGTTTGCGGATCAGGTCTGCAGGCGACCCAAAGGGTGAGGGACATCGACGTTAGGGTTCAGAAGCTCACCTTCATTCAGGTTCACCTCTTTCTTCACTTCGTGTGCATCTGCGTCTGTCATTTTTTGTCATGCTGAAGCTGTTGATTTCAGTTTGGCAAAGAGGCGGACGTGATCGGTCAGTTTGCGGTGTGCTTGTGCAGTTTAGGGCGGACGTGTTCGGTCAGTTTGCGGTGTGCTTGTGTAGTTTAGGTCATATGCTTGTGGGTTGTGGGTTGTGGGATGCTTGTGGGTTTCATTTTTATTTATAGAATGGTGGAAAACAATTGGGAGCACTGGTTTCAATTGCATTTGGATGTTGCAATTCTGTTGAACTTGGGGACGAATCAATTGCATGTCTCCCAAATTACATGTGACTAAGTAGTTGCAATTGTACTTTTCTTGTTTTCTCACTCCTTGTTTTGCACTCTTGGATTTGCAGCAGTGTGATTTGGATACGTTTGTGGTAGCAGCTTTGAGGATTTTTTCATTTGTGGAAGGAGACAAGTATCAAAAACCTATCATTGTGTTATTTGGCAGGTCAGGACTTCTGCATTGGATGTTAATAAATGGTTCAGGTTTAAGGGTTTAAGGATTTAGGGTTTAGGGTTTAGTGTTAGAGGTTTAGGGTTTAGGGTTCTAATTATCAAGCTTTACAGCTGAAGAATGTGTTAACCCTCGCATAGAATTTGACGGATATGACCATGATATCTCCGGGTCTTAGGCGGGTATAACCTAGATATCCCCGGGTATCAAGCGGGTATTGAGTGCAAAGTCAGAAATAGAACGTTTGCAATTTAGGGCGGACCGTCCTAAACTGCATTTCTGTAGATCATGAGAATTGATCAATCCTATATATATGCTGCGCTGATAAATAAAAAATGTCATCCATGCGCAATTTAGTGCGGAACATCCTTAACTGAATTTTTGTTCATAATAAGAACTCATGAACTCTACATATAAGGTACGCTAACTTGGTAAGGAATCAAAAATAAAGTCCATGCACAATTTAGGGCGGACCGTCCTAAACTGCATTTCTCTAAATCACGAGAATTGATGAACCCTATGCATATGCTACACTGAAAAATAAAAAATATAGTCAATGTGCAAGTTAGGACGGACCGCCCTAAACTGCCTTTCTGTTGAAATTCAGAATTGATCAACCCTATATATATGCTACATATAAAAACCGAGAATATAGACCACGCGCAATTTAGGACGGACCGCCCTAAACTGCACTCCAAAGCACTACACTGACGAAAGAAGCATAGACATTACCATAAAATGATTAAAGAAATCAGACACATTGAAGAATTTCAATGATGATTGGTAGATAAAATACTTCTAAAACTCAATGCCTCTTATACTAATTAAACAAAAAAGCTTACAAACCAAAGAATAATCCCAGTAGTTTAGGGCGGACCGCCCTAATCTGCAGACTAATACAAAAACGTAGGCAGCAAACAGAAGACTACAAAATCAAAAATAAATAAGGGCGCAATCAAAATTGACTTAAGAAAGATCAACAAGAAAAATGTGCGTCTACGTCTAGCAACATTTTAGCTCGATCCGTCCTAAACCGCAACAATCGACTGAATTGTAGTTGTCCATCCTCAGAATGGAGGAATACATAGATCAACTCAAGGCGCACTTCAAAAGAGTTGAGGATGTCGAAGAAGAAAGTCCAAATGTAGACGAGGATATGATAGAAGGGGACTGGTGGGAGTTCGAAAATCCAAAAGAGGTAGACGCGTGGTGTCTGAAGATGGTGCCCCATACAGACAACATGCACTTCAACATGAAGTACCGGAATTCAAAGGCGTATCTGCCGATCTCATTTGACGAGAAAGTGAAGCGGGTGTCTACGGATAAATTCCCTATTATCAAAATTCACTGCGTCACCACCAACAACGAATTCCCACCGGGCAATCAGTACCACTTCACATTACTCTTGAACTCAGAGAAAATATGGTTCAACATATCGCCATTCTTGGAAAGTCTAGAGCCGACGCCATACAGTTCGGAGATCAAAGAGTTGGAGCGCAAAATAGACAATGGCGAGTACTACAACATGGACGGAAGTCCACTGACGGGAAGCAGACTATGCACGAAGATCACTCTCCTGATGAACTCCTTTGTAGTCATCAAGGAGAAGATAGCAATGCAAAGATCCTTCATGGCTCCACGGACGGTATCCGTGGAGACAGCTGCTCAAGATGAAGGTCAGCCATCAATGGGAAAAAGGTTGGTGGGTCACAAAGTAAAGGCAAGAAAAATAGGAAGCCCCCACCATCTCCAACAACAGCACCTCAAAGCAGTCCGCTGGCATCCGGGTCAGCAAGGAAGGCAGTCGAGAGGACATCGGAGCAGTCAGGCGTGGAGTCGGCAAGCTATCTCGAAGAAATGAATGTCGTTCCGGAAGCCCTTAAGACGGAGCGGAAGCCAAACTATAAAGATATAAGCGCTCTGTACAAGAACTTCTGGGAGAAGTACTCCACCGCGTTTATCTACGGAGTTGGTGAGAAGAAAGAGCTGCCGATTGGAAAGTTGAAGGAGGCACCTGCCGAACTCAACATACGCGTGGAGGAGGACAAAATTGTTAAAGAGATGCTCCATTATCTTGTCAACATGCCGGACAAGAGCGTGAAGCAGACTCTTTGCGTCACACCGGTCTTAAGGCCTTATTCGTTAAAATGAGACAAAATGGTCATTTTGAGACTTCAAAAATTGAAAACCAAAGCCCCATTTCACAAAGAGTTGTTGAACTCAATGATAAATAGAACTGTTTTCTCAACATCAACAAGAAGTTGCATCTAAAGAGATAGAAGAGGTGATTTTATATGATGACAATCAATTTAATAATGCGATGGTTCAAAAGGTGCTTTCAAGGAAATTAATCAAGCGAATGAGTTCATGATCAATTAAGAAGCTTTGAGGAACTGTGTCATTTGAAATAGAATAGATCATTTATAGTGAAAACAAACGAATCATTGAGTTTATTTTTGATTTTCCGAAATCTATGTGAAAACAATAAAGTGCTTCATAGTTAAATGTCGTAGCACCTCCTCCGTGTTCTAGTTTTTGTATATTTGCTATGCTATTTATAGTAACTACAATATGCCCGTACATACTCAATTTCTCTGAGTACTTACAATTTGACAATCATTCTACTCATGGTAAAAGAGACTACAAAATTGATGGATTCTAAAACTTGTCTTTGTTATTCGCACATTTCTCCCACTTTTTTTCTTTGGTTTCGGAACTTTCAATCTTTGCTGCTTCCATTGCTTGCACCTTTGCAAGCCCTCGTAGGATATCGTCACGCCTCGAAGGATAATGCAGCCGACCTCGACTATCAGAAGTATCCCAATCATTCAAACTCTGCGTAGCCCTAGCTTTCCGCTTTGGCCTCCTCATGTTTTCGGGAACCTCCAAAGCAGAATGAGATTTTGGACCTTTGAGGGGCGGCCTTGGTAGAATCGGTTTAGGGTTTAGGTCTACAACTACAGCCTTGGTAGATTTTGAGCCCATACTATGTCTTTGCTCTCTGACAATTCTTTGTCGAAGAAGACTATCCGATGACGGCGTTCGCCTTGCTCCCCGAGACTTCAAATGAGGTGATGGATTACCATCACACGAAGTTTTACAAAAGGAAACAGCCTTCCCGTGAAGTAAAATCTCCTTATCTCCCTTTAGAAGTGGATCTGATTCCACTCCAACAATGGGGATAGATGCTAATGGAGTTGAAGTTTGAACGTCATCCTCGAGCCGAGGAAATTTCACAGCGTTGTCGACCGGGAGCTTTAGTTTCCGACTTGTGGGAGTGCCCATGCACAAAGTTGGTGATGCGGATCGTCCGTGGCTCGAGGACGTGCGCTTCAACGGCGACGGAGAACAGATAGGAGTCCTTCCGGGTCCACGACTCGGGGGGCTGTCCACAACGCCGTCCTCAATATCCCCCTTTGAATAGTCGATGGCAGCCGATGCGGCATCCGCGGCAGAGCGCAACATGTAGGGCTTAGAGAAGGGAGCCGTTTCACAGCTTCCACCATCGGATTTGGAGTCACTCGATCGTGCCTTTTCCGATCCAGAGAGGAGGCTCCTTGTGATTTTTTGCTTCACAAGTGATTCCAAAAAGCGAACACCTTCGACCTGCACTAAATAATTATTAATAAGCTCAATTCCTGCCTTTTGCATCGATCAAGTAGGACTTCGAGGGCAAACAAATTCTGAAACATTGTGCCAGAAGATGATTGATAAAAAAAGAGCTTCATATATTAATCTCAAAGAATGGTCATTCACTTGAAATACATAGTACAAAATGCCTGGACCCCTGCATGCTCAATCACACGGAAGTGTAAACTCTAAGTCGAATTTTAAACTCTACGGCGACGCGTCTCAACACGTAGACCTAATGCAGAAAGTTCGTAAGAGCAATTCATGACCTTCGCGGACTCCTTCATGCCTTCAATGATATCTTGGAGGGAATCGTCATCGGGACTGGGGGGGTCTAATCCGATCCGATTCTCATTGACGTATTGTTGCATCCCGTCGTCCGGACAGGTTGAATGCAACCTCCGGAGCCAAGGGAGCAGCTCGTCCATGAGCACGTCGTCCCTCCACTTGGAATGACTCCAAGTCTCGAGGAACAAGGCATTCCCATTATCATTACAAATACTCTTTTAAGGAGAATCATCAATGAGAAGGGTATTCCGGTCGTTAAAGAACGGGTCCTGACTATAAACGGAAAATAGGCCATCTTCAATAATCTTCAAGCAGAACACTTTGTTTCTGCGATGGAAGAACTTTCCAGGAGCGACTTCTACCTTCGAACACTACTCCTGGCCTAGTATATCAAAGGGGGCCCTGCAATTGCTGAACAGGTGCCCAACAATCGGTTCTGCATTATGCTTCATCATGGTGGACCACACAATGACCCTATGCGCAATTTCCGACACCTGCCGCAAGAATTCCCTGACATTCTGTCTAGCGAATACTGCTTTCGATCCGATGATAATCGGGTACCGATGGCTAAGAACGTTGTCTTCAAGCCTATAAGACTTCAATTTATCAGCGAACGCCCTCGGCATGCTCTGGCAAAGCACACCGTTCAGGTCTAAGACAATATTCAGCCATTTTCTCCGCGGTGGAGGCATCGAAGGACGCAAGCTCGTTCGCAAGACCTCTCTTTGCCCCTCCGATGCTACCTGATCAAAGCAAAACAAATGAGAATTGGAGTTACCTGAATAAATGCAGAAGTGGGAGAGCCAGCAAGCGGACAGATGCATTTCATTCCACTAATTGACTGGGGACTTCCGCGAGGGAGTGCTTTCATTGGTACTGGACGTTGCACATTTCTATGTGTATTGAGCTGAGCATGAACACATGCACAAATCGGATCAATTAGACGTCATTGTACACAATCTATTGAAACGCTTATACTTTATTTAAGGTAGATTATAAAATACATGTCAAAATTTCGTTTAAGTATGGGTCGTCAAGACTGCGCATTGAGGCCTACGCTATACTATTCTACACGCATGTCGACCACGGATACAGGATCCATCCGTGCAATTCATTCAAAGATAGGCACGCCATCCTGTCAAGCATCATGAATTCGAATAAGAGTCGGCAGTTCATGTGCACCGCATTCCACACATCCACACAATAACAAACGACTATCAGATTCTCCACCTTGGATTAATACTCTGGATTTGAGGAGTTTACCTGCGAAGATCCACCCGCTTGGGTGGAATCGTCTTCCCCCTCAACGGGCTTGGAAGAAGGACCTTTCTCTTCGACCGGAGGAGTATCGTGAAGATCTTCTTCGCCCTCGCCGTAGTCCACCTTCTCCTCCTCTTCATCAAAGGAGGGAGAATGGCGTTCCACAACAACCTTTGCCGACTCAGGGACGGAGGTCATTTCAATCGGAGACGCCGGGACCTCTGCAACACGATCAGCATCGTCGACACGAGGATGATGTCTTGCATCTCGTAGGGCAATCTGTGGCTCCGGAACAACAACTTCAAATGCTGAAGGGATTGGCGAAGATATCCTTGGCACTTGCGAAGTTGGTGTGCAAACAACGACATCTTCCGGTGTCACTGTACAACCACCCTCATTATCATCGACACGAGGATGAGGGAGCCCATCGACCAGTTCCTGCACGATTGGTGATGTAGAAACAGGCAACGGAGGATGTGAAGGCCCAGCCTGAGATACAACCAAGGGATTTCCAGGTTGTTGACTAGATTGGGATGACAGGAGCTGCTTGAGTTGCTCAAACTGGGACGATAGATCCGAGATTTGGGCTTGCGACTTTATCTGCAACTCCATTATTTTTGCATTCGCATCGGCCAACTCTTTGTCTTTTGCTACCCTTGCTGCTATTCTTTCAATTCTTCTAGCCCTCTTCTCCTCTTCTAGCCTCCAATAGTCCTTCTCCACCTTGATGATGGAACCCGTGGGCAAGAGCAGTGGCTTCATCTCCTTCTGTTTGGGAGCGCCATCGTCATTTTCTTCATCGTCATCAGATTCTCGAGGATGATCTGCAACATCATCATCACTGCCCAAGTCAATGAAGTTGGGCAAGTCTGGAACATGGGCATCAACGATGAGTTCATCATCCGCCCCAACAACCTCTTGAACCTATGCTTGGCCGACATCCCCAACATTTTCAGCCCTCCTTGCGTCGTCCTCCAACATTTTGTCAAATTCCGTGTCTGATTCAATATCCTCCACGACATGACGCGCAACAGGATCCACATCCGCGAGTGCCTGTGATTCATTACAAGGAGGTTGGGCAGGTTCATTCTTGTCAGACACACCAGACACGTCTACCAATCCAAGAGGTTGGATGTTCAAATTCTCAGAGGTGATGGGATCAGTAGTCAGATCCAGAGTTGGCATCGACACCGAGGGCAACCACGCACGCATTTGGAACGTATTTGTTCCGAACTCGTTTATTCCATCCAATCCCGGATCGGAGCTAACGAGCTCTTCAATCTGCACTCGATTTTCCGTCACGGAGGTCCCAACGGGTGATTCCAGTGTCATGGGAGGCGACGGAGGCGAGTCAGACAATACCATGACGGGTCCACGACGAGGGGGTTGGACATACGTGAGTGAGTACGGCGAATTTGAATGCATGAAGTCATTCTTGTCGAGTTTATCTGCAAAGTAGGATATACTTCTATATCCCTTTGCATCGTGCTTGTCGACATAACCATAGAAGAATGCCCCAAACATCTTAATCAGGAGAAGAGGATATCAGTCATCTGTAGGGGAGCAAGGAGAGGTTATCGTCATGTCGAGGATAACAAGAGCATCCTACATCCTTCGTTATGTATGAAGAGCAAAGACAAGAGCATGACAGAAAAACAGACTATACAAAATAGGTAATTATCGTTGAGTCGAGGATAACTGTGACAATTGCTCAATAGATTTCATGAACTACAGTAGCCTAACAAATCCACTCCGCAAATTGACCATTATCCTCGAGTCAATGATAGTAAATGACAATGTTAACGTGACATACCTTTGCAGCAAGCATGAGCTTGACTCCGGTATAAATTCCAAGCACGTTCTCGCCAGGGACTGCAAATGCTTGGAGGATCTCTAAATAGAACTCCATTCGGAGTTCAGTGGGGTGAATTCTCCACTTGCATTCTGTGTTCCTGTGCGCATCCTTGTAATACGGACATGTTTCCGAAGGCGCTCGATACTCTGACTTCATGAAATCCCGTACAGATGAAGCGAATTCGTTCTCTTTCTTAAAGAGGAAGAGAAGAGGCACATCTGGGGCGGCGCCTCGGTTCGTCACGTTGTTGAGCATTTCCGCTTTGCATGGGATGTACTTGGACTTCAGTATGTCGTACTCCGCCATGTTCATGTCAGCGAAGCTAACAGCCGCACTCACATCCTCACTGTCACGTAATATGAAAAGCCACACGTTGGCTGCACTCATACTTGGCTCCAGCTTGTCGTCCAAGAAGTCCAGAAATGGGTCTATGGCTGCCTCGACTGCTGTGGGTTTTGATCGAGGGACTTCTCTAGTGTCAACCACTGCAAGATTCACCTCCCGACGGCAATAAGTGAATCGATTAGTGGTGACAAGCGCCTTCGCCGTGACATCCATGCCGCGCATCTCCACTCCACCGCTCAATTCAGGAAGACTATATTTCAGCTTCATGAAGCGATTGTACATGTGCAGAACGTCTGGAAATTCTTTTTCGAGGTCCGTCACGCGCTTCAGCCATGCATCATTCCGTAGGCGCTTTTTAAAATAGTCAGCCTTGATGTGTGAAAGGAGGAAATCCCATGTAACAGATGAGAATCGGTGGCGAGACTTCCAAGACCTCCACCGCTCATCGATTATGTCCTTCCGGCTATCTACAAGCTTTAAATCAGGCTTGATGCTCATCAAGTCTTGAATCACGATTTTCTTCCTCTTCCTTCGCTCAGTCCAGTCCGTACTTGTCATGTTGTCCACTGCTAACACCTTCATTCTTGAAACTGAAAGCTTGGGATATGGTGCAGCCCGACCAGGAGTAATCCCAAGCAGATGTTGTGCCTGTTTTCCAAAATCCTTGTCAGTGAAATGGCCAGCATGTTTGAAGAACTCTCTTCGTAATCCGGCAGGCTTCAATTTGTACCCTTTATTTTCCTTATACATTTTAAGGGTAGCTGGGTCAATGAGCTCGCCTTCACCGTGCTTTGTCAGGAAGAGTTTCCAGTGATCCCACAACTTGTCCGAGAGGGTTATTATTTGGATTTCGTTCTTCAGGTCTGACGGACCTCTTATTGTTGCACCGTCTCCTTTTGGATTAATATTCTGGAAACGATCTACAACTGCATCGGTAAAGCTCTGCAAAAAGAGGTGATGGGAAAATGAGGGAAGAGAGAAAGAATGATTAAAAATAAACATTGAATCCATGATGAAATTGAGTTCTACATAAAATTCAAACTATTGACCAATGAATATAAGACTAAAAGAATTCAATGCTGTAGTGCAGTATGTATCGTCGAGTCGACGATGGTGGTAAGCTCTTGCTCACCTTGTAGTTGACCGGACTATATACAGCCTTGTTCTGTCGCACCACATGATCGGTCACTTCAAGAGTGGGACGCTTGCAGGCGATCCAGATGTTCCTACAGCTGATTATTTGATTCCCCCACGTCGGCTGCGCATGATCTAGATGGTTCGTTGCATTGTAGAAGCGCGAAATGTGTCGAAGTTTGTTTGGGTCCAACGTCCAAACAATGTATGTGTCCCATCTTTGCAGTTCCACACGCCTGCTTTCACCGCACCCTTGCTTCTGAAGCTCCTTGGATGCTGTTATACTGTGTTGGCCATTGATAATCATGAATTGGCCATTTTCAATGTCTTCCCACTTCTGGGGTTTCATTTTCAAGAGTTGATTATTTCTGTCCACTCGAGTCAAGCATACTTTCTGCCGTTGCTTGATGTCGATGAGTTCGATGAGTTGGATGAGCTGCTCTTTCACAGACTTGACCATGTCCTCTTGTAGTGCACGGATTATATACTATTCTTTTGCAATCACGCATTGCTTGATGTCCACACTGACAGTGTTCTGATCGAAGAGGAAACACTGCTTGTATTCTGCCCAGAACTCCCTCTGAATGAGTGCGTGCCTCTAAAACTCTTCCATCGGCTCTTCTGATTGAGTTCCAACTGATGTCAATGCAGACCCCGAGCTACCTGCACCTGTGGCCCCTTCCACTAAACTTTTCCTTCTTCTCTTACTTGGTGGTGTTGGGCTCGGATCAATGGAACCCTGAGTTTGAGTCTCCGGCATGGGCTGACTAGGTTGAGTCCCTCTACTTCTACCTCCTCCGCTTTCAGATGGCAGGTTCCGCTTTCCAGTCGATTCTCGTTGTTGAATATTACGTATTTGCCCTCCCACACTTGGAGGAGCCTGAACGTTTGACAAAGCATACCTATCTAATGTCTAGAAGATAAGGCTGAGCTTGGTCGCAGTAGCTTTGCCGGTCCCAGTTTTCCATGGAAGATATCCGCTATCTATGAATTGCTGATTGAGGGACTCCATTTCAGAGCCCTCCAATAATGTCATGAGGTTCTCAAGGTCAAACTCTGCTTGATTTGAGTTGACATTGAGCACTATTGAGTGACAATGTTTTCCAGCTTTCCCAGCGTCATCTACCTCACGTAGGACGACCGCAACGTAGTTGTTGTAGTGAGCATCTATGAACATCACCTTCTCATTCAAATTCCACACTAGATAACCTGGCTGCCCAATGACTTTGTACCGGAGAAAGACATAGTCTTTCCATCGGTTCACACCAAAACTCCAGCTCGCAACATGCGATTTGAACTGGAATAGTTTCCCGTAGCTATTCTCCATTTCCGAAATGAAGGGTCCATCTTCGACAGGATTGACGAAGGGTTCAAGGTGGTGCTTTGTCACTGAATAGTCGTACGCATCCTCCGAATCCATTCTCAGGTCCTGTCAAAAGGTGTGCATGATTGGAATTTAGTTTAAGCCTCTACGCTCCGTTTCCAAAAGATGTCCTATGAATTTGCTTTAGTAAAAGTCACATAATTGGACATAGCATCGTCGACTCAACGATAACTAGTGTTTGGGAATGATTCCACTAGCTGCAAATTTGAGTGGTCATTTCATGTGAATGATATGTGGAGAACGTTTGGGACTACTCGAGTTTACTATTGTTTTTTTTTATGTTGTATCAATGATTTAAGGATTCAATGTTTTTAATACAAAATTATGGGGTTTTCTGGAAAATATTGTTCTTTACCTCCATTTCAGTTCAGTTTTGTTTATCTGGCTCTTATCGGATGATTGACTTCTATGAATGATGGTATGCATTCTAGTGGTTAACATCATTTACTTCCATGTTATCCTCGACTCGAGGATAACCAGGGATACTCCACAGGTTCGTAGGATGTCTGCATAGGATTGAATTTTCTCAGTTCATCTCTATTTCAGTTCAGTGTTGTTATTTCCGCTCTTTACTGATGATTGTCTTCTATGATTGATTGTATGCTTTCTAGTGGTTAACTTCAATTAACTCCAGGTTATCCTCGACTCGATGATATCCACGGATACTTTACAGATATCTATATTGTCTAGCTTTCATTGATTTATCTTAGATTACCTTCCATTTTAGTTGAATTTTGTTTTTTGTGGCTACGATTTGATTATTGTCTCCTAGAAATTATTGATAGCTTCCTAGTGAATAACATCAGTTACCTCCAAGGTATCCTTGAGTCGAGGACAACCAAGGATTCTTAACAGCTATCTAGAAAGTCTGGATACCGCTTAAGTGTCCCAAGTTATCCTCGACTCGAGGATAACCTTGACTTCTGCTGGGGACCTGTCTGGGGCATTTTGTGGAAACCCTAATTTTCGCATCTAAACCCTAAATGCTAGCATGATGGAACGAATTAGTTTTTCTTTCTCGACTTCAGTGGACAAACCTGGGACTTGGAAGATGCTTCCTCTGTGAACTTTGAACTTCAGATGCTCAACATATCCTTCGAATTCTGAAAATGCCATGTACAATGCAATTTCATTAAAGAAATGTAAGGTGCACGATCTGGAAACGATGTGATTATGCAAAATTCAAGTGGAAAACAGTGCAAGACACTACAAACTACAACCTGGAATCCAAACCGGGTACTTCAGCTCTTTCACTGCTTACAAGCATTCACAAACACCCTAAACAAGACATGCGACCCCAAAAAAGAGCCATCAAAGCGCTGAAAAACAAGCGCTCCCAACAAATTCGTAAACCACTCCGCCAGGACCACTGTGGCACGCAAAATCGGAAGAAATGAACAGCATGAGCACTCACAATCCCAAACGAAAGCGCTGAAAAAGACGCTAACAAACACAAGCAGAAGACCGCAACAACCAGCGCGCACAAAAATATAAGCGCTCACTAATACACTCAAAAGCACAAGCCTTCCAAAGCCAGCGTCCACAGATTGAAAACATTAATCCTTCAACTTGTGGACGCACTCGGTCACTCAATGTACACCCAAAATGAACTTGTACGATGGAGTTCAGAAGTCAGAACATGAACCTCGTACCTTGCAAAGCGCCGAAAAACCCGATTGAACTCACAAAATTGATTGTTGCCGCTCCCAATTGAACTCATGGATCGTAGCAGCTCCTGATTGAACTTGCGGAATAAAGCTCACCTTAAACCCTGAAATTCGCAGATCCAACAGCTCACGATTGAACTCGTGGAAAAAATCTCAGCCTAAAGCCTGGAACTCGCGGAATGGAGCTCAGCTTACTCACCCTAAATCTTGAATACACTTACGAAATGGAACTCACCCTAAGCCGCAACCCTTGCAAAACGCAATTGCTCGCACTTCACACAACCCTAAAACACAATTGTGCAAACAACTCACGCACTGAAGTTGATAGACAGACCGTAGAAGTCGTAGCACCCGGAAACCTACGCCGCCTGAGGAGGTCGACGACGACTACCCAAACCTCACGCTCGGCATACCCGAACCTCTTGCGGTAGTACCCAAACCTCCCCTTACAACACCCAAACCTGCCCATATCCAAACCTCCCCTTACAACACCCGAACTTGCCTATGACTTACCTAAGGTAGAAGGTCCTAAAAGCACTCACCTAAGGTGGGTACATCCAAAACCGTCAGTTTTTGGAGTTTAGCCTAGTTACTATTATAAAAATGGTAAAATTTTTGTATGTTCTTTGTTGGCAAGGGAATGGAGGTTCGAACGCACCAGAGAACACTAGATTTGGATACAATATGCAAAAGTTCTGGAAAGTCAAATCTATGACTAAAAGCGCTCCAATCAAATAGGTACATAACTGATTTTCAAAATGTTTACATCATGTACATGGCGCTTTTAGCTCAAGCGCCATTTTGGAGGTGAGTACCTTCAAGGAAATTAGGCCTTCTAGAGATCGTGGAGGACTTAAATTTATTTTGCCTTTTTTTTAGTGGAAGAGAATTTGGAGATTTATTTATTTCACGTATATGCTTGCCCAAAAAATAGTGGATGCAACCAATGAATGAATGAAACGACAAGCCACTCAATTCCAACTATTATGACAATTATTTTTCCTAAAACTGAAATCCCTGCTCACAAATCCTTGCTCCCTACTCTTTGCTCCCTGCTTCATGCTCACATATTAGCATTCCCCTAGGGCTCTTTTTTTGTTCCTTTATACAGCAATAATGCAAGAGACAACGTGCCGGAAAAGATGAAGTGGTTGTAAAAATCCATTAATAGGATGGGTAAAACCATTCATGCAAATCTTTTAAAGCATCCAACAGAAGTTTGTGGGTTTAGAAATTCTCTAGTGATTTGATAATCATGCAAACCACATCCTTCAATTTGAAGTGCTGTAACTTGTGCATCCAAACCTGCCCATATCAATAAAATTTATTGGAGAATTTACGCTCTTTTTTGTAGTTTGTGTGGTAAAATTTTCAGATGAATCCAAGATTTACCAATTCTCAGGAAGCCAAACTACGTTTGCAAGTTCCATTTGAATCCTTCCACATGGTTGGGGAGTTTCCCATCACAGAAAGTTAAATCCATTTCAACACCCATGTCCAATATTTTAGAGCCTTTTGTAGGGGTGGTTCTTAATGCCTAAACCATTTTAGAGCCTCCCCCTATAAGCTTGGCCCAGAAGTTAAGTAGCCACTACAATGGATTATTTCATCCAAGATGGCCATCATTAAACCTTAAACAGACATGTTAGTAGATGTGGAGATCATGAATTCTACAACTGTCGAAAGAATTGTTTTTAAATAATTCAAAAGCTTATGTTGTAGGAGATTTTTCATTTCCACCCCTAATGCCAAGGCCAAATAGTTGTACTTCTGTCGTACAAAAGAACATGCTCTCTCATTCATCAACCAAAAAGCACTTTGAGCGTCTTTCAAAAGTTAATGTTTGATGAAGTACAATATTTCTCTATGCATCCATTTTTTTGAACAAAAAAACACTTTTTAGATGTATTCATAATTTGAACTTTGAGTTATGAATTCCAGAGTTCCATCTATATTTTGTAATGAGATTAAAAAGATTTAGCCAAAAACAATTACTTCTATATGGCAAGAAGTAGACATTTAATTTGGATTGGGGTATTTGTAATAGGTGAGCCTAGGAAGACCTAGAAGTCAAGGTTTGGCAAAAAAATTCAAGAACTAAACCACTTATAAAATTACTATTAAACAACTTAGGAAATTTTAAATGAATTAAACCACTTAGAAGAGACCATTCTATTTTGCGTAGTACACTATTTTGACTACCATTCTATCTTTGTGAATGGCTACACCACTTTTGAATTGAAATGATTCATTCTAATTATCTTATTTACACCATTTTTTTTGTAGTTTAAATGCCCACAATATAGAACATATCCCTAATTATATTTTATTATGCAAAGCATGAACCCTTCTCCTTAACCCAAGACTCCTGCTCTTCCATAAATAAATGGCAAATGAATTGAGCAACACTATCTCCCCATTTCTTTTCATTGCTACGGTATTCCAACACACTTGCGTGAAGAAAATAATGGGAGAGTAATTGAGCAACACTATCTCTCCATTTTTCTTCATTCCTCTCGTATTCCATCACACGTATATCACAAAATGGTAGATACATTGAGGAATACTATTTCCCCATTTTTTCCATTGCTACATTAATGAATTTTAATGTATGTCTATCTTTTACAACATTCACCATTGCATATATTTCATTCATCATTCAATAAAATTCTATTTTACATTTCAATATATGCTTACTTAGAAAAAAAATTATACAAAGGTTTCAATAATTTTTATTTGAAAATGTATTGAAATTTTAGTTTTGCATTCTATCAAATACATAAAATCTCTAATAAAATTCTAATGATGAGTGCGTACCATAGCATGTGTCAAAAATATTCTCAATGAGCGGGAGCTCATTTTTACGCTATGCTTACATGATTCATAATGACCCATTTTGTTTTGGTGTTTCCGGTTATTATATATTTAAGAAAAGAAAAAATTTAGAAGTGAAATATCTTATTTACACCACATTTTTTTAGTTTAAATGCCCACAAATCCACAACCTACAACATACCCCTAATTATATGATATTATCTAAAGCATAAACCCTTATCCTTAAGCCAAGACTCTGGCTCTTCTATAAATAAATGAAGAATTAATTGAGCAACACTATCTCTCCATTTCTTTTCATTTCTATGGTATTCCAAAACACTTGCATGAAAAAAACAATGGGAGAGTAATTGAGCACATTATCTCCCCATTTTTTTTCATTCCTCTGGAATTCCATCAAACGTATATCACTAAATGGCAAATACATTGAGCTGCATTGTTTCCCAATATTTTTCATTGCTACATTATTCCATCACACTTGCATGAAAAAATGGGAGAATAATTGAGCAACAAAATGTCCCAATTTTTTTCATTTCTCCAGTATTCCACCAAACGTGCATGTATAAATGGAATATAAATTCAACAATACTATTTTCCATCTTATTCATTGGTACATTATTCCATTGCACCTTCATGAAGAAATAGAAGAGTACCTCCATTTTTTATCATCAATGCGACCGTAAACCCTATTTGCATGATGAAATGACAAAACATAAACCTTAAAATCTACAGCCCTAAATATATTCAAAACCCATTTGTCATGCTCCAAACCGTAACCCTAAAGCATTAACCCTAAAACCCCGAATCCTAAACCTCTAAAAATTCACAGCCTACAAATCCTAAATCCTAACCCCTAAACCCCTACAAATTCATAGCCTGAAAACCCTAAAACCCTAAACCCTAAACTCCTACAAATTCATAGCCTAAAAACCCTAAACCCTAAACCCTGAACTCCTACAAATTCATAGCCTGAAAACCCTAAACCCTAAACCCTAAACCCTAGAAGCCGTAAACCTATAAAAATTCATAGCCTGAATAGCCGAAATCCTAAAACCCAAAAATGGATTTGAAAGAAAATATGACACCAAGAAAAGGCCTAAAAATATTGAGCAATCGATGGGCACATGACCTGAGAAGTCAACCTACTAGAACTATAGCAGACAATTCTGTATATGGACACTTTTTTTTTGGAGAAAGCATTAGTGGAGCCACATCTTGTTTGTAGAAAGCTGGCAAAAGCGCCTTCAAGCGAATAACTGATCAACCAGGAATCAAGGAGTTCGCAGGAATTTTGAAATTTGGAATTGCCTGCTAAAATTTTCCCGCTTTCTCCAACTTTTTGACAATCTCTTGCCACGGACAACTTCACTTGCCAGACACGCCTTCTTCCACAAACACGCCGAGGAGACTCTTTTGCTCTTGCTATTCTCTTGCGCTTCAAGTGTGTCTGCATAGCACATTGACAAGTTCAGGTCCTCAAAGTTTTTTCTTCTTGTTTGTGAGTTCTTAGATAGAAGGTGTAGTTTGTATTTAAATTAGTTGCCATTGACCTCGTTTGGTGGTGAGTTAGTTTTGTACATATTGATGTCAGGAAGTACGTGAAACTAGTCATTGAAGGTCCATGTTTGTGACATCTCAATGCGTGAAGACGTTATATTTGTTGAGCGAGCCTATAGACTATAAGGAATTGATTACTCTTGCTTTTGGTGAAGAGAGTTGTAACAAAGTTGTTTGCAATGCCCATTTTTTGCGGCGTGAATGTCGGAGCATTTCATGGATAATTCCATTACCTCAATACTGTCATTGAGGGTACTTATCGTTGAGTCGACGATAACTGTGACCTCTTTGACTTCTGGTTATCGTCGAGTCGATGATAACGTAGTCAGATTTTTTCAATCGGCATTCCTAGCAAATGTGTAGCTACTTCAGTTTCTTCTGATTTCAAAGCAAAATCAGCATCGGGTTGAATTATTTCTTTGCCAAATTGAACAAATCATGAAAGGAGTTTTGTTGAGGATAGTTATCGTTGAGTCAATGATACCTCTGATTTCTTTTGCTCCTAGTTATCGTCGAGTCGATGATAACGTAGTCAAATTTTCTCAATCGGTATTCTTAGCAAATGTGTAACTACTTCGATTTCTTCTGATTTCAAAGTAGAATGTGCATCAGGTTGAATTATTTCTTCGTCAAATCGAACAAATCATGAAAGGAGTTTCGTTGAGGATAGTTATCGTTGAGTCAATGATACTGCTGAATTTTTTCGCTCCTAGTTATCGTCGAGTCGATGATAACGTAGTCAGTTTTTTTCAATCGGCATTCTTAGAAAATGTGTAGGTACTTCAATTTCTTATGATTTCAAAGGAGATTGTGCATCGGGTTGAATTATTTCTTCGTCAAATCGAACAAATCATGAAAGGAGTTTCGTTGAGGATAGTTATCGTTGAGTCAATGATACCGCTGAATTTTTTCGCTCCTAGTTATCGTCGAGTCGATGATAACGTAGTCAGTTTTTTTCAATCGGCATTCTTAGAAAATGTGTAGGTACTTCAATTTCTTATGATTTCAAAGGAGATTGTGCATTGGGTTGAATTATTTCTTCGTCAAATCGAACAAATGATGAAAGGAGTTTCGTTGAGGATAGTTATCGTTGAGTCAATGATACCGCTGAATTCTTTCGCTCCTAGTTATCGTCGAGTCGATGATAACGTAGTCAGTTTTTTTCAATCGGCATTCTTAGCAAATGTGTAGCTATTTTAATTTCTTATGATTTGAAAGAAAAATGTGCATCGGGTTGAATGCTTCCTTTGTCACAACCAACGAATCATGAGAGGAGTTTCATTGATGATCGTTATCGTTGTGTCAACGATAACTTTGAGTTCTTCGAGTTCCAGTTATCGTCGGGTCGATGATAATCTTGTCAGTAATTTTTAAAGGTGTACATACTTCAATTTCTTATGATTTCAAACGAGATTGTGCATTGGGTTGAATTATTTCTTCATCACATCCAACGAATCGAGAAATGAGTTTTGTTGAGGAGAGTTATCATTGAGTCAACGATAACTCTGAGTAACAACAACTTCCGGTTATCGTCGGGGCGATGATAATGTCAACTATAAATAATGTGTTTGAAACTTTGCATTGAAAAGTATTTACTTAGATGAAGATGAATGACTGAATCATAGCACAAATCATTGGATCATCCATTCAACGATGTTGTATTCGTAAGAAATTATAGAGACATGATGTTAATATTAGTGAATATAGAGTATGTTTAGTTTCTAGTATACTAGAAGTTGCTGCAATAGAACATCTTTATCTTTGACTCAACAATGAATCTAAGGATTGGTCTTCGTGCTTGCAGAATGGATTTCCATGGGGTTGATGAGTTCGCGAATCCAGTTCCCCCATTTCCACCTGATGTTCAGGTATGCGAGGGGATTGCTCGTGCAAAATGGGTGTCACGATTTGTCACTCTTCGAAACGAAGATGGGGTGGACCTTGCAAGGGGGGTTTGCCAAAATGTTGACCCAGAGTTAATCATTGACCAAGATGGAAAGCCTCTTGGCGATGACCGGGTTGCCATTCAAATCGCTGAGTCTCTGAACGAGGAACTCTTCTCATCGGGCAATGTATGGTCACTTCGTTCCTGGGACATCAAGAGAGTTTTTTTAGATGACGATGTCAGCTTATATGACCATGACCAAACCCATGTATATAACGCAGCCATGAACCCATCAAGCAGAAGAATTCGTAAGGGGGTTCGATCATACGAAACAATTCGTGAAAGGATTGATCCAGAGATTCCACCCAAGAAAGAACTTCTCCTCTCTATGGAATCGATCACATCAGTGTCCACAAAATCATGTTGTGAGAAAAATTGTGTTCAACCTTTTCCGCGTGGGCAAATCCAAGCGATAAGGACTGAACTATATTCAGGTGAGGACTTCAAGGCGCGTAGCAAGACACTTTTGGAGGTGCACAGGCAAATCCATAAAGACAGTGGTGGCAAAGAGTGGATTACCTTGAAAGGTAGAGAAGTGTGCCCCACTGCATGGTGGATCATTCATGGGATTGCAAGAGCTACGTTCTATAGGTACAAAGAGAAGGCTAGAATTGGGAAGCAAGCTCAGGTGCATGGAAATGTGGGATCTAAAAAACCCCGCATGCATACTCTTCAAGCTACTGCCACGCTTCGAACTCTTATTGAGTCTGATGCCGATCGAATGCCACACAAAACAAGGACAATAGAGTCTGGGGAGAAAGTTGCAGCGATGGTTCTACCTTCTGCTTTTCGTTGGAGTGACCAATTACCTAAAATCAATGAGTCCAATGCAGAGTTCAATTTGCAGCCGATTTCTTCCAGTGGCTTGAGCAACATTCGCCGTTAGAATTTCCCTGAATTTGCTGCCAAGGCTCATGGGGATAGTTTTGCTAGGTGTGGCTTGTGCGATGAGTATAAGCAATTGAGGAGCGCTTGTTGGAAATCAGAGTCGTTTGATAAGTATACCAATATTTTGAATACCCATGTTGTAGGTCAGAGGGCTCATAGAGAGTACTACTATGGAAATCGGGAATTTTCCGTGAGATGCCCGGACAAAATGTTGTGCATCATTTATGATAAAATGGATCATTCAAAAACGGCTTCTCCACACTTTTCTCACAAGAACAAGTCGACGGAATCCTTCATGAAAATGCCTGTTGCTGTCACAGGTATGATTGCTCATGGTCATGGCGATGTACGATATGCACACTATGGTGTGGGCATTTTCCCAACAGATTCGAATCATACCATTGGGTCCATTGCAAGGTTGTTGCGGGATTTGGAAGGCCCGCCTAAAAATTCATCGAGGGCGTTATTTTCTATTGAGAAGGGGCAATCCACATTGACAAAGGCGCTTTTAAAAGGAGCAGAAAATTGCTTGGACTCCCTCCTTCCACCTCCAGAACAGCCACTTCCAGCTCAACCTCTCCCACCAATATTAATATTGCAATTGGACAATGCGTCAGGGGACAACAAGAATCGATATGTTTTTGCTTTCTGTTCTTTGCTTGTATACAAAGGCATTTTTCGTGAGGTATACATCAACTTTCTTATTGTGGGACACACTCACGAAGACATTGATGCTCTTTTTGGTCGATGGAGTTCAAGATTGAAGACGAATGACTATCCAACACTTCCAAAGCTCATGAAGTCCTTTATGGATTGTGAAACGCACCCTGTGATTCCTCATCTCATTGAGGAGCTCCCTGATTTCAAGAAATTTGTGGAGGGTTATTTGGGCACTGGTGGAGATGAATTAGGAGGGCATTCGAAAAGTCAACAATTCAAGTTTTTTATGGATTCTTTAGGATGGCCTTTGATGGAGTATAAAAATTTGTGTACTGACCCAAAGTGGTTGCCAGAGCATGGCAATGGGATTAGAATGTGGTCAGAGACTGAGGATGGACTTCCTAAAGTACCAAGTGGTAGCCCTAAACCTTTGGCTCCAGTTCCAATGAAAGCTCTTGAAGAGATAAAGAAAGGTTTGAATGGCTATGTTAAACATTGGAACAAAATGGCAAACAATGATCATAGTGGAGAGTACAGGCGGAAGAATGGTCCACTAGAAGAGTATTGGAAAGGCATTAGAGCTGCTCTAGATGCACCTCTTCAAGTGCGAGAGGCATTACTTGATGGATTTTGGCCAACTTCAAGGATTGCCAATGATGAAACAGATCAAATGCAAAGAAATGGCACATTGCGTGAAGAAAATGCCGAGGATGCCAACTTTGTTGGACGTAAGCGTGATCGTCCACGTTCTTCGTTTCGTGTTGCTCGTGATACACACGCAGGTTATTTTGTTGCAGTGCGTCTTGCTGATGGTGAT
Organism: Climacium dendroides; assembly: GCA_950106755.1. NCBI lineage: Eukaryota > Viridiplantae > Streptophyta > Bryopsida > Hypnales > Climaciaceae > Climacium > Climacium dendroides. Next base: position 24,615,126 of record OX467087.1, on the reverse strand, counting down.
CCAAAACCATTTTGGCTCGCTAGGGCTATTACGGCTCCGAGTCCCGATCCAGGGCATATGCATATGATCAAAATCCAATATTGGAGGCCTACTTCGGATCGGCACATTAATATGGAGACATATGAGGGTTGGGACACCAAACAAGGAAATGTGTGGCATGAAGATAGCGTTATACCTTCAACATGGTCAAGCACAGATTGTATCATGACAGCTTGGAAGCCACGGTTTCGTGATGGAACTAAAAATCCAAAGGTGACGGTTCCAAGTCTACAAATTCAAATTATTAAGGCATCAGTGGCAGCCTTCACGACTACTGCAAATAACGATGGTTCTATGATTGAAGAATGACTTATAGTTCATAATTTTATTAGATAAATGTTGTTTTGGTAGTTCAATTAGAGCACTCATTGTAATTATTAACAAGTTCGGACATGTTTACATTCATATATGTATTGGTTACTTTTATTATGGTAGTGTGCCTATGTATGAGAAATTTATTTCTATTAATAGTAAATTTTTTTATTACTATTGCGTCTCCAAGTATTGTATTCTAAATGTTTTTGGTGAATTTTTGGTAATTCATATGTTTAATTTCATGTTAAAGTTTTCTATCCTCCATGTATACATTAGTTTTTTGACATATGAAAGTTTTGATTTTTAAAAATGTCTCACTTCATAATGTCTTTGACTATTTTGTTTTCTTTTTTACAAAGGAATTAGTAAATCGAGATGTACTTTTGAGTTTGTGCTACTTTAGTTAATAGTATAAAATTAATGAAATACATATTTGACATTTTCAAGTCTCAATTTAATGAACAGTCTCAATTTAATGAACCCTTCTTCCACCTTACATGTATGAAAAATTAAAATGAGACTGCAATTTGTCTCATTTTAACGAATAAGGCCTTTCTTGCCAAAAGGCAAAAGAAATCCACCTCGATGGGAGGAGGTGATGGACGGAGACTTCTACATCATCAATGGCCAGCACAGCGTAGCTGCAAGCCATCTGATGATGCAAGAGGAAAGCATGGTGAACGAAGAAGTGAAGAAACACTTCAGAACCTAGAAATGCTACGTGGTTTGGTCACTTGATAAGGAGATGTTGAGGACAATCTCCGCATACTATAATCGGACCAACCACTTTCAGCCTACTACGCCATCTTGGGCAACAAATATCTTGGGAGCAAGGACTGTGTGGGTTTCCATGGGAAGACCGGCACCACCGAAAGGAGACAAAACTAGTGGACCCTCATAACGAGGCAAAGCCCATACTGCGCTAACGCAAAAGTACAAGGTAAGCATTTTAGGGCGGACCGCCCTAAACTGATATGCTTACAGTTTTGTACTTGCTCTCCGAGAGAGCTCCTTCTGCAGTGTAGTTTATGATAAGATCACAAGTTAATGAATCTAGTCAATCCTTGTGCAGAGTTTTGAAAAGGCAGTTAATCTCAGATTCGCCATGATTGACGTGAATAAAAGCTTCACGATCTCAAAGAAGAAGGGTGCAGACAAGAAGCTGAAGCTTACAAACGAACTGAAAATAATTTTTGCGCCCGACGACGTTTAGGAGGTTTGGAGCGAAGTTATCATCAGTGCTGCACACGGGGGAGCTCATCGATCCAGAGACGAAGATGAAGTTCAATGAGAAGGAAAACTGGAAACAAGAAAGTTGCACAATGAGCAGAGACTTCTTCAGGCCCCTTGGAAATCTCAGCTACGACGATATGAAGAGATTGGCGAAGCACATTCTCAATCGCTCCGAACCAAGTCGCCACCACCCATATCCGAAAGTGACAATCAAACCGGTGTCCACGGTCGTACAAGACTGCTACAGCGCCAAGGAATGGGTGGAGAGAGTGAAGCGGGAGAAGATGGTGAAAAAAGAGATTCACCTGATCTGTCTAGAACTGAACTTGTTCAATGCAAGGAATGAGCTCATTTCGGAGAACTGGCGACAGTTCAAGAGAAGCCGCTGCTTCACTAGTGCAACGATGAATCTGTTGCTCGAAAGGCCAGGTGAGGCATATTTTTCGATGACCAAGCAAACCCGAGGGAGAAATAAGACAGCAGCAACCATCGATCCCAAGATAGAGGCCTTCTTCAAAGTCTTCCTGGAAAAGAAGAACCAATTTCGCATTCCTTCGTCGGTCGCACATTTGCGTCCTTACAGCATACGTTACAACACACACGAGAACTGGCCGGCGGATGTTTGGACGCTGGAGATAGTGAGCTTGATCGGTTTGGGAGTGATCGATTTTCGATCAATTCCCGGAGTGCTGGAGAAGGAGAACTCCACGATGGAGAAGCCGTTCTTCCTGGAAGTACTAATGTCTCAGCAGCAAATGAAGGAACCTCTGCTTGAAGAAGTTAAGACCTGGTTGTTCATCGTCGAGGACAAGACCGACTTATCTCAAGTCCTCGGGTTCGTTGAGAAAAATGAGGTCTTACGCACATATAATCGGAGTTTCTCCGATTACTACCCAGCGAAAAATGAGAGACTTTATGATCTCCCAGCGAATTCGGCAAGGGCGCTGAGGAAAGTACCGCTCATTTTTCTCCAAAGCCCAGACCTGCCAACGCAGGTCCGGATTGAACCGGAATTTCGAGCTCCGAATACAATCACTTATAAAGAATCTAAGAGGTACAATGAGCTACCGTTTAGAATGTATATTATGGAGCTGCAAATGGAATTCTACCTTGGGATCATCAAGAAGTTCTGCCATCCAGGGTCAAGCGTATTCTCTGTTTTTGCTGGGAGCAAATTGACATGTGCTGCCCTGGTAAGTACATCGCTACAATTTAAGTCGGACCGACCTAAACAAGAAACCTGCACTTGACGCTTACTGCTTACTTGTAGTCAATGAACAATTTCTAGATCCTGGTTGCAGTTTAGGGAGGACCGCCCTAAAATGCATACATAGTCTGGAACTCAATGATTAATTGTCATAATAGTCGACGTTATTTTCCTATCCTAGCCTATGTTCCTTGGATGTTGTTTAGGTCGGACCGTCCTAAATTGCAAGTCAGTAACTCTGAGATTCTGCATGCTGTGTTTGGCTGCAGATGAGCTGGGTAGATGTTTTCGCTGCTGTCCCGGATTGCGAAACAGACATCTGGCAAAATATTGCCACGGTCGGTTTATCGTTGGACAAGGATGACTTCCTCAACTCCTCATACGCTGTTGACGAAGACATTGTATCCACTCAACGTGAGTCACAGTCCAACCCTGATTCGACCAGACCAAGGGGGCGCTCGGAGACTGCTGCCTCGCCTGGCCAAAACCGGGGGAAGAGGCGCATGGAAGAAGACGTCGAGGAAGATGAAAATGAGGAGGAAGAAGATGACTTCGACGTAGAAGACATTGCGGTGGATTACGACGTGTTTGACGAAATCACCACGCCAGGTGCTCGTGCATCGCAGACCAATTTAGGGTCGTCAAGCTCAACAGGGCTGCAGAACACGGCAGTCCAACCTGTTGATGCTGAAACTCCGGTTTCCAGAACTAGGCCTGCTAAGAAAAAAAAGGTGGACCATATGCAGGCCTTGTCGATGTCGCTGGCGGTGGTCTTGAAGCAGCAAGAGGAAATCAGGCGCGAACAAAAGAAAGACCGGGAGGAAAATTTAGAGTTCCAAAAGGAATCAACTAAAAACTTTGCGGGTCTAGCGCAGGCCTTCTTAGAGGAATAAAGGTTGAATAGGGAGGAGCGTGAGCATAATCGGGTAATGTGGCAAGCGTACTTGGATAGAAATCAAGCCCAGCCTATTGCCACGCTTCCACCACCAACAGCTTCGCAGCAGCTCTTCATTGGAAACAACCCATCAGGATCCAATGATAGTGCTGTCTCCGTTCCGCAGAGGGATGCTGCTGCGCCTCCGCTTCTTCCACCGGGGCCTCCGGATTTTATCCCTCCGCCTATTCCTGTGAGAGAAACACATGGAGGTCAGAGTTCCTCATTGCCCAAGAACGTCACATCGACCTTGGAGGGCGCACAAGCTGCAAGCGAGGGGATATCCAAGGGAGATCAGCAGTGTGATAGTGGGCAGAACTTGTCTGTGGATCCAAAAGGGGTAGTGCCCGGGAGTACCACCGACCGCGCCAATGATCCACCAACAGGTTGTGCCAAGTAATCACTCGATGTCATTTGTTGTAGCTCGACTCGAGTTGATGTGTATTCTAGAGCTGCATTTGTAGATATAGTATACAGAGTTTTTTTGTGGACACGGGAACTTCTAGTGGATTGAACCATGGAGTTCCAAATTTTGTAATCAATTTTGTATTTTAACACTCATTTGTTGAGGCTGTAATATATCGTTGTCTTACACAACATTCTATCTTAATTCTTCTATTGCAGGGCTTCAGAATGCTTTCAATGTTTGTACAACTCGCGCTTCTTCTGTAGCACCATCAATTCCTGTGTTGGAAAATGAGTTTGTTGCCCTTGATGAAATGCCGATGCTAGGACCTCTTCAAAGTGAATCGAAGAAGGTGGTTACGACTGACATTCAACTTGAGGCTGAACCTGATGTTCTTGCTGAGTCCTCTCAGCAACAGGTATGTTCATTTCCCTATTGTCCACGGGTTCTGGAATTCGTATCATTGTAGTGTCGACAAAAAGAGGACGTGCAGAATGTTAACTGTCCTCGCTCTATTCCTTTTGACAGTAGGAATCTGATCCTCCATGTCGTCGTGGAGGGACTTCGGAGGGCGTCGATCGTCCATTCAGGTCCAGGGTGGCGGACAAGTGGATCAATGTTGTCCTGGACCTAAATGGCATTCTATGTGTCTGCGAAGATTAGAAGTCCAAGGGATTGTCGCACAAAAAATTGAGAGACTTCTCGCAGCCGCACTCCGCAACTGAGCCCGCGCTAGTCGGATCCAAGGCTGTGTGGGTGCGGCCTCATTGCTCTAATTTCATTACAGAGCTTCAAAAATTTGCAACAGTTTCAGTGTGGAGTTCTATGAAGAAGTCTACCACTGAATTGATTTCTCAATATCTTTTCCGAGACGGACTGCCGCCTTCACAAATACTTGGGCAGGACTCCTGCCAAACACTAAAACAAAGAGATAGATCGGGAAGGTTGACCTATTTCAAAGTACCAGGAACGGACAAGGACTTATTCCTCAAAAATCTAAACCGGTTATTTAAAGATAGAAGAGGAAGCTTCTCGTCTGACAATACTGTCATTGTAGATGACAGTCCTGTGAAGCATATAATGAACAGGCCTCATAATGTCATACTGCCTGATGCGTGGAGTTATAGAGGGAATGGTCCGCGGGACTCCTTTCTTTTCGATGTTTTGCTTCCTTGGTTTCAACGTTTACACATAGCTCGAGACCAAGGTTTGAAGGCATTCAAGGAAAATGGTCCTGGAAGAATTGGGCGACGAATGCTTTGCGACGAAAGGAACCGCAAGGAATACGAAGTGCTAATGGAAGTAGTTCGCGCTTCGTCTAGTTTGAGTTAGGTCATGGTCTATGGTTTCGTAGGGAAGTGTAGTTCGAGTGCAAGACTGGCGCATTTTAGCTCAGTCCGCCTTAAATTGTATATACTTATTTTTTAATTGATATTTGTAGACTGGTGGATTGAATGAATCCATTCAGAACGTTTAAGCGATATCAGTTTTGTGTGTGATATGTTTGAACTGCTTTGTTCCAGTATGTTGTGTGATCCACTTCATTCGTTTCAACTTGTGCAGTTTAGGTCGGTCCGACCTAAACAGCACATGCTTGGCTTATATACATGTCAAAGTTCTTTTGAACTTTTTGCTGGGTGTTGTCTTCTGTTTTAGTTCTTATATTGTTAGGTCTGTGTATTGCGCGGCAGTGTTTTCTCAATTTGAATTATGTTCTTCTTCAATCTGTGGCTTTCTTTGCTTAATAGATGATGAGAACTTCGGAGGCCCATGTTCCGAAAGGTGGATTCGCTTGTGCAGCTTCTGTTGACTTCATCTTAGACTATGGGCAATACATCATTCTCAGCACTGGAAATTTACTGTGTTTGGCCGCTACTGCAAATTCCACCATGGATTTCTCGACGAAGCCTATTGAGGACAACGTGGTCGACAGTCCTCCGAGTGGTAGGACGCGTCCGCGGCTTTCTTGCTCCCCGTCGCCGCTGCGATCCGTTGGCCAACGTGCTTTGCCGTCTACTTCTGATCGAATGACTCAAAGAAAGCTTTACGGGGAGGAAGGTTGTCCAGGCATTGGAACAAATGTAACTATAGGCATTCCAAGTGAGATTTGCCAAGTGCGTCCAGATATTGCTTCCTCTCTTCCCCGCCTTCCTCCACTAACGGAAGGTGTCCAAACGAAGCGATCTCGGAGCTCTTCCATGTATATTACAGAGGCGACCACACTGGAGGTTCCACTACCTCCAATTCATAGACGCAGATACTTGAATGTTCCAAAACGTCAACGCTCAAGTCTTAGTGGAGAGTCCCGACTAGAAGGGAGCCGTCGTTTATGGGATGCTGCGGAAGAAAGGTCCTTGGAGAAGCAAAAGTGGGACATCATTTGAGAGCGGTCCGCAATTTGTATTGGGTACAGTAGAGGACCGGAAATATTGAAGGCATATGAGAAGTTGAAGAGTATGTCACAGTAGTAAAGCACATTATGATTATTACGGAGCATGAGCTACATCATCTGGTACAATGTAGATGTACAGTTGAACATCAACAATTGTTGACCATGATAACATTTTGGGTTCCTTATAAAAGGCTACTGTAAAGTCTAGAATCCAAATGTAATTTTGGGTTCCTTATAAAAGGCTATTGTAAAGTCTAGAATCCAAAGTGTCATTCATTGTGTACACACTATTACTTGTATATTTGATGGATATTATCAGTAAATTCCATTCTTCTCATAATGGACTTGCAGTATTTAGAACCTCTCATTTTCTTGGAAAACTCTCATTTTAATGAATATAGTGTTCGTTTCAAAAACTTTGCGTGTCGCAAATAATCGTTGCCGAACAAGGTTGCCGGACAAGGTTGTTTCCCCGGTCCCTCCACATATTAGTTAGTGTGTTATTGTAGTTAGTCGACATGTGCCCATGCAGACTGTTGGATAAACATCGAGGCGGCGTCCCATCCATTCCAATTCCAGGACCATCAGCAGGGTATGTCTCACTGACAACCGGCATTAGGCCTTTAGTTCGGAAGCGATGCCTTGCGTTGCCAATGTACAAGTAGAAATGATCGAAGGGTCACGGACTTGAAGGTGACTCGACGGCCATCTCATCGGTCCGAGTACGTCTCTGCTCTCGATTGTTAGCTTTGCCTTTACGCCACATGCATAGAGCTTTCAGTCAGTCAGTCTATGGCGAGGTACAGGGACACCCAGTTCCACTTGCACACTCAGCACTGGGACTGGCCACCGACGCACTGATCGACCGCCGAGCCTTCCAGAAGGTGCGACACGCAAACTCATATATAGAGCAACGTAGCGAAGCCTTGGAGCAACACAAATCCACTCATGCTTAAGTAAGTCCCTGCTTGCTCTAGTGGTGCTGCATGCTTCTGGGCTGATCGGGCTGCTAATCCACTTGTGAGTGACCGAGGACTCAAGCCTAACTAGCTGCACATGTCCTGAGTGGCACGCTGCGATCTAGCTAGCTGAGCTTTCAGCTTGAGCTCTCAAGGCAAGGCATGATTGATCGAGGGAGTTCCAACGGCCATTGATGGATCACAGGTGCTGATCAAGTTCTCTTGCTCTCTGTTTGTTTGTCTGGTATCGTAACGACTTTGTAGACGTACTAGTTCACCAATGGCTGGGAACGGCCGGAGTATAGTTTTGTAATGTGTTCACGAAATTGTACTCATGAATTTGGTTTCGTTCTGGAGGAAGTGACGCATAAGCATGTGCATGTGAGTGGGCTGTTTGATGGTTTAGGCAAGGTTGTGAGTGAGTTCGTTTTCAATTGCCAAATGTCGTTGTTGGTGTGTATGCGTTGCCCTGGCTATTTGAGAAGCTTTGTTGATTGATTTTATTTCAAGTTTCTTGAATTTGCCAGTTCGATCGCCGGCAGTCAGAATAGAACCACGACCTTTCTAAACTTCATACATGAGACCTAGAAATAAATACGGGTTGTCTGTGGATTATCAGTTGTGAGTTGTGGACAAGGTTGTGTGAAGGGAGTACTGAGTTCTTTCATCACTGCTGTGGTATTTCACTTATGTCTCCGTGTTTCAGCAATTACTTGGTTTTCATGTTTATTTCAAGTAAATAGAGCACTTCCAGAGCTTCATTTCTTTTTACGTAGAAATGTACAGAGTGCCATTCCGTGTGGCGTTCATCCCTTCGACTGCTGAATTTCTTGAAGATGGCTTCTTTTCTAATCTTGGAGTGGTTGTCCTGAATGTTCCATTGCTTCGACCGTGATGATCACAGGAATGAACAAATGCTGGACTATTTCAGTCAGAAAATTTATGGTCGGCAAGTTGTCAATATTTCCTTTCATGGGTCGAATGAAGCTCCATGGCTCCCACCTTGATAAAGCGTTTGAACTGATTGATTGTGCAGGGATTTCCATTGAGTTTTGTGAGAGCACATGTTATCAATTTCGGTGATGGAACTTGCCACTATCCGACCAACAAACTGCACAAATCAAATAGCCAAGGAAGTCGATACGGTCTGTTGAGGGGTGTGGGCTAAGGCAGTGGCCTAAGCAAGTATGAAGACAAGTCATTGCAAGCATGACCTCTTGCTAATGTTTGAAATGACATGAGTTGTGATCTTCTAGGCTTTGGTGCACCTACCAAGGCCATTGCTTCCACCCAAACCCATCAACAGACCGTATCGACTCCCATTGGCATCATGATGTCAAGGTGCTATGAAGATTCGTTTACATTTGTCTCTCCTTGCAAGGGTGTTAGTAAGGATTTGCCCACTGAAATGCACATGCCTTGAATGTCACATCCTAAGGTCAAGTTGAAAGGCAAAATGTGCATAATATGGATTTTTTTACACCTAGCCCATACATTACTTGATTATTTTTAGATCCAATGGTTTGAATTGATGCTTTTCAATGATTGTTTATACAGGAACTTCTGTTGGTTTGTGTAAGAGCACATGGCATCAATTGTGGTCATCGAACTTGCCACTTTCCAAGGAACAGATTGCACAAATCAAACACCAATAGGAGCTGATGTAGGCAGTTGATGGAGGTGGACTAAGGCAGTGGTCCTTAGCAAGTATGTTCACAGTATGACCTTGCTAATGTTGGAAATGACATGAATTGTCATCATTTTTGGCTTTGGCGGACCTATCAAGGCCACTACTGCAGTCCAGATCCACCAACTGACCACCTCCGCTCCCATTGGTGTCTTGATGTAAGGCTACCAAGTATGAAGATTTGTCCACTTGAAAAGCGCAACATTTGCCTCTTGTTTTGAATGTCTACTGCGATCTCGGACTCCAGCTTGAGCTGTCAAGGCAAGGGATGATCAAGGGAGATCCAAGCACCATTGACGGATGACAGGTGCTGATCAAGTTCTTCCGCTTCGTGTCTCGCATGATGACGACTCTAGCTGCTAGGAAGATTCAATACACTTTTCCAACGACAATGGTTGGGATCGTTATTTTGTAATTTTGTTAGGCACCGAAATTTCGTCAGACTTAACAGCAATATTCCACAATCTTAAATAGCTCTTTTACCTTAGACCCCGAGTTCGGAAATCTATGCCAACCCTTGACTTTAGAGATAAGAAAGGAAATAAATGAAAAAATGGCATATGAAATAATGCCACTAATATTTTAACCAAACTTCTCATCATGGAACTGTAGTCATTTGGTTTTGGTTGGAAAGAATCCTGTTGCTGGGACTCTGCCAATGTTAGGATAATTATATTGTGGTTACATATTCTCAAAGCAGGTTTCTGTCATACCATCTGTCTTCAAAAAAAGCCGTGCATAATAGCACTGAATCCCTGAAAAGCAAGCATCGTTCTATTTTCTTTACACATCACGATGAAGCCATACAGACGGGTGAGAACGTTGAGCTCTTTTATCTCATTGAGCTTTGCAAAGGCGTGGCCAACCTTGCAACGCTTGAGTATAGCTCATGACAGTATCAGTGGTAAGTGGTGTTTCTGATCAGTATCAGTGGTGTGGTCGAATAGCTTTGGTCACTGTCTTTTTGGATCTCACGTAGAGCATACTTCATGCTCCTGCTTAGCATCCCTATTAAAATGAAATTACAAGCAAATTGCTCTCACAAAATGAGCGGAATCACGTTTGCTACATCGGTCGGTACGGTGATAGCTGTAATTTGGAGACTTTCTAGAATACCCTTGTTTGTTTGGTTCACCACCAGCATCTTCAGACATTGCCCAATTCATCACAAAGGACTTGGTACCGCTGAATTTGCGTTGACGAGCTACTGCCTTCACGATCATTCTTATTTTTTAAACGATTCAGCACCAAATTTCTCAGACTAATACTTAACATTCTTGAGGATTGAGCAGTGTGGAACCTTTTGAGAATTATACCAACGAAGAGGTATTTAAAACATACCAGAGAGCAAATCAAGCAAAGTTAAAGCTCTAACCCGTGAAAACATGTCTTTTTAGCTTGAGGAGCTCAAAGTTTACCAAATCGAATTCCTTTCCAAGTTAGTTAGTCTTGAAGGTGCTCACCAACGGTTCTCTGAAGTTCGAACATTGTTACGTCCGAGCATCACTGATCTCCCGAAGTTCTACTTCTCGATCGGACACTGACCTTGATTGGTGTATTAGTCCCTGTAACGAGTTGCAATCCCAACCCTAATTGGGGCTTTTCAATTTGGTGTTTTTTTCTCGGTTGCACTTCTTCGGTACCAAGCTCCTTTGAGTTTGAGTTTGGATTAATTTCTTGCCCTCGATCACTTTGTCGCAAAACCCTAAACTAGGGGCACGAGCTCAACCAGATTGCCCTTCCAGGTTGGAATGCCTTCTCCAACTCGTCAACTGGCGACCTTAGAAGCTCAAGCTCACGCATTGGACTCCTGTCCCTCCCGTAGTGCCTCACCAAATTTCAGCACAGCGTGGGTGGCAGACCGGCCTCATACGATTTGCTTGTTGAACAAAATGTTCCGTATCAAGGTTTAAAATAATATTTTATTAACCAATTTCAAGTTGTAAGTAGAGTTTGGTGCACTCTTACCAAAATTAGAGACTTTGGGTTTTGGACCTCTTTTCAAAGCCTAGATTTGGAATGTTGAAAAATAGCTTTTTTTTTTTTTTGGGGGGGGGGGGTTCAAGGAGCAACACTAGAAAAGGAATTGCATATAATTGAGGTTGTTGAGCAATATATTTATACCATAATATAAGTGAAAATTAATATAAAAAATATTCAAAAATTAATATGGAACTTATCTGTTGAAGCAAAGTTAGGAAAAATCAAACAACATTTGGGAGAATACAAGGCCTAGATATTGGCCATTGTTTAGCAAAATAAATCTCTCTCTAAGAGGAATCAAAGCTCATTGACCTTATTTGGTTGGGCCAAATAAAATCTTTGATTTTTGGCTTCAAATACTATATTCTTGCAATTTATTCACCAAAAGTTTTCCAAATATTTCCGAGACATTCTTCAATTAGAGCAATCTAGCGAAATTTAGAATGGATGATTTTTTTTTCGTAATGATTTACTCAATTCACTAGTAAATGGCAATTTACTAATAAATGATCATTTTTGTCAATTTTTGCTCCATATGCATCCATGAGAGAATTCTTTTGCCTCTTGGGGGGCTATTTGAGTGCATGCAATTGTGCAAATGAAGAAAAAAATAGCTCACATCTCCTCACAAAGAATCTTGGTAGTTTGAGTCAAGTTGAGTGCCCATCCAATTGACAATTAAATTTTTTAGTTTATTTTTATTTTTATTCACTATCTTTGTACATTGACCAAAAATCAAACGGCCCTCTACAAGGTCCAAATTTTCTTTAATGCATTCACTTTTTAAGGCTTAAATTATTTTTTTGCACCTACCTAAATATCCACCTCCCTACTGCAAGGTTATATGTGATTATTCATAATACCACATAGCATGTATGTATTTGAAATAAATTATGAGGGTAGGTTTGACTTGCATTAACTTTAATGAAAATCATTCATTATCTGTGGATATATGAGTATTGTTTTGGATGTAGATGTTTTCAAAATCCATATATAACTAGTACAAATGGAGTATTTCTATGCACCTTGGGTTCATAATGGATTGGGACTTTGTATACCATAGTGTATACACTATTACTCCCTAGTTTTCTTATTATATTCTAAATTTTGTGTGCATGTATCTAGAAAGATGTGGTATCCAATAGTATAGAGGTTCAATTGTGAATAGAGCACAAGTTTCATTTTATTAGAGTTCAAAAATATTCACCCTATCAAAACAAGGAATAATTATTTTTCCAACTCAAATGTTATTAATATCTTTCAATTTGCAAAGTCAAATGGGCCAAAACCGTTTCCATGTTTTGATATATTGATCTACTACAGTTTTGTAAAATTGAAACTTAACAAATGTTTTAATTTTCAATTCTAGTCAAAGCACTAAAAATAAATTAAATTTTAATAGATTTTTCTGATAACTCCAAATCTATAGTAAAAACTCCAAATCTATAGGCATCAAAGATTACAAAGCTTCATACGATGAGTGTGATGAATAGAATATGTTTCTAAAAAATTCATGCAAGAATAACTAAATATGAAGTCAAATATTAGAGCCTAATTGACTTCTCAAAAAGTCCATTTCAAATTCTTTAGGTCATTGTCAAATTGAGGCTTGAGTAGTATAGCTTGTTCATCTCCTCCTTTGAAGCCAATGAACTTTTGTAATTACTATTGCAAAGACAATTTCTTGCTTCAATTTGAGACTTTATTGCCATTTGACAATTAGATCTATATACTAAATTATTGGTTAATAAAGTAGAAAGATCTAATACTACTCATTTAAATTGATGTATGTAGAGGGAGTCAAAATCACAATTAGGTGTTATTTTTGCCTTATAGACCAATGAAAATCATTGATATTAAGAAAAATTGAAAATCAGAGAACTTTTGTATTTTTTGTGAATTTTCACAATATCATTTTGGAGAAACCTCAAAGTCTTGAACATGTGCATGTTGGAAGCGCCATGAAAAAGACTCAAAATTATAAATGAAAAGCTTGGTCTTTTACAACCATGAAGGTTAATTTATAAATTGGGAAATCATTCAAAGTGTATACTTTAAGATTATTTTGATGACACTTCAACACACTTATTTCAAATAGAAATGAATTGAATTAGATATTCTACCTTATCTATGTTGATACAAGAAAATATGGATTATTCGTTAATATCTTTGATGAATCATAAAAGCACAGATATCTAGTCACATAATCATCTTTGGTTGGCATTGTAAATGGGTAGGAGCTGCAAAAGGATTAGTTTCATTTTTTTAGTGGATTTACAACTATTTAAGGTGAACAAATGTTCCTATTACCAAGCAAATTTGCTATCTAAATACCTTAGAAAAAGTATTTGTCAACTCAAGTATTTTTCAAAGATTGAAAATCATTTTCTATTTCAAAATTGTTTTTTCTTGGTTTGCCACACTTTGAGTTTTAGATTGGTTTTGAAAACTAAGGAGATAAATTTTTGTGATCTATTTCCATAGTAGGATACCAAGAGATACCTAAGGATACATTATTTTATATCCTAAGAAGAGATACCTAAAGATATATTATTAAATTTCCTATCAAGAAATACCTAAAGATACATTATCTTATATCCTACTATGAGATACCTAAAAATACCTTATTTCATATCCTACCAAGACATACTTAAAGATATCTTATTTTACATCCTCTACATCCATGTAAATAGGGCTCTATTGCTTGTGCACTTTCATGCATTGAAGATAATTTTTTTTGTGCTCATTTCTTCAAGCTCATTTTTTTTGTGAAACTTCTTCAAGATGAAGTCCTCCCAAATGTCCACTTTCTAATTAATTTATTAATTATTTTCCTATTTTCTACAAATTAAAACATTGAAATATTTATTTTCTTATTGGCTATTCTTCACTTTTCTAGTTCTCCTACTTAGAAGATTTTCCTCCTTTTAATATTTTAAGAGAATATTTTTTTAATTATATAATATTTCCACTATGTCAAAAAGAAACTATTGTTTTAGATTTTATTTGGAATTAACAAATGGTAACAATAAATTGCAAGTAGAAGTTGTTAGAGATTAGTCTTGAACTATTTGTGGAAATCTAACTGGAAATGATTTAGGTTTAGGACTAATTTGAAAGGGAGGGTGGATGGTAACAAAATAATGGCATTTTGGATATTTTCTTTTATTAATATTGGTACTTAGAAGGTGGTCAACATGGAGCAACTTAGTGCGAACATAGTTGAAGGACATACAATCCTAGCTATGCAAGTTCTCCCATATGTTGAAAATTAAAGCATATCTTTGTAGTCATACCACTCTTGTTTTTAGCACAATGATAGGACTTTTAGTAAACAATAACCAAATCTAATTGATGAAGAGTGTAGAGTAGTGTATATTAGCATATTACTGAAGGAGTAGAATCCTTGAAAACTTGATAAGCTCATCAAAGGTACCTTGGACAATGCTGCCAAGTGGTTCAATGTGACCTGACATATAATTTAGAGATTTGGAAGAGAGGTTCACTTGGCAATCTCTTATAAGATGATTGGATAGTTTCTACAAATGCATCATCCTTGAAACAAGGCCATGTTGGAAGGAAGAAGGCACTTGGCATGAATAAAGTAAAGGAGGTATCATTAATCTATTACAAAAAATTTAGCCTATAGCCGCCAAAATGAAAATGCTTGCTACACCCATTCATCACCAAGTGAAGAGATCAAGCATCATTCGAATGCACTCAACTATTCGTGATAATTGCAAACAAGGTCGAGTGTGTGTGATTCTTTTGATCGATGTTAGATTTTGAATAGTCACCAATGCTTTAAGACTACATGAACCTGATCTAGCGGTTCCACACCTCTAGATGAGGACTACTCCTTCATATCGCTAAGAACAAATGATTGATGTCCGAAATCATATTTCTTGTTGTTGTGGCCCGATCTTCACATGACTTGTACATAAACTAGAAATTCAATGGAAAAATCACCATCTTCACGTTCATGTTTGAAAAGCCGGCAAAACGCAACACCAAGAATCGTTCATGTGGTACAATTGAAACTATGGACTTTGTCTTAAGAACTTATGTGTTGAAGAATTGAATTGAAAGTCATGGAATTTCTTTTAAAAGTCTTGATTTTTATTCTTTAAAAAATTATTAAGTAGAAGCAAGTCCAAGATTGAAATTGTCAATAGCTCGAAGATGGGATTGAAACACAATAATCCCAAACTTAACCTTGTCAAACCATTGTTTTTCAATAATTATGAACATTGCATTTGGAAATGAATTCTATAAGTTATTTTTTCAAAAAGATGCTTAGAATCTTAGATTGCCAAAGAACAAGATTGTCCATAACTTTCACATCACTAATCCAAATGGAATGAATCAAAGCTTCATATAGACAAAAATAAGATGGATAAGAAAAAAAAATTCAAAAATTATTTAAAGCTTTTGTGGATTTTTTTTCTGCCTACTAACATCAAACTTATGTTTAGGATGACAAAATTGTTGCTCCTAGACACCGATTGAAATTAAAAAATTATATTCCCATGAAGCTAATACGTTTTTCTATCTTATCAAAAAATTTCACCAAAAATTGAGGTCATAGGAACCTGCATGAATTCCTTAAAGTCCCCAAGGGGACTCCTTGTCCTTTTGGAATTAAGCAATAGGAGAAGAGAGAGAGTTAAACACATGTTTTTTTTGGAGACAAAAGTGAAGTGAATACACTAGTTTTTATTAGATAAAGAGAGTATTCTATTAAAAAAAGGTTGAAAATTGTCAAAGTGGAACAAAATGGATAGGTCATTCTTGCATTCATCCTAGTATATTTGCAATTACCCCATGTGCTCAAATACACCATGCAAAACTAATTTTCTAATAAATATGAATCATTGGGGCTATGTGGCACTAAAATATTAGTAGTCAAATTTTTTCCCATATTGAAAATGTTCTAAAAAATTCCAAATCATATATTACAATCAATAAGCAACTTCAACAAAGTACATGAAACATTTACCATATATATATAAATATAAAGGAATTGATATCCATATCTTTACAATATCATATATATACTAACAACTATGCATGAAAATCTAATATTTCTTGTTCTAGGATCCCCTCCCCCCAATTTTTACTTTCTAGAAATACTAAGAGAGGTCCATTCCATTTTTTGAGCCAAACTTATTGGAGGAGAACCAAGCAAAACAAAGTGACTATAGTAGAACCCCCATACCCAACCTATAGGATTTACCAATTTCCATCCATTCAGGCTAGAACAAATTTCCAACCAAAGCTTGGAATGCAATTTTTTCTTCTTTTCAAGGTTGGAACTGATAAGGGCATGATATATGGGTCATTTCTAGAAACATTGTCCACTTTTTGTTGCAAAATTTTCATTTTAGCATTAGACTACTATGAGTACTAGGAATACTATGTAGAAAAACAATCTCAACCATTGATTGGAAAATCAATAGCTAAAAATACTGTTACAAGTACTATGGACTACTTGCAAGTATTGAAATAGTAAATGGAAAAGCAAAGCACAAATTATCAATGAAAATAAAAACAATCCAATATAAATTAATAAAAAATAATTAATAATAAACAAAAGAAACTAAAAAATGTCCATTTGAGAAGACAACATGGTGATCAAATTTCACCTAAAAAAATGAAGTTGACTTCTTCAATGTTCAAAAGTTCTCATGCAAAGAGATCCTATTTGCATGATCCTAGAAGACTTAAATTAATATCTTTTTGAAATTTGGATGCCCCTTGGTAGGCATATGCTCACTTAATGTGAAAATAGACTACCAAAATTTCAACTCTAAATCATTCAATTTGAATACTCCGAATGTAGTGCAAACTCCTAAATCTCAAATGTGATAAATTAACAAAATTGACTTTTATTTATAAATTTATTTTTCCAACTTCTAAAAAATAAAAGAATTTGATGACCATCAAGTTAGGTCTAATAGAAATTCATGTTCTTAGGACATGGGATTCAAAAGTTATATTGAGAATTAACAACATCACTCCAACCGTGATAGAAAATAGGACCGGTATTTTTTGCAATGACCCACATGTCTCCGTATAGTGAGCAAGAAAGTAGGAAATAGTGAGCGGGAAAGTAGTTTTTGAATGATCACAATTGGAAGACTTTATACATTGGGTATGGGTTCAAGACAAATTTTGGCTTCCAAAATACATAGTAATTAGAATTCAAAAGAAAATTCAAAAAAATTCGCAATACCCGTCATTTCTATCTTTTGTTAGGACAAAAAATTTACATTTACTATTTTAGAATGTGCGAAATGACTTAAGTGGTTGACTATGGGTGGTTCTACCATATACAAGTCAAAGATTGAGTGCCCACATAGTAAACACAATAGTGTAGATTGTCTATATGACTTGAAATATTTACAATAAATCTAAAATAATTTTAAAAAATTTGAATTCAACATAGAAAGCTTTTTGATTTGACTATATCAAGGTGATTCAATTTGGGGTTAAAGGATTGAAATGATTTTCATCTACACAAGTTGGTTGATGTTAATAATGATCTCAAAACTAAAATGATACCAACTTAAATGTATAGTGATCTTCCTTAAGAAAAAAATTGTAGCTAGCTAGGACATACATGGTTTAATCCCTGGAGAACAATTGTTTGTTGAAAAACCAAGAACATTTTTATGAAGACAATTTTGGTTGGGTGTTCACAAAATTTTAACACAAGGTATGAATACGTATCTCTTTAGTGCAAATTCAATTTTTTTTCAACTGGATGTCTAGATTAGAAATTATGTTGCACTAAACATTTCTTGCATCTCATGTAATGTCAAAAAACTTTTGCAAAACTCCTCCTTTACTTCTAAAATTTGGGAGCTATATAACTTAAATCAATAATGAGTATTGAATTCCAAGTGGATTCCAACCAACATTTGGTCATAGGAAGATGTTTATTTTGTAGAATTTACTAGCCTCCATGGCATTCATGCCCTTTTTCCATTTCTTCATGTGCTTCGTTCACCACTTTTGGACTCCACCTATGTAGTTCATTATTGATAAAGTCCTTTGAACTTTACCTATTTAATTAATTAGCTATCGATAAAGTCTTTTAGACTTCACTTATCTAATTAGCAACTAATGGAGTCCTTTGAACTCCATTTGTGTAATTAGTTAGTGATGAAGTCCTATTGACACCATCTACATGCTACTCAATGTTATATTATTATTTTTTCGCTTTTGTTAGTTTAATTCACTTTCCTTTTGCACAAGGTTGTTCTAATGCAGGGTAATTTTTCAATATGCATTGTGCACCCATGCCTTGACTTGTTGCCCAACCCACATACTTTTCTTGCCATAACAGCTTTCCTTCCTCTTCTTGAAGCCCTTCACAAGTCGGATATTTATATTTGCGATTTTGTAGCAACAGTCAATGTTCGTAAAGGACAATTGCAATTTATGTATGAGGATAGAAGCACTAGCTTCTCATCTAACAAGCTCTTTTCATTCAAGAATCGAAATTTTCCGGTTTGTTTGGAAAACGTTACGTTTCAAAAAACTTTGCGTGTAGCAAAAAAAAATCGTTGCCGAACATGGTTGCCGAACAAAGTTGTTGAAAAGATTGTCTCCGGTCCCTACACAATGTAACTTAACTTATTAGTTAGTGTGTTATTGTAATTAGTCGACGCGTGCCCATGCAGAGGCAGCGTCTCATCCATTCAAATTCCAGGACGATCAGCGACATGGTACATCTGACTGACAACCGGCATCAGGCCTTTAGTTCGGAAGCGATGCCTTGCGTTGGGAATGTACAACTCGAAATGGTCGAAGGTCACGGACTTGAAGGTGACTCGACGGCCATCTCATCGGTCAATATGTCTCTGCTCTCGATCGTTAGCTTTGCCTTTACGCCACATGCACAGAACTCTCAGTCAGTCAGTCTATGGCGAGGTACAGGGACACCCAGTTCCACTTGCACACTCAGCACCGGCACTGGCCGCCAACGCACTGATCGACCCCATCCTTAGCTGAGCCTTCCAGAAGGTGCGACACGGCTCGATCGATCTCCCCTGGCCAGCTGATATATAGAGCAACGTAGCGAAGCCTTGGAGCACCACAAATCTATTCATGCTTAAGTAAGTCCCTGCTTGCTCTAGTGGTGCTGCAAGCATGTGCTTCTGGGCCGACCGGGGTGCCGATCCACTTGTGAGTGACTGAGGACTCAAGCCTAGCTAGTTGCACATGTCCTGAGTGGCACGCTGCGATCTAGCTAGCTCAGCTTTCAGCTTGAGCTCTCAAGGCAAGGCATGACTGATCAAGGGAGTTCCAAGTGCCGTTGATGGATCACAGGTGCTGATCAAGTTCTCTTGTTCTCTGTCTGTCTGGTATCGTGACAACTCTGTAGACGTACTAGTTTGTCAATGGCTGCGAATGGCCGGAGTATAGTTTTTTAAAATATTCATGGAATTGTACTCATGAATTTGGTTTCGTTCTGGAGGAAGTCACGCATAAGCATGTGCATGTGAGTGGGCTATTTGGTGGTGAAGACAAGGTTGTGAGTGAGTTCGTTTTCAATTGCCAAATGTCGTTGTTGGTGTGTATGTGTTGCCCTGGCTATTTGAGAAGCTTTGTTGATTGATTTTATGTAAGTTTCTTGAATTTGCAGTTTGATCGCCGACAGTCAGAATAGAACCACAACCTTTCTAAGCTTCATACATGAGACCTAGAAATAAATACGGGTTGTACGTGGATTATCAGTTGTGAGTTGTGGACAAGGTTGTGTGAAGGGAGTGAGTTCTTTCATCACTGCTGTGGACAGGTATTTCACTTATGTCTCTGTGTTTCAGCAATTACTTGGTTTTCATGTTCATTTCAAGTAAATAAAGCACTTGCAGAGCTTCATTTGTTTTTACGTAGAAATGCACAGAGTGCCATTCCGTCTGGCGTTCATCCCCTCAACTGCTGAACTTCTTGAAGATGGTTTCTTTTCTAATCTTGGAGTGGTTGTCCTGAATGTTCCATTGTTTCGACCGTGATGATCACAGGAATGAACAAATGCTGGACTATCTCACTCAGGAAATTTATGGTCGTCAATTGGTCAATATTTCTTTTCACTGGTCGAATGAAGCTCCATGGCTCCTACCTTGATGAAGCGTTTGCACTAATTGTTTGTACAGGAGTTTCCATTGAGTTTTGTGAGAGCACATGGCACCAATTTTGCTGATGGAACTTGGCACTATCCGACCAACGAACTGCACAAATCAAATACCAAAGGATGTCGGTATGGTCTGTTGGAGGGTGTGGGCTAAGGCAGTGGCCTAAGCAAGTATGATGACAAGTCATTGCAAGCATGACCTCGCTAATGTTTGAAATGACATGAGTTATCATCTTTTTGGCTTTGGCGCACCTACCAAGGCCATTGCTTCTACCCAAACCCATCAACAGACCATACCGACTCCCATTGGCATCATGATGTCAGGGTGCTATGAAGATTCGTTTACATTTGTCTCTCCTTGCAAGGGTGTTAGTAAGGATTTGCCCACTGAAATGCACATGCCTTGAATGTCACATCCTAAGGTCAAGTTGAAAGGCAAAATGTGCATAATGTAGATTTTTTCACACCTAGCCCTTACATTACTTGATTATTTTTAGATCCAATGGTTTGAATTGATGCTTTTCAATGATTGTTTATATAGGAACTTCCGTTGGTTTGTGTGAAAGCACATGGCATCAATTGTGGTCATCAAACTTGCCACTTTCCAAGGAACAGATTGCACAAATCAAACACCAATAGGAGCTGATGTAGGCAGTTGATGGAGGTGGACTAAGGCAGTGGTCCTTAGCAAGTATG
This sequence comes from Climacium dendroides, assembly GCA_950106755.1. NCBI lineage: Eukaryota > Viridiplantae > Streptophyta > Bryopsida > Hypnales > Climaciaceae > Climacium > Climacium dendroides. The sequence continues at coordinate 24,594,133 of OX467087.1, read as the reverse complement.
TTCACAGTATGACCTTGCTAATGTTGGAAATGACATGAGTTGTCATCATTTTGGGCTTTGGCGGACCTATGAAAGCCACTACTTCAGCCCAGATCCACCAACTGACCACCTCCGCTCCCATTGGTGTCTTGATGTAAGGCTGCCAAGTATGAAGATTTGCCCACTTGTAAAGCGCAACATTTGCCTCTTGTTTTGAATGTCTGCTGCGATCTGGGACTCCAGCTTGAGCTGTCAAGGCAAGGGCTGATCAAGGGAGTTCCAAGCGCCATTGATGGATCACAAGTGCTGATCGAGTTCTTCCGCTTCGTGTCTCGCATGATGACGACTCTAGCTGCTAGGAAGACTCAATACACTTTTCCAACGACAATGGCTGGAAACGACCAGAGTGTTGTTTTGTAATTTTGTCAGGCAAGGAAATATCGGTAGACTTACTTAATAGCAATATTCCACAATCTTAAATAGCACTTTTACCTTAGACCCTTTGTTTGGAAATCTATACCAACCCTCGACTTTAGAGATAAGCAAGGAAATAAAAAGAAAAATGGCATATGAAATAATACCACTAATATATATTTTAGCCAAACTTCTCATCATGGAACTGCAGTCGTTTGGGTTAGGTTGGAAAAAATCCTTATTACTGCCCACGACTCTGCCAAACAATTTCAAGGTGTTAGAATAATTATATCGTGGTAACATAATCTCAAAGCAGGTTTCTGTCATACCATCTGTCTTCAACAGTAGCATTGCATAATAGCACTGTACATACATTGTTGAATCGGAAATCAAGCAAGCATCATGCCATTTGTCTTCACACATCATGATCAAGCCATACACATGAGTGAGAACGATTGAGTTCTTTATCTCATTGAGCTTTGCAAAGGCGTGGCCAACCTTGCAACGCTTGAGTATAACTCATGACAGTAACAGTGGTAAGTGGTATGTTTCTGATCCATCTGAATGTCGAATAGCTTTGATCATTGTCCTTTAGGATCTCACGTACAGCAAACTCCATGCTCCTGCTTAATATCCTTATTGAAATGAAATTACACACAATTTGCTCTCACAAAATGAGCGGAATCACGATTGCTACACCGGTCGGTACGGGGATAGCTGTAGTTTGGAGACTTTCTAGAATACCCCTGTTTGTTTGGTTCACCACCAGCATCTTCAGACGTTGCCCAATTCATCACAAAGGACTTGGTATTGCTGAATTTGCGTTGATTAGCTACTGCCTTAACGATCATTCTGAGTTTTTTAAACGATTCAGCACCAAATTTCTTAAACTAATACTTAACATTCTGACCCGTGTGGAACCTTTTGAGAATTATACCAACGAAGAGGTATTTAGAACATACCAGAGAGCAAATCAAGCAAAGCTAAAGTTCTAACCCATGAAAACATGTCTTTTTAGCTTGAGCTCAAAGTTTACCAAATTGAATTCCTTTCCAAGTTAGTTGGTCTTGAAGGTGCTCAACAACGGTTCTCTGAAGTTCGAATGTTACGTCCGAGCATCACTAATCTCCCAAGGTTCTACTTCTCGGACACTGACCTTGACTGATGTATTAGTCCCTGTAACGAGTTGCAATTCCAACCCTAATTGGCGCTTTTCAATTTGAGATATTTTTCTCGGTTGCACTGCTTCGGTACCAAGCTCCTTTGAGTTTGAGTTTGGATTAATTTCTTGCCCTCGATCACTTTGTCGCAAAACCCTAAACTAGGGGCACGAGCCCAACCAGATTGCCCTTCCAGGTTGGGATGCCTTCTCCAACTCGTCATTTGGCAACCTTAGAAGCTCAAGCTCACGCAATGGACTCCTGTCCCTCTCCGGTAGTGCCTCACCAAATTTCAGTACAGCAGTGGGGGTCAGTCAGACCTCATGATTATTTCACGATTAAATTTCAAGTTTGTTACCAAATTAATTGTGCACAACGTGATTCTTCTTTCCCAAAGTACCATTGATAGACCTCCATTAAAGTTTTGAATGCCATTTCTCCAAATTGCCTTTTCTGTGGGTCAACTTGTGTCCAATTCCACCCACATCTTGGCCTCACTTTTGAGAGCTTTCGAAGTGGAGCTTTGCTGCACTTCAAGAATCAGAATGCTTCCACGCACTCGAAAGCTAATTTGTTGTTAGGTAGTTTCTCTCAACCTTCTTGAATTACAAAGTTTGTAATTGCATTTTTTCTGTATAGGCTTAGAATCCATTGTCACGTTATGTTTACATCTGTTAGGACAACTTTCGCATGGAATACACGTGTGTGTAGAATATAATTTGTTCCTGTGGTAACGACATTAGGGAACTCTCAAGGTTGTGTATTAATTATATTGAGAAGAAAACAAGTTACACTGAATAGGGATATTAAAAGGACCAAAACATTACAGGGACTTATTGTAGAAAACTATAGATGTTTGAAAGTAATTATGGTAGGAGAAGAGACTCAATTCATGTGAATTACTTTATACATTATTTATAGTAGGAGCTCACATTTCTAATAGCAACCTATTCAAACTTCGAAGATCCCCTTTTGTCTAGGGTAGGGTCAGTAAACATGAATGCAAAATCAATAAATTATCAACATGATTTCAAAGCTTCAGGACGCAGTTGGTACAGTAAAAATAATAAACTCTCCAAGGAGATCAGACTCGGCTTCCACAGATTTCTCTGGATTCCGAGTGTGAATTATCACTTCTATGTCATGCCCATATATGTGTTGCTGCAAGTTTACTTGAAAATCTATGGTTTGGCTGGAAACCTTCACAACTGAGGTCACATGTCAACCACAATTCTCAATGGGATGCTAACAAGATGTTGTAGAATGAGATTAAAAATAATTTTATCTAGACTCCTGCAATTGCTAAAGGTATGTTCACACTTGGTGTTAGAGGCGTTGTTTGGAATGTGAATCTGGTCCAAAATAGATCTAAATTCATTCCTAAGACCCTCAATAACAACACTTTTAACACCAAGTGCGAACATATCATAAGGTACAAAAGAATTGTTAGTATGATATAATCCTATTGTGTAGTGGTCAAGGGAAATGACCATCCATTTGGGCATTAACCCTTAAAAGGGCGACAGGGTGACCTTAAAAATCATCAATTTTCATGACCTTGTGAAGCATTGGCTTAAAAAATTGCAAAAGCACTCATTGGGAGTCAAAATAATGTAGAAGATCTCCCCTTTTCACACAAAATTTTGAAGATGAATAGTTGCACTTCTATCTCACATAGAGAGATTCTTTGTCATCGGATGCCAACCATCTACCTTGATGTTTAAGGGTTAAGGTTAGAGGCTCTAAAATTGAAGAGGCACTAAGAATCACCCCTATAAAAAACTGTGAAATGGACATGAAGTGGATCTTAAATTGATAGTTATAGTCATTTGAATGAATTGAGGAAAAAAAACATCATTAATTGCAAGAGCCAATCATTGTCTTTGCTTTCCCCATCTTTTTTTAGAAGTTGCAATTGAACGGTTTATGGAAGACCTAGGGTCACTCATAAATAGGAGCCGATGACAAAACTTGTTTGAAAATTCATAAGTAATTCAAAAATGCTTCAAAAAATATGAGACTACTTGTGTTAGATTCCTCATCTCTTTTTTTTGTCTAAAAAATGAGCTAAAAATATTCCCATCTAAGAAAATACATGAAAAAGATAGGCCAACTCTTGGATGAGTGGTTTATGAGCCTCCTATCTTATTTTTATATAAACTGCAGAAATTAGTGGTAATTCAAAAGAAATGTTTATGAAATTTACCTTAAAAAGATCAAATATAATTGAAATGAATAAACATAACCCTCTAGTTCCACAATATTTTTCTTTAAATATTTGAACTAGTTACATTAGTGATTTTATATAAAAATTGATGTTGCAAACAAGAAACAATTTTTTTTCCAATTCATTAAGTGCTTGGATTTGTAAAAAACTTGTCTATACTATTATTGTAGATTGAAAGATTCTAGTAAAGAGATGTGACAACTGGGTTTTCAAATTGATGCATCATGGTTTTGCCAAATAATTTGTTGACACATGTATTCAAAACCATAGGGATTTTAAATTTCTTGCTTCCCAAAGGTTTGAATATTGAATAACAACACCCACATACCTTAATTATTGAACACATTCTTACAAGACCAAAAATGTAGTTGAATCCTTTACAATTTGAAAAAATTATGGTGTGATAGCAAAGGATATATGTATTAAACATAATTGACAATATAAGGGTGATTTCAAGATACATTTGTTTTATGGTTTGTCCCCTTGGGCTCCAATAAGTGTTTTTCTACTCATAACTTTTGTGTCATATGTCAATTTTACATTAAATTTGGAATGAAGGTATATGTGGTAGTTGTAGACATTAAACAATTTTTTTTCATCCTTTGAAAATTATTTTATTATTTTTAAACACTCCTCAATTGGATGTTTACCTTAGCCATTTTGGAGGTTTCTAATACTATTTTTGATCTAGAAGTGCAAATTTGAGGTCCAAAATTAGAAGACAAGGACTTCTACTAATAGAAAGTTACAAAAGACTACAAAGAGATTTTTTTAAATAAAAAATGGTCCACCTTCCACGTGTGCACAAAGTGTACTATCTTTGTACAAGTGCAGAGAACATAATTTATTTTCCAAGGATGAAAATGGTTTAAAAGGAAGATCTTCAAATGAGGAAAATAGGCTTATTTTTTTGTTTTGTTTTAAATTTTTTTACTATTTTCTAAAAATCAAACATCAAAGTTCCCATTTTGTTGGTACTTTTCATCATGCTTTTTTTGAATGTGCATAACTTTTAGACATAATTTTTTTTAGATAATAATATTTAAAGACATACTATTTTCAATGCTCTATAAATTATCTAAATTTTATTTAATTTATAAAAAATTATTTTAAAAATCTCAGTATTCACTGAAATAGGCCACTTTGAGTCAAAAATGGTAGGTGTTTCTTGCAACAATCCATAACCTATGTATGAGTTGCTATAACTGCATCCCTTACATATTTGAATTTGATTGTATTCATAAATTTGCTAATATTATATAACTTTAAATATTATTGTATTATTGATAATTGTATTGTAAAGGGTTGAATGTAAAATCTTCAATTCATTATTGAAGTTTTTATAATGAAGATTCCTATGTAGCTTTAATATTTATCCTAATATATATAACTTTAATGATAAACTGTTGAAAATGTGGAAGTTTTGTTGCATGGATTTTCAATTTATTTGCTAGATGCTTACCTAATGAATTCATCAACAATGCTTCCATCTTTGTTACTGGCAATATCATTTTTTATTTCTATATCCATTGATGCAAAAAAAACACAAATCACAACATATCTTTTTCATTATTTATATTTGACTCTTACTCATTAAATTGGCCTTTGAATTTTCATCAATGGGCATCAATTGAATGTTTAGCAATAAGATTTTCACTTATATAATTATTTATGATATACAATTACTTATTGCAATTAGTAAGATTATATTTGATATCTATTAGGAGGATTATATATATTAAAAAAAATTGATAGAATTTTGTTCAATATTTTAAATTAGATGTTGATTGAAATGCAAAACAAAAGAAATATTTTTCTTCCTTTTTAAGCCACGTCAAGTCAAATTTCACTTAAAACACCTCATGATAGTGGTATGATAATTAAATCTTACAAAAAGTTTGAAACTTGAGAAATCATATGGTTTTGAAGTTTTTAGATTTTTATTAATGAAACATAAAAAGGACTAGATTTCATCCAAATTTGAATCAATGAACTTGGACCTTAGATCTATGAAAATTTTATGGTAAATTGAGAGATTTTCATATAATTTATTTTGTAAATTTGGGAACCAATAATAGTTAAAGACTTTAGTAGGTAGGTCAAAAATTTATTAGGTAGGTCAAAATATTAAACATGTGTTAGTGCTTGTAAATATTTTTTATTTTTAAAGTTTTAAATTTTCAATTAGATTAAAACAAGGGGAATGTAAATTTTATTTAATTAAGGCTAAGTTGAGAAATTTTAGACAACATTATAGAAAGGTAAATATTATAGAAGTCAACTTAACTCTTAAAGGACAACATGGTGACTTTGAAAGTCATTGTTTTTTATGACCGTGTGAAGTAGTGGCTTAAAAAATTATAAAAGCACTCATTGCGAAACAAACTATTGTAGAAAACCTCCCTTTTTCTTGCAAAATTCCAAGGATGAATAGTTGCACTTCTATCTTACATAGAGAGATCTTCTATCATCCATTGAACACAAAATGTCTGCCTTGATGTATAAAGATTAAGCATGATGCAATTCATAGTCATCTCCAATAATTTTTAGATCTTTTCCAACGACATTAAAAGTTGTAAGAGGGACAAAAAAATGGGCTTCATTTTGTATTTAATTCTCATTTTATTTTATTATTTTTTAATTGCTAGTTGTGCATAGGCTTTTGGTCAAATTGATGTTCTAAATAACATTAGAGACTTTGTTATAGTTCATTGGGACAACTTCCACTATAATCACTTGCTTCCATACTTATTTGCAAAGTAGTTACCAATGAATGCTCTTGATTTCTTTTAAGCAAATGATTCCCAATTGTACCAAAAAAAATAACTTCCATGGTGACCAATCCAACATTCTAGGATTAAAAACCACCATTGTTGGTTAATTTTGGAGCTTGCAACAAAGCCTACACTAACATTGTCTAAAGTTACATATTTTAATCTATACTACCCTTTTCGTTGATGTAAATATCATTAACAAAATTATTTTCTTATATATGTTTTTGAAGTGAAATGAATCTTATAGGTGATCTTGTTTTTTCTACTTTTACTATTAGAAGAATTAATGCAACTTCATTCTCTACTCATGTGCATTAGATGTTTAAAAAAAGATAAAACAAAAATATGGGCTTTGATACATACTTAAGATATAAAATAAAATATAAAAATCCAAAAAATATTTTTAGTTCTACTTCTTATATTTGAATTAAAAAATATTTAATTAATTAATTAATATTTTAGCCCTTTGGTTAAAGGACAGAGTCTATGACCCATACAGTGGAACTTGAAAGTCCTTCACTTTGTATCTTTCATTTCTTCTCTATTAATGAGTGAATTTATTTTATTTTTTAGAGGTCAAATTACAAGTCCAATATCTATATATTCATAATTTTTTGTAAAGATATCAAATTATCATGAATTTTTGAAGAAAAAGTAAATAAAATTCATATCAAATACAAAACATGTTTAAGAAATCTAAAAAATTTAGAATAAAAGAAAATTATAGTGTCAAAAATTGGGGTATTAAATTTTTTATGCCACTCTGTATTTAGACAGATAGTAATATATTCTCTATATCAAACTTTAGAAAAATGCTTATTTTAAGGGATTTTCCAAATCTTTCAAATAAAGTAGAAACTATGCTTTAAAAGCTTCATTTTGTTAGTTTTGTTCAAAAGAAAAAAAAATTCATTCTCAAAATCAAGTCTTTAATCAACAACACTTAAAGTATTGAAAAACACTATGGTATATTGTGTATCACTTTATTTGATAAAATAAAACATAAAAAATAAAAAACAACTAATATGTCTTGAAATTAAGCCAATGTTGTCAATAGCTAGAACATCAAGAAAGTCACACACAAAAAAATTGGATGAAAGTTAAGCAATCTTCAATATGCACAACGATGTTTATCCATCCAAAGGACAATAATTTTCCGTTCTTCATGTCCTATGCACGGGAAAATCATTATCAATTGCGTGCTTATGTTTGGTATAGACTCAAGTAAAATTGATTTATCCTTTTAGTGATTACAAAAAATCAATATAACTTGTAGCAAAATTTATATTAATATTTTATTATTTTTCTTCTAAACAAATAAAAATTTAAAAATTTCCTTAGTATTTTTTTCATAAATATAGATCAAAGTATACATAATTATTATTTTATTATTTACTATTTTATCTTATCCACACAAATACTCTTAATACGGATTTGAAGATAAGGTTACGGTAAGCTTAATGACCAATGTTATGGAATGGAGATAAAATAGAACTATCCACTACCAATTAGAGCCCCACCAACAATCAATAGGGGTGAAATTCAAGAGAGGTTAGGACTAATTTCCAAACATAAGTTTTTGATTTCCTACCATCAATTCCTCCATTCTCTTCATGACACATCTGCTTGCTTTGGAGTGCCAAAATGAATAAGAAATAATCTCTTCAATGAGTGGTTTTGGAATAGTCTACACATTTGGACATGGGTCCACACCAACTTTTGCCTTCCAAAATTCATAATAATTTCAGTTCAAGTGATAAAATTACCAAATTTTAGCGATACCCTTCAAATCAATCTCTTCACCTTTATATTATTATTATTTCCTTCCTTACTGAACTCCACATCATGTCCACAGTTGCTAATTCGGTAGGTTGTGGGTGGTTCTACCTTAGAAGCTCACACAATCTGAACTTCCCGGAAAGTGAGGTTCAATAAAATACATGACACTTAACCCTAAAATAACACAAGGAAAACATTCCCTAAATTTAGGGTGCAAATCACTACAGTCAAACTGTGACCGCGACCCGGCGAAACTGCGGTCGCCTTCCTCCATTCGATGGAATTCGCGCTTGTCGTCACCAGTGTAGGTAGGACGAGCTCCTGCGAGGGCTTCCACCTTGGCGACTGAAAGGCGCGATCCTCGTCATTTCGTCATTCTCGCGTCCGTCGCATCAAGAGAAGGACGCTGTGAGCCGCGGGAATCGATTGAGCCTGAAATTGGACAATTTGGCGCAGGGTGCAGGGTTTTCTGGAGGTGCGGAGGGGGCTGTGATTCGCCAGGTACGTCAGTTCGTGTTATTCATGGAGAATATTTTAGAACTCTTTCCTTACGATTGTGTTCGATTATGTTCTGTCGATTTTGTTGAGAGAGTGTTTTTGTGCTATTTGAACAGTCTCTGTGTCGACTGACTCGATATTAGGGTTGTGAGTGAAGCCTCCTTTCCGAGTGACATTGTGTTGACGTGCGATCGTACTGTATCGTTTCGTTTGTGTATTTTTTTTGGAATGGTGTTGACGCCTCTGTCCTTCCAGGTGGCAGGAACGTGCTACGTTGCGAATTACGAAGGAAGCGTTTGTGTGAGACTGGAAATTCGAGCATTGGAACTTTATCATCTCCAGCTTCTGGCGGGGAAGAAGAGGTTGCGGAATCGTTTCCTTGAATTTTCGACCTAGAAAGCTCGAGTGCAATTCAGCATCGAGGGAGCGAGCTGGATCCCACGCCGGGGGGAGTGGCCCCTAATCCTCTCCTCGCTCGCAGAATTTCGTCGTCCAGTACTATGATGGGAATGGATGATGATCACCGGATGGATGTGGAAAGTGCATTGTTGGGATCCTATCAGGAGAAATCGAAGACCTTCTCGTCGTTGAAAAACAAGCCTTTCTGGGTACGCTCTTCTCGGATCCCACCGTATGCATCGTAGTTGACACCTTTCACCTCCTCCAACCGACGGCCGCCTTACGACCTAATCAATGCATTTGCGCGTGTGGTTAGACAAGTACCAATTTGTAATGCAGTGATGCTGGCAACTGCTCTTTGATACTCCCCTCGAGCGAATATTAATGCCCGTGTCTTTTTGGGTAATGATTTTGAGTGCTGAGTGAGGGCATTGGTACTTCGGAATTTGGAACTCGTTTGAATCCCAATGCGTCGTGTAAATAGGAGATGTTGGTGCCCCACCTGCTAACAGAAACTCCGCTTCGAAGGCCATTAGCCAATTAGAGTAACTCTCAAAACAGTTTCCACTTGCTCAAAAATTCCTTCTTCCCAATTGTACATTTTGTATCCTTGGTCGAAGTGTCTCTTCAATGAATTACTTCAACTCCTTTAGATATGGAAGCGGCCATTTTTGGCACTTACGAGTCAGTACTCTAGAAGGGCACACGTTTACGAGGTTGGGGTTTTCCTTCTTATGATCCAAGCCGTATTTCTTCCTCGTGAGAGAAGCCTTATTTCTCATAAGGTTTAGTGTACCTTGATATTGTGACGATTGTTGTCGCGAAGGGTTTTTAATCTAGCAATATATTCCTGTTGATTGCAGCTTGTGCAGACGGCTCTGCGATTAGACATACGCGTCTACTACGTCCTTGCCCTGGTTACTGTGTTGTCCTTGTTCTACATTGGATCACGAAGCTCACCGATCATTTTGTTCGTCTTCATAATATGCACGGGCAGCTTGGTGTATGCGATATACCTTGCGAGTTGGGTGCTTGCAAAGGATGAAGGGCCGCCGGAAATGAGTGAGGTACCGTGACTACCCTTTTCACGTTTCCAGCTGAAACTAAGCAGTGCTTCCGATGTTTGCTTTTATGCTTTCATCGACACCTTGGTCTTTCAAAGTGTTACTACATGTGGGGTTGGATCGATCGATCCATATGGATTTTTAGTATTATTATTAAGAGTAGTCGGACAGCTTTGTTCTTGGCAGGTCTACTCAGTCATGTCCATGGTTAGCCTGTCGTATTGAGGGAATTTGTCTCTGCAGATCTCCGACGCTATCAGAGATGGAGCGGAGGGTTTCTTTCGCACTCAATATGGATCGATATCTAGGATGGCAGGAGTTTTGGCCATCGTCATTCTTGGAATCTACATGTTCCGCAAGTCTACACCGGAGCAAGATGCTGCTGGACTTGAAAAGTAAGCCGATGTCGCCCTTACTAATCATAGGCTAGCCTTGTATCATTTTGAGCGATAGCTTTTTGAGGTTCCAGAAGACGGGTCATCAGGATATGAAGTTTGCTGTTTTAGGTTTGAAAGTGGAGCGATCTATTGGCGATGCGAAGTATTTCAGCCGTCGCACGCGTGATTCTCTTTTAGGATGTCTTTTGATTGCAGCTCCTCTTCTCGTTTTACAGGTCCACGCTGGCCTTCATCACGGTGCTATCCTTTCTTCTAGGAGCCGTTTGCTCCGGCATTGCTGGTTACATTGGTATGTGGGTGTCGGTACGAGCCAACGTGCGTGTGTCCAGTGCTGCGCGGCGCTCTGCGCGAGAGGCTCTCCTGGTCCGTGTTCCTTTATCAGCTGTTCTTTATTATTAGGTTACTGAGCTGGTATGCGTTTTCGATGCATGAGCAGACCTCGGGCTTTCAAATGCTGCTTTTGTATGTCACTCGGCCATCGTCTTAGTTTTTTTCCTCGGTGACGTTAGGGTTGGTGTCTGTCATTTCTGTTGCTTTAGGGTATAATATCGGGATGAAGGAAAGTTTTACCATTTCCTCTCGCACTCAAAGCACATGCACATGCACATTTTGCAACGTGGGTGGCTCCCATGATTCACACAAGGTGTATTTGTTGTGGCAATGGCAGGTGGCCGTGCGTGCTGGAGGATTTTCTGCTCTTATCGTGGTTGGCATGACTGTAATGGGGGTGGCAGTGCTGTTTGCATCCTTTTATGTCCTCCTGGGTGTGGATACTGTCGGTAACATGAAGATGACTGAGTGTGAGTTATCCCCCTTTCTCCTCTCCACTTTTGTGCACCCAATATTTTGGGTGAAGGGGTGTTGATTGAATTAGGCCAGCCTGTGCAGTCCCGCTTCCAGCACTTTGATGTCCGTCCGTTGTGACTCGATGTTTTCCTCTTGTGTTGTTGCAGTGCCGCTGCTCCTGGTTGGGTATGGCTTTGGTGCTTCCTTCGTTGCACTCTTCGCACAGTTGGGAGGAGGGATATACACAAAAGCTGCAGACGTAGGTGCTGATCTGGTGGGGAAGGTGGAGCAAGGGATCCCTGAAGATGATGCGAGGAATCCTGCCGTAATTGCTGATCTGGTATGCTCCAATTCGTACTGCTTCACGTCTGTAGAGCTTGAATTGCAGTTCTTCGATAGTTGTGTGAGCCTCGAGCAGCGTCAGAGGCGGAACTTCGTGACATATGATCACCTCTGTATGTATCCTATTTCCTGAGGCCTGTACGTTGGAGCAGGTCGGAGACAACGTGGGAGATTGTGCTGCACGCGGTGCCGATCTATTTGAAAGTATTGCAGCTGAAATCATCAGTGCTATGATCCTGGGTGGCACGATGGCCAAACGCTGCAAACTTGACGGTCAGTTTGTTTACTTGGTAGTCTGCGGACGTTGCTGACAATGTTCCCCTCGTGTGTTTTTTAGCGTCCTGGCCTAACAATGGTCATGCGGCACTGATATTTTCCGGGTGGCTTTGTTGCAGATCCATCTGGATTCATCCTCTTTCCCCTTGTTGTCCACTCCTTCGACTTGGTCGTGTCTGCAATCGGGATTGCTTCCATCAAAGGCACACGGGACCCGAGCTCGAAGTCGATTGTTGAAGACCCCATGATCATCCTACAGAAGGGCTATTCTGTGACACTGTTCTTGGCGGTGTTGGCTTTTGGGGGAGTAAGTATTCCCAGACGTTTTGGACTTTTGTTGGATGCTTTTGCGAATCGAACCTTCTATCCGCGAAGTGTCTTCTCAATGTTCCCGGGCTCTTGTGGTATGGTTGAGTGTAGCGCATTTCAGTTCCTGCATCGTAGAACGGCAGTTTTCTTCCGGCTCCGGTGCTTGGTGCGTGTTAGTATTTAGGAGAGCTTCTGTTGTGTACAACACAATTGCCTCGCCTTGGGATGGCATGCTTACCTTCCTGACGGTCGGGTGTCGTGAACTCTGCAGTCCACAAGATGGCTTCTTTACACCGAACAGGCTCCTTCAGCTTGGTTTCATTTTGCTCTTTGTGGGTTGGTTGGCATCATTACTGCGTACTGTTTTGTGTGGATCTCTCAATACTACACCGACTATAAGTACGATCCGGTTCGTCAGGTGGCCCTGTCGAGTACAACGGGTCACGGAACCAACATAATTGCAGGTTCTCTTTCTTCTCGCACACTTCCGTTACATTTGTGCTGCGTGTTTCTCTCTTGAGGTTTCCTACAGGCTTGTTGTCTTCCAACTGAATATGTGCGTGACTAGTAGTCGATTCTAAGAACAGCCCAACAACAGAGACTTCTCAGCAGAAACGATGTCTGATCAAGCCGTTTGTTCTTTTGAGCAGGTGTGGGTCTTGGCCTCGAGTCGACAGCTCTGCCAGTTCTCGTCATCAGTGTGTCCATCGTGACTGCGTACTGGCTCGGAAAGACTTCCGGTCTTCAGGACAGTCTGGGGTTACCGACTGGTGGTCTCTTTGGAACAGCTGTAGCAACTATGGGCATGCTCAGTACTGCTGGCTATGTGTTGACTATGGACATGTTTGGGCCCATTGCGGACAACGCTGGAGGCATTGTTGAAATGAGTCAACAGGTCGGGGTTCTCCCTACGTCTGCTTTAGTCAGTAACTAAGCTGGTCAGTAGATGCGTTGTTTTATGTTCCGAAGAGGGTGGACAGCCCTTCGTTGTTTTGGGCGTGGCTTTTTCTGAATCCTTTTGACCTGGTGCCTACAGCCGGAGAGTGTTCGGGAGATCACCGACTTGCTGGATGCTGTTGGCAACACCACTAAGGCGACGACCAAGGGTTTTGCCATTGGCTCGGCTGCGTTAGCTTCCTTTCTCCTTTTCAGTGCTTACATGGATGAGGTGTCTTCATTCTCCGGCGTTCCCTTCACCACGGTACGATTACTGCGTGTCTGGATCGCTCCCTGAATTTGTAATTAGAGGGTTTCAAGATTTCATGTACATCCCAGTGGTCGAGGATTGTTTTGAGTCCCGTGCAGTGAAGTTCCGTCGGCTATCGATGCTCCAGGTTTAGTTGATGCTGTCCTCCAACAAGCATTCTATTGGCACGAGGGGTTAGCGGTTTGTCACTGGTCGATGCCTAGTGGTAGGTTTCTATGCAGCGTGCTTAATGTCTTGCTATGGAATCTTTCCGATTCAAACGTTCTGTTGTGTACTGAGTCTCATCTCTTTCGTGGTCCTCTTCTAGTTTTAAAAATCCTTGTTGTTTGTGAACTCAGGTCGATATTGCAATCCCAGAAGTGTTTGTAGGAGGCTTGCTGGGATCCATGCTTATATATTTGTTTAGTGCCTGGGCATGCGCTGCTGTCGGCCGAACCGCCCAAGAAGTCGTCAGTGAAGTCCGCAGGCAGTTTGCCGAGCGGCCCGGCATCATGGTGAGGATTTACTGATTGCCTACTGGCAGGCGTTGCTTGAAATGCTTTGTAACCTGAAGAGTTGTTGGAACTGGTGACTTGGATCTTCTTCGAATCGTTTTGCGCTAATGGTGAAGTGGGTTCGACTTGCAGACTTATCAAGAAAAGCCCGACTATGCTCGGTGTGTATCTATTGTTGCGTCTGCGTCTCTCCGTGAGATGATCAAACCAGGAGCTCTGGCAGTGATCTCTCCTATTGTTATCGGTAACGGCGCTCAACGACTTTCTCGTGGATTAGTTTTCCAATCGAGGTTACCAATGAGAGTACGATGTGTGATGTTAGATTGTAATATCTCTCATTGGCGGTTGTTCTTCCTGGTTACGTCACTATCCGAACTGTTCCCCGTCTTCGTCCTCCTTCTTTGGTACTGATCGATTGGTGTTGGACGGCATGCTAACGTGCGATCTGAAACCCGTGATTGCGCAGGTATCGTTTTTAGGCTTGTTGGGCAAGCTACAGAGCAACCGCTACTAGGAGCCAAGGCTGTGGCTGGCATGCTCATGTTTGCAACTGTCTCGGGTATCTTGATGGCCCTCTTCCTCAACACTGCAGGAGGAGCTTGGGACAACGCCAAGAAATATATTGAAAGCGGGGCTCATGGCGGGAAGGGGAGCGACGCTCACAAAGCCGCGGTGACCGGTGATACGTAAGTCAACCTTGCCAACTAGCTGTTGATTGCCGTTGATGTTGATGCTCTGGTGATGTGTTTCTTTCTTACCTTGTATGTTGTTGCTTGCGGGGATTCCGGAGGGGTTTTTTTCGTTTCTTCGTACCACTTCCTCTTATCCCTATGCTGGAGGCTTGTTTCCACTGTTCGACTCCGCCACGGAATAGTTTGTCAGAACACGGTCACCCGAACCTCAATTTCGTACGTTTATTCACAACACAAGAGCTAATGGCATGCACTTTTGGATTGCAGAGTTGGCGATCCATTCAAAGACACTGCTGGGCCTTCTCTCCATGTGCTGATCAAGATGCTTGCTACCATCACGTTGGTCATGGCACCGCTCTTCCTGGACAATTGAAGACTTGTCTTTTAGCGAGCATTTTTTTTCTCACGCTGAGTTGGTAGAGGTCTAACTTGTAGACATGCTGTAAGTAATATAGCACGCCCCCAGTCAATACGATCTGTCGTTGCAGGTTCCTCATTTCTCGCCAGGTGCTTAGGCATGCAGCTGCGTTTGCAGATTGTTGGGCTACGACTCCATTGGACTTCATTTTAGCGAAGTTGTGAACTTTTTCCGTGCAAGGAAAGTATGTTGATGATGAGTCAGTTGCATTCACGGGAAGGAGAACCTTGGATAGGTTAGTGCAGGGCACTAGCAAGCCACAAAGGGCTATCCAGCTGTGGTTTGAGAAGGATTGGGTCTGATCTATATCGGGTTTGAGTAACTTAAAGAACTTGGTGGTTTTATTGAGCACTGCCGATTTGCTTTTGCCAAAGCACCAATTAATCTGGTTTAGAATCTTCTCTGATTTCATATGCAATTTGGTACTGCTGTTTGGCTTGTTCTTAGCTCTGGTCCAGTATATGACTTCCATGTCATAGCGCTGATGTTTACATGTTTGCAACAGACACATGGCAATATGGGGTGGGAGGTAGGTGACATGGTTAAGATGCGAGCACCCAGTTCCGCAAAAATTGGCTGGAACGATGGAATAACGTGTGTTTTGTAGCAATTAGAAGAGCTATTTTGTTTTGTAGCAAAGAGGTGTGGTGAAATGAAAGCAGGGAACTTCATCCCCCAGCTGGAGAGAGATTCCCTTCTGAAGTCCATCTTATAGTAGAGCTTCAATAATTGATCGTAGGGTCACCCATCAATCAAGTGCACTTGTGTTGAAAAAGCATCCAACAAAAGTTTTTTTTGACATTCCACGAGTTGCAAGAGAAATTAAGTGCAACAATTATATTATTTCTATAATATCACCTTTTGTAAAAAGTTATATTACGAAAGTGATTGCAAACTGTTATTCTATTTCTGTAATATCACTTGGTGTGAAAATACGATTTCTATGTATATATGATTGAAAATATTTTTACAAAATATTTAAAATAATTATTTTAAGGACTTATTGAAATCATTTTTATGCATTCTATTCAAATATATCAAAATTTTACTAATATGTGATACAATGAATGCATAGCATAGCAAGCACGAGCCCCTAGTATTAATGGTAGCATTTGTGATATTACAGAGGGAATTATGATTTTAGTAGTATGATGACTAGCGGTTGGCGCTTGCTATGCTACGCATTTATCATTAGAATTTTATAAGAATTTTTATGTATTAAATAGAATGCGGAACAAAAATTTCAATAAATCGTCAAACAAAAATGACTAAAATCTTTGTATAATCTTTTTTATAAATAAGCATATAATGAAATGTACAATAGAAATTTATTGAATGATGAATGAAACATATGCAATGGTAAATACTATAAAAAAATATGCATACATTAGAATGCATTAGAAATTTGACTCCATTGTTACAAAAAATGGCAACCCAAATTGAAGAATGAAAAAAAAAAACTTATAAATCTCAAAAACTTTGTGAACAATTTAATTGTTGTGGAATCCAAAATCACTTTAATTGAATAAATTTCTCAAAATCATTTAGTAGTAGCAATAAAAAACTGAAATCATGAAAGCTCAAAGCTTACAAAAGTACAAAATCATAGAAGTGAAAAGAACTGTAAAGCCAAGAGAAGCAATGGATTTGCTACCTCTATAATATCATCCTATGGATCCTCTTTAATATTACTTTAATTGCAACGACTATATTATTTCTATAATATCACCCTTTGTAAAAAGTGATATTACAAAAGGGATTGCAAATTGCTTCTCTATTTCTATAATATCACATTGTGTGAAAATACAATTTCTATGTATGTATGATTGAAAATATTTTTACGAAATATTTAAAATAATTATTTTAAAGACTTATTGAAATCATTATCATGCATTCTATTCAAATATATCAAAATTTTACTAATATGTGATACAATAAATGCGTAGCATAGCAAGCATGAGCCCCTAGTATTAATGGTAGCATTTGTGATATTACAAAGGGACTTATGATTTTAGTAGTATGATGACTAGCAATTGGCATTTGCTTTGCTATGCCTTAACTATATTACTTTCATCAATTTCTCATGTGATAGAATGTAGATTAATAAATTATGTATAATCTTTAAATGAAAATATTGACATTTTCATACAATATTTTTTGGAAATGCATTTATTGTGCAATTAGAAAGTAATTAAAGAAAATATTTATATCATAGTTTTCATAAAAAAAATCGTTGCAAACATGAAATCATTGCAAGGACACCACCACTTGATAAACTTTTTCACTTACAAACAATGGTGACCAAAATTGAAGAATTGAAATGCAAATTTGTCAAATTGCAAAGACTTTGTACATACTTTGTTGTAGAATCCAAAATTGCTTCAATTTAACAAAGCTTCAAATCATTAAGTAGTAAGAAAAGAAAATCATAGAATTGTGAAAGTAAAATGAAGTGTGAAGCCAAGAAATATGAAACCTCATAAAATCACTTTACCTCTGTAATATCACATTTTTACATTGTGTGATATTACAGTGGTAAAATGACCGTTGAAACTTTATAATATCACACAATGTAAAATGTGATATTATGGAAGGCCTTGTGATTTTAGTAGTATGATAAGAAAATATTACAGTGGTAAAATGACCGTTGAAACTTTATAATATTACACAGTGTAAAATGTGATATTATGGAAGGCCTTGTGATTTTAGTTGTATAATAAGAAAACTAGGGAGTAATATTGTATACACTATGGTATACAAAGTCCCAATCCATTATGAACCCAAGGTGCATAGAAATACTCCATTTGCACTAGTTTTACATGAATTTTTTAAATATTATTTACATCCAAAACAACACTCATATATCCGCCCCTTTCTTCTATAGACAATGAATGATTTTCATTAAAATTAATGCAAGACAAATTCACCCTCATAATTTATTTCAAATGCATACTTGCTATATGGCATTATGAATAAGCACATATGACCTCGAAGTAGGGAGATTGATATTTAGGTGGGTGCAAAAATATAATTTAAACCTCAAAAGTGAGTGCATTAAAGAAAATTTGGACCTTGTAGAGGGCCGTTTGACTTTTGGTCAATGTATAAATACAATGAATAAAAATAAAAATAAACTAAAATTTTTAATTGCCAATTGGATAGGCACACAAGTTGACAAAAACTACCAAGATTCTCTATGAGAAGATTTGAACTTTTTTTTCTTCATTTGCATAATTGCATGCACTCAATCAACTCTCCAAAAGGCAAAAACTTTCTTTCATAGATGCATACAGAGTAAAAATTGACAAAAATGATCATTATTAGTAAGTTTCCATTTACTAGCGAATTGAATAAATAATTAAGAAAAAAAATTCATTCATTCTAAATTTTGCAAGATTGCTCCAAGAATGTCTCAAAAATATTTGGAAAACTTTTGATGAATAAATTGCATGAATATAATATTTGAAGCCAAGTGTCAAAAGATTTTATTTGGCCAAACCAAATAAGGTCAATAAACTTTGATTCTTCTTACAAGAGAGATTTATTTTGCTAAACAAGGGCCAATTTCTAGGCCTTATATTCTCCAAAATGTTGTTTGATTTTTCCTAACTTTGCTTCAATAGGTAAATTCTATATTTATTTTTGAATACTTTTTATATTAATTTTCACTTATATTTTTGTATAAATATATTGCTCAACAACCTCAATTATATCCAATTGATTATTTACTCTCTTTGTTCCAAAATGATCTTGTTGGTCATAATTTTTTGTCCCACAATGATTTTTGTGTTGCACTTTGTGAATTCGTGAATTGGTTAGATTGGATTTTTGAGTGCTATTTGGGACTAACAAAATGACTCTAGATAATAGTTCTCTCTTCAACTATGCAATTATCAATTAAAAAAAAACAAGTGAAATGACTAAAGAGGTCAATTATTATTGTTCATTTTTATTTTTTGCATCTCTTTTAGTATTGCCCAATTGAAGGGGATGAAATTGTTGGAGGTTCAACCAAGGGCCACATGTGGTCTCGTATATGTACTAATTGCTTATAGAATGAAAACCTCACACTCAACAATTCTTTTTCTAGTGGTGCTCCTTGAAAATCCCCCCCCTCCCCCCCCCCCAAGTCTACTTTTTAATGTTCCAAATCTACGCTTTGAAAACAACTCTGAAACACAAAGTTTTTAGATTGCTAGAAGTGTACCAAACTCTACCTAGAACTTGAAATTGGTTAATAAAATATTATTTTTAGCCCTTATATGATGAATTGGTAACCATGGAAGTCATTTGTTTGGGTACCGTGTAAATTGTTGGCTTAAAAAAAAGCAAAAGCACTCATTGGGAGACAAGCTACTATAGAAGTTGTTCCCTTTTTCCACATAGTTTCGACGATGAATAGTTGCACTTTAATCCTACATGGAGAGATTCATTGTCATTCGCCGGTTGGAAAAATGTGCACGGTCGACGTTTAAGGGTTAACCTTGATACGGAACACTTTGTTCAACAAGTAAATCGTAGAGGAATTGTGAGGCCGGTCTGACCCCACTACACTAATGATGATAAATAGTGTTGGCAATACTAATCACAAAGCATAACACTAATTGTCAACAATCCGGTTAATGTTACCAACACTAAATGTCAACATAGAAACTATTTGTCAACTATTGGGTATAAATTTTTATAATTGCTCAAAAACGTTTTTTGCTCAGAAAAGTGAACACAACACTAAATGCCAACTAATTGGAGTTTAGAGTGACCAAGGTAAAAATCTAGGTAACACTAATCACAACATAGCACTATTAATCATCGTTAGTGTACTGTGCTGAAATTTGGTCACGAACTACGGGAAAGGGACAGGAGTCCATTGCGTGAGCTTGAGCTTCTAAGGTTGCCAATTGACGAGTTGGAGAAGGCATCCCAACCTGGAAGGGCAATCTGGTTGAGCTAGTTTAGGGTTTTGTGAAACCAAAGTTATCGAGGCTGGGCATGAAATGCAAACTCAAACTCAAAAGGAGTTTGGTACCGAAGAAGTGCAACCAAGAAAAAAATGCCAAATTCAAAAGCGCCAATTAAGGTTGGGATTGCAACTCGTTACAGGGACTAATACACCAGTCAAGGTCAGTGTCCGATCGAGAAGTAGAACTTTGGGAGATTAGTGATGCTCGGACGTAACAATGTTCGAACTTCACAGAACTGTTGTTGAGCACCTTCAAGACTAACTAACTTGGAAAGGAATTCGATTTGGTAAACTTTGAGCTCCTCAAGCTAAAAGACATGTTTTCACGGGTTAGAGCTTTAACTTTGCTTGATTTGCTCTCTGGTATGTTTTAAATACCTCCTCGTTGGTATAATTCTCAAAAGGTTCCACACTGCTCAATGCTCAAGAATGTTAAGTATTAGTTTGAGAAATTTGGTGCTGAATCGTTTCAGAAACTAAGAATGATCGTTAAGGCAAAGGCAGTAGCTCATGAACGCAAATTCAGTGGTACCAAGTCCTTTGTGATGAATTGGGCAACGAATGAAGATGCTGGTGTTCAACCAACCAAACAGGGGTATTCTATGAAGTCTCCAAACTACAGCTATCCCCGTACCGACCACAGCTATCACCGTACCGACCGGTGTAGCAATTGTGATTCCGCTCATTTTGTGAGAGCAAATTGTGTGTAATTTCATTTCAATAAGGATATTAAGCAGGAGCATGGAGTTTGTTGTACGTGAGATCCTAAAGGACAGTGACCAAAGCTATTCGACATTCAGATGGATCAGAAACATACCACTTACCACTGTTACTGTCATGAGTTATACTCAAGCGTTGCAAGGTTGGCCAGGCCTTTGCAAAGCTCAATGAGATAAAAGAGCTCATTCAAACGTTCTCACCCGTGTGTATGGCTTGATCGTGATGTGTGAAGACAAATTGCATGATGCTTGCTTGATTTCAGGGATTCAACAATGTATGTATAGTGCTGTTATGCAATGCTACTGTTGAAGACAGATGGTATGACAGAAACCTGCTTTGAGAATATGTAACCACAATATAATTATCCTCACATTGGAAGAGTCCAGCAACAGGATTCTTTCCAACCAAAACCAAATGACTACAGTTCCATGATGAGATGTTTGGTTAAAGTATTATTGGCATTATTTCATATGCCAATTTTTCATTTATTCCCTTTTTTATCTCTACAGTCGAGTTGGCATAGATTTCCGAACACAGGGTCTAAGGTAAAACTGCTTTGCAAGATTGTGGAATATTGTTGTTAAGTCTGAAGAAATTTCGGTGCCTGACAAAATTACAAAATAACGCTCTGGTCTTACAAAATAACACTCTAGTCGTTCCCAGCCATTGTCGTTGGAAAAGTGTACTGAGTCTTCTTAGCAGCTAGGGTCGTCATCGTGCGAGACACGAAGCGAAAGAACTCGATCAGCACCTGTGATCCATGAATGGCGCTTGGAACTCCCTCGATTATCCCTTGCCTCGACAGCTCAAGCTGGAGTCTCAGATCGCAACAGATATTCAAAACAAGAGGCAAATATTGCACTTTTCAAGTGGGGAAATCTTCATACCAGCCTTACATCAAGACGCCAATGGGACGGAGGTGGTCAGTTGGTGGATCTGGGCTGAAGCGGTGGCCTTCGTAGGTCCGCCAAAGTCAAAAATGATGACAACTCATGTCATTTCCAACATTAGCAAGGTCATACTGTCAACATACTTGCTAAGGACCACTGCCTTAGTCCACATTCATCAACTGCCTACATCAGCTCCTATTGGTGTTTGATTTGTGCAATCTGTTTCTTGGAAAGTGGCAAGTTTGATGACCGAAATTGATGCTGTGTGTTCTCACAAAAACCAATGGATATTCCTGTACAAACAATCATTGAAAAGCATCAATTCAAACCATTGGATCTAAAAATAATCAAGTAATGTAAGGGCTAGGTGTGAAAAAATCCACATTCTGCACACTTTGCCTTTACACTTGACATTAGGATGTGACATTCAAGGCATGTGCATTTCAGTGGGCAAATCCTTACTAACACCCTTGCAAGGAAAGACAAATGTTGTACTTTTGAAGTGAACGAATCTTTATAGCACCCTGACATCATGATGCCAATGGGAGTCGATACGGTCTGTTGATGGGTTTGGGTGGAAGCAAAGGCCTTGGTAGGTGTGCCAAAGCCAAAAAGATCACAATTCATGTCAATTCAAACATTAGCAAGAGGTCATACTTGCAATGACTTGTCATCATACTTGCTTAGGTCACTACCTTAGCCCACAGCCTCCAACAGACCGTACCTACATCCTTTGGTGTTCGATTTGTGCATTTGTTGGTTGGATAGTGGCAAGTTCCATCACCAAAATTGTTGCCATGTGCTCTCACAAAAATCAATGGAAATTCCTGTACAAATAATCAGTGCAAACGCTTCATCAAGGTAGTAGCCATGGAGCTTCATTCGACCAATGAAAGGAAATATTGACCAATTGACGACCATAAATTTTTTGAGTGAAATAGTCCAGCATTTGTTCATTCCTGTGATCATCACCATTGAAGCAATGGAACATTCAGGACAACATTGCAAGATTAGAAAAGAAGTCATCTTCAAGAAATTCAGCAGTTGAGGGGATGAACGCCAGACGGAATGGCACTGTGTGCATTTCTACGTAAAACTAAATGAAGCTCTGCAAGTGCTTTATTTACTTGAAATGAACATGAAAACCAAGTAATTGTAGAAACACGGGGACATAGGTGAAATACCTCAGCACAGATGAAAGAACTCACTCTCTTCACACAACCTTGTCCACAACTCACAACTGATGATCCACAACCCATATATATTTGTAGGTATCATATATGAAGCTCAGAAAGCCCGTGGTTCTATTCTGACTGCCGGTGATCAAACTGCAAATTCAAGAAACTTGACATAAAATCAATCAACAAAGCTTCTCAAATAGCTTGGGCAACGCATACACACCAGCAGCGACAATTGGCAATTGAAAACGAACTCACTCACAACCTTGTCTTCACCACCAAACAGCCCACTCACATGCACATGCTTATGCATCACTCCCTCCAGAAAGACCTGTTTCCAACCGAAACCAAATTCATGAGTACAATTCCATGAACATATTAAAAAACTATACTCCGGCCGTTCCCAGCCAACGGTGAACTAGTACGTCTACAGAGCCGTTACGATACCAGACAAACAATCAGAGAGCAAGAGAACTTGATCAGCACCTGTGATCGATGATCGATGCTTGGAACTCCCTCGACCAGTCATGCCTTGCCTTGAGAGCTCAAGCTGAAATCTCGGCTAAATCGCAGCGCGACACTCAGGACTTGTGCAGCTAGCTAGGCTTGAGTCCTCGGTCACTCACAAGTGGGTGTTTAGCCCACAAGCACATGCAAGCAACACCACTAGAGCAAGCAGGGACTTACTTAAGCACGAATGGATTTGTGTTGCTCCAAAGCTTCGCTACGTTGCTCTATATATCAGCTGGCCAGGGGAGATCGACCTTCTGGAAGGCTCAACTAACGAAGGGGTTGATCAGTGCGTCGGCGGCCAGTGCCGGTGTTGAGTGTGCAAGTGGAACTGGGTCCCTGGCTATAGACTGATTGACTGAAAGTTCTGTGCATGTGGCGTAAAGGCAAAGCTAACGATCGAGAGCACCGATCGTTCAGCAGGCAGGGACGGCCGTCGAGTCACCTTCAAGTCCGTGACCTTCGATCATTTCGACTTGTACATTCCCTATGCAAGGCATCGCTTCCGAACTAAAGGCCCATGCCGGTTAATTGTCAGTCAGACGTACCCTGTCGCTGATCGTTGGAATTGGAATGGATGGGATGCCGGCTCGATATTTATCCAACAGTCTGCATGGGCACATGTCGACTAATTACAATAACACCCTAACTAATAAGTTACATTCATTGTGGAGGGACCGGGGAAACAACCTTGTTCGGCAACGATTTTTTTGCGACACGCACAGTTTTTGAAATGGAAAGTTTTCCAAGCAAACCCGAAAACTTCGATTCTTGAAGGAAAAGAGCTCGTCAGATGAGAAGCTAGTGCTTCTATCCTCATACATAAAATACAATTGTCCTTTACAAACATTGACCGGTCCTCCAAAGTCGCATACATAAAGAACCGACTTCTGCTCAAATGTGATGAGACTTCTGAGCAAATGTGATAAGATTGTGAGGGCTTCAAGAAGAGGATGGAATGTTGTCATGCGACGAGAAGTATGTGGGTCGGGCAACAATTCAAGGCATGGTTGCACAATGGGTTAAAAATTAAAAATTACCGTGCATGAGTGCATTACAACAACCTTGTGGAAAACGAAAATAAATGAAATTAACAAAAGTCAAAAAATATATAACATTGAGTAGCATGTAGATGGTGCTTTATATTTGATACTCAATATTACAATATTGGATACTTCATCACTAACTAAATACACAGGTGGAGTTCAAAGAATTTCATTAGTTACTAATTAGCTAAGTGAAGTCCAAAGGACTTTATCAATAGCTAATTTACTAAATAGGTAATGTTCAAAGGACTTTATTAATAGCTAATTATTTAAATAGGTAAAGTTCAAAGGACTTTATCAATTATAATGAACTATATAGGTGGAGTCAAAAAGTGATGAACGAAGCACGTGAAGAAAAAGCAAAAGGGCATGAATGCCATGGAGGCTAGTAAATTCTACAAAATAAACATCTTCCTATGACCAAATGTTGATTGAAATCCACCTGGAATCCAACACTCATTATTGATGTAAGTTATATAGCTATCAAATTTTAGAAGTAAAGGAGGAGTTGCGCACCCAAACAGTGGATCAATGAAATGACACATGTTCAATGACTTCTCTTAGTGTTTATGGACAATTTGACATGCCTTCTCCATTCTTGTTTATAGTCTAGGTGGTGTTGTTGGATGTTAGTACTTTACATCAAAAAATTGAGAATATCTTGATTTTGAATTGCAAGGCTACAAGTCACAAATATATAGTCAATTGCAAAATTCTTAACTCCTAAGGTACTATAGAGCCCACTTTGGGTTTTCTCCAATTTGGATTTTCTAAGAATTTGAAGAGGCTCTATTGACTTCATATTTTGGGATTTCTGATTGAAATCATGCTAGTCTATATAATTATGAAGCTTTGTTTTACATCACCTCAATAATAAATATTGCTAAAAGTATAAGGTATTTTTTCAATTTCAATGTCAAAGTGAGCAACAAAAAATACATTTTTGAATATAGCATTTGTTTTTCATTTAGTTGTTTAGATTGATACCCATACAAGAACTTGTGAACTATTCAATTCCAAATTATAATCTCAATTTTGACTATGTCAAAATTTAAAAAGTGATATTTTTTTTATTAGATCATTTTCACCGTTGGGTTTGATGTTTCTCTTATTTTCTTGTAAAAGTTATTAGCATATGGTTTTTTCTTTCATCAAGCACCTCCTTTCACTTTATAATGTTTATATAGAGGAATATGAAGAAAAAATTGGGAAATATTCTTCAGTATCCTCTTAATGCTTTTGTCTAGTTTCTAGTGTTTAGTCCAATAGACTAGTCATCTATCTTGATTGACTAGGGGTTAATCCACAGATTGCCCTTTGAGCTCTTCAAAACGTCCTGAATGCCAATATTTTTGTAATTGTACTGTCAATGCCAATTGTTTAGCAATAATAGATCCTGATTAGTTGATAGGGAAATACCTAGGTGGACCTTATATATTAAAAGAGTGTAAATTTGAGGTTGTTTACAAGGTAGGGTTGAAAAACTTGGATGTTGACAACTTGATTTGCAATGGTGCAATCAAAGTGCCTTGCAAGTGGACTCGACTGGTACTAGGTAGCATGGTACTTGTAACCAAGAAGTAGTGGCAAGGTAGCATACTTCATTATATTTGACATGTATGAAAGGAAAATCCAACCAAATTGTAGGATATACTTTGAAAGATGTTGTAGATGAGGACTTGGATTAGAGAAAATTTCAGGTTACCATAAATGTGAAGAAAAACCACGTGGTTTTATATTGTCTACAACACAAGGAGTTTCTATCCAAAATCACCCTGAGTACTTCATTGTACCTTGTAATCCATATATACATGCTTTGAAACTTATTTAAATGATTTATTGAATTCTATTTTGTATCTAGAATAAGATTCTAAGAAGTTGTTTTAGAAGATCAATTGGGGATTTAGGGAGACTGAAGAAGACTAGAAAATCTGAACTCAAGGTAAATTGCCAAAGATAAAGGAATGTAAAAAAAAAAAAAATTTGAAATGAAACAAGTAGATAGTACAAAGAATTAGAAAAAAAGAAAGAATGACAAGAATGTGAATGAGAAAATATCAAAATGATATTAAATTTCAGAAGGCCATGAGAGAGGAAATGTACAAAAATTAGAATTTAGACATTTTCAACTCACAAAAACAAAGATATTGAATTTATTTTGTAAATGACATCTAACATTATCAAAATTAGAAAAAGAACGACAAGTTCTTTAGAGACCTTTAGTCCTTTTATGGAAAACTAATAAGACATTCAAGAAATATCAATCAACTTTATTACATAATTATCTTTTTATCCTAGAAATTTTTATAAATCTAGAGAAATAGACAATAAAAGGTTTCTAACAATTTAGCAAGGGCATTCTAAAAATTATTGGAATCAGGTTGTTGTTTTTTGACCAGTGTCCCCCCTATTGTCCTCACTACAGAGGCCAGTTTTTGGAGGGACGAAACCAGAGAGGTCAGATTTCTAACAATTTGGCGAAATTTCGCTAGAAAACAAAACACTGATTGGAATTGAAAGCACTAAAAGAAGGTTTGTGCACAACTTGAAGTATGTTTACAAATTATGGTACTAAACATGGATTGTAACCCTTTGAAGACTTTTTAAGAGTACCTAAAATATGTTCCTTGAATCCATAGTCTAATTTAGATTTTATCATTTATTCCCTAACATGCATTGATGTTTAGAGGCCCAAATCACTTTATAATACATGTATCCAAAGCAAGGCTAAAATCTTCATCTATTTTAATTTTTTAATAGATTTGATCCCATGATCCTTTACTTAACATGTTCAAAATACATCCTTCTAAAATATTCAAGTAAATATCTTCACACAATGTAAAGTTCAACATCCCAAAACATCAAAATGTAGGCTTTTCTAGACCCTCTAAAATGTAATTTTCGAACTACAACATTTGTAGAAAAAATGAAATCTCTAGACGCCATACCTATCTGCAAATAAAACTCATAACTTCCATCTCATTAATCAAAATGAAATGATTCAAAGCTTTCAACTTACATCTAACTCTCGAGAACCAGTTTCAAACTTGTATTTTTTTAAAAAGTGATTTCTAAAAAAAAATTTGGCTTGCCTCAAACTGTTGACAATTAAATATCAAGCAATAACTATTTAACCATATAGCCCAAAAATTATGAAAAATGCTGGACATTGAACATACTCCTTGGGCATATGTTGTGTGGAGTTCTCAAAGAAACGAAATAAATATTCAATTTGTAGTAAGCTACCTCAAATCACTATGATACCAAAAAAGGTCTTTGAACCATTAGAGATTAACAGGATGTTGAAGAATATTTACCCAATTTTTTCTTCATATTCCTCTATATAAACATTATAAAGTGAAAGGAGGTGCTTGATGAAAGAAAAAACCATATGCTAATAACTTTTACAAGAAAATAAGAGAAACATCAAACCCAACAGAAAAAACCATATGCTAATAACTTTTACAAGAAAATAAGAGAAACATCAAACCCAACGGTGAAAATGATCTAATAAAAAAAATATCACTTTTTAAATTTTGACATAGTCAAAATTGAGATTATAATTTGGAATTGAATAGTTCACAAGTTCTTGTATGGGTATCAATCTAAACAACTAAATGAAAAATAAATGCTATATTCAAAAATGTATTTTTTGTTGCTCACTTTGACATTGAAATTGAAAAAATACCTTATAATTTTAGCAATATTTATTATTGAAGTGATGTAAAACAAACCTTCATAATTATATAGACTAGCATGATTTCAATCAGAAATCCCAAAACATTAAGTCAATAGAGCCTCTTCGGATTCTTAGAAAACCCAAATTGGAGAAAACCCAAAGTGGACTCTATAGTACCTTAGGAGTTAAGAATTTTGCAATTGACTATATATTTGTGACTTGTAGCCTTGCAATTCAAAATCAAGATATTCTCAATTTTTTGATGTAAAGTACCAACATCCAACAACACCACCTAGACTATAAACAAGAATGGAAAAGGCATGTCAAATTGACCATAAACATTAAGAGAAGTCATTGAACATGTGTCATTTCATTATTGATCCACTGTTTGCGTACTGGATGCTTTTTCGACACAAGTGCACTTGATTGATGGGTGACCCTACGATCAATTATTGAAGCTCTACTATAAGATGGACTTCAGAAGGGAATCTCTCTCCAGCTGGGGGATGAAGTTCCCTGCTTTCATTTCACCACACCTCTTTGCTACAAAACAAAATAGCTCTTCTAATTGCTACAAAACACACGTTATTCCATCGTTCCAGCCAATTTTTGCGGAACTGGGTGCTCGCATCTTAACCATGTCACCTACCTCCCACCCCATATTGCCATGTGTCTGTTGCAAACATGTAAACATCAGCGCTATGACATGGAAGTCATATACTGGACCAGAGCTAAGAACAAGCCAAACAGCAGTACCAAATTGCATATGAAATCAGAGAAGATTCTAAACCAGATTAAT
This sequence comes from Climacium dendroides, assembly GCA_950106755.1. NCBI lineage: Eukaryota > Viridiplantae > Streptophyta > Bryopsida > Hypnales > Climaciaceae > Climacium > Climacium dendroides. The sequence continues at coordinate 24,565,135 of OX467087.1, read as the reverse complement.
TGGTGCTTTGGCAAAAGCAAATCGGCAGTGCTCAATAAAACCACCAAGTTCTTTAAGTTACTCAAACCCGATATAGATCAGACCCAATCCTTCTCAAACCACAGCTGGATAGCCCTTTGTGGCTTGCTAGTGCCCTGCACTAACCTATCCAAGGTTCTCCTTCCCGTGAATGCAACTGACTCATCATCAACATACTTTCCTTGCACGGAAAAAGTTCACAACTTCGCTAAAATGAAGTCCAATGGAGTCGTAGCCCAACAATCTGCAAACGCAGCTGCATGCCTAAGCACCTGGCGAGAAATGAGGAACCTGCAACGACAGATCGTATTGACTGGGGGCGTGCTATATTACTTACAGCATGTCTACAAGTTAGACCTCTACCAACTCAGCGTGAGAAAAAAAATGCTCGCTAAAAGACAAGTCTTCAATTGTCCAGGAAGAGCGGTGCCATGACCAACGTGATGGTAGCAAGCATCTTGATCAGCACATGGAGAGAAGGCCCAGCAGTGTCTTTGAATGGATCGCCAACTCTGCAATCCAAAAGTGCATGCCATTAGCTCTTGTGTTGTGAATAAACGTACGAAATTGAGGTTCGGGTGACCGTGTTCTGACAAACTATTCCGTGGCGGAGTCGAACAGTGGAAACAAGCCTCCAGCATAGGGATAAGAGGAAGTGGTACGAAGAAACGAAAAAAACCCCTCCGGAATCCCCGCAAGCAACAACATACAAGGTAAGAAAGAAACACATCACCAGAGCATCAACATCAACGGCAATCAACAGCTAGTTGGCAAGGTTGACTTACGTATCACCGGTCACCGCGGCTTTGTGAGCGTCGCTCCCCTTCCCGCCATGAGCCCCGCTTTCAATATATTTCTTGGCGTTGTCCCAAGCTCCTCCTGCAGTGTTGAGGAAGAGGGCCATCAAGATACCCGAGACAGTTGCAAACATGAGCATGCCAGCCACAGCCTTGGCTCCTAGTAGCGGTTGCTCTGTAGCTTGCCCAACAAGCCTAAAAACGATACCTGCGCAATCACGGGTTTCAGATCGCACGTTAGCATGCCGTCCAACACCAATCGATCAGTACCAAAGAAGGAGGACGAAGACGGGGAACAGTTCGGATAGTGACGTAACCAGGAAGAACAACCGCCAATGAGAGATATTACAATCTAACATCACACATCGTACTCTCATTGGTAACCTCGATTGGAAAACTAATCCACGAGAAAGTCGTTGAGCGCCGTTACCGATAACAATAGGAGAGATCACTGCCAGAGCTCCTGGTTTGATCATCTCACGGAGAGACGCAGACGCAACAATAGATACACACCGAGCATAGTCGGGCTTTTCTTGATAAGTCTGCAAGTCGAACCCACTTCACCATTAGCGCAAAACGATTCGAAGAAGATCCAAGTCACCAGTTCCAACAACTCTTCAGGTTACAAAGCATTTCAAGCAACGCCTGCCAGTAGGCAATCAGTAAATCCTCACCATGATGCCGGGCCGCTCGGCAAACTGCCTGCGGACTTCACTGACGACTTCTTGGGCGGTTCGGCCGACAGCAGCGCATGCCCAGGCACTAAACAAATATATAAGCATGGATCCCAGCAAGCCTCCTACAAACACTTCTGGGATTGCAATATCGACCTGAGTTCACAAACAACAAGGATTTTTAAAACTAGAAGAGGACCACGAAAGAGATGAGACTCAGTACACAACAGAACGTTTGAATCGGAAAGATTCCATAGCAAGACATTAAGCACGCTGCATAGAAACCTACCACTAGGCATCGACCAGTGACAAACCGCTAACCCCTCGTGCCAATAGAATGCTTGTTGGAGGACAGCATCAACTAAACCTGGAGCATCGATAGCCGACGGAACTTCACTGCACGGGACTCAAAACAATCCTCGACCACTGGGATGTACATGAAATCTTGAAACCCTCTAATTACAAATTCAGGGAGCGATCCAGACACGCAGTAATCGTACCGTGGTGAAGGGAACGCCGGAGAATGAAGACACCTCATCCATGTAAGCACTGAAAAGGAGAAAGGAAGCTAACGCAGCCGAGCCAATGGCAAAACCCTTGGTCGTCGCCTTAGTGGTGTTGCCAACAGCATCCAGCAAGTCGGTGATCTCCCGAACACTCTCCGGCTGTAGGCACCAGGTCAAAAGGATTCAGAAAAAGCCACGCCCAAAACAACGAAGGGCTGTCCACCCTCTTCGGAACATAAAACAACGCATCTACTGACCAGCTTAGTTACTGACTAAAGCAGACGTAGGGAGAACCCCGACCTGTTGACTCATTTCAACAATGCCTCCAGCGTTGTCCGCAATGGGCCCAAACATGTCCATAGTCAACACATAGCCAGCAGTACTGAGCATGCCCATAGTTGCTACAGCTGTTCCAAAGAGACCACCAGTCGGTAACCCCAGACTGTCCTGAAGACCGGAAGTCTTTCCGAGCCAGTACGCAGTCACGATGGACACACTGATGACGAGAACTGGCAGAGCTGTCGACTCGAGGCCAAGACCCACACCTGCTCAAAAGAACAAACGGCTTGATCAGACATCGTTTCTGCTGAGAAGTCTCTGTTGTTGGGCTGTTCTTAGAATCGACTACTAGTCACGCACATATTCAGTTGGAAGACAACAAGCCTGTAGGAAACCTCAAGAGAGAAACACGCAGCACAAATGTAACGGAAGTGTGCGAGAAGAAAGAGAACCTGCAATTATGTTGGTTCCGTGACCCGTTGTACTCGACAGGGCCACCTGACGAACCGGATCGTACTTATAGTCGGTGTAGTATTGAGAGATCCACACAAAACAGTACGCAGTAATGATGCCAACCAACCCACAAAGAGCAAAATGAAACCAAGCTGAAGGAGCCTGTTCGGTGTAAAGAAGCCATCTTGTGGACTGCAGAGTTCACGACACCCGACCGTCAGGAAGGTAAGCATGCCATCCCAAGGCGAGGCAATTGTGTTGTACACAACAGAAGCTCTCCTAAATACTAACACGCACCAAGCACCGGAGCCGGAAGAAAACTGCCGTTCTACGATGCAGGAACTGAAATGCGCTACACTCAACCATACCACAAGAGCCCGGGAACATTGAGAAGACACTTCGCGGATAGAAGGTTCGATTCGCAAAAGCATCCAACAAAAGTCCAAAACGTCTGGGAATACTTACTCCCCCAAAAGCCAACACCGCCAAGAACAGTGTCACAGAATAGCCCTTCTGTAGGATGATCATGGGGTCTTCAACAATCGACTTCGAGCTCGGGTCCCGTGTGCCTTTGATGGAAGCAATCCCGATTGCAGACACGACCAAGTCGAAGGAGTGGACAACAAGGGGAAAGAGGATGAATCCAGATGGATCTGCAACAAAGCCACCCGGAAAATATCAGTGCCGCATGACCATTGTTAGGCCAGGACGCTAAAAAACACACGAGGGGAACATTGTCAGCAACGTCCGCAGACTACCAAGTAAACAAACTGACCGTCAAGTTTGCAGCGTTTGGCCATCGTGCCACCCAGGATCATAGCACTGATGATTTCAGCTGCAATACTTTCAAATAGATCGGCACCGCGTGCAGCACAATCTCCCACGTTGTCTCCGACCTGCTCCAACGTACAGGCCTCAGGAAATAGGATACATACAGAGGTGATCATATGTCACGAAGTTCCGCCTCTGACGCTGCTCGAGGCTCACACAACTATCGAAGAACTGCAATTCAAGCTCTACAGACGTGAAGCAGTACGAATTGGAGCATACCAGATCAGCAATTACGGCAGGATTCCTCGCATCATCTTCAGGGATCCCTTGCTCCACCTTCCCCACCAGATCAGCACCTACGTCTGCAGCTTTTGTGTATATCCCTCCTCCCAACTGTGCGAAGAGTGCAACGAAGGAAGCACCAAAGCCATACCCAACCAGGAGCAGCGGCACTGCAACAACACAAGAGGAAAACATCGAGTCACAACGGACGGACATCAAAGTGCTGGAAGCGGGACTGCACAGGCTGGCCTAATTCAATCAACACCCCTTCACCCAAAATATTGGGTGCACAAAAGTGGAGAGGAGAAAGGGGGATAACTCACACTCAGTCATCTTCATGTTACCGACAGTATCCACACCCAGGAGGACATAAAAGGATGCAAACAGCACTGCCACCCCCATTACAGTCATGCCAACCACGATAAGAGCAGAAAATCCTCCAGCACGCACGGCCACCTGCCATTGCCACAACAAATACACCTTGTGTGAATCATGGGAGCCACCCACGTTGCAAAATGTGCATGTGCATGTGCTTTGAGTGCGAGAGGAAATGGTAAAACTTTCCTTCATCCCGATATTATACCCTAAAGCAACAGAAATGACAGACACCAACCCTAACGTCACCGAGGAAAAAAACTAAGACGATGGCCGAGTGACATACAAAAGCAGCATTTGAAAGCCCGAGGTCTGCTCATGCATCGAAAACGCATACCAGCTCAGTAACCTAATAATAAAGAACAGCTGATAAAGGAACACGGACCAGGAGAGCCTCTCGCGCAGAGCGCCGCGCAGCACTGGACACACGCACGTTGGCTCGTACCGACACCCACATACCAATGTAACCAGCAATGCCGGAGCAAACGGCTCCTAGAAGAAAGGATAGCACCGTGATGAAGGCCAGCGTGGACCTGTAAAACGAGAAGAGGAGCTGCAATCAAAAGACATCCTAAAAGAGAATCACGCGTGCGACGGCTGAAATACTTCGCATCGCCAATAGATCGCTCCACTTTCAAACCTAAAACAGCAAACTTCATATCCTGATGACCCGTCTTCTGGAACCTCAAAAAGCTATCGCTCAAAATGATACAAGGCTAGCCTATGATTAGTAAGGGCGACATCGGCTTACTTTTCAAGTCCAGCAGCATCTTGCTCCGGTGTAGACTTGCGGAACATGTAGATTCCAAGAATGACGATGGCCAAAACTCCTGCCATCCTAGATATCGATCCATATTGAGTGCGAAAGAAACCCTCCGCTCCATCTCTGATAGCGTCGGAGATCTGCAGAGACAAATTCCCTCAATACGACAGGCTAACCATGGACATGACTGAGTAGACCTGCCAAGAACAAAGCTGTCCGACTACTCTTAATAATAATACTAAAAATCCATATGGATCGATCGATCCAACCCCACATGTAGTAACACTTTGAAAGACCAAGGTGTCGATGAAAGCATAAAAGCAAACATCGGAAGCACTGCTTAGTTTCAGCTGGAAACGTGAAAAGGGTAGTCACGGTACCTCACTCATTTCCGGCGGCCCTTCATCCTTTGCAAGCACCCAACTCGCAAGGTATATCGCATACACCAAGCTGCCCGTGCATATTATGAAGACGAACAAAATGATCGGTGAGCTTCGTGATCCAATGTAGAACAAGGACAACACAGTAACCAGGGCAAGGACGTAGTAGACGCGTATGTCTAATCGCAGAGCCGTCTGCACAAGCTGCAATCAACAGGAATATATTGCTAGATTAAAAACCCTTCGCGACAACAATCGTCACAATATCAAGGTACACTAAACCTTATGAGAAATAAGGCTTCTCTCACGAGGAAGAAATACGGCTTGGATCATAAGAAGGAAAACCCCAACCTCGTAAACGTGTGCCCTTCTAGAGTACTGACTCGTAAGTGCCAAAAATGGCCGCTTCCATATCTAAAGGAGTTGAAGTAATTCATTGAAGAGACACTTCGACCAAGGATACAAAATGTACAATTGGGAAGAAGGAATTTTTGAGCAAGTGGAAACTGTTTTGAGAGTTACTCTAATTGGCTAATGGCCTTCGAAGCGGAGTTTCTGTTAGCAGGTGGGGCACCAACATCTCCTATTTACACGACGCATTGGGATTCAAACGAGTTCCAAATTCCGAAGTACCAATGCCCTCACTCAGCACTCAAAATCATTACCCAAAAAGACACGGGCATTAATATTCGCTCGAGGGGAGTATCAAAGAGCAGTTGCCAGCATCACTGCATTACAAATTGGTACTTGTCTAACCACACGCGCAAATGCATTGATTAGGTCGTAAGGCGGCCGTCGGTTGGAGGAGGTGAAAGGTGTCAACTACGATGCATACGGTGGGATCCGAGAAGAGCGTACCCAGAAAGGCTTGTTTTTCAACGACGAGAAGGTCTTCGATTTCTCCTGATAGGATCCCAACAATGCACTTTCCACATCCATCCGGTGATCATCATCCATTCCCATCATAGTACTGGACGACGAAATTCTGCGAGCGAGGAGAGGATTAGGGGCCACTCCCCCCGGCGTGGGATCCAGCTCGCTCCCTCGATGCTGAATTGCACTCGAGCTTTCTAGGTCGAAAATTCAAGGAAACGATTCCGCAACCTCTTCTTCCCCGCCAGAAGCTGGAGATGATAAAGTTCCAATGCTCGAATTTCCAGTCTCACACAAACGCTTCCTTCGTAATTCGCAATGTAGCACGTTCCTGCCACCTGGAAGGACAGAGGCGTCAACACCATTCCAAAAAAAATACACAAACGAAACGATACAGTACGATCGCACGTCAACACAATGTCACTCGGAAAGGAGGCTTCACTCACAACCCTAATATCGAGTCAGTCGACACAGAGACTGTTCAAATAGCACAAAAACACTCTCTCAACAAAATCGACAGAACATAATCGAACACAATCGTAAGGAAAGAGTTCTAAAATATTCTCCATGAATAACACGAACTGACGTACCTGGCGAATCACAGCCCCCTCCGCACCTCCAGAAAACCCTGCACCCTGCGCCAAATTGTCCAATTTCAGGCTCAATCGATTCCCGCGGCTCACAGCGTCCTTCTCTTGATGCGACGGACGCGAGAATGACGAAATGACGAGGATCGCGCCTTTCAGTCGCCAAGGTGGAAGCCCTCGCAGGAGCTCGTCCTACCTACACTGGTGCTGGTAGGCGCCATTTCCATGGACGGGAGGAAGGGCGACCGTGGTTTCGCCGGGACGCGGTTTCAGTATTGACGGGTTTGTGAGGGGCGGACCCGATGTTTCGTTGGGTCAGGCGGTAGTTTTCTTTCAATAATTGACAGTGCCTTTGTGTTCCCTTCGTGGTCTTTTGTTCGCATTTGTCCGTCCCCACGTTCGATAGTTGAGTCTGAGCAGGTATTGGTGGCTTTCAAAAATTGTACGTCATTCAGGTGCGTTCGCAGGTTATGTAAATTAGTGCACCCGACAATTCGTGTGAACTGAGTGTCCGCTGGATGACTTTGCTTGGCACTGTCGAACGAAAAAAAATGTTGTTTCATCCAATTTATTTATTTGGAGCGTACTGGAGTACGTTTTTATGAATACTATGCATTTGAAATTCCCTCATTATGCTGTGATTGACTTTACTAAAGAAGGAGATTCTCAATTCATGAATCACCCTTGTAGTGTATTTTGGCTATTTTGGCTATTTTCTGTTGATGTGAGTTTGAGCTTAATAAGTGCTGCTTTTTGAATTTGAGTTCAATTAATGAAGTGAAGGTTACCAAGTGGAGTTTCTACTCCAATTGAAAATTTTGTAAGTTTCAATAGTTCACGGCAATATGAACTTTGGTCCTATAACCATGGTTTGTTGATTTTTTTAATTTTAGAGTGATACTAGCGTTTGGCACTTACTATGCTACACATTCATTATTAGAGTTTTATTAAAATTATTTATGTATTAGATAGAATGCAAAACAAAAATTTCAATAAACCCTCAAATAAAAATGACTAAAATCTTTGTATAATTTTTTTATAAGTAAGCATATATTGAAATGTACAATAGAAATTTATTGAATGATGAATGAAACATATGCAATGGTAAATACTATAAAAGATACACATACATTAGAATGCATTAGCAATTATTACAAACAATGGCAATCCAAATAGAAGAATTTAAAGGAAAAACTTATAAATCTCAAAAGCTTCGTGAAAAATTTAATTGTTGCGAAATTCAAAATCGGTTCAATCTAATAAATTTCTCAAATCATTGGTAGTAGCAATAGAAAATTGAAATTAGAAGCTCAAAGCTCATAAAAGTACAAAATCATAGAAATGCAAAAGAAGTATAAAACCAAGAAAAGCAATGGAATTGCTACCTTTATAATATCACCATATTGATTCTCTTTAAGATCACCTCAATTGCAACAACTATATTATTTCTATAATATCACCCTTTGTAAAAAGTGATATTACAAAGGTGATTGTGAATTGCTTCTCTATTTCAGTAATATCATATTGTGTGAAAATATGATTTTTGTGTATGCATGATTGGAAATATTTTTATAGAATATTTAAAATAATTATTTTAAAGACTTATTGAAATCATTATCATGCATTCTATTCAAATATATCAAATTTTTACTAATATGTGATACAATGAATGCATAGCATAGCAAGCACGAGCCTCTAGTATTAATGGTAGCATTTGTGATATTACAAAGGGACTTATGATTTTAGTAGTATGATAGTAATTTCTGTTTATACCATGATGTTATACACTATAATATGCATCTAGGTTGAAAAATTCATATTTTTGTGTACATTTTGTATTTGATATGATTTTTTTTGCTCATAGGGTTAACTTAAAGAACCCCTAGAGAACTAGATTTGTTGTCAATGGTGGCAAATATTGTATTTGAGGTAATTTAGCCAATTGAATTGGGTTGAAACATCTATCCTATAGTATTACTATGTGATGTTCTAAACTATCTTTTGTTGTAAATTTTTTTAAAGAAATTTATCATTATTAAAAAATTTCTAATAGAATTTGAAAATAAATAAGTAGAAATAGCAAAAACAATCCAATTAATTTGAAAAAATTCAAAAGGTTGAAGTAGCAATGGACATTAATGTAAATTTTTTGGAATTAATTAATTTTTTACACAAAATACCCTTGGCAAAGACCTTTTACCTCCTAAATGTGATAAATTATAAAATTTAACTATTCTGAATGAAGTTATTTATTGTGGTAGAATAATTTAGAAGAATAATTTTTTGAAGCTACCATGTTTATAATACTCTCATTCTTGATGGTTGACGTTCTCTAGTCTTTGGAATGAGATTTATTAATCATGGTAGAGTAGCTTAGTAGCATAATTTTCAAAAGCCATTCTATTTTGTGTTACTATGGTTAGGGTCAATATTCATTGATGAAGAATTACTTAAAGTTTGTAGATGTAATTCAAAAAATGTTTTAAAGTAGAAAGATGTTTTTTTTCTATACAAAATTTGAAATGAAATAAATCATACATGAAAGTTTAAGAAATTATATCTAGAAATATTTTTTGCCAATCCTAACCATCAAGTGTAGTATATTTTAGTGGTATACATTTCAAACTTTTAAATTGTATTTACTAACGCATAGTAGTCAAATAGTAGCACAATTAGTCATATAGTACAAATAGAGTCTCTTACCTTCTTACCGTAATGAGAATGCCAAACATATCCAACTCCAAACAAATAACTATATGGGTGATGAATTTAAATGTTTTCCTTTGTGTTAAGGCTCACATAAAAATCATTATTCTTTTATACAAAAATGTCTATCCTAAAATGATAAGTAGTCACTATAGAAACCACCCAATTTGATACCATGTGAATCATTTGCTTAAGAATATCTAATCCTCAAAAGGCAATCACCATGGAAATCATCTGTTTAAGTACCATATAAATTGTTGGCTTAAAAAAGTGAAAAAGCACTTACTGAAAGACAAACTACTATAGAAGACCTTTTTTCACACAAAATTTGAAGGATGAATAATTGCACTTCTGTCCTATGTGGAGAGATGAATGATTCGTTATCATTCATTGCCAAAAAACATCCTCCGCATTGTTTATGGGTTAAACAAGCCTCTGAATATTTCACCTTCATTTGGCCCAATGGGTGTGACTTTTGCTCTTCTATATTTTCACATTTGAATTTAATTGCCTTTTACTTCCCAAAAAAGAGATTGGGCCTTTCAATCCAAAAGAGATTGGGCCTTTCAATCCAAAAGTGAATTGGAGACTGGATTTTGCAATCTTCTGCCTCAATTAATTATTAGATGTAATCAATTTACGTGCTTTGGGATCAAAATCCAGGGTGACGAAATTCGTCCAAATAGCAGACACCGTGATAAAAATGATGAAAACGGTATGAGAAGATTCCAAATCATGCACACAGGTGCAACTTCAATTAAATTTTAACCCTTAATCGCCCGGAACCACCCGTTGAATTTCCAATGTATGTGCTGACCAAATTGACTTCTGGTATTGCGGGCGTTCAAGGGTTACGATTAGGCGACAACACAATGTTGACTCACTACACGCACCACTAACAAATACATCATCCAAATGGAGGGACCACAACCTTAATTTGTTTATCTCTGCAAATTCCAAGGAGGATTCAGTCGAATGTCATGGTATCCAGGAGCACCTCTTGGAGTGGTGAGAAGAGAAGGAGAAGCCACTCCTTGTTGCGCTGCAATATGACCAGCTCCTGGGGATGTGCCCTGAGATATGTGGCCGTGATGTCCGTGCACAGACGGCGAGACTCCATAACCATTAAAGCCTGGGGGACCATTGTTGACTCCATTTCCGGCACCTGCAGGGCCTCCTCCTAGTATAGGGCTCATATGAGAATGACCTGCAGCTGCCGCAGCAGCTGCTACAGCAACCTTTTGAGCATGCATTGCAGCTGCATGCTGCATAACCTACACCATGGCGCACGAAAATGCGATTCCAATCAAACTCGTATGTAATTCAGCACGTAAAACTCATAGTAAGAAACAAATCAGACGCAAGCAGCAACCAGATGCTGAAACATGACGTCGTTCTGAACCCAGAGAAACAAAATTCAATGATATAAGACAATGAGCAACCAAGAAACCAGGAGAAGATGAGTCAAACGAGTAGACAAGACACTTCCTTCATCAATGTCAAGAGTATAATGACTGAAGTTGGCAGAATTGCAAACCATATGTTGCTGATACGGCCGACCGCCTAAAGCAAGTGGCATGAAGGCAGTCCCCGGGGATATTGCACCCGCTAAAGCAGCTGCTGCTGCCGCTGAACTTGGAGAAGGGAGACTCATTCCTTGTTGATAATAGTTCCCCCGTGCAGATCCACCCTATAAAGCAAACCACAGAGGCATCTAAGTACCATTATTTATCTGCATATAATGAAGCAATATATTCACAAATATTATCCGTCACAATGAGCAGGAGACAAAGCAGTCCTGAAGTCGGAGCAAACCCGGACAAGCTTAGAGAAACTCCAAGAAGCTAGCCAAAGCCGTATCTCAGTAACACTCTATCCTGGAGTTAGCGTCTTGGGAAAATAAAATATCAGGCTAATTCAAAAACCTGGTTCAAGTGTTGTGGCTGTCTGCCAAGTAATGGACCCAACGCTGGTGTTGATCCATGAGAGTTTTGTCCATGACTAGCAGCATGTGAAGTAGATGTTGTATGGGATGGAGGACTAGGTGTCCTTGCGTATTCCAACTCTCCCTCTTCAAGATCTGCTGAAGGTTGAACATCAGCAGCACCTGCACTAACAGCCTCTGGAGCTGCCGAAGGCACCTCTGAACTAGTTGGAACAGCCTGAGAAGCAGATTGGGTCACAGGAGCAGGTGGAGAATGTGAAGCACTGTGAACCTTTTTCTTCGACTCCTCTTCCGTGCTCAACACCTGAACATGCCGTGACGAGTTAGGTTGACGCCCAAATCTATTGGGACGAACCAGGTGATTTGTTGCACTAGGAACATCTACTTTTTGTATGACTTCCACGCCAACAGCACCAGCAGTATCTGACTGCACAACTGGCGCTGCAGGCACGTCTGTACTATTTGGGATAGCCTGGGATGCAGATGAAGGCCCAGGAGCAGAGGGAGGCCCAAGAGCAGATGGCGACTGTGATGCACTCTGAACTTTTTTCTTTGACTCCTTTTCAGTAGTCAGTACCTGAACAAGCCGTAAAATGTTAAAATGACATTCGAATATAACGAACCGAACCTGCTTGTAATGTGCACTAAAACCAGACTCACATTGGCAAGCTATCCAAATGTGATTGAGGGTCAACTCTGGAAAAATGGTACACCATGTCACAGCACAATTTCTAGGTTATGAGTTGCAGGACCTGCTTCAACATCTGTACAAGGCGATGCTTTTCAGCGGTTAATTTTTTGAGCTTAGCCTCCAACTCTGATTTTATAACTTTCTTGTCACCTGTTGCGTCTGTTGCCCTAGCCTCCTCAACAGTGTCCTTTCCTTCCACCTGTGAGAAAGAAACCAGAACAGAACTCAAGATCGAAAATAAACCGAACTCATATTCAAAATATCAAAACTTACGCCAAAATTCACTCTGCTCATAAACAATATCACAGCCGAATGCGTTAGTCCGAAACAAGCACATTCGAAAGAAGTATCTTCCACTGAATGTGTACAAAACAATTAATATTATTATTATTGTTATCATTATAATACAATGAACATTAAATATACTCACAGGTTTTCCAAAATTCATCTCCTCAGAATGTACAGGTGGGGTCGATGGAGCTTCCACTTTCACAATATCCTCCCGTTCATCACCCTCTTTCCCCTCGCCCTCGTCCACTGACATTACCACGTCTGGCATAGCATCGGATTCTACCTTCTCGACGTTGTCCACTTCAACATTGGGTCCCTTGAAGTTGTTGTCAACAGCTTCAGCTCGTGCCTCCACGTCACCAACCTTGTGATCCAATTCCATCTCGGCATCCCCTGCATCAATCCTCATGCGATCAACTCCACCTGATGCAGCAATCTCCTCCTTCACCTTCACCTTGC